>JAEIFJ010000912.1:0-2400000 GCA_018903435.1 Leucophenga varia | reverse complement strand
CAAGCGCACCTTCATTCAGCTCTTCCTCCATTTCCTTGTACTTCACAACAACACTTTAACGAGTTTGGTCTTTCGTTTTAAGTTTATATTTTTAAAAGTGACTTATAAGTAGCCAATCGCAGTCATTGAAAACAACTTCAATATGTAGCCTAGCAACTTTCTATTAAAAAATTTTACTTTTTCCTCAAGTGTCAGCTTTTTGTTGTTGTTGTTGCTATTGCAGCTATTGTTGCTGCTGCTGCTGCTATTGCTTTCCCATCTGACTAACTCCTCCGACAGTTGTTGTTGTTGTTGTCTACCTCTGAGCCTGCTAACTTACTTACTTACACGCTTATTGCCTACAATTGTTGCTGCCTGCCTAGCTATGTAGACACGCGCAAAAGCAAAGAAAAACAAAAACAAAAACAAAAAAAAAAGATTAACAAGTCTTTCTATTCGTTTCGTTCGTTTGAAATTTTTCTTTAAGTTTTTGGAAAAATAAAAACTAAGAAACCTTAACTTTTAGTTTGCGTGTATATACCAAAACTTAAATTCTCTTCAAACGCAGATATATGTAGTTGTGCTGTTCACGAGGTCTAGCATGAGTGCAAAAAGTATAAGTGCAAACGATTGCAACAACAACGAACACAATTTTTTTTCTGTATTTGTTGTTGTTGCAATCGATTGGACTCATGCTAGACCTCGTGAACAGCACAAGTGTTTTTTTTTTTTCAATAGGATGTGTATGATTTTTACAGCACCGTTCAGTTCAATCAGAGCAAGCTATTCGCCGAAAGTTAATTTACTCTACCTGGCGTATTTTGCGTTTGGATCTTGGTCTGCATCCGTATAAGATGGGTATTGGCACAAGAACTCACGCCAATTGCGCCATTGATTGCCTTGAAAGTTCGCAGATTGGGCTCTGGAATAGATGGAAGTTGACACCGGTTTTCATCGAAAAATTATCGTTATTGGTGAGAGTCTAAACCACCCACAAGTTGCTCCTGAAGCACCATTACACCCTCAGAAACTCACTATTTTGGTGTGCATTTGGCATTTTGGTATGGTGACATCATCCGGATGAGAGGCGCACAGTTTCGTGTAATTTTGACGCTCTGACACTCTCTTTTTTTAAGGTTTACGCCAACAAACCAGCAACAATTGATGAGCTTAAGGCCGGTCACCATTCGAGAGGAAGAATTATATGAGGGATACCTCTTAAAATGGGGCTAGAGAAAAACTGTTTACAAGTGCACACTTGGCGGCTTAGGAGAGTCTAAGTTTTAAATATGGAAGCTCTATCTCTTATAGTATCCGAAATAATTGTTTTGACAGACGGACGGACAGACAAGTTTATAGCAAGTTTTACCACTTTAACCCTTTGGGTACAGAGTATGAAAAAAAAAAAAAAAAAGTAAAGCAAATTCTACGGTTTCTTTTGCATCCTGAACGTTCAAATTCAATAAATCACTTTTTTCTTCGAGCATTTAAGAAATATTTATATAATTTATTACGCATGTAACGTAATCAGAATCAATACGACTGCCGTTTCGATTGATACGATTGAATGCAAGTCGAATTCAAGTCAAGCGATTTCATGAAAAAAAAAAAAGGTGTAATAAAATACAGCAGGGAAAAGATTTCATGATGCAGACAAAAAATAAAAAATAAAATAAAAAAAGTTGCTTTTTTAGTTGCCGCTATACCGGTTTTCTGTTACTGTCACGCATTTGGCTTACATTTACAAATAAATCGTACAGATACGTCACACAACAACGTCTTAAACGTTGCATTATCGAGTTTCTCTGAACGTTTGTAACGCATTATTGTGCAGATTTAAACTACATGGCACTGATTTGAAATTGAAAATAAAAGTTATTCTTGGCCCTAACCACAAATTACTAGGTGGGGTGAAAAGTAACCTCCTTGGGAGTATGCCATGACAATTGCAGAAAATCAACGCCATAGCCTTTCCGAAACAACGAGCCGCCCTCGGTCGCTTCGGAGCATCTGCCAAAGTCGGCACTTCAGTTCATTGCTGGGCACTCATTCTGTTTTCTAGTTTATAATAGTGAATTCAGGTTTCAACAACGTCAAAAATTTGCACGATTTCGCATCAGCAAGTCCAAAGACTCTCTCGTTCGTACTTTTTGGTTCAGTGTGAGCATTCGCGCTGAAATTTGGCATGACTGCCTAAATATGAACGGACTATGAGGCGCCCACCATAACCTTTTTAGCAGTAGCAGCGCACTCTGGCGGTCAAGAAGGTTACTTTTCATGGAAAAACTTTGTTGTCAAAAAGAAATATTGTTCCATTTTGCATGTTTGAGGCGTATAGTGTATAGCTCAAAACCTAGATGAGATACAAAAATCGTACCAATTTATGATAAATCTTTTGAAGCGTACTGAAGCTTCGATTCCAGCGAAGTTTAAGTTGTTTTTTTTTCCTTTTAACGTAATTTTCTTGACAATTGTTGCAGTTTTATATATATTTTTTTTTCGGCTCCAGCAAAAAAGATACAGATACATAGATACATTTCCCATAAACCTAATTTATTGTATTTACGCAATAGTTGCGAGTTTATACATTTAAGAAAAAAAAAAACGACGAAAAGAGAGCAGCAAAAAGATGCCGAAAAAAAAAATAAAAAAAAATATTGCGAACAATAATAAAATTCAATTAAAATATGCACACACACACACACAGACACACACCCGACCAGTTCACATCTACCCCACAACAGATCAAGCGATCTAGTCAGCCCTAACAGTCGTCTCATTTCTTTCACGCGCTATTGTGGAACTCTTTTTTTTAGACAAACAACAAACGCAACATGTCGTGTCACGGAGCATGAAGAAGAAAACAAAAAAAAAAAAAAACTGAAGAAAAATATCTCATAAATAAATTTAATTTAAAAAAAAAAAAATAATTGAATGTGCCATGTTACACGGTTATAAAAGTGTTTTGGAACTATTAAGCTTCTTAAAAAGTAAGTTTTGTCTTTAATCTGTCATCGCCTTTATGCAATTTCCGAAATCTTCAACTATTTTCTCACTTATCTGACCGTTCTGTTGTTTGCACCATATTCCAAACTTAGACTACTATAGACCGTCAAGTGTTCACTTACAAATGGATTTTTTCTAGCCTCATTTAAATGGGGTATTCCCCTTTTATACAAATCTAGTTCAAAAATTTTGAGTTTTTGCATGTTTCAAGAAACTCTAAATTTAGTAAAGATTCTGGATCTGTGTTAATTCAAATGAAATATTCCAATATGGCTATGGCCCCCTTTTCTTCTTCTTATTCTTCTCGTTTCTTTTTCATCATTTTTTACTTATTCTTTCCGTTTATGCGATACATCATCATCATCATCATCACAGCTATTGCATATTTCTTTTTATATTTATTATTGTACTTTTTATAGCATTAGATACTTCAAATGTTACTGAATGAAGGTATTAGTTTTAAAGACAATTCTTTTTTTTTTTTTTTTATTTATTTCTTTAGTCTTTCCAATGCACAACTATCTGTCCATCTTTTTTTTTTTTTTTTTTGTATCTATGATTACTACTGTCTTTGAACTCGACAAATGCTGCTTCTCTTTAAAAACTTTTCTTCGTTTGCTCTCATTTTTTTTTCATTGACTAAAGTTTCCGCTTTTTTTTTTTTTTTTGTATTTGAAAAACTTAACAAAGACAAGATACATTCATGCATTTATATACACATATGAGCATCTATGTACATACTCGTAGATACATTTTTTGTTGTTGTTGTTGTTGTATCTTTCTGTCTGCATTTAGTTGCTTAGTGAATATACTCGTAATGTTGTTGTTTTTATGGTTTTTGTGTTAGTTTTTGCTACTGCTGCTACTGCTGCTGTTATTATAACACCCATGAAATTTATGCTGGGCTTTGGACTCGAAAAAAAAACTCTTGGACACTTATGTATATTATATACATTATAAATTAATTTAAATTGACTTAATTAAAAATGTCTTCTTTTGCTACATCGTTCCATCGTTTGTTCGTTAATAATTCAATTATTATTTATATTGCAGTGATGTGTATATATGAACGCGTTTAATATAAAAATTTGAAGAAAAAGAAAAAAATGCTGAAAAATATATCTTGAAAAAAACAACCTTAAAAAAATAAAATGAAGTAGCATAGCAAAATCTTGTAAATTGACAATTTTATTTTTTTATACTCGTATTAGTTGCGCCAGATGTTCATTATGTATGTATTTGTTCTAAATGTTTCTATGTCCGCTATGCACTTTGCAAGCATACAACTTATGAGTCCCAAACCGATTTCATTAGAATGCAAGTATAATTATAGATCACTAAAGCAACGCATTAGGCATATTGGGTTCACTCAAGAACTCATACAATATTTATTTTTGCTTATTTGTATGTTTTAATACTAGCCAAAACATATTATGGTATTTTTTTTTGCATTTTTCTACTTCATTCAAAAAAAAAAAGTACAAAAAAGTCACCGAAAAAAGCTGCAGTTGCACAAGAATCAGCCGAAACGCCAGCAACGCTCTAGTTGCTATTGTCTGGAATGCTTAGCAACGATTTTGGGGAGCTTGTCGCGCATTTCAGTGGGTCAACTTCTTGTTTGACCCTCAAATTTTCAAGGCTACTGGCTACATGTTCGCCTACGTATTTTCTGTACAGCAATCGAGACATTTCCTTTCTTCTGCGAACATTGAGCGTTTTCGTGCCAAGTTGGAAGACTTAGTTAAGCTAAATATGATCTTACATTGAGTTATTTGCAGCTGATTTTGGGCCTATGTTCTACAAAGTCCTCTATTCACTTCCGACGTTCTTAAACTTGAACTAAGGCTAAAGCGTAGACTGAGGAGAGCTCATAGAGCATAAAATCGGTGTGCTGCTGACTTATTCGAAGCAAAACGTGATATCTTCTATCTGCAACATTTTTGTCTAAACACTCCAAAACACTACAAATGCAGCATAATCGGTCACTCGCATTAAACGAAAGCTGAAACTTTCGCTGATGATTTGGCAAAACGCTTTCAGCCTTTCGACTTGAAAAGATATGGAATACAACTTTTGAGGTGCACTGCCGCCACAAAACAAGACACTACGTTATATCTGTAACTATGCCTCAAGTGCCTCTTAGATATGCACAAAGTCTTTGAAGAAATAAATCGAAAAAATGGCTACGTCTACGTGATCACATTAATCCGTTGTTCTATTTCCACTTATAAACCAGAAATAATATTTCACACTTTGAAACCAATTTGCGGATTATTTGTCTATAATAATGCATGTATTTGTATACATATGCGTATGCATAGCTGTAGAGTTGCTCTATGTGTGTGTGTGTATTAAAACAGGTCTCTTCGTAGCTTAACCTGTAGCAGCCAGCAGCCTAACCTTGTAGACAACTAATTAATTTTTTTTTTTTTTTTTTATTTTCAATTTCGATTTCAAACAGCGGGATTCATATTGATAAGTTTTGAAGATTTTTACAGATGATGAAGATGACAACCATGGCACGACGACTTAAATTTTAAACTTGTCGGCTAAACACTTTCGCTGGATAATTGAAAAAAAAAAAAAAAAAGAAGATGCATAAAATTAACGATGCTGCTCAAAAGATTATTTTCATTCGGAGTCATTGACTCAGGACTCAATGTAAATCTTCAAATCTGTTAAAAAGAAAAACAAAACTCCAATTTTGTGTTTGTGAAAGTCATTCTATGCGTCTGAAGAGAATGCGTATACGAAAGTTATTTCCCTTTCTAACTGGACCAAAGATGCTCCAAAGTATTTTTCTCTCAAACACGCCCATAGCCGACTTAACCGATTTTGTTATGACCCATGCTTCTGAGCCATACAATTAATTTTCTGACTGGTGTTGTTGTTGCTGTTTACATCTCATCCCAGGTAATCGAAGTTTTCTACAGTCTCATAGCTGAAGTTTTCTGTACTCAAAGACCGCCTAGATTCTCTGCAGGTGGATGCCAAGTATTTCGTCTTGCTCGAGTACTGCGGTTTGTTCCTTTGGACGGAACTTTTTTTTTTTCTATCTCAGAGAAAGCCCCGGGGACTATGTCGTCGGCATATGCGAGCAGTAATTTTTTATAATGATGCAAATAATTCTGGAAAAAAAACAAAGAAATTTAAAAATGCTTTAAAACTATATAAATTAGCTTAATTATAATTACATATAAGTACCTAACTACTTACTCATGTATGCGCATTGACATTTACCCTCCACAAATGTGTGTGTAGAGGTTTTATCATTTGGTCAGAACGTTTGTAACATATTAAAGGAGACATCGTAGGCCCTATATAGTATATAAATATTTTCTTGAACAGCACGACGAGTCGATTTCGATCTATGTCCGTTCATATGTCTGTAGTTCCGTTTCATTCGATCAATCGAAAGCTTTTCTCTTGAAAACCAAGGCCTATTTTGAAACACAGTCCCCATATAAGAAGTCTTTTGCAAAAATTTAAATTCTTATATGAAAATTAAATTATTTATTAAGCGATTTATGTCGTGCGAAGGGTATTATTGCTTCAGTTCCACCGAAGTTAACATTTTTCCTTGTTTTTGTTTTCCGAAAAGTTGAGTTGTTTGTGTTTAAGTTTTTATTTTTATTTATTTATTTATTTTTTTTTTTTTTTTGCGTAATTTGCACAATATTTGAAGTGCGATGAACTTTGATTTCAAAAATGTTGTTTTGTGAAACTTTTAACTTTGTTACAGAATTTTCCAGTTAAAAAAAAAAAAAAAAAAAATAATAAAAAAACAAAGGAAAACAACACAAAATAAAGAATATTATACGATACTACAATATGATAAATGAGAACTGTTGGGAAAGAATCCAATGAAAGAATCCAAGCATTATTACGGTGGAATGTTATGAAAACGTCTCAAATATAAATCAATACTTTTGTGTCCAATTGCATTTATTTTGGAAATTCGTTATTTATTCTTTCAAATCAATTTTAACACGTTTAAAGTGCTGCCCCTTAGGTATGCCCTTAAACTACTTTTTTGCAGCAGCTTATATCTGCTCTATTGTCTCAAAATGGTGACCCCGACGCGATCTTTTGAGCACGTCAAGCAGTTAGAAACCGCACGACGCTAAATCGTTGGTTGCGGTATGTTCAAAGAGGTCAAAGGGAATCCCATAAATGTGCTTATCCATGTTTCAAACGTTTCTGTAATCTTTCTTATTATCGAACTGTTCGCGGCATTTAAATTCTGCTGTAAGACAATGTTTAATAAATTAAAAAACCATTGAAGCCAAATTTGATTTAATTTTTGTTAATTTTAACTGATTTTGTATGTATAACTCAGAAGTACTCTATTAATTTTATTTTTTCAGAATCACACACACACACATATAGTGTATATAATGTATTCGTTTATTCTTATAAATATTTCATCTTTTTTTTTTTTTTTTTTTTTTTTTTGTTACTAAATAACGCAACGTAATATTTCTAATTAAACTGAATAATTATCCTACGCTGCTAACGTCTTGAATATGGATGGAATGGAATGGAGTATTCGTCGTAGTAGAGTTAGTAGATGTTTGGATGAATGAATGAATTAAAAGATCTTTTCTTTTATGCGTTCTTCGGCAATGAATTCATATGTCGCTCTGTCTCTCTCTCTCTCACACTCATAATATTCTTTACAGTCTTTATTACAAATTCTGCATAAAATATACAAAATGTAAAAAGCGAATGGATCATCTTCTATGGGTATGGGTATATAGTACATACGTATGTATAATCATAATGATCAACAACAGTTTCGCGTTTTTTTTTCGCAGCATATTTGAAATTAAAACAGTTTTTATACCCGCTACTCATAGTGTGAAGGGTATTATCAACTTTGTCGGAAAGTTTGTAACGCCTTAAAGGAGACGTCGTAGACCCCATAAGGTATATATATTCTTGATCAGCTCGATGAGACGAGTCAATCTAGCCATGTCCGTCTGTCTGTCCGTCTGTATTTATGCGATTCATTCGCTCAGTTTTAAAGATATTGACCTGAAACTCGGAACTTATGCTTTTCTCAGTCCTAAGCAGTTCAAGTGTTAAAATTAAAGTGCCACGCCCATTTTAAGGTATAGCTCCCATACAAACTTACCGTTTTTTTCTAATTTTTTGCATGAAAATAGCTATTATTTATTAATGTAGTCACTCGAAGTTGGGAAAAAATACTTCTAATGTCATCCAATATCAAATCCAAGCTGCCACGCCCATTTTTAGATATAGCCCCCATACAAACTTACTGCCTATTTTCGATTTTTTTGTATAAAAATAGGTATTATTTTGAAAGTATTCACTCAAATTTGGGTAAAAACACTTCTAATGACATCCAAAATCAAAACCAAGGTGCCACGCCCATTTTTAGCTATAGCACCCATACAAACTTATTGATTATTTTCGAACAAATGTATGGAAAAGTAATTATTTTCGAATATATACATATTTATAGATGTATATCAGCCACTAATGATCACACATAAACTATTCAAAGACTCGTGTGACGGGTATTTAAGCTTCGGTTCCACCGAAGTTAACGTTTTTCCTTGTTTTTTTATAATATTGTATTACAGGAAAAAATAAATAGCACAGTTTTTTTTTTTTACACTCAAAAAAAACCATTGAAGTGAGGTGAATCTTTTTTCCACTGATGGAGAAAAGTTAAAATTAATTTCAAAATTCTGACGAGATTGGAAGTAGCAAAAATTAAGGAAAGAAAAAGATATTTTATGGCATCTTCAATTTTAGGCTAACGCTATATAAGGCATAGCTGCGATGGGTTTAGATGATTAAAGCTACAATGCTTACCGGAGGAAGTTTTTTTCTCTGATGACATACAAGTTGCTGACGACATTTTTATACAAATTTCATGCATGACATGTCTTGAATGATTTCATGCATGACATGTCTTGTACGATTTCATGCATGACATATAATGTCTTGTACGATTTCATGCATGACATGCCATGTACGATTTCATGCATGACAAGTCTTGTACAATTTCATGCATAACAGCACACTTTATGCATGACATGTCATGTACGATTTCATGCATGACATGTCTTGCACGATTTCATGCACGACATATCTTGTACGATTACATGCATGACACGTCTTGCACGAATTCATTAATGACATATATAGCTGGTGGATGGCTGGTTAGTATTGTGGTGGCTGGCAACGTTACTTCGCCAGTATCAATTTAGCAAACTTCAATTAGTAATTTTCCCGAACTTTGACAATGTCTATAAACATATTACGTAGTATAAAGTCGCCAAGTAGGTGTCATTATAGAAAATATTTTTGGTATGACTTTACGCATTTTCAAGTCAATATATTGTATGTATTTTTGGTTCACACTGAGTTCAAAAAAAAAAAAAAAAAACTTAATTTGCAAACATGTAAAATTGAAGTTTTAATACAATAAAAAAAAAAAGTCTGTTTTTAAAGCTTTACGTAAAATCGTTGCACGCAATTTTCTTCATGCATATTTACACGCCAATTAGAGTGTTTTTTAATGTAATTAATTTTCACATTAGAAACGCAATGCAACGCAATGTTTTCCTTTATATATATCGTATAAACTTAGCAATTTTTTACTACCCTACACAACAAAGTGATGTACAAAGTCCATTTGCATTATCGTCATCATCGTCATCATCATCATCATCCACATCATTATGATCTTTAGTTTTGATCTTACACTCTCATGCATTCTGGTAGATGTATTTATGCTTTGTAGTACAATAACATTTATCCAACTAATGAACTAAACGCGTTATTTCGCATAAATCTAATACAGCATGTGTATATGTGTATGTGTGTGTGTGTGTGTGTATGTGCTAAGTTAGCACATATCGCGTTTTTATTAGATATTCATTCCCATTATAACATGCCGACTCGTTCTTAAACACTTCGACGAAATACAATAATATATTCGCATTATACAATAAAATATGTACATAGTTAGATTTCCCAGATACATTCATACTATACGAGTATGTAAGATGTAGATACTTATGCAATTGGAATAATTAACTGTGCTGATGGAGAGCCAGATTTTATTTATTATTATTACAAAAAAAAAAAAAATTATTGTGGAATTTATTTTTGAAAAAAATTTAGATAAATTTATCTATCAGTGAAATAGTATTAAATTTTAGCAATCTAAACGTTTTCGTTTTGCCGTCGTTTTCTAGAACATACCCGAGTATATGAGAAAATAAATCATAAAAGCTTGTGAAAAACCACATCCTTAGAAGATCGCTACATCGTACCCGTCTAGAAATGGAAGAATTTATTGGGACCACATCAAAGAAGGTTTACTGGACTACACGACTACTACTACTGTTACTACCCAGTCTATGGAGCATCTTCTCTGCTGCAAACTTAACGTATTTTGGCTTTTAGAATAGCATCGTATTCGTTTTCTGTTGTTCGAAAATGAAAGTTCCACGCCCATTTTTGGGTATAGCCCTCGTACAACCGCCTTATCGCCATTTTTTAATTTTTTTTTTTTTTTGTATTGTATTAACTCAAGGATCCAAAACCGAGGGAAGGGTAGGAGGAGGTATCTTTTCCCCGGACCTGGAGATCAGAGAATCCTTCAGACTTTCTGATCACTGCAACGTTTTTCAAGCTGAAATGATTGCCATACACGAAGCTATAAATTCTGGGACACCATCCAATACGTAGACAAAAAGTACACATCTTTTCGGATAGTCACCTTAAAGGGTTTGCTCGTGTAATAACACTTTCAAAACTATCTCCCAGTGCCGCAAATCTCTCAACGAGATGGCGGAGCAAGGGACATTTGCTTCACATGGGTTCCGGGTCATCAAGATATATTTGGTAATTGCGAAGCAGATAGATTGGCCAGAGAAGGCACAAATTCCGTTATTCCTCCTGGGAGGAGTTCGACTGAAATTCCCATGGCCTCTCTGAACCTGCAGTAAAGAAGAAATAATAAGAATAGCAGAGACTAGATGGACCACAAACCCAAAATGTAATATCTCGAGACTTATGTGGCCAAGTATAGCACCAAACGAACAGCCCAGCTCATGCGCCATAATAGACAGACCCTATCCGTCAACTCACAGGACCAAATGACTTCTGTAGGAGCTGTAGAAACGAGGAAGAGGAGGAGACAGTAGAACATTTTCTCTGCCACTGCCCAGCCCTTGGAAGAATAAGGTTTACCGTACTTGGTAGGTCGTTTCTTAATAGTCTGGCGGAGTTTGCATCAGTCAAGATTGATGCAGTAGCCGCCTTCATAAGGAAGTCGAGCTGGTTCGAGTAGGAGGATAATAGAGATCATATGGTATCACAATGGCCATTTTTTTTGGCCTAGGTGACGTCGCGAGAATTCGCGGCGGCCATTTTAACCTACCTACCTACTCAAGGTGCCACATCCATTTTTTTGTTATAGCCCCCAAAAATTTTACCGGCCATTTTCAAAAAATGGGTATTATTTCTGAATTTATTCACTCCAATTTGAGAAGAAACACATCTTATGTCATCCAATGTAAACACTTCAGATACAATAAGAATCGCACCATTATAACACTGAGCCCCATACAAACTCGCCTCCCATTATCTGATATTTTCAAGTATGTTATGGTTATTCCTAAAGTTTTAGCTTAAAATCTTACAGCAATATTGTGTCTTAACTTGGGTTGTATTACAACATAGAAACGCACCGATACCATCTAGAGCCTTCCTGATGGTCACACATAAACTTTTCAGAGATTCGTGTGACCGGTATTTTGACTTTGACCGAAGTTAACGTTTTACATTTTTTTTTGTGTTTTATTTTTATTTATACAAATATTCGTTAAGGCTCTCTTGTCTGACGATTCTAGATTTTCATGCTATATTTCCTACATTACCTTGCAAATCTAACAGCATCTGTCTAGGGCTTTTTATTTTATTTTTATGCCTGAAAGTATGCAACATATTTTTTCTGTAAAAAATTATTTATTTCAATTTTAGCCTAAAACTATGCAATATTTTTCATGTCTAAATTTACAAATAATTAAATATTTATTAAATATTAATATTTTTTTATTTCTATTTTTTACTTTACAGAAACTGAAGGTGAACTAACACGTAAATCAAAAGCACTGCCCTGGGGACCACTGTACTGTGTACTGCAACAGGACGAACAATCTTTTACAGCTTATTGCAGCGAGGAAATATCGGTATGATTATTTATAAATATATAACTAAAACATACGAGTATATTGTATAATACGTAAGAGTATATTTAATAGTTTAAATGCTAATAACAAGTCTGTCTTTATTGTTAGTAGAACGTTTAGTAAAATGCTCAAAGATGTATATTTTATTAACATTATTAAATAATAAATTGTATTTGTCTCTATAACACACATATTTGTCTCTTTTTGTAAATTGCACAACACACAAAATAATTCTCATTTTGCTAATTGGATAAAATAACTGTAAAATAAATAAAGATATTTCCGGCAACGCCGATAAAGGAGGTGGGTAGTTTGTATTGGGTTCCTATACAATATATTTTTAATTTTTTTTTTTTTTTTGTTTTATTTTTAGTTGCAAAAATTTGTATTGCTTATAATAAAATACTTGCTAGATTTGTTTATTTATTTAGTTTATTTTTTTTTAAATTTTTTTTTTTGATTAGCTAAACGATGTCATCTATGAGGAATATCCACGTGTACGTCTCGATCGTGTACGGCGTCCAGCTAAAGCGCTTTGGGATGGACCGCCAACGCTTGCCGAAGAAAATGAAAATGAATCATCGGATACCTGCAATATGGATATTGGCTTAAATACGACGCTATATAGTGATTTAGGTAAGTTTAAAACTATTTACTGTTACTTTATTTACACACAGATGGCGCGACAATGCCAATGATAATGGTCGATAGATGGCAAACAACGCTTTGGAATTAGTTGCAACAAAAAATATTGAAATTCTTTTCAAAAAGTTTTATTAATTCTGTGAGCATGAATAGATTTTCGATTTTAGCAAAAATGCTCAGAATCTCATTTAAAGATATTAAATATCGCTGGTTGGAGTTTCTCCATGCTTACTTTTTTGAAGAAAAAGAAATGCAGTTTATTTTTAGTGCATATTTTTTTTTTTTTTCAAATGAACAACAACTCGCAAAACCAAATTGTTTTAAATTTTCTTTTTGTAAAATTAGCCTACCCCAGTTTATTTAAGACCTCAATTAATGATGCAATCAACACGCAAAAAATTAATGTGCCACATTGAAGTGTATATTTCTGTAGTATTGCTCCATTGCACTCTACACACACACACAACACACACACACACACACACTCAGTTCACTGACTGTCTAACCTAACTAACTGACCTTAGCGCAATACGAGATCGTTAGATACTCACTCAGCATATAGTATGTATCTCACAGATACAACAACATATGTTGTTGGAGTTTTAAATATTATTTTGAAATACACATACAAACAAACAAACTCTATTACGAGTAACTAAACTAAACTAAAAAATAATGACGCTCTCTAGTCTATTAAAGACACTTTAATTACATTGGCCGATTTATTGTTCAATGAACAATGCCTACTCCAGCTGCTTGGCTAGCTGACTGGCTGAATGGCTGAGCTGAACTGGGTTGACTCTGAAGTATCTTATTATTGCAATTGTTATTTGTCTGTCTGTCTGTGTTTGTCTGCTTCAACTGATCTCACAATACTTGTTTGCTTGCTAGATAAAATTACTTACAGATACTTTTGTACGTTTTTCTTCTGGTATCAATTTGCCGTTGTTGTTGTTGTTATTGTTTTTTTTGGCCGTTTGAGTCGTTTGTTAGCAAAGTTTTTTTTATTTATTTATTTATTTTTTTTTTTTTTTAATGTCACGCATGCCGGCACATTCAGCACAATATCGATACTAAACGCATTAAGTGTTATGTTATTGTGTATGTGTGTGTGTGTGTGTGTGTAGATGCCTGTGCATATATATACATACTAGCCCATCAGTATTACTACCGATATCTACGAGCTTTGAAGATGCATTTATAATTGCTCTTACTGTTATTTTTATTGATATTTTTCTAAAGAAGATTATCGTTCAAGATTATCGATTAGCAGCAGATTTATAATGAGTCTACGGCTAACTGTAGGTGTTATTTAGTAGAGTTTCCCAGCATAAATTTCGAAAGAAAATTGTTGTTTTTATTTATAGCGTATCTATTTGTTGATATCTTTTTGTTTCGCACTTTTATGCACCAAGGTTGTAACAATAAAAATTCAAAACTAAATAATCACTCATGCAACGCTTTAGCTTTATGGCTAATATTTATGTTAAAAGCTTCGCTTCGTCGTTATTCTACCACAAAAACACAGTTTGGCAACAAAAGTAATATTCAATTTTTTTTTAGTAGTTAAGAAAAAATGCTGGTGTATATGAGCAGTTTTTTTTTTAAGTTAAATTATTATTAAATTATTCCAAATTGGATAAGTCCAAAAAAAAATACTCCATTTTTAAAAAGGTTTTTAAAAAGAGTGGTTTTATTTTGGTAGCCCACATCTTGCGCTATCCTATAAGACGCAAAATGTCTCCAATTTTAAGCTAAAAAAATGCCAGGGCTGCAAACCAGTTAAAATATTGCCAGTGGCTTGGTTCAGCGTTTCGCGATACCTTTGAACCACTAGTTCGGCACATAAACCGGTTTTTTATTGGTGTCAAATCGCGGTTCGGTTGGTTTCAAGTGTACTTTAATCTTCAAACGGCGAAGTTCGAACAAAACTTTTAAATTATTTTTTAATTTACAGAGATGAACCCACGATCAGAGTAAGGTAAATCACAAAACGGACCACAGCTATTCTATTGATTTCGTCATAAGCACAAGTATTCACATCTTAATTCAACAAAATTTTATTATTTCACAAGATTTAATTCTTTAGTTCTTTAAAAGAAGCCGCGAACCGGTTCTTTTGCTGCTTATACGGTTTGGTTTTTTGGTTCAAAACAGTTTTCTTTCAGAGATGCTGCTACGGCTCGGTAGCAACAAAAATTTCGTTCAAAACGGTTTGCAACCCTTAAAAATACAGATCTGAAAATAATTTAAAAAAAAAAAATGTATACAAACCAAGAAGTGGGCTTACAAAAACAATAAACTCTGCTTAATGCGTCTTAGAACCAAAACAACAACAACAACAAAACCTTTTTAATACGGTTCACATGTTTGGGCCTAAAAAGGGTCTCCAATAGCAACAAACATTACGAATAAAACTGCAACATGCAATGCCAATGTTTATTTTTTTTTTTTTTTTTAATGTTAAGCAGCCAACTCTCTTACTCTCTCTCTCTCTCTCTCTCATTAAGCTTCATTTGTTTCACATGCAAACTTCATATGCACTGAAAAAAATTCAAATTTTAGCTATTATGCAGCAGTTGCGCATAAAAATATTTAGATGCTCTAATGAGTTTGTTTGTTAAATTGAAATTTGTTAAAATTTAATTAAAATTTTTCTTAGCAATCAAATTTTTTTTCAGTGTATTTATTTAACGCCAAACATTTTCTAACGCAGCGCAACATAAGCAACAACGTTTCATTTTTTTTTTCCATTTGCTGCTTTATTTCACTCCATGAATGAATTTCATTTGTTTCTGTTTCTTGCGCGTCGCTCACTCGTTCACTCTCTCTCGCTACGCTTGAAAGTTATTGTTTCAATTCCATTTTGTCGCATGTTGTGCATTAAACACTTGGCGCTGCGTTTAATACTCTTGAAGCTTCCGGCGCAAACGGTTCGTGTGCGTTCGTTCTAACGTTTCGCAGCAATGTGCGATTTTTTTTTTTAATACACGCGCGATCTTTTGAATTTAAATTATTTTTTTTTTAATTAATTCATTTATAAATATTTTTTTTTTTATTAAATTAAATAAATCAACAAGTGCGCTTCAATAAATTATTGTGTGTGTTTTTTTTTGTGGTGTTCTATAAGAAAAGTAATTGTGCAAAGAAAGATAAAATTAAAAAAAAAAAAAAAAATTTAAAAAGCCAAAAAAAATTTGCAACAATTTTGAAAAACAACTAAAACTGTGAATTTTAAAAATAAAACGCCGAAAATACAACAATAATAATAAAAAAAATATATGAAAATAAATTCGAACAGCTAACAACAAAAACAACTGAAATACGCAAATATTATTTTTAAATATTTAGCAAAAAAAAAAATAAAAAAGAACGCAAAATGGAATAATTTTTAAATAAAAACTTTGTTGAAATTTGTTATTAATATTTTCCGCCTACAAGTATTTTTTTTTTTTTTTTTTAGTTGTAGCCAGCGCAGCAATAACAACAAAAAGTAGGCGGATTAGCATTTCAGAACATATCAAAATAATTATATATGTGACAGCTATCATCAATTTATATTCTAATTGAGACTATAACTAGCCAGTTCAACAGATTTTATAGCATACAAAAATAAAAAAAAAAATACCTTTCAAGATACATATTTGTATCTATTAACTTAAATTTAAATTACATATCGAGTATATGTGTGTACGAGTACATTTGTTAAAACTAGCGAAATTTTTGAGATGCGTCTTTATAAAAGCAAACGATGACACAAACATCTATGTATGTTCATATACATATATATAGTACATACTATATGCACATGTTTATATACGATACATACATATGTATCTTTTATGCATATCAATCTAAAGTGACCATAAATTTTAGAAATTTTATGATTTGAGATTTTACATTTAGTGTAAACGTGCCTTTTTCACACAGGTTTTTTTTATCTCTGAAGTATGTAGTTCCAAAAATGTTCCAAACTTCCATACCTTTTACACAATGACGGGTTTGAACCGAACCACCGCATTTTAGAGTACTTGCTCCGAACTGTTAATCGAACCAGCTTTTTTGAAAGAAAATGTTTTTGAAGTGGTTCGGTTCGAAATTTTTCGCGATTTCTTTAAAAAAACTTTATATTAAATATTGTAAAATTATAAAGTTTACTTAAGTTGTTGCTTGTTGCGAAGTATATGCAAAAATATGAAAAATATTAATAGAAGTTCTCGTAGACTTGACAATTTTAAAAACAAAGAATATTGTTGTTCAATAAATTTCAAAGTTATTCGTTGTATGATTGAAATGAACCTCGTTCCGATCATTGGTTCATCTCTGGGAATTAAAAAATATTTTTAAACTATTCCCGAATTTTGCCATGAGAACATTAGATTAGGTGTATAAAGAACGCTAAGTATGATATATGTTGCTTTTTTTTTTTTTTTTTTTATGACACTCTCTGAAAAAAATTCTTTTTTATACGTTTTTTTTACATACATATTATTTAAACCACTTGATCCAAACCGAACCGTGGTTCGAAACCAACAAAAAACCGGTTCTTCAACGGAACCAGTGGTTTAAAGGCATTGCAAAGCGCTGAAACGAAACACTGGCAATTTTTTAATGGTTTAATTGCAGCCCTGTTTGAACGAACTGCTTCTTTTTGGAATCTAGTTTTGCATGTAGTGTTTTGCTGTAATTTTGCCTTTGTAGAAGTTTGAGTTTTCTCTCTTTTCATTGAATTTCAGAAGCAAGCAAGTAAAATGTCCTTCTGAGGTTTTTCACATTCTAAAAAATATCATTGGGTGTTGAGCATACAGTAACTTATCTTCTACATAGTTTTTATGCAAAGTATCCAACAGTTTTGCAGTCAATAAAATTTGTTTTAGATTTCATTGATCTATGTTGGTACATACTTTCGTCTGCACGTTTGTATGGTCACTTTGTACCTTTTTATTTTTTTTTATTTATTTTTTTTTTGCACATATATATATCTACGAGTATATTAATTCATTCAACACAGAATTTCTGATGATCCAAATTTATGATGTTCGTTAGCTTGTGATGTATATCTGACGGCATCGTCGTCGTCGTCGTCATCATCGTCACTTTGTGGCGTTGTAGAATAAATAATTGTCTCAGATACACGAGTATGGAAATATGTATAGCAGCATACGAGTATCGTGTGTACCATACATATAAATAATTTTTTTTTGTTCAGTTATTGCTTAAGCAAATTTAATTGAATTGAACTGAATTCAATTTTCAAATAAAATAAAAAAAAAAATTTAAAATTAGTTTTGTCTTGTACGGTGGAATACATTTAAGATTTTTCTTAACGGCGCGTTCAGTTCTTATTCCAAGAGAATTTTTAATTTTTTTAAATCTTTATTTTGGAATTTGTAAAAGGAAATACTTTTGCTGTACATTCCTTAATCCAGTATATTCTGAAGTGTGAGCTGAATCCAAAAAAATTCAACAAGTTGTTGAAAAAAAAATTAATTATATAAAATGAAACATTAAACTAAACATCAAAAATTAAATAAAAAAAAAAGAAAGCTTCTGAAACAGCTGTCATCGGTATAGAAACATTGCATATTCTCATATTGTTTCGTTATATAGGGTGTTTCAGAATTAAACCAAAATTTGCAATAAAGTGCTGCTGGCAACACTAAATAAATGCTATTGTGCAATGTAACGTTTTTTTTTTATTAAAACTAAATTGTCAGCTTTTATTTTTTTAAGGGCTGTTAACATTTTATTGCATATTAAATCTGGGACACCCTATATTTTTGCTTATGGTAACACATACACGTATAAGGCTTGTGTGTTATCAAAGTAACTAAATTTTAACTGTTGTGCATATGCAGCGCTTCTTCTGCTCGAATAGTTTTGTATCCGGATTAAGAAAAGCCAACGCAAATTGCATGTCTGTGAGAGACCGAACAAACCAAATTTTACTTAACTTGAATTGGCTCGGCTCGGCTCGGCTTGGTTCAGTTGACTTCAGTTCGGCTTGAATTGTTTTTGGCCCAATTAGTTTGTTTGGGGCCTTAATACTTTGAATAGTTACTCACATACATACACATAAGAACACAAAAGTGAAATAAAGCAAAGCAGTTGAGACGGCAAAAAAAAAAAAAAAACAAGAAAAATAAAAAAAAAAACTAAACCACTAACCAAGCAACCACCACAACAACAATTTATAAAGCAAACGCACCTTGCTCATCAACATTGACATGCGTTTCTGTACCCGACCGCTGACCCATTATGTTTTTTTTTTTGTACGATAATGCGTCGTCAACACTCTTACACGAACATTAATAAGTCCATAGATACACACACACACACATACACACTATGGCAATAATGAAAATAAAGAACTAACCCAAACGACAAAAATTCAAATAGACAGACTGACAGACAGACAGACAGATCGTCAGTCGAAACGTCGTTCAAAAGCTAACGTAAAGCATTTCTGATGACATACATTCTTTTTTTTTTGCTTTTTTTTTTTGTTCTCTCTTCATTTTTTTTTTTTTTTTTCATTACTTAAGCCCCATACCTATTTCGAATATAGCTTATAACGGCTTATTTGTTCGTGTTTAAGCAACATTTATTTAAATATTTGCAGTCCAAAATATGTATTTGTAACTCTTAAATTTAAATATAATAGTCGCGCGCTATGGCTTTAACAAAAATATTTTATATATATTATCTTGCACAGCATCGAAACTTGACTGTGTGGAACTTCAAGATCTAGATGTATCTTTTAAATTGCTATACGGAATTTCAATGAACAAAATGACTCTTTTAATTAATATAAAAACAAATTAATTAAAAATGATAACAATATAATTGATTCCATAAAGCTTGAATTATTATTTATGTTCAACAAAAACGCTTAGAATAAGAAAATTTGTACGATTTCAAAAAGTTATGTTTCATTGCCAAAACGTTTCGTTGTAGAGCTGGCAAACTATCGATAGATATTTTTTCGTTGTTTTGAGAGCAAAAATTTTGATACTATCGATTGTATCGTTTTTTTTACTCAAGCACAATTATAATTATTATTTAATTATTTTTTAACAATTAAGAATATATATGTATAATAATTTATAATAATAATTTTTGTAAAATAAAATTATAAGCAACTTTTGATTAGAACCAAATTTCAGTAGCCAAGCCTCGTTTTTTGCGCTGTTAACGATAGTGACAAAAAAGTATCGATGGTGACGCAGAAAGGTAAAAATTCGATAACTCGATAGTAACATCGATAATTTCCCAGTACTATTTCGTTGTATAGTACATGACAAAATCTGTTATCGGTTACAAAGTTAATGTGTTATCGGTCTAAGCAAATCGCAAATTGTTTGTATTGTTTTTGATTAAATTTTCTGCTCTTCTAGTTTAGAATTTAATTTAGTACCGAGCAAAGCCGTACAATATTTGAAAGATATATCTTTTTTTTTTTTTTAATAACTTTGTAATACTTTCCATTTTCTTTTGAAACTTTTTCTGCTTGTTCTTCTTCTTCTTTTACATGATTCTAAAATTGCGTGCCGTCGAAATTAAAATACATACTTAAGATTTAAAAGAAAGTAAGAGATAAAAATGAGAGAAAAAATGGAATGACAGAAAAAAAAGTGTTGCCACAAAGTAGAAAAGTTTACTTCCTGCACATTGAAAGTTAACATTTGTGCTCTTTTTAAAGTTTGGTTTTTTTTTTTTTTTTTTTTGCAAAATCAGCGCGTAGATACTTTTGAAGAATTTTTATCTTTTTTTTTTTTTTTTTCTGTCTCTCGCTGCCTAGGCAGTTTGTGCTTTTGATATTTTGTTTCTTTGCTTTGCTTTATGTGTTGCATTCGGCTTTGGCTTTAAGCAAACCAATTGGCACCAATTAAATAATGTTATGCGCATGGCCTACATTTTATTTTTTATTATTTACAATTTACAACGCGCATAGAAAAATAAAATTTAAAAATGAAAAAAAAAAATACATAGCAGCATACATGCACACACATGCAGCATTATAGGAAATTTAATACATAAAAAACAGTGATGTCTAAAAGGAAAATTACAAACTACAAACAAGATCATTGTGCGTAAAAATTTAAACGCAAAAATTCGTATTCGATTTTAAATCGTTCGCAAAAGTTATGTTTCAATTCCAAAATGTTTCTTGGCTGAAAACTGTTATCGGTTACAAGTAAAAAAAAATATTATCGGTCCAATCAAATTGACTAAATTTTATGCGCCTAAAATTTTGGCATATTCGAATTCAGAAACATTTTTTATGAAAACTATGACCAAATTTTTCTTGTTCAGACTGTAGCCAATTGTTAGTGCAAGCAAGAAAAAATTAAAAACTCAATTTTTTTTTTTTTTTTTTTTTTTTGCTACAGCTACTGTCTTGAGCGACAATGCAGTGAGATGCGGCGTGAGATGAGGTACATAAATAATTGAAATATTTAAACAAAGAAAAAGTGGGCATTTATTAAAAAAAAAAAAAACATAAAAACATTAAATCGCTACAAATAGCAAAAGTCGTAATTGTAGTAAAAATATATTTTAAAAAAAAATTATACTTTATCTTTAGTAGAACCGAAGCTGAAATACGCGTCACGAGTTTGAAGTGAAACGATCTTGAACCGCGATCGAAATTAAATAAATTCTTCAATTATAATTTTAGAAAATTTCTAAACGATCTAGTCATGTCCGTCCGCCTGTCTGTCTGTCTGTCTGTTGCATGGTGATTTATTCGCTTAGTTTCTAAAAAAAATGGGTCTAAAACTTTAAACTTAAGCTTTTCGCTGTTCTAAGCGTTTTTTTTTAAAAAAAAAAAAAATACCAATTTTTTTTTTAAAAATTTTTTTTTTTTTTTTAATTAAAAATTATTATTTTTTTTTTTTTTTTTTTTTTAATTTTTTTAAAAATTTTTTTTTGTCATAGGCCCATTTTTAAGCAAAGTCTCCATTGACTTCCACTCATACCTTCTCAAAACAACCGAAAGATTACGTATGTTAGTCATTTAAACCTCGGTTTCTCTTTACGATCTATTTAGAAAAATAAACACACATTATGAGAGGTCTACGATATACTTTGTCTGCTTTAATGCAAACTTTCCAATAAACGTGATGTGTGATGTGTTTATACACGTTCAACATCACTTTTCTTGGAATAATTAGATTTTATAAATAAATAATAAAAAAAAAGTCGTTTTACCTGTTTTCAAAATTAACAATACAAACGCTTTAGTTACAAATGCAATGTCTTAAATATTACAAAAATAAAATGCATATTAATATTGCATCTCATACAAATAATTTTAATCATTTGCTTTGCGGCCTAAATTTATGTTTTTGGTAACTTAAGAAACGACTAATTTTTTATGGCCAAAAATATTGCATCTCATACATTAAAACCAAAAGGATTCTATTTTCGAAAATTAAATAATTTTGAAAATTAATTTTTTTTTATTAAATTAATTATTTGAAAATTTGATTATTGACTGCATTTATTGTTTATATTTAATTCGATTCTTTTTTTTTTTTTTTTTTTTTTTTTGAATGCATTAAAATTGAATAAATTGTTTATAAAATAAAATAATAAATAAAAAGTTTTCTTGTTGTGGTGAAATTTTACTCAAGCTTTTTTTTTTTTTTATAATTATTTTCATTTTCTATTGTTCAATGTGATTAGTTTTTTTTTCGCTTATAAATTTTTTTTCTTTGAGTCTATTAAATAGAAAATTAACTGCAAAAATTATTTGCCACTTATGTCGGTGTTGACTGCGGTTGTACGTAAAAAGATACAAAGATACAAAAGTATCTGCAGTATACATAGACCAATAGATTTGCATAAATAATAATAATAATAATAATAACAGCAACAATGGCAAGTGTTGAGAAAATTGCTGCAGTCAATAATATAGAAAAGCAAGCAATTGAAATAATATTTTCCAAACGATTTGGAGCGTTTAAAAAGCAAAAAAAAAAAAAAAAAAAAAAATTTCACTATTTCCGATTCAAACCAATGATTCAATGATTTAATGAATTTTATTATGGTATACTTCAGCTATAGAGGTGTGGGTTTATGGTGCAAACAAGTGAAATTATTTATTAACATAATCAATGAATTAGCGAGAGTGCCGAGTGTGTAAAAGATACAATTTTCATATTGCGACATATGAAGTGCAGCAAAGAGATAGAAAGTTTAAGATACCTTTTTAAAAAATAAAAATCTATTGGCTTCTTAAAATAGATTTTAGTTAAAAATGTTCTATATTTTGTATCAAATTCCTAAACGTACATTTGCAGTTCATAATACTTTCGAATTTATCGAAAATAGTACAAGTATCTTTTGCTTTGCTTTATTTAATTATTTGATTTGTTAACATACATTCTCGTATTTATCACACCTTTAATTTTTTGTTTGAATAAACGCTTCTTTGATATCATTTCCAAAAATAAAATTATCCACAAACAAATTTAAATTTTTCCATTTTTTTTTATTTGTATACAAAATGCAAAACGCAGAACCAAGTATCAAGGTGAGACGTTTAAGAGTGTGAAAAAGTCATTCGAAATATATACAAACTTTTTACTATAAACAAATTTGAGTACATTAAACACGACGTTGAATAGGCTGCAAGAGAATTATTGTAATAGCAATTAGAAAAGCGCTGGAAAATACAAAAAACAGAAATGAAAATGAAGCACAAATTTAAAGAAATTATTTATATTAGAACATTATTTGTGGTTGCGCTGAATATACTCAAATCGAGTAAAAAAAAGTTGAAAAAAAATGAAATGTTCTTATTTAGTCTTTTTTTTGATTTTTTTTTTAATGAGCTTAAGATTTGTGCCAATTACAACACGAAAGCAACAATTCTTCAGATACAATATACAATTTGTATCTGCAACTTGAAAAAGGCGAGCATGGGTCGTGTACGCTTTTAACTCAAAACCTTAATTGATAATAAAATAATGAAGAAGAACAGCATATAAATTGTACTTAACAATGTTAATAACGAATTTTGCTCTCATGCTCCCAGTAAAATGAAAATTAGATGCATAATCTATCACAATTATATATAAAATATTTAAAATGTTTCTATGTCCGCTATGGATTTTGAAACCATGCAACCGATGTGTCCCAAATCGGTTTTATTTGAAAGGTAACAATGCAGTTATAATTATAGATCACTAAGACAATGCATAAGGCACATTCGATTCATTAAAGATAAGATAGATTTTCCCATTAATAATGTTTTATTTTTTTGTTTTGTGGGTTTTTTTTTTATTATACTAGCCCCCAACATTTTAAGGGAGTCGCTGCTATTAAAAAACAAGCGGTTTGCAGCGTTTCTCAAATTAAAAAAAGATACTGGTATTTTTTAGTATGTTTTTATATAATTTGTCTCTGTTGTTTATAGAGTTTATCTTTCTACTTTTTACTATCATTGATGCTGAATTCGAATTTCAAATCAATAATTTCTATTCATGCTCATATTTTAAGAGCAGAGATCAAAGCAAGAACAATTTGCGATGTGCTTAGACTGATAACATTTCAATTTGTAACCGATAACAGTTTGTGCAAAGAAACGTTTTGGAACTGAAACATATAGCTTTTGCCGTTTCATCTAGTTTTTTATTTTTTTATTTTTTTATTTTGTTATATTTTAAAATTGCCAAGACGTATTCATATGTCCTATCTGCTGTTCTGCTGATGTTTCTTTCTTTTTAACAATTTTGTGCCATGAATAATGCGTATCAACTTAAAAATTTGCTAATGAAAATTTGTTTATAGTGCCCGTACTGCGTACACAAAAAACACAATAGCAATAGCAACAGACGCAGGGACAGACAGACGGACAAGAAAGACCAAAAAGATACAAAGCTGATCTATGACACAGCTGTCGGAATGATCTGGCGTTCATAAAACATAAAAACAGTTCCGTCATTACACATGCATATACGAGTAGTATGTGTATTGTATCATTCAAGTCATTTATTTCATTTATATGTGCTGTTGAAATAACTCAACCATCCGATACGTTACAACTCCATTTGTTGTATCTGAAGCTATGCATTTTGTTCAATATATGAACTATTTACAATGTAGCTAGATACATACTATGTACACATATCTGTGTATCTGTATACTCCTATAGTATGTACTATATGTATCCATAATGTGTAACAGATGTGTTGGTGGTGGGAGCTTAATGTTTTCTTTTTCTTCTTCTTCTTCTGCTGTGATCTTTATAAACATGTAGCTCTATTTTTTTTTTTTATTTATGGTATATGTATGTATCTATCTAAATATCTTTACCATTTAATTTGATACACAATGGAAAATGCGTATAGTAAATTGTATGTAAATTATTTTTGTAGTTAATGTCGCACTCTGTAAAAAAGACAGCAATGATGATGTTGAAACTTCTTCTTTGCGGCACAACTTGGCTTGGAGATTCATTTTGAAGTCTTTGAGCGAAGCTTTTCTTCAGAGAGACTACAAATTACAACGGTTATTGTCTTACATCACATTTATTTTTGTTGTTGTTGTTTTGTTAATATTTCTTTTTTTTTTTTTTGTATCTATTTTTGCGCCTTTTTTCTTCTTTTGCGTTGTATTTGTATCTTTTTAATTCTTTGCGCAAACGGTTAGAGTTGTGTGTACTTTTTTTTTCCTTTGTATGATTTGAAAAAAAAAAATAAAGAAAACAACAACACAATTTCCCACGTAACACGTCAGTGTCGTTGACATTTGTCTATTATGTAAAACGCGATATAAAAAAAGGGCCAACAATGAAACATAAAAATATGAAAACAATCTTTGAAGAGATACGCAAAAAATAGAATAAAAAAAAAAAACTATAAAAAAAATGATACATTTAGTGGCTAGATACAAGGCGCTTGTTTTTTTGTTTTTTCGTCTTATTGTTTTCGATAAGTTAAAACTGTTTTAGCTATTTTAAAAATAGCACAGTTTTGCCATATGTCTGCCTGCCTTTCTGCTTGTCTTTTTATTTTCTGTACCAAAGTATCTGCTGCCGCCTGTCGCACTTGTATCTGCGTATTTGTAAATTATGCATATTGGTTGCAACTTCAATGGTTGCCGTTGCCTGTTGTTGCAAAGCGTCTCAATAACAGCAGCAGCAGCAACATCGACGCTGCTGTTGTCGTCTTCATCTGTTGGTCATGGCCTTACAAACTAGTGCAGAAAATAAAAGAAAAGATACTTTATTTGCTTCTGCACAAAAATTGATTTATAGATACACGTTAGCCTACATTGATAATATCGCTTTGTAAGATACTTTTTGTATTTATGCTTATTAATGATTAATTAGCTTTGATTTTACAAAAGAACTTATACGGAATATTTTTTTTATTTTTTTTTTTTTTTTTTTGAAAATAGCTGAAAAATTCAAAAACCGTTTTGTAAAAAATTTTTTTTTTTTTACGATATATTTTACGTTATTAGTTTCAACAAAAGAGTGATTTTTGAGTCAAAGCAACTTGAAAATCACATTGACTGCAAACAGTGATAAAATCGCTGTTCGCCGAAAAAAACAATCAGCGATTACGGAACAGTTTCACTGTTCACAAAGAGTGATAAACAAAAATCGCCTGACAAATGTACCAACGAATTTGTACAGTTTTTTCGATGTTCAAGCGTTTACGAACGTTTTGCAAAGTGTGATAAAAGCACCAATCACTGAGATTGAATTAAACAGTTTCACTGTTCGCAAAGAGCCATACACAAAAATTGCTGATAACTGAACACGTTCACTGAAGAACAAGAAAATGTAAATCACTATTTTCACAAGCGACATTGCGATTTTCAAGTCACTGTGAAAAAATCACCGAAAGTGATCATTTTTTTTTTAACAACACTAATATTCATGCTATTGTATATTTTAATTTTGCTTATAAAATGAAAAATTGAGATACGTCCGCCCCGAACTAAACAAAAAAAAAAAAAAAAAAAAAAATTGTTCAACGATGCGAAACATCAGTTACACCTGAGAGCGCGACCTAAGCTTGAATAATATAATTATCTAGTATGTCTATGCATAAATAAACATTTTTATCTGATAAAACTATACAGCGAAATATTAAAATATATTTCTCAGCTCAAGCAAAGCTTATATTTCCTGCAGACTATTCGGATTAGTGAGGAAAGAATTATTTTTAGAATCAAGAAAGATGATTTTTGAAGTTGCTAAATTCATATATGGCTGTATCAAGTAGACGTATCGGTTTGAACTCGACTATCTCGCTTGTAGGGTCTTTTGGAAAACATAGTTACAAAACTCATAATATTATTTATTATTATCTAAAAATAATGAAAGCTGGAAAAAAAGCACCTGACATTTTTTTCCAGTTAATTTAGTCTATTGTTTTTTTTTTTTTTTTTTTGTTTCATACAATTACGCTACAACGCCAAATAATAATAATAAAAAAAAAAAAAAAAAAACAAACCAAGTCCAATTTTGGATTGAAGTGACGACGGTCGGTTTCGTCGTTGCTCTTTTTGCCACTAAAAACGGAAATGTGCCATCCCAAACATGGAAAATATATGCAAATTAAAATTGAAATAAATATAGACAGTGAAAAAATATTTTATGAAAAATCAACAGACGGAAAGATTTAAAAATCAGAAGAAGAAAAAAAAAAACAAACAAATTATAAAGTATGGAGCACAACAAAAGAAAAACGGACAGACGGACGGATGGACGGACGGACGGAAGAATGAACTAAGAAGAGACAAAATGCTGACAAAAGAAGAATGATTAATTTATTTCCGATTCATTATGTGAAGAAATTGAAAATAATGGCAACTTTTACGCTGTCATTTGTTGGTAGTGGTGACGGTGACGAGGAGAATTCAAAGCAAAGACAAGACACCTTCTGTAGGTGAAATCATTGCAACGGTGCAACTTTAAGTGTCATTGTACAAAAAAAAAAAAAAAAAACAAACGATACTCCACGTACATATTTATATATTCATGTTTGAAATAATAAAAACATTTCTTGTATATACACGCACTTAAGCTCTCTTTCGTTTTCAAAACGCTCAAAATTTTGCTAGAGATTTGGTAAAAAAAATTTAAAGAGAATTTATAGTCGATACATTTCAAAATATTTTTTAAAAGAACACCACTTCTTAACTATTCGACTTGCTAAGCAAATCTCTAACAAAAACTTGAGAGATTTGACAACAAACTCCAAAGAGATTATGGTGACACCACTGATAAAGGCATTCACTGCAACTTTGCCGATGAGGGCGTAGCCTTAAAAGGCGAACAATTACGCCACATGTACCGGCTTGAAGACACCGTATTTCCGATATAATTTAAGTTCCTACAGATTGCTTGTCTCGGAACATTGACCTCCAACCAGTCCCATTTTTTAATAAATTATCTACGTAAATGATAATCATAACGAACGTTAACGTTAAAGTTTAAGTTAACTTTTTGCATCGTGTGAACTTAATTTTATATATAATTTTATTTGTCATGGCGCTAGCTACTTTAAAAACATTTTTTTGTTTTTTTTTTTTTGTTGTTTTATAGGCGTAATTCCACAAATAGCGCAAATTCGTACATTTGCCTGCTGATTTTTATACACGACTGCTGATGTGAAGGGCGCTATAATAATATACTATTTTATATATGTATATGTATGAAAATATATATTTTATATATTTTTTGCGTGCGTGTGTGTGTGTGTTTATTTTTTATTATATTTTTTTTTTTGTTCTTCAAGTTCATGATATTTAATGACTTTTTGGCAAAATTACAAATATTCAGAAGATTTATTTATTTAAACAGATTTTGTACACTACACATGAGACAATTATGTGTTTAAATCAGCCATACTCTCGTAATCGTAATCGCAAAGACGATTTTCGATTTGCAATTTAAATAAATTCGTACAATTTCAAATCGCAAAAGTAATGTTTCATTTCCAAAACGTTTCTTTTTTGCATAAATTACTATCGATTACAAATTAAAAAGGTTATCGGTTATTGACTACATTTTCTGCACTTTAAATTTAGGCATGAATGGAATTCGATATTCAAAGTCAATGTTTACAAAAAATAAAAAAACTCTATAAACATTACAAATTAAAATAAAAATATATTTTAAAAAATTGACAGCTGCTCTTTCGGCTCTTCTTCGTTTCAAAACTCCTTTTTTTTTTGTGCAATGCAGTTCTTTTCGATGGCATTTTTGTATTTTTTTTTACAGCGCAACCTAAGCATGTTGGGGCTACTATAAAAACATACTAAAAAATACCATTTTTTTTTAATGCACTAAAATATGTTGCTGCTAGTATACGAAACATACAATAAAGCAAAATGTTAATCAGAGAAAATTAGAAAGTCGACTTCTTAAAGGAAACGAATGTGTATTATGCATTGTTTTAGTGTTCTATAATTGTACTTGCATTGTTGCCTCTAAAATGTAAACAGTTTTGAAAACATCGGTTGTATAGTTTCGACATGCATAGCGGACATAGAAACATTTTAAATATTTTATATATTATTCTTATTATTTCATTGCCGTTTTGAAATTGTAAATATTTTGTGATTACCAGAACACTATATTTTTGCAATTTAAAAAGAAAATCGCAAAATTTTTACGTTTGCGATTACGGGAACATGTCTCTAGATTAAATTTTAATGTATCAAAATGTTAACCAGAGAATATTATAAGCTAGACTCTTGCTGTATTAAAGTTTTTAATGATTTTTTTGCACTATTCTACTAAATCTTTATACTTTGTATATATTCGTTAATACTCGATCAGCTCTAAAGCATAGTGCACCTCTATAAAACAACGTTGTCTCGTACCGCCTATTTAACATATAAATTTCGCTTGATGTGCACCAAGCGTAAAATTGTAGAAGTCAGAATTTTATATGTACAAATACATACATATACGACAGACAGACAGACGGACAGCCTGACAGACAGATGGACAGACGATTATTCGGAGTTTTGTTGTTGTTGTGTGCTGTGTACCTATTTTATAATATTGTAGACGTCTACGTCACGTTGCTAGTGTTCTATTTGGTTTTGTTTTTTAGCAAATGCTGAAAAGAGACAGTGTAGCTCCTAAAAAAAAAAAAAAAAAAATAAACAATTGTATAAGTAAAATATCGAGTCAGAGGGTGACACGCAACTATAAATCTTAATTGTAGGCGCAAGCAAGCGAAACCAGTCAACACGACTCACTCGACGCAACTCGACTCGACTCTACCACATTCATTCACTTTATACATGCATAAGCCACCACTCTCGCCACCCACCACTTCAAACTGATCCATCTGATCAGATCAGTTGTTCTGTTTTGTTCTGTTTCTGTGCTGTTTTATTCTGTTTTGTTCCAATAGAAGAATTGCATTGCTGCATTGCCAAGTGACGCGTCGCAAATTCTCACTTTTTTTTTTTTTTTTTTTTTTTTTTTTGTATTTTTGCTCGACTTGACGGCGGCGGCGTTACTGGAAAATTTGCTGTAATGAAGCATTCCGTAAAGCATTTATTTTTGTGTTATTAGCTGAAATGATGAGAGTGCATATGCCTTTCTTAACTTTTTACGTTGATACGTCACTGTCCAAATGTGTTCCAGTTTATGCGAGGGTTGATTAGTGCGGTTAAAATTCCATTTTGTGAAAAGAGAAAATTTATAATTATTTTTTTTTTCTTTCGCTTTTGACTCGAATTTAGTTTTAAATTAAAATGAAATGTTTCAAAAAATGACGCACTTTTTAAGCTAAACAGAAACATTAACCAAAAAACAAAAAAAAAAAAAAAAAAGATCATGCAGTGTTTTACAAATTCAACTCAAAGGACACCCCTAAAAAAAAAAGAAAGAAAAATTAACATAATTTTTTTTTTTTTTGAAATCAACGAAACGAAACCAAAAAGAAAAGCAAAAATTTCAACTATTTAACATACCAAAAAAAAAAATTGTTTAATAAATAAAATAAAATTAAACTAAGTTACAAATACAAAAAAAAACAAAAAAAAAAAAAGGCGCTACGAAAATACAAAAAAATGAATTGTGTTGCAATACCAAATACAAGCGAGGAGCCAAAAAGACAACACCCGCATTTGCACCTGCTACCGACAACAACAAAAACAACAACAACAAACACAACAGCAGTAGCCGCACCACCAACACAAACACAACAAACAATGTCCTCCACAATCGAACGCGAACGCGAACAAATGTCGTTGTTGTTGGCCGAAACGAACAATAGCGCAACATCGTCGCTGCAACGTGCCACGCCTACCTATGTGCACGGTTCAACATGCATGTTGGTCAACGTTAACATGCATAATCGTACGCTGGAAAAGCATGAACCACCGCAACCATCCGCTGCTGTATCCTCAGCACAACGTAGCGGCGGTGAACGTGAACGTGATCGACGCACAATGCCACGCGGTCTGGCGTCGTGTTTGCGCGGTGAGCGTGACGATGCACCAACACCTGTTCACGATTATTGTGAAGTGCAACAACTAATGCTGCATCATAATCATCAGCAGCAGCAGCCACAACAACATATTCAAAAGTTACAGCAGCAAGTGCATCTCCAGCAACAGCAGCAGCAACAGTTCATGCAACCGCTGCGACAACAACAACAACAACAGCAGTCGGCGCACACACAAAATCTTGAGCAGATTCTATTGAATTCGGAACAGCAACGAAACAACGGAACTGCAGCTGCGTCTGGATTAGTTGTAGGATCAAGTTGTATTAGTGCTTCCGACACAAGTGGCAGGAGTAAGTTTTTAACATATTTCATAAAAAAATCTGTTTTCCTTAGTAGTCCTTTAAAAAGGCGACTAATCTTGAGAGATGAAATTTCTGCTAGACTATCTCAAAAACGGTCTAAGAAGAACGTAAGGTATGCAATACTTGGTAGACCCTTTTTTAGATAATCTGGCGAAAATCATATGACTCAAAATTTGTGCAGTAGTCGTCTTTATAAGGAATAAAGCTGGTTCGAGTGGGAAGTACTAACATAAGAGATCATATGATATCACAATGAACCTAAATATTTACGTCGGCCATTATAACCCAATCTATCTCTGCTACACGCATACATAAATCCTAGCAGCATTCAAATACTAATGTCTGAAAAGGTCCCTCGAGAATCCCATTATCAAATTTTAACGATCTAGTGCTCCATTTTGAGTCTCTCAGTTGACCTTGTAAAAATATAATATAGTGATTTAATCTCTAGATCTACCTATTTCAAGATATAGCTTAAGTCCATACCCCAGTTTTAGAGCTCAAAAAAATTATTTTTCAAAAATCTCTTTACTACTTAACTACTTGATGGGGCATACGCGACCAGATTAGTTATACCTTATAATAGTACCTGCAGAAATTTTAAGAAAGAAGACACATTTTCTAGATCGAGTAGACTTTGGGCACTTTAGAAATTGGCAGTTAGTATCGCTGAGCGATGTAGCACTCTAGCATGTCCCTCCAAACTACTACCTTCCTCAACTACTGGTACTGCTTTTCACTGATTCTACAAAGTCTTCCATGTACAAAGTATTCCCTGCCGAGATTCTTAGTGGTATCAAAACGGCAATTATATGCTTATTGTGCGGGGAATATGGGTTTTTTTTTTCCTCACCCAAATTGCTGTCTTGAACATTTTAAAACTATGATTTGGACTATACAAAAATTGTGAATAATTCAGTCAAGACAAAGACTTTTACATACCATATACATACGATACATAGTTATATTGTAAAATACATAGTTATGACGAGTATATTAAAATCTATTGTCTATTTCAAAGTGTCTATTTTAAGTGCTGAACACTGTGAGGTGTACTGTTTTTCGCGCACAGTAATGTAAAAAAAAAAAAAAAATAGAAAAACCACCATTAAATCATTGCTGTCTGAAGCTTGCGAAGCTCATTAAAATTAATTAAACTCAATGAAAATAAAAACTCGCTAACAGAAAAACAACAACAACAAAAAAAAAATAATAATAACAATAATAATTACAAATACAAATACGTAAGAGTGTAATAGCGGCTATGTTTGACTATATTGTACCCTACTTTACAGTTTAATGATGAAGAAACGTACGCATAGAATAAGGCATTAATTTTTTAAATAAATTTGTACGATTTCAAATCGTTCGTGCTGCGGCAAACGCAAAATATATGTTTCATTTCCAAAACGTTTCTTTGCATTTGTACATCACCAAAACTGCTATCGTTTACAATTTTTGCGTTTGCGTTTATGAGAACATGGTTGTGTTTTCGAAAACAATTGCTCTCTAAAATGTAGGGTATATATTTAACTTTTATAAACAAAACAAAAAAATGTGTGTTGATAGATTGCAACAGAGCTTCAAATTTATATTTCACCCATTTGAAAAAGGTGAAAAGTTTGTATAAGTGAAAGAAAAAAAAAATAAAAATATATAAACACCGATTTTGTGGAATAAAATAAATACAAAAAAAAAAAAAAAAAAAAAATCATAAAACAATTGTGAAAGCAACATGCGAAAGTAATCAAATGGCATGAAAATCTGTTGCTGCTTAGTTTTCTGCTGCTTATAAACATTGTTTATAATTTTCGACATTATATTGTATTTTATTTTATTTATTTAAGAGCCGAGTAGCTATTTTATTACTTTGTGTGTTGTATTTATTATTATAATTTTTTTCTGTTTCTTTTTCATCTTCTGTAGATACTCAATTTGTCAGCAGTTCGTGCGTGAATTCATTCAGTTCGGAAACATGGGAAAACTACTGAATTCATACATAAATTAAATAGTTTGAGTACAGTTTTAGATCAGATTAATAATAGATCAAAATAAATTGATTTTGTTAAAATTCTGTTGTTCTTTTTTTTTTTTTTTTTTTTTTTTTTTTGCTTCACTACAATTGACACAAATTCACGGTTTTCATAGACTAGCATCATTAAATATTGTTGTTCCCGTTGTTTTTTTCTTTTTTTTTTCAAAAAAGTTCTATGAGAACTTACGTCATTTTGCATACAAATACTTAATAAACTGAGAAAAATTGACTTGGTTTTGTTTTGTTTCTTTTTGTTCTATTTTGTTTGTAATTAACAGGGCACTGAGCTGTATCCAAACAAAAAATATATCTGTTCTCTTTGTTGGCAAACTCGTTGTTTTGTAATTGGAGCTAAGCTTAATATTCCTGGTATTGTGATAAATTAGCGAATTAAATATGTATACAGTATGCATAAGTTTGTGCTACATATTCAATTTGTTTCATACAGCTATGTTCCCGTAAACGTAAAAATTTTGCGAAAATTTAAATATTTTCGATTTTAAAACGGCAGCGTATGTGAAGTCAGTGAAATGAAAAGTAAAGACATAATTTTTCATAAAAAAAAACTACTGTCGATTTTGTAAATAAATTTTTTACTTTTTAAAAACATTGATTTTGAACTCGAATTTTAAATATATATTTTCTGCTCATGCCTAGATTTAAAGTGCAGAAAATTTAGTCAAAGCAACAATTATTCACGATTTGCCATTTAATTTGTAACCGATAGCAGTTTTTGTCTTGTACAAATGTATAGAAACGTTTTGGAAATGAAACATAACTTTTCCGTTTACCAGATCACAAACAATTTGAAATCGTTCGAATTTACTAATTCGTAAATCGCAAAATTTTTTACGAATACGAGAACATGGCTGTATAACTCTAGTAAAAAAAAATGTATATCACTTTCATTTCCATCTTTAACTTTCTTTGCACTTTTGTTTCCCGACTGGAATGATGTGATGCTTTTTGATACCAATTGGAGATTTCAATCTAGCGAATGTCTTCCAAGGTTTAGTCCTCCCAGAGCAGTGGGGATCGCAGGTGACCAGCCCAGTGTAATTGTTTGTATTGAAAGCCTCTAAATCGTTATATAGCATACTCGTAGCTCGCAGAGTTCCGGAGTGAACTCTATGACATCGGTTAGCAAGTGTTATTTTTCGTTTAACTTAAAAGTTGGCCTGCATCGATAAACATTTGCGAATGCCTGGGACGCGAGACCTATTGGAATCAGGTGCTACTTATGAACATGTTTCAGCTTCATCCTCTCTCATAAATGTTGGGACGTGTATTAGGCTGTTGCTGTTTTGGTAGTTAGACTTGATGCGTACCAAGGCAAGACGTTCGTCAGATTGCTTTTTCTGGTTGTTCTTTTCCAATCTATTGCATTTCCTGAACAAACAGCCTGAATCAGTCCAAAATTTGTCAAGTATTGTTTAAGAATTTTTATATTTTTTTGTTTGCCATCTGCAGTAGTTCTATTCTGTTCATGAGTTTTGATGGCTTAGTCTGTACAAATAATTATTCTTATAACTAAGTTTAAAGTATCTAACCAATCATATACCATATAAACGTATTAATTGATTTTTTTTCTCTTCTATTATCTTTTTAGGTGAGTACAAATCAAAAACTCTGCCACGCATACATTTTGATACGCCTGCAAATGATACTTCTCTGAACGAAGGTAAATATTGTGTTTGTAATAGTAGAAATATTCTTGGGACAAGGAAAAAAATCAAATAAATCGAAACCCGAGAATTGTTTTTAATATGTTCACTATAATAATTTAAAAAAAAAAAAAAACTAGATAGCGAAATTAGTTCATGTTCGTTCGTTCATTCTTACTGTTAATGACCTCATTACGACATATTTTTTCGCATAAGTAGCCGCTGACGTGTGAAACTTATTCGTAAAGGTTGAATTGAATGTAAACTTAAAGTTGGGTTCTATGGCAAAGACTTTTCTCTTTTGCATATAAAATATTATTATTTTTATTTTCTGTTTTATTCGTGAGACCTATCAGGCAATAATGTATGACAATAATGCGACGATTCTTTGTTGGTTTTTAGTTTTTTGTTGTTTTTTTTTTCTGTAGAAACGCCCATTTCAACAAATGCGAAAGGCAAGCAAATTTTTTTTTTGTACGGTTTGCATTTCTTTTTATTTACGCTTTGTTCGGAAAGTGTGCTATAATGCGGGACCTAGATTTTTATTTATATATAAATATATATATCTAACTAGATATATTGCATCGCATGCGTATAATATATGTAGCTAATTTCTTCATTTTTTTTTTTATCTGTCTGTCTGTCTGCTTATGCCGTCCCGATAACAAATATAACACAGACGCAGACATGAACTTGAAATGAATTATTAAAATAATAAGAATATTTGAAATACTTTTTTTATTTGTAGAGCAATAAAATATTCGAAAAATTAAAATTCATATTTGTCATGGGAGAATGTGGTTAAATTGATACATATCTCCTTAGAAAGTGAACCAAGAGCAATCTAACTATTTATAAGAAACATTTTTGAGTTTAAAAATTGCGGTAAAAACACTTAAAGGCATAAAAAACACTAATTTGGCATCCAATACCTCGCTCATTTTTGAGTTTTTGTAAGAAAATTGTTTTTATTTATGAATATATTCACGGTAATCTTGATAAAATCTGCTGTTGTCATCCTATCAATATACTTCCGACATGACAAGGATCGGACCACTATAACATACAGACCCCATACAAACTCACCTTACATTTGTTTTATTCTTTTTTTTCAAGAAAATTAATATTTTATAAGCATGTTTTGTTTAAAATTTTAAGTATATGCAGCCCCAACATGAGATGTCACCACCCAATCCCTTTGCAGAATATAATATACGTCACTGATGATCGTTCATGAACTAATTAAAGTGTATGTTTTTCTCTATGTTTAAATTTTGTATTGCATACTTTTAGCTGCCGTTTAGCTAAAAAGAAAAAAGTATTGCCTGCATGATTCTACTAGTTAAAATTTAACTATAGCATACTTTGTGGCTGTAAATTATGTTTTTGTGCTTTCTAGACACACATTCTATGTACAAAAATTGAAATATTGTCCATTACTGTTCTAGATGATCGAATGGAAACCATAATTTGAATAAATTGTAGATGTTTACATAGCTTCATTTAATGTTCTTTAAATTTATACCGCTTTGCATTTATAATTATAAATTAATAAAATTGTTAATTGCCACTGAGTCAAGAACCGTAAAACCGATCATCAAACTGTAAATCTAGAAAAGGAATATATTTGAACATGCGAAAATATGAAGCATGTACTCGTATGTATGTCACGAGCTTCCGGTTTTAAAGCAACTAATTTAAATAGAAAGCGCATACAAATTCACAACATTTCTAAGTGGACAAGAGCCTTATTTGCTTAGTTTGAACGTGACTAAAGTGTCCAACAAAAATGTGAGACATGCATAGATCGGTCGATCGAGAAGTACACATATGTATGTGCTTACTTCTTAGAATATTCTGCGTTCATTCATAATCGTTGACGAGAAAATGCAAGAGAAGAATTGTCTCAATTGTTTTTCCATTGACTGGAAAGCTTACTATGTGTACTGTTTCTGGTCTGAAACGAATTTTCCAATGATTTAAAAATAAACTCGAAAATAACGTTTTTAATAGCCCGTTTCCATTAGGCCGCGTTCCGCGTTAGCGTTGAAAACTCGACAAACTCGCGTTAAATCGTATACAAAAAAGATAGGCAGTTAGGTATGGGAAAAAGTCGCGTTAATTTTGAACGCGACTTTCGATAACACGCGTTCAAACCGATTTCACACCGATTTCAAACCGATTTCTCTTATCGGTTCGAATAATTTGGCAATCGTAAGTTGCGCATACTTATGAAAACAGCTAACAAAGTAACAGCAAAAAATAAACATTTACATAAAAGCTTCAGCTGCATATATTTAAATGGCGGATTACCTTATTATGCTCGTATTGGACAGCAGTAACTAAAGGAACAACACCAGCATCCATTCGTTTTAATAAAAATCTGCATTTAAAAAAAATAAAAAAATTTTTTAGCGCTGTAAAATTTTTTTTTTATTACATAACGAACCAAATCAGCTGTTTTAACTTGAACGCTAAAACGCAATGGAAACACCGTTCCGCGTTTTTCGATAAATTGTTAACCCGATAACAAAACGCGGCTCAGTGGAAACGGGCTATAAGAATGTTTACTGTTTTTAAATGCAAACTGTTTCCTTAAAAACAAATTCAATTTAATAGATTAAAATCTTGAAAATTATGTAAACTAGGACCATCATAAACCATAATTTTTCTCTGACGCTCTTTTTTCTTATCTCTGCGTATATATGTACTCTTATGTATTGTGTTTATGTATGTTAGTATTTATAATTTGTCTTGTTATCATAGATACATATTTATGTACTTAAACTTCAATGCTGTCCATTGGCTTGATTTGGCTCTACTTTTCGTACGCTTGTAATTCCTTTCATGTGTGTGTGTGTGTTTGTGTTCGTGAGTATTTGTGTCATTACGTATTCACATTCATTATTCCATCTAATGACACTGTTTTTTTTTTAACAGTCAAAACTAGTTTTCATATACAATAACTGAAAATCTTTTTTCCCCTTTCAAATTTTTCAACATAATAACTGAATAACTGAAGAGTAAAACTGACTGAGTTTTGTGATATTCTCTTTAAATTGAATTTTACTTTCTGTTTTGTTTTGATTTAATATTTCGTAAATACCAATTGCATATGTATGTATGTATTTCAATGAACATATTCAATGTACATTAGGGTGGGTCAATTTTTTTGATCGATCATGCGTATAGCAAGAATATACTCTTTGGGATATTCTTAGAAAAATTTTCCAGAGAGCCATTGGTCGAAAGTCAAAATTAAAAAGTTGATCTTAAAGAAGATTTCAAATGTATTCTGTGGCATAAAATCCATTCTCGAAATTTTTAATAATTAATGAAGGTCTTGGTGAAGCGTTCCATTGCGCACGTAGCATGATGCACCAGCAATACACCGGCGGGTTTTTTTTTTTTTTTTTTTTGTGGATCAGATTTAACTTTAGACCAATGGTTCTTTGGTAACATTTTCTAAGAATACACCAACGACTGGTCAAATTTTTTTGACCCAAACAAATTGATCCACCCTGAAGTAGTACAAACATATTTACATACATATGTTATGTGTGTAAGTTCAAAAATTCCAGAAATACCACAATAATTACAAGAGCTAAAATGTGTGTTGTTGTTGTTGTTGTTTTTAATCTAATCTGTCTGCGAAGAGTAAAATTAAAGGAATGAATGCGTGGTAAATTTCTTTAAATATGTATGTATGTATGTACACATACTTTTATATTTTGATCAGCATCATCTATAGGCAAGTCAATTTAATATAACCTTTGACTTAATACACATACAAATGTACATGCATAAGTGCACTCAATTAGGTCAATTACCAGATATGAAAAGATGCACTCACACAAAAAAGCACACAGATATACATTCTCACGCACCACAAGCACGCAGATACATACCATATGAACATATGTGTGTGTGTGTGTGTATACATATGTATGCTTTCAATTGCATATTCTTTATCATTTGTTTATTTTCAGCTAGAATTTTCTTGAGTAGTCCGTTTTTAGAGTAGCCTCTGCTGCTTTGTTATCGTAAAAAAAAAAAAACGTGTACGTTTTTAAAATGTTTTGCAAAAAAAAATATTGCTTTGCTTATAAGTTGTGAGTGTGATAGTAAGATAAAAAGCAGATATATCGGAATACAACACCTTATGATCATAAACATGTTGAAACACATAACAAAACATAAAATATAAATTAAATGTTTCGGCCATGGTGAATTAAAAAGTGCTAGTTAGTTACATATTTCACCATGCGCCAGGCTATCTTTCTTTCATGTACATACATATATCTCTCTCTCTCTCTCATATGTATGTATGTAATTTCATTTCTACCGATTTTCTTTTGTGCTAATTGCAATAACAGCTGCTTACGTATAAACGTTGTTACATACAAAGATAAATAAAAAGAGAGAGAAATAAAAATAAAAAGTCGTATAGAATTCTTCTAATTATCTCAATTTCTTTATTGTTTGAATTGTGTATGCATATCCATGAAAGTGGCATTCGTGCCGCCCGCATCTGCCTCAACCTCACTTTAGTCTACCTACAGACTTATGCATGTGTTTGTATGTAATAACACTCAATCCGGCAATATTGAGTCGTTTTAAATTATACAAATAATAAATCCTCAATATTTTTTATCAAAAAATAAATATTGAACAATGATTTTGTATTGTTTATTTGCTTATAAACGAAATTTCCAAATTCTAAATACCAATTTTTAATGGAACTTAAAAATTATTGTATTTCGGTTTTTTTTTCTCTTATTTTTAACCAAGTTTTGTTTGAGTTCCTGAAAAAAAGTAAATATTTAAAAATTAAATAGTGAATGATTGGATGTTCTTCTATGACCATTAATGACCATCTATGACCATTTATGAAGAGAAACATTATTATCCGTTTAAGAAATATTTATTTTTCAGGTTTCTACATTAAATCCAATGTTTAATACATGGGAAACTTCTGAGGTTCGGTGGCACCATTAAACATTATCCGTTTAAAAAAAATGAGGGTCTTCTTATTTTCGGTATAGAACAATACTAGAGGGAGCATTTTTTTAAAACAGCCTTATGTGTATAGTACAGAATACAGATTAAAAAAATATACATTATTAAATATACTTTATAGCTAATATACTTATTGTATATCCAATCACAAAACGAAACGAATCCGGAACGTATTTAAACTAAAACGAATGACTCTTACAAGAATTTGACGGTGCCTGAATCTTCCTCTATTTGATATATTGCATATTGATGCAAGGAAGCTTATTGTACTGTCCGTTGATTAATCTTTTGGTCAGTGAATCATTGGGGTCAATTGAACTGAGATGCCACTGTGAACAACATACACAAAACATGCATATGTATGTATGTATGTATATGTTTGTACATACAGATTATTATTCTACCTGAAAGAAAATTTTGTATTTATCATTTACTTATGTACATATGTATGTCTGTATGTACATATACATACATATGTACAGATGAGTATTTTGAATCGATTTAGGTGCTTGTTGGTTCCACTTCACTAATTCTAATTATCAAAACGGGTGGTCTCAGTTTGTAACTACTTGTTTCGTTGTTGTTGTTTGCTACTTTTCTTCAAGTTATTTGCGCCTGCGCAGTTATTACGAAAATAGTTTTCAAGATTTGTCACATACAGAAACACGCGTCATAGACTTCATAAAGTCAAAATGATAATATATGACCCCCACGGAGCATAAGTCAAAATGATAAGAACAATTTGAATTTAAGTAGAAAAAATACTAACTGTGATAATATTGTCTCAGGCAGTCTAGACTGAATTTGAGCTGTGAATATGAGCTGTGTGAAAAATAAATGGTTTGATAAAATAAAAATGTATTTATGCAAATGTTTTTCCTTTTTTATCTTCATTTTAACCGCAGCTGTTAATTTTTTATATGAGTTCTGAGTTTGGTTCAAGAAAGGTTTATAATGCGCTTATATAATTTGTTCTTCTAAAACATTGGAAGAGTATACATATTTTGGGTTTACCTTAATAAATATGTACATATTCTTTCGTTATGATGCACATATGTATGCATGTATGTATTTTCTGTTTTTTTTTTTTGTTTTTTTTTTTTTTTTTTTTTTATTTTTTTTTTTTACCAAATGTTCCTGATCGGCTTCTCGTTTCGTTTCATACTTTTTGTTCTACGCATGCGAAGCGAAAACTACAACAACAACAAAATAACAACCACGAGCTGTTGTATTGTATGTGTGTGTGTGTGTTGTTGTTGTTGCCGTTATTTGTTAGATTGTTGTAATGTTAGTGTAATAAGACAATTTTCTTATTTTCGGTTTCATATAATTTTTCGTTTCTTGCTTTCCTCCACAACACTTTTGTGTTGTGTTGTGTTGTTGCCTTTTGAATAGCAATACAATTATTTGCTCGTATAGGCTTACTTAAAAAGCGCGTTGCCAGACTATTCCGTGTATTATAATTAGAAATGATGAGTCATCGTGCTAAGCATAAAAAAGTATTAAGCTTCTTTTCAATAATGTTGTGTAATTATGTTCTAAATTATAAAAAAAAAAATAAAAATTAAGCATACATATAAGTATGTGTAAGTTTTTTTTTAAAGTACAGCGTATTTCGGTGCTATTTTTCTTGCTTTTTTTTTTAATATAGTCAGAAGTCGTTTCGAAAAGCCATCTTTCAGATTAAAAAAGATTTAACAATTTGAAAGTAAGAAGATTTACAAGCGAATGTACTTTTCTTGGCTTAATTATTATTCTAAAATGAAAATATCTTGCAATGATATGCATACAGCTAGTTTGGTCGCATTAATATCTTCGGTCTGGCAACATTTGTACAGCTTAAGAGGAAGAGAAAGAAAAGATCATAAGAGCGCGGGCGCAACAGAGCAAAGCAGCAACAAGAACCGACTATGAACCACGAAAGCAAAACTAGCACTTCGTTTTCTTTCTGGTTTTGTTCGTTGTTGTTGTTGTTTTTGCGTTTAGCTGCTTTGCTTGCTTGCTTTGGTATTTTTGAGTGTTTTTTTTTATTGAGCTTGGCATTTGAAATTCAGCCGAGCGAGCGTGCAGAACATAAACAGCACAACTCACGGCATAAATTGTGAAGAAACCAAAAAACTATTTTTTTTTTTTGCGTTAAAATTAACAAATAACTTGCGCACGCGTATCTTATTAGTTTTTTTTAATTCGTGAGTGTATACGTTTTTTTTTTTTTTTTTGTGAAAAAAAGTTAAAGAATAAAAAAAAAATTGTAAATAAGAAGTAAAAAAGAAGTATGCGTTTTTACATATACAGAAGAAAAAAATAAACAAGCGTGAAAATACCTTCACACAAACACACATACACACTCGCAGACTGCAACGCGCTCTCGCTCTCCCTCGCAACATTTTTTTTGTTCTAATTCTTCGACCTTACTCTCGCGATCACAATTTGTGTGAGTGAATAAACGCTATACCAAATAATAAAATATGCATGTATTGTATATAGGTAAAACGCAAGCAAGCAAAAGCAAAGAAGTAAAAAACGCATAAAAAAAAAGGGTGAATGCATTTTTGTGAAAATTTGTGTTTTTTTTGATGTTTTTTATAAATAAATGTGATAAGTACAAATTTTAATTAAAAATAAACGCAGCTACGCAGCGCACTACAACTGTGCCTTGGAATATTTTTGTTGTTTTAAGTGCGCATACTGGCGACGTAGCCAGCCATCGTTCGTGTGTATTGCCAAAGCAATAAGCAATATGATTTGACGGTGGAGTTAGCAGTTTTACCACAAAAGCAGCCCGTAATCAAGTTAGACCAGCAGCGTTTTGCTGGTGCTAAATAAAAAAAAAAAAAAAAAAAAAGGAGGACAACGGACCAAAGAGTCTCAAATATTAAGAGTGCATAAAATGTTGCAAAGCGCTGATACAACACGCATATACGAGGTCAATACGACGCAGCAGCTTTTTGTAAATAAGCGGAACAACGGAGAATCATCTGGTGCCGCAACACCAGAGGAAAAAACACAACGCCGTCGTTCAACATTCTACGTGCCGCTTATTATTGAAGACGATACAGAGCAACAACAGCAACAGCAGCAGCAGCAGCATATTGGAGACGCACTGAACAATAATAGCGAATCTGGCGGTAGCATTAGCAGCTTAAGTTTAAGCACAGATAGCAGTCTGCCGTGTACACCGACGAATCAAAAAGTGCAGAAATCGACGTCGAATAATAGCAACAGCAGCAGCAGCAGCAGTAAAAGAAAATCGAAAAAGGAACAGCTGTTTCTGTTACGTGCTAACAGCGATAGTGCCGCAAGCGATTGCAGTAGTAGTAGGAACGCTGCAGCGACTACCAGTGAAAGTGCCACCAAGAGCAAAGCTCAAAATAAGAATAATATAAATAATAACATAAATAACAATAATAATAATAATAATCATCATCAAATTATAAATTCAAAACCGCTTGCTGGAAAGGTAACCGCATTGCTATTTGAGCGCACACACAGCACACTTGGATTCGGCGGATTTGGCGGCAGCTCCAGCAGCAGAGGTAGTAGAAATAGTAGCAGCAAAAAGAAATCAACAGCTTCAAAAGTAAAAATGTCACCTCCATGCGGTTTTAATTGGAGCATGATTAGCGATTCTAATGCAGCGCAAAATTCTGAAACCGATGATGATGATGATGAGCTTAATGGCAATCATAAAGATAATGCGTATAATAAAAAAAGGAGCAGCAACATTAGTTCAACCAAAGCCGCCATCGGTTTCGACAACGGCGCAGAGCAGTCTAAGATCAAGTCATAGTAGCTGTAGTACTACTAATACTACTACTAATGATCATCAGCAGTCTATCAATGCTACGAAAATGAAACGTTATGGCATTGTACTGCAACATGGCAGCGATGATAATAGTGAATCTTTACCACAGTCAACGTCATCATCATCATCGCATCAGTCTCCGTCACAGTCACAGTCACAGTCTCAGTCTCAAGTATCACATGTTGGTCTAGGGGGCTTGATATTGGGCGCTATAGCGCCACGCACGCACTTCAATGAAGATAATGATATTGTTATGGCTAAACCCGGTGCGCAGTCAACAACAATGTCGTCATCAAACGAAGCTACTACTAGCATGGGAAATGTTGTCTATTTAGGCGGCTGCGATGATGATGATTCAGAGATAAGCCGCATGCAAACGAATACATCAACGCCAATAAAACTGATGAAGTCGCGCTCTCGCACAAACATTCTCTCAGTGCCATCGCCGCCAATTGCGTCGCAATCGTTGTCGTCGTCGTCATTGGTTACCAAGACAACGAAGTCGTCTACAGCCGTAGCCGCAGCAGCAGCGGTGACAATGACTGCCAGTAGTAGCGAACTTGAGCGCAGTTTACTCAGTGCTGTCGCAGCAGCAAAACGCGAATCGAGCGCGAATAACAGCTCCGGTATGAATAATAGCACAAGTTCGGGAAATGTTAGTAGCACCATAGCGACAATTACGCTGCGTGCTAAATCGAAAACACTGCCGCAGAATTTATCGCCATCATTGTTACTGCAGCAAGGCGCCGCAATGCAGGATGATGCCGAAGCAGCAACAAGAACGTTGAGTAAACAGCATGCACAACGTTTCGGTGGCAGCACAGCGAACAATTCCACAACATTGGGCAATAGCTCTTCTGTCTCAAATGCAACTAATTGCAAACCTTCAAGCGCTGCTGCTACAATTAAATTACAGAACAGTATTTCAACAGCATCGATTATAACGCATACGTTTCCACCGAAAAATCTTTTTTTGCTCAAGTCAACGCCACGCTTGGGTGGTACAGGCACAGGCACAGCCAGCACCAATGTCAATAAGAAACAAATAGCTGAAAAGCATTACTGTAATTCGGATTCGTCTTCGTCTTTACAATCAACAACAACGCCGCTATCTACATCAGGCAAATCAAAATTGTCGTCGTCATCAGCAGCCGCAATAGCAGCAGCAACAGCTGGAATGGGAACGGCGGGCTATCCGCTACAGCACTCAATGTCAGCAACGACTGCGACAGCGTTAGCGTCGTTGCCGAACGGTGTTGGTTCTCAGCAGCAACAGCAACAGCAAGTAACATCACCCGCTAAGAAATCGCTCAGTTTTATACGAAGAGCGCACTCGACAAAACTATCGCGCAGTAATTCGCTACTCAAATCTATAGCGACACAACACCAACACAATATACACAACAATCAACATCAACAACAACAACAACAATTAAACGCTAACGGAGGTATCCATGCCAACGCCTCCGCTAATTTATGTGGCGCCTCAATGTATAACGTTGCCGACTATTGTGGTAGCAGCAGCAGCTGGTGCAAAGATTTTTATAGCCAATACGATGTTTGTCCATTGACACTGGACGAGCTGGATCAATATTTTCAATCTGATCGCTGTACTGAATTAATTTGTGAACGTTTTAAAGTATTCGATATATCGATAAATTCAACGATATGTTCGGAAAGTTATCGAAATAATGCTAATGTTACACCAGTGCCACATGATGAGGACGATGATGATGATGATGCCGGGCATCATTCGGGTATGTCTTTTATGGTTTTATTAAATAGAAATATTATTATTTACATTATTTAAAAATAAAAAGCTTTATTGAATCATCGATGGTTAATCCTAAAACAAAACAAAAAAAAAATGTACATCCCCTATATGCAGAGAATTTGTTTAGTTCTTTCATATAAATACTTTATAGAACGTACATATTTTGTATACCATATATGGTATGCGTTTCAAAGACATTCTTTGAATTTTGCTATATGTAAAACTTCCCTTCATCGATGTTTGGGTTATATGTACGATAGATATGTATGTACTTACATTTTATAACTATATACTTCCAATAAAAAAATTTGTTCTTGAAGTATTGCATGCATATTATATGCTAAGACCCTATCGGGTTTTGTTAAATTTATTTTTTTATTTTTATTTTTCTCTCTTTTTAAAACGAAAAATACGACGATATTCTTGATAAGATAAGCGGGGCCAGTTAGTTAATGTTCGTGGTTGAGGTACTTTATTCGTTTTTTTTATACCCGCCACACATAGTGGGGAGGGTATTATCATTTTGTCAGAAAGTTTGTAACGCATTGAAGGAGACGTCGTAGACCCTATAAAGTATATATATTCTTGATCAGCACGACGAGACGAGTCGATCTAGCCATGTCCGTCTGTCTGTCTGTCCGTCTGTCCGTCCGTCTGTATTTATGCGATTCATTCGCTCAGTTTTAAAGATATTGACCTGAAACTCGGAACTTAAGCTTTTCCCAGCCCTAAGCAGTTCAAGTGTTAAAATCAAAGTGCCACGCCCATTTTAAGGTATAGCCCCCATACAAACTTACCATTTTTTTCAATTTTTTGCATGAAAATAGCTATTATTTATGAATGTAGTCACTGAAGTTGGAAAGAAATACTTCTTATGTCATCCAATGTCAAATCCAAGCTGCCACGCCCATTTTTAGCTATAGCCCCATACAAACTTACCGCCCATTTTCGAATTTTGGTATAAAAATAGGTATTATTTATGAAACTATTCACTCAAATTTGGGTAAAAACACTTGTAATGACATTCAATATCAAAACCAAGGTGCCACGCCCATTTTTAGCTAAGGCACCAATACAAACTTATTGATTATTTTCGAACATTTGTATGAAAAAGTAATTATTTTCAAATATATATTTATAAATGTATATAAGCCGCTTATGATCACACATAAACTATTCAAAGATTCGTGTGACGGGTATTTAAGCTTCGGTTCCACCGAAGTTAACGTTTTTCCTTTGTTTTAAAGCGCAATTGTCGAAAAATATATATAAACATACAAGTCTATATGTATATAGTTTGTTTGATTTTACGTTTCAAAATAATAAGCGTCATTATTGTTTTGAATTAGTCACGACTTACGACATATTAATTTATACTCTGCACGCAGAGACTTGCCAAGCACGAAAAAGTTCGTACGTTCGTTCTACAATTTTAGATTTTATGCTAGCTTAATGACTCTGTAATATAAATTTAAATGGATATTAGACATAGTTGAAGAACTGATCATTATTGAACATGAAGTAGAGGTTATTCAGTGCCAAAGTATACTAATAAATAAATAACATTTTAATCACGTATGAACGTTTGCAATATACCCTATTTAGCGTAAATGATCTATTTATTATAATATATTTTCGATGGCACGCGTTTTAGTTATCGAAAAACGTGAAACAGTTTCCTTTCAGAAACAGCTGATTTTGTACAGCTGTTTTCATAAATATGTGCAACGTACGATTACCAAATTAATCGAACGGATAAAAGAAATCGGTATTAACGCGAACTATAAAAACTGTCACAGTGAACGCAACTTTTTTCCCTTACCTAACTGCCTATACTTTTTGTACATGATTTAACGCAAGTTTAACGAATTTTGGAAATGTACTATTAATTTAATTTTAATTGATTAATTTAATTAATTGATTGATAATTGAACTTTAGTAGTCATTTTTTATATCTTTTGAATAGCTTGATCCATATCTGAAGTCGTAATTAAAAATAAGCTTTACGTTTTTCTTTTTAAACTCCAAAAATTGTGATTAGAAAACTTAATTGACTAATTTTTTTTTTATACAAATATTTAAAAAGAAAAATCAAACATCAAATAAATCTTTGTTTGGACTTGAATAGTTATATTTCGTTTCAGATAAGAATATTCACTGATACGTGTTGACGCTGTCACCTTACCTTCAAAAAAAAAAATATGTATAAAATATGTTTGGTCGTATTATTATTGATATTTTACATAATACAAATACCTAAACTAAATTCAAATGTGCTAATCAAATCTATTTGTTAAACTTATTAGTATGAGAGGGGGTATTCTTTATACTTAACAAAAAAATTAGTTTGCTCATAGATTGTATTGCGGATCGTCTTCAAACTGTGAAGATCAACGTTTCAAGTCCTTTTACCATAATTATCATAAGAACCTTGAAATCAAAAAAAAAAAAAAAAATTAAGTTCCTAACTAGTTCAGGATTGTATAGAAAGTAACGTTGTGATTGCTTAGTTATAATCAGCTCGACTTGAAGAATCGATCAGATGTTCTTGCATTTATTATCTATATTTTATGAGACGAGTATTCAAGTTCCGGGTTGGTGAAGTTAAAGATTTTTCTTGTTTAATCTATTTAAATTACAAGAAACTCAAGGTCATCTTCTAGTACAATTAGATATATGTATTAACAAACACGTTAAAATTTGGATATTTCCGAAGCCTTGTCAAGTAATTAATCCAATTCACTTGCTCCCTCTAACTATCTTATAAAGCTTATATATGGAAAACTTAGTTTATAGGTCATTTCGTTTGGATACAGGGTACCTTGTTTTAGAGCTTACTCGTCTGATATGTTCTTTCTTGTTTAAAATATGATAAAAGATAATCTAGATCTTACATCACCCAACTCTAAGAAAACAATATGAATAATTTCTTTTATCTTTCTTACATACACATACCTATATAATGAGTGTAAAAACTTTGATTTTTCAGAAGTTCTTAAACTTCTTCTGTTTAAATTATTTTGAAATTATCTTTACTCTGCATTGTTATAATAAAATCGAAATCGAGTTTCAGCAAAACACAAAAGCAATTTAATGAGTAAACTTCTTCCACCCACCATTTTGCTTATGTCATACGTTTTAGAAGAGAATTCAATCTCTAGAATCTATAAACAAGTTGCGTTAAATTAATTTTTTTTTTTTTTGCCTTGATAAACATGAAGGAACAATCTTTTGTAGTAGACCAAACGAAACTTTTTGAACGTTAGCATTAAATACCAAAAAAAAAAAAAAAAAAAATCTAAACGACGGGTAATGAGAAACCGAAACAGAAACGGGTTTTTCGATTTTGACAAACAAAAATATTAGTAAACGAAAAATGTTTCCAATTCAATCAAAGCGAAACATTGTCTTTGATAAAATGTATTCGGTGATTCATACAATATTGAGACTCCGAATGTTAACTTTAGATTTATAGGTTTTTTTTTTTCAGAAATTTTGAAAAAAAAAAAAAAAAAATGTAAACTCTCTCACAACGCAATCTTTAAAAAAAAAAAAAAAGCTAAAGAGAGGGTTCAAATTAATGAGCATGAGTAAACATTCCGACAGACTGGCAATGCCCAGTACAATCGCATAAAAAGAAAGAATCTTTGTATGACATGCAAACACTTTTTATTTTATTTTTTTTTTTTTTTTTTTGGTTGATAAAGAAATTGAAAAGCAGCAAAACGTTTATGAATGAATAGAATGAAAAAGTACCTCCTCTAATCTTATATTTATGAATAAAAATTGTAACATATTCTCTATTGCTTTGCTTTTATATATGTACGAGTATGTGCAAAATGTATCTGAATAGTCGCAGTTTTTACCTGTATCTTGTGATCATGTTACAAACATTTTTCCTCAATTCATTTTATATCTTGTCTTGCAAAAAAAAAAAAAAAAAAAAAAAGATGTAAGATGTATTCAAGAGTTGCAAACATAAATGCATTTAAAGTGGTTTTTAATAACGTAAATGTGTGCTGTGCATGGATTTTTATCTTAAAAGATACATTTACAGGAAAGTACATAAATATCTACTATACCAAACATACTCGTATGTATATGAAATGGTGTCATATTTGTGTTGCTTTTTTTTACTTTTTTTTTTTTTTTTTTTTTGATGCTGATTACATCGAAATACAAAAAAAAAGACTTTTACATAAATTTTTGCAATTTAAAATGTATTAAAATCTTTATTTAAAAGAATTTTAAAACATATACGGCGAGTGCGTGGTATTTCTTTAATCTAAACAGTTTAATAAATAAATATGGATACAATAAAAAATGAACCTACGCTTTTTCAAGAAAAAGGCATCATCGTTTTCGTTATTTTTTTATTTTTGGTTTTGGAAATTTACATTTTTTGAACTATTTTATTTTATTTTTTATATTGTGTAGAGTCGGTTTTAGACTGTATTTGGCGGCAGAGGATTTAAACGAATAATTTATTTCTTCTGAATGTTGCCCTTAAATGGAAAGCGGATTTAAAGTAGAAAAAAAAATTAAATATTTTGTTTATTTATTAAGCGAGCTCTTTATTATTTTATTAACTTAAGTTCTAAAATTCATAATCATCAGCCAGCGGCGTCAGTGCTCTAATTTGTTTGCTTGATTTATAGCAAACCCTTACGGAAAAGTTGCTCATGAATTACAATTATGAATTATAAATTTATACAAATTATATACATACTTCAATGCAAATTTTTGAGTTTTCTTTACGAAAAATGGTTTCTTTATGAATCAATTTGTGTCAAATACGCAAAAAAAAAAAAAAACTTCTTATAGCAACCCATCTCTAGAAAATAACCCAAGCTTGAGATGGGAACAACATAGCATAAAGCCCCTATACAAATCTACCGCCAATTTTTTAGGTTTTTATATGAATAATGAATTATTGATGCAGCGATTTGTTTCTTCAATAAAATAAAAACTTCTTAGAACTTTATTTTCTTCGTTCTTTTCGACTTTATAATATCGAACAATTTATGTATCTAAAAAAAAATATATATATTTATTTATATATAAATATCTTCTCTACATTTATCTAACAAAAGAGCGTAATACATATTTAAAATTAGAATAAAAGATCAGAAAAAAAGCATTTTAAAAACAATATTAATAATAATAACAACGATAACACTTAAATCATTCAGTTTGTTGTTATACTCGCCGCCGCATGTATTACACAACAAAGATGATATAAACAAACCCGCGCCATGTATGAATATAAGACGACGACGACGACGACGGATTGGGATCGACGGGATCGACGTGACTTTTAACAAATAACATATTCAACGTATAACTACAACAATATAAATATTACATCTACTACACGTACACATACATACAAACATATGTGTATCTGCTGTTTATATAATTCACATACAAATTTACAAAGTTATAAATTCAGGTGAAATAAAAATAAACAATAAAAAAAAAATTCGCTAATCTGTTAAAAAATAAAATGCACAAACAAACATCTTTTCTCGCACTGAGACGAAATTTAATACATAATGCAACGCTGGCAAATTTGCGCTCTGTTTTGTTGTTTTATTTTCTTCTCCTTCTTCTTCTTCTCATTTTATGAAAAATAATACAATACATACGAGTATGCCATAGTGACAGACTCAAAAAGCAGATTTTGCTATACTATATAGTTATGTCTGTCTGTCTGTCTGTCCGTCCGTCTGTTTGTAACAATAAAAAATAATACAATACATAACTATAATATTTAGACAAAAAAAAAAAAAAAAAAAAAAAGTACACCCATGAACTATAAAGTATTTTTTTTTTTTTTTTTTTGTATTTATAACACACTTTGTAAATATTTCTTGTACAAAAATTGCAAGTCTTGATCCGATTTTTTTCTTTTAAAAAGAAAAGTATTCCATACACGCCGCTACGAAAAATCTGTTTTTATTATTTTTTTTTTTTTTATCAGCAAAAATGTTTTCATTATAGTGTAACGCCTGGATTTAATAGTTTAGTGTAGAGATGGGCGTCGGGACGGGAATCCCGCTGGGTTCTGCTTACTTTTAATTGTAAAAATACAAATATTTGTTTGATCTATTAATCAAAAATATATAATATACATATATATGAAAAATTACAGTTTCGTACTTAAAAGTTATCGAGACCCAGCGAAACCCACGGGATTCCCGTCCCGACGCCCATCTCTAGTTCAGTAAAAAAAAATTACAGTGGTTTGGTTTACTTTGCCTCTGAACCGCTGGTTCGGTTCCGAGCGATCGGTATGCATTAAATATTTAACTATAGTACTGGGTCAACTTTCAATTTTTTTTAACTAGCTCTAGACCCAATTTTACAAGAACTTAGGTTAACTACTTCATCTTAAAAACAAGCTACATCTTCACTCAACTAAATTTGAATGAAAAGTTATTTTAAAGAAAATCGCGAACCACTACAAAACGAACCATTTTTGCCGCTTATATGATTCGTTTCTTGGTTCAAAACTATTTTCTTTCAGAAGAAAAGTGCTGTGGTTCGGTTCAGTTCAAAACCGTTTTGCTGCAGCCCTATTTTCTTTCAAAAGTGCTGTGGTTCGGTTCAGTTCAAAACCGTTTTGCTGCAGCCCTGTTTTAATTTGCTTTGGTTGTAATATTATAAAAATACAGAATTATTGTAAATATTGATTTTAAATTTCTACTTATTTGTTTTTAGATTTATGCATTTAAAACAACAAATATTGTTTTGCCATATGTTTTCTGTAATCTTTTGTTTTTTTTTTTTTTTTTTTCTATAAAAATAGTTTTGATATTTTTCTGTTTATAAAAATGGCATAAACAATTCAAATGTGTTAAATTTTTAATATAGGCCATATTCTAGTTCGACAAATTTGTTATAGATGCGTTGGCAATGTGGCATTTTCTATTTAGCAAAGTCTTTTCGGAATATTTTATCAACGGATCAAACTAACTATATTAAAAAAATACTGTTTACAAGTGTCATAGATAAGATCAAGGAAAATGAAAAACAACCCGAACCAATAAAATTGTATAAATACCGCTGATATCGGAAAATTGACGGAGATATGACTACATTCCATGGTTCGGCATATATGCACGGAGTATGTTCTTGTACCATTGAACCACATTTTTCAAGAAAATTCCTAGAAGCTGCAACTTAAGAACACACACACTTATGATATACATATATGTACCTACAAACTGTACAATTTTTGCACTGAGCCATCAAGGTCATTCTTGTCTTACATTGAAGCAGTTCATAAGAAAACAAAAGTACAAAATTGAAATTGTACAATGAACCTTTTAACAAATAAACGATCGATACTACTACAACAAACTAAATAAAGGAAGAAAAAAAAACAAAACTACCACAACAAGTGAGAAGAGAAGAGGAAAAAAATGCAATGCGGAAATTCAACTTGTCGGAACCTGTTTCATTTTAAATAATACAACAACAACAACAACGACGACGACAACGACAAGTTTTTGAGGATCGACATTTGAGAACAATTTACGACAAACTGTTGGGTGTGAAACAAAACGGCGGATAACATTTTTTGTTTTTTATGTACGAGGGAGGATCTTTAGTTAGTTTTATCAAAACAAAATCATTAAAATATGAAAATATACGCTTTGATTTTGGTAAAATAAAATGTAATCTGAATAAAATCTATAATAGCTATTGACAAGCTTATCGAGACTTTAAATATATATGGTATACATACTTATCCGGAACATAGTTTTACTCTAGAATGCATTACAAAAATCCGTGAAAAAAGTTATCATATGTTGCATTTATCTTAAATTTAAGATTTTGCATAAATTTTTTTAATCTGCTCTCTCATCCGTCGTACCATGACAACGTAAAACTCCACCACCAAACGAAAACAAAATGGTCGATGTTTGTAGCCTAAATTCTCTCTCTCTCTCTCTCGTTCTCTCTGGAATTTGTCTGTCCACTTTTGTCTGTGATGCTCAATTAAAGGCTTCCTTTAGGAAACATGAATCATTCAGATACCTGTTCGCTAAATTACGTTTAAGAGAAACAAAAAATAAAAACAAAACACAACGCTCTCATTGCTTTATGGATGATAGTTTCAGATTATACGGTAGAAGATCTGTTCTAAACAATATTCAAAACGTTTGCAACTGATTATCTTTTCTTTATTTTTTTTTTTTTACCTATTTTTCTGCATTGGAATATTGTTGTCATAGGTTTTACCTGTTCATAGTAGTTATGCACATTGACATCACCAGATGACATGACAGTCGATTAGCGTTTGCCAGCGTTAGAACAAGTGCACGTACGGACTTTCCCAAAATTTAATAAATATTTTAAAAGAACAGTGTTTTTTTCCGATATGCAGAGAGATCACTTTTTCTTTGACGTATGGAATTATATGTAAAAATATTTGATATATCGCAAAATTTATGTCAAAATTTATCACAAAATCGTATAACAAATTTAACTAGACGCATGTTTTATGAGTTTTGGGACGATGAGCCAAGCTGTTACAGTCTGGAGTATAACAGAGGTAGTGTCTGGCTCGAAGTGTAGTTTGGGAACTTTTTGTCTTGAAAATAAAAATCAAAATATTTAATATGTTTTCAACATTATTATCTATTTTATATTATTAATGATTTTTGTTTTTTTCTATTTGCAGATACTTCATATGAGAAGGCATGCCGACGTGGTTCAGCGCCAACGACTCCCATACTTGGTCAGAAACAGCATCAAACCGAGCATAATGCAACATCGCGCTTTACAAATTTCTTTTCGAAAAGGTAAATTTTGTTTCAAGTAATTTTGTAAAGCAAATGTTTTAACTAAATTTTCATTATAGATCGAATCCGCTCAAACGTACGAAATCTGTTACCAAATTAGAGCGAACCAAAAGAGGCTCTGGCGGTCTACGTGGTTCACGTTCACACGAGAGTCTGTTATCCAGTCATGCAGTCATGTCGACAATCGGTAACTAAATTTTTTTTTTTTTTTGTTAAATGCTTTATAAAATTTTAAATAAATTCTCTAATTTGTTAGATCTCTCCTGCACCGGAGCCGTTGGTGTTGCTCCAGTGCATCAGTCTGTGCTTGGACGTCGTCATTGTTTTCAGGTACGCGGTGGTCCGCGTGGTGAACGTTACTATTCATGCGGTTCGCGGCAGGAACGTGATCTATGGATCTATTCGCTACGCAAATCAATTGCACCAAATTCCGAACATACGCGTCGCACAGATAATTCACTAAAAATGTGGGTCTATGAAGCGAAAAATTTGCCGCCAAAAAGAAATACTTTTGCGAATTACATCTCGATAAGACGCTATATGGTCGCACGAGTGTCAAGCTGCAAACAGATCTGTTATTTTGGGGTGAATATTTCGATTTTCCCGACATACCCGAAATAAATGTAATCACAGTCAATGTATTCCGCGAAATGGAAAAGAAAAAGAAACGTGACAAGTATCAGTTTGTTGGTTCCGTTAAGATACCAATACACGAGGTGACGACGCGTGCCTTTTGTGAGGATTGGTATCCAATATTGAGCGAGAAGACAGATAGTTTAAATCGCAATGGCAAAGATGTGAATCCAACATTGCGCATAAAATGTCGTTTCCAAAGCACGGATATACTGCCGATTAATGTGTATGCAAGTTTTCTGGCATATTTAAAAGATAATTATAAACGCGTTTGCGAAACTTTGGAACCGGTTATTGGCGTTAAAGCAAAGGAGGATATTGGCCAGGCTCTGGTGCTATTAATGCACGCACAAGGTTTGGCCGGCGCTTTTCTTACGGATGTTGTTGCACTTGATTTGCTGCGTGTCGGTGATCAGCGTCTAACATTCCGTGGCAATTCGTTAGCGACAAAGAGCATGGAAGCTTTTCTTAAGCTGACAGGTGAACAGTATTTGCAGGACACATTGTCCGGTCCAATAAATGAGATTATACAATCGGATCGTGACTGTGAGGTGGATCCGACAAAAGCGACTGGTTCGCTGCAGCGTCAGCAGGCTTCGCTGCGTACAGCGGTTCGTAACGCCTGGCAATGCATTTACGAGTCACACAAACATTTCCCGCCGCAATTGCGTGCCTGTTTTGCCACATTTCGCGAACGTTTACAGCAGATTGGACGTCAGGATATGGCCGACAATCTAATCTCGGCTTCGATATTTTTGCGCTTTCTATGCCCAGCAATACTTTCTCCTTCGTTGTTTAACATAACTAATGAGCTGCCGTCGTCTCGTGCTACACGCAATCTGACACTGGTTGCCAAGACATTGCAGACGCTTGCAAACTTTACACGCTTCCAGGGCAAAGAGAATTTCATGGAGTTTCTTAATGACTTTCTTGAACAAGAAGCTGCACGCATGCAACAATTTTTAGAGTGTATCTCGACGCAACCAGAGCACACCACACCCGAATCGATACTGGATTGGGCAGGTTATATTGATCAGGGCAAGCAGTTATCCATATTACATACATTGCTAAGCGATTGCATTACAAAACTGCCAGAAGCACGACAGCGTGAGCTCGATCCGCTGCAGCATATACTGGATGAAATAACTAAGGCCAAAGAACACAATATTTACCTGTTACAGCAGCAACAACAACAACAACAATTGTCGGCAGCAACGTCGCAGTCACATTTGGTATGCGAGAATCAAGAAAATCGTAATCCAGAGGCGAATCAACAACAAGGCGGAACTTTGACATCAGCAGCTGGTATGTTACAGCAGCAGCAGGCTCAATTGGCACAACCACAACACGCAGTAGTGACAAAACCAGTGCCGGCAGAGCGTGGCATAATGCGCGGTGTGTTGACACCCAGTTCGCTAGAGAAAAATATATTTCGTTATAATGATCCGACAGTAAATGGCGTATTACAACAGCAACAGCTGCAGCAGCAGCAGCAGCAAACATCGCAGCAATTGGCAGTGCATGCTCATCTGGATCGACGGCACTCGAACTCACAAAGTTCGATTGTAGGCGCACAGTATGTGAACAGTACACCAGTATTACAGCATGCACAATCACAGAGCTCGATGGCATCGTCATCGTTGAATGGCAGCAGCAATAATCTTCTAATTTCTGCCAATATACAACACCACTGTCCGCTGGCACCACAGACGAGTACGGTGAACACCATCGAACGAATGGGTCAACCGGCATATAGCGCCTCGTACAGTGGCAGCATGAACGCTTCTATGACATCAAGCAATTTAAGTCACAATGGCAACTCCACTGCCATTGGAAACGGCGTCGTCAGCGACTATAGCGAAACGGCACATTCGCGAACACTGCCACGCAGCAATAACAATGCGTACGACGATCTTAACGGCGATTTCATACAAATAGATACAAATAGCGCCTTTGTACGCAAATCGCCAACGCCAATGATAAAGTCAAGCGGCTTGGGAGCACCAGGAACGCGTTGCAAGCAGCTGAATAACTCAAACCTCAGTCTAACGCTAAGCGATGCACATATAACACCGAGCAAACTTAATCTCGGCATACCCGATCACTCGAATCAGTCGGCTCACAAACTACACAGCGGCAACGTTGTTGGAGGCGCTCAAATTTATCAGCGTCCAATGCACGCAGTTGTCGTGCCACGTGACATTAATCCAAATTCGAATATGCCTATGAATCTAGAGGATCTGGCTGATCTTTTCAAATACGCCGAAGAGCACTCAGTGGAGGGTGGCGACAATAGCAGTAAAGCAGTTGTTTTGCATCAGCACAACAAGGAGCAATTGTCGGCTAAAAACAGTCATTGCAGCTCAGGTTACCAAAGTATTTCGACGAATCCCTCACCGTCACAGTCATCGAGTCCCGTGGAGAGCGGTCAGCTGATAAAAATGGGCGCTGCACCGCTTGCCTTTAAAAAATCCAACATATCAGCTGCAAGGACAACAGCACGCCCAGCAGCAAATGACACAACGTGGCAACTACAATGCTGGCAATAGCAACAGCGGAGCCTATCATCCTGCGCAGCACTATATGGGCAATCGTAATAAGCCGCATCATACTGGCGGCATGGTAGCTGCGCGTGCAGCATTTCTTAATAGCGGTGGCATTATTGATGCAACGCTTACGCCATCTTCATCCGATGAGCGTTTGTCAAGCGATAATTACCACGGTAGCGGTGGCTACAACAATGTTATTTCAAAATCAATACGTTCGCCACCGGAAGGACATCCCGAGGCGCATCGTTCATTGAGCGGTGGCAGCAGCTCATCAGCTTCGTCCAGCAAAAATATAAAGTGCAGTAACGGTGGTGGTGGTGGTGGAATGTCTGCAGCGTCAGCAGGTAATATACGTCTTCCGAACAGTAACAGTACGTCTTATAAGCGTGAAGATATTTACGGTGGAGTTGGCGTTGGCGCTGGACAGAATAACAACAATGGCAGCTATTATGGTGTGCAACAGCAACAGGTGGCGAGCGGTAGTCAGCAGCATGAAAACAAACCGTACATGGGTGCTATCACTTCGCAGATAGCCAAAAGCAGTGGTTCGACGGCTGTTCATATAAATCCAAATGCAGTCGGTGGTGGTGGTGGTGCTGGTATCGTAGTTGGTGCCGGAGGACGCTATCAGCGACGTCTTAGCCTAGACTCAGCACGTACGCTATCAGACAGTTCTACAGATACAGAAGGTATGTGGTGATGTTTATGGCTTTGAGTTTTTAATTTTTCTAATGTTTCTTTCAACAGGTCACTGCCAGGCACAGGAAGGCAAACGGCGACGTCATCCACGCAACAACACCAGCAGCAGCAGCGCATTGAACAGCAGCAATACACCAGCTAATAACAAAGGAGGAAATCATCACGAAGTAACCAATCAAACAGCAACAGCGCACATTGCCAATAGTTACGATCAAAACGGAGAGATTCAGTTACTTCAGGAGACACTTGATACACTGCGTCATACACTAGATCGCGACGAGGCTGAGTTGCGTGATTCTAGTGATGAACTTTTTGCGCTAAATCGAAGCACAACTGGCAGTGCCAGTGCGGGCGGCAATAATGGCGCCAATAATCTGAGCCTGCAATCAGAATCAACCATGCGAAGCATTATAGACAGGTGTGTAGGCGGGTGAGAGACGATGCAATTTGATTAACTTTTTTCAGTACAAATTAATTTAAATATTTATTTTTTTTTTTTTTTTTTATTTAAGCAGATTAATCACTATGGAAGAGGAGCTGCGTCGTGAACAGCTGAATATGTCGTTGGCATTGTCACATAAGCAACGTGTCATTGAGGAACAAGGTCAGCAAATAGCTGCGCTTGATGCGGCCAACAGTCGTCTGCTAAACGCATTAACCGCGTTGCGTCAGCGTTACGAGACACAGCAGCAACAAGCACCAAAGAATCCAAAAAGCGCAATGAGCAGCAACTTTCATGTATTTCATGGAAATTGATTAAAATATGATCATGATGATGATGTTGTGTACACGAGTGTGACGAAGCAAATCAAATTATTAGAAGAAACTCAATTTCATAAACACACACACACCATACACACAATCACATACACACACTTGCACATATAAATACATAAAAAAAATTATGTAGTCCCAAACGAAAAAAAAAAAGAAGAAAAAAGGAAATCGTTTAAACAACGCGATTAGCTAGCGCAAAGCAAAGGAAATTTTTACAAAAAAAAAAAAAATAATATAATAAATAAATAAAGAAGAACATTTTTTTAGATTTGTATGTATCATATATGTACACAATTAAATGCATATACATATGTATCTATTTATATCGTATAATTTTAAGAACTTTTTTTTCAACCAATTTTTTTTTTTGTCTTCGTTCTAAATATATTGTTTAAAGCCTTATATAAAGAAAAGTATGTTTAAAGTATAAAGTATATTATATAAATTATTAAATTAAATGTAGTAAAAAATGAAAGAAAGAAAGATAGAAAAACAGTAATGTTCAATTCAATCAAATATCTTAATTTTAAGCAATAAAACACATTAAATCATGCATGAGTCATACATAAAAAGAAAAACGTAAGAAGTGAAGAACTACAACAGCAAAATAGCTACAAATAAAACATAACCAAAGTTTTAAACGAATAATAAGAATGCGATTTGTTTTTTTTTTTTTAAATGAATTTATTTTTTTAAATCATTTCAAATGTTACAGTTAAAAAGTCAGTTTGAATGTTCTTTACTGTAGAGTAGATGGCATCTTCAAATCCTGGTTTCTTGTATGGGTTGACAAATGTATTTTCTATAAATTTTCAATGGTAATAATATGAGATACACAGTATCGGATATGACTTTAGGTGAAGACCTTGCGATGTGCGAGTTTTTCAGCTCAATATCTTTAAAACTGTGCAAGAACTTTTTGCGACAGCCAGTTGGAAATCTCTAAATTGACTCGTCCAAAGAAAATGTTTACAGGGTTTGTTTAAAGGGTTTGTCAGTTGGGAGCATCATTGGTGTATGGCTTCGTAAAGCTTTTTTTTTACTATACTGCTACTCATGGTGAAATAACTAAGAAGGTGCCATATTCCGCACTGCTGCTTCTCTTTCTTTGCGTATTTATTTTGTTTTTCATTAAAGCGAGCGTAAGATATCTCTCTCATACTGGCAACTTACTCTCGCTTTCTTTGGATGCCAACAAATCAACAACAACAACGATAAACACTAAAAACAGTCTTCATTCGTACGGCACACATGCAAGATGTACAAATACGGACAAATTGCTTGGTTGTTGCTAATTTTGTATCTTTGCTTTGCGGTAACGCAAGCATCACTTGCGCGTGGGCGCTACTATAATGAAGGTGGGTGAAAGTGATTCAGCGTTATGTATACAACATAAATATTTATATACATATACGCTATTATATTGAAAATATTTATAATTCCAGCTAATCCTGGAAAATGTACGTATCAGAATTTAATACTAAATCCAGGTGAATCAGCTAAAACACCGCAGCAATGTGAACGCATTACATGTAACACTGACGATGGTTGGCTCACAATCGAAGGGTAAATCAGTATAAATCATTTCAAATATTTAATTTAAAATTTCAAATTGTTTCATTACAGTTGCATATCAATAGCTCCACCGTCACATTGTAGCTGGGGTGACCTGAAAGATGTTGATGCTCCTTATCCAGAGTGTTGTCTACGACATTTCATCGTTTGCTCTGAATTGCATTCAAACAATGAAACATTACGCGAGGCCCAGATCTATCAAGAGAATGTATTTAATATGTTGCATTCGTCAGTTGTGGCTGCTAGTGAATTAGCTGCTGCAAATACAGTACCGGAACAATGCTTTTAAAAAAATAATACTAATTTATAAATACATAGACTTTAAACTATATTTGTACTCAAAACGATTCAACTTTCTTAACTCAATCTTATCTATTTACCGATTTTGGTTATGACAATTCAATACACGTAAGAGTGTATTGTATGTGTATACCTGTTTATATAGTATGTACATCGATAGTAAACGATGACCTAATTCGATTATTAGATACCTCTCTAGAGTAGCACTTAATTTAAACAGCTCCCGAATATTTTGATTTGTTATATATTTTTGTATAAATAATAAATGTATGACCATCAACGGCGGTTGCAAAATGGGTTGGTTAGGGTCAATGATCCGATCTAAACCAAATAAATATGATGGCGTTCAAAATTATATAGTTAAAATTTTGTAAAAAAAGAATTTAAACATGTTTCTAGCCTAGAAATGCTTAAGTTTAAAATTTCAGCTCAATAACTTCAAAACTGATGAACTGAATAAATCGCGCAGCACTAAACAACAAATGTTTATTCAATTAGTCTCGTCGATTTGATCAATTTAACATTTTAACAGCTCAAAAGTATGCAACGAAATTAGGTTTTTAAAATTTTTAATGAACGCAGTAAAATATGCAATAAAACGGAAATGAAAAAACTCAATGACTGCCATACAGGGTGTGATTGCGAAAGTAACTTGTAGCTATATAATACATGGAGCTATATAATATATCGAGCTAAGTTCGACTTAATAATTTTGGAAATGACTTAATTGGTTACTTTTTTCGTTGCTATCTGGCAATCTTTTATTTTCAATAAATAATTTACTTATTTCTAAAAAAAAAAAAAAACGTTCTTGGTAACAATTTGATGCGATTTTTGCATGAATTTCTTCTTAAATATATAAAAAAAAATATTTTATTACGACGCACAGCTTAAATGTGCTTGCTGCAGTCGTAGGAACGTTCACAACATTCCGGATACGAGCGATTTGTGTTCACGAAATCGCGCTGCTTACAACCTTTGGGTGGCGCAACAGCCTTACAAGTTCTGAACTCCACATTACCACCTTCCATACAGGTGACACCAGCACAAGGATGATTTGGCGCCTTGCCAGTCTGACCGGGCGACATAATCGTATTAGTTTCGATTACACATTTGCCAGGATATGCTATTTATGTAACAAAAAAAAAAAAAAAAAAAAACTTGAGATTAACATTGGCCATGCCACTTTCATGCATTTGCATATTTACCCGAATTTGCGAAATTGGCGCGTCCAACAGCAGCTTCTGTGCGTAGTGTGACTCCGGCAACGACAAGGATCATAACGATTACAGCAAAGTATTTCATATTGATTGATTGATTGTTTTTATATTTTTTTTCTGATTAAAGCGCTGCTACAGTCAATTGCTGCGATGCTGTATGCCAAATAATGCACGTTTAGGCTGTGTGCAAATGTTTTTATAGGCGCACCGTTTAGAACGTCGTCGTCGTCGTCGTCATCGATGTTATCACACACAATTAACAAAAATATTCACAAAAAAACAAAAAAAACCAGACGAGATGAGCTGGGTTCACATACACACACGTATTTAATTATGAAGTAAACTGTCAGCGACCTACAACAACAATAAAAATTGAAAGCTGTTGGGCATTTCAAAAATTTATATAAAATATTATAATTTAATTGTTTAATAAATAAGTTCTTTCGAAAAATTCAAATCCAAATTACACATTTTGATTACTTTTGCGGTTATCGGTTTTTTTGATGCCAAAATGACACCAGTGACTTGTATTATTGTTGCAATTGTTTTTCAGAAATCTGAAGATTTTTTATTCGATTTTCTACATTGAGAAGCTATTTTTGTAAGATGAAGGTAAGGAGGAATGTTGTAATATTTGTGTACTCTTCAAAATGGGGCTAGAGTATAACCGTGCACACTTGACGGCTAAGGAAAGTATAAGTTTCAAATATGGAAGCTCTATTTCTTATATTCTCTGCAATAAACGTTTTCATACGGCAGACAGCATGACAGACGGACATACAGACAGATGGACGGACAGACGGACATAGCTGGTTCGACTCCCCTTCCAATGCTGAACAAGAATTTATATGCTTTTAGGGTCCATCTAGCCTCTTTCTGTTTGTTACATATATTCGGCACAAACTCAATATACCCTTTTACCCTTTGGGTACAGGGTATACGAAACTGGTTTAGGTCATTATCGTGTTCCATGAATCAGCAGCAGCACTTCCGATTATTGCAATAATCTTTTAATATGGCACATTGCGTTTTCATTAAATTCAAGTTAATTTTTTTATTACGCTTTAATTTTGAACCTTAGCCTGAACTCACAGCTCAAAAATTAAGAGTTTCATATGTAAAAAAAATTTAGTTACTTCGCATACGTTCAGACTAATTCAATTTGTCAACATACAAAGTCATTAACATTTTAATTGGTTTCTACGCGAACTGAAGTACATTATTAACCGGAAGTAAAGTGCAACACGTACAAATATTTTAAATGTCAGCACACTTTTGTTAACTTATATCGAAACGAAGCTTTAATACCCTTTAACACCAAAGCAATAAGTGACAAGAAGAATTTTAATTTTTGACTTAGTCTCCTGCGCCAATAGCTGCGCTGTTGACGACTTGTCTCTTTCCTTGCTAAAATACCGACGACAGCAACATACAAGTAGTTATCGAGTATGTCAGGCATGACATGTCTTGCAAGACGTCTTGTGTTTCATCAAAGAATTAGCGTAAATAAAAATTAGTCTTCACTAACTGCGCAGTGAAATAGTCAATCTGGTTAAAACAATTTTTTCTGACACTTTTTCTCAGTAGCGGTGACGTGCGCTGCATTGCAAAAAAAAAAGAAACGCTGTTATAGTCCTTTTTTTTTTTTTATTAAATATTTATTATGTTTCTTCATTGTGATAATAATTTAATCGTAAATACATCATTTTTTTCGTGGTATCATTTATTTATTTATTTTTTTATTATTATTATTATTTTTTTTTTTTTTTGCTGTATTGGTAATACATGTGTATATAGTTAAATTTAGTAAATATATATTTATATTTATATATATATTTGTTTTTATTTTTCGTTATGTTTTATGCTTTCTCCTATGTATTTAATGCATCTTATTTATTACATTTTTTTTATTTTATAATTTAATGCATGCGCTTGTGTGTGTGTTTTTCTTATTTCTTTTTTTTTTCAATCGCTGCTATTTGTCTAGCTTTTCCTATTAAATTTTCATTTTTTTTCTAATTTTCGCATTATTTATTTATTTTATGTCAACTTAGACTCTTTTTTATTATTATTATTATTATTTAGTTTATTATTTTAGCTCTTTCAGCACACTTGTAAATACACAAAAAACCAAAATTAGTTATGTAAAATTTCTTTTTTTTTTTTTGGTTTAAAAAAATGTTTTTTTTATGATTTTCGTATTTTTTTATTTTATTTTTTTTTTTTTTTGTTTCTTTGTAGGATATACACGATCAAAAAGTAACAATTACAATAAAATTAGTTTCAACACATTGCTACAATATATGTAGGCATCATTATTAATTAAATACAATACAATACATTGTAATATACGATTTAATATATGATTTATATATAATAATAAATTATTATTATAATTAGTTTTATACTCTGTTTTTTTATTAAATAGTTTGACGAGACAAATTAGGGATATCGATCTGAAATGGGGTACGACAATTTATTTTAGTTGTTTTTTTTTTTTTTGTTAGGGTTTTACATAAAAATGGTTTTTATTATTGCAAAAAAAAAAAATCGCATATTCAGGAACGTCAAAAATCGCTTTTGAAGATTTTAAAATTCAATGAAATAATGAATATAATTCACGATTAGTTCAAACAATGCTCCTTGATACGTTAATACGCTAAATCAGCTGTAATGCAATTTATTTAAAAGTCTTTCTGGTTGAGTGGTAGACACTGTACGACACCCAAGGTTGTAGTTCTGTTCTGAACGCGTAAAACCTATCCAAAACTTTTTAAAAAAGCCAACAAGATGACATTTGAGGAATGCGCGTATTCACGTTGTTAAAAAACTTTTTCAATTTCCGAATTTTATACAATTTTTTATATTAAAGAATTGAATTTATAATCCGTGGCGTCTAATTTTTAATGGTGTGCGGTGTGTTTTATGATGGGCACAAAAGGTATAAGAAGAAAGATGAGCATATTTGGAACAATGTAAGAATTTGTTTCTTTAAAACGAAAATGGCTGGGAGATATATATTTAAATATCGATATCTTTCAAGGCCGAATAAAATTTGGGAAACGCTGTGACATAGTACAGTGTAATTTGAAAAAAAGAATACAACATTTTTTTTTTTTTTTTTAAATCTTACAATTAAAATAATTGAAATTATATATAAGAATAAAGACTTAAAAATTTAAACTTAGAAAAAAAAAAAAAAAAAGTTATTTGTAGCAAACTTTGAATGTGGCAGTGAAGTTATTAATTATCTAGCAAAAAAAAAAAAAAAAAAATTATTAATTAATTTTACTATTATTTATCTGTTACTTTGTTTATTACTTTTAAATATTTTATATATTATATTTCATTTTCTGTATTTTTTTTTATTTTTATTTTAATTAATTAATTTAATAAAGTCAGTCCCATTTCGTTTCAGATATACGGTCTTAACCTTGAATGTTCGTTTAAAGCACTATTTATAATATTTTTTTTTAATGTGTTATTTTTTTTTTTTTTAAATAGTTTTAGCTATTTTTTTTTTATTTTTTTTTTTTTTATTTACGTTTTACATTGGCGCATTTAATTAATTATTTTTTTTTAATATAATTTTTTGCTCCAATATTCTGTCTGTACTTACTTAAATTAAATTAGCTAACTAATAAAAAAATTTGCTATATGTAAATGTATTTATTTTTTTATTTTATTATTTTTTTTTTTTTTTTATAAAAAAAAAAAAATTAAACTTCAATGTTTAAATATTTACAGTGTGCAAATGGTTTTGGTTTTGTGTGTGTATTTTTTTTTTTTTTTTTAGACAGCTGGGCCGGTGTGTATTTGTATTCATAAAATTCCCTTTGAGTGATTAAGACAGTCACTCTGTATAGCATTTTTTTTTTTTTTTGCATTTGGAAACAATGAATGAATGAATGAATGATTAGCCAAATGCAATCTAAATCTGTTCTCTGTAAATCACCCTGTTTATGAGCAATTTTTTTTTTTTTTCCTTTAAATTTATTATTTTTTATTTAAGTTTTAACTCTTGCAATGGCTTCATATTTATTTATTTGTTTGTTTATTTATTTATTTATCGTGCAAGTCTTAAAAATTAAACATTATATTTGTATTTTTTTTTTTTTTTTTTGCTTATAGAACGCTTCGTATCAAGTACATAAATACGCTATACTACAAGTACACTGTGCAAAAATATTATTTGTTTTTATTTTATATATATAATTTTTTTTTTCGGTATTTCTCAAATAAACCTCTTTCTTTTTACCACATTTTTTTTCCTTTTTCTAAAATTATTATTATTATTTTTTTAATTTAATATTTTTTCATTTGCTAAACAATTTCAACTACTTTATTTTTTTTTTTTTTTTTTTTAGTTTTTTTATATATAATATTTATATATATATATATTGGTAATCGCTAATTTATTATTTTTTTATATATTGTTTGTCTTTAAATTTAATTTAATTTTGTTTTTTTTTTTTTTTTATTTTTTTTTTTTTACCTGTAAAAAAATCTACAGAATAAACGAAAACAATTTGAAGGCAATGTTATATCAGACTCTTGCTTTAACACGCGTTTTATTATTTATTTTATTATTATGTATATTTTATTAGATTTGGTAATATGCATTAGAGATGTGCGCTGTTTCTGGAATCCTGTGAGTTCCTGTGGATTCCCTCGCGTTTCGTTTACTTTATGCATAATCCGAAATATTAAATATTTTTTTTTTAAACTTAATTTTTATTTATAAATTCAAAAATATGCATGTATGTATAAATAGTTTATTTTTTTTCGGAATACAAAGAAAACGGCTCACTGGTATTCAACAGATTCCAGTGTCAACATTCATCTCTCCTATATTTGTATTAATGTGTTTATTTGTTTGAGTTTATTTCCCATATTCTATCGTTTGTTTGTAAGTACAATTTTTTTTTTTTTATTATTATTATTATTGTATATTATATAAGTGGAGTTTATTTATGTATGTATTTATATGTAAATCTGTTGGTTGTCATGGATTTTATATAATATTGCAATTATTTCTATATTTTTATTTAAATATTTTAGTTAATTGAGCAAAGTTTTAGCAAGATATATGACAATAAAAACTGAAATTAAAAAATTTAAATTATGATTTATGATTTCCGAAAACATTAAACCAAAATATTTACTCAGTGATTTTATTTAAATAAGAAGAAACGCTAGAAAGGAATTTGTTTTATATAATAAATATTATAACAAAATTATAAAAAGCAAATATTTAAATAAAAATTATTCAGACGAACGAATAAACGAACCAGTACAGTAATCATTCCATAAACATAACACCCATCATTCCCTGCTTCCTCTTTTTCTATTTTTAAGTCAGTCATTGAGCATTCTAAGCTTTATTAAACAATATATTTGCCTGAACCAAAGACAATATAAATACTAAGTTGCGTAACAAACAAAGAAACAAACGAATGGAACCGAAGCTTAAATACCCATCACATCTTAGTTTGGTAAAATTTGCATAAGGAATGGCTTGGATCCAATAGTCCGATATAACCAAAGTTTAGACACAAATTTTAAGCCTAGGACAATGGGTGGTGACTTTATATGGGGACAATATGTTATAGTGAGCTGATCCTTACATATTTTTTAATAAAGATAAGATGACATTAGATGTGTTTTTAGCCAATTTGAAGTGAATACATTCATAAATAATTATGAATAATGGGGGTTCTGTACCTAAAAATGGCTTGGCTCTTTAATTTTAACACTTGAACTGCTTTTAACTGAGAAATGTTTAAGTTTTGAATTTTTGGTCATTATCTTTAAAACTTAGCAGACAGATACATAGACAGACGGACACACACACGGACATACAGAAAGGCAACAGACAGACGGACATGGCTTAATCGACTCGTCTCGTCGTGCTGATCAAGAATATATATATATATACTTCATGGGGCCTACGACATCTCCATCAATGCACGTTACAAACTTTCAGAATCGAGTCGATCTAGCCAGGTCCGTTGTCGCCCGTCCGTCTGTCTGCCCGTCCGTCTGTCTGCCGTCCGTCTGTCTGCCCTCCGTCTGTCTGCCCATCCGTCTGTCAGTCTATATTTAGCGTCTCATTCGCTAAGTTTAAAAAAAAAAATTGACATGACATTTGAAACTTAAGCTTTTCTCAGCCCTAATCAAAGTGCCACGCCCATTTTTATGCATAGCCCCCCATACAAACTTACCGTTTGTTTTTTTTTGATTTTTTGTAAGAAAATAGCTTTTATTTATAAATGTATTCACTCCAAATTGTGCAAAAACTCGTCTAATGTCATCCAATGTCGAAATCAAGGTGCCACACCCATTTTTAGGTATAGCGCCCATACAAATTGACCACCCATTTTTGTAAGGAATTATTTATGAATGAATTCACTTCAAATGGGATAAAAACTCATCTAATACAATCCTATGTACACACCAAAGATATGGTACGGATCGGACCATTATAACGCAAACCTTACAAACTTACCTCTCATCGTTTGATATTTTCAAGAAAATTACTGTTATATAACTGTCTTCTTAGCTTAAAATTCGATACTAATATTAAGTCTAAACTAAAGTTGTATCAGACCATTAACCCTCACCCATTCCATCTCGAAGTTCTATCTAAGCAACTGATGATCACACATAAACTCTTTAAAGATTCGTGTGGCGGGTATTTAAACTTCTTAGTATTTACATTGTCTTTGCCAAAATCAACTTCAAGTCAATATGTAAATGTGTGGTGTATTCCTGCTGTGTATTCCAATAATAAAATAATCATGTATGTAATAAATTTCATGGATTGTTAATAATTTGTTTTCTTTATATTAAGAACAGATTTGATTACTTCTAAAAAAAAAAAAAAAAAAAAAAGAAGAAGTATAAAAATTTAAATAAATAAAATAAAAATTCAAAATAAGCTTATATATATTTTTTTTAAAATAAAACTAATAAAATTAAAGAAGAACTGAAGAAAATCTTTAAAGAAATATTTTTATATATATAAATAAGAACAACAAATATGTATCTTTAAAAATTACATTTTATTAAAAATGTTTTAAAAAATGTGAAAAAAAAAATACACAGACAGCAAAAAAAATTCAACAAAAATTAATACATTTACAAAATATTCAAAAATATTGGTATATATATATGTGTGTGTGTGTGTGTGTGTGTTTGTGTGTCAGTGAGTGTATAGGTATGCTGTATGTAGTCGATAATGGGAATTCATATATATTTGATGGGTATGATGTGTGTGTGTGTGTGTGTTTGTGTTTATAATTAATTATAAAATATATATTTATTTAATTATTTATATTTATATTATTGTTACAATTAATGCAAATTCATATTAAAAAAAAAAAAATTTTTAATATTTAAATTGTTATTAAAATTACTTAAAAAAAAAAAAACAACGACGACATGAATTATACAATAATAGTAGTTATTATGCAATATAGTATATGTTTGTTTGTTGGTTTGTTTGTATGTATGCATGTTGTATATGTATTCTAATTATTACTCCTTTCTATAAGTTTTGTTTGTTATTTATTTATTTTTTATTTTATTTTATAATTTTTTTTTTTTTTTTTTTTTGCATAAACATTTTTAAACAATATATTTTTATAATATTGTTAAATGTGTTCTATATGTATGCATGTTTATAGTTATGTAAGTGTTTAAAGAAGTATATATGTATACTTTTATATGTTTTTATATATAAAAAAAAAAATTGTATATATTTTATTTACTTTCATTCTGCTCAAAAAAAAATTTCAAGAGTTGCATTTAAATTTGTTTAAGTTTTTGTAAAATATAAAACTTGTTTAGCTAAAGCGACACTTTAAAAAATTTTTAGAAATACTTTTGAAAATTCAAAAAAAAAAAAAAAAATACTTAAATTGAAAGTCATGATGCAACAAAGGCATAGAAACAGAGATATAACAATGAACGGAGTATGATAAAAAAAGAAAACATTTTTTTGAACTAAAAAAAAAAAAAAATAATAAAAAAATTAAAAAAAAATTCAAAAAAAAAAAAAAAAAAATTAATAAAAAATATATAAAAAAAATTTAACAGTTAAAAAAAAAAAAATAAGAAAAATTTGTATTTGACATTTAAATAATTTTTAATAATTAAAATTATTAAGTTTTTTCTGTGTACAAAATTTTAAATTAAAAAGAAAAATTTGAAGTCCACATTTTCGGAAGAAAATAACGTTGAGAAAAGCTTTTACTGTTACTGTTAATTTATTGCTGTTATTTAACAGCGCTCCATTATGGCGTGTTGTTGTTGTTGCTGGTTACCTATGTATGTATGTATGTATGTGTTTATGCAAAACAGCACTCTTTAACTTTTTCAAAATATATAAAAAACGACGTTTATAGTTGTGTATCGACAATAAATTTTTAACTAGATGTTTTTTTTCTCTATATACAAATGTATTTTTATTGTATATTGTATTTTTTTTTTTTTTTTTTTTTTTAAATTTTTTTTTTAATTACTCGCCCCTCGCTCTCTTCTCCCGAAACAATATTTGCAGTCTGTACTTGTGTATATGTATGTGCAATAAGTATGTTTTGTATGTATGCATGTTTGTATGTGTGTGTGTATTTCTTCAGTTTACATAATAATTTGTAAGAAAATTGTTTTTTTTTTCGCTTGTTGTTGTTGTTGTTTTTTTTATAATATTTTTTATTTGCAATATATTTTTTTTTCTTCTTAAAAGCGTAGTTTTTAAAGTACGTTTTTCGGGTTAATTTTTTTTTTTTATTATTATTTTTTTTTTTTTAATTTTATGTTAGAGTTGTACAACAATAAAGTTTCGAAATTATATTTATAAGTATGTATATACTATAAGAAAATGCTTTGACATACAGACATGTATATTGTTTGTAGACATGTTGCATACAAAATTGATTTTTTTGTTTTTGTTTTTATTTTATTTATTTATTTTTTTATTTATTTTTTTTTTTATATAAATCTATTTATAAAATTTGTGTAAGTTTATATAGGGAACAAATGTTTATGTTAGCAGTATCAAGTTAAGATCAAAACGAGTGTCTCTTTGAATTAAATAACAATACTAATAATAATAATAATAATAAAAAAAAAAAAAAAAAAAAAAATTAAATGCCGCTAAAATTTATTTTGTAGATTTTTTTTTTTTTTTTTTTTTTTTTTTTTTTTTTTATTTTTTGTATAAATTCTAATGTTTATGCTTAACTTTTAAAAACACATTTTACACTAATTAAAAACATTTCATTGTATATACATACATTAATTATTAACTTATTTTAATTATTATCTAATTAATTTAATATAATTTTTTTTCTTTCCATTTTTGCTTTGTAATTTTAAATGGTGTGAATTTTCCAATATATTTTTTTTTCTTTTCTTTGTTTAGGAAATGGTTAATTGTTTTGTATGTAATACATTTTCTGTGTGTTTTTTTTTTATACATTTATATATTAAATTAATTGTATATGTTAAAAAAAAAATTGCTTATTGTCTAAAAAAAAAAAAAAATTTCGAACACTTTTTATTCATCTCTTTTGTTTTTTTTTTAAGTTAAAATTAGTTTTATATATAAATATGTTTATACATATATTTTTTTTTTTTCATGTACATTTCTATTTTAAACGTATTTTATCTTTGAATAATTATGTTTTATGTTGTTTTTTTTTTTTGGACTTTATGGTTGTTTGCTACATAATTTTTTTATTTTTTATTTATTTTTTTTTTTGTTTTGTATTTTGTTTTATATTTAAAATCTACAAATATTATTATATTATGTTATTATATATTTGTATATATAAAAAAAAAATTATTTATATATATTTTTATATATATAAATATATATATATAAGTATACAATTAATTCTATTAATATTTATATGTATGTTGCAATTGTATATAATGCACAAATTAATGTATTCAGTATTCAAACATACAATGTAATATTTGTATATAGCTTTCATTTAATGATTCTTTTAAAAAATATTAAAATTAAAACGACTTCTTATATAGTAAATATATTTATATGCTTAAAAGTTTTTTTTTTTTTTTTTTTTTTGTTTGTATTTGCTATATAGAATTATTTTGTTTTGAATGATAAAAAAGTTAACAATAATAAAAAAAAAAAAAAAAAAAAAACATTTACTTTTACATATACATATATAAAATGTCAACGATGTCGCGCGGTGTATGTGTGTATGTGGCGTAATCAGATGTGGCATGGGCGTTAATACGTGTATGTGTGTGTATGTGAGTGAGTGTATGTGAATAATTGGAATTTTTTTAAGTTTGTTAGCATTTGGCAGTAATTATTATTAAATATTTATATATAAATATATATATATATATATATATATTTATATATGTATATATATATATATGTAATATATATATATGTATATATATATATATATATATAAATATATATATATTTTTATATATATGTATATAAATTTAATACTACATACAATAAAAATAAAAGAACAACCATTAAAAATAATTATTTAAAAAAAAAAAAGTTAACATAATGCTATAATTTATACATAATCTACATACAATATGTATATTATGTATAAACTATTTATATATTTATATATAAAAGATATATTGTATATTTATTAATTAATTCAGTCATCAGGTAACATTGTTTTAAAGACAACAACAGTAACAGAGGCTGCAGTTGGAGCAGTTCCAGTAGCAGTAACAGTGTTGGCAGCTGCTAAGTCTACAGCAGCAGCAGCTGTTGCGTTATCTTTTGCTGTTGTTGTTGTTGTTGTTGTGCCATCCGAAAATGTCGGCATTGGTATTGGTATTCGTGTAGGCATTGTTGTGGGCATTGGCGTTGGTGTTGTTGTAGGCGTTGTTGGTGTCGTCGTCGTCGTCGTCTTCAGTGCTGTTGCTGTTGCAGTTGTTGTTGTTTCATTTAAATCATTTCTTTTTTGTTCACTCCAATACATTGTTTTTGGTTTTTGTTGTTGGTGTTGTTGTTTCATTTGTTTTTATTGTTTCTTGTAACAGTTCGTCCGTTTGTGTTTGCGTTGTCACTGTTGCCGTTTTAACATGCATCGCTGTTAATTTACTGTTATGTTGTGCTTGTGCTGTTTGATGGCAATTACTGTTCATGCAACAGCTGCTGCTGCTATGTTGATTTAAAAAATTTGTATTATTGTTACTGTTGTTGCTGCTGTTGCTGCTAGTGTTGCTTCTGATATTGTTGCTGTCACTGTTAATGCCATTCATGATAATTTTATTGCTGTTAAAATATTTTAGTTGTTGTTGTTGTTGTTGTTGCTTACAATTAATGGGTTGGTTTTGTGTTATATTACTATTACTAATATTAGCATTGTTGTTGTTGTTGTTGGTGTTTTTATACATAGTTGCTGTGGCAGTGTTGTTTGCTGTTGATGTTGTTGTTGTTGTTGTAGCATTTCCTAAGTTTATCATTTTTATTGGCAGTTTCGTTTGTTGTTGCTGTTGCTGTTGTTGTTGTATCATGAGCAATTGTTGCTGCTCTTGTAGTTGCTGTTGTTGTTGCTGTTGCCGTGCTATTTCACTTAAATTAGCCAGTGTTACCGCCGTTTTCAGCACATGTGCTGGTGGTGGCGATGCTTTTGTTGCTCTTGTTGCTGTTGCTGCTGACGATGATGTTAAAGGACGCTGTTGTGACGTTAAAGCCGTTTGTAATATTGAAGTATATTGCTGCTGTTGCTGCTGCTGTTGCTGCGTTGTTGTGCAAGTCTTTTATTCTCTCCAATAGTATTTACTATTGTTGTTGCTGCATTATTTATTGCTGTTGTATGTTGTGCTAATGTTGTTGCTGCTGCTGCTGCGGCAGCTTCGGTTGCTAGTTTAACAGTCGTAAATGTTGTGGCAGTGTTGAAAGAAGTTGTTGTTGCTATTGTTGCATTTATCACGTTGGCAGTGTTTGTTTTTGTTGAAGAATGTAATTGATTTTGAATTTTGTTAACAGTTTTCGCTTTTATTGCTGCAGCTGCTGCGGCTGCTGTTGCATTTCGTGCTATTTCATCTGCAGCTGCTGTCAGTGTTGCCAATGTTGCTGCAGCACCTGTTAGCAATGATGTTTTCAATATAGATGATGATGATGATGACGTAGTAGTTGCTGCTGTAGAAATTAATAGTGGTGCTGCTGCTGTTGTTGTTGTTATTATTGGTAGCGGCGATGTCTGCTGATTTTGTTGCTGTTGTTGTTGTTGTTGTTCGCTGTATTGCTCAATTGCTTCGATTTTAATTTTTGGTAATTCAAGTATTGGCAGCGCAGCGCATGTTGTTGTTGCTGCTGCTGCTGAGTGTTGCTTGTGTTATTACCACTAATCTTCACAAATCGTTGTTGTTGTTGTTCTATTTCATCTTGTTGCTGCTGCTGTTGCTGCTGCTGCTGCTGCATATTGGCTAAATCAATTCGTGAAGCAGCAATATGTTTGGCTGCGATTTCTTTGCGCTCAAGACAAACGCAAATACTTTCATGTTCGTCGTTTGTTGCTGGTAGCAATCCACTTTCAAGCATTTGCTACCTTATGCTCGCCGAATTGAGTACGAAGGGAACGTAAAACATTTTACTTTCGAGCAGTAGACTAGCAGCAGCTTGTATCTGTACAAACGAAAAGAAAGTTGTTATTATGTATTTTAAATATGCTTCTAAAACACTATAAATAAGTTTGAAATTACCTCTGGTATATGCGAAAGCAGCTCACTAAGACGTGCCTGTGGATTCTGTGGCGATGAGTTTTGTAAATAGGTGCGTAATACTTGTATGTAACGCTCTTGTATGCTCTCCAGTTCCACTTCTGCTGAAAGAGAAAGAGACGGCAATATGTTTATTTCATTTTATAGCGCTTATCGAGTTAGCCATGCGCCACTGTTCCAATTTCAATTACCTTTGTTTAGCAATATGTAAACTTTCAGACAGACATATTCCTCCATTTTAAGTTTTATACGCCGAAACATTATTGTTATTTGTGTCATTTTATCTACCATGTGTCCAACGTCAAGTTTCAGCTGCTCCATGGCAATGGGTTGACCCATAAGCGTTGTCAGGCACGTTTGCAGCGTGCTAAGATGTGCATTTACCTCAGCAACGAATTCGGGATCGTCTTTATGCAGCGGCTCTGCATGCGAATATTGCAATTGCTGATGGTGTTGCTGCTGCTGCTGCTGGTGATGATGATGATGGTGTTGTTGTTGTTGTTGTTGGTGGTGGTGATGGTGTAGATGATGATTGGGCGACGGTGATGTAGGCGTTGGTGATGACGACGAGGAATGCTCGTGTCCATGGTTGAGATGATGATGATGATGATGGTGGTGGTTTGTCGACGATTGCATAATACGTCCACCGCCACCGGTTGTAGTTGTTGTTGTCGCAGTTGTTGTGCCCGACGTATTTAAATTACTTGTCGCTGACGCTGTTGTTGAACTGGCACCACCGCCATCGCTACCGCCACCACCACCGCTACCGCCTGATGAAGCAATATGCGTACGTCTGCCGTGTAACGCTTGGTATGCTGCTGTCGTCAGTATGAGTATCTCGTGCCATTTGTCAGTTAATAGCTTCGTATGAATTTCTACCGGGATTTCCAAATAGAACGGCAATTTTTTTGTCCACGAGACAAGTTTGTGTACGATGGAATCACCAATATTGCACAGTTTCTCGCTAATCTCAGACTTGTCCTCGAGAAATTCGGAGAAGTGCGGCAGTGTTGCAATGTCCTCCATAGCATCACAATCAATGAGCGTTTGTATCATTGAGAGCGCATGCTCATATGAGATCTGACGATCTTTCGATGAGCTGACAGCAGAGTCGAGACGATGACGTAAATGCACAATTTCGCTGGGATTTGTAAGAGCAGTCTTAAGTATTGTACCGTTAACTAAATGCGAGGGTAATTTAATGGCAGTCATTTCTTGGGACGAGACCGCTGCTGCAGCTGCCGCAGAAGATTGTTGTTGTTGTTGCTGCTGCTGCTGCTGCTGTTGTTGTTGTTGTGCGGTGTTGCTTCCACCACTGCCGGCGCCACTGTGATGATGGTGATGATGATGATTGTGATGCTGTTGCTGCGCTAAGTGCGTCTGCAGATGCTGCATGCCAACAGATCCCACACCACCACCACCACCACTTGCATTACCGCTGTTACCGCTCACGCCTGGGCCACCACTATGCGGTGAGCCGTGCAACGTATGGTGCGGTGAATGCAACGGCTGCTGTTGCTGCTGCTGCTGTTGTTGTTGTTGTTGTGCCGCAACTGCTGCGGCATGCAGTGGCGAGTGTAGCTGTTGCGCCGCTAAATGGTGTTCTTGTTTCAGTACTGGTCCCAAGAACATGGGTTTTAAATCGTTTTGCCCCAGACTGTTACCGCCCAGTGCCGCCTGTGCGCCCAGTAACTTCGTTTGCTGATGTTGTGCAGCAGCGGCGACTGCAGCAGCAAGTTGTTGTTGCTGTTGCAAGTGCTGTGGTGAGAGTAAATGGTGCGGTGACAATTGCGATGGATGATGACTCGGAGGCGTCTGATGATGGTGATGATGATGTGGCGAATGCATTTGTTGCGATTGTTGCTGCTGCTGCTGTTGTTGTTGTTGTTGCGCTTGCTGTTGCTGTTGCTTTTGGTTCGTCTTCTTGTGTTTCTTATACTTGACTTTGTAAAGATTGTAGACGGCACCGCTATTACGACCGCCGGGCATACGGTCTTCGCGCACGGCTGCAATGTGAATGGTCGGACCATTAAGAGAAATAATGAGAATAGTTAGTTATCGAGTTATAGTTCAGCATCAGGAATTCATTGCTTACCTTGTAGCACCATGCCCTGCTCTATGCATTTCTTAAATCGACAATACTGACAACGGTTCCGTTGCGCTTTGGTTATCTCGCATGTACCATCCGCGACGCAAGTGTATACGCGACGATTCTGTACAGTGCGTTTAAAGAATCCCTTGCAGCTGTAAGCATTGATTAAAAATGATTAAATATTTCATTTTATTGTTTTTTTTTTAACTATTTTAAAAATACAAAGAAAACACATCCATGACAAACACACAAGACATCTTGCAGGACATGTTATGCATGACTACGTGAAGGAAACGAATCTCGTTATTGTTCATCACTCTCACAGCTCTTTTTCCAGAATTTCCGAAAAACAAATCTTTTTTTTTTTTAAATTATTTTTTATTACTTACCCCTCGCAGGTAATGATGCCGTAATGCAGACCGGTGGCCTTATCCTCACATATCATGCAGACCAGCGGCTGATCGTCCTCGTCCGTTGGTTCATGCGGTGCATCGATCGAACGATTACCACCGTTGCCACCACCCGCTGAATTAGAGTTGCCCCATTGTTGCTGCGCGCTCAGATTAAGCGCCTGCAGCTGTCCAGGTGGCAATTGTGAATAGTCACCGGCCCAAAGTCGTTCCATATTAAGCGCGTGTGGCGTACGAAACTGGTGTGGCCTTGGACGCATATCCTGTATGCGTGTTTGGCCTAACGAGAGTAGTAGCTGTGCTGCCTCCTCGTTGTTTTGCGGTGATGGACCTGGCGTATGCGTTGGCGTTATTGACCCAGCTGATGGCGATGAGGCAGACTGAAGTGACGATTGAGAGGAGTGATGAGCTTGCGATTGCATCAGCGGCGATTGTTGTTGTGACTGTGACGGGTGCATCCCACCACCACCACCACCAGAGCCTCCGCCACCTCCACTGCTCATGCCACTGTTAGGTCCAGCTGCCGATGGAGGAGGCGGCTCGTAGCCCCAGACCATAGTGCGAACACCACAGCTTTCACCCATGATGACAGTAGGCGTTCCACGTGGCGGTGTCTGCGATGGTGTCTGTGGTGATAGCTGCGACGAAGACGAAGAGGAAGAGTGATGTGGCGAAGGAGATTGACCTGCACCTCCCGGTCGCAGGTTGCCAAGCGAGCCACCTATAACTTCCGGTTTGACACCATTGATGCGTGAATTCGAAACCCAGACCATGCGTTGAGCGGCGGCCGCTGCTGCACCTGGCTGCATTATTTGCGGCAGTCCAGAAGCGGCTGCTGCTGCCACCTGTTGCTGTACCTCGCTTTTTACACGAAAAAGTATTGCTGCATCCCGATTGGGATTACGCAGCGCTTGTAGCGAGGCGGGATGCATTAACGCGTGCGCCATATTGCCTAGCGCCTGAGGTGGCAGCTGTGAAGGGTTACCTTGGTTGTGCTGCTGCTGCTGTGAAGGCGATTGATGCGAAGGCTGCTGCTGCTGCTGCTTGTTGTTGTTGTGATGTATGATGATGCGGTGAAAGATGACGCTGCACTGCGTTACCACTGCCATTATTTCCATTGCCCACCAAACCGATAGCATGATTGAGAAGTTGAGCGGCAGAGGCTGCAGCTGTTGGCTCTTTTTTGACACGTATATGTGACGCTTGTTGCATTAACGACGATGATGACAACGTTGGCGGTTGTTGTTGTTGATGTTGCATTGACGTTTGTTGTCCAAGTAGATGGTGCTGCGGCGAGGAGTGACGTGATGTTGGCGACATTACGGCGTTTGGTGAGAGTTGCGCACCAGGTCGTGACATGGCTTGTTGTAGCAGATGAAGTTGTTGCTGTTGCGTCAGATGCTGCATTGACTGACTGAGCAAATGCTGTGAACTGTGCGCCGCCAAATGTGAAAGATGCAACTCCGTGGGCGGGCTGTTCTTCCGCAGTTGTGGTTGTGTTAGCTGCGCGTGAAGATGATGCGTTTGTATGATGGGTGGTGGCGGTTGATGTGGCGCACTCGTTGTCAGTTGTGGTGAGGAGGAACTAGCAATGTGCTGCGACGATGTTATCGATGCTGACGAGCTGCTGATCGATGTTGACGATGACGCATTATTGCTGCTATTGGTAACGCAGTAAAGTGACGCCGAAGTGGTTCCAGAAGCTGCCGAGGACACTATCAAAGCTGACGTAGACGAAGAAGAGGAAGGCGATGCTGGTGGTGGTGGTTCAGACTTAATACGTGAAGGCGTCACTAGCACAGTTACGTGTTGTTGTGACTGCGATTGCGCAGCTGACTGCTTAGACTGTGCTAGCTGCTGTTGCTGCAAATGCAGTTGTTGTTGCTGTTGTTGCTGCTGCTGCTCTGCAAATGATGGTAGGCATGTATTTTTGTGGGCGAGGCGAGTATGCGTTCCTCCTTAACTGAGCGTATCACGCTCAAACCGCTGCCGCCTCCTACAATACTGCCACTACTGCTGTTTGTACTGTGTATGCCATTCGTTGACGTGGCACATGATGTGGAAGTGGTTGTAGATGGTTTTTCAGCTTCAAGTGAGTCGGGAGAGGCGCGACTACTGTCACCGCCATTACTTGTCCCAGAACTGCTACTTGCTGTGCCATTGTTGTGCGGCGGTGACGATGTTGCGCGCGTCGTTGTTTCTCCATTGCCACCGCTCAATGCATCCGGTGGTATCGGGGACGTTGTGCGCACATCTAATACCGTCACAGGCGGTGACATTGCAGATGATGCGGCCGAAACTGTAACGGCACTACTTGACGAATGAATTTCAGTCTGTTGCTGTTGTTTCTGTTGCTGTTGCTGCGACTTTACATCACCACTTTTGGAGCCCAAAATTGTGTTGCTACTGCTGCTGCTGCTGGTTGTTGTAGGAGCAGAAATGCTGTTGTTGTTGTTGTTGTTGTTTCCCTGAAGCAATTATCGATGTGGTTGTCGCAACCGATGTTGATGTTGCTGATGTAGCATCATGTGGCAATGATGTCGTTGATGCCATCGCAATTGCCGCTGCCGAGGCTATTGTGGCCACTGCAGTAGTGCCGCTGTCGCACATCTTTGGTGACATTGGAGCAAGGAGATCCGGCGACGAGGTCGATGTGTCCGCTACTGATTCACCGTCACTACTGCATCTTGAGTCAATTTTTCTCCGTTTCAATTTAAGATCTTGAAATAGGCTCATTTTATCGAGCTCGCTGTACGGGCCACGGCTCAGTGTCATAATTCCTGCGAAGAAAATGAAGAAAAAAATTACAAATTATTTATAATGGAGCCATAAACGAAAGTTATGAAATAGTTAAATTATTTTAATGTTTTGATTACGCTTAAAAACAGCTTAGTACGCGTGCAATGCAAATAACTGCGTTACATTCTGATTCTATGTATTCAGAAATACATAAATATTGTAACAAAATAAAACAAATTCATTTGACATGAATTCGTGCAAGACATGTCATGCATGAATTCGTGCAAGATATGTCATACATGAAGTCATACAAGACATGTCATGCATGAAGTCATTGAAGATATGTCATGCATGAATTGGTGTAAGACAAGTCATGCAGGACCTTCACGATATTTGTATAAAAATGGCGCCAACGACTTGGTGCCATTGGCCGTATGTCATCAAGAAAAGTATAGGAACAGGAAAAAACATGGCTAGATCTAGACAATACTATATATAAGAACTTAATAGAATATGGAAATGCATTTTGAGACTCAAAGTTTTTGCTTTAGAATTGCCAAAATGTGTGTGTCACACAGAAACGACGGAATGTATACGACTCTAAATGCACACTACAAACGTATATGTTTGTATATCGTTCAGAGTGTTTTACATACAAACATATTTTTGATGTGAGAAAAATTTTATTTGCATTTTATTGTGCGGAAGTAAATAAATTTTTAAAACAAAAAAAAAATTGAAATAAAATAAATTAACAACGACGAAAAGAAATAGAAATAAAAGATTCAAAGCAAAGAGGGGCAAAAACGCGACAGCAAAAAAAAAAAAAACATTTGCATTTACTTCCTAAGTTGGAAAATAAACTGGTTTTCAGTTGACTAAGCCAGACGTAAATGACGCCGTTCCGACTACTAAATGTGACTAACTCGGCAAGTAACTCGGATTTGATTTTAATTTTGATTTCGATTTGATTTTGCTGTTATCGCGTATCGCATTAACAGACAAAAAAAATTGCATACATTCTTTTATAAGAAATCCTGTCATCGTTTAGGGCATTCTTTAAACTTTATGATTTCTGGTGTTTCTCAATTAAAATAAGCCGTAAAAAAGAAGCTTGAAGCAAGCAACGCTCCGCAAGTCAAAAAATTTAAAACACCAAAAAAAATGTATCTTTTTTTGCGCGCGTAAATATCAAACAAACAAAATAAAAGATTCATTGTCAAGGTTTCCCCGCTATGATTTATTTAGTATTTTGTTTATTTTTTATTAATTTTTTTTTTTTTACAAATATAAATTTGCATAAATTTTATGCGCTGCCATACGTAAAGATTAAAATTTTGTTTTTTTTACGTAAATCGATTAGTTTTTTTATAATTTATGAATTTATTTATAAACTTTGAAAATGTAAATACTCAAAAGGAGAAAATAAAAACCATTTAAATGAAAAAAGGAAAAAATAAAAGTTAAATTATTAATTTATATTTTTTACTCTAGATAAGATCAGATAATGCAACTACTTCCACTTATGTTGGTTCGAAGATTCGAAAACGGTTCTTAAGAACAATCTTTGGAGTCTAAGACCCGAAATACTCGGACATAATTCCTAAAACAAGAAAGAACACTCAAGTTGCGTATGCTCGACTGCAAGATACGCTGTACCCAAACTTTATTGTATTGGATTTTCATAGAAAAAATTGTAAAAATGGGGTAGATTTGTATGGCGGCTATACCAAAAAAAATTTTTTTTGAGCCTACTCATACTTTATTTGGATATTTTATACTTAATTTAGAGGTCCTAGTTTAAGAAACAAGGTAGTTTTTTATGCAAAAACCCAAAAAAATTGGTGTAGATTTATATGGGTGCTACCCTTTACAATGGGACTAGAAAAAAAAAAACCGTTTGTAAGTGATCACTTGACGGCTCAGGAGAGTCTAAGTTTCAGATATGGTAAACCTCTCTCTTATAGCCTCCGAGATAATCTTTCTCATAAGGCAGACAGCACGACAGACAGATAAATGGACGGACAGACAGACAGAGCTAAATAGATTCTATTTGCAATGCTGATCAAGAATATATATATACTTTATAGGGTTTACCATGCCTCCTTCTGTCTGTTACATACAAACGCACAAACTTTATTTACCATTTTGCCTCTTGGGAACAGGGTATTAAAACCCCCAAAAAATAGATAAAAAATCCTAAAATATTTTTTTAATGAGAGTGTTTGTAGATTTTATATTATAATACTCCTCAAAATATTTATGAGCCTTTTATAATGTTTACCAAATTAAACTATTCTCAGTGTAAAACGGGTATTATCAGTTTGTCGGAAAGTTTGAAACTCATTGTCTTTCCATCTGAAAATAATTATCTGGGCAGCTATATAGTAAAAGATAGAGTCACAATATTCAAAACTTAGACTCTCCTGATTATTTACAAACATAACGTTTTCTCTAACAACATTTTGTGGTGTAAAATGTTGAGTTTTTAACCTAAAACGATTAGGCTTCCCGGAACCGAAGAGAGAGAGAGAGAGAGAGATGTCTGTAATAGTTCAAACAAAATTTTCCAAATTGGTTAAGATCAAACAAATTTTGATTCGATTTTAAATTTTAGTAAAGACTTTTTCAGATAAAAAAATGTTTATTTAGTGTTGGCTTTTTGAAATAAAGTCAACTCTAAATTATTTATTATGGTAGTAATACGCTATGTGTCAGAAGTATCAAATTTATTATAGAAACTATATATTGTATAAAAAAGATTATTGGCCATATTTTATGGTATAATCACAACTATGATATTTTAAATTCTATTGTATTTAAGTCGAAGTGGATTTTTTCAGACGCCAACCAAATGGTTGATATTGCTACCTCTAGGGTGAACTGACACACCCAACGAATCAACCAACGAATCAACCAACTAAACACCCACCCACCCACTCTTTTATGCTATGAAATGTGAAGTTAAAACTAATGTAAAACTGGGTTATGTGTATAGTTCATTGATCGACCAAAAAGGTGAACGACGTACAATGGGAGTTTATGGGGGTTGGGTGTTTAAGTAAAAAAAAAAAAAAAAAGGTAGTTGCTGGGAGGGGCTGTTGAATGCATTTAAACGTTATGCATAGTACTTAAGTATTTTTTTTTTTTTTTTTTTTGTTTGTGTGAGGCAAGTGCAACAACGAATGTTGAAAGTATTTTGTATGTATGTATATGTGTGTGTGTGTCTGTGTGTGTTTGTATGTTTAAATGTTTGTTTTGAGTATGTATGCGGAAGCACTGAAACGACAACACTGAGCCACAAAGTCGAAATGTAGCACAATGTGCTCAACGCCAGTGAGTTGAAAGCACTTTCAACTTGCAACTTGTAGTTGCTGTTGCTGTTGCTGTTGCTGTTGTTGTATATGACGCTTGTGCATGTTGCGTTGCATTGCAAAACGAAGTGAGGAGAAAAGTTATTTCGTTTATAAAGTGGGGTGTTATGTTGGGTGGTTATGGTGCTGGTGCTGGTAATGGTGATGGTGGTATAAGAGCGATAGCCCCTATACAATAATGCTACCGATTGTCTCTTATTCTCTGTCACAATCTCTCTCTATCACTCACTCTATATTTCTTTCTCTTTCTCTCTGTGACCAACAGGAAGCATGCGAGAGCACTGCACTTTTGAGGTTGGCTTCTAAATGTGAATACTGACAATTAAATGTTTTCCTCGTACTTTATAACTTGTATTAAGGTCTTTTCTAATGCATATAACAGTTCGTTGCTTATAATGAGCGGGGGTTTCTTTTTTTTTTTTGGCAATAAGTAACCATTCAAAAATATAAAAAAAAAATCTACAACTTACTAAGTGTCTGGTTCATTCATGTATTTGCAACAAGAAATACCTTCCCGAAGTTCGGAATTTGAATTAATTGGAATACATGGCTAGATCAAGACAACATATAAGAAATTTTTGAAATATGGCTTTAAATGCTTTTGAGACTCAAAATTTAGTTATTCAATTTAGTTTTCAATCCATTCAAGTTAAAAGCTTGTAAATAATAATTTCCCTATGTTTTCAACAAAAAATTAAATCCACAAATTTTTACAAAACCAACGAAAGTCTAAAGAAATTCACAATTAGTTTTTCTTTTTTTTTCCAAATTTTTTACACCGTTTCCACAGTAATCTAATCTGATGCGCAACGGAAACATTTAAAGGGAGAAAGCAGCACAACTTTTGGGTTTTTTTTTATCTTTTAAGTGAAATGTAACGGGTTTTTTTTTTTTTGCAAAAAACTTCTTTAAAAAAAAAATAATTTTTTTTACGATTTGAAATATTGTCCTAAACTTTGCGTATAATAAAAATAATTTATGAACGCTTTTATAAATTCTCACAAGCAGTGAACAAAAATTAAGAGAGAGAATAAAGAGATATCATATATTACAAAATAAATATGTGCATAGTTACATACACACACACACGCATACATTTATGTATGCAATTGCATAAAAAAAAAATATAAAAGAATATGATCTCAAAAAGCTTTATATGCGTTTGCTTCGTTTTCTTTCGGTTTAGTTCGTCGTTTAAAGCTTGTTAGTTCATTCGGTTTCGATTCGGTTTGGTTCGTAAGTTGATGACTCTTTTGCAGCGCGCGTGCTGTGTTGTTTTTGTTGTTGTTGTTGTTTCTGCGTTTTTACTGTATAGTTTTTTTTTTTTTTTTCGTTTTTTTTCTCTTTTTTAGTTTTTTGTTGCTGCCGTCGCTGTCGTCGTCGTTCATCGTTCGTCGTTGTTGTTGTTACTCAATGCGTGTGTTTGTGTATTTTTAAAATTTGACCTATTTTCATTATCAAGCGCAAGATTATTCTAAACAATAAAAAAAAAAAAAATTAACAATTTTTATTATAGATCCATAGACACACACGCACATATATACGCACACGCATTGATCTATATGAGTATGTATGTATAAAATACATATGTATGTATGTATGTGCGTATCTAACTTTTTCTCTTTATGTGTTTTTTTTTTGTCTTTATTTTTATAAATACTTACATACATATGCATATGTAAATGTATATATACATATATATACAAAACTCTTTATATATGTATGTAGGAATGTTACTTTATTATTATTAATTAATTTGATTTTATTTAAAAAAAAAATCATTTAAAAATATATGCAACATAGAAATATTTAATTTAAATTGGATACCAAACATGATACAAATTGTTTCATAAATTAAAGATTCTATAAGTCAATAAACTTGTCTTTAGGTTTTCCAATATTTTTCTATGGTAAAATATGTTTGTGAAAATGAAGATATAAATTTTTCACTATTTTCGGGACTGCCGATACAGGCTATTGTATGGTAAACTTCTCATTGAGATTAAAATGGGAATTGACTTTGTATTGGGGCTACATGTTATAGTGTGCTGATCCATAAAAAATCTGTAGAGTATATATAGGATGACTTTGGGTGGAAAATTCGTATGGGGCCTATACGTATAAATAGGCGTGATTCCTTGGTGTTGACATTGGATGACATTAGAAGTGTTTTTATCCAATTTAAAGTAAAAAAAAAAAAATAGCTATTTTCATACAAAAAATCGAAGAAAAAAAAAACGTTTAGTTTGTATGGGAGCTATAGCTTAAAATGGGCGTGGCACTTTGATTTTAGCACTTGAACTGCTTAGAACTAAAGTTTTGAGTTTCAGTTAAATATCTTCAGAACTAAGCGAATACAACACATAAATACAGACAGACGGACATGGCTACATCGACTCGTCTCGTCGTGCTGATTAAGAATATATATATATACATATATACTTTATAGGTTCTACGAAGTCTTCTTTAATGCGTTACAAACTTTCTTAAAAATAAAGGAAATACATAGTTAATACGAAAGACACATTATAATAAATATTACACATACGTGCCGTTGTTCTGGAAGATAAATTATATTTTAAATTAATCAGTGAAAAATAAAGAAGAGTTTCCCAATAAGAAGAATAGGTTTTAAAGTTTAAGAAAGAAAAACACAAGAACTTTGGCCAAAAATAGTGCGAAATAGTTTTTTTTATGGACAATTTTATGCCATTTTTGCCTGGAATAGCAGCAAAAGTGGCTCGAATGTTGACTCCAAGCTCATCAATTGTTGCTGTAGACTTAACATAGCCCGCCCCATAGTCCAATGGTGTTAAGTCACACGATCTTGGCGGCCGATATTATCGACACACCGAATTTTTACGCAATAAAACCATGACATGTTGCAACATCTTGTTGAAAGATATCTAAAATCCAAGATATCCGCTATCAGCTGTCAAAATCCTATGCCTATCATTCCTATTGGGAAACACTGTATATAAGAAAACATTTTCTTTACATTCCCTTAAGTTTGTATATACCATAGTTATCCACATCTAATCAAAACAAATACCCATTTTTAATGTAAAATTTCATGTAGAATCCAAAAATGATATCACATTTCGATGTCGAACGTTTTTTTCAGATATTTCTGGGAAAAACAAAAAGATTTTCTGTGGCCACACTGCTTATAAGAATTTTTACAGTTTTAAACGCTATGACTGGACTGTCCAAGCTTGATAAAAAAAATTAAAATAAAAAATAGCAAACGTATTGAAGCTGTTTTCGTAGCTAAACTTAAATTTAATATTATGTTTATATATAAATATTTATATATAGATTTATGGTATATGTAAATATAAAAAAAAATTAGCGCCAAAAAATAAATTTAAGTAAAATAAAAAAAAAATATAGAAAGATAAATAAAAAATAAATTTTGAACACAATTTACCTATTGAAGTCATAATTTTGTTGGTTTTTTTGTTGTCGTTGTTGTAGAGTTGAGTTAAAAATTTTGAAACAATTTATTTTGTGTTTGTGAACTTCTTTTTCTTTTTTTTTTTTTCTACGCAAACTTTGAATTCAAAATTATTTGTTAAAATAGTTTTTGAAACGTTTTGAAATAATTTTCGTAACGTAAGTTTTGAATTCAATGTTTTTTGTGCGCTTCATTTGGAATAATTAGGCGTGGGGTGTGATAGTACAGGAACGATGTTTTAGGGATTATATTGTATTGTATTTTTTTCTTTTTTTTTTTAAGTTGCCAATTGTCTGATTTTTAAGCCAATTTGTTTTGAGTTTTTTTTGTTTTTTTTTTTAGTTAAATAATTTCTTTATTTTTTTTTTTAATTGTAGGTAAATTGCGCATCTTCATCTTCTAAAATTATTTAATTTTTTTGGAATTTTTTTTTTATTATTATTTTTGTTTACATATGGTATGGTATAGATTTTTATGTTTTTTTTTTGTATGTCCAAAAAAAAGGGGGTAAATTATTGAAAGAAATAAACGAAATGAAAGAAAAAATAAAAACGGGTTAAATTTTAATAATAAATTATATTAAAAATTACAATAAATACTAACGGCAAATGGGCGGCATACGTGATTTTTTTCTATAATAGCAATTATAATTGTTGTAATGAATATTGTTGTTATTATTATTATTGTTATTATTATTATTATTATTGTTATTATTATTATTATTCATATTACATTTATGATTTAAATGAGTTGTTGTTGGCGTTGGTGTTTTATTTAAGAAATCATTATGAGATTCTTCTGTACGTTGCTGTTGTTGCTGCTGTTGCTGTGGCGCATAGTTTACATTATTGTTGTCAGCATTACAATTGCCATAGTCAACACAATTACGATGATGTTGATGATCATTTATATTATTATGAGCATCATTTGCATTATTGAAATGCTGCTGTTGCTGCTGCTGTTGCTCGCTATTATCATTTTCATGCATATATTCGAGTTGTTCATTGCTACTTCCGCTTTGAAAACCGGAATTGCTGCTGCTAAAGTTTAATGCTGTTGGCGTCGCAGTTGTCGCTGTTGTTGCTGTAGTAGTGGAAGCAGCAATATTGTTGCAGCATGTTGTTGTTGCTGTTACTGTTGCTAGAATGTTGCTGCTGCTACTGCTGCTGCTGTTATTGCTGTTGTTGCTGCTACATTTCTTAAGCAACGTTTTTGTTAAAGGCGTTTTTATAATTGTTAAATGTTCCTCACCAATATTTTCCGTACAAGCAACATATTGAGCAGCAGCAACATCATTATCAACATCATCATCATCATCATCGCTATCAGCAACATTTACATCAAACTTAGGAATATTGTTTTCATTGAGCGTATTTTTATGCAATTTCTCACCGTTCATAATGTTTGCTGTTTGCTCTAGTTGTTGTTGTTCTTGTTTTTTGTGTAGTAGCAACAGCAGTTGTTGTTGCTGTTGTTGTTGCTGGCATTTTTGGCCAACAATTATTGCTATTATTATTATGTTGTGGACTTTTCGTCGCTTTCGTTTCGTAATGTTGTCCATTTTGTTTGTGTGTTGCATAATTTAAAATTTTGTTGCTACTCTCATGGCAACTTTTTACATGTGCAACAACAACAACATTGTTACAGTGATCATCAATTTTTTGCTGCTGCTGCTGTTGCTGCTGTGGGGAATGTGGCTGTCGGTGCTCTTTAGTATTGCTACTACTAATGTGGTTGCTGTTATTACTCTTCTTCTTGTTGTTGTTGTTGTTGTTGCAGTTCGAAGCGCTCACTTCAGCAATTTGTTGTTGTTGTTGTTGCTGTTGTTGTTGTTGATTGACATTCATTTGTTTAAATTATACTTTATTTCTATTATTTTTATTATTATTATTATAAATAATGCAGCATTATTTTTGTTGTTTGTAAACATTGTTGCTGTTTGTTTTTAGCCAAGCAACTTTGTTGTGCCTCATTGTTATGCAGCATATTCAGCAAAGTTCCTTTTAAAATTTGTCAAATACACTTTTTTTTGTTTTATATTATTTAAGTCAATAAATTTAGGTAGTAGGTCTTCTCTCGTAATAGAGTCAATTAAGCATATAAATACTACATCATGCTGACGCTTGCAGCAGCTACTTAAGTATTCATTACTAAAGAAGAAACAGCTTTATACAATAAACATATTTCTGCGTTTAATTTTTAATTCAGCGCCAGCGTTTAACTGCAAAAAATATTGTCGTTTCTTTTTTTTTTTTTTTTTATAAACAACACACACAGACGAACACGCACAAACACACACAAACACACGCACACAAATGCAGTTTAATGTCAACAATAAAAACACAAAGTTAAGTTAATAAAAATAAAAAAAATAAAATAATTATAATAAATAATTAATTTTGTTTAGATTTTGCAGCACATTTTTAAATTTAATTAATTGCAATTTTTTTTTTAAAATAATATTTAGCACAAACTTTCTTTTTATTTTTAATTACTTTTGTTGTTCTTAATAAATTTAATTAAATTAAAAAAAAAAAAAAAAAAAAACAATCTCTGTGCACAGTCTTTAAACGCTTCTGTTTGGTTGGCTCGGTTACACAGGACGGATGCGTAATAATTTTATTTTGTTTTGATTATTTTTTTATTTATTTTTGTTGTATGCCATTTTTTATTATTCAATTAAAAGTTTTTCTTATAATATAATTAATGCACATTTAATTTTTAAATATTTTTTTTTTTGTAACACAAAGTTTTTTTTTTTTTTTAATTATATTATTAAAATTTTTTTTAACCTTTTTCTATAACTGTTTTTTTTTTTTTTGTTAATTATCTTTTATTTTTTAACTGTTTTATTTTTTTTTTGTTTTATAAATTAAAATTGGTTCTTTTTTTGTTCATTTTATGCTTTGTTTTTAATATTTTATATAAGGCATTTATATATATAAATATATATATTTTTTTATATATTAAATTAGTGTTAATGCCAACAACAACATAACTTCATTTTTTTTGTGTTTTTTTTTTTTTTTTTTGCTTTATGTATTTATTTATGTATTTCAACTTCACGTATGTTGTTTTTACGTTATTTATTATTAATTTTTTATATATAAACTAGTGTATTTTTTTTTCTTCAAATCAGTCTTTCACATTTAAAAAAAAAAAAAAATATTGCAACACCAAAATGCCTAATTTAATAATAATTTACTTTATGCTTAATATAGTTTAAAAAAAAAAAATCAGTACGTTTGATAACAATAAAAGTACACTTTTAACGTTGTTCTTAGCGAAAATTGTTTGGTAACTGCATTCCATAGCAGTGCTTAAGCGTTGCTTTACTTATTTTCAAAATTTCCAGCTGTAGAAATTCGAAAACATCTTTTCTTTTCTTTTCTGTTTCGCTGCTGTTTTCTTATTACTTTGCACATTTTTTTTTTTTTTGTGTCTTTTGTGTGTAATAGATGCACATGAGTAAACTTAATGGTCACTAAAACAGTTTAGTAATGAACTGTTGTACTGTTTATTTTTATTATTATTTTTTTTTTTTTTTTGGTAAGATTTTTTACTTTTATTTTATGCTTATTTTTAATATATTTTTCACTTTGCAAATAATAAAAAAAAAAATAATAATAACATTTATATATAGCACATATGTATATAGTTTTAATTTATTTTAAATATAAAAAAAAATATTAAAAAAAAAAAACAATTCATTAATTTGTTATTTTAAATAACTTAATTAAAAATTTTTGCATATTTACACTTTTACACTTTTGCATTGCATTCATTTTTGTCACTAGCATTTTTTTTTTTTGCAACATTGCAACGTTCACACTTTAAAGTTTTAATTAATAACAATGATGCCACTTTAAAAAAAAAAAAAAAAAAAAAAAAAAAGTATGCTTCGATTTGTGCTTACTTTTTTGTAATAAGAAATTTTATTTATTTTAAACTTTATTATTTAAAGTTTATTGTTTTGTTTTTTTGTTTTTTTTTATAAAAACTTTTATTAAAAAATATTTTATATGTTAAAAAAAAAAAAATAAAAATAGTAACTTTGAATAATTCGTTACAACAAAGTATATTGAAATATTATGTTTAAAAATTTTTTTTAAATTGTTTTAGTAACAAATAAAAAAAAAAAACAAAAGTAAAAAAAATTAAAAAAAAAATTAAATTAAAATAAAATAAATTAAAAAAAAAAAAATTTAAAAATAATAATAAATACAAAAGAAAATATATTTCTTTAACAATTACAACAATGCAGCATCATATTTATTCCATTATGAATAAATGTAAAATATGCATATTTATGTACATATATACTTATATACATACATATATGCATATGCATATGTTTGTATGTATGTATTTATGTTGTATAAAATCTATTTTATTTCTGATTGAGTTGTATTTGATTAGATTTTTCTTTACGTGCTACATTTTGTTTAAGTTTGTGGAGACCGCTAATGATGAATGGCGCGAATTATTAGAAATTGATATTGTTTTTGTTGTTGTTTTTTGTTGTTGTTGTTGTTGTTGTTTGTTAAATGTTTGATGATGCTATTTTATTTAGAAAAAAAAAAAAAAACATTTCTTTTTACATTTCTTTTTTTTTTATTTATTTATTTTTTATTGTGCTTTGTTTTTTTTTTTTATTTATTTATTCTGTTAATTTGTTCCGCGAGCAACGTGCGTACGTTCGAACGGAATATTGTGAAATGAAAGGAGTGAACGCAAGCGAAAGAAAGCAGAAGCGGTCGGCAAACCAACTAGCTAGCTTGTTGTCTAGCTAGATGGCTGGCTGGCTGGCTAGCCGCTATAGATAGTCAGCTGCAGCAGCACTAGCAGCAGCAGCAGCAACGTTATTGTTGACGGTCGCCGCAGAGTACGACAGCGGAGATCCATTGCCAACGATGAGCAGTAACGTTTACGTTTACGTACGCTGCTAACAAAAACTAATGCGCATACAACAACAACAACAACAACAACAACAACAAAAACAACAACTAAAGACAAACGAACGAACGAACGAGCGAACGGAAAACTATAAGCGTGCGCACACCACACAGAAAGAAAAAAAACACGAACACACGAAGAATGCGCCACTAAACACCGATGTTGTTGTTGTTGTATTGTAGCAAAGCACAAACGAAGTCAAAGCTCCATTAGACAATGGCGGCGGCAACGATAGCGGCAACGTCGACTGCAAATGAAAATGAAATGTGGCAGCGACTGCAGCATGTAATAGTGTGAGAGTAAAATGAAAAAAAGAGAGTAGTAGAGTTAGTGGTTGCACTTCGCCTAGCAGCAGCAGCAACAACAACAACAACAACAACGAAGCATTTATAAAATCATAAGCATTTTCTTTTACATTTGTAGTTGTTGTTGTTTGTTTTTTCTTTAAAGTATTATGCCAGCGATGACGAACGCAACGCAACAGTCAAGCAAAAGTAATAATTCAGCAAAAGAAAACTAAGCACATTCACACACACATAAACATACACTAACACACGTACACTAAAACATAGATAAAAGGTATTAGAACTATCGGTATACGAACTATATAAAGGGTGTTTTAGTAGCGCAAACATATATTTTTTTTTATTTTAAACTCTAAAATCTATTGTTGCAGTTTTTTCTAATTACAAAATTTTTAATTTAAACAAACAAAAAGTCTGCGTAAATCATTTTTTCTTATAATGTGTAAAGTGTTTTGTACATAAATGCCAAATATAACAAAAGTTTCAGATAATTTTCAACACTTTTGCTTAATTTTTGCATTGAAGAAATGCTTCCTATATTTGTAAACACCCTTTATTTATGTGTGTGTGTATGTGTGTGTCTGCGGGTTTGCATAATAATAATAAGCAGCAATTGGCTGCCGCTGCCGCTGCTGCAAGCGTTTAAAAGTTTTTCCTTATGCCATACATACACATATACATGCATGCATGTATATGTATGTCCTATGCAAAAAGCACATGGCTGCATTGTACACAGCATGCATGCATGCATGCTCTACTTTTTTTATGCACTCTATCAACTCCTCTCTCTCTCTCTATTATAGATTAATATTATTTTTTTTCTACCTCCCTCCCTTCCTTTACTGTTTTTTTTTTTTGTTTTTGCCTAAAACATCATTTTGAGAAAAGCGAGTGTAAGCGAATAAGTAAACGAACCGAACGACCGGCTTATGTCGCAATGTTATGCCGGCATGCAGTTTTTGGCCGGTTTCACTTCGGGTCTTAGAGCGTCGGCGTTATGTTTTATTGTAGCATACGAATAAACGAACGAACGAACGAACCCACTAAAGCTGTATGTAGCATGCGCATGTGTGTGTGTGTGTCTGTTTGTTAACAAAGGCAAGCAAGCAAGTGCAGCAACAAGCAATGCATTGCATTGCAATGAAAGCTCTTCTGCACTCTCTCTCTCTCTCTTACTCTCTCTCGCGCTGCCGTTGCAATGTAGACGCTGCGCGCTGCTCTAGTCGACGTCACATTTCGTATACGAAATGTGTGCTGTTGTTGTCGTTGTTGTTGTTTATAGGAAAGTGAAATTTTTCTTTCGTTTCCATGAACTTTTTTAAAATGCTCTCTCGTTCTCATGTTTTTCCGTGCTTTTTATTATTATTATTTTGTTGTTGTATTTGTTGTTGTTGTTGTTATTGCTATAGTTTGTCACTCAGTCAGTGAGTCAAAGTACGGTAAAGTTTACTCTTTTTTTATGCATACTCGTATACGTTGTTTTTGTTTTTGATTATATGCAACAGCATAATTTTCTAGTGTTTCCCTGTTCGCTACCTTTTGATTGTCATTGTGTGTATTGCATTTGTTGCTTATCTAGTTACGGTTTTGGTGTTGCAGTATAGTTTTTTTTTATTTGCTTCTAAAACGGAAGCAAAATAATTTTTTTAGTTAATTTAAAATAATTTAATTAATTCATTCTTTTTTTCATATTTTTTAAATTAAAAACAAATTAAACAGTTTTATTGTGAAAATTTGAAATTATGTATTTTTAATTTTTAGTAGAAAATTTTGCAATTTACGATTTACTTAATTCTTACGATTTTAAATCATTCGTGCTCCGACAATCGCAAAGTTATGTTTCATTTCCAAAACGTTTTTTTTTTTCTGAATTTGTACGTGACAACAACTGCTATCGGTTACATATTAAAAAGTTATCGGTCTAACCAAATCGCAAATTATTGACTAAATTTTCTGCTCTTTTAAATTTGACTTGAGTAGAGAATATTGGTTTAAAATTTGCAATCAGAATCAATGATATTAAAAAGTATAGAGATAAACTTAATAAACATCACAGAATAAAATAAAAATATTTTGAAAAAATCGACAGTAACTATGTACTTTATCTAATACTAGCATTTATTCCGCGTTTGCTTCAACTTGTCGACTAAATACAAAATGGTCAAAAAATTTCAACAAAAAAACCCTTGAACACGCCTAAAATATTTTTTAATTATCTTTCAAATTCGTCTTAGTTTCAAGTCTCTACGTCTATTTATTCCAAAGATATAGCTTTTCCGGTTTCAGGGCCTTCATAAGGTCCCACGCTCAAAATTTTGCAAAATCCCGCCTAAGTGCTCCTCTAGTCAACAATATACATGTACAGTTTGGCCTGTAGGTCGATTCAGTCAGTCAGGTGCTCTGTTGATTTGAAATCGGAAATATTGCTGGAATAACAAAATTTTCGATTTAAAAAGTAAATCGCAACATTTTTATGATTTCGATTACAGAAGCATGGCTGATAAATCTACATAATTTTTTTTTTTTTTTTTGAAAAATCGTCTATCACACGCAAAGTAGGTATTTTAAGAAATTCCTCGAAAAAGTTCCATAAAACACGTTTTGAAAAATATTTCGAAAATGCATTTTTTGTTTTTTTTTTCTTTTTTTTCTTTTTTTTGAAAAGTTAAATGCATTCAAGCAAGCAAATGATCATCACTGTAGGCTATTAAATCACGATTATTCAGTTAGTTATTTAAAACATTATGTCCTCACTTTGACTTTCATCTCAGTTCCTCTCGTTCGTTTATTTTTATTGTTTTTTTTTTTTACTGTTATTAATTGCCTTACATTCCGCATTATGTATGTATGTTTGTTTGTGTGTGTGTGTGTGTGTGTATGTGTGTCTACATTGGGAAAATTTATGGAAAAGTTTTTCCTCACAATTAATACATTTCAATGGAGTTTTTTACAACAACAACAACAACAACAACAACTGCACTATAAAAGAAAAGGAAATTGTGTAACTGTTATACGAGTAGCTGTGCTATGCAATTCGTAAATTAAACGTTGCTCGTTTGTGTGTATGAATTTTCCTTTTACGTGCATTAATACAGACTGGAATATATTGCATAAATATTTATGAATATTTAGTTGTAGACCCAAATACTTATGATACTGTTTATGCTATTCATAAATATGTTTATCGAAAAATTAAAAAGGTGCATTCAACACATTTTTTGAAACAACTAAATCAAAGATTATTAATATGATTAATCAAGATTGTATGTAAATATGTATGTATTTACAAAGTTTCTCCAGGGATATTTTCGATAAACCTTGCTTAAACGATGCTTTTGGGATATGAAACATGTATAAAGTAGTAAAATTGTTTCTATGTCCGCTATGAACTTTAAAACCATACAACCGATGAGTGCCAAATCGGTTCAACTTGAAAGGCAATAATACAAATATAATTATAGATCGCTAAAACTATGCATTCGTTTTAATTTATGAAGTCGATTCTTGGCTTTTTCCATAGAAATTTGTATGCTTTTTTGTATGTTTTATAGTAGCCACAACATATTTTGTTCACACTGCAATAAAAGTACAAAAATGCCATCGAAAAGTGCTACAAATGTACGAAAAGCAGCAGATGCCTGTCGAAAGAGCAGTCGAAATGTCCGAAAAGCTCAATGAGACGACTCAATTTTGCTATGTCCGTCTGTTGTACTGGGTTGAATAAAACACCTTGTATACAATAAACATTTTGAAAAGATTGGATCACTATAGCATATATGGTGGTTTTAAAAAAAGGTTGTATGCGGTCACCCCCTAGGATTGTTCTATATCGAAAATAATTATTATTAATCTTTTCATAATATTTAATGGTGTCGCAAAGCTCCTGAAGTTTCCTATGTAAATGTATTTTTAATGGGAACCAGGAACCAGGAGAATAAATATTTTGAATATTTTCCGAATTAAAAAAAAAATATGAGCGCTAAAAATTTTTTAAAAATTATTTTACATACATTTTTGGACCATAAAAATTAATCTCACAGCTTTGGGAATATTTCAAGAACTTTTTATTCAAATACATTTTTGTTTAAAGTCTTTCGTAGTGATTTAAATTGTTTTCCGTCCCTACTGTGACGTGTATATAAGCTTTGATTGTTCCAAAGTTAAAGATTATCGTGTTTTCTGAAATCTCAATGAGCAAAAAGTTGATATTTTCTTTTGTTTTTTTTTTTTTTTTTTTTTAAATACTTTCGATTTCAAATTTATAAGACCTAAACACAAACATAAACATGAATACAAGTAAAAATTCGCGTAAATGACAACCAAGTTGTTCAAATGATTTAAATTGTTTGGCACATTTTATTTCCTTAATTTTTTTCAAAATATTTTTTTGCTTTATATTTTGCAAACCCGCTTACATACAAATTTGTTTTTTTTAAACTTACTTGATCATTTCTTCTATTAAAAACTAATACAGAACCACATAGTTAATGCCATAGCTGGAAATCACGATATCAAACGCTAAGTGAGGTGCTATGTATGCAAGTAAAGAGTTAAAATAATGCTGCGCGCCTGTGTCAACTTTGCTACTGATTGGATAACTGCCAATAAGAAATGAAACATACAACAAACAAATACAAACATACTCAAGTGAAAGTTCTTTCTTCCTGCTCAGACGCTTGTCGACGACGTTCGATGTTCGATGTTTCGCGTTGTGTTGCCGTTGTTGCCGGTTATGTCCGTGACACCGATTGCAAAAAAATTGGCAGTGTTCACTTTCAATGGGCCTGCACAATGCAATGCAATGCAATGCAATGCAATGAAGGGTGCAATTTGACAAGCCTTTTTTTTCTTTTTCGTTTTTTTAGTTTAAGACAGTTGCGCATGCGAAGTCGATAGTTCATAGATAACTCTATTGCTATCTCTTTTTACACATTGAATTGAATTGTGCCAATGTGAAAATTAGTTGGCATGCGGAAATGCAATGTACTTAATTATCTTATTATCTCTTTCTTTCTTTCTTCTTTCATTCAAACAGTTTTATTTATAGCCAATTGGTAGAAAACAAAAGTAAATAACTTTATAGTACATTGTTAGATAGAACCGAAGTTTATATACCTGTCGTCAGTTGGAAATTGAATTTTTTTTTAAATAAAATTCCAAATTTTGGTACTCACCCGACCAGACTGCCGGCCCAGGCATAGTTTGTGTTTCGCTGCTTATTTTTCTTTGAATCGTTTTGTAAATTAGCACGTTTCAGATTATGTATTTTTTTTTTTTTAAATATGTATTTCGATAAAATACCATGTGTATATATTTATTTATTTGTATTATTTTTTGTATTTTATTTAATAGTTTTTATCTATTCAGTTCAGTTTTTTGTTAGATTTTTTTTTTTTTTAAATTCTAACACATCACCATTTAGCGCCATTTTCGCTTTAAACACTTTTACATATAATTTATTTAAATTTCCTTTGAATTATTAAGTTGATTACTTAAAAAAAAAAAAAAAAAAAAACATTTTTAAAAAACCTCTAAAAGTAAAATAAATATTATCGTAAATCACATTTTCCGGCATTTTATTTTACGAGGCCCAATATCAAACAAAAAAAAGTTATACCAAATTTTTAAGTGATAAAAAAAATTTCCTATTCCAAAGCGTCTACATCAAAATTTGAAGCTAAATGCTTCAGTGCACTAGGGAACCAGCCGTTCACATAGCACATATGATCTCACATTTTCATGTCAGATTCTTTTACGTATTAAAATAGCTTAAAAATAGCATAAAAATTGCTAAAACATAGCTTTTAAACAGTTAAAAATAGCTAAAAATAGCTTTAAAATAGCTAAAAATAGCTTTAAAATAGCTAAAAATTGCTAAAATAGCTTATAAATGTTTGCCGAAATCCTAACATTCCGATCTACATTTTACCAATATAAATGACTGGAAAATATTTTCTAGTACTATTTTCAAAATAAAAAAAGTTCGGGAAAGATCGAAGGTTCTAGAGAGGTTTGAGAGCAAAAGCACCATTTTTTTTTTTTTTTTTTAACAGATTACGTATTTAAAAATTGGTATGACGAGCCTAAGTAAACCTTCTCAAATTAATAAAAAAAAAAAAAAAACAAAAAAATTATGAGTGCATTTTCAAAACTGTTGGCTGAAAATCGCGTAAGCTCGCATATTGTTGCAGCTGTTGCATATATGCAAGCGACGAGGCGCGTATTGTTGTTGTGAAATAAAATTTTCAATTACTTTTTTTTTTTTTTTTTTTTCACTTTTCACTTTTTTCTTCATCTATTTTTTTTTTTTTTTTACTATTACTACTCGCAATTTCGTTGCCATTTTCATTTCTTTTTTTTTGTTGCTATTTTAGCTTTTACATCTTTTGCCAAACGTAAATGTAAAGTAATGTAATGACACAACACACCACAGCACACCACACCGACACATAACGGATCGAAACCGTATCCGATCGGATCGAAATGGTTTGCGTCCGCAAACGACGCAGTCAGCGACCCGACCAAAGTCATACCAAACCAAACCAAAGCAAAAACTTAGCAAAAACTTTATGCGTTATGATTTTTCTGGTTTTTTTTGTTGTTGTTGCTTTGTTTTTTTTTTTTTTTTTTGCAGCCGCCAACCGCTGCTGCAGTCATCGACTTTGCCATTGCTTTTGTTTTTGTTTTTGTTGTTGTTTTTGCGTTGAGTTTAGTTGAGTTGCTGCGTTGCTTTGCTGTTTTGCTGCAGCAGTCGCTTACGAATCGGATTCGGCTTACTCGTTATCTCGGCTTGGCTTGGCTCTATTCGATTTCGGCAGCACATATTATGCACTTTACTGTCTGTCTGTGTGTCTGTCTGTAAGTCATGTCATTCTCTTTCTCTCAGTTCCTTGGGAGCGCGCATTTGGCTTAACTTGGCTTAATAGTTCCGTTGCAAACGCTTTTGTATATATGTATGTGACATGTATGTGATGTGTGTATGTATTTGTTGGCAAAAACAAAACAAAAAAAAAAGGTTGCAAGAGAAAAAATACTCTTACAAATTAATTCTGTAAATATTATGAAAGAGAAAATATGCAATTACATATTATTCTTTTTTATTCTCTTGACATACTTATGTACATACGTATGTATGTATGTATGTATAAATATTGTACATATTTATAATTAATAATAGAATTTGTCACTTTCAAATAAAGTTTTGAACGGTTTCAGATTTAATATGTAAACAGACAGAAAATGTTACTGTTCTATTAACTTACAGATCCTTACAATAAGTTGTTGCTGTTATTGTAACAGAGCGCTGTAAAGAAGTTCCACAAGCCAGGAACAAGTTTTTTGAACTTAGACCAGAAATTTCTCAGAGAACTGTATTTTTATATATAGTATAAGAAAAAAAGAAAACAAATCTATACTTTTTAGTTTGTATGCTATTTGCTTTTTAAATTTCCATATTAAAAATAAAAAAAATGTACAGGAGCTTGTGTGAAACATGTTGTTCTGTACATGTTACAAAAATATTTGATCAAATAAACTTGATATCAACACAGAAAACAAAACAATCAAGTCACTTGAAACAAAGCCAAAACGTAGTCAGAATGTCAGAACTTTATGTTTCACACAAGCTCCCGTTCATTTTTTTTTTTTTAATGAAGTCGAAATGACTTTTAGGGTGCAACCCTGGTTGTAAATTACATTTAAATATTACATTTTCTGAAATTAAATGGTTTCAGAAAATTAAATCGGAAAAATTGAACGAGTTATACGTGCTGAAAGACAAGTGTGCCCTGTCGGTCTAGAACAAGTTTTTCTCAAAATGACATTTTGAAAGTCGGTGAAAACGATTACTCAAAAACGACTATGACGATTGTCTTCAAATTTATTATGCATTTTTAATACATAAAAATTCAAATGAGTGAACGAAGCATTAATTTTTTTTTGCAAAACTTTTTTTTAGAGCTGAAATATTACCGTTTTTTTTTTTTTTCATGAAAATCAAACTTTGGGAAGCCATTTTGTTAAATTTGAATATTTTATTAAATGCTTCGATTAAAAACTAGATAAGATAATCTTTTACTGAAAGTAAATCAATTTGCAATTTCTGTTTCAGATGAAACAGATCGACACAAACTAGAACACCGCAAGTCATATTTTTTGGGGAGGACGTCACTTTGATCGGACACAAGTCGAGAATTAAAACTTAAATTGTGTACTTCTATATAATAAATCGTTTTTGTAAAAAAAATAATGGCCTATTTAGCCTAAACCAACCAGAGCTACCCCTCTTGAATAAAGTACAAAATTCTTGATTTAAATACATTTTATTCAATCTCAAAATATATCATATACATAAGTATGTTCACATATGTTTAAAATACGTACATACATACATGCAAATGCATATATGCGAAGCCTTTAAAGTCTTTGTCATTTTCTAAATTTACTATTTACCTAACAAAGTTTTTGCAAGAACTGGTTGTGTATTATATGTTTAAAATTATCGAATAAAAATTGTTTTTCATTTCATGTTTTTTAAGTTAAATTATTCTTTAATCAAGTAAAATGTACTCAAAACAAGAAATGTGTGCTTAAATCACAAAGCCAATTTATTTGAGAGCAACAAAGAGAGAAAATTTTATTCGCTCTCAGGCTTTAAAAATTTTATACTCATTTAAGTTTCACACACACACATTTTAAGAATATTCGTACTTTAAAATTAAAATCAATCGCACTATTTACTTGATTTAAGTCACACTCAGCACAAAGTCGTGCTTGAATTAAGAATTTTCGATTTGATTTTAGTTTGTCATTTACACTCTACAACAAGGTTCAAAACGTATGCTAGACCCTTTCACCCCTTTGCGCTGATCAACAGAACTTGTTCGATATGACGACACCAATTTATATATATATATTATTTATAATAAAATACACTATACACTATATACATATGTATTTCAGAAACCCAACAAATATCACGCATACGACATGGTTTCAATTTAAAAAAAATTAAAAAAATTAAACTTTATTTTTTTATATAAAAAAAAATTTTAAAAAGTTGTAAACAGATTAAAAAAAAAAAGAAAAATATTCTCACTTAAAATTTCGAGAAGAACACGCAAAAAAAAATATAGGTAAACGCACAACATATTTTTTTTGTTTTTTGGATTTTAAAAAATTTGTGAATGTGTACTATCCGAATTCGAATCCGCTTGCAACGCGTGCTTGTTGAGAATGTCGAGCGTGGTAGCCGCCGCTGACACTTTTCGTAAAGAATAGAGGCGCTTGTTTGATTGTTTCCTTCGTCATCGTTAAGAAGAATCTATGGTAAAAGCTTTACTACTATATTTGTATCAGCTACATACATACGTACTACTATTTTGTTTGATACTATTTTGCTATTAGATATGCTGCTGCAGCTGCAGCTGCTTGTTAGCTGCATTTCCTCGCGCTCTTTCACCGAGACATGCTATATATTCTTTGCTTTTAAAGTGATATCGCGTATATGCTACCATATTATTGCATTTACTTTTCGCAGTAGAAAATTTAGTAATATTTGGCTCTCTCTCTCTCTCTCTCTCTTTTTGTTGCTAGTTTTTCACATTTACCCGCTTTCTCGTATGTCTGTCCGTCTGTCTGACCGTACATCTGTATATCTGTCTATGTGCGTGTGCAGTTTGCAGCTAAGTCAATCAACTCTAGAAGGTCACTTGGTCTTAATGCACCAGAATCCTTGGGCTTTAACATATAGTGTAGTAGCCTACAAATACATACATGCATGCATGCATGTATATATAAACTATAAACATATTGTACATATGTATTTATATATTTTACTATATATTTGTACATAATCTGCTCATAGTTGTATTTAAGTACATATGTATTTCATATGTATTAGCGTTGCATATATAGTTACAATATATATATATATTTTTTGATGTTCAACTTACTATTTAGATTTTTTTTAGGTATTACTTTTTTGACTTTTGATTATTAACAGCTTTTCCGCTAAAAATTAAACTTTTTTTTTTTAAATTAAGAATAATAAATCGAAGAAGGCGCTGATGGCTATACCGGAAAGGGACTATTTGGCATGTTTAGAGGATTGGAAAAAACGTTGTCATAGGTGTATTTTATCGGGAGGGGATTACTTTGAAGGGGACAAAATAGATATTCATGAATAAATAAATAATTTTGAAAAAACACAAAATTCGCGTTACTTTTTGAACACACCTCGTACGCATGTGTTTTTGAAAAAAAAAATTAATGAATTTGTACAGCAATAGCTATACGTATTACATATATGTATATAGAGCAGGCTAATCCAAAAAAAAAAAAAGGTTCCACCAATGACGTCGGACTACCAGGATGCATACGCAATTTAAAAAATATTATTAGAAAATGTTTTCCAGTTATTTTTATTGCTAAAATGCAGATCAGAACGACATTTCAGCAAACATTTTTAAAACTATTTATTAAAGCAATTTTAAGCTATATTTCTTAGCTATTTTTAGCTATTTTAAAACTATTTTTAGCTATTTTTAGCTATGTTAACGCTATTTTTTATATATTATAAGCAACTTTAAAGATATTTTAGCTATTATAAGCTGTCTTAAAGTTATTTAAAGCTATTTTTAGTTTTTTTTTAAAGCTATCTTAACTATTAAATTTTTTTAAAACTGTTTTTTAGCTGTTTTAAACTATTTTAATTTTTTACAGCTATTTTTAAACCATTTTTTAAAACTATAAACCTTAGAGAATACATTTGTGCACAGTTCCATAGGAATTTTACACCTTTTTCTTACTGTTAAATATATTTCGATCTTTTGCTTTTTATGTCAATTTAAAAAGTTCTTTATTTTTTTTTTTGATGCAAAGAAAAGGTGCAAATGTTTAACGTACGCAACGTTCGAAAACATAAATTTACAATGAACATTTCATCGAAGAAGTTTTGCAAGACATGTCATGCATGAAGTCTTGCAAGACATGCCATCGAAGAAATCATGCAAGACATGTCATGCATGACATCCACGATATTTGTATAAAAAAAAAAACGAAATGTCGTCAGCGACTTGCATAGGACTATATTGTCGGGGTATGTCATCAAGAAAAGAAACTAGTCATCCACGCAGCATTAATGCATTGTACATATATGTACATTGTACATATAGTATATATATATTTACATATATATGTATGTATGTATAGAAATCTATTATTTATTATTAAAATGGAAGCCACCAATAGGTTCAACAACATTAATGCAAAAAATCCTTGGAAGGCGTTTGAGAAGAGAGTCACAAAATATTTAAATACTTACATATACAACAAAAAAAAAATTTGAAAGAGAAATTCAGCTGAATTGGAATAACAACAAAAAGAAAATCAGCAAAGAAATATTACGTATACGCTGCAACAGCAAAAGAGTTGCATACTAACTATGCAGCATGTTCTTGCAATACAAGTGAAAATGTACAATTTAGGAAAAAAAAATAAAATTTAAAAGGAAAGAATTTAACACACAATTGAAGTTTTTTTATAATAATTCCGATACTAATTTTTTGAATTTCAAAATAAGTTGGCTATCTTATCTACAGTTCTAACGAAACTGCATTTTTTTAGAATAAAGTTCTAATAAACTAGAAACAGATTATTTGAAATATCTGGAACTATAGATCGTTATACTGTGTAGGGTGTAATATACATATTTATATATTGTAGGTATCTTTAGTAAAATGTAAAAAATGAAGAAAGAAAAAAAAAGCGTATTCGTTTTGTAGTGGTTGTGCGACGTATTTTGCACTTAAGTCATTTTTCTGGGTCAAATTTGTAAGCAGCTACAATATATATAGATATATACACACACACACACACGCACAAAATCATCAGTGTATTTCAGATATATATTTATATATATATATATATATATGTGTGTGTATGTAAATACAAATATATAAATACTATAGAATGACTCGCAGCCGCGTGCGACAAAGTTGGTCATTGTACTCTGTAGTCGTCATCAACACTTTTTGTTGTTGTTGTTGTTTTCATTATATCGAAATCTTTAGATAGACAAAAGCATGCACAAGAAGATAGATAGATAGCTAGGTTGAGTCAAACAAATATGTGTGCATAAAATTCTCTTATCGATCTTTTTACATTAACACTTTGGTGTAAATACTCCCAGTAGTAGGCTGTTGTACGCATGTTATCTAGGTTTAATTTATGTACATACATAAATATGTACGTGTACTTACTCTATGTACATATTGTATGTACAAAGAATAATCAAAAAAACACAGAACATAAAAAATTTTGTCATGCATGACATGTCTTGTATGACTTCATGCATGACGTGTCTTGTATGACTTCATGTATGACATGTCTTGCATGAATTTATGCATGACATGTGTAGCACGACATAGGTCCCTCGAAGCATTATGATAAGCTGTTTTCAAATGCTTGCTCAGAATTATGTTTTTTGAATATATTATAGCCAAAAACGTGACTTCCATGTTTCTATGTTAGAAAATCTCAAGAATTATGTTCTTCAGATACTTAAAACTCTCATACAAAATTGGCTTCATTTAAAAAAATAGTTTCAATTTTAGTTTTTATGCGATTTCTTTAAAGATTTCATAAATCCAATGATTTCACTACTATGCTGACTGAAACAGGGTACAGTATGGTTTATAGTACAATGACAGGGTGTTTCATTTCAGTAGATCTGTTGCAAATTCGAATAATAAAGTTATTATAATAGAATTTGGAGAAATTATTAAATAATTAATTGTTAAATGCGAGTCTATATATTAGCTTTTTTTTTGTATTTTGTAGTTTTACATTTACAGCTTACCTTATAAAAAGAAAATCCAACGCTGCAAAAGAAATGCCCGCGTCATTCCCTAAAAAACCTGCAAATAAAATAAAAAAATACAAAATTAATTATTAAATAAATAAAAATACATAATAGGCAATAAGATAAATGAATAGATCTGTATTATTTTGTTACATTATAAAAATAGCTAAATGCCGTTAATTCATAGAAATAGTAAATTAAAGCACAACGTAAATAAAATTTACATAAAAATAATAATCAGTTGTGAGTGTGTGTGTGTGGTTGTGTGTATGTACTTGTTGTACCGTTAAATAGTCAAGACACCGCAAGAAACCACTTCAAATTGCAACAAAGCAAGTTAGCGAGTGACTGAGTCTGAGTCTTAGACTGACTCTGAGCGTCTCTTGTTTGTCTAGACTAATTGGTAATAAGCTGAGCATTTGCTCATTTACGTTTAAAAAGTACATAAATACAAAATAATCGACTATGGTGTTTTTCAAATACGATAATTTAATTTATTCCAAATTGACTTATTGCAATACTATAAAAATAAATAAATAATAAAAAAATAAGAGTCGAAGTTTCAATACTTGTCAAATCGTCATATGCAAAAGCTAAGACAATAGCAAAAAACACAGCTGGAAAGTTTTTTTTTGATGACATGATCACTTATGACTGATTGATGACATGTCGTCGGTGTTGATACTTGAGAAGCAGTACTGCATTTTTTTAAAAAATTCTAAAACAATGCGATATTTGAATAGAAAAGCGATTGAAGACACATCCATGACAAACATACAAGACGACGAGCAAGACATGTTATACAAGAAGTCGTCTAAGAATGTCATGCATGACGTCGTGCAAGACATGTCATTCATGACGCCATACAATCTACGTTATGCATGCACTTTTGCAAGATATGTCTTCCAAGAAGTTTTGCCAGACATGTCATGCATGCCATCCTAAAAATTTATTCGAAAATGTCATTTACGACTTGTATGGTGCTGTCGTCGCTATCTCATCAAAGAATGCGACTAGTTATCCATGCATCATTGATCCTTGGATTGCCGCTGTTTCTTTCCTTGACGACATACCGACGACAGCACCATACAAGTCGTTGACGTCATTTTCATATAATAAATGACATGTCTTGCACAACTTCATGCATGACACATCTTACAAGACCTCTTGTGTGTTTGTCATGTGTGCGCGTTTTAGTGGTCTTTTCTAAAAAAATTGTTTATGTATTTTAATAGTTTTGTAGTTTAAAAAAAAATATAAAATTTTTTATATATATTATATAATAATAATATTTCTATCTCACTTTCACTCTTCTGTGCTTGAGCTGTACACATTTTTTAATACAAAAGTTTATGAAAGTAGGCATTCTATATAAATGTTTTTTATAAGATTTCAGTTGCATCTACATATTTCATTCGTGATTACCCCAATTATTGGTGTATAAATATATTTGATGATTTAGACACTTTATGTATTTTAAGATTATTATTTATTTATTTATTTTTTTAAATTTTATGTGTAATATTATCGTGGAAAAATTTCTTTATTGATTTTTTTCAACTTCGAAACGAAAAAATATGTATCTGATTTTTTGTTTCTTTGATGAGTGTGTGTGTTTGTGTGTGTTCTATTAATTTTGACGTTTCCAAATTTTTCAAAAAATTTTGGGTCAATTTTGACAGTTTCAGTCGAAACACTGACGACAAACAATCGCAAAGTCAATGAAGTCGTTTAGAATTTAAGCTGCGTGTTTCAGAAATATTTAATGATTTTTAATATTGTGATTTGCAAATCGCTTGAAAATACGAAAAAGCAAAAATGAGAAATTTTCAAGAAATTTTGAAGATTTTACATAAAACAAATTATTCAACTAAATTTATTTTCGTTAGAAGCTTAATTTTTTTGATAAATAATTTGAAAGCCAAATCACTTTTCGTTTGAAAGAAAAGTCTGTAATGCCTCCTGTATAAAATTCAATACAATACAATATTCGAAACGCGCTGCAGTCTTCTATGTTCTCGAATTGTACGATATATCGAGTATATTTCATTTCATTTCATTTCATTGACGGTCGAACATATTGCCAAGAACTTGAAAGTCGTACAAAAAAAAAAAAAATGTCTTCTATATCTTTCTATGTATGTGCGTATGTATTTTTTGAATTTTTTTTATATTTATTCTTCAATGCGTTTCGAGACATAACTGCTGTTGCGGGGTGTGTATAGCAGACATACATACGTATGTATCTAGTCATCGTTTAGTATAAAATGTCTGTCGGTATTTGTTCAGCATTTCCGAGTCTAGTTAGTGTGTTACGTCATAAATTACCTGTCAGAGAGAAACTATTGCATGCTGCCGTCGCCGTCTTTCATGCCCCACGAATACTGTTCGTTTGGTTTCTATTCTTTTTTTTTTTTTTTTTTTGTAATATTAAACACCTTTGCCGATCGTTTTTATTTATGCTGCACCTGTGAAAATGTGGCACATAAATGATGATATACTTTTCTTATTTATAGTTTTTGTTTAAGAAAAAAAGCAGAGCACTTACTAGAAATATATAATTTGAAAGCCATAAAATAATTAAAGACTTAAAATATGCAAAAGTACAGTTTACATTTTTTCGTCTTAGAGAAGAAACTTCATCTGATATTGCGATCAGAAAAGGGAAATTCGAAAAGTGAACTAGAATGGTTCAAAAATACATGGAAAAAAATTTAAACAAAATTTGTATACTTCCACCCCCTAAGATTGTTCTATATCGAAAATAAGAATACCCATTTTTAAGTTTGTGCGAATGTATGTAACAGACAGAAGGAGGCTAGATAGACCCTATAAAGTATATATATTCTTGATCAGCATTGGAAGGGGAGTTGATCTAGCTATGTCTATGTCTGTCTGTCTGTCCGTCTGTCCGTCCATCCGTCTGTCCTGCTGTCTGCCGAATACAGAGTTTATCTTGGAGACTATAAGAGATAGGGCCACCATATTTGAAACTTAGACTCTCCTACGCCGTTCACTTGCAAACGGTTTTTCTCTAGACCCATTTTAAGGGGTACTTTTTGCTTTTTGATAACAAATTCAGATTCAAAACTTGAGAATGTCTTCTAAGATCTCAATGACATACCCCTCCATACTTAAGGCGCCTGACTATCTGACAGATCAAAATATTTTACGTAAAATTTTTCTCTCAAACGTTCCCAACACCGATTTGTACGTTTCTGACATGACCCATGATTCTGAGTCATACATCCGGACTGGGAGTACCCCTTTTTTTTTCGGTTAGCCGAAATAATTTTTTTTTGAAGTACATAGTTGCATTCTATTTCTACTTCACATGGTGACTGGGGTAAGATTATGTATATTGGAACGTCATTGGAACATCGTGAATATTCGTGTTTCCCTTCATATATCCCCTTCTGAATTTAGTTTTTAAAGGAAGCAAGAGTTCGGCTCCAAGTCTTATAACAACAATTTTAATGATTCAAAGCATATTCGATCGACTTAGGTGCTTATTAATCTTAAAGAAAGTAAAGTGAAAAAGAAGCGAGTGTATATGTATGGGTTGTATTGCAAGTGTTATATTTCTTATTTCTGGCTATTTTGATCTATTCTACTTTTTGTGCAGTTTGTTTTTTTTTTTTTCGTAGTTCGTTTGCTCCATTTTTAAGTCCATTGTAGCGTCGGCAGCTGTCGAAATATTTGTGTTCCGTAAGCGGGAATGGAAATGTTTTTTATTTTATTATTTTTTTTTTTTTTTTTGGATGCGTAAAAGTGGGGCAGCGCTGTGACGCTTTCGTCTTTGCCACCTTCAACGCATCCCTGGATACGTATCAAGTTGAAGGTTTATTTTTGTTTACACTTTAATAAAAAAAAATTTAAAAAAAAAAAAAAATACTCATTTTTGTAGCACCAAAGCGTTAATACTCTTCAAACGTTTTAAATATAAAAAGATAATGGTTTTTTTTTTTTTTGTTTTTATAGATTTGAAACTTTTGAAGAGATTTCTTTAGCTATTTTAAAAAACGTTCAATTTGGTAAAAACGAAACGTGAGAGAATTTTATTTAAGTACTCTGCGATCTATAATTTCTGAACTTAAGAACGAAATTAATATACAAATAAAAAATTATTTGCATAGCGTATAAAAAAAAAAAAAAAACGAAATAAAAAAAAAAATTGTATATATAGACAGACCGCTTGTTTGATTTTGAAATTATACTTTTTTTGTTTTTTTTTGGTTCTTTCATTTCTTTTTTTCTTATTCTTCGATTTTAATCTTATCTGGAGGGCGAACTTGTTCTTTAACACACCGGCACGAATGAACGACCGAACGAACGAAAGAACGAAACGTTCTATTGACTTTCTTTCTAAATTTATAATTTGTTTCTTTTTTTTTGGTTTTGTTTTTTATGTTTTTTTGTTCTTCTAGCTTTTTATGCTGTTTAAACAATTTATATATTTCATATTTGTTTATGTGTGTTTGTATGTATTATTTTTTTTTGTTTTTCTTCGTACTCGAAATTAAGAAAAAAAATAATAATAATAAAATCAACAACAACAAACTTTCAAAATCTAGGTCAAACTATTTTTTTTCTTTTTAAACAATTTATGTGTGTGTATGTGTATGTATGTATTTGTTGTTTTTATTTATATGCTGTTTAAATAATGGGTATTATTAATATGTCTTAAAGTTTGTAACACTTTTAAAGTGAGTACAGTTTATGTAATCATATTTATTTTGTTGATCAGTTCAATGAATCTATGATTCTATTTAGCATTTGGATGGGTTACACTTAGGGCTAACTTAAACTCAAAAGTATATTTCCGTTTGTTGCAGAGCCTGGAAAAAAATTTAAACCAAAAAGCCCAGTCCAGCTCGACACGAACTATTGAAAAGCACAGTTCAGCAAAGTACACGTTTTCTGATAGTTCTAATGATTTGGTTTAAGAGTGCAACCCTGGTTGTAAAGTTTTAAACTGTTTAAAATTTGATATGTAAACAGACAGAAAATGTTACTGTTCTGTTAACTTACAGGTCCTTACAAATAGTTGTTGTTGTATGTTTTATTTAACATACTTAGAATTAGAATATAAAACCCGCCGTTTTTGAGGCCAATGTAGTACCACCAAGAGCGTTTTGGCGTCCGGACTATACGGTGGGTGCGATAGAACATCCTATCCGAGCTCCCGTAGCTTCTTGCGGGTCATCAAAGATGTGTGAGGCCGAGCGTTGTCCTGGTGGAACACTACACCCTTCCTGTTGGCCAATTCTGGCCGCTTCTGGTCAATCGCCTGCTTCAAACGGTCGAGTTGCTCGCAGTAAATGATCGAACTAAGCGTCTGGCCATAGTTGAGCAGCTCATAGTGGATGATTCCCTTCCATTTCCACCACACACACAGCAAAAACCTTCTTGGCCATCAATCCGGGCTTGGCGATGGTTTGGGTCGGCTAGCCGCGCTTCAACCATGACCTTTTTCGCTGGACGTTATCGTAAGTGATCCACTTTTTATGTCCAGTCACCATCCGCTTTAAAAATGGCTCGAGTTCGTTCCGTTTCAGCAGAGTATCACAAGCGTTTATGCGAACCCAAAGGTTTTTTTTGCGTTAATTCGTGTGGCACCCAAACATGTAGCTTTTTTTTGAAATCCAATCTTCTGCAAATGGTTCCAAATGGTTGTATGTCTTACATGTCTTACATGCCGGTCCACTTGGATGATTTCGACTATTTTATCGGTTTCTACGAGGATTGGCCTACCAGTACGGGGTACATCTTTGAAATCCACTACACCAGAACGAAATCGATTGAACCAACGCTGTGCTGTGCGAGTCGTTACAGCATCGGGCCCATAAACTTTACAAATTTTTTCGGCCGCCTTCGTTGGATTTTTACCTATTAGGTAGTAAAAACGTAAAATATGGGGAATTTCTTGCTTGGTGGACTCCATCTTTGGCGCGCTATAACTTAAGACTGAAACATATGATCAAAACACAGTCTGGGTGTCCTTGTAACTCTGGGTGTCCTCTTTAAATCGCCGTACAGGATGACCCGATACGATTAGTACAACCTAAGATATGTTAAAGAGTCGCCATCTATTGAAAAAATAATAAAAATTAAGACCCTTAAGATAATGGTGCCTCCATTGCTGAAATAATTATTTTATTATTAATAAATAAATATTCTTTTATATAGAACTCGAATAATTTTTTACGATTCCAGTTGAAAACAAAGAAATTTCTTACACAAATTTCTATTCGAAATGCATTTAAAAGACAAAATCAAATCCGTAAAACAAAAACAAAAAAAAAAAAATAAATAAAAGTGAACAAAAAATTGTTACGCAAAACAAAGTTGAGATCAATTTTACGAACGAACGACGGCGCACCGCATTGATTGAACACATAAAAACTGAGAGTGAAAAAGAATCAGACAGACGGACAGACAGATGGACGGACGGACGGACAGACGGACGGACGGACAGACAGACAGACAGATTGTTACAAACATAAAATGCGACGCTCCAAGAATTTTCTGAACAATCTTTTTAGTTAAGTTCAATGTTAAAATTAGCATAAAGTACCGTTAATTGCACTAGCTATAATATGTATGTATGTCTGTATATATGCTTGTATGTGTGTATGTGTATGTGTCTAGTAAGTCGTTCATATGACGCTCGTATCAAGTTTTATCGAGCGCGCCAATACATACTTTTGTTCCGACTGCTTACCCCGCTTACTGCTTGCAATTGATCAGCTAGAAGCTAAGTTCATCTCGCCATTTTCCTAACTTCCTAGCATTTCTCCTAAGCTTATGTTTTAGTTTATACCTTAACGTTACAAATAAGTGTACATACACGCATTTATTTATTTATTTATTTTATATTATTGTAATATTTGCAATCATTTTTATGTCGCAAAGTGGTTATCCTTGAGCGAGGTTCAGTTATTTTAGTTTCACTTGTTTAAGTCTCGCCTGTACAAAACGTTCTCACAGCAGCAGCAGCAGAGGCAAAAAAAAAACTTCTTTCCCTATTACATTTAGGCGGTAATTTTTTTTTGAGACAGACAAACATACTAACAAGAATGAAAAAAAAAACAGTTAGTTAGTTTGTTAGTTCGAATACGAAATACCCTGTTTCTAGCGATGGTAGCATGATCTATAAGCAATGCAAACATTTGTATAGAATCAATTGTTTCTGGTCTGTGTTGAATAAAAATAAATCATATTTTGAAAGAAAAACGTTAGACGACATGTCATGCATGAAGTCGTTTAAGACATGTCATGCATGAAGTCGTGCTAGACATTTCATGCATAAAGTCATGCTAGACATGTCATGCATGAAGTCATGCAAGACATGTCATGCATGAAGTCGTGCTAGATATGTCATGCATGAAGTCGTGCAAGACATGTCATGCATGAAGTCATGCAAGACATGTCAAGCATGAAGTAGTGCAAGATATGTCATGTATGAAGTTTTGCAAGACATGTCATGCATGAAAAAATCGTCAACAATTTTTATGTTACTGTCAGAATTATGTTTTACTAAATTTTCAAAATTCTATTGTAGGGTATTTAGAAAAAAAAACAGTTAAATATTTTCAATTAATTGTTAGTAACGCTCTAAACAAATGACATTGAAATTGTTTTTCAATTTATTACAATATTCTGTTATACATACATACTCTACATATGTACAACAACAAATTGCAATTGTATTTCTAGTCTCGTTTCACAAATACATGCGTTCAAACATACGTGCCAGCAACTATGGTAGACTTGCTATTTAGTTTTATGTTTAAATGTCATAGACACAAAAACAAACTCATAACATTATAGTATGTAGCCAGCTAGCTAGCAAGTTCTACACTAAAATCTTAATAAGAGTCACACGGCTACAACGTAGAAAAAGCATTTTGATTGACTCAGTTTGTATATATAAATTGCATTTGTCTTAACTGAAACGATTCTTGTTTTTTTTTTTATTTTTTTTATTTTTTTAAATAACGAAAATTTATAACTGTAAATGTTTCCTTTGAAAAATGTCCAAAGTAGTAGAATAATACACTTTTTCAGCATCGTAAGCCTAGTCGACTTAGTTATGTTCAACTGTCAGTTTTTTTCATCTATCCATTCGTTATATTAACTGTTTTAAGCCTTACAAAAAAAAAAAGAACATAAATCGAAAGAATGAAAATTATACAAATATGTTCTGGTAAACGCAAAAATTTTGCAATTTACGTTTAAGTAAATCGTACGATTTCAAATTAGTTGTGCTCTGGCAACCGCAAATGTTTCATTTCCAAAACGTTTCTTTGCAGTGTATATGACAAAAAAAAATTAATTTACAAAATTATTTACTATGACACTTAATAGCCAAAATGTTCACATTTAACATGATAAACATGCCGACTAGTCCATGACCTCTACGGGACTGTCTTCCAAAAGTGCCATTGGTAGCCGACTAGTGTGCATGGGTGTCTTATCACGCATCTAAATTAAGCGATTTTCATTATTTTCGCTACTTTTTAATACGTTTATATACGCCCACTACTAATTGTGGAGTTTGTAAATTGCAAATTAATTGCGCCATATTTATGAAAAGCGCCCCACACTATTATTAACCCTTCGCCAAAGTTTCTCTTGGAGAAAAATCATCTGATCTAACATTATACCCACAACACATAGTGTGAAGGGTATAATCAGTTTGTCGGTTCTTGATCAGCTCGACGAAACGAATCGATCTAGTCATGTCCGTCTGTCTGTCCGTCTGTCTGGGTGTCTGTCTGGGTGTCTGTCCGTCTGTCTGTATTTATGCGTTTCATTCTCTTAGTTTTATAGACCTTGATCTGAAATTCGAAAGTTAAGCATTTCTCAGTCATAAGCAGTGCCACGCCCATTTATAGGTATAGATCCCATACGAATTTTCCGACCATTTTGTATTTTTTGTGTAAAAATAGTAATTATTAATGAATATATTTATTCCAAATGGAGTAAACACACTCCTAAAGTCATCGTATATATACTCTTCTGATGATTATAAGAATCAGCCTACTATAACTTATAGCTACAATACAAAGTCAGCCCCCATTTTCTAATTTTTTTTTTTTTCAAGAAAATGATTATTATTCTGTGCCCAGGTTAAAATTTTACCCCATTATTGTGTCTTAATCCCTTCTCCAAATTTTACCAACGCCACTAATCAAAATCAAAAATAAACTAAACCCAGATGTGTCCGGTGTTTGAGCTTCATTTTCATCGAAGTTAATGTTTTTCCTTGTTTTTTCACTCAAAAAAATGTCTTACAACCTTGCGACTACGACCAATTTTCTTTGAAATTTTGTTCATATTCAATCCGAATCTTAAGCCGGCCTTAATTGCACATTTTTCTTTGTTCCTAAATAGTTTTGCATGTGAGGTAGGCATTGCTTTTCAAAATGTGTCTTATAATTGTGATAAGACTGCTGCAGAGAAAAAAATTCTAGCATTCCCAAACAAAGGTATTTTGCCCATCTCAAGATTAACTTGAGATGGGCAAAACTTAGAACTTCGATTTGGAATATTTATGCTCGTATTTATGGCAAATGGCATCTAATTATGTTCTCTCCTCTCTCTCTCTCTCTTTAGATTTCAGTAAATACAAACAATCATATTAGTGAATTTGAGTGTCAATATGTGCTGCTACACATACATACGCACACACATACATACAGATCTGTCTACTTTTTGGCAATGACATTTAAGCAAACAAAATATGTGTGTATGTGTATGTATTGCAGTTTCACAGAATATACAATACATACAAACATAACAGTATTGTTGTTGTTATTGTGAATATTCTGTGTATGCGTGTGTATGTGTGTGTGTGTGTGTGTGTGCCTGTAATACAGCATCCAAAAAATGTGCAAGAGATTGAACTTGCACTTGGATGTGCAAGAGCACCAAAAAATAAAAAACAAAAAAAAAACAAAAAAAAAAAAAACACACACACACATACATACACATACATACACACAAATTACAAACTCATACGCAAACAAAGAGCAAAAATCAGAAATGCGCAGTGTATATAGCCTGTTTTTAGGCGCTGCACAGCTGCAACACACAATTGCGCTGCAATTGCCACACACAACACTCACACACACACACACAAACAAAAGCAAACAGAAAATGCCAGTGTTGCCATAGCAATGCATAGTTCAGAACAAGAGTACAGAGCACGGCAAAAGCTTTCGTCATTTAGTATCAAAAATAACTGACCTGCCGCAAAACGAAAAAAATTATTCTACATAAAAAACCATTACAGCAACAACAACAACAACACAATTCCACTCAACTCAAACCTTTTATTGGTCTATCCATATTTAATAGAAAACCCTTAGCCGGTCACGAAAGGGCAAACGAATGTACGAACGTACGACGAACGGTATTGTCCTGTGCTGTGCTGTGCTGTTCTGTTCAGTTATGCAGCCGAATGCTTGTCCTCGCAATCAGTTTCGTTGTTATTGATATTTTTGTTGTTGTTGCTGTTTTTGTTGTTGTTGTTGCTGTTGTTGCATGGTGCAGTTTCCAAGGCGAAATGTGACTGAAGTTCAACGTCCGAATGCCATGTAGCGTTCTACGAGTCCAAGGACATTTTCTTCCTCACTTGCCCACACTCGCTCTCTCTTTTTTTTTGCTTTCTCTTTCTCTCTTGCTCTTTTTATTTATCTATCTTTCTATCTATTACGCTATCTCTCTTACACATTATTGCATGCTCGACAAATGCATACACACACACACACAGAACACTCGTACGAGTATTTCGAGTTTATTTTGAGACAATATATTTTCCGTTAACTGGGTCAGGCTCGCAAAATATATTGGCAAAAGCAAATTCGTTTCATCGTCGTCGTCGTCGTCGTTGTTGTTGTTGTTTTTTTGTTATCTTTCGTTGTTTTTGCTGTTCGTCATCGTTTATTGTTTAGTTTTTTTTTTTTTTTTGTATTTTTCTGATTTCCTTGCAATATGTCTGCCTGCCTGCCTGCCTTTTGGCGTCGTTGGCATTTCGTTCAATATGGCGGCTGTATTGCTTTAAAGGTCAGTTATATGCATACATACACACAAACATACATACATACAATACATACATACATGTATATGTAACAGATTAATGTTGCTTGCTCATTTTTTCTATACACTTCAATTATATCTAAAATTTTGTATCCATAAAAATGTTTAATTAAAATAATTGTTTTTAAAAGTTGACGACGAAAAACTATTTTTCTAAAGTTGCGTTCAGAGACACAAATAATTTGAATCAAATTGCCTAAAAAAATCCTCAAAAAAAAAAAACGTTTTGCATTAAAATATTTGTTGCAAATTTCTATTATTACTACTACAGATGTGAATACAATACAACTGTCTGAGCACCAAACTTGAAAACTTTTTCGACAAAAAATTTGATTGAAACTTTCGGATTCAATTTGATCCAAACTTTTGAGCAAAAATTTGATTCAAACATAGAAAAAAATTTGATTAAAACTGTTTGGACAAAGATTTTATTCAAAATTTTTGAACAAATTATTTGATTAAAACTTTTTGCACAAAAATTTGATTCAAACTCTATTGACAAAAAAAAAAGGTGATTCAATCTTTTTCGCCAAAATATTTGATTCAAACTTTTTGGACAAACAAAATTTGATTAAAAATTTTTGGACAAAAAATTGGATTGAAACTTCTTTCGACTTAAAATTTTATTCAAAACTTTTTGGACAAAAAACTAGATTTAAACGTTTCCGACAAAAATATGGTTCAAACTTTTTCGCCAAAATATTTGATTCAAACTTTTCCGACAAAAAAATTTAGTTCAAAATTTTTGGACAAAATATTTGATTCAAACTTTTCCGACAAAAAAATTTGATTCAAACTTTTCCGACAAAATATTTGATTAAAACTTCTTTCGACTTAAAATTTGATTTAAACTATTTGGACAAAAAATTTGATTCAAATTATTTGTGTGTCTGGAATACAACTCATGTTTATAAAGTGTGTTTATGTAAGAATTTGTTTTATGTTATGTTACAGATAAAGTCTTTCTAACAAGAACACTCTGTACTGCATATCATAGTCCTATTACCAAAATGTAGTTATCAATACCCTAGTTTATAAAACTACATTTGACATTTGAATATGTTTTTGGAGTTTTACAGTTGCTATACTATATATCTGAGTAGTTATGTATGCTATGCCATATACCACGAGTATATATGTATGTTATGTGTGTACATATGTATCTAGTTCTTTCTCTATTTCATTCTGATTATATTGTATGTATGCAACATTTTAGTCTATGCGCCAATTGGCATTTTATATGTCCCTGAGCTGGTCAAAGCACTAACGTCCTTCACAAGTTACATGTTATGCAGTGAGCGTAAGTTCCGTTATAATATGTTTTGTAGTATTGGTAGGTAGTAGTATTGGTATTGGTACATAACACATACATATGTAACTGTGTATATGAAGACATCTTTATAGTATATTGTTTTGACGTTGTTTGTCGCCATTTTCTTTTTTTTTTGTTGGGATAGGGATTATCAACTTTTTGCTTTATGAAGTGTTTAAAATGCGTGTATAATTCGATACAGTTTAACTGCAGATGTCAATAACAATTTTAGTTTAAATAATAGTAAGCTTATTGGCCTCGTTGTTCTGTCAATCAAATCAGTTTGTGTCATGTTTTTTATTTAAAATACCTGTAGAGTCACTGTAAAAAATGAATAATAAAAAGAAAACAAAAGTGTATTCAGTTTGTGGGAAAGTTTGTTACGCACTAAAGGAGACGTTGTAGACCCAATAACGTTACTATATATATTCTTGACCAGCTCGATGAGTCAAGTCGATCTAGCCACTTTCGTCTGTCTGACTGTAGCAAGGTGATTGATTAAGCTAAAACTCGAAAGTTAAGCCATTTCTCAGTCCTATGTAGTTTACATGTTTAATTCAGAATACCACGCCCACTTTGAGTTATAGCGCCCATACAAATTTAACGCCCATTTTTCGAATTTTTGTATGGAACTCGGTGTTATTTATGCATGTATTCACTACAAATAAAAACACTTCTTATGTCATCCAATATCAAAACAAACGTACCACGCCCATTTTAGATATAGCCTCTATACTAATTGTGACGAGTGACGAGAATTTAAGCTTCGGTTTCACCGATGTAAACGTTTTTTATACCCGTTACACCTAGTGTGAAGGGTATTATCAGTTTGTCCGAAAGTTTGCAACGCATTGAAGGAGGCATCGGAGACCCCATAAAGTATATATATTATTGATCAGCTCGATTAGACGAATCGATTTAGCCATGTCCGTCTGTCTGTCTGTTGCGATGAGTGTTACTCGGAAAGTTTTAAAGATATTGACCTGAAATTTGAAACTTAAGCTTTTGAGCTCCTAGTTAGTTTGTATGTCAGAACCAAGGTGCCACGCCCATTTTCAGATATAGCCTTCTACTAACTTACCACTTTTTTCGATTTTTTATATGAAAATACGTATTATTTATTAATATATTTAATTCAAATAGGGTAAGAACACTTTTTATGTAATCCAATGCCAAATCTAAGGCGCCACGCCCATTTTTATGTGTAGCCTCAAAATCAATTCCAATGTCCACCTAAGTGAACACTATCGATATTGTAAGGATCGGGCTAATATAACATAATGCCTCCATGCAAATTTGACCAAATTTACCGTGAAATTTAATCTAAGCACCTGGTGAACATATAAACTATTAAAAGTGTTGTGTAACGGGTATTTCAGGTTCGGTTCCACCGAAGTTAACGTTTTCTTTTGTTTTTTTTTTTTTTGCATTTTACACGAAGATACATAGTAAAGCCATGTATCGGTTAACTCGACAAAAAAATAGACATACTGAAGCCATAACTTTCTCAAACCGATGATTCAACTTACACTTCGAATACTACTCGAATAAAAGTTAAACTCGGATATCGAATATTCGTAGTTCGATTATACGACCGAATCTTAATCCAGTTTTTGAATACTTTTTTTTCTTCATACATTTATAAATCGAAACAAATAGTTATTACAAAGGCTTTGAGGAATAAACACTCTTACTAGTTACAATATAATTACCACACCTTGTTCTATAAAGATTTCATGCATTTTGAGTCTACAAAGCTATTCAGCTTTGTTGACAACTCCATACGGATAGATATTGACAAAACTATCTTCAAACAATAAAATCTTTCGAAGTTCTGTGACACCGAGATTTTATTTTTAGAGATTTACAAATCAACCGGAAACGAATTTACTAGAGATTTCCCTGAAATTCCTGAAGATCCTGCAGCGCAAGTGGTGAATTAGAATGGTCGAGGACTCTTTAAAAAGTAAAATTTATACCAGCAGCAAGCCGAAGAGCATTGACTAACTCAAAGCTTAAATACGAACCTAGACGTGTATCCGAAACGATTTTGATCTAGACGAGCCATAACAAAGTCAAACGAAACGAGTCAAGTTGATCATTTGCATATTAGTAGACTTGAGTTACACGTAACGGTATCATTTCGAGGATCCTAACTATTCAAAACGCTTTTGCAGGGCTTCCAAAATGCAGAGGTTCGATTTATTTTATTTTTAGAGTATTTTAAGTACTTTTATTTTTTTTCAAGTTTATAATGCCTCAAGTTCCTCAAGTTTGAAGAGCATTGAATGAAGTAGGTGTGGCTTGTAATATTTTTTTTTTTTTTTGTGTGTGAATGCGAATCTTTTGACGAATCTCTCTCTCTTCGCTGGTACTTTTGATGTGTTGTGTGGGACGAAAGGCTTTGCTGACAGAGATGCGGGCTATAAAAGTGCGGAATAAAGCCAATAATTTCTATAAAAGTACTTTCAATAGTTGCTGTTGTTTTTGTTGTTTTTTTAAGTTTGCAAAATGTTAAACGTTAAAGTTTGTGTAGGTGCTTTTTTTCGCATTATATAGTTATAAACTTTGGCTCATACCTATATACAAGTAGATGTATGATGTATGTGGATGTGTATGGTATTCTGTGTACTGTAGTACATATTGTTGTTGATTTTGTCGTGCGTCGAATGAATGAATTCAAGCGCAAAGTGAAAGTTGTTTAATGTTTATTATTATTATTTAAACAGAAACAGAAAAAAAAATTATATACTATATATACTTGTACAATAAAGTTATAAAAATAAAAAAATGATTTTTAGTGCTGTAATTTATTATTCACACTCTTTCAAAAAATTGTAGAGAGAATTGTAGATTTATTTATTATATTTATTTCTTTTTTTTTATTATATTTCAATATCTTAACTTGGTGAAAGAACTCTGAAAATCCTAAGAGACCACTTAAACTTCTTAAAGCTTCTATACAAACTAACCGTCTCAATTTCTTTTTTTATCGCAATTAATTTGCTCCAGATGGAACATTTATTGTACAATTAAGGGATTGCGCCACAATCACTTCTATAAGCATTAAAATTTTTTTCTTAATTTTTAATTTGACTTTTTCCATACATTTGGTAAGTCGAGACATAGTCTTGAACCTTTTGTGTGGTCAAAATGTTTTATAACTAACAAAACTAATATTTTAAATAAATAAATTTTCTAAATAAAATTTCTGAGAATGCTGTACTTGAAACGAAAGCAAAGAGAGAAAAAAATGTAAGCAAAAATTGAAGAAAGAGAAATGTAATATGTATGCAAAAAGCCCTTAAAAAAAAAAAAAAAAAAATAAAAAAAAAAAAAACAAATAAAATAAAAATAAAATATAACAAAATTGTCCGAACTTCAATTAAAATCAGCTCATAAAGTTCAATGAACTGCAAACAATTTAGCAGTTTTTACTTTTCAAAAGAGAAGAAACAAAAAAAAAAAAAAAATGAGCAGCAACGAAAACTTCACATAAAAAGCCGCAAAAACAAAAAAAAAAAAAAAAAAAAGAAAAGAAACAAGTACACAAAAAAAAAAAAAATGTAAGTTTTGTGTTTTATTTGACGTTTTTATTTTTGGCACCCTACACAGACACACACAAAAGAGACATAACTGTTAAAATAGTCTTCAAGTCACTTATATATTATATTTGTATAATTAGAAACTTAGATTAGCTAAACATATAATTTCTATAAGCCCAAACCACAATTAATTCGTAGCCCCTAGTAGCATTTTTGACTAAGTGCAATATATACACTTTTCTGAAAGCCTCAAGCATAACTTTAAATTGAGAAGAAATTAAAAATAGCGTTCTTGAGGAGAATTGTAAAAATTGTTACTAACTATGTCCGCTATGGACGTTGCAACTATTTAATCGATGAGTCCCAAACCGATTTTATTTGAAGGAAAATAATGTAAGTATAAATATAGACCACTAAAACAATGCAATTCTCACATACAATGCGCTGCTATTCAAAAACAAAAATAAAATAAAAAAACAGCTGATTGCAGCGCTTCCCAATATATATATTTTGGGCACGCTGGTATTTTTAAGTATGTTTTTATATTTGTTCCAAAATTTTTTGTTTGCGCTGCGTTCAAAAAAAAAAAAAAAAAAAATGATGCGGAAACGTCCATACAACGTAGTAACACACACCGTATATACTCTAGTACTCTTTCACTCTCTCTCTTTCTCTCTCTCTCTCTAAGACCGTAACTACCTATACATATACTAGCTTTTTCACTCATCATTTTAAACAACAAATTATGCAATGGGTCGAGCCTAGGATAAGCGTGGAGAAACAGCCCTCAGCGATATGAGGTTCAACCTGACTCCTTGATCTGAGAAACGTGATTCTGCTCACAGAATTGATGAAACATTTTATAAAGAATTTCAATTTTTTTTCTGCAAGTTTTATAGAGTTTTTTTGGGTCAAAAAGTTTTGAAAATTATAATAGCCGTTCAGTTTTTTTTTTAATATTATTTATATTTCTTGTTTTTTTTTCACTTATTTTGTATTGTTTCTATTAAAAATTGTTTCGTTACAGCTATACCCATCTTTTTTTTCGGCTTTCTATATCTCTCTATCTACTTCTAACTCGATTGTACTTTTTATTCATTTAACACATTAAATGACATTTTGAATGCCAAATCGGATAACAACAACACGACACTCATATAGAGTAATTAACAATGCCACATACTCGTACAAACATAAATCGAGTTCCTAAAAGCAAAAATGAAAACGCCGCTTGATCTTATTCGTTTCACGCCCACAACGCCTAAATAATATGTATATCCATGGACAATAGGTCGAACTGTTTGAATAACAAAAAAAAAAAAAAAAAAAAAAACAAAATATTTGAAACAGTCGAAACGAAGTTTAAATACCTTTCACATACACACGAAATTAAAAATGTTTAGAGTGATTTTGAGTCTCATCACAGTGATTGCAAACAGTGATTATGAAAAATGATAGAGCTACCAACAAAAAGTTTCATTGTTCGCAAAGAGCAATACACAAACATGTGATCACTGAGGAACAACAAAATCACCATTTTTAAGTCACTGTGAAAAAATCACCGGAAAATTTCAGTTCGGTTTGGCTAGCTCGATGCGTTCACACTGCTTGTTTTGAATGCGTTACAAGCGTACAGACAAACTAAAAGTACCCCAAAAAAAAAAAAAAAAGTGCGCAACGTAATTACTTGAACCAAAGGAGAAAGTGAAAAAGTGCGAAATTTTTATTGTAATGTTTTTTAAAACTTTTTTTTTTTTTTATTTATTGTATTTTATGTTTTTTTTTTTTGTACTTCGTTTACACTATATCTTTATCACTATTTTTAAATATGTAAAGCATACCTATTGCATTGCAAATATAAATATTTTAGTTGCAAACCATTACAAAGGCGCGAAATAATCAAAAATTTTTTTATCGAAAACAACAATTTTGAGTTCAATATGAAGCTTATATAAAAAACCGAAACGAAGCTTGAATGTCTTCATGGAATAGAGAAAAAAAATCACAACAAAACATTTTAATTGCGCTTGTACTGAACATGCGCTACGGCTACTGCGTTGCCAAATAATTTTTATAGTCACAGATCAGAGCTGTCACGGAAATCACAGAATTATTCGAAGCCAACTATTATCGATTTTCGATTATTGCATTTATTATTAGTTTCTTTGTGTGACACCTTGAAATTTCATGGGTAAGCAGCAATTTCCGTGACACTTCTAATAGATAGAATTCAAAACTAAAAATTTTAAGAACCTAGAATAAAAATTTAAATTATCCAAACAAGACTGAAGTGAAATCGTAAAAAATGTGCGATTTACTTTTCAAATCGCAAGTTTTGGTGCTTTGGCAATTGCAAATGGTAAAATATTTCCAATTTCAAAACGGCAGCGTTTGAATTAGTGAAATGAAAAGTTAATGCATAATATTAGAAAAATTTTATTTTGCTCTGTAATGTTTATAGAATTTAATTTTTTTATTTTTTAATGTTGTTCATTCGGAATTCGAATTTTAAATCAATGTTTTCCGATCATGACTAAATTTAAAGAGCAGAAAATTTGCGATTTGGTTAGGCCGATAACCTTTTAATTTGAAACCGATAGCAGTTTTTTTCAAAGAAACATTTTGGAAATAAAACACAAATAATTTGAAATCGTACGAATTTACTAAATCGTTAATCGCAAAATTTTTTGGTTATGGCAAGGCGATATATTTAGGTTTAAATTTAGTAAGCCAGTTTAGATATGGTGCATTTTGGAAAATTTGTACCCAGGGGCTAATAGGAACCTTGAAACCGGAAAAGCCATATCTCCGAAATGTATCAACGTAGAGACTTGAAACTGGGCGCATTTGAAAAACTGTTATTAAATATTTCAGGCGTGTTTAAGGGATTTCCGAAATTTGCACCTGGGATCCATTGGTAGACGCGAAATAGACTTTTTGACCAGTTAATTTTTTTTTAAGATTGAAGGTAGGCACTTAGAGGGGTCTTTAAACTGGAAAAGGCATATCTCTGAAATGAGTAGACTTAGAGACTTGATAATAGGTGTATTTGGCACAGCACAGGGCGACCCAAAACCTAAATTTTATCAATTATTTTTTTTATTTTTCTCCAGATTTAAATTACGAAGATGCAGGGAAACCCTGATAATAATTTAGATGACAAGTAGAAGCGAAAGAAATAACAGCGTCAGCAAAGCCGGAGTATTAGCTAGTAAAGTATATAGCTCGAGTTCCGTTAGAAACACTCCAGGAATCTAATGTTTTACAGATTTTTTTATGCATTTAATACTCAATTTCATTGCAAATGTGATGCAACACTCCCACATGCAACACACTGTGGCACAATAACAAAAAAAAAAAGGTTGAAGCATTGACAAAAGACATTAATGAAAGCGAATTATTTAGAAATGCATATAAATTCATTTACATAAAGTACCAACATAAATATGCAGCATAGTACATCATTGAGCGATAAAAAAGAGCTGCATAAGTTCAGACAAAACAATCGAAAAAGTTCATTGACTTTTGTAATAAAAAAAAAAACTAAAAAAAAAAAATACAATAATAATAATAAATGTGTTTTTCTTTTCGTTGCTGCCGCCATGCAATGGCAACAATGTAAGTGAAACGATAACAACAAAAACCAGAAAAGCTAACAAACAAAGTCGAACAAGCTCATTCAGCCAGCATAATAGCTGGCTGACTAGCTGACTGGCTGACTGGCGAACGAGTAGTGAAAACTCGCTTTTATGATTATGTAACATTTACCCACTAACGCCAAAAGTAACAGGAAACCTAGAAAAAACAATCAAATAGAGAAGAAAACAAAAAAAAAAAAAAAAAGAAACAAGTAAAGAAAAACTTGAATAAAAAGCCTAAACGAAGAAAAAAAATTTAGGAAAAGCGCACAGAGGCGTCTAATGAAAATTGTTAAGAAAAACACGGCTAGAGAGGAGACTTAGCTAAGAGAAGGCAACATTTGTGAAATACAATTGAAGTCTAAAAGCTTTGATAACTTTGATATGTATCGATACTCAAATTTCAAAAGTATCGATTTATTATTTGCATATATCGATAATAAAAAAATGTATCGATATTTCGAGTATCGAATTAATTGCAAACTCTATGCAATTGGAATGTATTCAAACAAACTACCTGCCACTAACTAACTTAATCAGTTTGCTTCTCATATTGAGTGTGAAGAAACTCGATCTTTATGTTGCAACACACACACACAGACACACACACACGAATTTATTCAACAGCAACCAATGTTACGTCGCAAAATTATTACCACGCAGCATTGCACTCGAAACTCAGCTGTTGCTAAGTTGCAATTGCTTCCTAGTATGACATAACCGATTGAACGTCATGTTGCCATGTTGCCATGTTGATGTTGGCAAAAATTACACATTGCAGAGTTACGGGCAGTGAAGAGCAGAGATTGCAGGCATGTTACATGGCGCTACACTACCTCGAAATGAATGAGATTAACGATTTGCAACAGCGAAGTGCAAAAACGCAGCCATCCAGCCAACCGACCGACCGAGATTGTGAACCACGACTAGAGTTTCCACACCACTCGCAGCTCTCTCTCTCTCTCCTCTCCAAACGATCAACAAAATAGGCAAACGTCCATACTCAACAATCTGTTCCTCGTCTTTTTCTTTACTGTTTTTCCATGAAAAAAACCAAAAAAAAAAAAAAAAAAAACTTTTAAAACCAGAAAATATTTTGCTGCAACTCTTTACTCCGGCCCGACACAGAAAACTCGTTTACATCATCAACAAAGGATTACGTTCGTATTTTCTTCGTTCGTTCGTTCGTTCGTTAGATAAACCCGATCAGCTTGTCTATCTTACAGTATGTCCGTCTGTCTGTCTGTCTGTCTTGCGGTCTAAGGTTGTTTTCACTTTCGTTTAGTTGTGTTGTTGGTGTTATTGAATTGAATTGAAGAAAAAAAAAAAAAAAAAGAAAAACATGAAAAGGAAAATGGTGTTAGCAGGCGAATCAGTAACTTAGATGGCGATGGCGTTGGTTAAAATGCTGACATAACATTTAACGTTGCACTACGGGGCCTGATCGATAACTTCCAAGAAATCAAATTTAAAAGCAAATGTTTATGGTAAACCAGTTCCCGACTCATAAATAGATACTTTGTACAGTAGTATCCGATTATAACGACGGCCAAGGGACCGACGATGTCGCACTAACCGAAGGCAGCAGTTCCAGTTCCAAGCTTGAATGGGAAACAACCAAACCATTGAATGTTTTGTTCGTTATAAAATGTTTAATGGAATATTTTTAATGAAACAAATGCCTAGTTTGGATCAGAACAAGCTTCTCCTTTTTTTTTCTTAAACTGTCTCTTGTTGACTGCTTTCAAAAGGGAAATGATCGTTGGCCTAAAATTGTCGTTTTTTCCTTTTTTTTTTTTTCTTCGTTTTCCATTTGCTTTCGGATCCGTGACTCTTTTTTTTTTTTTTTTTTTTGTGTCAGCGCCGAAGCATTTTCGTAAAGTGAATAATGCACATGCAACAAAAATTATATAACATTTGCAAGAAAAGAAAAATAAAATAGAAAAAAGAAAAGCTTAATAAAATTTAGGAAAATCTCAAATAAGTCTGCATTCAACTTCCGGCAATGTGTTGGCTGAGATTATGCAGTCGGCATGTAATTATTTATTTTTTTTTTTTTACTTTATTTTTCGTGTAAAACGTATTTAGAAGCGCAATGGAGAAAAAGAAAACAGTCAGAAGGTGTTTCATATATATTTTTTTTTTGTTTTGAAGATATGGTAATATATGTATTATCAAAACCAGAAATATTAACAAATCATCAACTCAAAAGAAATTATTGTCAATAAATAAGAATATTCATTGGTATAAATATTGGCCTTCCACATTCTCCATTCCATTTAAATCAGGGCACAGCATTTTCGATCGTTTTCTCAGCAACATAAACCGAACTAGTTCTTCGAAAAGAAAATAATTTTGAACCACAGAAACCGAACCATATAAGTATTTCGGTTCGAATTAGTTCTTTATTTCTTTAAAAAAAAAAAACTTTAGTATTCGAACCGAACCGTAGTTCGACACTGACGAAAACCCGTTACAAACGGTAAGCCAAGCGGTTCAAGAAAATTTTAAAAACTACGATTAAGTGAATTCGTACGTTTTCATCAAATTAATGTTTCATTTCCAAAACGTTTCTGTGCAAAAACTGCTATCGGTTATATTTATTAAAAAGTTATCGTTCTAACGAAATCGCAACTAAATCTTCTGCTTTTTAAATATATATTTTGTCAGAAAAAATTGATTTAAATTTCGAATTCAGAATCAATAATATTGAAAAGTAAAAAAGATGTACTCTATAAACATCACAGAATAAAATAGAAATATTTCTTAAAAAATCGACACTTTTTTTGGTTATATAATATAATTTTTATACTTTTCATTACTTTAACTCATACGCTGCCATTTTGAAATCTGAAATATTTTTTTAAAAATTTGCAATTCAAAAAGTAAATCGCAAAATTGTTTACGATTACGGGAACATGGCTGAATATTTCTAAACGGACAGTTTGTTTGAAAATTGATATGAAATGTAATGATTTATTTTATATATAAAAAAAACTCAGAAATACATTCGTATATGACTAATTGCAATGAGTGAATTTACAAATTTAAATTTATCTATAAAGCATGTTCTCATTTTCTCTTACTTTTGCTATTTGCGTTTTCAATCAAATTACGTGATTTTATTGCTAGTTGCGCTAAAATGAGTAACTTTTTGCTATTTATAGTTCAAGATATAAGACACCTGAGGCAAAAATATAAGTTTTATATACCTTTGGAAACTTGCTAACTAACAAAGTAACATGCAAGTACTTAAAATTCGAACGTTGACCAATCAAGACCGACAAGTCTAGCCAGCCAAGATTTCACTGAGTTGTGGTTCGGTTCCACGTGCTCCTAAAGTGTTGGGCCTTGCTGCATCGCAAGACACGACTGCACCCTAAGCCCGGACTGCATTTAAAAATAAAAAAAGAAACTAGGTTCCTTATAACTAATATTGTATCACAAATAGTTCAATGTGACATTAGGAAAACAAAAAATGTTTGAAAAAGTAAATCTTATTATGAAAACGAGGAAATACAAGACACAACGATTTAGTGGAGACATAAAAGTGGACAAAGAAAAAAAAAAAAGACTATCTTGCATTAAGTAATACGCGCAGTAAAAAGAAAAACAGCGAATAACAAGTTACACAATGAAAAACTTGTTTTTCTATGAAAATATTGTAATATTAAATCAATGCGATAAAATCGGCGCAAATTAGTTAATCGGAGTAAAAACTAAAAAAAAAAAAAATGAAACGATTTGTAGATTTGCTTGAGATCGATTAAACTAGTTTACACCAAGAATGGGGTTCTTTGCATGTATTTTGGGAACCGTTTCGAAGATAATAATTAAAGGAAAATTTGTAAAGAGAATTCGTATTGAACGCTTTTGATATGGTTTGTGGTGCCCAAAAAAAAAAAAAAAAAACTATACATGACAAATACGGTTCCAAGGGGTTTCCATAAATGGTGTTTAGGCTTCTGAATAAAAATTTTTTTTTTTTTATATAAATTGGCATAAATTGAAAAAGGCTGCCCTTTTGAACCAAATTGCAAATACACAAAATTTATTTTTCATAAAATTGCAAAGAGGAAGAAAAACAAAAAAAAAAAAAAAAAAAGACCGGGAAAAACTTGAAACCAAATTGATTATCAAACGATAGCGTAACTTATGCGTTGCCGACTTTTCTTTTCTTTGCTTTTCATTGCATTGCAGCATTGCAATTTTTTTTTTGTTGTTTTCTTCAAGTTTTCTTTTATTTTTAAATTGGTCGACTGACTGCCTTAGGTGGTGAATGGAGTTTTCCTCATGATTTTTCACTAACTTGTGCATGTGTTGTTGTTGTTGTTTGTTGTTGTTGTTGTAATTGCAACCATGATTATGTGGCAATAACTTTAGATGATGTAATAATCGCATGCAGTGTAGTAGTAGTAATCATATTGTATGATATGCAATACACTCGGCATAAAATAATTATTTAAAACATTAAATTAATTCAGCTTGTTTGCTAAATGTTGAAATTCAATTTTTGCAGTGTGCCATATTTCTCAATTAAATTGAAAATTTGTGGAAAATTTTTACCCAATTTTTTTTTTTTTTTTTTTTTGCAGTGTAAAAACCATTCACTTTTCAAAGCTACAACAACACAACAAGTAATGAAACTAGTGACTTGTTTTTCCAATAAAACGTAACAAAGTAAAATTGCGCCATAAAATTAAAAAAAAAAAAATGGAAAACATCAAAGGAATCAAAAAAAAAAAAAAAAAAAAATACTTGAAGAGAGTTTTCAAAGCTGAAAATAGACGCTCTCCAAATTCAAAAAACCATTGTGCAATCGTTTTTGTAGTGCATACCAACCACCCAAACCTCCGAACCGCTCCGCTCCGCTCCGGTGCAATAAATTCGCTTGATGATGCAAAAGAAAAACGATTTCGTCGTGACGACGACGACGATGACGACGATCATCGTCTTTGAACGTGAAAAGCGGAAACTTTTTACTGCCACACACACACAACCAAAAACGAGTCGAGTACCAAGTATCGAGTTGTGTTAACTTGAATTGTGTCGGTCAGAGTTTTCCAGAAAAGCGAGAGAGTGAGGCGTAGAGGATCAGTTAAGAGTTTAGAGGATTGCTTACGTAAGATTCATTAGATTATGTATGTGTGCCTGCCTGCCTGCCTGCCGCTTGGTCGGTTAGTTGGTTGGATTGTTTGCTTGATTGCTAGTTGCCTGGCTGGCTTGTTCGTTTGTTTGTTCGTTTGTTAGGTAGGTCGTTTTGTTGCAAGTAGGCAGAGTATGCAGTAGGCAGGCGGCGTTTTTACCTTTGCGGTTTATAGGCGATTGAGGAAAAAACTTATTCATTGCTTATTTGTTGCTTACACTTACACTTAGACTTCGACTTAGACTTCGACTTAGTGGAGGCTGAGGTTGAAGCAAATGTTGCACAATGTGCATGTTGCATGTTGCATGCCGCACATTTGTTGAAGCAAATAGCGACAGCGGCATCGCTTGACTGCCATTCGAAACGTTTTACAAACGAATGGCAAACTATATTATATTTTGTTTTTGTTTTTTATTGTTTGCACTTATTATGTACTTCGGGTTTGAGGTGATGCTCTTCACTTTTCGCAATCAGATGGCACCCACCGCATTAGAGGTCTTGAACCCAAATGGTAAGAAAAATTGCAATGCACAATTTTGTTGTTGTTGTTGTTGTGTTTGTTTTTTCTTCTTCTTCTTCTTCTTCTTTTTTACTTTATAGACTTTGTGTATTATTAGTTTATTGGAAAGTTTGTGCTATATTAATTAAAGAAGTTATAGGAAACGTTATACATTATTGTTATATATTCTTGATCAGCACAGCGTGTCTGTTTGTGCGTATGTTTACCCCTGGAATTTTTAAGCTAAATTTGGTGGTCACAACTGCTTTCTATGTCGAATTTAGGACCTTTTACATACTATTTCCATTATTTATGAAAACGTGTTTTTTTATATATAACAAATACAACACATATGGTCCCATTTCCAGTTTATGCCAAGCTTTTACTTATTTTAGCTAATTAGGAATTTTTATAAAATCTTTTATTTTAATTTTACTTAAGTTGAACCGACTTTCATCTTATATTATGCTTTCCATAGTTTTATTTTTTATGTATTCGTTTTTTAATATTAACATATTGACTTGAGTAATTTTTTATAAAAGACTTACTTAATTTGTTTGAATTGCTCAAGTACGTTTTTTTTAACAGTTTGGGCACATGTCTGAAAAAAAAAAAAACAAAACAAAAAGTTAATTAATTTATAATAATATTATTGTATGATGGGGCAAAGTTTGTATAATATGAATATGTATAGATGTTTTTATGTGGAAGTATTCTTCGAAACTACTCAATTAATTTAAAAAAAACATTTCAACAATTCGAAGCATGAAATTTCTGAATGGATATAGAGACCATAAATTATTCTGTAAAATGAAAAAACTATTTATGTACCTAAAATTAAGTCCTACCGTTTGTACCATACCTCATTGTTTTGAATTTTCATAGAAAAATAAAATAATGTTTTATATTTGTATGGGGTCAATCATTAAAATTTGTTTTGATCCTACCCATATTGGTTTACTTCATTAGGACTATCATAGGCATAATTTATACTAAAATTAGACTTCTTAGAATAAGAAAAAGTGACGCTTTTATGCTAAAATCCAAAATTTTGGGATAGATTTCTATGGGGGAGAGGGGGTCTCCAAGATAATCGGACGGACGGACAAACGGACATAGCTAGTTCGACTTCCCTTCCAATGCTGATCAAGAATATTGTCACTTTTTAGGGTCTAGCTGTTATATAAATTCGTACAAACTTAATGCATGACGTCGTGCAAGACATGTCATGCGTGATGTCGTGCATGAAACCGAGCAAAACATGCTATGCATGAAATAGTGCAAAACATGCCAAGCATGAAGTCCTGCAGGACATGTCATGTATAAAGTTGTGCAGGACATGTCATGCATGAAGTCGTACAAGACATGTCATATAAGACAACCGCGAAATTTTAATAAAAATGTCGTCAACGAACTATGAAAAAAGTTAACTTTACGGCGGAGAGTACAGTTCCATAAAAAGTAATGTTTTATACAATTTTTAAATTTTTCAAATTTCGTGTCAGTTTGTGCTTGGTCTTGCTTTTCAAATTTGTTTTGTGCATGTCTCGATTTTTTGGATAACAAATTTTTTGACGTAAATAATTCCCAGCTCTAATCAGCAGTGGCGTTGATTGCTTTACGAACGAGTTGTAACTATTTAAGGACTTTTAAGATCATAAGTCTAAGTATGAATCGTACAAGTATGTTCCAAAGCAGTTAAGGATGTTACATATCGCAATCTTATATGAATTTAAATATTTACTTATTACGTTCGGAAGATCATAAAAATTTCAAAAATAGGATTTTAAATGAAAACAAAAATTTATTATTCGAGAATATGTCTGTCCCGTAGGAAACAAAGTAAAGTTTAAATAAAGAATATTAGATTTTTTTTTTTTTTTTTTTGGTTAAAGAGAATTTTATTTCTAATATAAATAAGCATTTTCTCTCTTTTTGCAGTAAAGCTTTTTAATTTGGTGACTGACATTCTATGCTGTTTATTTTTAGTTTTCATTCTCTCGCTCTCTCTTTCAACAGCGAGATAGCTTTTTACTCTTAATTTCATTTGACGCACAAAATGCTCGGCGACAGCAATTGCAGCAACAGCAACGTTGACTCACAACTGCAACTGCAACTTTTAGTACTGCTTTTTTCCTTTTTGCGTCTCTACACTATGCAAGTCTCTGACTCTGTTCATTATTTTTCTCTTTTATTGTTTTTCGGTTTACAATATTATATAATATGACAACAACAACAAAAAAAAATGTACCCGGTTTTGTACAAAAAGATAGCATCAACAAAAATGCAATGGAAAAATTTAGCTTGGGAATTTTCAATTTAGCGAATGATAGGCAAGCATTAGAACCTTAATAGATTGTGCTGATCCAGTAGTAAATATTCTTTATAGGACCTAGGCTATTTTATTTAAAGCGTTCAAGAAAAATGCAACCTACTCATAATAGTCTAATACAAACTTTTAATGCATTATATGTATATGAAATCATGGATCCTATAAAGCTTCTTATGTCGAAATGCATGACATATCATGAACGACTTCATACATGACATTTCATGCACGATTTCATGCATGGCATTATGCTTTTTCCTTTATATCAAAGCCGTAAAGTTTCTTTTCTTGACGACATTTTCATTAAAAAATATAGTTGATGACATGTCTTGCACGGCTTCATGCACGACATATCGTAGACGACTTCATGCATTGCATTATGAACTTTCATTAGATAATTTTCCCGAACTATCTACATACATCCTGCCTTACGCAATAAAAAAAAAAAAAAAAAAAAAAAACTGATCAGCACGCTTCACTGTTACAATTTGTATTATTTATATAGAGCCAACCGATACGGAAAGCTAACTCATGAATTACAATTATGAATTATAAATTTTACAAATTACATATATTCATGTCTCAATGTAATGTTGTTGTTGTTGTTGTTTTTGGTAAATTTAATTTATTATAAACACGCCAATGGAAACACAATCGATGACATGTCATGTACCAGTCACTAGTGACCATGTCATCAATGAAAAATGTTTGCCAAATTCAGAGCTACATATAAACGAACAGAACAACGTTTATAAGCTTATTCTTTTTTTTGTTACTGCTGCCTCCTCTACTACAGTTATACACTTTTGCTTATGCTTTTAACTCCCTATTTACTCTTTCTTTTATTATTTGGCTCTTTTGTCCTATATGTCGTATACGTTTTGTCTGCTAATGCGTACATATATATATTGTATATGTATTTGTATGTGCAATATGTATATGTATGTATGTATATGTCTGCTATCAACGCTACATCGTCTTTTGTTGATATTGTTGTAGCTGTGTTATTGTTCATTGCTATTTGCCACTGCATCTGCAAATGAAACGACCTCCTACAGGTCTTTGACCCACTGAAGCAAACGAAACGTTCGTTCGTTCGTTCAGTCGTTCGGTCGTTCGTTCGTTCGTAAGTTCGATGCAGTGCAGTGTGGTGCAGTGTGTTGCAGTGCGAAGCGCTTCGGTTTACTCGACTTAGTTATATCGGTTCGGTTCGGTTCGTTTTTTTTTTTTTTTTTTCTTTTGCCTCCCATTCGATTAATGCATTCGAATTTATTTCACTGCCTACGTTTGCTCGAGTACTCTCTCAATCTCACCTTATGGAAATATTTTGAACTCATTTATACAGAAGAAGTTTGTTAGAAATTTTTAGGCATATATATTTTTTTTTTTTTAAAATTCTTAATGACAACTCGATTATCTTATAAGGAACACAATGAGTTAAGCTCAAGTTAAGTCAAATAATTTGAGAAACCAAGGAAAAATGTATAATCGGCCTCCATTAGTGATGTAACAAACTTTTTACAAGAATAGTTCTAAAAGATATTCCAAGTTTTTCACGTTTTCTTTCATCATTTTGAAGTAGAGTATGTGGTGTAGAGTGTAAATGCTTCGTTTTTTAAAAGCTTTAGTATTCCCATGCATATAAAATGCATCTATTTAAATATCTATGTTCGTTCATAACTATTTATATATGTATTTATGCTCATCTATGTTTGTATGAAATTATTATTATTATGTATTTTTTTGTTGCGTATGAATTTTCTTTTTTGCCAATATTGTTGTTGTTGTTGCTTTTATTTTTGCTGTCATGCAACATAAACTGGGTTAGTTTGGCATTTTTCGTCGTTTATCGTCGCCTGCTGCTGCTGCTGTTTTTGCTGTCTCGTTTTCATCCAAAACATTAAAAAAAAAAAAAAAAAAAAACTAGGAAGTGCAGCCATTGTAGTACAACAGTGAAAGTTATTGTTGCATTCATGCATATCATCTATCTTCGTTCCCAACTCATAGCGTAATATGCAAAAAGTGACGCGACTCTTAAAAATATATGAAACCCGATATATGATAGATAGAAGTCACTATGGGACACTACAGATTCCAACACAAGTTTTGATGACACTAGAACTCGTATATAGGACCTGCTGCATCGAGTTGGCCAGCCCGCACAGTTCAGGAAGGAGCGTAGTTTAAAAGGGCAAATATAGCATAACTCACTCAGCGATTGGAACTGCCATTGTCTAAGAAACCGCATTTTCTGTATGACCTAAGTGCGGGACAAGTGCACAGAAAATGTTCTAACGCTTCTGTTTCATCTTCTACTTCTTCTTCTTGCAGCTTTTGCCATATCTATTGAACGAGATTCCTAGTCTGGACGCATGGTCCCCTAAGTGAGTTCTTTTTATAACGTTTTGCGTCTTATCTTGGTCAAATCAATCTAGCTTTCCTACAGCTATCTGAATTGTTCAATTGTTTGTAACCGAAATGGCGAAGTGTTTTTTATGCCAGAGATTTTTGCATTCAATAGGATTTCCAACTGGACCGTTGGAGAGTAACTGCCTGATCCCTACCTAGTCAGAATGTCCGCATGAATGTCCGGGAACGTCGCTAAGCTCGGACAGCTGCGATTGAGCCAGGTTTTATGTTACATGATTACCTAGAGCCTGCATTGCAGCTCTGGCGTGCCTTCAGTTCTATGAGTTGCTCACAAGCTGCCAGTATAGCATAAGCCTCTGCATGGAAAGCACTGCAAAGGCTCGATAGTCGAAAGAATTTTTCGACGCCCAGGCTCTCCGAATATACTGTTTACTATCTCTTTCGCAAAACTAGTACTCTTGTCAACTGTCGTGGTGAAACTTATAAATAATTCAACACAAGCCTAGAGTTGTCACAAATTTATGTAAGCAAACATACCCGAAAAAAAAAAAATTTTTAATTATGAATTTCCATAAGGCGAGCCATTACTTCATTTCTATTTTTGTGTTGCATGCATATGTACACCAAATATACAAACTACGCCACTAATCGCTAACAAGAATAACAAAACTGCACCGCTCGCCACTTTTGGCGACGACACCATCAGTGTCAAGACAACAAATTGCAGCCAGCAGCTGTTCTTCCGACCTAAATATTAAGTCCCGACATACCATACCATACCATATGCACGTTTATTATTATCAGATTTTCAATTTATGCGCATTTTGAGAGATTTATCTAGAAAAATACTTTTGTAAAACGACTCATTTACTGTAAAAATTTTAATTTCATTAAATAGCCATAATATTTAACTTGTTTGGAAAGCAGTTCACTTTAATTAATCGGAAAGTCAGTGTTCTTATATAACCCAAGATTCGATACAAAGTTTGGGTTTAGAGTGGGTAAAATCTTTCGTAAACGCATGTCTTGAAAGACATACACAAGCTTGAAATCCCAAAATGGTTTCAAATTGCACTGTTGCGGAAATCCTTAGTGCTGCCCAGTACAAGCAATGGCCGTAAGGCCAATATTATTATTAGAACTTTTAAACGATGAATTTAGTGAACCTCGATGAACACAAACCACAACAACGACAACAACAACAACTTTGACAACATTTATTACAAGAACAAAGCAATGCACATTATTGCTGATAAGAAAATAAAACTAGAGCACATCTAATTGCATTGAAAGGAAAAAATTAAAATTAAAAAAAAAAAAAAAAAAAAAAGAAGACGATGGCGTTGACTAGAAGTCAAGAACATGCGAGGTTTGCTTGAAATTAACAGTGTGACTAGAGATTATTTGTTGAGCGCAAAATCAAAACATACGCTTTTCTTGGCTCTAGGCTCTACTTTGTATTTCAAAATCAGTTTGGTACCCGCTTACCTCTAGGCCTGGAACCAAAACAAATGCAGCAGCGTAACCAAAATATGTTGAGGCAGTTGTGAAAACATACAAAAATGCACTAAAAAATACCTTTTTTTTTTTGTTGCAGCGATACCACAATACATTAAGGCTAGTTTATAAACATACAAAATAAAGCAAAACATTTTTGTATGGGTTATATCGAAAATCGACTTCATGTATGAACAAAATGTGCCTAATGCATTATTTTAGTGGTCTATATTTACAAATGCATTGTTGCCATTCTAATGAAACCATTTTGGGACGCATAAGGTCAATGGTTTCAAAGTGCATAGCGGACATAGTAAGATTTTTATATTTTATATATATAGATTAGGGTAGTTTTTAAAATTTTTAAAAATACTTCACATATAAAATGACTTTTAAACTATAATTTTATTTAAGATCAAACCACTATATCAACTACATGCGTTTTCTCAAGAATTTTTTTTAAAATAAAATGTAGGACTAATTTCATGAGAATCTATTTATATATATATATATATTATATATTTGATGGGAAAAAAGGCAGTACCATTTGGTATACCAAAACCTTTAGCTACAACAAAACATTTTCAAGATTTTGAAGACTATAAGAGCTAGAGACATCAAAGCAGTGGGCTTGAATTATGCTTAGATTAGGCTTTCTACAAAGAATTGCACAAGAACCATATTAGAAACTTTTACATCCAACCTTGGACTTACTTCTATTTCTTGTGTGTGTCTGTGTGTTTGTGTCTGTTATTTTTTTTTTTTATATTTTATTATATTTGTTTTTTTTCTTTTTGTGTGCCTTTTTAGCTTTAGTTTCAGTAAAGATTGGAAAGGGGAGCGGTATTTGTATGTTGCCGTTGCCGTTGCTGTTGCTGTTGCACTGAAGTACATAGTTGCATGCTATACAAAAGCAACGTTGCCCTACATTCAAGGCAACGACACGAGATAAGTGCACTCCATATACACACAAACACACACGTATACATATACACTCAAAAGCACAGACACATGGGTCGAAATGGAAAAAACAAGACGAAAAAAAAAATATATAAAAGAATATGTTGAGAGAGACGGCACTTCAATCCATACTAAAACACCCCAAACGTAGACAACGACGACGACGACGATGATGATGATGGCGACGACATTTCAGCGGTCATAGTCCCAATAAACTTTCGTTGCATAGCAAGCAAACTTTAACGTCGGCGGCATTAGTTTTTCACCTGCTGCACTGCACACCACCCGCAACCCGTTTACACAACAACGCAACAACAACAACACAACCACTTGTCCATAGCCGAGAACTAAACGAACGAACGAACTTGCCCGAACGGAGCCGAGTTGCAACGTTCCAAATGCCAACTGTCAATAGGCAAGTAACAAGAGCCAAGTGCGCATTCGGCAGCAATGGCGGCGGCGGCTGCGGCGTTAAATTTAAACTCTACACAAGTCGCATTGCATATTTCTGGCGACGGCTCGATTTACCCGATTTACCATATACTCCCACTTACGCTCTCTTTTTTTATATTTGTATTTGTATTTTTTTCATTAGCGATGGCGACAGCATGGATGGTGTTTTTTTTTTTTTTTTTACTACATAAAAAAAAAAAAATATATGTGCAAAGCAGCAGCGTCGCATAAGGGTGGCCTGGCCTGGCCTGGCCAGGCGATCATTTTTTGTTTATTCGTAGCAAAACTTTATGCATAATAAACAATTATTATGCAATTGTTCGTTTTATTTTATTTTCTTTGCTTATTAACTAACAAAATAAATATGATAGCTCACTCTTAAGCTATGTCAGTGTTCATATACACTGGCAATTCGTAGTATATGCAGCATTATGTTTTGTAATCGTCTCATAAACGCCAGAGCTGCTGTCATACAATCTGGCAACGAAGCTGACAAACAAATGTAAGCTATACAGGATACTATTTATATATAGTATGGCAATATAACATATATGGCAACATATAACCAGCTTGACGTAAAAGGCATCTATAGAAACTTTTCCCCTCAGGTTGATTGCAACTGGGTCTTTGGTACCCTAAATGTAACTATAAAGCAGATGGATGAAACAAAAGTACACCCGGCAAGAATTCCACGACAGTGGCGCGAATTTCGGAGAATCCAACTTCTATTAAATCTACTTCTTATGATAAAAAAACCGGGAAAAGATTTAAGGAGCACGATTTAACAAGAAAGAACGCTGAAGTCGAGTATACTCACAACAACAAGATACCCTGTTATAAAACTTTAAGTTTTAACTGAGTACCATACTTTATAAGCTATACCTAAAATTGTTTTATTCCTACTCGTATTGGCATATTTTATTGAATTATTATAGGCATAATTTATATAAAAATTTTGAGTTCCAAGAATAAGAAACAAAGCAGTTTGTATGCAAAAACCAAAAAAATTCGGTTGAATTTGTATGGGGGCTACCCTTTAAAATGGAACTAGAAAAAAACCTTTTGAAAAGTAAACACTTGACGGCTTCGGCTCAGAAGAGTCTAAGTTTCAAATATGTTGGTCATATCTCTTTAAGCCTCCGAAATAATCTCTCTCATACGGCAGACAGCAGGACAGACAGACAGACAGACATAGCTACATCGACTCTGCTTTCAATGCTGTTCATATGGGTCTACCATGCCTTTTTTGCTTGTATATTTGCACAAACTTAATATATTCTTTTTAAACCCTGTATCCAAGGGGTAAAAGAGTATATTAAGTTTGTGCTAATGTGTATAACACACAGAAGTAGGCTAGATAGACCCTATAAAGTACATTCTTGAACAGCATTGAAAGAGGAGTCGAACTAGCTATAAAACAGCATAAAAAATATCAAATGATAAGCGTGGCAACTTAATCTAAACAGCGACTAGGGCTGCGCAAAACTTGAATTATCTTAATTATCTGAGCACACAGTCACACGTTTTATAGGGTCTTCGATATCTCCAACATGAATGGTGTTACAAACTGTACGCTATAAACTAATATGACCCATGTCACACTTTTTGTGCGAAGCGTTAAAAAACAAAACGGAATACAAAAGAGAGTTAAATATTTACAAAAGTATGAGTGTGTATAATTCGTATTGTACATAAGTACACACCTTTGATTTGGCACTAACCTAAGTCCCGCTTCTTCTTCTTCTTCTTCTTCTCTTTTTTTTTTTTTTTTTTTTTTTTTACCTTTTCGATGCTTCTTGAATATGAAATGAAAGAGTTTCACTTTCACAAATAACTAAAACAATTACGCATGACGACGACAGACGACAGTCGACGGTCGACGCGTACGTATATGACAGATGACTGTACTTGAAGTTCAACGGCGACGCATGCGCGCATGCGCAATCGCAACTATTACGTTTATACCAAGCGAGTTTCTCTCTCTCTCCTCTCTCTTTCTTGCTAACTCTATTTATGGAACAGAATTCAATTCGACTGTTAAAAACATTTGACAATCAATGTGACCGTCGTCGTTTCCATTTCAAGCTTTACAATCTTTTATGGTATTTGAACGTTTTTTATAAGCTTAATGTCAATGAACGCTTTATAACGCGTACGCCCTTTCCAAAACCATTACAATACATTCATACTGTTACATGCGTTTTGGTCAATTGCATATACGGCTAAGATATATTTATACTCTTCCAGCTTAATATTGTCTTTAGTTCTAAATTAGACTATGGATATTTGTATTACTTAAATTAAACTTCTAAAAATTCCACAAAAAAAAAAAAAAAGCTTCTCTCTGTCTCTTTCTATTTACAACAACAAACACACATTACAGCTGTCAATCCAAAACTTCACGGCTGTCCAAGTTCAAAAGCTACAAACCAGTTATTTGGCTAAAACACCGAAAGATCAACAATCTTGATTTTTTTTTTTGTTTTGTTTGTTTCTTTTACGTTAATTTCGCTAGGGTCAATATTATTTTTACCTTTCTTCTTATGCGTGCAGGCATTTATACAAAAAAAAAAAAAAAAAACAATATTTTTAAGCGACTTTTAGACACCCTTCAGCGTTTCAAGTAATTTGAAAAATATTATAGATGATATTTTAATATTTTTCAATTTCCAATTCAAAATTTTCAGCGACCGTCTCAATAATGTTTTCAAATTCTCCAGAACAATTGACATTTTGTAACAGTTTTAAGTTGAAGTGTATACTTAGACAGTTGTGTTCACGAAAATATGCAGTTGTGCAGTTCCATTAGAGACATTTAACTATGAAAGTAAAAAAAAATGGGTTATTTTTTTTTTTGAATATTATGTTGCGACTAGTGAAAGAGTGATTTTTGAGTTGATTAGCGACTGCAATTTGAAAATCGCAGTGATTGCTAACCGTGATAAAAACACAGTTCGCGAAAAAAAACAATTAGTAAGTACTGAAAAGTTTCACTGTTAGCGAGAAGCGATATACAAAATCGCCAATAACTGAACAAGAAAATAGCAAATCACTACTTACAGCCGCAGTGCGACATTGAGATTTTCAAATCACTGTGAAAAAGTCACCGAAAGTGATTTTTTTTTCTTTTTGTTTTTGCAACACTAGTAAGACTATTGTTATTATCATTTATTTTGAAACGTTTTGAAGTCAACACCTGACAGCTCTGGAGAGTCTAAGTTCCAAAGATGTTGGCTCGAACTCTTTTAATCTCCGAGTTAATCCATTAACGGACGGACATAGCTAGATCGTCGCTCACATTAATGCTGTTCAAGAATAAAGATATTGTTAACTCTTAAGGTAACTGTTAATATTTTTGTGTATGTAAAAATGTTAATTATCATTTTATACTAAATTGAATGGCACTACTATTTTCGTGAACACAGCTGTACATACATACATACTATACATATGTATGTATGTAGCTGTCACGTGCCAGAGATGTACCTATATAATTTCTTTTTTTTTTGCGTAAAGCAAAATAAACTTGAACTTGCTAGTTCACTTTTATTTAACTAAATTTGTTGCTTTTTTTTTTTTTTTTTTTTTTAGTAAACCCTTTTTGTATTTTTTACATTTTATGGCTATAGTTAACGTTATTTTTTTTATTGTTGTCGTTGTTGTTGCCATTACTCATAAATTGTTTTTCTCTTTTTGATTTTTTGTCTTTTTGTTAATATCGCGTTTTTTTTTTTTTTTTTTTTTTTTACTTTTTACGCCTTAAATTATTTAGCAACGAAAATTTTCTCTCAAGGCCAAGTTTGACTTCTTTTTTTTGTTTGTTTGTAGCGTACAGCAGCAGTAGCAGTAGCAGTAGCGAGCGAGCGAGAGAGAAGTAGCTAAACCTAGGTTCAGTTAACAGCTTGAAACATATTTTTTGTTAACCCTTCACATATGTATAGTGTGAACGGTTATTATTAGTTTTTTCAACAGTTTGTAACGCTTGAGAAGAGATCCTATAAACTATATATTTATATATTCTTAATCAGATGCATATATGTTTTGCTTTGTTATGTTTCCACTAGCATTAGCGTACGAGTTAACATGTTACTCTCGAAAGTAACGTCGACTATAGACAAATACTTTTCATATACAAATTCTTAGAAAGTACATAATAATACGTATACGCAGTTTTGTACACGTACATAGTAGGCGTTGCATTCGATAACAAAACATTAACGCAAACGCAAACGCTAATACCAGTGGAAACGTTAATATTTTGTTTGTTTGCATTTTTCTGAGCTGAGTTGTATCGAAATGGACTTTTAGACCATAATGTGGCTTCAAACCAAAGCTTTATTTAAATGGTAGTCATAGTCGTTTTTAGAATATTCCATGAAATTTGGCACAAGGCATAGTTCAAAAATCATATATATATGATCTGATCCTTCGCATTTACACTTGAAATTTTGCTGCTAATGTTTCTTAAAAATATACTACAAAAAAGGAGCTGGTTTTACATGGACCTATTTTATGTGTTGTGTAAGGCGTTGTGTACAAAAATGACCATAAATTGATTTCAAGATATCTAAAGATTTCTTTAAATTTGACCAAAGTTCTTTGAGAAAATTTTCTAAGAATCTTTCAAAAAATTACGTTTCTGCCATATGCGATGCATTTTAAAGCAAACGAATACTTTTAAAACAAAAATGAACCGACCTATAAATAGATATGTTAAAAAAAAAAAACTGTTGAATAAACAAACCCAACTATTGTAAAATAGTGAACCATATACATGAGAGAGATTAAGAGGAGTGCAAGGCAAAATGTAGACAACAACTGAGTGAATTTCTAATGTAAAGCAAAGATCGGCAAACTTCTACTTCTAAAAAAGGCATTTGTATCTCTTTTACTTAACTATAGAAAACACTGTTGACTTGTATACACACATTGTATACCTTTTTTATACGATACGGTAAAAAAAAAAAAAAATTACACTTTTCTTTTCCGCTTATGTTCTCTGTGGCATTTGCTAAATCATCTTTTTGATACCATAGAAATATTTTCACCATATGTAATTGTGTGTCTATCCCCATGATTTAAATGATAGACCAGGGCATTAGAAAACGAAAGAGAGAGAGAGAGTGTCCGTAATGAGTATGAGTAAAATGAGCGACGCAATAACAAGCAATAAACGCATGAGAGAGAGCAAGCAAGCAAATGAATCTGTTGACACACAACGGCCATTTTATTTTGATCACATTCTGTTGAAAAAGCTACGGGTTCAATGGCTGACCTAATTTCATGGTGTGTGGTGTTGAAACAACTGAGAAGTAGGAGCAAAGCAAAGCAAACTAAGTAAGACTAAATATAAAATATATACATATACACTACACACAGAGTCAGACAGACAGACAGAGAGATAGACAGAAAGACAGACAAGCACAGCAACAGCAACAGCGCGATGACGCTCTGCTTGTTGTGTTATTATTATTATTTTTTTTTTTATTTATTTTTATTTATTTTATTTTATTTATTTTTTTTTTTTTTTTTTTGAAAGTCAACGGGAATAGTTGTGAAAGCGACAAGCAAAGCAATGATTTGATGTGATGTGATGAAGGCAGCGTGCGACAGAGTGTATATGAAAGTGTGTGGAGGAAAAGAAAGAAAGAGAGAGAGAGAAAGAGTGTAAGCTTTAAATGCGTGCATTTGAAAGCGCTAACTGTGTTCACATCTCTATATATGTGTGTATGTGTGTGTGTGAGTAGTTAAAGAACTTTCGGTGTATAAAAAAAAAAAAACAGGTGGGCGACAAAGATGCCTTTGCAACATTTTATGGCAGCGGAGAAGTAATAAAACTGACGTATTTCTTATTTAAAAGTATTGCAATTATGCTTTCCTTTAATGGATTATTTGAAACCTAATATACAGGGTGTTTTATGCCAACAATATTGCACGACACTGTATCCAAAGCAAAGAACCTAGCCGCGTAAGTACTATGTAGGCCCCCAGCGTTATTTTATAATATTAACTGAGAACTAGACATAAGATATCGACGATATTAAAGATTATATATGTATGTATAGCGGCAAACGAGATTTGAGTTTTAATTTTTATAACGCATTAAATGAGACCCCATAAGGTATATACAACATATATTATAGATAAGCCGACGAGACGAATTGATTTAACCATGTCCGTCTGTCTGTCTCTCCGTTCGTCTGTTGCAATGAGTTTTTCTCAGAAAGTTTTTTAAATATTGACCTGAAAGTTTAAACTTAAGCTTTTTTTTTTTTTTTTGATCTTAGGCAGTCTGTATGACACAACCAAGATAGTACGCCCATTTTTAGGTACAGCCCCCATACAAATCTACATCCAAGTTTGTAGTTTTTATATGAAAATAGGTATTATCTATGAATATATTTACTCCAAAACGGATAAAAACTTTTCTTATGTAATCTAATATCGAATCTAAGGTGCCACGCCCATTTTCATACAAATCTACCGCCTATTTTCGAATTTTTATATGAACACAATAATTTTTTCTGCATGAATTCAATTAAAATTTGGTAAAATCAATTCCAATGCTCACCTTAGTTAACACTATCGATATGAAAAGGATCAGGCTAATATAACATAAAGTCTTCATAAAAACTTGATCAAATTCATTGTGAAATTTAATCTAAGCACCTGGGAAACATATAAACTATTGAAGGTGTTGTGTAACAGATATTTCAGCTTCGGTTCCACAGTTTATGCAAAAAAAAAGGTTCCAGTTAATCAACAGTTTCCTAAGGCAGCAGTATAGACAGACATAGCAGAATGTGTCTACCGCTACAATGGTGCTCAAAAATATAGATTTATTAATTTTATAGGGTCTATCATGGTTTACTTTGCCTGTTGCTAGCAAAATTTTAATTGCATTTTACATTTATGTATCAATAAATTTTGAAAACCCCACATTCCGTGTCTGTCTATCGTTTTACTTTTTTATTACTTATTTATTATATTATTTTCTTTTTTTTTTTGTTTCTTTTTCTTTCTGTCACAAACAAATTTCAAAGCATTTACACGTAAAGTACAGTTCACTGTTACTTTTATGTAATCGTTGTACAACATTTTTATTACGACTTTTCATTACTTTCATTGCACGTAGAAAGAGAAAGAGAGTAGAGAGAGAGAAAAAGTGAAAAATTTTTAAATAAAATTATTACAAAATCAGACAAAGCGCAATAAAAATTGTGATAATGTTTCGTTCAGCTTGTTTTTTTTTTTTTTTTTTATTTTTTAATTTTTTTTTTTTTTTTTTTTTTTTTATAAATAGTATTTTTCCACTTTTATTACTATTCGTGCTTTTCAATATGCCAACAAAATAACTAAAAGAAATTTTTTTCTTTTTTTTTTTTTTTGTAGGTGCCAAAACCTTTTCTCTTTCTCATTCAACTCAACTACGAAACTTGATCCGATCGAAGCCAAATTGAGTTTCTTGAAAAAAAAAAAATAATAATAATAAAAAGTAAAAAAAAAAAAAAAAAAAAAAAATTAACCTTAATTGAAGCCTGTGAGTGAAGAAAGTTTTAAGGTTGTTAAAAAAAAAAAAAAAAATGTTAGTCGGGAATATACTTTACTAAACACCATAAAAGTGCAAATTTAAGTGAAACGAAAAAAAAAAAATGTTGTTTTTTTTTTTTTTTTTTTTTGGAAGTATGTAATTATTATTAAACTTCACCTTGGAATATTTACGACGTATTTTTGTAAAAAAAATATAAAAATGAAAAGAGTTAAAACGCAGATCAAAAGATCAAGGGCAGTTGGCTTCAAGATGCTATCAAATTTCGTCGTGGTCCTGTAATAAAATATGATATATAAAATAATATTGACAGAGACGTATACGTATATTGTAACTCATCTATAGTATGTATAGTACTACAGATGTCAGCATGACAGCAGATGCATGGATGCATTTGAGTGTAAAGATTTTTAACACTTTAAAAAGGTGTAAGCATGAAGAAACTCTGTCGTAATTTAATAACTTCAAATGAATTTCAACTAAGAAATTTTTCCAATATTAGCCATGTTTTTCTGCTCATAAAATTAATAAAACATTTTTAAAAACAATTTCAAAATTTTTTGTTCGTAGTAAGATCTATCAACCAGGCTTCCATTTTCATTAATCTTATAATTCTTAAACAGTTTAAGCATAACAATATAGAAGTTCGTGCGTGATCGGATGTGAGATGTCAACAAGCGTCATGGAAAATGGTCTTTATAAATACTGTGGATGTACCAACGAACGAGTGTAGCCTTTCAAGACAAGTTAGAGAAAGACTACTGATCACGCAGTAACTCAGAAAACTTTTTATGCTCAAACTGTAAAAATATTTTTAACAGACTTCCAAAAGAAATTTTTTTCAAGAATTCGAAAACTGGGAGCCTGGCTGTGTGCATCAATACAATAATTTTGAAGGAATTGATTTTAAAAAAAATATTTCAGACATGACTTTCCTTTCGAGAACAAGCTTAATTTTTTAGTAATATTGAAGTTTAAAATGAAAAAAAAAAACCAACAACACACGTCTATCATTTTTCAGATTTTTGAAATATATGGAAGGACATTTATTAAAAAAATTCTTTCGTACGCCACAGCTTGCCAAATCTATTTGCCTATTAAGTTACAGACTGCCACTGCCAACTGTGGTCCAATAAATTATGACTTATACGACTAGGCTCTTTATACCGTTCAAATCTACAAATTATGCCTTCCGCATACTTAAGGTATTCAGAAACTATGGCAAACCTGGCAACTTTGCAAAATGAAAAAAAATAATTGCACAACCAAGAACAGCTGTCAGCTGAAAAATTTTATTCTAAGTAAATCTTACTATGCCCCTCCCCTGACTACAAATTTTATTTGCATCGGTGTAATTATAGTGTTGCAAAATAAAAACAAAAGCTTAGCAAGTGGCAGCTCTATTTTTGGTAGCACTACTAATAAATAACCGTTAATTTAAATATAAGAAAACTTTTGAACAGAGAACCAGCATTTCTAGGGCAACAAAAAATAAACAGTCAAACCGCTGATTCTGCAACACAAAGTGCACCCAGAGCGCGCCTTACAAAAAAAAAAAAAAAAGGTTTGAATGAATAACTTCTCAAACTTTTCGAACAAACCTCGTATTTTATGGTACATTATTATTCGATTACGTGAAAGTTTATTGAACTTTCGATTTCGCTTAAAATACAAACGTTAAAACATGCAAACATATGTGCATGTACACGCATACACCATCCAACCATACACACATACACACACATACATGCATAGATATGTATGCATGTTTGTATGGCTATGTACGAATAAACAACAAGCAACTAGCCTGCTTGTAAGGCGGAAAGCAGTTTAGTTGAGTTGTAACGCAAATACACACATATGTACATACTATATGTATATGTGTAGAGTCATGGAGAGCAGGAGAGAGAGAGGTGTATGTGTAGAAGTGTCATGCATGCATGTACGAGGCAAATACCCATTTCAATGAAATTTTGCGCACTAAGTCGCTCGGTCAACGAGTCAATGTTGCTGGCAACAGCGATGTTGAAAATTAAGTAGCAGTGAAAAAAAAAAAACAATACATACATACATATACAACATTAAATACATACATACACACATACATATACATAGATAAAATAATGGCATACAAATGCAGCAGTAGTAGCCTCTCTACTCTATTTTCGGTTTACTTTTAGTTACATAAGAGCAGCAGCAACGATATTGTCGTGGGACAACTATCTCCCTATGCCACATCCCAATGCTGTTGTTGCTGTTGTTGTTATAGACGTCTCTCTCTCTCTTTCTCGCTATCTGCTTATATGCTGGAATGTGGAGCACTTTTGCTCAATAGATCTGGTTGCAAGTCAGGTACAGCGCCAGACAACGGCAACAAAGTCGTTTTGTTGTTGTTGTTGTTGTTGTTGTTGCTGTTTGTAGCAGCAACGCAAATGACCTAAAGCAGCAACACATAGACGCGACGTTTGCTTGACAGTCAGCCGCAGCAGGGTAGATGCGTACCATATTTTTTAAAAATAAACACATAGAAAAATATGCTTCAGAAAAAGTTCCGATCAGTGAAGTTAACTTAATATGGAATGCATATATGTATGAGAGCAACAGTCGCCTAACCCACTAGCATATCTAATGAAGCGTTTGTCAACAAATGGCAAAAAAAAAAAAAAAAAAAAAAAATACAAGAAATACAAAATATTAGTTTCCCTATTTTCAAATATTTTTATGGGTTAGGCCACTATTGCACTCTCATAGTCTCAAAAATAGTTAAAATATTTTCTATGTAAGCTATTAACTTTGAAATCATACAAACAATGTAAAAAATAAAAATTAAACTGGTATTTTTTAGCGCTTTTTTTTGTATGTTTTATACTAGCGCCAATCAAATGTAACCAAAAATATCAGAACGTCATTAAGCATACGCCGTGTATACTTTGTACTTGTCTATAGAGTCTACAGCCCCATAGAAAACTTAGTTCCTTAGTTCCTTAGTTCCTTTTTACCATATATATACCCCATTATAATGTCAAATGTTGTAGTAATTTTCTCCGAAATAGTGCTACTGCTAAGTTTTTAAAGTTTGTAAATTTTATGAATGCCCCTGTATTTCTTGCTTTTGATTTTTTTTTTTACTCCCTTTCTCTCTCGGTCGCTTGCTCGCTCGCTCTCAAACTGCTACTTGAAGCACTTTAACTACTCGTACAAATCACTTCCTCGTTCAGCTAACGCTGCACAAACCGATTCAAAAACCTCTTTGCAACATTGCTACTCCTTCTATGCCACCGCCGCCGCCGTCATTGTCGAAATCCATAATGACATGGCAGGCAGGCAGGCAGCCTGTTGTGCAGCTACATGCAACATAGTTGAAAATATTGCAACTTATACAAAACTATTCGTTTCGTTTCGTTCATTCGCTCGCTCGTTCGTTGTTTGTTTATTTTTCTGTTGCCGCTCGCTGAATTTTACAACATCACCTTGTGTCGTTGTCAGGGCATTGGCATAGTTTTCCAACCAATTTTTTTTTTTTTTTTTTACACTTCGCTTTTTACTAGATTTTCTTTCATTTTAATTTCTGCAACTCCTGCGTCGTCGTCGTCGTCATCGTCGACGTCGTCGTCGTTGTACAGACTTCGTAATATATGCGCCTAAGAATGCTGGGAGTTTTCTATTTTTTTTTTTTTTTTTTAATTATAAAAAGACGCAACCCTAGTTTTCTTTTTTATGGCGCTTATTATTATGTATTAATTTGCATTTAGAGAAGACAGAAGAAGTAGGAGCAAGTGGAAGGTGCTCACTTGGAAATTGTCTGTTGCACTAGAGAGAAGCCCATTAAATGTAAGACTTTCGGAAAATGGTTCTAAAAGTATTTCAATACCCAAAAAAACTCAAAATTTACGTTCAGTTTCTATGGGATCTATAAGCTACAATGATCCTATTTCAATCATGTGTCCTACTGTGATTGGGTTGCTATAAGAAGTATTTTTATTAAATTAATACATGCTCGAAACTGCTTTCAATGTAATACGCTATAATCTCTATGTACTCACCATTAAATTCGAAAGTATTTGATGCCTCTTGCTGTAATTAAAAAAATATAAACATATTTATATGAATAAATAAGACATAATGTGAAAACTTTTTTAGTAGTAGTATAAACAAGTAAATTCTAAATCGATTATTAATAATTTCTCGCAGTTTCCTTCAATTTTGGATTCTCGAATTTCTCCAAAACAACAAAAATCAAACTCTACAAGATGTTGACTCTTCCAGTCCTGATGTATGGCACAGAATCATGGGTCATGTCAGAGGCGGACAAAGCAACATTGAAAACGTTTGAGAGGAAAATTCTGCTTCTTTGGACCTGTCAGAGTAGACAACGAGTACCGAGCTGTATCGCTTGTACGAACAAAAAAAAATTGAACAAAATCAGGAGGGGCGAGGACGGACGCCGCTGCGTTGGAAGAATCAGGTCTTGGAAGATTCACAATTCGCAAGATTTGAGTCCGAAATTGGTTTCTACTAGGCAAATGGACCTAAGTGGGCGTGGCATATTGATTTTGATATAATTATAAAGTACACGGATCTATAAAAGCTTAAATTTAAAATTTTCTAGCCCAATAAATTTAAAACTGAGCAAAAAAAAACGTGTAGCAACAAACAGACAGACAGACGGACATAGACAGATCGATGGCAATACTATTTTTTTTATAATAGTATTCGACTAGTTCTATAGCTCAATCGAGTATCCGACTGAATTCAAATGAGTCGAGTTAAGTTAATCATTTGACTAGATTGAGTTACTCGAATCGAAATGATTTTATTTCGAATATTCTAGTTACAAACGTATAATAGTACAGGGCTCTAAATATATATTTATACTTACATATATAGATTGTACGTACATATAGCGTATGTAAGAAAATTATATTGACAATGATGACGACGAGGTGCGATAGAAAAAAATAATGAAATCCCCTAAAAAAAAAAAAAAAACTACAAAACAACGACAACAACTAACAAAGTCGGTGCAAGGCTGCGATGTTAGTGACCGAATCAAGTGCACGTCAATATACACACACACACACACACACACACCTACACATACACATATGCATAGAAACATTGTAGATAAAAAACAAATACAAAGAAAATGAGAGCCAAAATGCAATGAGAGAGCAGCGCATTTTTTGGCGAGAACATATTAATCAAAACAAAAAAAGAGCAGAAATAAATGCATAGCTTTTTTTGCAGAGCATAAAGCTTTAGTTGCACGATAAAAAAAAAAATATTCCGGAAAACTCTAAATTGAACACAACAAACTAGAAACAAAGACCCAAAACGCCGACGATAAATTCGACTTAACTAAACTAAACTAGAAGAACTAGAGAGAGAAAGAGAGAGAGCGTTAGACAAGGCTAACTGCAAAAAAAAAAAAAAAAACTACAACTTCAAATGCAGAATCTCAAATTCAAATTGTACAGATAAGCTTTGGGGTAAAACTTTTGTGAATCACATACAAATCGAAGAGTACTAACAATCTAGTATTTTCTAGATTCAACGTATATAATTCTTATATATTGGGTATATTCAGGAATATTAGAAATGTATTGACTCCAAATTGGGTAAAAACACTTCTAATATTATACAATATCAACACCATGGTGCCACGCCCATTTTTAGGCATAGGCCCCACACAAACTTATCGATTATTATATATTTTTTTTTAAATCTGTATTTTTAACTTAATATTTGATACAAATACTGTGTCTTAACGTGAGTTGTTTCAAACCATTGACCCCAACCATAACATCTGGAAGTTCTATCTAAGCCACACACGAACTATTTAAAGATTCGCTTCGGTACTGCCAAAGTTAATGTTTTTCCTGGTTTTTTTTTTTTTTTTTTTCAACAAATGACATTATTATTTTTCTGGGTCTTCAAAAAAAAAAAGTGTTTATGTATACATATAAATATATATACTAAATATATATAAACATGCCATGGTTCTTAGTAATAAGAAGACAAATTGATGTCAATAGCCAGCAATGAACTAAATAAAAAGAAAATGCATAAATAAAAATCGAAAAATAATAAAAAAATATATTGCAAAAATCAAAAAAAGAAACGAAAATAAATAAATAAAAATCAAATTAAAATTAAAATTAATCGAGGTGGAAACCAATCTTAAATACGCTCGTAGTGCTTTAAGAGTTACCATACATTCACATTAAGAGTTGAAAACAATACATATTTGGAGTAGCTTAAATTGATGGTTACCCTATCGCTTATAGTAGTCTGCGAGATGATTCAACATGACTAAACTTTCTAAGCTAATATTTTTTGGGGAGGGGCTTTCAAATTTTATAGAAACTCCAAACCATGGTGTAACATTTGTGGAGAACCCTAAGTTTACTGCGTTCTATTTTGATGTTAAAAATTATATGTTTTTTAATTTAAAGTCAAAAGTTTTAAAGAATAACAAAAAAAAAATTTAATTTAACTAGGGGGTTCGGATGAGGTCTATGAAGTTTACTTAGAAGCCCCTTTTCAAACGTTACAAATTTACAGTAAAAGTGTTGATACCCTTCTACACTGTGTGTGTGTGTGTGTGTATGTGAAGTTGGTAGAGTTTAACTGTAAATTTAGAGCGCTTACTAGATTACGAAAAAAAAAAATAAAAAATAAAGAAAAAAAAAAAAAAGCATGAAAGCTACGAATTGCATGTTCAGCAAGAGTTTCGGTACACCAAGTGTACTGCGACACATACAAATTTACAAATTTACAACAATTGTGCAAAAAAAACATAGAAGTAGCAATTTGCATATATGGCAACAGAGCACTTATACGAGTATATTTTCAAAAATATTGTAGTAGTATACACCACTTTACTTCTTGATTCGAACTTGTACTATGTTGTGTAAACTGACGCTGTAATAAAAAAAAAAAAAAAAAATATGTGTTAACCTAAAAAATGACAAGGTCACTCTTTAATACAATTATTTAAATATATATAATTTATTTTTATTTTTTATTTTTTTTTTTTTTGTAAATATTTATTACTTTAGAGATTCAATTTCCTGCTCAACTGTCACACTTTGACTATAAGTTCAAGGAGATTTACGTGGATGCCATTAAGAATATTTTGTTTTTTTTTTTTTATTAGCTCATTGGCTCGATTCGGTTATGTCCCTCTGTTTGCGCACCTGGTTTGAATGGCTTAAAGTTAATAGACCGATGCAACCAAAGTATAGACACAATAATTGGGTCTAATTTTAATCTAAGTACAGAAAAATAAAATATAGTGGGTTGATGCTTATAATATCAGCAGAGTATATACAATATATAGGATGACTAAAGAAGTGTTTTTACCCCATTTGAAGTGAATATATTCATAATTACTAGCTACTTTCACACAAAAAAATAGAAAATGGGCGAAAAATTCGTATTGGAGCTATACCTATAAATGAGCGTGGTACCTTGGATTGAAAATTGTATAATATTAGAAGTATTTTTAGCCAATTTCAAGTCAATACATTAATTTGAGATTTTATGTGTGTGATGTTACATACCTTTCGAAAGGTCTAAGTTTTTTCTTTTAAAACTGTTTAAAAAATAAAAATCGGCTCGAACTTAACTAAGTTATTGCCGAATTAGTGAAAAAGGAGACAAACATTAGTTTTTAAACAGATTTCGGGAGTGCTTTGCAAACTCTACAAACTGTACCATAAGAATCGGGTAGGATTTTAATTTTTGCAGTATTGGTTTAGTTTTTAGCAACATTTTCATCAAATCTGTCACCGCTTAAAGCTTAGAAGACTTTTCATCAAATACGAAATTTAAATTTGAACTTTAAAAAGCTCTTTTGAAATGGAGTAACGGCGAATGGACTCCGGCGTGACACTGTACGTACAAAAAAAAGTAAACGAAATCGGAGAGGCACAACAGCGAGGGCGGAACAGATCTTGAAAGACTTCCAATTCAAATTGCTTTGGACCATTCCAGCCTAAACGATGCCCAGGCTTATAAAAAGCTGTAATGGCCATGGGAATAAAGATGAACACTCCTAAGTTTACTAACCGTTTACATGCATACATATGTAAAGAATATTAGATCTGCAGTTCTATATAAAGCTTCTAAATATTATTATTTTATTTTTATTTATTTTATTTTATTTTTCTTTTCTTTTGTTTTTTTTTTTGTTTTTCATTTCGCTTTCGATTTTTTGAAATTATTTTACGCTATTTGCATGTCATGCAAAACTATTATAATACAAAAGACAACAATGGCGACGATTAAAAAACGGCCATATGAGGCAATAATAGATTCAACAACAGCGACAACAACAACGACAAGACAACAACAACAATGACAACAATAACATTTTAAAGCTCTATGCATGCATTCTATAAACAAAATGTCGAAAGAAGAAAGTAGGTAAAAGGTCTTCAACCTTATATGCATGAAAAACATCTGCTTCTTTTTTTCTTTTTTTTTTTTTTTTTTTTTTACTTTTGCTTCTTTCCCATTCTCACTCAATTTGTATCGCTCTTGCTCGCAGTTTCTGATTCGGTTGATTTTTTTCTATGATGAAAAAAAACAACAAAAAAAAAAAGCTTACGGAGTAATTGAAGCAACATAGTCAAAATAGTGGTGGGGGAGGGGGGTGGGAAGATTTAGCTGTTATGTATGTAAGTAATCGGATGAAGAGAACCGAGCTGAGTAGAGCAGAGCAGAGCAGAATAGAGCAGAGCGGTATTCCCAAGTGTAGGTGGACGCAGTCTATGCCTTAATATTGCGTCGCTTGCAACACATGGTGGGTGGCATGAGTAATAAACAAAACAACAAAACAACAAAACAACAAACACAGTCGAGGTGCGCATGGGTGGTACTACATATTTTTATTATTTTTTTTTTTTTTTTTCGTGACACAAACTTGCACGCGTGTGCAAAACATGTCGTATACGTGTCGAAGCATTAGATTTGATTAAAAAAAATTACACAAACACGAAAGACCCAGAAAAGTGTTGGAAATATGATAAAACAGTCCCTAACGTTTGCTAAAAAATAAATATAAAAAATAAAATAAATAACATGAATAAAACCTTGCAGTGATGCAACAGCAAAAGTTAACGGGACAAATGTTGACAACCCTAAAAAATAACAATTTGACAGCTGACAGATTTAGGCTTTTTTAGGGTTGCCAGCTCTTTACTGCAAATTTTGCTTTAATTCTGAAACACCTTATCAGGAATATCCTAGAAAAAAAAAAACAAAAAAACTGAGACGACAACGCATTTTTATTGATTTCAAAAATACATTTAACTATTTACTATGTCGTGCGAAAATATTTAGGTCAATTATACTATATATTTATATACTTAGTATGTGTTTAATTATTAAATACGTAATTAACAATGAAATTTCAATTTCATTATCAATGATAAGGCACAAGGCGAGCAAAAAATTGATAAGCCAAAATGAATAAACGTGTGAATAAAAAAAAAAAAAAAAAAAAAAAAAACACGCAAAATATTTTCGTAAAAGTGCGAGAGAATGGGAGTGTCCATGAAGAAGGTATGGGATTCAAAAAGGAGGTGTTGGATAATTTGAAAAATAATTCATTTAGAAAAAAAAAATGCAGTAAAGAAATGCTACTCGAACCATTGTAAAATTACCTAAAGTTGATGTATTTCGTTGGTCTATTCTCTTCCTAATACAGCATCTTTAAGTAATTTCACCATGGTCCGAATTTGATCTATATTTTATCGATTAACAACAAACTCAACATAACATTCAGTAATGGATTGAATAATTTTTTTCGATTTCAAGTACAGATCGGGTATTAAAAAAAGGGTATCTTTCATTTAACTTACTATAATTTATATATTTATATGTGCTCCATACAAACCTATTCCAAAATATACACTACTTGTGAAAATTTTTTTTTTTTTTTTTTTGAATTAAAATCGAAATTTTTTGGGATCTACGCTACACAAGAACAAAACAAAAATTATTAAAAAGGGAAAAATAATCTATCGGTATGTGTGTATGTATGTAATTTTATGTAAATTTTACATCGAACTAAATGCGTATGTATGCACTCGCAAAAAATTTACAATATTTCTATTTTAAGTCTTGAGATAGCCTGCGCCAATCGAACGGCTGCTCTTTTAAATGCATTGCAATGATCAGCAGCAAGCTTTTGAGCATTCAAAAGGCGACAGTGTATATTGCATAACTTGCTCGTTATGCAGTGTTGGTAAATGCTTTTTCAGAAAACAACATAAAATTTTAAGTCCATTTTTTATTAAATTTCTAACTAAAAATCTTCGAAACAATTCACTAAAATTCTTAAAATAGAAAAGTTTTTAGAATATTTTACAACAGAGCATAATGAGGGGTCTTTTAATTTAAATATCCTTTGGGTAGGTCAAGAGTCTAAAAAAAATTTAAATGCGAAATTACGCTAAAAGTGTGTTTGTTCAGATATGTTTCAGTGTTTTATATTTTTTTTTTTTTTTTCGGAAAAGTTGACCTGGTTCCTAAATGTATATATTTTTGATGAGAATTTAGAATGTTTTTTTTTTTTTTTTTTTTTTAATTTAGCAACATCTGAAATCTAAAAAAAATTTTTATGGCTTCATTACATTTTTCAGTTATGGAAAATGCTTAAAATTTTGCATTTGAATGAGCCTTTCGAGGCTTCGGAAATATTACTCAAAGCTAATTATTATTATTTAAAAAAATGTTAAACTATGACCTGTCTCTGAAGCCCAAAACTTTAACCAAACTCTTAATATAAAAATTTCTAATAAAAACCCACTAAAAATATTCAACAAAATTTTAACTCCCTAAAAACACCCAAAATCTAGAATGGAAACCAAACTCCGCTATTCAACAACAACACTGTTACTAACAAACACTAACTTCGTGGCACCGCACACTCTCTTATTTTTAGCATGCATCATGCTTTACAGTTATGTTCTATCGTGTATATTAAGCTTCGTCTGCTTAAGCAAGAGAGAGAGAGAGAGTAAAAAAAAATGCAAAAGCTTTCTCACTGCAGTTAAGCACATTTATTCACTTCCATGCACACACATACATATGTTTGTGTGTGTGTGTGTGTGTGTATGTTTTTCAATTTTGTTCATTTTACTTCTTATATTTTCTTTTTGACGGCAATGACAATGCACGCCTTCCCTTCTTCAATATCTTCACCACTGCCTCTCTTCACTCACTCACTCACTCTCTCTCTCTTTCTCTCGTTCCCACTGTTAACAGTGATCGTAACTTGCTGTTCATCATCCATTCGTTGTTTTTTTTTTTTGTTGTTGTTGTTTTTGTTTTTGTTTTATTTACATTTTTACACTTAGTAGGTCAACAAAATTTCGGGCAATGGCCTTTCGCTTTCGTTGTGTCTGTGCTTAAATTATGCTGCTATAGTGTGTGTGTGTGTGTGTGTATGTAAGTAAGAGAAAAAACTGCATGTGTGTCTGTGTGTATCTTTGTGTGCATAGGCGTTTTGATGTTGTTGTTGTTGTTTTTGTTGCTGTTGACTGTACATAGTGCCGCATTATAATAGTATTTTATAAAAAAAATAATAATAATAAAATATGTTTATGTGATACGATATAAAGTTTTTTTTGCAGGAATACACTTTTGGCTATAGTCCTTATGAGAAATTATACTCTGGATTTTGAGATTTTAGATTATTTAAAAAAAAGGCAGAGTATTTTTGAACCTCCCCTCCATACATGCATGCATAATATGGTAATTTATTATTCAAAATTATAAAAAATTTAAGTATTTTAATTATGTATTTTTAATAATACTCACCTAAAAATATTTGTAAAATCTTGTTTGCAGCTATTTCCGTTATTTCTCTTATTATTTTTATTGTACACTTTTAAATAGCTTTTTAAGTTTTTATTAATTTGTTGTTTCACAAACGTGGATGGATATTGTAAATTTAATTTTGGTTCAATCGAAAAATTATTGCTGCATTTAAAGTTTTTCGTTGTTGCAATTGTTGTTGTGCGACAATGTTGCAGTTGTTGATTTTTTGTATACGACGACTTGCGGACACGGACGGGGTGCTGTGAAATGAAAAAAATAAAAAAACAAAATATTACTTAATAAATTAGAAATGTATATTTCTAAGAAATAGATTTCATAAATGAATCATCCATGGCGCATGAAGCAGAGAAATTTATTTCTATGCTGCTGAAGAATAAAGAATAAATGGTAAAAATGTTTCTATGTCCGCTATGTACTCAGAAACCAAACAACCGATGAAGCCCAAAGTGTTTTCATTTAAAAGGTAACAATGCAAGTATAATTATAGACCACTAAAAAAAGCACTAGGCATATTCGATTCATTCATGAAGTTGATTTTCGACTTTACCCATGCAATTTATTATTTTTTTTTTTTTTTTTTTTGCATGTTTCTATACTAGCCCTAACATAAAAACTGGTATTTTTAGTATTTTTTCGTACTAGCAACAAGATATTTTAGTTGCGCTACAATAAAAAACTGGTATTAACTGTAGTACAGGGCCTGTACCCAAAGGGTTTTGTGCGTATGAATATATAAGACAGAAGAAGGCTGGATAAACCCTATAAAATATATATATATATATATATATAATATATATTCTTGATCTGCATTGGAAGAGTCGAAAGCTACAAAGCTATGTCCGTCTGTCCGTCTATGTTTTAGAGCTTGTATATTTTAACTTATTCTCGGACCCTAAATCAAGTTTAAGGTGCATAAAAAATGTTATTTTTTATGCTTCTGCCTAAGTAGTCCCAAATTAAAAGACCAAAATGGTTAGGACCGAAATAAATTTAATCTGAGTAAAAAAGACTGTTGGCCCTGTGCTACCATTTGCAGCGCCCTGTGTTTTCATTTTTCTGCATTGCGCTGTGCTTGTTACTGAATAGCCCTGTAAAAATAATGGGTTCGTGTCTAAGTTTTTATTTTTTTACTGTTGTCGCTTCGCTGTTATTTAGCAGCGCCATCAAACAGTCAAATATGAGCAATGTTAAATAAAAAAAAAAAAAAAAAAGCTTTTGAATTTTTGAGCTTTTGCTTATTGAAATTCAAACGCATAAACTTTGTAAGACGCTTGTCTAAGCTTAAAAATAGCGCTTTTCGTACAGAGAGTGTCAAATTGTTGCTAAACATTTGAAACAAAAAAAATATTAAAAAAAAAAAAAATGTGTAACATTTGGAGTATGTAATATGATTTGGGGTGTAAATGCATAAGTAATCTTCTAGTGTCCCTTATTGTTTTCTAGTATTGTAAATGTATTAATCTTTCTTTCTCTCTTTCTCTCTCTTTCACCCTTACTCTCTTTCTTATGCATTCTCGAACTTAAAAGCATTTAAGGAACAACGACCAAGGCGGCATGCTTAATACTAAATATTTTACTAAAAGAGCTGGAAAACAGCTCCAATTAGATTTTGTCTCATATTGTTTTTTTTTGTTTTCCACTTGAATGGCACCACTCTTTCTGTCTCAAGCAGTTCATGCTTCATGGTATGTGTGTGTGTGTGTGTATCGTGTATGTAAGTATGCATTGCGTTGTTGCATTTTGTGTGTCAATCGGTTTCATTAACCCCGGCAATCTCTACAACAAAAATAACATGGATGGATTAAAAGCGCACTGCAAAATGAACTTAAAAAGGTCAACAAAGTGTACCTTTTTTGTTGTTGTTGTTGTTTTCAGTTATTTGTTGTTGTTGTTTTGGAGTTTTTGTAGTTGTCAGTTGTCATATATTATACACGCTATAGTTATGTATAGATGTGTCTGTGTGTGTGTGTGTGTGTGTGTTTCAATATCAGGTGTGTCACTCAAATCTCTTGTAAAACTGCAACTGATCGATTGCTTTTTAAATCTCTAAAACAAAATCTCGATATCACAGAATTTCGAAACATTTCATTGTTCGAAAACAGCTTTGCCAATAGCTCTAAAATAATTTCTTATGACAACTCTGCTAAGTGGTACATACACACATACATATGCACATACATTGGTTTATGTTAGTGCGGGCAAATTATCGATAACACTTGATAAACTTGAATTAGTTTAAAATTTTTACCACAATCTACACATGAAAGTGTTTGTATACAATTATCCCAAAAATTATTATTTTTTAATAGGGCTAATTATAGTGCAACGATATCAACAGAAAACTATTATCGATTGTTGAATTTACAGCGATTTGTTTTTTAAATCGCAAATTTTGTGTGCAAATCGCAAAATATTTCCGATTTCTAAATGACAGCGTGTGAGTCTGTGATATGAAAAGTAATTGCATTGTATAACATAAACGATAAACTTACGTTAAATCATGTACAAAAAGTATAGACAGTTGGGTAGGGAATTAAGTTGCGTTCACTATGAAGGCGTTCAAACCGATTTCTCTTATCGGTTCGATTATTTTGGCAATCGTAAGTTGTACATATTTATGAACACAGCTGACAAAATAACAGCAAAAGTAAACATTTACCAAGACGCTTTAATTCATGCTCGCTGAAAAGCAATTTTTTTAATGCTGTACAATTTTTTTAACTACATAACGACAAAATCAGCTGTTTGAGCTCGAACGCTAAAACGCAATGGTAGCACTGTTCCGCTCTTTTTATTTTGATAAATTGTTAACGCGATAACAAAACGCGGACCAGAGAAGTAGCAACACAATTTAAGTTTTGGCTACACCGATAACATTTAAATTTGTAACCGATAGCAATTTTTGTCATGTACAAATGCAAAATAACTAAAACGTAACTTTTACGATTGCCGTAGGCACGAATAATTTGAAATCGTACGAATTTACTAAATCGAAAGCAAGGCGACTAGTATTATCAGTTTTCCACCACTACCAATTTCTATATTTTTGCTAACCTGCCAACTTAGAACATTAATTTTTTTGTGCAAATACTTTTCATAAAACCAAGCCAATTACACTTGAAATCTCATTTTTTGGTTGGTAGAGATTTTCCTGTCAACGCTGAAAGTGCTTTCTGTGACACTGAGAAATCACTTTTATTTTTTGGTTGTTTGGTAAAGATTTTCGTGACACGCCTTAATCGAAGCATTTATATTTCTTTAAAAAATAACTAAAAAAAAAAAGTTATATAGTTCATATTTTAATCTATTAAACAAATAAATCTGTTATTCATAATATTCAATAATTTTAAATTGCTTTGAATCCACATTTTTTTGCCACAAGTGACCAAACAAAATGGTCAACTACAAGAATCGAATCGAATCGTCATTTAATTACCAGAAACAAAAATAAACAACAAACAAAAGTGCATGCGGCAAGTGGCAATATTAAGCAAGAGTATTAGAGTGACTGAGACAGAGACAGAGAGAGCGAAAGAGTGAGAGAGAGAAATATTTAAAGTAAATAAATGTTGAGAAAGGCAACAAAAATAACAAATGTTATACTCGTATTTATAGAAAAGGAAGAGATAGGTGCACAGCTGTAGGGCGCCATATTCAAAGAAAACGAATTAGATACAGATGAGAAGAGAAACCATTCCCTCACATAGCCATACACTCACATAAACACATAAACACACACACACACATACACACGCACATGCTACATGCTAATAAAAATAGATTACTCTCGGTATATAGGATAACGACCATCAACGACCCCAAAAAATGACGACTACAAAAACAAGAGAAAGAAGCAAAATACAAAAGTCAACGAACGACCCAACTTCCGATTAAAGCTCGAATGAACTCCAGTGACGTAGAGAAGGATATGAATGGGGATTTCATTTAAGGGTGTCCAAATACTAAAAGGCGTTAGATATGCGTTTAATAAATATTGCTAGCAATGCACGAGCATTACAAATAAATATAACAGTCAATAATAAAAAAATAAAAAAAAATCCCATACAACAACAGCCCCCGTCGTAAAAAATTATGTGCGACTAATAAACTCAACTGCCTACAAACATAAGCGTGCTGAGAGAAGAGATGCGATGCGATGCGATGCGGCGCTCAAAGAGATAGATGTATAGATTGAGAGAGAGCGAAAGAGAGAGAAAGTCAGTCAGTCAGTTTTCTCGCGTTCTTTGCTCTCTCTCTCTCTCTCCACTATGAATAGGGAGCAATACAGGCACAGCCAGGAATAAGCGGTAACAGTAGGGGTTGCTGACCTCGCTTCAGGGTCGCTTAAGGTTGTTGAACTCAATGACGCTTCAAACGATGATGACGATGACGATGATGATGAACTGCCTACAGTGCTGACAAAAAATTTTGATACATTTTTTAAATATTTAAAATTGCAAATTACAATGATTAAAATTTTAGAACTAAATAGATGAGTTCTACATTGTAACAAAAAAAAAAAAAAAAATGTTGAAAAATATTTTCAAAAGTTTTTATATTTTTTTCTTCAAATTTTTTATAACATTTTTCTATATTCTTTCTCCATTTTGTCAGACCCTATAAAGTATAAAGTTCTATATTCTTGATCAGCAACTCGAGATAAAACGAACGAGCCATGTCCGTCCGACTGCCTGTTGCGAGTTGATTCATTCGCTTAGTTTTGAAGATATTGAAGTGAAGCTCGAGATTTAAGCTTTTCTTGGTCCAATTTAGTTTGTATGCTAAAACTAGAATGCCACGCCCACTCTAAGGTGTAGCCCCCATACATTTTTGAATAAATACACTTTTGTCTTTACAAGGATCAGGTCACTATAGAATATAGCCCCCCAAAGTTTATTTTCGAGTTTTGTATAAAGTTATATGAATTTGTTTCAATTGCTTACAGTATAGATTTGATAAGTATATATAAGATAATTATAGTATATACTACATTAAATAAAGATTAGGTCCATAAATCATAAAATCCCTATACTTAAATTTCGGGTGCCGGGTATCAAAACTTCGGTTCAACCGAAGTAAACGTTTTCCCTTGTTTTATTATTATTTTTTATGGTTTTTTTTTTTTTTAATAAAAACAACTATTAAAACACAGGCACATTAAAACCCCAAATGTTTCAATGTTGCTATCTTTTACATTTTAAATAGAGTTGCAAGGTTTCATTTTCAGTTTGGCGGATCGCAAATTTAAATTTTGTTGTATAGAAATGCAAAAACTTAAAAAAAAATGGCTACCTTATGCAATCAATGAAAACACTCGAGGTATTGGTGTCACGGTTTAAATTTACACCAAAACTCTAAGTTTTCGGTGTCAACCCTGATATATTGTGTAATAGAACCGTCCAGTAAAAGTTCATTTGAATATAGTTTTGAAAAAAATGGTCGTTGCCGAGTTTTTCAGCTAGTGTTCATTTAAAGTTAAAAACTAAATAGAAAATAATATCTTTAAAACTTTTATATATTTTTTTTTATTATTCTTAGTTATTATTCTTAATTATTTTTACAATTTTATTTTATTTTTTATGTAACCTGAATTAAAAATATTGTAACAATCAGAAAATTTTTAAATCTTCTACATGCGAGTCGGTATTTCAAATAAATCATTTCCGTAACAATATTTTATGAACGCACTGTACCGACTGACTACGCTTCTCTCATTTACACTCGTGCAATTCATTGCTCTCATATGAATTGTTTTGTATTTTGTATTTGCTTGCATTTCTCTCGTCTCGTCACGTCTCGTCTGTCGTCTCTCGTCTGGTGTCGTGTCGTCTCGTGATAGTTTTGTTGTTAAAAATGTATTGAATTTGTTGTTGCTCTTCAAATCTGTGCTGGTCGTTGGCTTTTCGTACTACAACCTTTCCGTTTCAGCCCTCCTCTTCAAACAATCAACGTTTCTCCTACACTTTTGCCATTGTCGATGACGTGCATTTGCATTTGTTGCAGCATTTGTTATTTCTTTTTTTTTTTTTTTTCTTTTTGTTTTTGCTTTGTGTCCTTTTTTTGACCCCCGCCACTTAGACTCAGACTCAGTAAATAGAGTATTATCGGAATTGTCGAAAAGTTTGTAACGCATTAAACGTAAATATTGTAAATTTTTGCACTGCCAGACATATCGATTTAGTTTCATTTTAAATAATTTTAAAGTTGCATTTTGATACAAAAAAAAATACCAAACAGACAGACAGACAGACAGACATGGTTGGACATCGAGCTAGATCGAATCGAATCGTCTCGTTGAGAATTGCTATTTTTGAAGTTCTTTAAAGACGAAAATTAATAACTATAAACTTCAGTTTTAAAAAGTGTAAAAAATAGTCTAGAACTTAAAACATTATCCATAACGAATTTGAATTTTAGAATAAGTTGTACATCCTTCAGCATATTCATACATTTTAACGCACCTAATTTACCCTGTTACCCTTCAAGAAAAAGATACATAAAAGTCTGTACGGTATATAATCGGGACCACTGAGACCCGGTATATGCAGAAACGGCATAAACATAATTATACATTGGAATGAGCAAGTTAGGGGATCAAATAATTTATCCGATTTGAGATCGGTGTCACTTACGCCACGGGCCGATAGTGCGCTCGGTGGTTTAAACTAAAATTTTGTCAGGGAATGGTTTGAAATGATAGAAATGGAAATAATAATAGTTAAAAAATTTTACAAATCAAGGCAAGTATTAAATAGTTTTCAAAATAGTCTTCAGATATGTTAGCATGAAGGAACTTATTATTATTATTTTATTATTTTATATCTTTAAATAATTTTCGATAGCTCTCGGCCTGAGAAATTTTTCTGTGGATTACTTTTTGCGAAATCAGAAAACGTGATTTTAGTTTTATTTTTTCTGATATTAAATATCGCTTGGGGCAGTTCCTTCATGCTTAAACGGCTATGCTCTTTTTGAACTTTGTTACAAATGGAAGAAAAACAAATCGGTACAGGTACAAGCTATGTATTAATTTGTTTTCTGTATGTAAGTGTTTATGATTTCCAATCTTATTTAAGATCGATAACTATAACGTTGATTACACTACTACATATCATAAAGTTCGCATTTTCCTTTCTTTGCATTTCACTTAATTCAGCAACGACACAAGTACGAGTATAATATTTCATATCAGTCGTCAATATTTATTTTATCGGTCGTTAAACTTGACGAGTCATTTTGAGAGTAAAGATACATCTACATATGTACACACAAATACATGCAAAACAAAAAATTTTTTTTTAGCACTTAATTAGTGAGAGTAAAGCCAACAATTAATTTCTGAACAAAATATATGGGTAAAGTGACCACCACAAAAATATTACAATATAAAAAATGAAGCATTTTACGTTTTCCTTCGATAGAATATTAATTTAATTGAGTTAACGGCTCCTATTTAAAATCACCAAAAGCTTTTCTGACGATTTTCTATTATCGTGTAAGGCAACAAAAAGGTTAAGTGTAATTACAACAAAACACAAGCTCAAGACATAAAACAACAACAACAAACACATTGCAGATATAGACAAAGTTTAAAAAAAAAAACAAAAAAAAAACCAACGCATTTTATTTTAGTTTTTTGCATTAAATAACGTTGTGGGCAATGAGTGGGCACAAAAAGCCTGTGGCTGCCCATCGTTATTGTAAACAATACTTTCGAATTATGGTCACTCTGTATAGTGTAACACATCTAGGGTCGATTTAACAATAAACACCAGCTCTCTCTTTCTCTCTTTATCACTCGCTTGCCCGCTCTATTCTGTAAACGCTATTTAATCACCCACAATACTATTTGCCCTCTCTCTCACAGTTTTATGCACTGCATAGCAATCACGCATACAATTAAACCGTTATCTACACACAGAACAAATAAAAATAAATACAAAAAAACCAAAAGCAAAAGAAATATAAAAGAAAACAAAGCCATGACCGTGAAGTTTAATGCCCTCCGGTGATATTGTTGCTATAGGAAAAAAAAAGTATGTAGGTACATACATATTACATATGTTTATAGACATATTTCTTCATATACATATGTATATGTGAAATAAATATCTGTAAATAGGGCTGTGCAGGGGCGTCATTTGAGTGACAGGCTGTGGGGTTTGTGGGGGACGCATTGGCTGGCCAAGGATCGATCAGTACTTTCAAAAATAATTGTAATTGTACAAAAAAAAGTTATAAGCAATTAGCAAAAATTATATAAATAAATAAAAAAACAAGTATAAAAGTTAACTTCGGTGGAAACGAAGCTTAAATACCCGTCACACGTATTTTTAAAACTTCGAGATGTTATGGAAGGGATCAATGGTCTGATACAACTCACACAGTATTGGTATTAAATTTGAAGCTAAAAACATAGACCTTAAAAAAACAAAATTCGAAACTATTCGGTAAGGTTGTGTGGGTCATATGTCTAAAAATGGGCGTCTCATCTTGGTTTGATATTGGAAAATAAAATATTTGAGTCAAAACATTCAAAACTAGTATCCATTTTCATACAAAAATGGGCGGTAAGTTTGTATTGGGGCTACACATTAAAATGGGCGTGGCACATTTGTTTTGACACTAGATGATATTATAGGTAATTTTACCCAATTTGGAGTTAATATATATGCAGAAATAATACACATTTTCATACAAAAATTCGAAAATGAGCGGTCATTTTGTATGGAGGCTACACATAAAAATGGGCGTGTTACTTTCATTTTCGAACTTGAACTGGTCGTTCCCAGAAGAAGCTTAAGTTTTAAATTTCAGCTAAATGTCTACAGTAGTCTCCGAAAGAATTTCGATGAAATAAACAAACGGACATGGCTAGATCGACTCGTCTCATCGAGCTGATCATGTACGAGTATCAAAAAAAAACTACCGAAACTTTTCTTATGAATTTCTTTCAAAAGAATTATTATACTTTTGATAAATTAGAAAAAAAATATATGTTGGCTCTCGCTCTTATAGTCTCCGAGATAATCGTTTTCGTACAGCAGCACACGGACAGCAAAGTATGTAATAAGCAAAAGGAAACATGATAGACCCTATGAAGTATACATATGCTTTATCAGCATTGAAGGGCGAGTCGATATAGCCATGTCTGTCTGTCCGAATGAAAACGATTATTTCAGAGACTATAAGTGAGAAGGCCACCATTTTTGTTATGTAATCTAGGTACTCTAATTGATGTCAGAATTATGCATATGATAGTTCCAATCAAATATATACATATTCTAATATGAGTAGGATCAATAACATTTTTAGCATATACACCATAAAAATTTTCCACAATTTTATACACTGTTCAAGAAGTTTAAAAAAAAGAGACTATATAGATCCAATAAGTAAACATATATATTCTTGATCAGCACTGAAAGTGGAGTCGAACTAGCTATGTTTGTCGTCCCGTTTTTCCTTTTGTCATGCTGCCTGCCGTAAGTAAACGATAATTTCGAAGACTATAAGTGATAGAGCCATTATATTCAAAACATAGACTCTCCTGAGCCGACAAGTGTTCACTTTCAAACGGTTTCTCTAAAGCTCTATTTTAAAGTGTACCTCCCATACAAATCGAACTCAAAATTTTAGATTTTTTGAACAAAAACGTCTTTGTTTCTTATTCTAGGAAGTCCAATAAAATATTTCAAGATGGTAAGGACCAACAAAACATTTAGATGTGCTAAGAAAGGACGTTAAGTTTAGGTACAGCGATTTTGCAGTCGAGCTTTCTCGACTCCAGCGTTCTTTCATGTTTAAATTGCTTATGAATCCTGGTACACCTTTATTATTTCAAACAAATGAGAGTGAGTTACATTTTAAGGTATTCTGACAGCAGTACCAATTTCGATATTTTTTAAACCGATTGGATTTGCTTACTTTTGCAAGAGTAGAGCAACAAAATACATAGATTTTGTTGTTGTTGTTTTAAAAAATGCATGGTTCAAAAGCAAGTTCTGTCTGTTTAAAAAGCGCACTGGATTCTTGAATACCTATAATATTTAGGTCAAAAGGAAGTTCACACAAAAAAAACAAAAAAAAAAAACATGTATGAGAAAGGCGTAGTACAATAATTATTTTTATAAATGAGTAGTGCCATTGTTTGAAATGCCATTCAAAGGACCTTTATAAAAAGCAGAGATCAGCTATCAGACATTATTATTATTATTTTTTTTTAATTTAATGACCATATCGTAGCAACAACCCGATGCACTGCTCATCATTAATGTCAAAAGTTTTTTTTTTTTTAAATTGTTTTTGTTTTGTCAGGACAGAAAAAATGCGACGCGTATTCGAAAAACGTGTCCTAGGTTAGGGTTATTATTTGATGCATTTAAAAATAAGGGCAGTTTTTTTTATTATTTTTTATTGTACAGCCACGAAACCAGCTGTAAACTGAATGACTGGCTTTTAAGGGTTGAAAACGTCCGAAAAAAATTGGTCCACAGAAAGTTTTTGATGACTGACAACAACAAACACCAACGGTGGGCAGCAAGCGACAATAGGTTGCATAAATAAATATTTGTTGATGATTATTACTGGTAAAAAAAAAAACTCTGTCACTTTTTCAATATTCCTGGTTACGGATTAAAAATATGTCACTTCTTCTGCAAATCATGAATTTCTGCTTAAGCTTGGAACAAATTCTGAAGATAATTATCATCCCACTTGGCACCAAAAAGATGGTTCTCGAAGGAATCTAATGATCCTGAGACTATCATTATTCAAGCATTGCAAAAGCACCATAAACTGCGTTAATAATTTTTATACAAGTTATGGTCGCTTCCTGTCCACCGTGTCAATGGTATGCAAGGGTAAAGCATATTGTGTAAGATTCAAAAATCGAAATAATTAAAAAAATAAAATAATCGTAAAGAGATTTGACTGAAAACAATATAATAAATAACACTGAACTGCATAATCAAATTTTCCTGTGTGACAAGAATGCTCTAAAGGCGCATGTGACGAGTTAAAGCTTTAAGATTGAGATTTTGTTAGCACGTTAGAGTTCATCTCTACAATTGTCCCAAAAAACGTTACTTATAGGAACTTCAATCCCAAAAAACATGACGGAAAGCTTCTGAGACAAAAACCAAACGGAAATCGTTTTCTTTTACTCTGTGTTCCCCCTGGATGGTCCAACGCTTATTAAGGATATATTATTTATCCGTTTTGAACGCACGGAATTGTGCAAGGACAACTCGTGAATTTTGTATGACGACAACGAACCATCTCATTTTGGCGTGATTTTACAGAAGAGTTCAAAATCAAAAACTCAATAAATGTCATCGAGGAACCAACGTATTTGCCGGATCTGGCTAACTGTGACTTTTTTTCAGCTCCCAAAGCTAAAATTTTCTCTGCGGGGAAAGCGTTTTGAGTCGATTGATATCATCAAAATCAAAATTCGTCGAAGAAGCTGTAGGCCATAAATACGGCGGTCTATGAGTGGTTCATGGAAGATTGGAGAATTGGTAAAATGGAGCCTATTTTAAAGGCGACACAATAAATTCCAATGATTAAATTTAAAAATAATTTTCGGGTACTTGCTTTACAGAATATGTATGAAAATAAAAAAGATTAAACTCCATTTCGACTTCTGTTCCTGAAAGTTCTTATCGAAATCAGTCCAGTTTTTTGATTTAAACTCGTTTAGCTAAAAATCTAAGACAATTAGAAAGTTACAGTCTTCAAGACTAATGTAGAAAAATCTATTGGCTATATTTTTGCTTAAGAACGGAACTCACTCTCTCTCAGAATTTCAAAGTTAAGTTGGGCGTAAAAATTTTTTTTCAAAAGTCGAGGAGAATAACCATTGTTCGAAACCAAGAAGATATGCGATATGAGAACAATAGTTATTCTAAACAATTCGTCATATATACTATATATATGGTTCTTACATACTCGTACATATGACAACAAATCACCACTACCGAAAAAAAACAACAAAAAGAAAAAAAATGAAAATTTAGATAGCTTAGATGACTTGCAGTTGCCTGCATGCAATGCTTATGCTTATCAGTGAAATAAAAAAAAAAAAAAAAAATATTAAAAAAAGGTGAAGAAAGCAGTCAGGCGTATGACTTCACCTTGTTATTATTTCGCCATCCCATCTCCACGCATATAAACAACAAGTCAAATGCGCCAATAAAGAGTAGGAAATAAGAAAAACAAATGGCTAGGTCGGTCGTTCACCTGCCAAAGAGAGCCAAAAAAAAAAAATAAAGAAAAAAAAAAAACAACTCAAAACGCACAGTAGGTCGTTTCAATGTTTGAATGCGCAAAAATTTGCTGAAGAAAAATATTCACAAATATTGAATGACGTCTTCATTCAAAAAGACAAAGCGCTATGCTACAAAAACATTTTAAATTTAATTTTTATTTTATTATTTTATTTGTAAATATAAATATTTTTTAATATATTAATATTTTTTTTATTTACTCAAAATATTTGAATTTTGTTAACATTTTTTACAATATGAATCACAGTGACGCAGACATTGCAAAGAGTTTGCGAGAGCGACCGAACGAGAGAGAGAGAGACAACATATAACAACAACACAACACAACAGCACAAGGAAGATATTAAGCACAGAGTACAAAATATTAACAACGAAACTTTTATACGCTACACAACATATTATTTGACCAAGGAAATGTAACACTAATCGTGAGATAGGTATAAACCGTTATATGTCTCGAATGTCTGGGACACATATAATAAGTATTTTAGTTTATATTGGATTCTACTTAATTACTAAATTAAAAATTTAAACAAAATTGGGTCAACAGAATGTGGAATAATTTGTATATATAAATCTCTTACACCTGACTGACTGATTTCAGGCGATCGGCGAAATTTTTACTGCGCATTGAGTAGAGGAACATTTTGCAAAATTTTGTCTGGGGGCCTAATGAGGGCCTTGAAACCGGAAAAGCCATATCTTTGCATTGAATAGACGTAGAGAAACAGGGCACCTTTGAAAGATGGTTCGAAAATATTTTAGGTGTGTTCAAGCAATTTCCGAAATTTGGAACTGGGACCCATGGGTGAACCCAAAATAGATAGAAATATTTCAGGTAAGCACTAAGATGGAATTTTTAAAAATTTTGACCAGGGCCTTATAGGGGCCTTGTAACCTGAAAAGCATGTTTTTGCATTGAATAGACGCAAAGACTTGAAACAGAACGCCTTTGAAAGATGGTTAAAAAAATATTGTAGGCGTGTTCAAAATATTTCCGAAATTTGGAACTGGGACCCAATTTTTTTGTATTTTAGATTTTAGATGAGCACTAAAACGTGATATCGCAATTGAAAGATAGTTAGAAAATATATTAGGCGTGTTCAAGGGTTTTCCAAAGTTTGGACTTGGGACCCATTGGTGGACCCAAAATAGAATAGCGGGTACATGCTAGTAGCACTACGTTTTCTTATAATTATTTTTGATAAGCAGAAAGCGTGAAAGTGTACGTTTAAAACACACGTTCCAATGCATGCACCTTGCTTGATTAGTTCTAATTGTGTAGGGTACACATAAAAAAAAAAAACAACAAAAAAAAAACGCGCGTGTTCTGCCTTCTGAGTAGCGGCAACGAGAAATGTTGTTGGCTGGCGAGGCAATGTGAATAACATTTTTTGCCGGTAAGGAAGCAAAATCAAATCAAACACTTTAAAAGAGCAAAGAGAGAGAAAGAGCGAGAGAGTGCGTTGGAGCGCGCGTTGTTATTATTATTTTTGTTGTTGTTTTGTCCCCGCTTCTGGTTTTGTCTTTTTTTTGTTGTTGTTGTTGTTTTGTTGTTATTGTTGCTGTACTGTACTTCGTTTGGTTTCTTTCTTTCTTTCTTTCTTTTATGTCATGTGGTTGTGTTCTTGTCTGTTATTTTTACTTTGCTCTTGTTGAGAGTTTAATGACTTTTCTGGTACACTTTTAACTGCCTTAACAGGCAGCATACACATACATAAATATGTACATGTATATGTGTATATATGTAAAATATTATTATGGTTTGAAATCGTAATGTAATATTTGACATTTGCTATAAATATGTATGGAGTAATTAAAGATTTTGATTAAGACCATCGACTAGACTATGAATTTTATAAAATTGATAAAACAGCTCAAGAGTAGCTAGTAAATTATCGGGACATAGATTTTGTCAAAAATTAAAGCCTCCAAAATTATTTATGTGCAATTTTTTTTAAAATACGATTCTAAAAAATTGTTTCAAAATATTTTTGAAGATTATATAAAGTTTTCAGCTGGCTGCATTGATTTAAAAATATTAAAAAATTCTTTTAAAAAATCTTAATTTTTTGTTTATTTAAATTATAGCTTAAATTTCGATTATTTATAATTAATTTCTAGAAATATAACTACAATATTTCAACTCAAATTTAATTAATTTTTTTTTCTTTTTATATTTTTTTAACCAAAAAAAAATCTTTTTATTTATTCACACATTTAAATTTTTCTTGTAAATTTCTGTTGTGAGCTTTTTTTTTAAACTTCAATGGAAAATGTGTGTTAACTTCGGTTATTCACATTGAACGTGCCCTTTTATGTATATGTACATACTTAGGGTGACCAGTTATTCCGTTTTTGTATCAAATTTATTTTTCTAATGCATAGCTGCCAATATTAAAAGATGTAGTATTATGCATCTATCTCGCGCTCTCTCTCTCTTCTTTGTGAAACCAATCTGCATTGAAAAAATTAATGGAAATAGTTTCATCTCTCATTCTCTCAGTCTTTGCAGCTACAAAACAAAGCTTACAGGAATAGTTTAGAAGAGAAATTTACATTTTCTGTTACGCTTTACAATGGAGATGGGCGGAAGTCGGGACGAGAATCCCGTGGGTTCCTGCTTGTTTGTACTTAAAAGTATTTGAGACACGGCGGGATCCACAAGATTCCGCGGGATTTTCACACCGACGCCCATCTTTACTGTAAAAACAATATTAAGCTTAAATAAGAACAGTTATGTGACATACATGCTTATAAAAAATTTCACAAATCATGGAAGAAGAAAAAAATAAAAAATGTATTTGGTCAGCCTAACATGCTCAAAACAGAGAAGTTATAAATTAAAAGAGCGCAAAAAGCATGCAAGAGCAGGTAAAATATGAGAAGAACAAAAAAAAAAAAAAAACATGGACAAAATTACAAAATAAAATGAAGTTGTAAATGTATGAAGAAAAATGCATTTGTACGGCATACGATATGTATGTGTATAGTATACATATGTATACAATGAAGTTTATGAATCATTAAAGTATAGCATCCCACAAACTTAACTAAGACTTCTTAAATATATGTACATATGCTGTTCTCGAAGTGTAAAAGGGTATATTAGGTGTTTGTAAGAGATATAATGGACCCTATAAAGTATCTAGTTATAAACTTCAACAGCTTTAAAAGAAGAATCGATCTAGCTATGTCTGTCCGTCAACTCATCGGTCGTCTGCCGCATGAAATTGATTATCTTGGAGACTATAAGAGTTATAACCAACATCTTTGAAGTTAGGAAGTTATAAACCCATTAAAAAAATATGCACCAGTACCTTGTGTAGTGTTGAAAATTATAAAAAGTTTTGCAGCTTGTAGCGGTGTCATGGAAATCTTTAGTAAATCTGCAGTCAAATCTTTTAAAATCTCTTTTGCTTGATATTTCGTTGGTAAATAAGTTTTCCCTGACATCCCTGAAAAACTCATCGACAAAATTTACATCATGGTCATTGTCAATGTCGCGGCATTGTAGAACAATTAAAGGTTAAAAAAACAATACATCAAAATAATGTAACACAACAAAACCACCCCAAACCCAAACTCAATGTAACACCGTGTTTGCGTTAAGGGTTCTGTACATGCGACCGAACACTTATTTGGCTGGAAACATTTCCTTCTTTTTGCTCTTTAAATTCAAGTTTTTCGTTGTGGGGTAAAAATTAATAAATATTTATGTTTCTTGATTATCAGAAATGACAGGGTGCATTGGCATTTTTGTAATGCTGATTTCGAGAATGTGAGTAATTTACAATCTGTATGAAAATAGCTTTGTATCGTACTATATGTGCTTGTATGTATATGAAATAAGGGTAACATGACATTGAAATTCATTTTGAAGGTTCTCTCGTTTGTTGTTGCTGTTGTTTTATTTTTCTCTGCTTTGATAAAAGATACAAATTTTCGTTTATATAAAAAGTTTTCATATAGCTTACAAGTTTCATAAAATATCTGTGGTATATATATTTTGAATTCCAAAATGACAGACGAAATTCAATTAGAAAACTTTTTAACTCAGGGTTTTTTTTTTTTTTTTGGATCTGTGGTCGCTTTTTCAAAATTCAAAAAAGACAGATTTCAATTCATTGTGTTCAGCGATCCCAAATTAACATTAAAGAACAGATCGGTTTAAAATAGTTATTTGAGGAAAAAATATGAAATTTCGTGAGCATTTTAATGGGATCGGGAAAAGTTTGAATCATTTAAAAAGTGGTCATTTCAAGATAACAAAAAAAAAAAAACAATGTACTCATATTTTTAAAGAGTAGCACAGCTTCGAATTTGGCGTAATAATAAATTTCTCTTTTTTTTTTTTTTTTTTGGCGTTCTTTGAGTTTTTTGAACTTTTGCTCCGTTTTGTCGTGTGAAGGTGACGTAAGCCATGTTCCCTTGTAAGCACAAAAATGAAAGAAGAAGAAGAAGGGACGTGTGAAGTTTAACAATTCACGATTTATTTCTATTTCTATGCAAACATATAAGTTTATAAATAACTATGTACCCACAGCGTACATATGTATTGGATACAAAAGAGCTTAAGCAGCTGATCGGCTGCTAAAGTCAAAGCATATCCAAAGCTATCCATAACTTATTTTGCGTGAGAGGTCAAAAATTTGATAGAGAACTACACTGTGCGACACAAAATAATAGCTGGAAAATCTTATAACGAATAGAGTACTGATACTTGGAATTTAAGAGAACCCCCAGAATCTGGACTTATGGTTAAAAATTAGATTTTCCCACTATTTTTACTTATTGGGGTTCTTTTTTTTAAAACAATTTTTGAAAGTAAAAACTTTGATCTTTTGAACAATTAATTATGACATTGCAGTTGCTATTTTTATTTGTTATTCTGTTCTTATAATTAAAATTTGAACCCATTATTGTGTCTAAACTTTGTTTGCATTTCCGTAGCCACCGATGATCTTAAATAAACTAAACCAACATGTACCGGGTATTTGAGCTACGGTTCCACCAAAGTTAATCTTTTTCCTTGTATATAGATTTGTTGAACGACTGAAAATTAAATTTGATGACATATCTATGTTTATAACAAAATCTTTATACTCTATTATAAAAAGCTCAGGTATGGAACGGCAAAAAATAGAAAAAAATATGTTATTGTTCTAATAAAACATATAGAACAATACCATATCTGTATATAAAACTTTTTCAACTGACTGACTTCAGGCGATCGGCTAATGATAGAAAGCTGAAATTTTTACTGTACATATGTTTGTAGAGAAGCACTAAGGCGAGATTTTTGATAACTTTTTTGGGAAAGGGCCTGATGGGGGCCCTGAAACCGGAAAGGCATATCTTTGGAATGAATAGACTTGAAACTGGGCGCATTTGAAAGATGATTGAAACATATTTTAGGCGTGTTGAAGGGATTTCTGAAATTTGAATGTAGGACCCATAGGTGGATCCAAAATAAATTTGTTGATAAAATTTTTTTTTTTATTCTTTTTAGATTTTACGTGAGCGCTAAGACGGGATTTTGGAAAATTTTGACTCGGTACCTAATGGAAACGCCATATCTTTAAAATTAATAGACTTGACTCTGTGTGCATTTGAGAGATGGTAAAAAATATTATAGGAGTGTTCAAGAGATTTCCGAAATTTGGACCTGGGTCTCATTGATGGATCAAAAATAAATTTATTTAGCCAATTTATATTTAGTGGACAAAAAAAAAAAAAAAAAAAAAAAAAGAGAAAAACCACGGGTACATGCTAGTCTTTTATAGATTTCTGAAAAAGAGATTAAAATTTTCTACGTTTATTTCGTGCTATTTCATTGAACGCAGTTTACTCGTATATGCAAAAATTGAGGCTTAAAGTATTAAACTCTGTTTTCGATATGGTTCAAAAATTGGTTCGAGCTTTGCTGAAATAAGCAATTATTTATTTCTTTACATTGAGATTCGGCTAATACAAAGCGTTCAATAATTTTGAGCGATAAAAAAAAAAAAACAGTTCGAATTTAAATGAAAATATATATTTTGTGATGCAATACAAAATGATAAGATGTCATATGAACAACAACAACAACAACAACAATAATCAAAAATGAGTTAAATGGCCCCTTTCTTTTGTGCTTCTCAAAACGAACAGCAACGTTACTTTAGCCCAGCAACAAAAAAACAAAAAAAAAAAAAAAAGATGATTTGTATATATTTTTGTCTCTCTCTTACACACAATACTCACTCACTCACTCAATAGCATATTCCCAACAAAAGCCCATTTGTTTATCAATTTTAAACACAAGCGTTGCGTTGCGCTGCGCTGTTTTTGTATGCGTGACTGCCCAAAAATTTCAATAGCAAAGTTCAATGAACTCCAAAAAAAAAAAAAAAAAAAAACACAAGAAGAAGAAAAAGAGAAAGAAGATAGTTTGCGTGAGAGATGTCATTGACTTACTTATACGCTCTCGTAATTGCCGAAAATCAGTAACATTTCTCATTGCTAACACACACACACACCCTCTCTCTCTCTCTCTCTGTCTCTTTCGTATACTCTCGCACGCATTGCGTATTATTTGTAAGGGAAATTAATATAACATAAATACGTAAAGGTTTATACAGACTGTTTAATACGCTGTATTATTTTTATAGGGAACTACTCAAATTAATAGTTCTACCCAATTATACTCTTCTGTAACACTTTGAACTATATTTTAGAACATTAACTATTAAATATGTACTTTAAATCCATAAGTCAGTCCATAGGGTCAGTCACATCAAATATACACTTCCATGCTCAAAACGAATTAATTAAGTTCTTCATGAGATTTGCACCGGAGACAAATGTTCGTACAAAATGATTATACCCTGCTCCCTTTAGTAGGTACAGCGTATAAAAATAACTAAAAATCCAAATGGCAAAATGCCAATGCGAGAGAGAGCAAAATTTGGCGAGAATATATAGTAAAACAGAGCACACGTTTTGTTTTTTTTTTTTTTTTTTTCAATGTATGGCATTGTAGTGGGAGTATTGTATTGTATTTATTTTTGAATTAGTTTGTGCTTTACCATTAAATGTTTTAAATAGTCTTTAGAAATTCTATGAAAAATTTACATTAGTTTATATCCCATGATAAAGTACCTTTTCCATGAAATTTTTGACATTGTTTCCAAAAATGGTTACCGAAAAAATGTTTTTTAAGAACCGTTCTCGAGATATGTATGTTTCTTTAAAGAAGCACCTTTTTATGCCTTAAGAAGAGATATGCACCTTTATAATGCATAATGTCGTACAAGACATGTCATGTATAATATCGTGCAAGACATGTCATGTATAATGTCGTGCAATACATGTGATGTATGATGTCGTGCAAGACATGTCATGTATAATGTCGTGCAACACATGTGATGTATGATGTCGTGCAATACATGTGATGTATGATGTCGTGCAAGACATGTCATGTATGATGTCATGTATGATGTCGTGCAGGACGTTTCATATATGGTGCGTTCGTTGGCAACGCTTTTTATAGATCCTTTAAAAACTTTAAAACTATTTTTTAATTCGCAGAGGTAAGCGGTAAATTCCAGAACAGACCACTTTAAATATGTATATTGACCACCACAATTCTATTAATTTTGACATTATCAAATCTACGAGTAATTCTATTAACATTTTCAATATTTCCGCATATAAACAAAAGTATTTAGTATAAAGTTCTTCTAAAGAAACACTTTTGCCGTTTCTATAGTTTGATTTTTGGTTCAAAACCATTTTCTTTCAAAAGAGCTGGTTCGGTTAACGGTTCGAAAAAAAACACTTAAAAATGCTGTGGTTCGGTTCAAAACCGACTTGCAGCCCTAAAACAAAAAACTAAGCAACATTCGTTTTGGAAAACTTAAATTCTGAGACATGCAAAATTAATTTTTATAATTCGATTCAAGTTTCCAAAATATCTAAACTAATTTAAATTTAAATAAATATTTTTAATCAAGCTTCAATTCCCAGCGTTTCCTGGGTCCACCGCATATGTATGGTTCGCTGTTAATAATTTAATTTTAATTTGTCTTTTCATCTGGTACTCACCTAAAATGTCTCTGGTACGATGGCATTTTCCAATACTAACTTCTTATAAAGTGTATCTAAATCCAACTTTGTATTTTAACGGTTAAACACTCCAGAGTCCAGTTTCGTATGAAAGTTGTAGATCCGATTTGAAAATATTAAAAAGTTTTTGAAATTTTCTTTTCGTTTTATTTTAAAAACAATATTTTGAAAAAAAAAAAAAAAAAAAAATACACAAAAAAAAAAATTTTTTTTTTTTTACTTTTTACTTCTTTTTTTTTTTTTGAAATTCTTTTTTTATTTAAATTTATTCTTGAATTTTTTTCTAAACATTTTTATGTTTTGCGCTGTGGCTTTGTTGCAGTTTTTTAATTTTTTTTTTTAATTTTAATTTCTTCTTAAAAATTTCGTTGTTTCATTTTTGTTTATGAAAAATTTATACTTTAAATAAAAAACTTTATTATTTTTTTTTTTTAACAAAATCGGTTTGCAATGTTTAAAGACTTTTACACTTAAAGATTTAGACTTCCTATGATGGAACTCAATTGATATATTTTTATAAACATTTGCATTTATTATTATTTTTTTTTTAATATTTTCTATGAAGAATTTTTATTTACAATTATTGAAATCACTTGTTTCACTTTTTAATCGGAGTTACCTGTAAAGAAAAAAAAAGGGAAATGAATAAGTTATCAGTATATTTAATTGTCTCTGTATGGATACACATCCGTACTATATTAAATCTAGAAAAAAAAAATACCAAAGATAATGGACACAGATGCAACGCATCAAAGTTGCACTGCATTTGAATCTCAGTTCCTGAAAGTACTTATCGAATTAAGGCAAGTTCCAATAAGGGTTTTTTAGTTTAGCATGGAATCTTGGAATCGTGTTTTATCTTTCTATTCTAGGTATGGAAGTTCCTAGATTTGTATAGAAAGGTATGGTACCCCATAAAAAAGAGCTAGAGAAACTCCGTTGTCACTCGACGGCTCAGTAGAGTCTAAAGGTTCAAATATGGTGGCTCTACCTTTTAAAGCCTCCGACGGATGGACGAACCGACAAAGCTATATCGACACTCATTTCAATGCTGTTCGAGAATTTAGGTTTTGAAGATATTAATCTGTAGTTTTATAATAAATCTTAGAAGAGAATTGCTGATCTAGCAAAAGTTTAACACCTTCTATATTGGTTCCTTCTGGAAAATCGTGATTACAAATTTGTAGTTGTGTTAATTTTGATAAAAATAACTCAATTTTGCATCTTTTAGAGTAAACGGAACCAAGTTTGAATATGTCAGCGGACTTATCTGCTTTTTTTTTTTTTTTTTTTTTTAAATATTTGTAAACGACAGTCAAGCTGGTTTAATACATATTTTCTTTTATTGCAATATTTATTACAAGCTTATCTAAAATTGAACTAACACTAAAACACCTGAAAATTTCTTAATTTCTTATAACAAAATCCAGACCACATTCCTATCAGGAATCAAATTACTACGTATGTATTTCAAATGATATTCAAACTAATGTTCTTATATAGTAAGTATGGAATGCATTGTGCAATAAAAAAAAAATGGCTATTTGCTATAATAAGGCGATCTAAAGCAATCTATACACAATCAAGAAACACAATCCTCTCGATTCTGACATACAAACTACTTAGGACCAAAAAAAAAAAAAAAAAGACAGAAATAATTAGTATTTTCATCGGAGCTATACGTTACAATGGGCGTGGTAACTTGATTCTGACATATAAACTGCCTAGGATCAAAAAAAAAAAAAGTTTAAAATTTCAGAGTAAAACGCTTCGCATTTGACAGACAGACGGACGCAGATGAACAAAGCTAAATCGATTTGTCATGAACGAGCTATATTATTGAACAGCTCCATATAGCCATCTCTGTCTGTCTAACTCATTCGCTAAGTTTTAAAGATATTAAACTAAAATTGGGAACTTAAGCTTTTCTCTGTCCTAAGTTCAAGTTCAACTTTTAAAACTTAAGAAAATGGGTTTATTTATGAAGTGATTTATTTAAAATATATTCAAAATACTTAAAAAAAGACCCATGGTTGAGGTAGGTTCACCATAGCATATAGCCCCTATACAAATCTACAAACTTTTTTCGAGTTTTTGTATGAAAAAAAAAAATGGTTTATTTATGAAGCGATTTATTTGAAATATGTTTAAAATATTTACTTATTATAGCAACCCATGATCACATTATTGAAGTAGAATCATATAGCCCCATACAAACCGAAGGCACAATTAAAGTTTTTTTTTTTTCAATTTTGAGAAAAATTATCTAAATATTGGTTCCAACGAAGATTTTCTTGTTTTTATTATGTTTCATTTAGTTAGATCTTCATGTAAACTTGAATTGCGTCGGGACGGAAATCCCGTGGGTTCCCGCTTACTTTAAATCATAAAAACTCAAATATTTGTTTTATTCATTAATCAAAAAGTTTCAGTTTCGTACCTAAAAATTATCGAGACCCAGTGGAACCCAGGGTATTCGACAGAATGGCCAATCCGACGCTTATCTCTAATTCAAACCCTATCATTATAAATATGTGTTTCATAGTTGCTAAATCCAGGGCTCTCGATCTCTTAGTCTTTTATGAGTTTGTGGCTTTTAAATGTGTTCAAAAAAAAAAAAAAAAAATATGAAGTAAGATAAAATTAAAACTTACAAAGATTATTTGCACAGTTTCCATTCCATCGATAAATTTCAGATCAAAATATTACTGAAATTGTTGGCCAATATTTGAATTATTATGTACCTACATGCATGGGTGTAGTAGAAAAAAAACATTTATCCAAAAAGTAACGTTTGCGTTTATTGTTATCAAAAATTTAATTCACTTTAAAAAAAAAATTACATTAAAAAAAAAATTGCACACACATCATATATAAATTTTTTTTTGCTTTTCAATTTATGAACAAAAATATGGATGTACTTGTACATACATTTAGATGATACATTTGTATGTTTTGATGTATAATTTCATACATTTTAGATACAATTTTATGGCGTTCACTTTGTTGTTGTTTTGAAAACGTTTAAAAAACAAAAAAAAAAAAAAAAAAACACACAAAATACTTCTTTCTTTTTTTTAAGTAATTGAATCAAAAATTTCCAAATGAAACATTTTTATTTTTATTATTATTTTTTTATTTTTATTAATTATTATTATATAATTGGCTTAAATGCAGATATGTATTTCTTAGCTTGGTTTTAATCCTGGTTTAAGAAATTTGTTGCAAAGAAGCAATTCATTTTTTCTTTTCAAATTCTTTGCAATTTATAATCAAATTTTTGACAACAAATTTTTTGCTGCAACATTTTTTTTTTTTTTTTTTTTTTTTACAGCACACAACAAACCAAAAAAAAAAAATTGTCACTTTTCAAAAAAAAAAAAAAAAAAAAAACTAAAACAAAAAACGGCACCAAACAAAATTCAAAATTGAATTTTTTTTTTTTTAAATTCAAAATTTGCTTATTGCAGTTTTTACGCACTCACGAAAAACCAAAAAAAAAAAAAAAAAAAACAAATGTTATGTTGAACCATATTTTTTTTTTTTTTTTTTTTTTTTTCGAAAAACAACGCAAATTTGCCGTTAGAGTTTTCTCTTGCTCTATCTCTGAGCGCGTGACAAAGGCGAATGTGCTGCATGTCTGCAGAGTGTTGCTTGCTGTCGCATAGCGAACAATTAGGAAGTTGCCATATTCCTCTTGTCTCGCTGTAATAAATGCTTCAGCTACTTAAATGCGAAACAAAGCGCAATATATTTGCTATACGCTTCACACACATAGAGCGCGTTTTCCTATTGAACGAAAATATAAACACAAAAGAGAGAAAAGCAGCCGAGAATACGTTAGCTTCATAAACATAACATTTAGTGTTTTCATTACGTTGCCATATTTTATAAAAAAAATTTTTTGTTTCGAATATATTTTTGTAGCATTTGAAGTATATGAATAATAGTACTACTAAAAGTATTGCTGAAAGATAGTACTCTCAGAAATTTGTTTAAACTAAATAAAAGAAGTTCGTATATATAAAAAAAAAAACTGTTATATAATATTTATGTGTTATACTATATTGAAATTGAGTAACACTGAGTTTTGTAATACTAATTTCAGAAATTTAATTATACCGTTTCAAACATTTTAAAACACAAATCTATGCCATTATAAATCCATGAAAAATTTTTCTTTTAAAAATTTCCTAATATATTCATGCATGCCGCAAACAATCTGGCAACACCAAAACAAAACAGAAAAAAAAACGAAGAGAGTGAGAGCGCAACTCACTTCCATGTATTGTATATGCGGCATGCGGAAAACAAAAAGTAAAACAAAAACAATAAGTGAAAAGTTCATTCACATTACAAAGGGTTTACTTACATTTTACATTCATATGAAAAAAAAAAAAAAAAAAAAATGATTTGTAAGCATTTCAGCAAAGCAGCAACAAACAACAACAACAATAAATATGGCAATAATTTAAAAAAAAAAAAATTATTAAAATGAAATTTCAGATGAGTAAGACTGTATATATGCATGCATGTATGCATGTGTGTATGTGTGTGTGTATATTTTTATTTTATTCTATTTTGTTGCTATTTACTCATAGCATATTTTTAAATAAAAAATATAATTAAATTATTAGAATATACACACACACAATAACGCATTTTTATTTTATTTTTATTTTTATTTTTTTTTTTTGCTTATTTTGTTATTATTTTTTATTTACTTTACGCTTTAAGGTGAATGACCGCGAAGTTACCGGTCTCTGTTCATACGAACAGCTGTATTATGGTCGATTCCTTAAATGCTTAGTGCGCTAGAATGCTAGAGCGTGATGCATATATATATATGCTATGCTCTTTGCGCCACGCAATACTGACGAAAAAATTAAGATATCACAAATGAGTACGTTTGAGCGTAATACGAAACTTTTACATTTGTGAAACTTTACAAAAATGTTGAGCTTTTTTTACTCTTTCACTCTTTATCTGCTCTCTTTTTTTATTTCTTAGTTTGTTTTGAAATGAAATGTTTTGGTTCTGTTATGGGACATTGAACTTTTATGAAAAAAAAAAAAAAATAAAAAAAAAAAAAAATAGGGAAAAAAAAAATAAAAATGTGTTCAAATAAAACGCAGGCAATTTCAAAATATTATGTAATTTTAGAATGTACAAAAATACATACATACACATGCATGCATGCATACATGCACAAGTATGCGTGGAACAAATTTTTATTATATTGTATGCATTTGTACCTAATAAAATTTATAAAAGAGTTTCACTAATTTATATAAAACAGTCGTCGGCATAATTATTTTGACAAATACTACTACTGTGATCTAGCAGTGTGTGTGTGTGTGTGTGCAGCATAACGGTACTTTATAAATTTCAAAAGACGACAAGAACATGCATGCTCAACACTTTACTGTAAATCTTTCGTTAATTCTGGGACACGCTTTATTACACTACACCATCAGTTAATCAGTTTCGGTCAATAAGTATTTTAGTAGCAACTTCAAAACAAATCAAATTATTTGAAAAAACGCAAAAACTTAACTGAATCTGTATATCTAGATCAGTGTTGCCACCTTTTTGGTGTTAATAACAGAACAGATCAAAAAAAAAAAAAAAGAAATAAGATTAAAAACAAAATCAAGGAAAAACGTTGACTTCGGACTTGACTTGAATTTTTTTGTTTAGAAATTAAAAATTGAAAAAAAAAAAAAAAAAAATTGGCTACCCTATGGAATCAATGAAAACACTCGAAGTAACGGTGTAACGCTGTAAATTTTCGAGAATTTACACCAAACAGTACTAACACCAAAACTTCGACTCTTTCGGTTCCATCCCTGATAGTAATAATTTTCTTGAAAATATCAGAAAATGGGAGGTAAATTTGTATAAGGCAATACGTTATAGTGGCCTGATCTGTATCATTTCGGTGTTGTGTATATAGGATGATATAGGATGTATTTTTACCCAATTTAAAAAAATTCGAAAATGGACGTTAAATTTCCATGGGGCTATACCTTCGAGTAGGCGTGGCATTCTTCTTTTAAATTGAGGGATTGAATCACCTCGCAACAGAGAGACGGACGTGGTTAGATCGATTTGTTTCGTTAAGCTGATCAAGAATATATATGTATACACTTCTTCTTCTTCAATTCGCTAGAAATGGATAAAAAAGGAAAAAGTATGTAAACGATTATCTCGGAGACTATAACCCACACAAGAACTACGTTGGTTGCTAGTCATATATGTATATAAATAATAAAATATTTGCACCGCCCTGGCGCCACTCAACAACAGCTTAAGTCGTTGCGAGGGTTCGAGTATGGGGCAGCCCATGCGGTTCACTGAAAGTGACCTCTATGAAAAGTAGAGCTTATCTTTACCCATGTCAACTACAAGCTATGCCGCTGCAAAGTATTGCAACAATTTTGTTGTAATGTCGCCAACTGAAAAGCTCATTGATACAAAACTCTAGCAAACACCTTTTTCAGCTACCCAGGCATGGCGTGTGAAAGCGAAAGCGTTAGTTCAATTTGACCGACAGATGGATTTGTTGTTGTTTAGGGTTTCATTCACAATAGAGCGCTATACATTTTCAATTGAGTTTTTTAATATAAAAAGTGTTGCAAAGGAAACGAGCACCAAGAAAATATAAAATAGAGCCCAGTTAACAGTTATTTTTGTAATTTTTTTACATTAATTAAAAATTTTGTTTTGTATTTTAATGCATTTTTTATAATTTTTCTGCAAGCAGGTACAGCAACTGGTACAGCAGCAAATACATTGGGAATGCAGCGTGCAATTAATAGATGATATTGAACTAGGTTCCGTTCCTAGATGAAGATACCGTTATTAAAGCTTACATAGCCATCTGTCGGCCAGAACGAGCGAACTGCGTTCTATTGGAACTTTTTATACGTAATTCTTCCAGATAAAAGCTTCAATTTTATGAAAAAAAGCTCTTTCAGCAAAGACAAGCGCCATTCTAAAATGCAGCATGAGTTGATTTTCGCATAAAAGAACGGCCAACAGATGGCGCAAAATTAAATAAACGAAACACAGGGTGCAAACTAACGCAAATGAACTGGCAGCGCAGGGTGTAAATTGTTCGTCGGAATAAAGAAAATTACTGCATCATTTACATAGATGATTTATTTTAATTTATATATTTAATCATTTTTAATTACTTTAATGTACTTTTATACATATGGTAAGCTTACAGCTAAACATTATTCATAATAAAAAAATATTTATGTATATTTAAGTTTTATTTGTATTTTTCGAAAGATTTCTCTTTGTAAATACGCACATAGCATATCTTATATGGTACATAATATACTTTAAAAAAAAAAACTGATAAGCCCTGTTTAGACAATCTCACTTTAAGCTGATTTGTATTTCTTGTAACTATTAAAAATATTACAAGAATTTTTATTTTTGGTAGCCCATTTTATACGTATTTACGCCAGATGGCGCAACTAACTTACACATTCGATATTAAAATCTGAGATCGACTGAGCACTACATACTTTACTTTTACGTGCTAATTTGAAAAAAAATGTTCGATTCTATAAGGACATTTTTAAAATGTGCTTTTCTCTTCATATATACATATATACACACAAACATTAGCCTAAAAAAAAAAATGGTCCAACTGTATTCTATACAATTAAGTGGTAATAAATATTTATATCATTAGTCAGGGACAATTATGTAAGTTCTGTAATAACAATGACTGTCAGGCACATTACTATACTATATATCTGAATGTCATTAGTTTTTTATTTTTTTAAAATCCAATCCGATAACTGCCTTATTCTAGCATAATTCAGATGCAGAGATTTTGATTACTATTTTCACTTATGGGGCTATAACTCATTTTGCTACGAGCCGATTTTTTATTTTTTAACCAGTTTTGAAAAGAAAAAACTTAAATCTTTCGAACAGTAGACATAATATTACAAACATTTGAGTTTTTCAAGGCAAAATTAAATTTTTTGCTTAAAAATGTATTTAAAAAAAAATACAAATTTGGAAAAAAAACTTTAGCTTTGGAAATACTGTAAAGCTTTTGAAATATAATAAAATTCGATATAATGTTCGAAAGGTCCATGTTTTTTTTTTTTAAACTGGTTAAAAAATAAAATTCGGTTCGTAGTTGACTGAGTTATACTCACAGAAGTGAAAATATAAAGAAAAATCTATTTTTTAACCAAGAGTTCAGATTTTGTGTGTGGCCCTCAAATTGTGTTCAGTTTTTGGTGTGTTAAATTATAAACTACTAAGTGTCGAGAAATAGGCAGTAGATAGAAAAAACGCACAGGAACCCATACGACTTGTTTCCGGACTAAAACGTGAAAAGTTTCGGCTCTAAAAATGTAAAAATGTATTCACAATATTAAACTCTAAATTAAAGATAAACGTTGTATGTCGTCGTAGTCAAAAAAAAACAATCGTTTTTAAAAACGTTAAGTGTCCTCCCATGGTGACGTCATGCTACTGCCGCTAAATAATTCTAACTTGATTTTTTGTTGTAGTTGTTGATTATGCTTTTGTGCTTCTTGCTGCTGCTGCTGACGTTGTTGTGTTGCTGTTGCTGCTGTTGTTGTTGTTGTTGAAACTTCATAAGCACTTTGAATACTATTTTTATTGTTGTTTGTGCCAATTCGTTGTTCTGTTGAGGAGGTAGACGCTGCTGCCGCTGCCTCATTCGCAGTTGCTGTAGCCAACGATTTCTCGAAATCACAGTGTGCCGTAGCGAAGGAGCGAACTTGGAGAAAAAGTCCTCCGTTGCCACCACTATTTAGGAGACGGGCCTGATGTTCCTGTGCTTTGGCGCGCAAACAGGCAATAGAGTTGTTCCTATAAAAAAAAAAAAAACAAGTTTGAAAATATATTTGAGCCAAAAGGTAGGAATTTTTTTTAAAAAATAAGGAATATATTTAGCCGGTAGAACCAAAGTTCAAATATCAGTTCGAATAGCTAAGATGGCAAATGGCGTAGATAGTCTTGGATGGATGGGAAACATATTTCAACGGGAAAGCCATCAAAGCAGCATCAATGCATGATTTGTCTTGCACGATTTCATGCATGGCATGTCATGCATGATATTTCTTGCACGAATTCATGCATGAGACGTCTTGCACGACTTTATGCATGCTATGTCTTGCACGATTTTATGCATGACATGTCTTGCACGATATCATGCATGACATGTCTTGCATGAATGTCGAACTGTGTCTTCATTGTATGTTTTATTTTGAATATATTCCTGCAGAGAAGAGCTCTAATAACAATTTACCTAAATGCATCTGGATCGTGTTCTAAAATCGTTGCTGTTGCCAACAGGTGTTGCCCTCGTTCTCGTTCTCGTTCTCGCTCTCGATCACGTTCTCTTTCTCGCTCAGTTGCAGCTGCTGCCGCTGCAGCGACTGCCGAGCTCATTATTAAATGAAAATCTTTGCTGCTAGTGGCCGCTGCAACACCAGCACCAGCCGCATTGGCAGCATCTAGCAGCGGATGATACGATGGCGTCGCTTGTAATGCAATGCTACTCTTTGAAACTGGAGAATGCATAGAATAGATGGACCCCGATTGTTGTTGTTGCTGCTGCTGTTGAATATGTGAATGCGAATGCGGTGACGGACTGCTTAGTTCAATATGTGGCGAATTCGAACTGGCCGTTGTCGCAGTAGGAGTAGTCGCGGCTGAGGACGCAGAGTGCGGTGCATGCGTAAAACCACTGCTACTGCCACTGTGTAAACTTTGTTGCTGTTGCACCTGATTTATGACCGATGCAATTCCGGTGCTTGTCGTTGAATTTGATGGTGCTGGACTGACGACATTTAAAGATTCATTCGAAGAGCTAAGTGCACGTGAATGTGTACGTAGCTCATCGGATTTAGAACCTGCAGAATCCTCGTGATCGCTGACGCCTGAATCATCGCGAAGTGTAGATTGCGCTTCCATCGATTTACGATGCATACCTGGAAAAAAAAAGAAGAATTTTGGAAATTCATTAATATAATGCCAAGTTGAAATGCTTTATAAAATAGTTTTATAATTGCTGTTCCCCAGTCAAAATTAATTCTATTCATTCTAATGAAAAACTTTATTAATTCTTTAATTCTTTATTACCAGCAGCTATTTAAAACCAATATATTGTATGGTAAGTCAATAATTAAGCACATTTCTTTGAACAATATTAACAATTTAATCTTAGCTAAGCCACTTACAATTACCACCACCATCACCACCAGCGGCAGCAGCACCAGCACCATATTCTCTTTCTTCTTAGTTTCTATTCTGTGGCATTCGCAAGTGCCGAACAAAAGCCTAAGTCAATATAATATTGAGAAAATTAATTTGCGAAACACCCAAAGCATTATTAAATAACACCCAACAACAACAACAACAACAACAATGTGAACAATAAGAGAAACAACAACAACAACAATCACAAACACATTTGGACTTTCATTCAGAAATGTCACCAAAATTTGTATAAAGCAAATACATACTCAGTAAAGAAAAGGGTGGAATGGGTCGATTATGACGTTACAGCGGCGGCGAAAATGAAAATATTTAATATTGAAAGGAGGCAGACGGTTAACTGCCTCCGTTATAGATACACAGGGTGGTTCGAACAGACTTACAATTTATTAATTAGTTTCTGAGCCAAATTGAGACAATTTTAAGGGCACCATACAAGTCTTGGACAACATTTTCATAGAAATGTCGTAGATGTCATGCATGACATGTTTGTACGTCTTCATACAAGACATGTCTTGCACAATTTCATGCATGACATGTCTGACATGACTTAATGCATGACAAGTCTTGCACGATTTCAAGCAAGGCATGTCCCTCATGACTTCATACATGATATGTCTTACACAATTTCATACATGACATGTCTTGCACGATCTCATACATGACATGTCTTGCACGATCTCATACATGACATGCCTTGTACGATTTTATGCATGACGTGCCTTGTTGGACTTCATGCATGACGAGTCTTGCACGACTTTCATGCATAATATGTTTTGCACGACTTAATGCATGATTTGTTTTGCACTCTTTAGACATGTCTTGCACGACTTCATGCATGACATGTCTTGCACGAATTCATGCATGACATATCTTGCACAATTTCATGCATGACATACATTGTTGGACTTCATGCATGACATGTCTTGCACAATTTCATGCGTGACATGTCTTCTATCGCTTTTCTATCGAAATATCGCATAAACATGTTGTGTATTATAAACTCACCAATGCTGAGACAACCGATGATATGTCATCAAGCAGTCACTAGTGACAATATTATTGAAGACAAATTTTTCTGCTAGGTTAGAGCTGAACCAAATCTCTAGAAAGATGCCGACCCATATTGAATAAGACGGAACATACTCCGTATGAAACATAATTAATAAGGTTCACCACATCATCAAACTGTATCTCTATACTCTACAATAGTGTGGCACCATATCTCTATGGTATACTGCACGCCACTGGGCTATACGAAGGTATTAAAAGTTTGATTCTTTTCAAATCTAAATATAAAATGCCAAATGTTCCAATGGGAAATCGCTTAAACATTATAGATAAACGATAAATACTAAGAAGGCATTGATGCCGTGTACGACGATGACGACCGAGAGCAAATTATATCTCGAAGGGTTGCCTTGCCGGTCTCATACTCGTCTACTTTGTGTCGTCAGTAAGGAGGGTGCAAAGTATTTTGAGTATTTTTGCATTTATTAAGCGATTATTAACAAATAAAAGTAAAGCATGTGAAAGTTTTATAACGACAAAGTCAAACGCTGCCAATCCGGAAGGGTGGCAAATAGTAAACATACAAACTATATCATCAGAATCATCATCAACATCATCAGCCGCATTATGGGCACAGACCAGCAAAATACACTTGTTAGGGCAAAAGCCCAACACAATTGTCTCGCAAATGTCCGTTTTTGGTAGCTGCTAATCCGCAAAGTCATTTTGACAGGGTACAAGTGATTGTCTTTATTGTTGCTTGCTGCGGTATTTCGCACTAGGGTTGCTCTCGTTACACGTTATTCGAGGGATGCTGTGCTGTCTTCGTAATAAACTGTGAAGGGTATCATACGTACGACGTATCATCCAATGTCATCATCAACAACATGAACAACGTTTTTCATCATCAATTCAGAATGTTACGCAACATATGACAGAGATTCCAAACAGATAGATACGATTTCAAACGTTGCAAGCATGTACTTCAAATATGTTCACAATTATTGTACGAGTACGATGCTATGCCACACCGCAGATAAAGAAATCCAATAAAAGTTGAGAAAGTTTTGTAGATAGAAACCATGAATGAATAAATGAATGAATTGAAATGGAATAGAATGGAATAAAATGGAATGGGTTGCTTTTATGTTTTTTTTTTTTTTTTATTGAATGTAATGCGATTTTAATCCGCAACGCTACGAATTAGCGTGCCCTTTGCACAACTGTTCAACAGTTATGACAAAAGAAAAATGAACCCCACCAATTCAGTTCCGTCTGTCTGTCTGTCTGAATTGATTATGATGCTAGAATTTTTTATATATATATAAATACTATATCTAATGTAAAAAAGAAACTAGTTTGTATAATTTGTATTTAATTTGATATAATTATTGCATTTACATTTTTGTTCCATACCTAGTAGCCATGGCGCCACTGCATTATTCTCTTTAGCTGATTTCAATATTGTCTCCGGCAGCGGTAAAGAATGGCGTACCATTGCCCCATATAGTCCATATTCGGCCATAATAGTGCTGCCACCCCAGACTTTTTTCAGTTTTACGCCATTTAGCTCGTCGATTCTGGAACCAGACCTTAAATTGAGAAAATAAATTTTATTAAATAACTAAATGTAGTCTGTGTGTTTTTTTTTTTTTTTTTTTGATTTACTAATTAGAAGAGTTCAAAGGTTCGAGGCCCTAGTTTTTTATGTGCTTTCAAGGGACGTTTTGTTTAATTAAACCCTAAGATCTACTAATTTTTTAAATATTTTAATGCTACAAGTACATTTTTGGATATAGATTTAAAACTACTCGAATTTATGGTGCATAGTTTAAACGGGTATTATCAGTGTGTCGAAAGTTTGAAGGTAGAATGGGAGACCCAATGAAGTGGAAGATCACAATTTCTTTAATTGGAAAATATTATATATTTATTTGAAGTCTTTTTGTGCCAACTACTTGATCCTCTATGTGTAACTTTAGACCCTTGCACTGCCTTTGTAGCTTGACGATCGCGGTTGTGCTTTTGGTATGGTATATCGTGTTACCTCTTTAGATTTAGGTTTTTTTTTTCTGGCTGACGCTCACACATATACAAATTCGGTTCTTAGTAATACCGATGGCATAGGTCGTTCAGCAGTTCTCTAATATTCCTGCATTTCAGTAGTTGCTTATAAGCTCTGCTAGCCAACTCTTCCAGCGTTGCAAGCCGTGGTGTACCAAGACGTTTTAATATTGTCTTAGCAGTAGCCGGACTGCTTTTGATAATGTGTTCCAGAGTCTTCACGCTAGCGCCCTGCTCCTCACATTTTCTATAGCCGTCTAAAACTTTTTTGCAAGAGCAGTAGCACTCCTTTGGATTTAAAGCAGTTAGTGAGTTAGTTTTTGGTTTGGTTTTGGGCACATTCGTTATTTTTTATACTCTGAAATCGGTTCGATTTTCTGCTTCTTTCTTTCAAAATCTTCTCCAGATCGTCCCTGCAGTATCTTGCTCCCTACTTGCCAGTACAGATTTTAAAAAAAGTGGACGTCTTCAATGCTTTTATGGTATCCTGAATATCAACGAATATGTTTAATCGCAGCTTTCCTTTTACGAATTCTACAGTGGTTCGACTGTGGTTCGGTGCTCCTATTCCCGCATACATTTTGGTATGTGTAAATAAATACAAATATGATTAACACGTTGCTCTAGAACTTTGCGTCAGTCTTCGAGTTCCAATGAGTTCATTGTTAAGTTTGGGAGTAATAAAGTCCAACTTATCAATGAACTACTTATTCACTTTATTGTGCCCATAGCTTTTAGGTACCATCGATGCGATAGGCAATGCGATAGAAGAGTATTATATTTTGCTAAAAAAAAACCACTGCTTAAAATTTTCTATGTGTAAGACCTATTGTAAAGCATTGCCAATCATATCGATTGCAGCTTTATATAGCCTCATGTTTATTCTGAAATTCCATTCTAACAATTGGTAAAAGAATTGTTTAAATCGTACGAGTAGTTCCGAAGATTTTCAGCCAAATACAGACAAACAAAGATACAAATTTTACCTCTTTAAACAAACAAAGTATAGTATTAAAATTTAAACATTGACCGTTCCACACAGTAGCTCTAAATTATTTAAAGATACGATTTATGTAAATAAACTTTTTTTTTTTTTGCAAAAATTATTTACTACATATTCTAAAGAGGATATTAGACAAAACGAAAAAAAAAGCTAAAGCCAATAGGAAAACTTTTACTTTTTTTTTTGCGTCAAACGATTTGACTTTCAATTTCCAGATTGTGTGTGAGTGTGTGTAAATTTTTGCTGCTTCTGCGTACAAAAAGCTTTGTTTTACATTCACACCCATTCTCCAAATCGAAATTTCCAACAAACGATTTTTTTCTTCTTCTTTTCAGATTTTCAGATTTTTTTTTCACTGCTATGGCCCTGCTTTGCATTACGTAGTACATAAGTTTGTGTTTGTGAAAACATTTCTTCTTGTGCCAAAAGCATATCTTATAAATGTCGTCTGTATTTTGCTCTTCCAAATGTCAAACCCCCACTCGGTCAGTTTTTTTTTTTATGGTATGTCTCTCGTTTAAAGTCCAATGCCTTGACTGTTTTGCATAATTTTTATTTTTGTTTACTATTTTTATTGTTTGGAGGGTAGATCAAATAGTTTTTTTTTTTTTCAAAAACTAAAAAGTAATGGGGACTCCATAATGTAAAGCTATTCAAATTAAACTGACAAAAAAAAATCTATTCCGGAAACACATTTTTTATTGGATTGCTTGTCATGGGCGTTACAAATAATCTAAACTATGGAATAGCCGTCCTGGGGAAACTGAAGTTAGTTTTTAATTTCAAAGTAAATTTTTTCCATTTTATTAGAACCCATTAACACAACCTAATATTCCATTGGCATGTTTCTTGCATATTTTATATTATATGGTAATTTTTTTTTTTTTGCTTTTCTAGGCAATCTTTAAATTTAGTTTTGAATTGAATTGAAGATTTGCGCTAACAACTCTCTCTCTCTTTCTGAATTCTCTGAAGTGTGCCGTTATGTATGCATATTTTTAACGTGCAGACAGCTATTTGCCCATTTTCTCATCTGTCAACTTTTCGGTTTAGTTTTTTTTTTTGTGTTCACTCGTTTCAGTACTCATGACTAATAGCAGAACTAAACGATTTGATGGACCAGAAAAATGATGACTTCTTTACATTTTTGTAGCCTGACTCTTCTTCCCTTTTTTTTTCAATTTTAACTTCAATCCATCTCATTCCAAGCCATTCCACGTTTATCCTTGCACATCCTCGCACAACTGCCCTTATTTGTCTGTTTGTTTGTTTGTTTCTTTCTTTGCCTATTTAAGTATTTGTAGTGTACTACTATCTGTCTGACTGTCTGTCTGTCTGTCTGATAAAGGCACGTAAGAGGGTTGAATCCTTTTCAATGTTCAATGCTTTACACGCTACTTGTGCGAACATTCTTGAAAATATTGATTCGTTATAAATCTTGGTAGCATCTTTTCTGCAAAAATTTTTTAACGTATAAGAATAAGAGTATAAGAATTTAATGATTAAGATTTACCAAAAATGTTATAAGTATGTATCATAATTTTTGCAATTGAATTGTTTAATTACTTAAAGTTTAAACATTAAACAGATTAAGACAGTTCATATAGGTATGTATTTGTATTAGGGTGCATCAAAATGTCCAAAAATATCCACTACACTATTAATAAATAAAAAATTATGGCAAAATTAGGCGATATTTTAATAGAAAACCAATATATGATATAACCACGATAAACATAAAAGACGTTTTGCAAGACATGTCATGCATGAAGTCGTACATAACGTGTCATGCATGAAGTCGTGTAAGACAAGTTATGCACAAAGTCGTGCAAGATATATCATGCATTAAGTCGTGCAAGACATGTCATACATAAAGTCGTGCAAGACGTGTCATGCATGAAGTCGTGCAAGACATGTCATACATGAAGTCGTGTAAGACATGTCATGCATAAAGTCATGCGAGACATGTCATGCAGAGAAGTCATGTAAGACATGTCATGCATGACGTTTGTATGAAAATGTCGTCAACGACTTGTGTGGTGCTGTTGAAGGTATCGATCATCCGGAAAGAGACAAGTGATCGACGCGGAAGTAATGCTGAACGAATTAAGATCGAATGAGTAGTGTCGAATACTACCTCTTGATGTTTATACGATTCCCACTTTTTTATATTGAAAAAGAAAATTTGGACTTTCTTAACTTCTCTCTTTTTAGAATTGAACAACGAAATTTTGATAAATCAACAAGTTTTATAATTGAATATCTAAAAAATATTTTGGGATATTCTTAACGCAAATAGACACTTGAAATTATCAGGGTCTGAGACAGGGTTATCTCTAAGACATCTGGTACAAGATTTATTTCAGTGTAGCTGCGAAACGGTTTTCAAATGCAGTCATGAACCTTTTTGATCGGGTTGGCAGCTTTGTGTAGGAAACCAACGATCTCTAAGACCAGAAGAGCCAGGGCCAATATATTTCAAATTTAAACTGTTGAGAGCCCTCGTAAGACAACTCTTGTATCAACTTGTATTTTTAGTGAGTTGTTGTTTAAGTCTATGCTAGACTTTTATATTTATGGTTTCGACTTGGTACAGGGTATCTTACAGTCGCACTTACTCAACTCAACTCAACTCAAGTGCATTGTTCATCAGACCAGGCTAACTGTTTTGTATTCTTTGTTGTCTTTTCGCAGCTTCTGCAATGCCCTCTACACAAACCATGCCATACAGTCTACACAACTCATCCATAAAATCCGTTTTGCATTATAATTGTGACAGTTGTTATTGTAGTCACTTGGTTTTTTATTTGTCGGTGTTGAACTTCTTCTTAATGTGATCAACATTTAATGTTTAAAACTTATCCTCCCTATATAGTATCTTTACCATATCTGTATGTGTGTGTGTGTGTGCGTGTGTCTCTGTTGCTTGGAAAATCGGTTTAATGTTCTGGAAGGTAATCTAATTTGGTCACTTATATGCGAATGCGTATATTATTTGCTATTATCAACCAAACGTCTGACGTCTGCCTGTCCTCTGCCTGTCCGTCTGTCGGTCTGTATCTCTTATTCGTACTGGTAAAGGATTTTATTACATAGTTTTTTTTTTTTCATTCTTTGGGTGCTCTTATAATACAATCAATTGAACAGTAAGTGTATAAAATATTCTTGAAACTCACAACTATTAAGCGTGGGAGCGCTACATTTTTTTTTATTTGGTATGCATACCAAATATTAGCATTTCAGGCACATTTAATTTGAATTTTTTTTTTTTTTTTTATTTTTTTTTAACATTTAGAATTGATGTTCATTTTTAGGCTTTTTGAAAGGAGCTTGCAGTTTTGTATGTTGTAATTGGTAAAAGTAGCGTATTTATATCATATATTTACAAAGAAAAGAAAAGAGTTGTTTCTATGTCCGCTATGGACCTTGAAACCATACAACCGTTAAGTCCCAAAATGGTTTTATTTGAAAGGTAACAATGCAAATATAATTATAGAGCACTAAAATAGTTGAGTTGATAATTTCAATTTCATATCTCTTTCGTACAACAAGTACAACATATTTTTTATTTCAATATTTTCTATTTTGCACATCGTTCTAAAGTTGCTCCAATATTAATGCTGTGGAAATTGGAAAATTTGCAGCAAATTCAAACGGAAATTACACTTTTCTTTCTTGTAGGCTGCTGCTGCTGCTGTTGCTGTATGTATTGGAATGATAAGTTTATGCAATCAATCAAACGCTTCTTTTTATGTGTACTCCTCCTATTTTATTTTGGAATTTTTCAGTAAGAAATCTGTGTATTTGTGCATTGCGAAATTCAAAAGGGAAATGAATTTAAGTGGTTACCGTTTATGAATAGCGTACTCATTGGACCTTTCATACTAATAAACAATTTGAAGTCGAATTTAGCTTTAATTTTTAAAAAAGTCGACGAAAAATTTAATATCGAGTCAAGCTGCTTCTAAAAATTTTGTAGAAGAAAATGTAATGTCGACTCTAATTACACAAAGTGAAAAAAATAAACACAATGTGCTCAAATCAAGCATATACATGCTCAAAAGTAAGTTTAGCCGTTTTTTTTTTACTAAAATCAAGCAAAACATCAAGAAAATTGAACCCGATTTTTGGCTAAATGTAATTTGTTGTAACCATTTTCATTTCTGCGCCGTCACATATCACATTCGTATTTATATAAAGAACAATTTGTGCTTAATAAACAAACAGTTAAAAAAGAACAGAAAAGAAAAAACGAGAGAAATTTCGAGACGAGAGAAAATATGCAAGTGCTTTGATTACTTTATTTACTACTTTGCTCTATCATTTTGAAAATAATGCATTTGAAACTTGTTTTAAACGCAATTCTTCTCAATCCAAGCAGAATGTGCTCAATAAAAGAATCGAAAGCAACAGTTGTGCTTGAGTTCGTATGTGCTTAGATCAAGTACAGACGTTCTTAATTAACTAACATCTATCTTTTTGCACTATGTAGAATCGATTGGAGTAGTCAAACAAGTAGTGGAACTCATTCAGCATATTTACAGATGGATCCATGTGGGCAGGGGGTTGCAAAGCAGTCGAACTGGCTAGGCTGAGTACCACGGCCAATATCCTTTTAGAAAAGAATTAAGTCGGGATACCTCAAGCTACATGTTGACTACTTATAAAGGAAAAAAAAAAAACTCGTCGTACTGCAAACAGCAAGTGGACGAAACTAACAATTTGTAGCATATCCAGGCATAGACTAGATATAGTCATCTCCACGGATAGCAGTGACTACGAGAGACTGTTTTTAGTGTCCTCTCAAACGAGCTGTTTCGACGGCGAAGAGGAGAAAAATGTTGAACACATGCTCTGTCTGTGTAAATAGAAGATGATTCAAATATATATGGGAAAATACTCTTTGGTGATTTTTTTCACAGTGATTTAAAAATTGCAATGTCGCACAGCAACGGAAAATAGTGACTTGCAATCTTCTTGAATATGTTCAGTTAACGGCAATTTTGTGTAAGGTTTTTCGCGAACAGTGAAACTGTTCATCTAACAGTGATTGCTGCTATAATCACTCTTTGCAAATTGTTCATATTCACTGAACCGGCGGCGATTTTGCGTAACACTCTTCGCAAACAATGAACCTGTTCAGTAATCGCTGATTGCTTTTTCGCGTATAGCGATTTTATCACTGTTTGCGATCACTGTGATTTTCAAGTCGTCTCAAAAATCACTCTTTATGAAATCATTATCATTTCGTTATTTTCATTTCGTGTGCAAATTTTTGTCTACGCAAAACTTAAGCTTATTACATACTACCTGCATATATAGTATGTATGTACTTTATATGTACTCACTGCTTTATTATGCCATAGACATGTATGTATCATATACATGAGCTGCATACCATATTTTTTTTGTTTGTTTATCTGGATTATCTCGAAAATGTTTTCATGCACTGAACAAAGACAACTTTTTAAACGCCATAATTTAAATATTGGTAACCAATCAAAGATTTTCAATAGGCTCTCTGGCAAAGCCAAATGCAACAGCAGTCCAATATGTATACCAACAACAAATTTAGGCTTTGAACTGTAATAAATTAAATTGAATTGAAATGAAATGAGAGGCTATGTATCGTATATATACAAGTACTATATATATATGTATATATGGTATAGTATAGTATATGTTATGATGATGGCATTGCATTCAATATGCATACACTATATGCCGCTCAGTTCTTTGTTCGTATGTCGTCATCATCAATTGCAGCAAATATTTGCGCACTCGTGCTGCAAAATTTGCAAATTGCAAAATTGAAATGCATTCTCGAACACAGCACAGCACAGCACAGCTATTGCAGTCATGCATACACGCACGCAGGCACGCACGCAAAAAAGAGGAAGGTAGACAGGACAGGAACTCAACGCTACGTAACTCATTTTATTTCACAGAGAGAACATGTCATATACAGGTGCAACATCACTTCGCTACTATCAGTCCTGTATACTATACCATACCACACCACACCATACCATATATCGCTGCTAGCTGCTTGCTTGTTGTTTCAAAGCCTTTACACAGGCTCGAGTCTCATATTATTGGTTTACTTCATCAATTTGGCATGCTTCAATGTTATCCCCAGTTACCATACACACACACACAGTTCTTGCTGTCCGATTCTGTCTATCTATCTCTCTCTCTCTCTCTCTCTTACACTCGCTCACATACTAGCCTGTTGTGCGTTTTGTTTTATCGTGATAAAATTTCATACACACACACACACACACGCACATAAAATGTAGTGTACACTACTCCGCACTTTGTGTCTTGCAGCACATCATATTCTCCATTCAGTTTATACGCAATATTCAATTGACAAATTTGAAGCATTTAAAGCGATGCGAGAAGAGAGATAGAAAGAGAGAGAGAGAGACGGACGGACGGACATGTGACCAGAAAGAACTGAATACGATATTCGGAAATGATAGGCAGGTATTGAAATGCCTGTTGTGCTCCAGTTACAGACTTGAGACCAAAGGCAAGAACAGTTGCAATTGGCGTTTAAAGTTAACCAAAAACAGTTATATTGAAAACGTTTCCTAAATTAATAAATGTTTGGGTCCAAAAAAATAAAGTCTTTGGGATCATATGTCTTAAATCAAAACTGACTTGAACATTTGCTTTTAATGTTTCTTAAAAATTTGCCTACTATTTTCTAGTTTACATAAAAAAAGTGCTGGTTTTTCAAGAACCAATTTCCATGGCGTATAGAGCTCAAAACTTTCTACCAAAAATTTTTCTTAGTAACTGTTTTCGAGATATGCATACTTCAAAACTGTTTCATTGGAACAATTTTGAAATAATTACTAGCAATCTCGAAAACGTGCGAATATTCCTTATGAGTATTTATTGGAAAAAAGGAGTTTGATAAAACACCATTTTCTGATCCAATACCACAGCAGAAAAAGTCATCAATGCTGCATCAATGTTGCGTTGTTGACTAGACTCTTTCCTCGATGATATACCGACGACAGCCTCATACAAGTCGCAGTTGTCTTAGATGACATGTCTTGCAAGACTTCTTGGATGACAAGCTTTGCAAGGCTTCTTGGATGACAAGACTTCTTGGATGGCAAGCTTTATAAGACTTCTTGGATGACAACACTTGCAAGACTTCTTGGATGACAAGTCTTGTAAAACTTTATACATGACATGACTTGCAAGACTTCTTGGATGACAAGCATTGCAAGACTTCTTGGATGACAACTTGCAAGACTACTTGGAAGACAAGTCTTGCAAGACTGCTTGGATGACAAGTCTTGCAAGACTGCTTGGATGATAAGTATTGCACGACTTCTTAGATGACGAGTCTTGTAAGACTTTATCCATGACTAGTTTTACAAGATCTTTGGATGACAAGCCTTGTAAGATTTCATGCATGACATGACTTGCAAGACTTCATGGATGACAACTTGCAAGACTACTTGGATGACAAGTCTGGCACGATTTCTTGGATGGCAAGTCTTGTAAGACTTCATGACATGACATGTCTTGCAAGACTTCTCTCAACTCCACGGACAATAAGTCATCAAGCAGTCTCTAGTAACGATGTCATCAATGAAAAATTTTTTCGCGAGGTAAATTCCCACTGTTTTTTCAATATTTTTTTCACTTCTCTTGTGGTAGAGAGCTGTCTTATTTGTGAAGGACTAAGCTGTAACAGCTGCATCTGTTCCTTTGTTAGTGTCTTTTATTTGCTAAACAATTTCTTTTTCTTGCAAGGCATATGGGAAAAAAATGTAGAAAACTTTAAAAATTCAAAAAAACATTACGATTCGTAATTCGACTAAGTAAATATATCATTGCGAATCAATTAAAAAGGGAGGCTTGATTGCCTGACAGAGACTGCCTTTTTTTTCCTTTTTTTTATACACAAATCTATTCGAAGTATTCTAAGGATATGTAACTGAGTTGTACTTTTTGTTTTTTTTTTTTTTTTTGTTAGAAGTTTGAGTTGAGTGGGCGTCAACCCAGCCAAGTATGCAATAACTAAGCAAGTGCTGGCATACGACTATTACTACGAGTATATACATATGTATGTGTATGTGTAACTCCAAATGCGCCTTTGAGACTGAGATGCCTCATTGGGTGCACATAACAATAAATTTTCAATCAGTAAATTGATGTCGTGATTTTTATGGATTGTGCACACAAAACACAATGGCGGCCACTACCACAAAGACCATAAGGACCACAAATACGTATTAAACTGATGCATCAATGAACAACGTTTGTCGTAGTCCATAGTCCAGTCCAGACTATGATTCTAACACAATTGTAGACGGAACAGGACAGTACAAGCAATCATTAAACGCACATTTATACTGCGACATACTAGAATACGAGTGTGGTATGTGTAAGCGTAAGACGGTTGGGATGTCTTTTATGGTGCTTTGTAAAAGGATGTCAGCAAATTATATTTTGCGTGGAACCGATTATATACAATATGTAGTTAGTATGTATAGAATACGAGTATATATGTTTATGATAGTCTATGCGTATGTATCGAATAAGATTTTACTTAATTTGATTAGAGGTTTGCTTACATTTGGCATTGAATTGCAAGGATGATGAAATGTGAAATCACGAATAGTCTGTCTGGTCTGTGAAAACGTAGACATTTTTTTTTTAGACATTTAAAGTAAATTACTTAATGCATTTCTTCGAAGTGGAGTCAAACTAGCTATGTCTGTCTGTCTGTCTGTCTGTCTGTCTGTCTGTCCGTCCCGCCGTCTGCCCTGCTGTCTGCCGTATAAGACAGATTATTTCGGAGACTATAAGAAACAGGGCCACCATATTTAAAACTTAGACTCTCCTAAATCGTCAAGTGTGCACTTGAAAACTGGTTTTCTCTAGCTCCATTTTAAGGGGTATCTCCCATACAAATCTACCCCAAAATTTTGGGATTTTTCATGAAAACGTCATTATTTCTTATACTAGGAAGTCTTAATTTAGTATAAATTATGCCCAATGAAATAGACCAATATGGGTAGGCTCAACAAAATTTTAGGCATAGCACCCATACCATATGCCCCATGTTTTTTCTAGTTTTTGTATGAAAATCTAATACAACTAAGAAAGGACTTAGCTTAAGGTGCATAAATATTGGGTACAGGGTATCTTGCAGTCGAGCATGCTCGATTTTAGCGTTCTTTCTTTTTTTTTTTTGTTTTTATTATTATTATATAAAAATCTGATATTTTGATATTCGTTTACAGTAAACTTCGAAACCACCGAACTGATTTCAACGAAATTTTGTAGATGTTTAAATTTTGGTCCAACTTAATAGTTAAGATACATATCGCTTTAGAAAGATGGGCGGTGGGCGTGGCGCATATAGAATCAAAACGGAAAATCATCGTTTTTATTTTTTTGTTACAAATATTTGAACTCGAGAAATAAAATTCGGTATATATGTCACTAGAACTATGGATAATGGAATAAATGGGTCCAATATAAGTGATCCAAAAAGAGAGAAATGCAAAAAATACATTTAACCTATGACCTGGAAGAATATGACCCATTGGAAAAATGATCCTTTACAAATATTTGAACTACCGGAATGATATGTAGTCTATGTACGTGCTTATAACAACGGGAGAAGTATGACCCATTGGATAGATGGGCTGAGGCCGGGCTCTTATAATTTACAAAAACGGAGTATTGAGAAGCGGAAAATGTGGGGCATTGGAAAATGCTGTTTGGTGATACAAAAATATTTAAAAATAACTTCTGTGTCCGAGACCCGAGCACAGACGGGTATTTCTGCTAGTATATAATATACTTCAACTAAAGTATTATATGTAAAATCATAAGTAAAATTAAAAAGTCAAGGATTTTTAGAAAAAAATTATCATCAGAAAAGCATATAAACAAAGCTTACCATATATAGTAAGACGGACGGTCGGACGGACAATAGTTGAACTGCTAAAAATCTGTAATTTATTATAATTCTCGTTAACCAAACACGTTTTGTTTAATATTAAATTAAGTAAACGTGGTTAACAGCGTGTGACTTTTGTACTTCAACAATTTTTTTTTGCCGCTTAGCAATTCCTTGGAGACACTTTGAACGGCGTTCAACACAACACAACACAACACAGCGAACGACGCACATCAATTCAAATTAGAAGAAAATCAAAAAAAAAAAAAAAAAAAATCTAATTAAATAATTTGTTGGGTGAAAAAGTGAATATAATAGTTTTTGCGGTCGAAATAAAATCTACAAAGTGAAAAATCGGATTGTACCACGCGCGCAGTTTCCGTTCTTGTCGCTGTTACCAATTAAATCCCGCGGGAGCGACTATGTTTATATTGTTTGCCCTTGTTCTAACACCAGAAATGTGTGAAATTAGCGAACATATTAGAGAGATTGATAAATAGAAAGAAAGAAAGAAAGAAGATATTGTATCTGAGATAGAACGGAGAACTAAGCAAACATCACACTCAAAGCGTTGAAAAGGGTAGCAAGCAAAACAATCAGATTTACGTTTCAAAGGGATGGTGTACTGAGTGGCAACCCTTACGTTATTTGTTAACAAATAATTTTTTTTTTTTTGTTCATTAATTTTTGAATGGTATTTTTAGTTACTTGAAACGTTTGTAACGCAACGCAAATTAAAGTTAGAAGTATCCGAGAATCCGAACTAATAAAACTATTTATGCGGCGTAAGAATTCTACTCAGTTTTAAAGATACTTTTTCTAAAATATTTTTCTAAGTTATTTATTTCAAACTTAAAATTAAGCAAAATTTGTGTTTTTTTTTATTTAAATTATTGTGTAGCGTATACACGTTTCGGTTTCATTGAATTTAAATTGCCATTCAATGTTTTTGTTTTACAGTCGCAAATATACAACAAATTGCAACAATTCCTACACGCGCCACCCACAGCAGTTGTCCATTACAATTTAAATTGAGAAAGAGAAAACTTAAGAGAAAATTTTATGGAATGAGTACGAAATAATACGGAAGTGGGCACCGCACCGCACCGCACCGCACCGCACCGATACGATACGATACAACTGCATCATACTTGTATTATTATTTACTTATCTATTTCGTCTTTGGAAACCTGCTGTGTTGACACGCGTTTCGCAAACAAAACACTCCACTTGCGGCAAGTGTACGGATCGGATCGAATCGAATCGAATCGGGGGAGTTTTATGCACTTGAATTGAACAGAAAATTAATATGGAACACAACACAACACAACATGAAGTCTGTATATTCTGAATTTGTTGTGAATTTTGTAGTTGTAAACTGCATATCGACGACGACAATATTAGGAGTTTTCACATATATATCTCTTGGGTCTAGCCAAAATCGCACTTAAGAAAAAAGGTGAGTAAGTGTTAATCGAGACTCACATAAAGCATAGCCTCTGAAGTAGTTCCAAAAACTTTCAATCCAATAATTTAATTGATTATTTTATTGCGAACTGCGATTTTATCACTGTTTGCAGTCACAGCGATTTTCAAGTTGCAGTCGAAATCACGATTGCGACTCAAAAATCACTATTTTTGCCAACTTCTTGAAGTAGCATAGAGTTAGTTACTTGCAGAAGTTTGATGTGAAGATGTTACCTGATGCGAGCTCTGATAAGAATTCACTTTTTACTATGGACCCTGCCATCAAAATATAGCTACTAGCAGACAGACAGACGGACTTGGCTAGATCCATACGTTGTCTCAAGCTTTATAAAGTGTAATGTGTCTCGTATGTAAATATGGATACAAGTCGAGTCATGAACCTCCAAGCTACCAGCTCCAAGGAGCTCCAAAAGTGTAGTCGAATAAATCAAAAAAGAAAAAATTCTAAACATTTTTTGCTCTTACACGTATTCAGATATTTTGTTGGAACTGTCAGAGACATAATTTATATTTAACCCAGCAATACTGAAGGTCGACCCATAACTCTTCAGTTGACTAGCGCAGCATTGCCAGCACTGTTCCAGTAACTGTCAAAGGCTGATGCTGAGATGATGTTCCCTTGATCTTGAGGCTGTTTAGCTCGTGGATCAGTTGTAGCTCTCTTCAGCTGACTTGTCATGGGTCAGTGTGTACAGCCCTGGAACAGCACTGACTAGTCGTTGATTTACTCGTGCAACTAGACTCAAAAAATTGACTTCAGCCAGTACTGCTAAGAATTTAAAGGTTAAAAATTTTGGAATAGGTTTGTATGGCTGATAGTTCCTATTAACTTTCAATGCCTGCTTTACGCCATAAACACTTTCACAAGCAAAGATTTGTAACAAAAATCCATCTTAATGCGTTATTACATCACAACAAAGTTTATATTTTAAGATTCGTTGTGATTTTGTTAAACCATTCCGAAGAGTAGTACCATACACTAAGTATAAACTTTGTATATATAAATAAAATAATGACAACTGACCATTTTGTGTATAGAGAAAACTTTTGTTAGTTTTGTATTGGCACTTTTCAAAATCAATTATTGAAATATAATGGCAACGCGTGTGTGCAAATTTGTATGGTGTGGTAACACACAAAACATAAAAGAACAAAGAAAGTTTATGTGTATGTGTGTATGTGTATGTATGTATATGGTAGTAGGTAGTTATGTTCGTTCGTTCGAATTTGGCCATTCATTGTCGTCGTCAATGTCAACGTCATCATGCGGAACATCAACACAAAATCCTTACAAAAGCTCTATTAATGGCAAACCAATCATTTTTCAATTATAATCGCCGCAGGATATAAATTGTCTGATTTGCGTGCAACAACTTATTGAAACCCCTGTTTTTTTTCTTCTTCTTTTTGGTTAAATTGACTAAACTCCACATTTTTCAATGACATACAAAACTTACATACTTACATACCAGTACAGCACTGTACGAGGATGTAGTTACTTTTCATCTATTTTGGGCAGCTTCATTAATGCTGTTGTATATTGGTATACATATTTTGAATTTCTTATACGATAATGCGAAAATGCTATTGTATATGGTACTATAGTCGTCTGTATAATAACGGGTGATTTTTTAATGTTCAAAAGTTTTATTGAAATCGATAAATTGGCCTTTGCTCCGTTTGCTGTCGTTTCCGTTTCCGGAAGTTCCAATCTTGCGTCACTTTTTCGAACATTTCGACCAGTATTCCACGAATAACGCGTGTTATATTATCCTGTAAGGCTTCAAGCGTGTTCGGCTTGTTCACATAGACTAACGACTTCACATAAAACCCCTCAAGATGAGTTAAATCGCATAATCTTTTTTAATAAATGTTTTTTGTTTTCCCGATTTTTTTTTTTTAGTTAAAAATTTTGGAGTTTTAAATGTTATTTCATAGGGAGTTAAATTTTTTAACCATCAAAGCATAACTCTTAAAAAATCACCCTTTATTTATTTGAAAATGACAATTCTGCTGTCAAAATTACTATCAAAATTTGAGGAAAATCTCTGAAAGCATTCATCGTATAGTCCACGATTTGCCAGCATGAAAATCTAAATGAAAATGTTGCAGTTTTGTTTGTAAGATGTACGGAGACTCCGATCTACAATTTATTTTGAAAAAGTTTTATTTATTTTAAAGATTTCTTTGTTACTGGAATTAATAAGAAGAAAGATAAGTAAGGCAAGTCTTATCTTAGAACCAAATCTTATAGTTTTGGAAAAATGGCGAAAAATTTATATGGGGGCTAAACTAAAAATTTATTTGGTTCTAGCTATATTGGTCTATTTCCTTGGGACCATTATAGGCATAATTTAGACTAAATTTAAATCTCTAGAATAAGAAATAAAGACCCAAAATTTTGGCGTATATATATTTGTATGGGGGCTACTTCTAAAATGGGACTAGAGAAAAACAGTGCCAATTTGACAGCTTAGGAGAGTTTAAGTATGTCCCTATGGCTCATATGGAACCACTGAAATATCTAGCAACCATCTAGCAATCATCTAGCTCCCATCTAGCCTGAGAATTAGCTTATCTCGTCTTCTTCTGTAGAACAAAATTTAATATGTAACATTTATGTAAGCTAACATGTAAGCGGAATACTACACCTTGTCATATTTATTTACATTTGTAAGAATTCATATGGGGTAAAAAACCTATTGATTTAAAGATATTCAGTAGTGTTAGGCAATACATTCTGTAAGAAGTAAACTTTGAAATATTCTTACAGTTTTTTTTTTTTTTTTTGTAAGCTTACACACACACACACAAAAATAGTTAATACTGTGTGTGAACTTAAAGAAAAAAAAACCAAACAAAGAAAAAAAAAAATTCTAATACAGGATTTTCCAAAAGTATCCTTTAGATCTGAGTTAATAGTGTAATACAATACAATACCACGACATGCTATGCACCTAAAACTGTGCTAAACCAATTGCCGCTGCCTGTTTGCCTGTTTACCTGTCGACCACAGTCAAAATTGTTAATCACTTGGATACCGCGGTGAACAGCGGGATATGGGTGTTTTTTTTCTTATTTTTTTTTTTTTATTGTGGTATGGGATTGCTTATTGCTTGATTGAAGTGCGTTTCAATTTGTTAAGTGAATTGTTACGCTCCAAAACTGCTTATTACAATGACTACGATGACGACGACGACGTTGTTATAAACTTAAAGCTGTTCCATCAAACTGAACAAAACTGCTAATCCGCCTGTAAACGGAGAAAAAGTGGTGATTAAGTGGTTAGCATGTACGCGTTTACATAGTACAGAATACAGCAGGTCAGGGGCAGATTCTATGTGATTGTATGCCTGTATTTGTTGTTGTTGTTGTTGTCTAACATAAATAACATGTATAGCCCGCCCACTTTGAGTGAAAGTTTTTACAAGTGCAAGTTTCCATTTTTACTCACTGTGGGCGGTAACTTGACTACAAATTACGCGTGTGGGCTGATAACATTGCCACATTGCCACATTGCCACATTGCCACAAGTTGCCCAAGTTGCTACAACAGCTGACTAATACCTTTTCGTGGGGGGTGGCTCTTGTTGTTGTTGTTGTTGTTGTTACTGTTACTGTTACTGTTGCTTTTAGATGTTTACTAATCTATAAAATTAATTTTCTCGAAAATCTTGTCAAGTGACTTCCTCACTTCTCGTTGACATCGATGATGATGATGATGACGAAAACAAATTGTCCCCAGAGGGACAGTACTTATTTTCTTTTAATTTGTATAGGCTTTAATTTAATTTAAAAATAAAAAATAAAAAGAAAAGCAAGTCTATAGAATTACAACAACATGTTTTTCTTTTTTTTTTAAAGAGGATATGTATGAGTATAAAATTTTGAATTGCTTTCCTTGGTTTTTTTGAATTATCAGCAATTTTCGAAAAGTTTGCTTCGTTGCAATAAACCAGACAGACAGACGGACAGACAGACTCTATCTTTTTAGACAAAGTGAAAGTGATTGGGAGCGCTCTTTTGTTTATTAACACACTCACTGGAAATGTTTTTTGGCGAGCTTGCGCAAATCGCGCTTTTGAAAAATTTGCGCTCACACCACGCGTAAAGTTTTCAAAAAGCGTTTGTGACGTTTAAAGCTTAAGTGCAAATTAGCGTAAAATGACAGACTAGGATTTTAGTAATACTACATATCTTTGTATGAAAGTATGTAATAAGTTAAGCAGCAAGTAAGAAAGATATAAAGTGAAAAATGCAAAAAATTTGTTACAATTTTGAGGAGGGTTCGTATCTGAGCGTTTATCGAAATTTACATTTATTGATTCAAGACAATTTTTAGTCTATACGCGTCACACAATAAAAGAACTCAGCGATTAGCGACTTCGACATAAAAATCACAGTGACTGCAAACAGTGATAAAATCGTAGTTCACGAAAAAACAAGCAGCGATTAGTGAACAGGTTCACTATTCGCGAAGAGTGATAAACAAAATCACCGCTAACTGAACTGTTTCGCTATGCCATAACAGCAAACTGTCGAATTTGTACAGATTCGGTATATGAGCAATTCACGAAGAGTGATAAAAACACCAATCACTGATAAATGAACAGTTCCAATATTCGCGTGAAACGATACACAAAATCAACGATAAATAAACATGTTCACTGAGGAACAAGTTAATAGCAAATCAATACTTTCAGTTGCAGTGCGATATTGCGATTTTTGAATCACTGTGAAAAAATCACCGAAAGGGATTTTATCAAATACCCGTTACACAACAGTTTATATGTTCTCCAGGGCTGTAGTTTTATATACGCCCGTTCCTTAGCATATCGGTAGCATAAACTTGGTTGAACTTTAGAAGTGATTTTACTAAATTTTTATTGAATTCATTTAGAAATAATAACTATTTTCATATAAAATCTCGTAAATGGGCAGTAGACTTGTATGGAAGCTGGGCGTGGCACCTTAGTTCTGACATAAAAACTGGTAAGAAGCAAAAAAAAAGCTTAAGTTTAAAAATTCATATCAATAAATGTAAAATAGGCAGACAGACGGACATGCCTAGAACCAATCGACTTCAAGAATATATTTAGGTATATACTTTTTTGAGGCCTATGACAAAATGTTAACACATAAGCTAAGCTTTCCAACTCCTAGTTTATTTAAATTTTTATATCCGCTACACATAGTGTGAAGGGTATTATCAGTTTGTCGGAAAGTTTGTAACGCATTAAAGGAGGCATCGGAGACCCCATAAAGTATATATAGTATAGATTAGCTCGACGAGACGAATCGATTTAGCCATGTCCGTCAGTCTGTTTGCAATGCGTTTTTCTCGGAAAGTTTAAAAGATATTAACTTGAAAATTTAAACTTAAGCTTTTTTGCGCTCCTAGGCAGTTTGTATGTCAGGACCAAGGTGCTACGCCCACTTTTAGATATAGCTCCCATACAAACTTACCATTTTAAATTTTTGTATACAAATAGTTATTATTTATGAATGTATTTACTATAAAATTTGATAAAAACACTTCTTATGGTATCCAATATCAGAAGAAAGGTGCCACGCCCATTTTTAGATATAGTCCCCATGCAAACCTAGCGCCCATTTTGCAGATTTTGTATGAATTTATGGATATATTCACTCCAATCTGGGAAAAATCACTTCTACTGTTATACTATAAAAAGGCTACCGATATGACAAGGATCGGGTCCCATACCTTCTATTTTTTTAATTTTTCAAGAAAATTCTTAAAGTTTCGTGCAGCGGGTATTTAAGCTTTGGTGCTACCGAAGCTAACGTTTTTTCTTGTTCTGTACTCCAAAGGCAATTGACTATATCAATCAATCATGGAGTCAAAACTGTCTTTTCAATTATTGAATCAATTCGGCAGTTCCAACTCCACCATTCATTTATCTTTTAAAACAAGCTTTCCTATAGACGATCATAGTTTTTAAGCTAAATGCTAAATAGTATGCGTCAGGGGTGGGCACTAATTACATAACAAGCGCACAGTGGCTCATAATGAATATCGAAGCTCAAACCAATCTGAAGTGTTATAAATTAAGATAAGAAATTCGTAATAAGAAACATCGTTTAGTGTCGTAAGTTGTGCTATATTTATTTTCAAAAATCTGGCTGAAAAGTTTGCGTGTGGCCCATGACAGATACAATGGTTCTATCTAAAAAAAAGTATACTACAGATAAAAAAAATTAGGCTATTAACAAATTTTGTCGTATCATGTTTGCTATTTTAGGCCATGTAAAACACATTTTGCATTTCCGGACCAAGCCAAACTAAATATTTACCACGACTTTTTGCAAATCAGGCCACTGTGAGGCGCGTCAATGTTTTTTTTTTTTTTTTGAAAGAGTTGCTCTTCGTTGGTAATTTAAAAGTCAGTTTGGGTTGTTTAACCCTTAAATGCATACGCACTTAGGCAAACAATGACGTGCGTATCCAACGCAAAAAAAAAAGAAGAAAAAAAAAGACTCAATTAGACATGTTTTCTTTCTTTTTTTTTCTGAACTAATAGATTTCAGTTTTATTTTCGCAAAGCTCTGCTCTGCTCGTCATTAGGACGGCTGTAAGGCGTGTTAACGTGTAAATTATTTAAAAGGCAATGAAAAGATTGAGTAGATTGTTTGTTTAGGATAAACAATTTGTTTGACGTATGCCGAACTGTCTTTAATGTTATTTTGCAGGGTATTCACAAACCTGTTTTTATATAATTCGAAAGTTTAAGTCTTTTTTTCTTTGTGGCATATGCTAATTCGTGTTTGGAACTTGTGGAGCGATCTTATTATCGAACTATTTTTAGTTAACTCCAAAAGTGCAGAAATTCTGTTCAGCTAGGCTATGCGACATCGAGAATACTGCGTCTGGGATAGCATTTCCCATTTCAGCGTTTCCCAGTAGGTCTTTATCGGTTTTGCAACATATGACCGAGCGTTGGCATGATTTGAAACCGAAAGAGTTCCCCCGAAATCGTTTCATTCGGTTTGAAAAATTCGCAGTAGATCACGACGCGCTGGTTCCACCAAATACAGCGCAAAAGCTTTATCCGCTTTGCGAAGCATGTTTGTGGATGAACGTGCAAAACCCATGACTTTTTGTGCGTTAGGATTATCTTAATGGATAATCTTTTTATCACAATGCCAGTCACAAAGCGATGCAAAAATGCTTCTTTTTTTATGTTCGAGAAGCGTTCTCAAACACGTATGACACTCAGTTTCCTTCCTCGACTGTCGACTCATTCACTCCCAATGATTTTGACAACTCCTGAAACATTGGTTCACATAGAGCAATGATTGCAATTCTTTGTGTTAAAATTATTTAGAGTTCATGCGGCCATTTCTTATCTTCGAGTTAAAAACAACACACGACCAAACCACCTTCGACACGACACGATTTTTCAGATTAGCGTCAAAATGTTGGAAATTTAAATATTGTTTCATATACTAGTGATGGTCTCTTATGTGAAATGGTCATTATTAATTCAAGGTCTTAATATTTTAACTATTAAATGATTAAAATACTTAAAATACGAAGTTTTGATGGAAAAGAGTTCGAAGACATAACCATGACAAACAAACAGGCATCGTACAAGACATGTCATGTAAGAAGTCGTGCAATAAATATCATACATGAAGACGTACAAGACATGTCATGCATGAAGTCGTCGATGATATGTCATACCTGAAATCGTGAAAGACATGTCATTTATAAAGTCGTGCAGGACATGTCATGCATAAAGTCGTGCATGATATGTCATGTATGAATCGTGCATGACATATCAGGCACAACTTTATGCATGACATGTCTTGCACGATTTCAGGCATGTAATGTCATCCACGATTTCATGCATGACATATCTTGTACGACTTAACTCACTCACCTCATTTGCATAAAAATGTCCTCAACTTCTTGTATGGGGCTTATGTCAGTAATGCCATAAAATGTTTACCATACACAACTGTATTAAACTTTTTACTTTATATGTAAATACTTAGTTGCAAACAGTGCATTCAACTCGCACAAAACGCATAGACGGTGCTGATATTCGGACTAACTCAGACTGTCGACTGGCTTAAACCAATTTTATATGAATCAGCAGCCGCGACGAGTACTATTAACACATATTCAAGTACAAAGAAACTTGCTACGAGTACAAAAAATAATGTTTGTCATGATCAGTCTAATTTTGCCATTTGGAGTGCGTTGGAAGCAGTGAAAAATTTTATACAATATTAAATAATAATAATAAAAAAAATAGAAAAAAAAAACTAGTTAATTTAATTCTCATTTGTAAATAACTACGTACAACTTGCGGCGGTTGCCCACTACATTTATTATTTTTCCAACTTAAATACACAACATCACAGGTAATATAATAAAAATGTGTTATTATATTTTCACGCCTCGTCACAAAACGAGACGAAACGAGACGAAACGAAACGAAAAGTCAGCCGGCCGAAGGGAAAAATCAACAAGAGTAATTCAAATTAAATGCGGCAGCGTTGAAATGATTGCACATTTACAAATAAGTGTGTTGTACAATGACTTCCTCCGAGAACGAGACAGAGACAGAGAGAGAGAGAGAAGGAAAGAGAGAGAGTATACTGGAGGGTCGTGGTCGTGAATTGAATTGGATCGGGTTGGTTAGGATCGGTTTCGGTTTCGGATTCGGAGCTAAAGGCTAAATAAAAATATATCGTCGAGTCGACTTTTAACGCTTACTTGGCTTCACAGACGGATGGACGGACGGACGCATTGTACGCTTGTCATTTTCGCAAAATCATCAAATTAAAGGTTTGATGTTGTTGATTTCAACGAAAATTTTTTGTTGCGTCATGGCCACGATCGCTGACCTGCTTCATTTTTCACCAACGCCCTCAACGACTACAAACCACTTCAGAATTTTTATACAACCAACTTTATAAACCACTTGAGCTTATATATAAACTGTTATTATTATTATCATCATCATCGTCTCTCTTATTTATCTTTTTTTTCTGTTTTTCATGAGAATTGGGTGTCATAATTTTTGAGTAGAAAATTGGTTGCTCTAAAAGAGGAAATCTGTGAAAAGACTTGTGAACAAAAAACGACTTTCAATGCAAAAACAAATACAAATAATTTAAGTATACCATATAAGGACATTGAAAATTTGGAGTGGAAAAAAAGGACAGGCTAAGTTAAATGCCATATATGGACGAAATTACTTATGAGAAAGACTTGAAAAACGTTAGTAAGATTGTCGATTTGTTGTTAACAGTAAAAACTAAAAACTACAAAAAAATTATTTAAATACATTTGGGACCGATATTTTATTTAAAATTATCAAAAATATAAAAACCACCCAATATCAGGGGTGTCATGAAAGTCTATACTAATCCAAATTCAACCAAACGAAATTTCAAGATGTCCTACAAATAACTAGCTTTGGGTTTGTTTTCAAACTGTCTAATGGTTTTTGTTCGAGATTTGATAGAGTTTAAGTAAAAATACAGCTTTAAAGTTTACACCTTTAAGTTTTCATAAGAGACCCCAATTATTTTAATAAGGCTTGTATGGGTGCTAACCCTTAAAATGTATATGAAGAGTATAGTCAAAATAATTGTTTGATTTAAACCAGAATAGCATATTTTCTTTTAATACGGCTTTGTTCGATTTATGGTTCTAAAGCATTTTCTTTGAGAAGAGCTGTTTCATGGTTCATAGTAAACGCTCAATACTGCTGTGATTTGGTTCAAAACACTCCATGTTCAATGTTGAATGTTTTAAAATTCTATAGGATTTGTGTTGACAAAAAAAAAAAAAAAACTCTCGGTGATTTTTTCACAGTGATTTTAAAATCGCAATGTCACACTGCGTCTGAAAGTAGTGATTTGCGATTTTCTTGTTCCTCACGGAACGTGTTCACTTATCGCGTTTTTGTGTTTTGTTTCTTTCAAAATCGTTCATATTCGCTTGAACACCTAACCTGTTCAAATTCGTTGGTACATTTACCATTCAGATTAAAACAAAGTCGGTTTCTTGTGTTGTTGTAGCGAAACAGTTCAGTAAACAGCGATTTAATAACTGTTCGCAAACAGTGATCCTATTCAGTTCAGATTGTTTTTCGCGAACTTCAATTTTATCACTGTTTGCAATCACTACGATTTTTAAGTCGCAGTCACTAATCACACTGTGACTCAAAAATCACTCTTTTGGCAAACACAAATATGAAGTGAGTCCTTGACCAAAACCTTGATTTTCTTTATATTTATTTTTTTATTATTAATAATTATGTAAAAATGCATTCTTAACGAAATAATTTTAAACACCCAATAAGGATAATGGACAGACAAAATGGGTCACATTAAAATCAACAAAACACACACAGCGGTAAACTTGAGCTGCCATACATACACATACGAGTATACTCGTACAAGCACAATTATCAACAAAATGCGGTTTGACGAACAAACCCTAAATGCAAGGATAATCCAAACAAGTCACTAAGCAGATATAACGAACAAGGAAGGACATGTACGAGTATACTTTGCATCCTTTGTTGTTGTTATTGTTGTTATTGTTACAGTTGTAGTTGTGCGTGTTATTTACCGTTAACTACATCACTGTACTGCATATGTACATGTACAGACAAATAGGCAAAAGACATGAAGTATGACAACGAAGCTGACACGTGTAAGTACAACAACATTGTCGCAATTATCCTTACGCTTTCGCTCGTTTTGTTACGATTAGAACTATAAACACAGTCGAATTCGCTCGAAAATTTTGGGGTGCGATTGAATGAATGCCAAATGAATGATTGATAGACAGATACATAGACTGAATGGGTGACTGACTATTACTGTTGTTGTTAACACTTTTAAATACCCTACATATATACTATATTTGTCATCTAATATCTATGTCCGCTATGGATATTGAAACCATACAACCGACAGGTCACACTTTGGTTTTAATTGATAGGCTACCACTTAAACAATTCATTCGTGAAGTCGATTTTTCAATTTTTCTAATTAAAAAAAAAAAAAACTGGTATTTTTTGTACGTTTTCATACAAGCCCCAACATAAAAAAGTACAAAAATGCCATCGAAAAGAACTGCAATTGCACAAAAAAAAACTCAGCAGATGCAAAACGGAAAAGAGCCGAAACGCCCGTACGGTCTAGCCTGATCCTATTTTAATTAAAAATGTAGAATGCTACACGTTCCATATGCATCTCAGAAAACATAAACTTCGAAAAGTTTTTATTTTTGAATTCTTTTAGTTAAAATATTTTTATTTTTTTTTTTTTTTTTTGAATTTTTTTCTCCGATAAGAACCATTATTTTTCCTTAGTTCTATTTGAAAAAAAAATCATTTGAAAGGGTTTAAGAACTTCGTTATGTTTGACGTTTATCTATTTTTTTGCTTTGTTTATTATTAATTTTCTTGTTTCCTTGTTCACTTATTTACAATATTTATTTCGAGTACCGGGAGTGTCGGACAAAATGAGACAAGTGGTTGCTTGCTCGGGCATTGAGGAGGAGAAGGAGAAGGAGGAGGATGAGGGCTGTAGCTATTCGGCTTTACCACCCACCGCGTAAAAACGTGACCTTAACACACTTTTTTAGACGTCGTTGATTTTGATAAGGTTGAGTTTATATACGCTATACGCTGATGATAATGATGCATTTACGAACGAGATGACTACGACTATGATTTTGCTGATGAGATAAGTTCACACCAATCGCAACACCCCCAATATTTTTATTTCAAGTATAACAAGTAAAAGTCGTAGTATTCTTATTATGGAAGATATTAACGCAAACAAAATGCTCATTTACGCATTCATTGAGCGAGAATTATTTGTCGCTTACCGCTGCTAATCATTCGTGTGATATATTGGGACTATTTTCTCGTTAGATTGATTATTTTTTTTTTTTTGGTTGTTTGTGCTCTTTGAAGTAGGAAAGTAGCTTGTTAAGCATTTAACGCTTTGATACGAAACTAACAAAAAAAAAAAAAAACAATCTGAATGATTTGACAGATTGTTTGGTGTTTAAAGGTGTTCAAGTAAAACATGCTTATTAACTCAATGATTAATTTGTAAACGGATGTTTAATGTGCATTAAAATAATGTCTAAAATAAAGCTCAATTATGATGTTTTCGAAAAACAACAACAAAAATATTTACACAATTATAATCAGCCGTAATCATAATCGTATAAATTTTGCGATTTACTTTTTAAATCGCAAATCGCAAAATATTTCCGATTTTAAATCGGCTGAGTTTGAGTCTGTTAAATAAAAAACAAATGCTAATATTATATTAAACAGGAAAAAAAAGCGCTGAAGTCAAGTAAGCTCGAATGCAATATACCCTGTACCCAATTTTAATGTACCTAAAATGTAGTCCTATCTTAGTACCATACCATATTGTACTGGATTTTCATACAAAAACTAGGAAAATGAGTCGCAGTGACTTGAAAATCACAGTGACTACAAACAGAGATAAAATCACTGTTCGCGAGAAAACAATGAGCGATTTCTGAACAGGTTCACTGTTCGCGAAGAGTGAAACACAAAGTCGCCGCTAACTGGAACTGTTTTGCTACACCAACACAACAAACCAACTTCGTTCTTCCATTTGTTTTACTTTTTTGTATAAGAAATATCACATTTCGCTTCGTTTTAATCTCATTTTTATGTTGCAATGGCGATTTCGCTATTCACTAGTTTCAGTGAATTGCACGTTTTGACGAAACAAGAGACTGGCAAATGTACCAACGAATTTGTACAGGTTCAATGTTTAAGCGAATATAAACTATTCGCAAAATGTGATAAAAGCACCAATCACTGACAAATGAACTGTTTTATTGTTTGCGAAGAACGATACACAAAATCACCGATAACTGAACTTGTTCATTGAGTAATAAGAAAATCGTAAGTCACTATTTTCAGTCGCACTGCGACACTGTGACACTGTTTTTCAAATCACTGTGAAAAAATCACCGAAAGTAATTTTTTTTGCCAACACTATCTCTTATATAGTCTTCGAGATAATCGTTTTCATATGGCAGACGATTTTAGCTATTTCCACTCTCCATTCAATGTCTATCTAGTGTCTATCTAGCCTCTTTTTTTACTTTATATACACGGGTATCATTGAAATCTCTAGTAAATCTGCCGTCGGTTGCTTTGTAAATCTCCAAAATAAAATCTCAGTGTTAACGTTTCTGCCAAATCACTAACAAAAACATACGAAATGAGATTTGTGTGAAATCTCTTTTGAATGGAATTGTGCTGTTAGTTAGATATCTCCCTGAGACCATTGTAAATTTCATTAATTACTCTCATTTTTGGTCACTGCTAAGTACAAACTAATCAGTTTAAGTTTTGAATATTCTCAAAGTTATTATAGAATGGCGCGAATATTTCAAAATTTACAATGATCATTAATTTTTGTCTCGTTCGTTCGTTTGTTCGTTCGCTTCCTTAACTATTTAACCATTTCTCATCAATCTGTTTAATTAAAAACAAATAATCATCTATGCTGCTATGAATATGTATGATGTACTCGTATGTATTTCCATTTACAGCTTTCACAGTAAAATCACATCAAGTGTTAAAATACTAACAATAACAACAACAATGACAATTTGAAGCAAATTGATCTTTTGAAGAGGCCAGTGAAAAACGAAGTCATTCAATCGGTCGATTGGTCGACTGGTCTGGTCTGTCTGGTCTGTCTGTCGCGTCAGCATCATCGATAAGTAGAGCCCAATTAGGCTCCGCATTGTAGGAGGGAAGCACAGTTGTCTCGAACGTTTAAACTCGCAGCTATACATACAGCTACAACTCACATCCGTACACACCGTACACACCGTACACACTCTTTACAGCATTTCGAATTGAATGTCTTTAACCCTCAACAGATTGAATTTGGATGAAGCCTATTATTGAATTTGAACAGCGTAATTATCGAATGACAAGTCAGTTATTTTTAAGCTTTGTTCATCGCACAATTATTATTATTATTTATTATTTTTTCTTTTCTTCATCAAAATTAAAATCTTTAACACTATACGAATTACACATAAGTAAATAATGCAAACATGTGAAACAAATTATTGTAAAATCAAAAAAAAAAAAAAAATGTATATGTGAATAAAATTTGATAAATGGTTTTTTAATTAATTAGGGTAAATTTTAATTGATTTTTTGACTTTTATTAAAAATATAATTAAAACATATCAATACATATTAGGGATGAGAACTTTACAAAATATGTATATCGATAATTGCTCATACTCTTTTAAGCTATCGATTTGGCGTTTATTTAATGCGGTCGTTGGCTTTCCAAAATAAAAAAACTCCGACCAAATTCAGGCACAGAAAATTTAAAATTGAACTTCTATGATACCTGAGACAGATGAATGAAACCGGTAGGAATGACAATTTACAAAAATTTTATTAAATTTAGATTTATTACAATCACTTCAGACCTTCAAATACATATTTTTTTTTTTGCTTTGCTAAGCTGATCAAGAATTTATACATTTCCGACGGCATTTTGAATCAAGTCAAGTCGTACCAGTTCAATGTTTTTGTTGTTTTCAAAATAAAATTGATGGGACACCATTGAACACCTAGGAAGAACTAGCTAACATTGTGACCAAAAAAAAAAAAAAAAAATTGAAGGAGCCGAAAAAATTAGATGCCTACACCATCTGACTCGGAAGCTCGGTTTAGGGCAAAGAGTGGTATCGCGTATTTTTTTCACCGAGGAAAAAGTTTAATGTGTATGGACCACCCGACGGCTACAACTAAATATTATTTCCATGATTTGCGGAAGAAGGCACATCAGTTAGATAGTCTGTACAGTTGGGTCGACGGAGTTGTAATTTGGGGAGCAAACTTTTAAACTCAAAAACGATAAATCTTATCGATGGTGTTTCAGTTTGTCCGAAAGTTTGCAACGCATTAAAGGAGGCATCTGAGACCCCATAAAGTATATACATATTATTGATCAGCTCGATGAGACAAATCGATTTAGCCACGTCCGTCTGTCTGTCCGTCTGACTGTCTGTCTGTTGCGATGCGTTTTACTCGGAAAGTTTAAAAGATATGGACCTGAAATTTGAGACTCTTAAGCTTTTTGTACTCCTAGTTAGTTTGTATGTCAGAATCAAGATGCCACGCCCATTTTTAGATATAGCCCCCATAAAAACTTACCACTTTTTTTTGATGAAAATACGTATTATTTATGAATATATTCGATCGAAGTAAAAACACTTCTTATGTCGTCCAATGTTAAATCCAAGGTGCCACGCCCATTTATAGATATAGCTCCCATACAAACTTTCCGCCCATTTTCGATTTTTTTGTATAGAATCCTTAATGAATTCAATTAAAATTTGGTTAAATCAATTCCAATGTCCACCTAAGTAAACACTATCGCTATGATAAGGATCGGGCTAATATAACATAAAGCCTCCATACAAATTTGACCAAATTCATTGTGAAATTTGATCTAAGCACCTGGTAAACATTTAAAGTATCAAAAGTGTTGTGTAACGGGTATTTCAGTTTCGGTTCCACCGAAGTTAGCCTTTTCCTTGTTTTTTTTTTTAAATAAATTTTCGCCATTAGAAATTATTTTTTTGGGACAATTTTTGTGTACTTTTCAACACCATAATGCAACGATATACTTCGCCTGTGTTTTAACTAAAATCGTTCATGGAACTTTGAGCTGAGCGCCATACTTGTCGGACCCTAGGTTAGGTGTATGAGTCGCGTGAACAGTTCTCAGCGAACATTGAATTAATAGAAGCGATTCAGCGAGCTTGTGCTACAATTTCTTTGGACTATATAACAAGAAAGAACGCTAAATTCTTATATAGCTTAAGTAAAGTCTTATCTTAGTTTTATACCTTATTGTATTGGATTTTCATAAAAAATAATCCAAAAAATGGGATACAATTTTTTTTTTTTTGATTTGGATAATACATTTGGGCTATTATAGGCATAATTTATACAAAATTTTGAGGTCCCAGAATAAGAAATAAAGACGTTGTTTATGTAAAAACCAAGATTTTTGGGTAGATTTTTATGGGGCTAGGACTAGAGAAAAACTGTTTGTAACTGACGCCTCAGGAGAGTCTAAGTTTCAAATATGGTCGCCCTAACTCTCATAATTTGCAAGATAATCGGAGTGTACCGCTACTTCCGAATATGCAGTTTGGTTTTACTTGAACAGAATTACAACTCTTACTAAGTCTCCTCAGATATACCAACTTTTTTTTTTTTTTTTTTTTGTAGACAATTTCCGCTAATGAATTCAAAAAAAAGCTATATAATCTTTCCAGTTCAAATGGTTAAAAGCGGATATATTAAATATCAAAAAAAAAAAAAAAAAATATATATTCAAAAATACAATAAGCTCATTCGTAGACAAACTGACTATGTACTTTATTTTCAATACAACTACATAGATACATAGATAACAAATTATGTATTTTAAATGAGAAATATAATTATATACATACTTGTCTGTCTGTCTGCGTCTGTCGCTGTATTAAACCGCAACTTAAAGAATTGAACACATTTATTTATATTTGAACATGTTGTAAATACCCAGAAAATAAAAATTGATATGACAGATGAAAAGACAGAAAGAACGAACGAAAGAAAAAAGGAAAGAAAGAAAGTAGACATTTAAAAGTATTTAAATACCCACCTCGGATACTAATTATTACTAGGAAAAGCCCTTGAAATTGACGTTTCATTTTCTACCACAACAACGACGAAGACGGCGAAGACGGCATGTCAAAACTCTTAAGGAGTGTTAAGAAGTATTGAGCAAAAGCGCTCTGCTCTGTCGTCAGCGTCAGCGTCAGTTGGCGGAAAGAGAAGTAAAATGAGTAGAGAAAGGGTGATGCTGCACAAATGCCATACTCATAGTGCATTATAATTATAATTATAATAATAATAATAATAATAATCATCATATTCATCAGAAGCAAAGCAAAGCAAAAGTAAGCAGAAGAACTGCACTCAACACTCAACAGATTAACGCACTCAAAAATTAAAAAAAATTCAAGAAAAAAAAATTAAAATAATAATAATATTTTTCTTAGAACTAATACCATTTTAAACGAATTGGTACTTGACAAAATCATCAGGTTTTTTTTGGTTTTCATACACAGAACGTACAGAAAAAACTTCTTCTACAAAATGAAGAAGTTTTGTATTAGTTAGCTGACAACCATGGGAATGCTGAATGCTGAATACCGCGCGGTATTTCAGAATACATACGTTTTATTTAGTCATTCAGTAAAGTGCAAAGATGCTATTTCTTGCTAAAGCAACACGTATGTATGTGTGTATGTGTGTAGATATCTTTTGGAAACATGATCTTGAGTTGATTTATTGTTGAAGAAAACTTGTCTGGATTGTGGCAGACGGCATAGCGTCAAGTGGCTGCTGCATAACAACAACAAAAAAAAAATAATAAATAAATAAATAAAAAAAAAAAAAAAAAAAAAAATTAATACTGTCTCGCATCTGCATATTGGCAACTAGTAACTAACTCGTTCTCTAGCACTACTTAATGACTTAACAGAATCGTATCGTATCGAATCGAATCGAATTGTATCTGTGTAAATGTCAATTGTAACTAAATTTGCATTGGTCGCTATAATTGTGATCAATTAACGATTGCTGCACTTAATTGAGGTCGAAATGAGACAGACAGACAGACAGACGTGTGATACTCATTTGGCATTGCCATGAAACTATTCTTAGTAATTTATTTCTTAATATGTTTAATTTTATTTTACAGCAAATCACTTAATCCAACAGATTATTTAATACACTCTACAAATGGCAAAGGTGCTTCACACAATAGGCGTCTCTTATAGCGACGTGGTGTATTTAATTAATTACGCGAGCTACTTACTTAGCTAGTAATGTCATTGATATACTAAAAAAAAGGTGTCCCAGAATTTATGCAAAATTTGCAGTAAAGTGCTGGCAACTCTGAATATTAACAATTTGACAGCTGAAATGAAGCGTTACACGATAGAACACAATAGAATTTTGTTAGAGTTGCCAGCACTTTATTGCAAATCATGCGTTAATTCTGTGACACACATTATATATAGTACAAGCATTGAGAAAAATCCAGATTATCCGCCTTCTTTCCATAAACTCATAAATTTTGCGATTTACGTTTTAATAAATTCGTAAATATAAAATCGCTAAAGTTATGTTTCATTTCCAAAAGGTTTCTTTGCATTGAATATGTCAAAAGCTGCTATCGATTACAAACTTAAAGTTTATCGGTCTAGCCAAATCGCAATTTGTTGTTGTTTTAACTAAATTTTCTGCTCTCTAAATTTAGGCATGAGTGGAAAATATTGATTTAAAATTAAAAAGTACAAAGACAAACTCAAACTCTATAAACATTACAGAATAAAATAAAAATACTTTTTAATTAAACGACAGCAGCTTTTTTTATATAATATTATGCATTTCTTTCATTTCACACTCGAATTTTGTCGATTTGAAATCGGAGAGATTTTGCGATTTGGCAGTAAATTGCTAAAGTTTTACGATAACGGGAATTTAATTTTATATTTTGATCTACAAATGGTTTTGTAAGCTTTCCAAAGACAGCTTCGTTGATTTTTGCAACTTTCTTCTCAATCGACTCACAATTGTATTCCCACGTTTTTTCTCCAAAGAAAGAGAATTTTTGACGTTTTTAGAAGTTCAAAAAATCTTTTAAAATTGTTTAGCTGTATCGAAATTAATTTCCTATGGCTTTACAAATGCTTTTTGTTTCCAATAAAAGGTTTTGATTTTCGTAACATATCGAATGCGTTTTCCGTCTTTAACTCGTTTTTGACAATCTTTATGAAGGGAGTTTGAGAGCATAGTTCACTTTTATTTCTTTTTAACATTGGAATAATCCTTAGCAAATTTACAGTTTCAAGATTAGATAACGCAGAATAGGCTTGTACACCTTAAAATGGGGCTTGAGAAAACCCCATTTGAAAGTGACCACTTGAAAGCTTTGGAGAGTCTAAGCTTCATATATGATGTTTCTATATATTTTATATTCTCCGAGATAAACATTTTCATACGGCAAACAGACGTACAGACGGATGGACGGTTACACAGACAGACATTCAAGAATATAGAGAGTTAGGGTTTCTATTTCAATGTCCAGTTACATTTAACTACTAGTTAGTGCTGAACTATATTTTGAAATAACGACCCTAAATGTATCTCGTTCATTTATTTATTTTATACGCCTTAAAGGCTTTTGTTTTGGCAAAACAAATGTCTAGCTTATTCGCATATTTTTTACCAAAATGGTTCCAATTTTTGAAAGTGGATGTTTTTATTCAAAACTGCTACAATTTGATTTCTTAAGCGTTATAAACATGCAAACAAATTCTGTTTATGTTCTGAACAGCTTTAAGGCATATGAAGTGAGTCCAATTAGTAGCAATAATACGAATACTTCAATTTACATGCATCTATGAATTCAGCAAAAAAAAAAAAAAAAAAAAACGCTCATACACATAACAAATACATATGTAAATATATAGCAGAAGCCGTAGCAGTTATTTATCGATGAATACTCTGAATCAAATATTACTTAAAGACGAGAAAAAAAGGAAAAAAAGAAACGACTATTAGGTACTTCTGATGACTACGACGACGAGAACGACGAGAACGTCTATTATGAAGGGCGCCACAACAACTCTTATTATGGATAAGCGTAAATTTGCATATAACGTTGTTTGCGGTCGCATAAGTATACGTATACGTATACGCATTTGTATGCGTATGTATACCATATTGAACTAACTGTTTGAGTTTGTGTTAGAGTAGAGCTACTTTTTCGTATTTAAGTATTTGAATGAAACCCGGAAACTATACTATACCATACCATGCCATACCATACCATAAGAGATTTAGTTAGTGCAAATGAAAGGCAATATACTCTTGCTCATACGGAGAAAGTCTTTCAATGAGCCAGTTATTCAGTCAGTTTAGTACTTTGTTAGTTCGTTAAACAACCACATCACACCATCACACCATACCATACACACTCTTCTATATGGCATAGTAGTTGTCAACACAACGTTTCTTGTTTTTTTTCAGCTATTCAGCTACTCACGCAAAGCACATCATTCTATCTAACCGAATATCACGAAAATAACCGAACATATGTTTTTTTGAAACTAACTACATAACAACATTATTTATAACAAATATTTTAGGGAATGATAATATCTTTCATGAAATAAAATACCTTATAAGACGTCACTAGTAGTGTTGACAAAAAAAATCACTTTCGGTGATTTTTTCACAGTGATTTAAAAAATCGCAATTTCGCACTGTGACTAAAAGTTGTGAGTTTGCGATTGTCTTGTTCCACAGAATATATTTTCTTGTTCCTCAGTGAATATATTCATTTAGCTGCGATTTTATGTATCGCTCTTGCCGAACAGTGATTGGTGCTCCTATCACTTTTCGCGAATCGTTCATATTTGCATTGAACACCGATCATGTACACATTCTTTGGAACATTTGCCAGATACTTGATTCGTCAAAATGTGCAGTGATTTTTGAGTCGTAGTGTGATTAGTGACTGCGACTTGAAAATCGCAGTGACAGCAAACAGTGACAAAAGCGCAGATTACAAAAAATCGCTTATATTTTTTCGTGAACTGTGATTTTATCACTGTTCGAGTCAATTTTTAAGTCGTAGTCGCTATTATTCTAAAAAAAGAGATTTAAGATTTTGTAATGATATTCCAAAGAGTTTGTACAAACCTAACCTAAAAAGTCATATACCCTATAATTCTATTTAACACCTTTCACTGGTGCTCTTTGGTGATTTGCCAGCAGTCAGAAATAGCTCAGACCGTATGAAATTCATACTGTTTATGTATGTATAAATCTTGAATATGTATGCAGCATATATGTACCATACTCGTATAGCATTTGCAAAATAATTTCTATGTGTATGTGTATATTTCTGTTTGAGTGTGTATATGTGTGTATGTGTGAGTGTGCTTTGCATATTTTCAGGCACTTAAGCTATTTTCCATGAAATGCGCACACACAAAAAGCGAACCAACTAACTAACTAACGACTGACTGAATGACTGAACTGACTGAACTGAACTCAACTCAACTCATCTGCACCGAATACCACAGGCAGGCTACTCTACGCTCTATGCTCTTCATCTTCATCTATGGTATGGTATGATTGTGTATATATGTACATACTATATGTACTATTTTGTACGTTACTCTCTCTCTCTTTCTCTTGTTTACCCCCTTTTCCTAAGATTCAGTATAACTTTTACCCAAAACCAAGCGACGATAAAAGCTCTCGTATTGATTTTAATTGAAAAATTGTTAATTTTCCATGCCAACAGAAACAGTAGAAACAGTATACAGTTTTTAGAGACCGAGTATATGTGTACATATGTATATACACTGAGAAAAATAGTATTTAAAAAGAGGTCGATTAAATTGGAAACTTACTATTTATCTTTATTAATAAACCTTTGTAAAATATTTCATATTAATGGAATTAACAATAAATTTTGGTGAGCGATCCAGGATGACTTTTTAGAGATTGTTCTTCTGTTTTGGAAGATCTATTTTTTATGCTTCAATTAATAAGCTTGTTAATAACCGATTTAGAACGTCTTCGAACAGAAGAAATATAGACTATTGAAATAATATATAACGGAGTTTCTACCGAATTTGTGGGTGTTTTTTTTTTTTTTTTTGGATCAGATTTTGAGGCTGTTAGACCAGACCAGTATAAACTCGACTACGTCATTTGAGAAAGTCTTATTATACTGTAGCGCATGTGTTATGAAATTTCCCATTTTAAAATTATATTTATAAATTTTAATCTCCTCGTTTTCAAGACCTAACTGCGGATGAAACGTAAGCGACAAAAAATACAATTTTACAGGAGAGCAGTTGGGCAAATATAAATTGCCAAAACTCTAAAAAATGATAATATTTCAGTTAAAATATTTTTCCACTTGGAAATATCAGCAATATCAAACGAGACGAGTTGAACTAGCCATGTCTGTCAGTTCCTCTGTTGCGTTGCTCTTGATTTAGCAGAGCTGAGTGTTTGTTTGACGCCTTCTCCAATTATTTCTACTCTATAATTGAATAAAGCTTTACGGTACAGTGATAACTCGATTGGGCAGACAGCGAATGTCAAGCAGTTTCTAAATTTTCTGTGAGTGCATTATTAGTTCCTTCAAATAGAATAAGTGTGGAATGGAACTCCATTTGTTTCACCTTTAAAAAATTTTTAATTTTTACAACGTTTATACAATTTAATTTTTCTTACTGTGTTCATTTTTAATTTGGCTTGGCAGTACTTTTAAACTCATTATTCGACTTTTTCCGCACTTCTGCGATGTTTTTTGCCATCGGGTACGTATATAGACCGACCGAATGGATTTTGTATTCGCATGACAAAAATTTACATACACACACAAACACACACATACATACACTTACATGTATATATACAGTTATGTATGTGCTTACTGCAATGCATGCATGCATTTATATTTGTGTAAATAGCTTATTCGATCCGATTTACTTTGGTCTGTCTCTGTCCGTCCGTCCGTCTGTCCGTCTGTCTGTCTGTCTGACTGCCTTTACATATCGCGTTTGGCTGTGAGTTGAGTCCGTGTTGGTATGTACAAGTAGTGTAGTTGTATTTTGCTTTGTCTGGGCAATTATATTCATGTGTGAGTGATTTTTAAGCTGCTTTGTGGAATTCTTTCTATCCCTTTTACTTTTTACTAACTTATGCCATCCATACTATACTATACTATACTATATGGTAGTCTTGTACATATGTATATGCTTTACGTTTGAGTGTTTGAAAATATTCTTTATTTGTGACTTTAACAATAACATGGAAAATTTTTGAGTGGTATTAGTGGTGCCAACCTTTTTTATTATTATTATTATTTTTATTTAAAAATGACTTAATAAGGTTGTTAACAATGCCTTTTTTTTGGTTTTGCCACAAAGCAAAAGACTATTTTAAAATCGTTAGACTTAATTTTTTACCTATGATAATTTAAAGAAAATATCCTTATTTATCTCAAGACACCCACACAAACGTACTCCAATTTTCCAACTTTTTATCTTAGGAAGATTGAATTTGAACCCAATAAAATTTCTAAATTTGGTTCATATCGCGCTTCAAAAGAATATAGCCTCCAAGCCTACTTAAGTTTAAATTTGATGAGAAACAATAACCATAAATTCTCCGCTATTTGTACTCAACTGATTTAAAACAACGTACTGGGTACAAGTTATGTCAAATTTTAGCCGACCCTATAGCGACTATAGGCTTCTCTGTAGTTTTTTCTCTATGTCTGGAGTGCCTTGTTAGGGAAACCATGCATCCACATTGAACTTTTAGCATACGCTGTGCCCGAGGGGTAAAAAGGCTATATTAAGTTTGTACAAATGTATTGAACAGGCAGAAGGTCAGCATTGACATAAGAGTCGATATAGCTATGTCTGTCCATCCGTCCGTCTGTCCATCTGTTATGCTGTCTGCCATATGTAAACGGTTATTTGTAACTTATACTTTTCTGGACAGTCAAGTGGCTTCTTACAAACCGTTTTTCTCTTTTCCCATTTTAAGGAGTACCCCCATACAAAACTAATCCAAGATTTTGGGTTTTTGAACAAAAATGAATGTATTTCTTATTCAAGTATTTTCAAATTCAGTATAAAATATTGCCTACTATGGTCCCTTATCTCTTAAGAATTTCATAAAATCGTTCAAGACATGTCATGCATGACGTCGTGCAAGATATTTCATGCAAGAAGTCGTGGACGATATGTAAGGCATGAAGTCGTGAAAGACATGTTATGAAATATCTTAATATGTGTAGGACCAAAAAATATTTTAGGTATAGCCCCATACAATTTTTTCTAATTTTTTGGGGTATCTTGCAGTTGATCATACTCGAATTCAGCGTTCTTTCTTGTTATTTGTAATCCATTGAAGCGATTTTTTTCTATATTTAACAATAATCGCGATATAATTCCAGTGTAACAGATATTATACATTTATTGTGACGCTATAAGTCTTAGTGTACCTGTCAAACTTATGTTGGGTTTACACAATGCTAGGTTTGGGTTCCAAGAGCAACACAGGGTTCGATCTGCCAAAATAATTAGAAAATCAAAGGAAAACCAAAGTTTACCGATCCGCCACATGAAACTTTTAGTAGCTTATAAATCTGGAGTGGATATTATTTCGTAAAAGGGATGGGTAAGGGTCCATGATCCGAAGCATTCCAGCCTTAGATACCACGTTAGAGTTCATGTTCAAGAAAAAAATGTGTCATATTTTTACCTTAAAATGCAGATAGTTTTTTTGAAAATACAAAAAAGAAAACGGGGGGTTTGTATGGGGACTGTATGGTTATATGTACTTTATAGGGACTAAGATGTCTACTTAAATGCGTGACAAACTTTTTGACAAACTAATTATACCCATTCCCGTGTATAGTAATCAGTAAGGAAAAAAAATCAAATCACGCAAAAATTTTATTAGATACACAACTATATACTATTGTACACTCTTATATATTTATATGGAATGTATATTAAACGTATATACTATAATTCTATAAAAAAATATACATACAGCATACATACTCGTACATATGTATATATGTATATCTACATATATGTATGTATTTATACTTAGGGCATTGTATTAAGTGCCGTAACTGGGAAAGGTCTACTTAGTAAGCACATTAAGGGTGGCAATTTCGCAAAAATATACATAATCATCTTTCTCGTTCGCACTTACATGTCTTCTATGAACAATAACAGAATCATTAATACGTATAACAATAGCAGCCATTAAAATTCTTAATTATAAATTCGCCAGCACAATTTTCCTTTACAGTCAAACAAAAAAAAAAAAAAAAAAAAAAACAAAAAAAAAAAAAAAAACCAAAAGCAAAAGAAACAAAGTGCTATGCACAACAAATTATTCACGTCCAATATTCAGTACACTTCAGTACATATTTGCATTAATTGTTGCACGAATGTACATATTTAGTACAGATACAGATGACACTGTTTTTACTTTTAACTTTGGTCAAGAACACACAGACTAAGTATTCCATCAGGTCGCGTCAAAGTAATTAAATAACGAATTGATTGTTGCCCACTCATGCCCAATGAGTAACGGAAGCGGTCAAAGTACAGATCTGTACAGATTATAGATGAGCGAAAATGTATAAAAAAAAATGGAATCCCAAATTATAGTATTCTTGAAGAAACTTGATACCCTAGAGCCCCTAAAGTACTTACACCTTGGCTCATCCTGGATTGCATTTCTGGAAGATGCGGCCAGATTGATGTTTAGTCTGCTTTTAACTTTCGCTAAACTCGCAAAAGTATTATTAGAGTGCTGAACGACCTCCGAAATTGGTATCACTAAGGACCAAATTAGTGTATGTGTGACCACACCATATTGGGGTCAGCCAAAATAGCCTACCTTAGCTTTAACCTCTTATAAGTCCTCTTGTCATGCACAAAGTCGTGTTAGATATGTCATGCATGAAGTCATACAAGACATATCATGAATGAAGTCATGCAAGACATGTCATGCATGAAGTCATGCAAGACATGTCATGCATGAAGTCATGCAAGACATGTCATGCAATGAAGTCATGCAAGACATGTCATGCATGAAGTCATACAAGACATATCATGCATGAAAGTCTGGCAGCACATGCCATCCAAGACAACCCTGTTGATGACCTAACCACTGGGTAAATTGTAAAAAGCTTCAGTCGAAAAGTTCGTAACGCATTAACTGTCGTCAGATCATATAAAATAGCTATTCTTTGATTAGAAAATATATAAGTTTCAACATATTTAATGCAAAATTTCAAAGCCTTTTTCGTCGAAAATTACTTTATGTGACGCACAGTCTTTTTTAATTTCTAACTGCGTCATTCAAATACACACAGCATGAGTTAAGATTCATTCATTGCTGCAAATATGCTTACCGAAATGACACTTCTTAGCCGTTGAAAATAGCGACTTAGCCATTGCATAAAAGACAATAGACAAAAAAAAAAAAAAAAAAAAAAGTCTTCCATAAAAAACAAGAAACTTGAATGGCGTAGAAAATGCGACCTGCAGCTTCATAATTGTGCGCGCGCCACTTGAGATACTTTTTTTTTTTTTTTTTTGTATTTTTCGCTACCACAATTGTCATTCTCAGCTCTATGTACAATACAACGTTTTCCTCATCGCCATCACCATCATCGCCATCACCATCGTCATCGTCATCAGCAACGACGTCCTCAAGCTCTGATTTCCAGGCAGTTAGCGTTTAAATTGCTTATTATCGCAAATATAGAGCAAACAATAGAAGTAGATGTGCTATTATATCGGGTGGGTGAGCGGCCCACAGGGAACATTACTGTACATGGAATTGATGTAAAGAAGAAGAAGAAGAAGTAGCAGCAAAAGCAGCAGAGGCAGAAGAAGGTTGACAATGGCTACAGCTACTTTTAGTGCAAAGGAACTCATCTAGACAGACCGACAGACGGACAGACAGACAGACAGACAGACAGCTAGTCAGTTATTCAGTCGGCTGCTCAAGCATATTGAGCTGTGCTGTGCTGAGCTGCAACGCTTGAGTAGCAACAACGAAATTCATTTCGTTTACCGCGCCCTACCCTGCCCTACCCTACCCTACGATAGCACCGTTTGCAGAACTCTTGTTGGACTTGAGCTTGAGTAGCAGTAAAGCAGCAAAGCAGCAAAGCACACACAAAGCCGCACAGTTTGCCCCAAAGGCAGTCAATTGTTGTGTTTTGGTAAAATGTAAAGGAGAAATTGTGTTAGACGCCATTGAAATTATGCAATAATGGCGACATTATGGGCTTTGATGGGTTGTTCGGTTGTTGGGTTTCATAGATTGATGGTATGTTGGCTGGCTACCTCGTATGGTGTAGAAAAAAAAAAACTTGACTTGACGATTAGTAAAGATAATTAAGCGATAAAATCGTTATACAAATTCAATAAATGAAATTGTTGAGATACATACACTTTTGCTTTGATAAAAAACAATTCGATGAGTTTGAGTGTAATGAATGCAATTTTTCAATTTGAATATTTGCTGGAGCACGAAAATCTTAAAACAAATTTTTGTCAAAGAACGCACTCGTCATGATAGATCGATCTCTACGCAGTTAATAAAATTTTCTAATGGATTATACTCTTTCCGGTCTCAGCAACAAGTATTTCTCTTGTTTAATTAATTTGCAAAAATTCGATGAATTTCTGTATTGATTCTATGGTTGCCACACCCAACGCTTAATTTTCCAAAACAATGAATATCCTAGCTCTTAAGATGAACAAAAAAAAAAACAACTACAAAATTTCGGTAATATCGTTTCGGTGATTACGGAGTTTAGCGTAAACGAACACCGTGACATGAGATTTTAATACACTGTAACCGAAGTTTAAAGGGGCCTATCTAGCCAGCAGATGGCTAGATAGGCCCTATGAAGTACACATACAAATTCTTGATCAGTTTTGAAAGGCTAGTCGAACGACCTAGTTTTGTCCCTCTGTCCCTTTGTCCGTTCTTCTGTCTGCTTAATTTGAAGTGTGAGGCCATAAATTAAAGTGGGCAGAGACACCCATGCTCTAATAAATGATGTAGCCAATGCCCTAATGACCAAATTTCAGTTCAATATCTTTAAAACTGACCAAATGAAACTTGTAGCAATAAACAAATAGACAGACAGACGGACATAGCTATAACGTTTCATCTTGTCTAACTGATCAAGAATATATATACTATATACGTTATAGGGTCTACCATACTATCACCCCTTCTCCTTTAATACATTTCAAACGCTACTTAAAACCGATAATACCCGTTTACACTATGCATGACAGGTATAAATATGCTTTTGAAAATTGTTGAACTAATACTGCTGTGATTTACTTTGGTATCTTCGACAGGAAGTGCAAAAATACTACAAGAAGAACAACCAAACCAAGGCGTTTATATTTTGCCAACAGTAAACACCTTTAAAACAATAATTAAATCATTTCAAAACATTTTTAAAATAAACTTGTAAAGGGTATGAAATGTTGTCTCTGAAAATGTGCAGAAAAGCAGAAGTATTATAAATATTTAAAGCACATTATTGAAACACCCTGTACAGTAAATATTAAACAAAAAATACCCTTTGAAGCTTCTGCTTTTTAATAAAACCTTTTTTTTTTTTGTTAATCAGCAAAACAATGGTTGCAAAAATTAATAAAAAAAAAAAAATAAATAAATAAAAAGTATTAAATTTCATCAAAACATTTCATTTCATTTCAACTCACCTGTATGCGATCCTCAGGCAGTTCCGTTTTTAATGAGAGCATCTCACGTGCATATACATCAGGATAGTGTGCTTCTTTGAAGGCCTCTTCGAGTTTCTCTAATTGATAGCTGGTAAAGATAGTACGACTGTGTCGACGTTTTTTCTTTTTCTTTTTGCTGTTGCCACCGCTGAAACCATTAAGACTCTCCAAGCTAAAATCGTTGGTGTTGAGCGTTACTGCTGAAATTTTATTAATTATTTTTGATTGTTTTATACAAATTTGTATATTAATAATAATAATAATAATAATAAGAATCCATGCTACTTCGAATAGTGTTTCACAAAAGATACAAAAGTATCTTTTAATAATTATTATATGAAGTAGTCGTTTAGAGTTTAGTTTCTAGTATCCGGAAAAGACAAATCATTAAAAAATCAACTTGTCAACAAACCAAATGTATATATAGGCTGAGTAGCAATACTATGTATAGTGCTGAGACGATCGAAAACGTTCTTCACAGATTTCAAATGGAAATTTGATATGAAAAAAATTCAAGAAGGATCAAACTTAGCGAATATCGCTTAATTTTAATACTAAAATCGATGGTTAACGACATGAAGTGCTTGTCTATACATGGTATGGTATGGAATGGTATTTGTGATTGAGCCAAGCGTGTGAGATTTTTACTAAGTATCGAAGAGTCGGGAAATTGTGCGTCATACATACTAAACGAAAAGTGGCATATAAATAAATGAAAATCTAAAGACTTATTTCCATAAAAAAAAAAAAAGAAAAATATGAAACAAAGAAAATAACATTATTGAACATTAATGTCTGTGCGCACTTTTTCGCGTATTAAATTACATGCTTATATATGGATGTAGTAGATGCCTGTCATCTGACTGGATGATTGTTGATGTTGTTGACGAAGACGTTGATGGGGTCGCAATATTATCATAAGATACCTAGCGTTGCGTTCCAGTAGGCAATGATTTCCGTTTAACGAAAAAAAAAGATACTTTCACGTTAAACAGGAATGCTGCAGTAATATGGTAAAGTATATATTTTTTTTTTTTTTTTTGGCACAGTAAACTAAAAAAAAACGTTTTTCTTAATAAAATCTATAGGTACTAATATTATAAAGAGAAAGCGGTTTGTTTGTAGGAGGTAATCTTCAAAACTATAAAATTTTTTAAGGGTATACTATCTGGTGTACCGCAAAGTGTATAAAACTAGTCCATTAGAAATGCTCGCGTATGCCGATGACAACGACATAATTAACAGCAACAAGTAAAACTTTAACTTCGGTGGAACCGAAGCTTAAATACCCGTCACACGAATCTTTGAATAGTTTAGTGTGATCATCAGTGGCTTATATACATTTATAAATATATATTCGAAAATAATTACTTTTTCATACATTTGTTGGAAAATAATCGAAAAGTTTGTGTGGGGACTTTAGCTAAAAATAGGCGTGACACCTTGGTTTTGTTATTGGATATCATAAGAAGTGTTTTTACATAAATTTGAGTGAATAGTCTCATAAATAATACCTATTTTTATACAAAAATTCGAAAGCGGGCGTTAAATTTGTATGGGGGCTATAGCTAAAAATGGGCGTGGATTTGACATTGGATGACCTAAGAAGTATTTTTACCCATCTTCTAGTGACTACATTCATAAATAATTGCTATTTTCATACAAAAAATCCGAAAAAAACGGTAAATTTGTATGGGGGCTACACCTTAAAATGGGCGTGGCACTTTGATTTTAACACTTGAGCTGCTTAGGACTGAGAAAAGCTTAAGTTCCGAGTTTCAGTTCAATATCTTTTAAACTAAGCGAATGAATTGGATACATACAGACAGACGGACGGACGGACGGACAGACGGACGGACAGACAGACGGACATGGCTAGATCGACTCGTCTCGTCGTGCTGATCAAGAATATATATACTTTATAGGGTCTAAGAAGTCTCCTTTAATGCGTTACAAACTTTCTGACAAAATGATAATACCCTCCACACTGTGTATGACGGGTATAAAAAATCCACGTACAATCAGCCGAGCTTTTTAAAACGTTTGAGGAGAATTCTCGCTCAATGGGACTAGCGGTGAACAATGAACGAGCGGTGCCAACTACTCGCAGAACAACAACAACACGCCTTGAAGAATCTGAATGAGTGTGAAGAATTTCAACTTTGAGGTTATAGAAAATCTCGTTTACTTGGAAACAGACAGACGGACATGGCTAGATCGACTCGTCTCGTCGTGCTGATCAAGAATATATATACTTTATAGGGTCTAAGAAGTCTCCTTTAATGCGTTACAAACTTTCTGACAAATGATAATACCCTCCACACTGTGTATGACGGGTATAAAAAATCCACGTACAATCAGCCGAGCTTTTAAAACGTTTGAGGAGAATTCTCGCTCAATGGGACTAGCGGTGAACAATGAACGAGCGGTGCCAACTACTCGCAGAACAACAACAACACGCCTTGAAGAATCTGAATGAGTGTGAAGAATTTCAACTTTGAGGTTATAGAAAATCTCGTTTACTTGGAAACAGAGGCAAACAAGAAAAAAAACCCCAGAATTACTCTGGCAAACCGATGCTACTTTGGTCTCGGTAAGTAAATGCGAAGTTACAATAGAAATCAAACTCTACAAAACGTTGATTCTTCCAGTGCTAATGTATGGCGCAGTATCATGGAACATGTTAGAGGCGGACAAATCAGCGTTGTGAATTCTTCGTAAAATCTTTGGACCTGTCAGAGTGGACAACGAGCAAAGTATTGGCATGAATAAAGAGCTATACCAGCTATATAACGACATCGAGTATAAGTATAATCAATTGCATTGGGTTGGTTACATGTATTGAATGGTTGCACGGGTTCCGGCGAGACAGATGAACGAAATCGGAGAGGCAGAACAGCGAGGACGAGCGCCACTGCGTTGGATCTTGGAAGACGTACGCAAAAGATTGGAGTCCGAAATTTATATAGTGTAGCATTGCACCATACCAGCTGGGTAAATACTCTGGGTGAATACCCTGGGTGAGTACCCTGTTAGGAAGTTAAAATTTTTTATTATCAAAAATAAAAACTACCCAAAAAATGTTATCCCTACCTAATACAATAGATACCTAAGTGCTTTAAATACCACTAAATTTTGGGGGGAACCAACTTATATCCGAACAATGGCTTGCATTTCCAGCAATCTATGATCCAATCTACTTCAAATTACTTAAACGTTCACGTAAAAGCATATTTAAATTAAAAATAAAAAAAAAAAAAAACAATTTGCTTGAAAAAACTCACAAAAAAGGCGTTTGTATGATTTATATGGAAACTATAGGGCACAACCTTAACCAAGTTTTAGAATTTTATTATATTTGAAATAAATAGCTTCAACAAAATAAACATTTATTTTATATATTTAAATTCAAAAACTGAGTTTGAGTTTGAGGTGTATGAAGTGATTAGAAGTATCTAAACATAAAGCTTAGCGACTCAATTAAATTTATACGCAGCAGAACGACGTAAGGGGCAGAACTGAACTGAACAGAACAGAACGGAACTCAAGACGTATACTAAACCATTTATTTTTTTTTTTTATGTATACATCAAGGCCTCTTTTATGATTTTTGATTTCTCATGCAAATAATTAAATTTAATTTCTAATTAACAAAAATATAAAAATATTGTAGGCAAAAAAAAAAAAAAACGAATGAACGAACGAACGAAATGCACAAGCTGCATAATAGGACTGTGGCGACAATTCAGATTGCAGTACACACACACACACATATATATATATACTCGTATGCATATGTATGTATGTTTGCGGCAACCCTAAAAGCGCAGCCAATCCACCATTTTCTCTACTCAGCCCACGCATTCTTATATGAAGCTGGTTCAGCACAGCCACTTTATTAGCATATTTTGCAAGCAACTTTTTATTTATGTGCTTCAAAAAGTCCGTCTATGTCTGAGTGGGAATGTGTGTATGTGTGTGTGTGTGTATCTGTGTATATGACAAACACAGTCAAAGGCAGTTAAGCGCACACATACATACATATGCTTTTTATGGCATGTATACGTGTATGTATTGTGAAGTTTTGTATGCGATTTTGAGCAAATTAGATTTCCTAATTAAATTTTTGTATGTAAAAATATGTAAATGGGGGAATGGGTATGAATAGTGTGTGTGTATGTGTGTGTGTGTGTGCTTTTGGAGGGAGTTGGCGTAGAAATGAAATAGTGTGTGTGTGTGGAGTCTTTCTCATTTTCCACTCTTATGTTGGTTGGCTGAACGTAGAGTGGCAAATTAAATCTTGGTAACCGGTATTGAGCTAGAAAATAAAAAAAAACACGTTAAGTTATTTTTCTTACACAGAAAAATATAGAATATATGGGTATGTATTTTGAATATACATATAAAAATTATACATACATCAGCGCAAACTGAAGGAGCAAGCTATTAAATTAACGTGTAAATCGCTCCAATGGATCCATTAAATTTATATGGAATACCATTCTAGTTTCTATATGTATTCCTTTTTTTTTTATCATATACGAAGTTAAATGAAGAGGTGATTTGTTTACTCGAAACTCGTTCCAAACGTTAAATGGTTCAGTTCTTTGGTATAATTTTCGCAAAGAACTGGAACCAGACCTACAGCCTGGAAGAGGCTGTAGGTCTGTTCATGTAAAAGCAAACTGCATACTTGAAATTCATGGAACAGCTCCAAATTCAGTCGAACTTTACGATAAGACTTCCCAGCCATACAATAAGACTTCCCAACTGTTTTTTTGGATGTTACAGTTTTTTTTTAAAAGCTTTTTTCTTTCGAAAATGATTTCGAAAAAATAAAAATCGGTTCGAAGTCGACTGAGTTATTGCCATATATAATGAAAAGGCATACAAAAAATTAGTTTTTAAGTTCAGATTTTGAGACTACTATTAGATTTTCCAGGCTTTTTTTTTAATTTTGTCAAAAAATTTCGAAAGAAAAAAAAAGTTAATTTTGGCTTGAAAATTTACACAGATAGCATCAAAAAATTCAAAATAATAAATACATTGTTTGAAAGGTCTAAGTTTTTCCTTTTTAAAACTGTTTAAAAAATAAAAATCGGCTCGTAGTTAACTGAGTTATAAGTGAAAACGTGTAAAAAAACAGTTTTATAATCATATATTCCGATTTTGGTGGTGTTCCAGGAATTCCAAGTACAATGTAGTTTGGTTTTACTCGATCTGAGGTTAGGGCTTGTTAGTCCTAAAATTATTTACGTACTATTTTAAGTTCGAAGCTGGTTTCAAATATAGTCAAACGATTTTTTATATTTATTCTAATAGTTTCATAATATACCCTATAAATACATATATTATATTATATATCTAACACGCCCAACCTTTGCAAATGAAAATATGTACACTTGACTTTTATGTATTATGTATTTTATTATTATTTAATAACCACTTTGTAAAAGTCTGTTCACATCCTCTCGCTTGTGTATGTATGTATTTGTGTATGTATGTGTAACAGTACATTTTGTCCTTGTCATCGTCATCGTTGTTGTTGTTGTTGTCGTTGTCGTCGTCGTCGTAATTTGCGCACTGAATGGAAAATTGTTAATTAGATTCCTCATTTGCTATGTGACCTACGCGTGCTATGCGACATTGCAATTTATGCACACTACACCATAACTGCGTACTCTTGCCCCCTGTTCCGTACATTTTGAAAAAGTTTATCTGGAGCGGTTTTTCGTTAGGGTTTTAATTGTGTTTACTTTTTTAGTAGCGAACTTTAGCTGCAAATTAAGTTATCTCAACGTAATACTCTGAGTAGGCTTTCGTTTCTGCAGGATACTACTTCTTCTTTTTCTTTATTTTACGCTATTTTTCTTTTTTTTTTTTTTTTTTGTAGCAACTCAACAGCGGAAAAAATTAAGGAAACGAGCGCCAAAAAGATTTTAAGGCAGACGGAAGAATGCTTAAAATAAAAAAGAAAATGATGAGCTTGTGCATTTAACATTTTGCAACACTATAACCGCTAACTTAACATTTACAAATACATACATACATACTCATACACACATACATAGAGACAGGCAGACAGACAGACAGAGAAGCGCGTTACAGTGTAGTATACGGTCAAAAGGCTTACAAAGTCGAATACTTGAATCGAGTCAAGTTTTGTTGAGTGCAACGTATAAGTACTTTCCAGCCATTGTATTGTGATGTCTTTTACTGCACTTTATCGCCATTCCCATCACCAACACCAACACCATCATCCACATCATCATCATCATCATTATTCTCGGAGTGGTTAAGCACTGCACTTGGCAGTGTTGGCAATGTTGTCAGTGATGTTGTTGCCATTTTACTGACAAGTAGGGTAATTTTCTTCGAAAGCACTTTCTTTTAAACTTGTCTTGTCGTTTTTGTGTCTTGGCTGTTTTCTTCTCTCGCATTCTCTCGCTTTTGTTGCACACAGCTTAGGCACTCTCGGGTTTACTAAGATTTTAATTGGCACTTTTTTTTCTTTCTTTCTTTTCTTGTCAGCAATTGAATCATCCCTTTGTGCCCTCAACACTTCATTGCTTCAGCTGTAGCAGCTAGATATGTAGCAATGATGTGCATGTCTAAATTTTATTTGCTGGCCGTGTCGAATATGTTCATACACATATAAGGTGACAGAAAACATTCTAATCATAGCCGCTGTCATTAAGATAAAACTGCTGCAAGGAAATTCATCCCTGAACTGGTTACCCTTTTGCAATATTATTAAAAAAACTTAATAGATATGAGTATATGTGTTTATTTTGGTTCATTTTATATTAAATTCCAGTCAGAGTTTTCCTATTTGAATGTATAATTCGAATTTCGAAATGTAATTAGTTTAAGTTCGAAACGCCCCGAGAAAGACTTAAGAAATCATCTTGGAACGTAAAATCTCATCATCATGGAACAAAAAATATACAAAAGTGGCATCTTTTTCGGAAAACTATAGAGTTAATAGTCGAAATGAACTATTTCGAGAATGGATAAGATTACCATACAGCATATACAGACTCCAAGGCCATAAGATATTATAAGTTGTGCAGAAACAAGACAGAACACTGAAATCGAGTATTGGAGTTACCGCTTAAAATGTGGTTTGAGAAAAACCGTTGACGTCTGAAAAGAGTCTTAGTTCAAATAGAGTGGCCCTATCTGTTCTAGTTTTCGAGGTAATCAGAAAGAGCTATATCGACTCAAGCTGTATAAAATCTGTATAGAGTTATTGGAAAATGGAACTTCAATTCTTTCGAAAAAGTTTCACAGCGACCATGGGGCATTCCAGAGACATAAAGCTTCAAATCCTGTTTCACAAAATACTTAGAAGTTTTTCAACTCCCAGAATAGCTCTCTATTGCGCTTTGGTCACATGTTTTCTGGCTAAAATTTTGATACAGCAAGAAGGACGAATCTAAAAATAAAAAACATTCTTTAATAAATATTCGTATTAATTTACAAAAAAAAAAAGATGTGTAAACAAACAGCCATGCTCACGTAATCCTAAAAATTTTGCGATTTACATTTAAAATCGTAAATTTTGCTCACTCTGCGACTTTTTCTCAGTGATTTATAAACCGTTATTTCTTGCTCCTCAGTGAACATGTTCTGTTATCGGCGTTTTTGGGTTTCACTCTTCGCGAACCTGTTCAGAAAACGCTGTTTGTTTTTTTTTTGCGAACTGTGATTTTATCACTGTTTGCAATCACTGTGATTTTCAAGTTGCGTTGCGACTCAATAATCACTCTTTTTGCCAACACTATTAATTAGAACGATAACATTTAAATTTGTAACCGATAGCAGTCATATACAATGCAAGGAGACATTTTGGAATTGAAACATAACTTTTGCGATTACCGGAACACGTATTATTTGAAATCGTACAAATTTAATTAATCGTAAATCGCAAAATTCTTTGGCTGATAAAGTTAAAAACCAATTTGAAGCAAAGCATACATATCTAAGTGTTAGCTCGGGTAACGTGTCTAAAATGAGTGTTTTATAGAAAACTTTCAAACAATCAAATTAAACTCGACAATAATGGAGAGAACATGTCGTAACATGATTCAATAAAGACTCGGAAAAATTCGGTCAACAGATTAGGTGTTTGTTATTAAAAAAAAAAAAAAAAACAAAAATAAATAAATAAACTGCCAGCAAACATTTCTCGTACTCGTCACTAAACTTGTACCAGTTACGTTTTTATGTCCAACACACACTCACACACATCGTGTAAAGAATGTACTTGTGTGTGTTGTGTACCTGCGTGTATAATTTACGTATAAAAGCGTATGTTAAAAATATTTATTGCCGTTGCGAATGCAACAAAATGAAAATTTCATTTGAGTCGTTCACACATGTAAAAAAAAAACAGGTTACACACACACACAACCAAATACTATGCACATGTATGTCCACAAAATCCAAATGTGTGAATCCTTTTGCCACATACACATACACACACATTATTGCTGTTTGTTCTCGTCGACATTTTTCGGTAGCTAAATTGTTTATTTTATTAGCAATTTAGAAAATTTATAGCGCTTACTTCTTCCTCTTCTTCTTCCGCTTCTACAAAAAAAAAAAAAGAACATATTGTAGTAGAAATTTGTAACCCTTTTAGTGGTAAGCTTTAACACGTTGTATACGCATGTGTTAATCCATATGCGTATAAAACCCAAACACCCACCCACACACTCACACACCCACTTTGTTTGTTTTAACTTTTGGCTTTTTTTTTATTTTTTTGTATTTTTTTTTCAAATAAATTAAGACTAGAAACGTGTTGTTGTGTTTATCAGAAAATACATTTTCAAGCGAATTATTTCAAAAAAAAAAAAAAAAAACAAAAATACGAACTTAAATCAAGAATTTTGTACTTGATTTAAGTCATTTTGATTTCAATAAGATTCTTAATTTGTTTTGCTACTCCTTAAATCATGATGTTTTAATTTTTTTTTTTTTTGCAGTGTCCTTTATTTAGCATTCCTTTTTTGCAGCAAATTGGTTTAAAACGCGACTAAGCAAAATTGCAGGATATTTTTTTTGTTAAGCTTGCTGCATACTTTTAGGCACGTTATGATACTTTTTGCAGAAAACTTTTTAGTAAACTTACTTGGCAAACAGGAGCCCACAACACCAAAACAAAACGAAAGAAAAAAACAAAGAAATAACGTTAAATTTGATAGCACCGAAGCTCAAATACTCGACACACGAAACTTTAATTAGTTCATGTACGATCATCAATGACGTAGATTATATTCTGCAAAAGGGTTGGGTGGGGACAACTCAAGTTGAGGCTTAAATAATACGCTTATATGTAAAATCTTAAACCAAAAATGTATATAAAATAAAAATTTTCTTAAAAAAAAGAAAAACAAACAAAAAATTGAAGGTAGCATATTCATAGAATGACAGTAGAAGTGATTTGACCCAGATTGGAGTGAATATATTTACAAATAAGAACTACGGACAGTCGGGCATGGCTTAATCGATACATCTCGAGCTGATCCATATTATATATACGAGGTGTGTTCAAACATTATCGCGAATTTTGAATTTTCGCGGGTTACGTATATTACGTCTCTCACTTATGCCGACAAGCTCGGCCATTTTGAATGTTCACTTAATTGTTGACAGCTGCTTTGCTTGGACGTGTTTTGGATCGTCTTCGATTTTTACCTATTCAAAAAAATGAATCAAAGAACCTGTATCAAATTTTTTTTTTCTGAATGGAATAAATGGAATAAAAATGTTGAAGAAGGCATATGGGGACCGAGCTCTACCAAAATCAACAACATTTGATTGGTATAAATTGTTGAAAGAAGGTTGCGAACGTGTTGAAGACGAAGAGCGCCCTGGTCGACCATCGACCTAAACGGACGATGCTTACATCCAAAAAGTAAAAGAATTAGTGCTGGCACACCGTCGATTAACTATGAGAGACATTGCTGATGAAATTGGCGTATCGAAAGGATCAATTAATACAATTTTGAAGGATATTTTGGGCCCCAAACGTGTCAAGTCTCGGTTGGTACCAAAAATGATGATTTTTTTTTAAAAACTGCGCTGATTTTTCGTTGCTTTTTTGCCAAAAAATCCAACCAATATCGTTCCGCAACCACCGTATTCGCTTGATTTGGCACCGTGTGACTTCTGGCTATTCCCAAAACTCAAGAGACCACTCCGGGGAACGCGTTTCGAGTCGATTGAGGAAATAAAAGCTAAATCGAAAAAGGCGCTGATAGCTATACCGGAAAGGGACTATTTGGCATGTTTCGAGGATTGGAAAAACGTTGGCATAGGTGTATTTTATCGGGAGGGGATTACTTTAAAGGGGACAAAATAGATATTCATGAATAAATAAATAATTTAAAAAAAAAAAAAACACAAAATATGCGATACTTTTTGAACACACCTTGTACCTTATGGGGTCTTCGACTTTTCTGATCTTTCCGATTGTTTCTATATATTTTATTTTTAATAGCCAAGAAATTATTTAATATTTTCAAAGAACTTTCAAAATTTTTTCTAAAAAAAATATATTTAAATTCTTTGTTTTAATGCTCGAACAACTCGACAAGGCGCATCGCTTCGATTCAAACACGTTCATCAGTCTTATTTATTCAGTTTTGAAGATATTGAAACAAAATTTTAATTTTAAGCTTTTCTGGGCTACTAGGTAATTATTTCAAAATCAGTCTACCACGGTACAAATTTAACGCCTATTTTCGAAAATAGTCTATTGGCAATGCACCGATGTTGAAAAGAAGACCAATTAATATTACGTAATAAGGAAAAATTTAAATAATTAAATTAATAATTAAGTGCGCATATTTGTGTATCACATTTTCTATTGATTTCTATTTAGTTTTTCCTTTTATGTTTACTATTAAGTTGTGTCTTATTTATAAATTAACCAGATGTCAATGGCCATCAAATTATGACATCCAGTATAAATAAATAAATATAAATGCTATGTATACATACACATATACTCGTATACGATTTGAATGTTCACTTCTCTCAAAGCTTTTGATATTTGAGCCACTTTACTAATAGCTTCTTCAAATTATGTATATATTTTGTACGCGTTGAACTATTCTTAATTGAATATTTGGCTACTTTTCATTCATCTACAATGTGTGCGGTCTCTCAACCAATTTAACGTAGGTCATCGTCATCTTCACTTCAAAAAAAAAAAAAAAAAAAACTTTTTTTTCCTCTCTGTTTGTAGTTATGTATACATTAGGGTGGATCAATTTTTTTGTCAAATGAATATTCTACGAAAATTTTCAAGATCCTATTTTGACACTACGAATTTTCGTTTGATATGGTTAGTCTGAATACCTTTCCAATGCCCATCAAGAATATTTTTGTACTTTAAAAGGTTTATCCTAGCCTTCTTCTGTTGCAGAAACTTAATATAACCTTTATTCCTTTCGGTACAAAGACCAGTAAAAGGCAAAAAAAAAAAATACAAAAAAAAAATAAAATTACTTTTGTACTTCTGTAATATAGTTTCCAGACATAAGTTGAGGAATAAATCTGAACTATATGTACAATATTTCGAAAAATAGAAATGTTTTTTTATCAGACAGGGGTCCCATTTTCGAAATTAGTGATTTACTTTTCAAAAACAAAATTGTTTTAGTCTTATAATTCTCAAACAGTTTAATCATAGCAATATAGAAGTTTTTTGTGTGATCTTTGTCTAATTTGTGCTGAAAGCCCACAATTAGTTAGAAACCTGGCTGGTTGGTTTTATATAAGAGTCAACGGACTAGGGTCCTTTGATAGCAGGGCTAAAAACTAAAAATAAAAAAAATAAAAAAAACTATTGTTGGAATATAAAAAGAAATGCAGGATTTTGAAAGTATTTCTTTTTTTTGTTTTTTCCATTATAAACTGCCTAATATTTCGAAACGACCACTGTGCTTTGTAAGTTCTAACACACACACACACATACACACCATATAGTATGGCAAATAAGTGTTAGCAGGGAGTGTGAATAATATTTTTTTTTTACGATTTCGGTAGAGTAGCATATTTTATTTGTTTCATGTAATTTACCTCACCATACATACTCTTCTTTTGTCCGTCACAGTAAATTAACCGCTTAAGTGCCACTTAAGTTTATAGTCAAGTTGCTTTAATTGACTTTTAAAATAAAAAAATCAAAGCTAAAAAGTACGTCCGCCACTCAGTCTATAAAACATTAAAACAAAAAAAAAAAAAAAAAAAAAAAGAAATTAAGATTTTAAAATTTATAAAGTCAAGTATATGCAATGTGTACGAGTATGTGTATAGTATTTGGCTTTGATTATTGTAAAATTGAATTTTTCGTAGTGTCGACGAGAACGGTGCTCCAGTAAAAATGTTCACACCTTTGACAATGACATACACATCATTCATTCATTCATTTATCGACTAAACTCAGCTTTGTACGCATGGCATATCGCGTGTCAGTGTTGGTTAACGCGTGAGAAGTAATCATAAAAGCTAAGAGCTTCACTGCACTGCACTGCACTGCTCTGCTCTGCTCGTGTTGTGTTGTGTTTGTGTGTGATTGATGTTGCAGTCTGTAGTTTTGTTAGCAGCTTAAGAATAAGTAAAACCGACGTTTTGATACACTTTGGTGTGGTGCACAAAAGAATTATCCCCTAAGAGAGACAAAGTATGAGGACAGAAGTTACACGAAAATATTTGAAGGTTCTGATTCTGGGTTCTCATGGATCTAACTATTTCCATGGCAAAAAATGGCAACTAAAAATTTTTTAAGGATCGTTTTAGAGATATCCTCAAAAACCAGTTTGTCCGGAACTTTTTCGGTTATTAGGATATGCACATGTATATAGAGAAGATATACTTCCAAACATCTGACCTGATTGTCGTTTAAAAGGTAATTACATCTTCTTCGACACGATATGCTACTTGTGAATATCAATTGGTTGAAAAAATTGGGTTTTTTCATGGGTCAATGAAAACCAAGAATAGAGTGTACAAATTTTCGAATAACCGTAAGATCCGTGACAACGTCCGTTAGGCTGTCTGTTATATAAAAGAAATGATTTCAAAGACATGCATAATACATACGGAGGGAATGATAATATATATAGTATGTATATGTTCCAAATTTCTGCTCAGTACCTATATTATTGACTGAATGAAAACTGTAAAAACAGACAGACGGACAGACAAACAAGCAGATCGACATGGCTAGATCAATTCGTCTCGTCAAGCTGATCAAGAATATTAATATTATTGAATATTAGGGTGGAACAATTTATGCGAGTCAAAAAAACGTGGAATGTAATCTCTGGAATACTTTACCACAAAAACATAGGTCAAAAGTCAAATCTATACATTATCACTTTAAAAATTTGGCCCTGTTGCTCAAAAACTATAACGTTTTTTTTAAGTTTATACAAAAAAGAGCTGATTCCCAATGGATCTATATTATGAATATGGGGCTTATGGAATCCAAAAACGGCCATAAAATCATCTTTCCAATTATCCGTTTTCGAGATAATTGGAGTCTTCTCCAATGCGTTCCCTTACAAACTTTTCGACAATCTGAGTGTAGCAAACCATGAGATTTAAATACTTCTAAAGCACACAATTGGACGAGAACGTTTACTCTGAGAAGGAGAACTACGGATACCGGAATCCAAGTTGTTCTTCTTTCGTAGAGTTCATCGTGAGTTTACTAGATTCAGAATATATTACAATTATGCCTGTTGCAGAAAGTATGCACAATTTAATATACACTCAAGAGAAGGGTAAAACAAATTGAGTCTACATAAAAATATAAAACGCGAAACCCGAGACCCGCATCAATGGAATTGAAAGGACAAAAAAAAAAATCCAGTATATGCATTCTCGATGGCTACGATATGCAAATTGTAATGTCGAAAGTGTTAAATTGCTGTCCGTATTTATTAGCCTTACAAAAACGAAAATAATAATAACAAATACTAAATAATAAATAAATACGAATAAATAAAATACAAACAAAAACAACATTATTCATTTTTGTTTTTTTTTTTTTTGCACTTTAACTAATTGCACAATGTGTGATAATTTGAAAGAAAATACCTATTTTTTTTTTTCCAAGTGACATGCCACAACGAAATGAAATTTGACAGACAACCTCGCTAATTTCACAGCACTTTTTTTTAAAGGCGTTCTGATGAACTCTCCTCCGAATAGCTTCTCGCTTGAGTTGAGCAAATAAACGGGTCTGGGCACACTTGCATTATTGTCCCCTCTCTTCTCTTCCCTCGCCTCACCTCACCTGATGTCACTATACTTACGATAAACACAATACACCGAGGCACAACACCCTCCAGCAAATTTTTTTTTTTAATATTTTTTTTTTTAAAGCTTGACGCGGCATTGTTTAACTGCTTGAAAGGGGTTGACATGCGGACTTTCAATTGTCTTTGAGAGCATTGATGAAATAAAAAAAAAAAAAAAAAAAAATTAAAATCAGTGGTCGTCGACATATGTACGTATGCGCATAAGACCCTTTGAGGCGTATGAGGGGGTAAAGAGGTGCCAAACAGTATAGCAACAGAAAAACAATAGTTTACACTGAAGTTTGTATTTATTAGCCTCGATCAAATCGATTTGAAATAAATTGTATAGAATGAAATGACAAAGCATGTTTTTTTTTTGTATATATTTTTTTTTTTTAGTAAATTCTTTGGAAAAACACGCTGATGAGCTGCTTACTACGTCCTTTTCAGATATAGCTTTATGTGGGCTTTGAACTAAAATAATATTAAAATAATCGCCACAAATAGAAAATGAAAAAAAATACTGTGGTATATTTTTTCAGCTAAACATGATCTATTCAAAAAGAAGAGTTGAGTATTGCTCTCAGACCTCGCTCGACTAAGACTACCAATTTCAAAATGAGTTGAGCACATTTTTCTTATTCGGAGTTGCACATTGCAAAAGAGACTAAACTTTTTATTTTTATGTTAACAAATTTACTCAAAATATTAAAATATCGTGCCATAACCGTGAAGAAATCGTAAGTTTAGATATTTATATTAATTGTTTCTAAATAAATTTGAAGTATTTATGTATTTGAGACTTCACATAAGAATAATTAAGGAAGGTGTAAATGTTTTGTTATACACGTCACACATAATGTAAACGGGTATATGCAGTTGGTCGGTAAGTTAGTTACGCATTATAAGAGACCTCATATAGAGCGATTTTTCAGTCGTAGTGTGAATCGAAAATCGCAATGACTGAAAACAGTGATAAAATCGCAGTTCGCGAAAAAAACAATCAGCGATTACAGGTTTAGTGTTCGCAAAGAGTGATACATAAATTCGCCGCTAACGGAACTGTTTCGCCGCACCAACACAACAAACCGACTTTGTTTTAATTCATTGGCAATTGCGATTTTCAAATCACTGTGAAAAAATCACCGAAAGCATTTATTTGAAACACTAATATTTACCATACATCCTTGATCAGCTCGACGAGTCTAATTGTTCTAGCCATGTCCGTCTGTCTTCACTCAGTTTTTAAGATATTGGACTCAAAATTTAAGCTTTTCTAGCTGGCGTCACGTTCGAATTACCGAAACAGATTTTTTTGCCAACACTACTTTTAGGCAGCTCAACGCCTTCAATTTTATTTCCTGTACTCGACGGCTAAAAAGTTAAATTAAGTTTGTGCAAATGTATGTAGAAAAAGGCTAGAGAACTAGACCCGGGTTTTTCTTTAGCACCATTTAAAGGGGTACCCCCTACAAATCTTCGCCAAAATGTTGGACTTTCGCGTAAAAAACTTTTTTGTTTCTTATTCTTAGAACTCAAAATTTAGTATAAATTATGCCTATGTATAGTCCCAACAATTTGGGGACCTTAGAAACTTATGCAAGAAACCCTGCTATGATTTATTTGAATAAATTTTTAAAATTGTTTGTATGTTATATGCAGTTATATAAATAACTAGCATGTTCCCGAGGGCTTTGCACGCGTTTTTTTTTTTTTGCTTCTATTTAAAGAAATTTGAGTTAAAATTTTAAAAATCCACTAAACACATTGAACGCCAAAAACGTTTTAACCATCTTTCAAATGAGCCCTGTTTCAAGTCTCTACGTCTATTCACTCCAAAGATATGGCTTTTTCAGTTTCAAGGCCCCCAAAAATTGAAAATGTAACATAGCCTATGTCACTCGGGAATAGTGTAGCTTGGCAACGGTGAAAGAATTTTTTAAATCGGTTCAGTAGTTTCGGAGCCTATTCATTTCAAACAAACAAACATTTCCTCTTTATAATATTAGTATAGATTACTTAGCTCAATAGTAAGTGCAAAAGAGACAGCGATATACATATATGACTTTTGATATCTGTCAGCCAATGGCTGCAGTCAGCTGTTTTGCTTGTGCAGCCAGTAGAATGTTGCATATAAGAAGAAAAAAAATAGAAAAATCAAGTTTGCCGCTATATAATCGTGTATATCGCCGATATCGGAAAAAAAGTAGTACGCATAAAAATTTCTCAGGCCAAGGACTTGCGAAACGCTTTGAAAAATATTAAATATGCTCCATGCTTAGCCGGCTATGGCGCTTTGAAACAATTCTTTTTAATACATTTCAAATTTTCAGTGACGCTGGTATTTATGCTTCGGTTTTTTTGAAAGTTAAAGTTTTTACTTGTTTGTATTTTTTTTTTTTTGCTCTTTTTTGAAAGAAACTTTTTATTTTTAGCATTCTTAAATACGTGTATAGTATACAAACTTTGGTTATACCAAAGTAAGTTTCATATTTTGTTGTTGTTATTGTGGATGTCACCTACCTTGCGCATGCAGCAATGCCGCATGATGTGCTGCAGCATGATGTGAATGATGCGGATGTGCAGATGGAGTTGCGACTACAGCTTCATGTTGTTGTGCGGCATGATGCAGTTGCTGTAGTGGCGACTGCTGCTGCTGCTGCTGTAGCTGATGTTGTCTTTGTGTAGCATTAACAGCGGCGCTGCTGCTGCTGCCGCCCTGCCGCCGCTGCAGCCTGATGCACTGAAGTAGGATGATGATGATGATGCGGATGATGATGATGATGATGTGGAAGGTGTTGGCTTAAATTGTGTGGTATGAATGCAGCCGCAACAGCAGCATGAGCATTAAAATATGCCATACGTGAAGCGGCGACCATTGACAACTGATGTTGTTGCTGCTGCTGTTGTTGTTGCTGTTGTTGTTGTTGAGTAGCTTCATAACGTTGTAGATTCACTTGCTCTTGCTGCGTATGTAGGTGATTATGATGATAAGAATCTGTTGACTGTTCGGATTGTTTTATTAGCGATCCTGCTGCTGTTGTTCTGCTACTGCTGCTGCATAATGTTGCTGTTGTTGTGCCAGCAGCACTTGTTGCTGCTGTTACTATTGTTGTTGTTGCTGCTGCTGAAGACTTTGAGAAGGGTATAACCGTTGTCGTTGTTGTTGCTGTAGCCGTTTCAAAGCTACAACTGCTTAGATTTGTTGCTGTGCTTGGCGTACTTTTTGCTATTGTTGTATTTGTTGTTTTTGTTGTTGATGGCGCTGTTGTTGCTGCCGCAACAGCCACTGCAGCTACAACCGCCGCAGCTGCTGCTGCTTTTTTATTACTTAATCCAAGTAATTCCTGTATAGCAAATGGAGAACGTTGTGGCATATTGTCTGTCTGTCTGTCGTATTTTTCCTTTTTCTTTTTATTGCCTTTTTTTTTTTGCTGTGCTTCTTGTTTTACGCTAATACAAAGCTTTCTTAGGCCTGTTTTTAAGTCGAAAATTTTGGTAGAACACTAAAAGATGCATTGCGTTTTCTTTTAACTTTGAAATCGTTGAACGGCATCAGTTGTTTTATTCTAACTTTCGCCGCACAGTTTTGCTCACTCGCAAAATATTGTCACAAAAAAAAAAAAAAAAAAAGAAAAAACACTAATTTGACTGTTTTTTTAAACGTTTTTAATTTATTTATTCCACAAGATCTTTTTATTATATGTTCACAATTTTTTTTTTTTTTTTCGTTTAAAAAAAAAGCTAGAAAAAATTAAAGCACTCAAAATTAAATTTCAATTCACTTCAGAACAGTTTATACGCAAAAAATCAATCAAAAATAACTAATTCGCTCTGGATTTACTCTACAAACTTCAAACGAAAACAAAAGAAAATAAAGCAAAACACGAGAAAGGACAAAAAGAAAAAAAAAAAACAAAGAGAACGATTAATATTATTAAATCACTACAAGGAGCGATAGAAAAGTTTCGTAGACTGACTGAAAATAAAAAAAAAAATTTTATGGCGACACGAAGTGTATATACTCTTCATTAGGTCCATGAGTAAAATCATTCTAGCCCTGTTTCCGTTTAAATGTTTGGTGGAACTCAAGATAGTTCATGGCATAAAAGATAAATTACTATTTAAACCAAAGTTTCATATACATATATATAAATTTGTCTGGGGTTGCCCCTAGTATATAGTATAAACACGGTTAACTGAGAAACATATCATAACACTGCATAATGAACATTGTAAACTACGCTTTGGAAACTATTAAATATTTCATAACGAGCACTAACCGCGAAAAAACGTAAGCGACAAAAATGAAAATGAAAACGTCTTTGTGGCAACTTCAAATTGCTATAAATTTGAAACTATAAATATTCAAAATTTATTGTATTAGTGTACTAATGTATTAGACAGACACCTATCGTTTTTCATCAAAAATACAATTTCGAAAAATGTCGTTTACGTTTTTTCACGGTCAGTGCTCGAAATGTTATTTATAGGACAAAATAAATGGTTATTTGGAGCCATTATTATTGGCTACATTTTTATTGCTAAGAAATTTAGTGGCATTTTGGAAGTAAAAGAAAATAAACTAAGTTGGGAAAAAAAAAAAAAAAAAAATAAATAAATAAATAAATAATAAAATAATTATTGTATAATAAAAAATAAATAAATCGATAAATAAAAGATTTAGTAAAATTTTTGGTAGAATTTCATCTTTTTTTTTTTTTTTTTTGTGGGGTTTTGCAAAATAAAAAATCAAAATAAATCAATTGAAAAAGAGTTATAAAATAAGTATTAACAATTTCTCTTACAAATACAATGTATAATCATAACGATTACTGATAGTAAAAACAGAAATGAAATTGGAAACAAAAGTCACTGTCTCTTTCTATTTTGCTGGCATATTTTTTGGTGATTCTTTTTTTTTTGCCGTCGCTTATTGCTTATTTATCATGGCAAACCAGCACTTGAATACGAAGCCTATAACATACTTCTTGGGCAAGAAATAGACGCTAGAAACCGTACATCAGACAAATTCAAATATTCGTAAAAGCTATACAAGTCAAGGCATTTTATAAGCGACGTTTTGAAAAGAAACTGAGTTGTACACAAGTATGCACCAAAAGTTCTATAAAAGTGAACCCTAACTTAAAAAAAAAAACGTATAAAATCCAGAACAAAAATATTATTTCTGAAATATCAATAATTTTAGAATTCCGTTGTTTTATTAGTTGCAACAAACATGTAAAGCACTCTATTATGTCTTTAAAACAACGCAATATATTAAAACAGCCCTTGTAAATGCAATTTTTTAATGTTGTGCCAGTTTTTTTTTTTTAGAACAGCTTTAAGTCCGTTTGGTCTTGATTGCACCAATGTTTGGAACCTTCAGACGTTGTTTTTAAACCATTCCTTTTTAATGCTGGATTTACAGATATTATTATCCATCGATGAGCACACATTTTCAATGAAAATAAGATTAGATGAAAGTAACGGTGTTAGCTTTTGGTGTTGAACATTCAAAACGAGCCAGTCTTGTGTTTGGGTCCAAGACTATCGACACTTAGAATTGAGTAATTCAACAGAATATCAAGAATTTCGGTGCATGACTTACAAAACGCTTGAGTCAAGTTGTAAAATATTTAATTTGGACTCATCAGTGAAAATTTCTGTATTTCTGTAGTCTGTATGTAGTATCAGCAGATTTTGGGGAACTCAGTTTAAGTTCGCAGATAAAAAAGGGTGGCATCAATAACAAAATTGGGCTTCCGGCTGTTCAAAACAAATAAAGGTAACCCATAAAAATAAATAAAAATTTTAATATTCTAATTTTTTTTCCAAATTATTTTGGCACTATTTTTGTTTGTTTGTTTTTTCGAATTTTAAGAAAACAAATGGAGACAACTTCTTAATTTTTCCTCTTATTTTTTTATAAAATCACTTCAAATCAAATAAGCTGTGAGCTGCTAAATTTTATTATTACCAAAGACAGTTTGGACTAAAGACTACTTAGAAAATAAAAATAAATAATTGCTACAGATAATTGCAATAAGAAAGTAAATAAAAAAAGAAGAAGAAGAAAAAATTGAAAAATATTTTTGGCGCGCACTCTAATTCGAAGTTAAAATTACTTCCAAAAATTTTTTTTTTGTCTTTGTTTGTTTTTGTTTTTGTAAATGCTTGAATATATATTTCGATTTTTTTTTTTTTGTTGTAATTCTTATTGACTTGCAATGCGATACGTTGGCGATGGCGATGCGATGCGTATTCGACGTTGCTCGGCGTTATGCACACACAACAAATTCGCAATAATTTCCACGTTCAACTGTTCGCTGACTTAAGCAGCACCAAGAGTTTTGTGTGTGGCGGCAAACATTATACACAACACGACAGAGCGGAAAACACAGCAACAAATGCAGTTACCAGAGAAGCAAAAAAAAAAAAAAAAAAAAAAAAAAAAAAAAAAAATAAAAAGGCAGCAGCGTTTTTGCATTTTATATGCAGCAGCAGCAGCAGCGTAGAAGTAGTAACAGCAGCGTTCGCAGGTGTATCGCTGCAGTAGCAGAATAAGCAGCAAACAAATGTGTAAGCGCTCTGCTAGACGTTTTGGCTATTTTTTTTTTTTTTTTATTAAAAACCGTTTTTAATGCAAAAATAAACCAAATAAATATGTTCATGTCACGCCTTTTTATAGCTTATATAGATTTGTACCGCTCACACACATGCGTTCTTATGTTGCTCTTAGTTATTTCGCACTCATTCACTCCAATAACAGCTGTGCACATTTCCCCTAAATATGGCGCATGCTCTTTATAACAGTAAAATTCTCTAATTAAATTTTCTCTCTTTAAACAATGAGTGCAAAGAGCAGCGCTATATATGCAATTTCCAGCGCAAACGGAAACATTAATGCCAACTCTTTTACGCGCAGCTCTGAGTGTACTAAAATAGTTGTACTACTCTAACACATAGCATATTTCCAGTGCTTGGAAATTTATGCTTGTATGCGTTAGTATTATGCTTGTGTGCGTGCGTTTGCTGTAAATGTATTTGTGCATAAAATGGCGTGGCAAGCGGCGAAGCGCGGTAAGCGTTAAGCAATGCCTACGAAAATTTATATGTAGTATGCCAATTTATGGCAATTTATAAAATCGTTATTGTTCTTGTAATTACACTTAGAGAAAAAAAAAAAAAAAAAAAAATATATATATGTATGTGTGTGTGTATTTTTTATGAAAAATTGATTAATTGAATTTGTCATTACTTTCAGTCTTTAAACAACACTGGATCGCCTATTCCAAAGCCGTGAGCAGCCATTGATGAAACTGTATGGTTTACTAACTATTTGTATAGCCTCAGCACACTGTTGATAGATTAGTAGATTTCCCCCCTCTAGATTAACGGGAGTTTTTGAGAACTAAATGTTGTAAGTATTGTTGGGAAAAAATATGTTAGAAGTGTTTTCGAGAATTTTTGAGAACTGTGTAACATAAAACGCCAAAAGGTTAAGCATCAAAGGTGTTTCGGGGAACACTAATTATGGAAATTGTAGGGAAAAATGTTGAATATTTTGGAATAGCTTCTAACATCAATGCTTCCGAATATAAAGAAGGTAAAATATAAAGAAAAATCCCTGTCAAGATGTTCCGGCTTATAGACTCCGAAACTGCTTAAACGATTTCAATGAAAGTTCGTAGATTTGTTATCTTGGTTAAAAAAAAAAAAGAAAATGTGTAGATCTTTTTGGAAGAATGGGCGGCGGGCGTAGATTCATAGAAATTCGGTGTACTCGAAAAATCAAAAATTAAGAAGTATTTTTACGTATTTCTTTTAAGGCATGTAATGCCCTATCTTTAGTACTTTCTGAGCTATGGTCGTCCTCCTTGAGCCTACTAAAATGGTCCTTTAATCAACATTTTTTTTTAAACTTGCTCTTAAGTTCAAGAGGAGATAGATAGTTGCAACCCACTACTAAAATGTATACAGTCAGTAGTTCCATATTTTGATACTAGAAAGAACTTAATATCTCTTCAAGTTTTCAAATTACAAATATAAAATAAGCCATTAAATTTTATATTGTTAAGGTTTGTCATCATAAATATTAGTAGTAAATTAAGTTTGTTTTGGATGTACTTATTTTTCCAATCATTTTTTGTTAATTCACAAAAATTTTTGAACGTCCGAGCAAGGCCGCGTACTTTATCTAGTAAACTATAAAAGTTTAAAGATTGATGTTTTGAAAATAATGTTTCGACTGGGAACAAAAAAAAAAAAAAATAACAAAAAAAAGAACTTTCTTATATATTTTTCAAAGTGTAGCATTGAAATTCGTCGGAATATTCTGCTTAAAGTTTTTCCTTTAGTTTGTTTTGTTGCGTTGTGTCACTTCTTCTATTATTGGCATTAATGAAAGGATAATATTTATTTATTTTATTATTATTTTTGTCAGAAGTGTTTTTGTTTTTTTTTTTTTTTTTTCAAAGAGCAAAAAGAACCGAACCCAACCCGAACGAACATGTATGCAGTTGCTTCGAATATTATTATTATTAGTTGCCAGTGTTAACATTCTAATTGACTAATTAAAATTTAAGTGTTTTTGCACTAAAAAATATGTAAATTAGCACTTTTGATTTACTATCTTTCGACACATACATACATGCATATGTATATAGGCACTGTATGTGTGTATGTATTGTGCATAACAAACATTTTAATAATAATATTCTGTTCATATGTATTTGTGTATGTACATTTCGCTCATTTACTGGAAAACTCTCAATAAAAAAATAAAAAAAAAAGGAAAATAAAAAAACAGAACCGATTTTCCATACAACTCGTTGTAATATTTAAAAAAAAAAAAAAGAGAAAAATGCTAGCTTCGGTTAAACCGAAGCTGAAATACACGCTTACAAAACACTTTTAAAGGGTTTAGATTAAATTTCACGATGAATTTGTTCAAATTTGTATGTAGGCTTTATGCTATACTAACCCGATCCTAATTATATCGATAGTGTTCACTAAGGTGGGCATAGGAATTGATTTTACCAAATTTTAATTGAATTCATTCAGAAATTATAAATGTTTTCATACAAAAATTCTAAAATGGGCGGCTGGTTTCTATGGGGACAATACCTAAAAATGTGCGTGGCAACTTGATTCTGACATACAAACTGCCTAGGACTAAAAAAAAGCTTAAGTTTAAAATTGCATGTCAATATCTTAAAAACATTCTGAACAAAACGCAACGCAACAGACGGACAGACATACGGAAATGGCTAGATTGATTCGACTCTTCAAGCAGTTCAAGAATATAAATACTTTATGGGTTCTTCGATGCGATCCTTTAATGCGTTACACACTTTTGAACAAAATGAATTTCTTCGTTTACTTCATGTGTGCCGGGTAAAAAAAACTTATGGAAACATTTGGAAAAAAAAATAAGGACATTTGCATTCTCCTCACAACGAAAGTAGTTTACTGTTCACTAACTCTGGCATGAGTGACTAAAAGCATAATTGCAAACGATAGCAACAACAAAAATTTACACAGAAAATTCATTTGCATGCGATCTGCCGTTTTGCACAATCTGCTAGACGCTTCATTACAAAAGTTCAAAATTTTGGTGCATAAAAGTACTGCAAAACGCGCCCAAAACTGCTAGTGGCAACACTTCCCGTCGCACTGTACAGCAACTCATTAAACGCCATATCAAGCTTTATGTCTGCTTCGTCGTAACTACAGTAAATCTTGACTAAGTTACACTTCCCGTATAATATTGTCTACTTTTAATATATTAAGTTGCTCTTTTATGCTCGTATTAGCGTGGGAATGCTTTTAGCGATACTTTTTCTCCATCCCTAATTTATATTGAATTAGAAAAAGCAAGTCATGACTTTTCCGACTAAGCTGATAAATATGACTTTCGACGAAAAGAAGACGAATAAATGAGCTCATCAAAATAAATTACAATTATAATTCAATAAAATATTAAACTAAAATATAAGAAATTACTAAATGAACAGGAACGTCAAAATTGATTTCCATTTCAGAATATTTTTGAAACTGATCAAATTAAATTCATAAAATAACAGACAACGGCATGACGATGCGATTTACTTCGTCCACAAATGATCAAGAAAATATTTCTTCCTTTAGAAAGTCTCCACAAATGCGCTATAAACTTTTTGACAATAATTGCGTCTGCCTTGACAGTATCACACGCACTAATAGCATTTGACATATATACAGGGTGCTCCGTTATGTGTTTTTAGTGAACAACTTGAGTAAAAAATTTATTATATATTTGATCGGCACTTTATTTGGAACTGTACAATTTTTCGAAAGATGATGTCGGACAAACTTCCGCCCTTCAGCAACCACGCAAAGATTTGCACTATTTTTGGCATTTTCCAACACTATTTGCAGCATTTCTCTGGGTATAAGAGCAATTTCTCAGTCCAGGGACTCTGGTATATTGGCATACATTTTTAGCTTCAGTTATTCCCACAGGAAAAAGTCAGACGGCGACAGATCAGGTAGAGCTTGATAGCCAGTCATAATTTTCACTTTTCGAAATCAAGCGTACAGCGAACATTTGACGTAATAAAACCAAAAATTCAAGAATTATTGCCCTAAAGCGGTCTCCATTGACGTTAATGGTTGTTCCAGCGTCGTCTTGAAACAAGTACGCCCATTGATTCTGTTGCGCACACACCACACCAAACAGTGACTTTTGGCTAAAATAGTTCCAACTCTTGAGTTCTTCGTGGGTTTTCGGTGTCCCAATAACGACAATTCTGCGTCACTTTCGGTAATTTTTTCACAGTGACTTGCAAAATCGCAATGTCGCATTTGCAACTAAAAGTAGTGATTTGCAATTTACTTGTGCTTCAGTGAACATGTTCAGTTATCGGTGATTTTGTATAACGTTTTTCGCGAACAGTGAAACTGCTCATCTAACAGTGATTGGTGCTATAATCACTCTTCGCAAATCGTTTGCATTCGCTTAAACATCAAACCTGTACAAATTTGTTAGTACATTCGCCAGTCACTCAATTCAATTGTGTTGCTACGACGAAACAGTTCAGTTAGCGGTGATTTTGTATATCACTCTTCACGAACAGTAAACTTGTTCAGTAATCGCTGATTGTTTTTTCGTGAACTGCGATTTAATCGCTGTTTGCCGTCACTGTAACTCAAAAATCACCAACATACACTTTTCACTAATTGCACTAATTGAAGTAAATCGATTAGCATTTATCTTTGATGAAACGAGATCAGTTTTAAACAAAAATAAAATAAAAGCGTGAATTATATCAATTTTCTAATTATATTTTGTATACAAATAAAATAAAAAAAAAAAAAATCAAAACGACTGCAAACAATTTGAAGAAAACCAAGCTGTCTGCCTCGATCGTTGAGTGAATTCCATACAAAAATATGTCTGAACAAAAAAAAAACGTAGTAATTTGATATTTTTATATATTTTTTTTTTTTGCACAAAAACCTACACATGCCATATACACAGGATTTATAATTTGCTCTGGCAGAAATGTATTGTTTTTTTTTTTTTTTTGATTGTGGATGTATAAGTTTTTTTTTTTATTTTTATTTTAATATTTGACATTCCTAGTGCGCTGATTCATAGTTTTTCGTTAGCAAAGAATTCAAATAAATTGTTTTTCTACAAAATTTCTTCAAAAGCAATTTGTAAATAATTTTTGTTGTTCCTATTAATAATTTACACTCATCTCATTGTATTCGATATGTATAATCTTTATAGAGCAAAAATAGAGTAGCTATCGAAATAAATATTGAGTTTCGCTGTGAAATATGAGACATTTTATTTGGATATCGAATCAAATCGAATAAAATTCAAATGAATTAACACAGATCATGGCTTTTCATGAAAACTATTTAATTTTTTTTCAGAAATTTATTAATTTCTTTTTCAATTTAAACTGTACTACTGCAAATATATATATTAAAATTATACTATACCATATAGGTATACCATATAAATATGTTCAAATCAAATCTTTTTGAATGTCTTAGTCTGTTGTTGTTGTTGTTGTTGTATTTTTTCGCATCTTTGTTTTGCAAATATTTTGACGTTTTCATTGAGCATAAAAATTAAGTTCTCACAGTTTTATGTATAAAATATAAAATAAATACGAGCTTCTACAATGTACAAATGTATGTGTAGATGTCTTTTCAAAATAAGATATCGCAAGAATGCCTTAAAATAAAATCCACATACATATTTATTTGATTCAAATGCACAGAAAAAAATTTAATGCTAATTTAAGAAGGGGAAATTTCGTAAGTTTTTTTGTTTTGAAAAAAAGTCCGTCTGTCTGAAAAGTTTTTTGCAATAAGCAAAACATGAATTAATTCTACGTTGTGAACTTTATATTCGGTCGAATACTTTTTAATCGTGTTGGGGTTGAGGAAGCCGTAATCGAGTATACTCGACCACAAAAGGAGTTACGATATTTTTAATTCTGCTATTTTCAACCGTTGGGAACGTTAAGTGATTTTCAAGGTTTTCCATTCCTAGGTGGCTGAGGGAAAAACGCACATCCTACCTTAGTACGTGATAGACTCTATAGAATCAGAGCCAACCAGTACAGTTAAGAGGGGCCGTAGTTTGGAGAGACATAAGAGGAATAGATCGCTCAGCGTTTCTGCCAACTGCCAATGTCCAAAGTGTGTATAAGAATACTTTTATAATGCATATCTAATCTGAACGCGTGTTCCCCGATGTGCCAATGCTTCATGATATCGGCTTTTACTCTCGCATGGTCTTTACGAGAGTTGTGTTCTGGTACGTTTGGGGTCAATCGTAGGCCAAATAAGCTTAGCTATTCCGCATCTATTCAGATTTTGCCATTTATTAATACCGAAGGACTCATTGGGATTATTACCATGAATGGCTGGGATTCACCCAATGTACCACTTCTAGCCAGAATGTCAGATTATTCTTTACAAACACTAGCAACACTTTTTTTTTTTTTGGCTTTTTGGCATGAACAAGTTGCCCCATAGGCAGAATCAGGCAAAGAAAATAGGTATTATTTATGAATATATTATCTTAAAATTGGACAAAAACACTTCTTCTGTCATCCAATGTCAAACCAAGGTGTCACGCCCAAGTTTAGCTAAAGCTCCCATGCAAAGTTACCGCCCATTATTCTTTTTCTAATAAAATTATTATAAATCACGCGCCATTTGAAAAATCCCCGTAATCAATAAAACAATAAATAAAGAAATAAATAAACATTTAATAAATAAATGAATTTAAATCATTTAATTGGCATCCAATTAATATTTTCTCAGCAAGAAATTAAGCAATTAATTTTGTTTTTCGCAATTCGCTCTAATCACACAGATGGCGTCAGTGAATAATTTTTATAGCTAATTGCCAGAGGCAAGCCAATAAAGCGGTTCGTGTCTTCGCTTAGCCAAATTCGCATATTCGAAGCGCATAGCTTTTACTGCGATTAAAAAGATCTTGAAAAACAGACGCATTAAAAAAAAAAAAATTATCCTTGGTATACTCTAATATAGGTAATAGTTACATGTACGTCGTTTAGTGGCGTAAATAGAATTCTGTACAGGTGTGTAGGTAGCAGTAAATGATCTGATTAAAAAGAAATTTGGATATCTCATAAGTTGAATGAAATAAAATGCGAATGAAATGTGTTGCAACGAACATAGGGACCTACTTATCGAGCTGATCAAGAATATATGTATATACTTTATAGGTTGTAATGACCAAACGAAATTACCCGTTCTTACTATGTCTGTCTGTCTTTCTGTATTTATGTGTCCCATTCAATCAGGAATTGTTCAGATATTGACCTAAAATTCGAAACTTAAGCTTAGCTCACAACTTTAGGCAGTCTACATATTGAAACCAAAGTGCCACGCCCATTATTTTTGGCATAGCTCTTATACAAATTTTTCTCATTTTTTCGATTTTTTTTATAAAAAAAAGTGATTATATTTTAAGCTATTTTTTAAATTATGATAAAAATAATTCGTATGTCTTCAGTTTCAATTTGGATAAGATTAGAATACTATAGCATATAGGCACTATACAAACTTACCAGGCATTTTCGACTTTATGTAGGAATATATTCAATAAAAATTGGTTAAAAACACTTCTTATGTCAATCCATGTGAGCATCCATAAGTATCATCTATACTAACCATTTTTTTTTTTTTTTTTTTTGCAAGAAAATTTATGTCTATTTTTATTTTAATATTGGACCCCAATATTATGTTAAACGAATTAGAGGACCTCATCCATTCCGCGAATTTTATCTAATCATGCACCACCGAAGTTAACGTGGATGTCTTACATTCTGACCGTTTAATTAGTTAACTAAAGAGAAAGGTTCGAGAGAGAGTGGGAGAAAATATTAAGAAACAGAGTACGAATACTTCACCTTATATGGTTCCGCGCAACATGAAAGACGTAGCCAAGTCCAACCGTATGCCTGTCGATCTGTCTGTTTGATTGTTTGCACTAAAGCTTTTCTCGTTAACGACAAAATCAAGTATGAAAATCAAAGTGCCACACCCACTTTTAGCAACAGTCAAATAAAAATTATATATTTTTTTAATGAAAAAATCTTTATTTTTGAGAATTTTTTAATATATTTCATTCTAGCGAATACCCGACGTATGCTACTGCTTTGCACGGGCGTTTCGGCGGCTCTTTCGACTCGTTACCATTTTCGCATCTGCAGTTTTTTGTGCAATTGCAGATGATATTTTTCAATGTTGGGGCTTAGCATAAAAACGTACTAAAAAATACCTTTTTTTCATTGCAGCTTTACAAAAATATGTTGCGGCACGTTGTAATACCCTATTTTTTTATTTGTTTTTTTAATTGCGATTCCACATTATGTTGGGTCTAGTATAATAAAAAAAACATACAAAAAAAGCAAAACATTTTTGTACCCGGAAAATTAGAAAATCGACTTCTTGATATGTACCTGATTTATGTGCCTTCAAATGCATTGGATTAACGTGGAATTTTAATTTACTTGTTACTAAAATTTTGACTATTTTAAATAAAACCGGTTTGAGACTCATCGGTTGGATGGATTCAAGCCGTTTTCATAGAGGCCAGTATGAAACATATGGTAAACCAACTAACTCTTATGCTACTATAGCTTAGACCCGTTCAATTTTTGAATTTTTAAATGAAAAAAAGTGTTTATTTACGAAATTGGATAAAAACACTTCTAATGTGAACACTTTCATATAAACATTATCATATTGTACTGATACAAACTCATCTCCTCCTCTATGAACTAGTGACCATGTTATCAAAAAAAAAAAAAAATTCGGCTGGGCAATATTGACTTTTAAATTTGATATTGACTTGAAATGCATATATTCCACTTCAAGGTAGTTGGTATGTTAAATACAAATCCAGCTCCTTGAAATCTAACCCCACTAAACCGCCCATTTTCGATTTTATAACGTAGATATACTTAATAAGGTTACTTATACAAACTTACCTCTCAATTTCTGAGACTTTCAAATTATTTTTCGCTTAAAATTTGATACCAATATTGTATATAAACTTTAGTTTTATCAGACCCTTGATCGCCATCCCCTCCATCCCATCCCGAAGTTATTCTAAGCCACTAATGATCATATAGACTAACTGTGTTTAAAAAGTAGTAAGACATATCATTTTAAATTTCTCGGGCATTAGGAATCGGGCCATTTTTTTTCCTTAAGTTGGTAGGACCTTAACTGATATCTATATTACGAAAATTTTGAAACCATAGTGTCAGCATTAAAAAAGCATTTGGTGATAATGTTTTGCCGAGAGCCAGCGTTTTTGCTTGGTTCAAATGATAAACAGCGTTGAAAATGATGAGCGTCCTGGTCGTTCATTCACGTCAATCAGATCAAGGTTTCAATGTTCAAAATAGTTGAGTGACAAGTAGAGACCTTGTTGACATCAACACTGTATCATTTGGTTCAATTAAATCGATTTTGAAAACCAATTAGGTCTCAGCGTCTCTTCTCGTTTGGTACCGTAACAACTCAATTTGTTCGAAAAAATTGTCATAATGAGACATGGATTTATGCATACGACCCTGAAACTGTGAACCAATCAAGTGAATACCGCGCCAAAGGTGAGCCGTGAAAAATCGCAAAAACTACGAAAATCCAAAAAAGCAAGTCGAAAATCAAGGTCGAAAAATGATATCACTTAAGGTACTACAAACTTAAGGAATAAAAAAAAATGCCCCGATACTAATGCCCGGGAATTTTAAAACGATTTGTCTTACTACTTTTTGATCACAGTAGTATACTATTTATAGACACGTGTGACGGGTATTTAAGCTTCTGTTCCACCGAAGTTAACATTTCTCCTTGTCTTTCGTTTTACCAATTTTTATAAATATGACCTGAATCGTTCAAAGCGTTAAGAAGTGATACCATTCGAACTAAATGGGGAAATATATATTGAAATTCGGTCAATTAACTTGATGTGTCGATGAATATAAATAAAAAAAAATAAAAAAATATTCAAAAATGCATCTCTTCCGTTTCGAACCGTACCGTACGTTCCGTTTCGTTTCGGTTCTTCCGTATACAAAATATTGAATCTTGGTAGCTCTTATTTGTTATTTATTGTATTTATTGTATTTATTTACTTGTTTTTTTTTTATAAATTGAATGTACATATAAATACTTACATATGTGTATGTACCTCTTTTTACACTCGGTGCGAAGGGTTCATAATAATATTGAAAAGAAATAAAATGAGAAGAAAAAAAAAGTTTACGAATACAAATTAAAAGAAATCATGATGACATTAATGGTGATGATGACGATGTTGACGATGACGATGACGATGTTGTTGATGTTGTTGATATTGTTGATGATGGCAGCCGGCTACCGGAAACGCCTGCAATTTGACAATTGAAAAGTGGCTGAGTGTCTACCTACATTTTCGCGCATACCCCTGCGCTACTAAACAACTCTCTTATTGCTCTTAACTGTTCAACAAGCATAAAAAGTAATGCGACAATGAATGAAGCTACGCGTAGAGGCGCTGTAAATGCGACGACTTCCATTTCTCCCAACACCATCACACAAATGCACACCAATTTGGTCTTTACGTTTTTTTTTTTTTTGCTTTTTCATTTTTTTTTTTTTTTCGTCTCTTTTTATTTTCATTTGCTATGTTGTAGAAATCAACAAAATTGGGCACCGCCCGTTTTCGTATTTTACCCTCTTCCCATATTTCTATTTGCTCATATACAACCATCCATATACATACTTACGAGTATAACATACCATACCATGCCATACCATGTTATATACGATATAAAGCATTATTCACATTGACAATCAAGAAAAAAAAAGGAAAAAAATAAAAGAGGGTTGCCTTTATGTTCTTCTAATGATTATCATAATCGGTTCATTTGATTAATATTGCTAAAAAATTAAATTAGGAAGCCATTCTATCAATGTTTTGAACAACACCCGCTGTGTTGCCAATTGGCAGCTGCCATTTTGAACTTTGAAATTCCATGTTTACTCTTTTACACCTGCTCCGAGTTTGTACATTCACTAATTTTGTATTTAAATACCCGGCACACATGGTGATATTTTTTTTTTTGGTTATTTATATTCATTGAACAAAGAAAGCAACAGGAAACATGATGAACCATATAAAGAATATATACTATATTCTTGAGCAGCATTAATAGTATAGTATGTATGTCCGTCCGTCCGTTTGAAAATAAAACGGACTATCTCGAAAGACTATAAAAGATAGAGCCACCATATTTGCACCTTAGACTCTTCTAACTCTCCTGAAGTTTTTTTCTCAAGCCCTATACACCATACATCCACCATACAAACCTATACCAAAAAACTTATTCGTTTCATAATCTAGCATACTAATCTAGGTACACTAAAAGCTCTTTCGGTCCAAGATATTCTCTTGGCGTGCCTGTTGTCATGTTTTCAAAGAATTGACCTTATTTACTCGAAAAAGCGAACGCCTTTTATCCATCTGGAAGTCTGCTTTGGTGTGGTTTATTGATGTCTCAAAACCTTTTAAAAAATTTAAATATCTTAAAAATAACTCTTTTCCTTCGGTGCCTTTGAAAAAAAATGACAGTTGCGATAAATATTCAGTTACTGGCCACTGGCTCCTACCAGCTGGTAGGCAGTAGTTAAGGTTTTTTGATTTTTGCTGGTGTTTTACGACCATTTCCGTAATATAGCAGCGGTTGGCCACACATCTAGCGTCTATGGCATTGCGGTAATAATAATGTTTGGTCTTGAATTTTTGCACAATCATTCTAGAATTTGCAACGTAATCAGCTGAAAAATTTCAAAATTAGTCAAAATTCGAGTTTTCTCTCAAAACAAGCACAATAGTTCTTAATATAAGCACATTTGTGCTACAATCATTTTTGACTTTGTTGGAAAATTGGGAGCCAGAACCAAAAATTTAAAAAATGGGAGAAATGTTATAAATTCACAATTTATTGTGAAAAAAGTTTAAAAGTTTTAAGTTTTTGTCTATTGAGATATTTTGGACAAATATTAACATAAAAACTATTCAGATTTGATATAAAGGGTCCGCCACGTACAGCTTTTATAGATTCTTTAAATATGAATTCAAAAATTTGGATGCAAAGTCTTGCTGGAACCAAATGTTGTCCAAGCCTTGTCTTCGATTTCCGGGAAGAACCAATCCGTTAACATATTTCAGCAAACTTTTTCCTTTCGGCGGCTCCTGCCGCATTTTCGAGAAAAATGGGCCAATGATGCCAGCCTAAAATCCGCACCACACGTAACTCTCTGAGGATGCATTGGCTTCTCTTCGATCAAAGTTTCCAGTCCCCCAAATACGACATCTGACGTAGCCGCCAAGATGGAAATGAGCTTCGTCGGAAAAGATGATTTTTGGTAAAATCGCTTCGGCCAAGCGCGTTCCTCAATCGTATACACAACCATTTTCGTTTAGCGGAAGGATAAAACTATCTGTACAATCAGATGTGACACCAGTGTTGCCACACTGAAATAACCACTAGTTCAAAAAAAATGTTAGATGGCGGACCCTGAAATACAGCTTTTATAGGTTCTTTAAATTGAATCCTTTGATGCAAACATTCTTAGTAAACTCACTACGGACTCTATACAGTAGTCTGGAGTATGTATTTGGAAAAAACATGGAGGAACCGATTCGATTGCTGATTAGCTGATCATGCAATGAAGATATGCATAATCAGCGTTAGAACAGCTTTAGAAACTGCAAGAAGCATGGTGCCGTAGAGTCAAAAAAACAACTGATATATCATGGGGCATTCTGGAAGATGCGACGAGCTTCAAGTTTACTGAAGATCCACCGATAAAAATGGCAAAATAAAGTACTAAATTGTTCTAAGTGTGATTTCATCCTAACATAGAAGCATGCTTCGAAAATTAAAATCGAAAAACTTTTGAGATCTAAAACGATTTACTTTTATGCTTCTCGGAAGGCTAAAATCACAATCAATTCTTTCAAAATTGCCTCCCAGTTGCATAATTTGAAAAACAATTAATTACTTCGGAAGAATATTTAAGCTTTGGTAACATAACTGAAGCAATTGTTTGTTTAAAGACATTTTTTCTCGATGCTAACGTCTCAGCTCAGCCCAGTTCAGCCCAGCCCAGTTCAGCTCAGCTCTCATTCATTCATTTATTCATTCTTTTATCCACTTATTGTTCTTTTGGCGAACAAATACTGTACTACGAGTATATGGAATATATTTTTTTATTCAAACCACAAGCTTATTTGTCATTTGTGTAAAGTGACACCCACTTTTGGATTTTTAATTAAAATCAAAAAGCAAGCACAATTAGAAAGCCAAACGCAAACGATTCTTCAAACGACTCAATTAAGAGAATTGCATCGCGACAAAAAAAAAAAAAAAAATTATGCCAAAAGGGATTAAATTTAAAAAAAAAAAAAAAAAAAAATTTCTTTAATGGATTGAATGCAATTTCAAATAAAATAATATGTCTGAGAGAGAGAGTCTTTTGATTTACAATAAAATAAGTGCTTTACACAATTTTTTACATTGTTATCGGATAGGTGTATTGGATGCTAAATTGCTTTTAGCACCTCCTCCCATTTATGAAAATCTATTATACTCTGCCATGCTCAATCTCGTTTTTATTGTTTTTTATAATAATAAATAAGGTAATTGTTAAAATAAAAGTTTTGTTTTTTTTTAATGCAATTCTTTTCTCATTTAATTTCTTTATTCATCTTGCATGCATGTAGTAATTATTTTTATTTGCAAAGTTATATGACATTCTGACTTGAATAATGAATCACATAATGAGACCATTGCATAATTTGCGGTGCATGATAGCTGACGCTGAGGCTGAGGCTGACGCTGTCATAAGAGCTCAATTCAGAATTCTGAATTCAGTTTTTATATAAATAGTACAAGTGTTTGCTTATAATGAACAGATTCATTTGTATATCATTTGTATTTTAATTATAAAACTTGAGGTCAGCTAAAAAGTACATATAATCCTACTGATATTATAATTTGTTTTTTTTTTTTTAATCGAATTGCACTTTTTATATGCTACGTTCTAGAGTATAGAAAATTTTATAAATTTTGTAACACTAAAATGCACACACTGAGCTTTCAAGCGTTTACAGGTTTAATGAAAATGTTGAGAAAAAAAAAACCATAGTAGCAACTGAAATGTTTATTTATTATATATACTGGTCGAAAGGCCTAAGTTTCTTCTTTTCAAAAGTGTTCTAAAAATAAATTTCGATTCGTAGTTAACTTGAGATATAGCCACGTAAGTGAAAAAGGTAACAAAAATTAGTTTTGATTTTTTTTTTTTTTTTTTTGATTGATAATATTCCGTAGACTTACAACCGCTACTATCAGACTTTGCAGCTATTTCAACTTTTGTTAATAAAATTGAAAACCAAACGTTTGACTTTACACTAACTCGGAAAAACAATCAGAAAGGATTTTAATTTATGCAGTTTTTGAAGCTTGAAATGTTTAAAAATCGAGAACCCAGCTTAGTTTTGCTGCTAAAGTTTAAGTATCATAAAGTATAAAGCTTAAAATATATTCCAGAGAAAAAAATTCTTGACTCTTTTCAAAAAACTTTCACAATTTCATATTAGAGCAAATTTTGATAATCAACCTTGTCAAGACATGTCACAGTTTGTGTTACCATTTGCAAGATTTGTAATACACCATAGAGCCCAATGGTCACTTGAGTTTGTTACAAAACTCATGTCATATGATGTTGTGCAAGACATGTCATGCATAAAGTCACGTAACATGTCATGCATGAAGTCGTGCAAGACATGTCATGCATGATATGAAAATGTTGTCAACGACTATTATAGAGCTTTAGTCATCAAAAAAAGACACTTTCCCAGCTGAGAAAAAAAAAATTGTTTAAAAAACTAAATATGGTTATCTCACCTCAAAGAGTATCTATATCATTTTAATCTGATTGATACAAACTTAATGATAAAATTCGTATACCTTCCACATTCGGCGCATGTAATATAAAATAATAATTTAAAAATGCACAATTCTAATATGTCGTGTAAATGAGTTGAGCAAATCCAACTGCAAAGACAAGAGCGACGACAAAAAAAAAAAAAAAAAAAAAACAGCCAGTGATGAGGTGAGTGAACAAAGAAATTAATAAATGAGAGTCTAGAGGCGTACTGTACGAGTACGAGTATGTATGTATGTGGAAAAAAACACTGCAATATCAGGAGGGAGCCACCCCCTACATTTGGCATTACTGTATACGAGTATGCAACATAAAACCACAATTACCCGTGCATATAACTAACGCATACATGAAATAGGCATCTAAGTATGTAGGACGAAACGAGAACATACTCGTACATATACAGTAACGTATTACGTAACATATTACGTATTATGGAAGAATGTGGGTGTAGGACAGTGACTGCCATTATGATTATACTTTTTCATATACTTTGTGTACAAATTATCGCCTGCAGCAGCACCAATTGAAATAGGAAAAGAAAAGTGTGTATTGGAGTTGGCGAGGCGATGATGATAATTATGCGCAAATTGCAAAATTCCATGACAACAGTCACTTAGTCCTTAGTCCTTAGTAAGAATAAAGAACGTAATACGCAGTCTCATTTCTATTTGCGAGCTAAAACATAACATTGCGCATTATACAGCAGCTTGACTGTACTGTGTTGCTCCTTTGTTTATTGAATCCCAACACTGATTGAAGCTGTCTACAAACACACACACACTACATCGGTTCCAGTTGAGTGGGGGAAAATGGGGAATATTCGCGCCCTAAAAATCATTGTTGGCTCAAAAGTACAAAAGCGTATTTTTATTGCTTAATTTTTTAATTTAAATAAATCTTTTTTTTTTGGTTATGTTTCACATTTCATACGTTAATTCTTCAATCATAGAAATCATAACGTAGCAAATACAATGTTGCGCTCAAAATATATTGGGTTCCTTAAAAGATTTGAGCTTGTTTATCCGGTAAATTTGAAGATGAGGCTATCAAATTCACGCAACAATATTAATATTAATTCACTTATATAGTAAGAGATTTTGGAGAATAGCATCTCCTCAAATTTTTACAAGATTTATACAGGCGTTACTCTAGAAAAGCGTTCAGACCTCATAATTATGGCGCCTCCGACTATACTTAATTAAATAAACGTTTTTACCATTATCCTTTCGGACATTCAGGCGGCTATCAGAACGCTAAACACATGGACTTTTTTCTTCTAAGATAGTTCCATAGTATTATGACACTCTTTGGAAGCATCTCCCTATGTTGGGTCCCTGGTCATAGAGGCATTATAGGTAATGAAATTGAAGACGAACTAGCCAGCATAGGCTCGTCAACACCTATGCCACTAAACTTGGGCCTCAGTAACACATTCCATTGAGAAACATTTCCGAGGCTTTGTGTCTCAACACTCGAAGTTCGAAGTTTCATCAACTTTCCTAAATTGTAAAAATTTTTATTATTCAGCCTACTTACAAAAAGATAATAAGGTGCGAAATTAATACTTACAGATCGTCTTAAGAACACATTGACACCTTTTTTTTTTTTTTTTTTTTGGACCTTTTCACACATCTTTCAGAGGCATGTCAAATGCTGTTAATCTCATCCTAATCCTTTGTTAATTCCACTTGGCCATTTGGCTGCTTAATGGGATTCTGAGTAAGGCAAAGGCGTAAGAATATATATGGTATGACAATAATAATAATAATAATAATATAATTATAATGTGGGCAAAAAACAATAAACACTGCAAAAAGGAGAAAAAAAAGAAGATAGTAAGAAAGAAAGACAAAAATAAAAGAGTCATTCACAAAAAGACAGGAAACTGCATGGCAACAAAAGCAAAATGTGGTACATAGAAGTTTGCAAACCAGAAACATTAAGGATATTCATAGTAGACGGGTAGTTTTTTTCTTGTTTTTTTTTTTTTTTTTGTGAATTGTTTATATAGGTATTTTATCTTGTTCGATGGCTTGTACATTTGTGCATTTGACATTTGTTGTGTAAATATTTTGACAATAAAATGACAAATGAAGATAAAATAAAAGTACGGTGAGTCATTTAATACGTTCATAAATATGTGTAAAGAATAAAAATATGGTACATGAGAGTGTGAAAGATGTTTTCTACCATACAACAACAACAACAACTATAAGGCTATGTTTCCATTGGTTGGCTATTGCGTTCGTGTTTGTGATGTGTGTGCGTTGAACAACCGAAAAAGATTTTTAAAAAACTACAATCGATTTAATATCTTTTAAATATTCCGAGTAAAACGCATTGCAACAGACAAACAGACAGACAGACGGACATCGCCAAATCCATTCGCCTCTTCGGGCTCTGATCAATAATTAATATATATAGTATACTTTATGGGGTAATTCCACTCACACTACTAATAAAGTGGCATTGATAGGCAAAATAGCGACGCCATAGATCACTTCATCTTCCATCGGCAAGAATGAGCCAATCATAGTATTTGCTGAAAGGTTAATCTGCTCCATAATAGTTGGCATTCGTACATCTCGGTGAAGTGCCTCATTCGCACACATTCGGCTGGATTATTTGATCCAATCCGCCTGGAAAGTTTGGGACGCTAAGACTTTAGTACCGCAATGATCCAGTATCTATTTATGATATAGTTATATACATACATATTATGTTGTATTCTAAACAGAGACAAGTTTAAGGTGAAAACAATCGATTTTTACCTAAAATTTGCATTGAACTTAATTAGTATACTTTGCTTGATTATGCTTTGGCACATAAATTATTTTAAGAATACACATCGTAGTCTAGTTTTGGCAAAAAAAACACTTGCGGTGATTTTTTTCACAGTGATTTAAAAAATCGCAATGTCACACTGCAACTCAAAGTAGTGATTTCTGATATTCTAATGCCTCAGTGAACTTGTATATCGCTCTTCGCGAGCTGTGTACCTGTTCATAAATCGCTGATTGTTTTTTTTCGCGAGCAGCGATTTAATCACTGTTTGCAGTCACTGCGATTTTTCAAGTCACAGTCGCTAATCACAGTCGCGACTCAAAAATCACTCTTTTCGCCAACACTTTCGTAGATTCAGGTCGCCAAGACGAGTTTATCTATACATGTCCGTCTGTCTAATGCAAAAAATGGGCGTATTCGTTGCCGAGAAAAGCTTAAGTTTGAAATTTCATGTTAATATCTATAAAACTGGTTGAACGGAGAGACAGACAGATAAATAGTAATGGCTTAATCAATTCTTTACGTCGTGCTGATAGGGTTTACACTATGTGACGTGTATGACTAGAAACTATCAACAAAAACCTTTTTTAATTTAAGTTTATTTTTGAATTGTTGTTCTTTTGTTTAAAAAAAATTTATAATTAAAAAGAAATTAAGCTAAATTTCTTAATGCCAAATCTTGCAATTATTGCACATTATGAATTTTTTTTTTTCATTATTTCTTTTTATTTATTTTTATTTTTATTATTTTTTTCATTTTGCAGGCGTTGTCATTTTTCTTTACTTATTTTATTTATTTTTTTTTTTTCTTTTCATTATTTTTTTACTTCAAGCGTATTTTTCTCTATGCCATACCATACCATACCATACCATGCCGTACATAACACTTAGGATCGGTATGCAGAATTTTGAACCACCACACCACTGCTGATACTACTCATACAAATACTAAATATTAAGCGCGCATTGCACTGAAACATATTGTTTGTCGATGTGTGGTCTTGCATTTTCTGTCCTTAGTTCTTTATACGGAAATTATGCTTAAGTATCTACATATATATTTTTATATACTACATATTATATATCATAACATAACATACTATACATATATATATCTAAGAGTTGCTATGTGCTGTGTGTGTTTGTCTGAGTATGAGTATGAGTGTTTGCGCATAAGAATATGCAACTTTCCTGCATTGTTGATTTTTAATGAAGTACTTTTTCATAATTCTTATTTAGAGAAATATATAAAAAAAAAATACAAATAGGAAAAAAAAAAAACTTTAACTTCGTTGTAAACAAAGCATAAATACACGTCTCAGAAATCTTTGTAGCATAAAGTGGTTTTGTATTAAGCTAAAATTAGATTTTAAAACTGGTAAGTTTTTAATGGGAACTATTCCAAATCAAAACTGTATTATAGACAAAGATTATTGACATAAGAAATTTTTTTTAAACTCTACGGCGTGAATACATTCAAAAATAACAATGATTTTAATACAAAATCTCAAAAAATTAACAAATTTCAGCTTCGTATCTTTAATAGCCCGTTTCCATTAGGCCGCGTTCCGCGTAAGCGTTAAAAACTCGACAAACTCGCGTTAAATCGTATACAAAATAGATAGGCAGTTTGGTATGGGAAAAAGTCGCGTTTCGATAACACGCGTTCAAATCGATTTCACACCGATTTCAAACCAATTTCTATTATCGGTTCGAATAATTAGGCAATCGTAAGTTGCGCATACTTATAAAAACAGCTGACAAAGTAACCGCAAAAAATAAACATTTACATAAAAGCTTTAGCTGCATATATTCAAATGACGGATTACCTTATCATGCTCGTATTGGACAGCAGTAACTAAAAGAACAACACCAACATTCATTCGTTTTATTAAAAATCTGCATTTCAAAAAAAAAAAAAAAAATTTTTTTAACGCTGTACAATTTTTTTACTACATAACGAACAAAATCAGCTGTTTTAACTCGAACGCTAACGCTAAAGCGCAATGGAAACACCGTTCCGCGTTTTTCGATAAATTGTTAACGCGATAACAAAACGCGGCTCAGTGGAAACGAGCTATAAAACTGTTCAAGTGAAATGCATAGAAATAAACATGACTAAATCGATGCGTCGTATAAATGTACATATATACTCTATAGAGTCTATTAAGTCTTCATTAATGCGTTACAAACTTTTACGACAAACTGTATATACCCGTTTACACTATGTGTGACGTGTATAAAAATAAGTTATTTTTGTTCTTTTAATACAGATTTTTATATGGTATTTTCAGTTTGTTCAACAGTATGTAACATAAAGCATTTCGGATAATCATCAGTCTGGACTCTCCCAAATTTCCAAAATATTACAGAAATTTTGCTGAGACCATAAATATATATTTTCCGATCTCTATTTTTTTTCAACATCCATACTCTGGCTAATACCAGATATAAGTTTCTGAACTTATTACTCAGAATATTTCCATTCGTTCTGGTCTAAAGACAATAAGAATGTTCAAATTAGACCTAATGTTATCATATATATTTTGCTATAAAGAAAACATCCTTTATAAGAAATGTGTATTATAAGACATATACAATTTATATTCTGTTGCCATACACACACTTTCATTTTGTGCTCTTTTCCTTTTCCTTTTTCCTTTTTTTTTTTTCGCACCACCCAAGTTATCCTTCCAACAATTTATGGCGAGTTGGGCAAGTGTACCGTGTACCACGCCCACACATTTAGCAACAATTGGAGCACAAAGTACAATTGCATTATGATGCATTTTATATTGTGAAAAACGGTTTTCTTATCCTATCTGCATTCGTCATTCATGGAATGAGTTGTGTAGAGATGAAAGGGAATAGAAATGAGATGGGATGGGATGAGTTATGATGAGTTGAGTTGAGATGAGTTGAAGAATACTATGTGTATGAGTATAACAAAGAGATGGACATAGATTAAATGACAACAAGTTAGAGAATATGCATGCTTTAAGAATAAGTATAAATAGGAGAATGGGTATTTTCGAGAGTTTTCGACTACGAGATACCCTTTAAACAGAGAACAATTGCATTAAGATGCATTTTGAAACTCGTGTTTCATATGAGTTGAGTGATGACGAGATGAAAGGTAATATTTAGAATAAGATGCAACATTTAAAAAAAGAGGTGTACGCATTTTTAATGACTAAATAAAATAGTTAAAAGGAAGGGTTGTGAACATCAACAAAGAAGATGTAGATGAACATTATAGTTGAGAGTTTACGATGGCGAGATACACAAATTAAGCCATAGATGATGATGATGATGATGGAAAAATAATGTAATATTGTATATAAATCTTTAAAGGAGTCTTTAGATAAAACATTTAAAACAAGCCTAAACTTAAACTTCGGTAGAACGGGAGCTAACTTAAATAACCGTGACACGCAGCATACATATAAAAAAAAATGTTAATGATTCGATATATTCAAAAATTTAGATAAAAGTATTAAAATAAAAAATTCTTGCTAGAACCAAAGCAAGCAAAAAAAAAAAAAAAAAAACAGGGAAAAACGTTAACTTCGGTGGAACCGAAGCTTACATACCAGTCACACGTATTTTTAAATTGTTTGTTATCATTAGTGGCTTTCATAGAACTTCGAGATGGGATAGGACGGGGTCAACGATCTGATACAACTCACGTTGTATGGGGCCAATGCCAAAAAAATGGGCGTGACACATTGGATTTGATATCGGATGATATTAAAAGTGTTTTTACCCAATTTGAAGAAAATAAATTACTAAAAAATAGCCGTATTCATACAAAAAGTCGAAAAAAAGGTAAGTTTGTATGGGGACTATAGCTAAAAATGGGCGTGGACCTTGCTTTTGATATTGGATGATATTAGATGTGTTTTTAAGCCATTTGAAGTGAGTACATTGCTAAATAATAACCATATTCATACAAAAATTAGAAAGTGGGCAGTAAGTTTGTATGGAGAATATATTTAAAAATGGGCGTGGCACATATGGTTTGACATTGGATGACAGTAGAAGTGTTTTCATTCAATTTGGAGAGAATATATGCATAAATAGTAACTATTTTCATACAAAAAATCGAAAAAAACGGTAAGTTTTTATGGAGGCTATACCTAAAAATGGGCGTGTTACTTTCATATTCAAACTTGACCTGGTTGTTGCCGAGAAAAGCTTAAGATTCAAATTTCATCAAAAAAAATCTAGTAGTCCCCGAGTAAATCGTGTTGAAATATACACACAAAAAACAGACGGACAGACAGACGGATAGACAGACGGACCTGGCTAAATCGATTCGTCTCGTCGAGCTGATCAATAATATATATTTTTTTGGGGTCTCCAATGCCTCCTTTAATGCGTTACAAACTTTCCGACAAACTGTTAATTACACAGATTGGAGTGAATATATTCATAAATAACAACTATTTTCATACAAAATCACAAAAATGGAAGGTATATGTGTATGGGGATTATGCACCATTTTTGCAGTAGCAGCGCATTCGGGCGGTCAATGATAATAACTGCAAAATCTGAATTTTTGTGCAGTTTGAAATCTATTCAAGGAGAAAAGTTTGCATTAGAAAATATCGTCAATAGAAAAGCGATTTGAAGCAGTCAGTATGCTACTGCATTATTGTGCACTTTTGCTTGTTTTGTATACCCAAACATATATTTTATCTATATTGCCTTTATACATTTTATATTTTATTCAATTTTTTGCGTTGTGTCTGTTTCCGAGAAGATAATTCAAGAGTTTCAAGAGTGGCGAAAGGAGAACAGTTAAAACAACATAAATTGTTAATTCAAGTATTAGGAACACGTCTCAGAAACATATTCTTTTTTTTTTTTTAAGTACCTTTCATAAACTCAGATACTCACATATGTAACTAGTATTTTCTATTTTTTTTTTTTTTGTATTGTTGAAGTTCTTAGGCGTGACTAAAACGCTTCAACGCAACATTTCATTTCGTTAACAAACGTCAAAATAAACGTGTGCTACTGCTGCAAAAAAAAAAAAAAAAAAAAAGGCTGACATTCTGTTGAGTCAATTTGTGATGAAAATGGTTCATTTAGCAGTCGGAACCAATTATAAGTCAGAAGCAAAACTTCTAATAAAAATACACACATGAAGCAAAAACAAAAAATCATTCTTTAAATTTCTAACAGAATCTAACTGCTTTTTCTAATTTTAATGCAAATTCGAATTTAATGAATTGAATTTTATTCTCCCGTAATGCCTTTCCTCGCTCATCGTGCTCCTCAGCCAGGCTTAGACTCATACAAGTGTGCTATAAGATTTGCTTTCTTAAATTCACCGCCTACAACGAGATCATACATCAGCTAAGTATTCTTCAAATGATTAAGTACCTATTTAATATTTTATGTATGTAATCTAGATGGCGCTATAGCTGGATTCCAGGTTCTAACTTCGGAAACGCCTCGCATACATCAATTATATTTTTTTACCATATTTTAAAAGCGTTACTAGGTTTTTTTCGTTAGCGAGTTTAAAAGAAAATGTTTAAAAAAAAATATAACAACGTACATTCGGTTTAGGGTATCCCAATGGGTCCTGAGTCCGAACTCCCAACACACTTATAAGTTCATAACCTGTAAAATACTACGAATTACGAACCTATAAATAGTAATAGCTTCCTGTAATGTAACCATTTTACCAAAAACTCAAGCGTATGATTGAAGTTAATAAGCAGGGAACTTCGTTCTGCAAGGATGAACAAGGAAACATGGCAACAGATATCCAAAAATCACAACAGTTATGGAGTAGCCACTTTTCTTATAAACTTGGGGGTTATGGCAGGAACAATACCGTCAGCGGAGAAGATGAATATCTGGGCCTCCGACCGATGATGGCATTCCTGTGGAGCTACCAGACTATGACGAGGTCTCAGAAGTTACACAAAGACTTAAAACTAATAAAGCGGCAGGATCAGACGAACTTCCCGCAGGGTTATTCAAGACCGGCAATTGGTCATACGTATGCATCAACTTCTATGCATAATATAAACCTAATGACTGGAACCTTAGTGTCCTGTGCCCAGTTTTTAAGAAAGGAGTCCCTGCAGTCTGCGCAAACTAATGAAAAACGCACGTAGAACCAGTATAGTTTTAGGCCAAAGAAGTCGACCATTGAATAGCAAAGAAAAAACAAGTCGACTCACACCAACTATTTGTCAGATCAATGTTTTTCAAAGCACTGACTGAACTTCGAATCCATGCAAAATGGTTCGCCTCTGCATGATGACGCTGACCCAAACATCCAAAGCGTTGTCAGGATCGGCAACAGATTTCTATGACCTCTTCGCATTGTCGTCCGACTTTTTCAATCTCCGGGTGGAATACATACTGAAAAAATGCAAAAACGTTGACCTGAAGGGTAATATTGCTGCTCGCATATGCCGATGACATAGACATAATCGGTAATAATCATCGTGCAGTCACCGGGGCTTTCTCAGACAAAGCCATAAAGTCCCGTCCAATGGGACCCGTAGGTAATCTACACGACGTAGGTCTTGATGACGGAATCCTTTGGCCCACGATTACCCGGTTAGCAACACCAATCAGAAAATAAAAAAAAAAACAATAAAAAAAAATTTATTTAATTTTGTTTTGGTAAGGTTAATTTGAAGTTAGTTTTTTTCCAAGAGGAATGTGTAATGCCAAAAAGGGGTAAGTGGGGGTTGGGGGGGGTTGAAAAAAAAATTTTTTTGAGAATCTTTCGTCCAGTTAGAGGGAAATGACATCCGTATACGAACGAATAATGAGCTGTACGAGCTATATGCCGACATCGACATAGTCAGGAACATTCAACACAAAAGGCTGACCTGGGCTGGTCACATGTGTCCGGATGGATACAGAGGCTCCGGCAAGAAAAGTTTAAATCAGAGGGGCGCGGGGGTTCTATATTGTACATATATTATAGCTTAAAGGGTTTAATATGCACATTTCACTACATTTCAATTTTTGTTTTTCGAAAAATTATTTAATTGTGTTAAATTTAAATTTAATTTAAATTAAAAAAAAGCAAATAAAAATCATTTTTAATGTAAGAAGTTTAAATGGAGGTTTGACATAGGTGTCGTTGCACTCTAAGAACCCAAGGGCCCCCTAACTAACGACATACATATAAAAAAAAAAAAAAAAAGACAGAAAGAAGTTAAGTATGAGGTAGAAGGGGGTCGGTCCTATTGCAATATGAGGTGTTTAAGTCCTTTCGTTATTATTTTGCTTATGTCCTCATTATTCCCACTACGTTTGTTTTTATTTCTACGTACTTTTTTTTTTTTTTTTTTTTTTTTTTTTTGCATGTGCAAGCATGCGTGGCGCATATAAAATTCAAAAGTCTTCGACTCTCCCACCACTCCATGAAGCATTTAAACTCAAAGCTTAACTCAGCCAACCAACGAGATCTGTTTTAATGTAGAAACTCTTTTAGTCGGCTCGCTGCTATATGCAAATTTATGCGAAAAGAAGTATTTATAAAGTATTTAAATTATGCGCGAAATTATTGCAATTTTTTTCCTTTTTAATTCGTATGCAAAAAAAAAAAACAACAGAACAGACACGAGTATGGCAACTTTTAAGCGTTAAACTCATTTACGGACTGCTTTTTAAATGCCAAAAAAAAAAAATCCAATTGAATTTATTTACCTGTTTCTCAGCTGCAATCGGACATTAAATCAGAGTGTCACACCCACTCCCAAGCATAGCTTCCATTCGAATTCAGTGACTATTTTCGAGAATTCCATAAAAGTAAACGCCAAATATTGCACATCAAAACTTATGAAGCCTTATTATGAATAATTTTATTTTATTCTGTGATGTGTGTCACCAAGAACTAATAATCTTTATATAAATGTTTCTATGTCCGCTATGGACTTTGAAACTGTTGTACCGATGAGTTCCAAAACGGTATCGTTTGAAAGATAACAAGGTAAGTATAATTATAGAACACCAAAACAATGCCTTAGATACAAACGGTTCATTCATGATGTCGATTTTCGATTGCATAAAAACAGCAGATCCGAAACGGAAATGGGCCGAAAGAGCAGCCCAAATGCACACGTCGGGAATTCGCTAGTAAAAATATAAAAATATATATTTTGTCATATTTCAGAGAGCAGTAAAGATAAAATCAGATTTCAGTCAAATCACTGTAAGTATGGAAGGTGTAAATTTTTTTAAATAAACTGGAAGTTCCTGGAAAAGCTTCAAGCAAACATATTCCTTGAGATTGCTCGTATTCCCAGAGATATGCTGCAAAAAAAGCGGACCGTAAATGACCAATCAAATTATACAGATCGAAAGAAAAGGTGCCGTTTAAATGCATAACAAGAGTCATTTAGGCAAGCATGAAAATCGAGTAAATCCTTAAAAACAATTACGATTAAATTGCAATGAGTGCCCAGGATTGGCCTTAAAAAATGTGTAATTGAGGGGCACCAAGCTAGGAAATGGGATAATGTTATTGAAAAGGTGCTCTCTGTTTTTTTAGCGTTAGAGTGTCTTATAAAGGAATCATGCTAGACCCTATTAAGTATATTCTTGATCATATCATATTCAAAATATCTACGTGTGTCTGTCTGTCTGTCTGTAGCTTTAGCTCATTTAGCTACGCCATTAATGATCAATCGCGTGAAGGTCACTAAAGCTTTGGATTCATGTAAGTTTTTTTTTTTTTATTTTTATATATTTATTTTATTTATTTTATTATTATTTTATTTTTATTTTTTTTTTGTTTTTTTTTTTTTTTTTGCGCCTTCCAGGTTACTATTGCTTTCCTTTTTTTTTTTTTTTGTGCGCAAAAGAAGGCAGCGAGCTATGAACACACTACTTGGTAATGCATAACATGACAACTGCTCTCCGACAATTTTAATTTTGCTTAACGAATTATTAAGTCCTTGAAAGGACTCAACGTCACCAACAAAACCTTTTACGCTGTCACATGTATGTGCAAACATATTTGAATAAATAGAACAAAAAAAAAAAAAAAAATTAAAAAAAAAATAAAAAAATAAATAACGAACGAAAGAAAGAAAGCAACCTCCGCCGATTTCATGCATGAATGATTTCTGCGCCACTTGTTTGATCAAAGGACGACACTCTTGAGAAATTATCATAAAAGGATTTATACTTGTTTCCACGCATGCAATCTTATTGTATTCGAATTTGGGTTGACTAGCTGGTGGGCTGGTTGGCATCTTTTGTTCTATGTAAATTAAAAATTTGAATTTGAATTTGAATTAGACTTTTGACTTTCAAATATTATAAATTTAAAAAAAAAAAAAACACACACACATATATAATTGGGTTCTAGGCACCCGTACACCCATACACCCATTCGCGCGTACGTTCAATTTTCAATGAAATCCACAAAAAAAAAAAAAAAAAAAAAACTTTCGTACCAATTTGCGCTAATAGACACCCGCACACCCACACGCACACATACACAGTTTTGAGCTGAGAGCCGCCCGTCAGACTTGATTAATGTCATTCAGCTGGATATAAAGAGCTCAAGACTTACTTTTTCGTACGACAATCATACTCGTAGCTTGTTACCCAGTCAGTCCGAGAGTACAATTTGATTTATGCACATTTTGTCTACGATTATTATTATTATTATTTGAAAAATGCTAAATAAATACATGCGTAATGATATAAGTGGAACGACGTTGATAACGACTTAATGATAATGACTCTGTATAACATGAGAGACTATGTACTGCGTCCAATTAACTTGAACCAAGTATTCACGTCGGCAACGCTTAACCAACGCTTTGCATTTTTTAAATACGATAATATTTTATTTAATCTTATTGCAATTGCATTCGAAGTTCATTTTGTTTTTTAAGGGTATGAATCTCCAGAACTTTGAAGTTGTTACAGTAGAAGGTCAAAAGTCTAAAAAGAAAAATACAGATAATAACAATAGCTTTCCAAAGAAAGAAACAAGCAAGAAAAAGCTTAAACTTCGTTGGAGCCGAAGTTACACGATGTGCTTTCGTGTTGATACAGGAAGTATTTTGACCATATTTGAAATAAATTGCTAAAAGTTGGCGTTAAATTTGTACAGCGGCTATATGCTATAATGGTGCAAACTGGACCATGGGTTTTTTTTCTATACTTGGGCTGCTTTAGAAGAATTTTACCTTATTTGATATAAATTGCTACATACACAAACTATTGGAAAACTTGTATGGGGGCTATGCCTAAAAATAGGCGCGATACTCTGATTTGAACGTTTTGTTAAAAGCCGAAGTTTTATATTTCAGGTCAATATGTTTTTAAAACTGAGCGAATAAAGCGTGCAACTACAGACAGACGGATGGACAGACATTTCTAAATCGACTCGCCTTAACAGGGTCTTCGATGCCTTCTTTAATGCATTACAAACTGTCTGACAAATTATATAAAAAATGATCTTGCATTGCTTTTACCTCAAACGTTTGCTTATGGTCTCAAGACCCAACATCCGTTTAAATGTCCGGTGTCTAGCTCATCATAACTAAGTTTAAGTTTTTTTTCAACAGAATATAGAGAAATAAAAACTAAAAAAATGAGAGCCTTATGCTGAAGTACCATGTCCCTTAAACAACCTGGGCTGATATAAGCAGTGATCTTTTCTTATCATAATTCAAAAAGCACCATAATATTTCTTTTTTTCTTTTTTTAAACAAAAACTTGAAAATGATTCATATGGGGGCATACCCTTAAAAAGAGTCTAGAAAAACTTTAATTTGAGATTTCAACGCCTCTAATATCATCCCATGCGTACACAACAGATTTTAATAGGAAAGGCTCACAAAAACAATGAGCACTCACTCCACTAAACTCACTTACTTTAAATTTTGTCAAGAAATATGTAAATATTTATTTCTTTAGTACTTACCATAAAATTTGAAATATGTTCTTTTTATGACTTTTAACAAAGTATAATCCTATTGACCCACTGGATCGTATATAAACTATTCTTCGATTTTTTTTCCTTTCATTTTTAATTTCATTAGAAATACTCCTAATTTGGTATACACATACATACTAACTAAAATTCGAAGTTTCCATCGACTTAAGCAACAACGTCAAGTAACTTCGAAAAACAGGATTGAGTCCTTGCTAAGCGCTTTGCAATACACGATTGCAAGCAGGATGAATGTTCGCTTGAGAAGAGCATTCGAAAGCTTTTGCCATTTTGATTGCATACTACTTGGGCTTAAAAAAAATTTTTTTAAAAATGTACGAGTGTGTTCATATGTCGATGATGTATTTCAAATAACTACTTACTTAGAAATATGAAATTTGCTAGACCATCCCAATCGATGCAGTTTTATACAATACCCGTTACACATAGTGTATTCTGGTAAATTTAGTTTGTCGGGAAGTTTGTAACGCGTTGAAGGAGACGACGTAGACCCCAAAAAGTATATATATTCTTGATCAGCTTGATGAGATGAGTCGATCTGTCTGTGCGTCTCTTTATTTCAACGCGATTAATCGCAGACTACTGAAGACATTTAGCTGAAATTTGAAACTTTAAAACTTTTCTTGGAAACGAAAATGAAAAGTGCCGGGCCCATTTTTAGATTAAGCGCCGTACAGACTTCTAATATCATTCAATATTTAAACCAAGGTGCCACGCTCATTTTCAGGTAAAGCTCCCACACAAACTTATTGATTATTCTAGAATTTTTTTTGAATATTTGTATTTTTAGCTTAAAACTTGATGTCAAAATTGTACCTTAACTTAAGTTGTACCAGACCATTGCCTTCCATCCCAGCACGAAGTTCTTTCTGTTGATAACACATAAACTATTTAAAAATACGTTGACGGGTATTTAAGCTTCGGTTCCAACGAAGCTAACGATTTCCCATGTCATATTTTTTTATTTTCAAAATTCTATTTATAATTATTGTAGGGAGCTAATAATATATATCGATTAGGGGAAGGTTGGAGGCTAAATAGTTTTGATAAATTAGAGAAAACCATGGCCATTTTATTTTTGTGCGAATGTATGTAACAGACAGAAGGATGCTATATAGATCCTATTAAGTAAGGGAGTCGAACTACAAAGTTATTTAAGTCCGTCTTTGTCCGTCTCGTGTTTATGCTGTCTGCCGTATGAAAACGATTATCTCGGAGACTTAAAGAGATGAGCTTCCATATTTGAAACTTATACTCTCCTAAGCCAAGTCAAGTGTACACTTGCAAACGTTTTTCTCTAGCCCCATTTTAAGAAGTATCTCCCATACAAATCTTTTTCAACATTTTGCGCTTCTGCATGCAAAAACGTCATTGTTTCTTAATCTAAGAAGTCTAAATTTAGTATAAATTATGCCTATGATGTTCCCAATGACCAAAACAAATTTTAGGTATAGACCCAATAGACCGCGCTTTCAGTGAGTTGCACGTTATGACGAATCAAGTGATTGGCAAATGTACCAACGAATTTGTACAGATTCAGTGTTCAAGCGAATATGATCGAAGAGTGATAAAAAACACCAATCACTGTTCGCGAAGAGCGATACACAAAATCACAGATAACTGAATATGTTAACTGAGAAATTATAAGAATCGGACTACGATAGCACATAATCCACATACAAACTCAACTCGCATTTTCTAATTCTTTTTCTATAAAATGATTTTGATATCTGTCTTTAGCTTCAAAATTTTACACAACTATTGTGAATAAACTTTGATTGTATCGAACTATTGACTCCCACCCATACTTTCTCTAAATTTTAGCTAAGCCACAGATGCCCATTAGTAAAAATAATGCCAAAAATGCAAAGATAGATCGAACTGAAAGCTTATACAACCAAATAAATAAATAAATATTTCTATATTCGACTCAAGAACAGAACAGTCAACGCCCAATCGTCAAAGCCATCGTATATTGTATATTGTCCGACAATTCAATACAATCCAATTTCACTTAGTTATATACATACAATAATATAATATAAACAGTTTTCATTTATATTTTCAATAAGCAACTTAATTCAATACACTTACACAAAAAAAAGAAATAAAATAGAGAAAAGTATAGAAACGATAAATTAAATCACAAACTTACCCGTTCTTAGAACTAGAATTGTGCTGGACGATATAAATTATATAAATTCGAAATTACTAGGCACAAAAACACAAACACACACACACACACACACACACACACACATAGACATAGACATAGTCTCGTGGCAACTGTCAGCAACAGCTTCCACTTCTGGAGCCTTGAGCTAGATCAGTCTTTATGTCATTTTGATTCCCATCCGCTTTTCCAATTCAAAGTGTATTTAAGCTAAAAGCCTTTGCTTAACTCAAGGATGTGATTCAACTTGTTAAGATGCTTTCAGTTGCCATGTGTTGTGTTGTGATGCGATGCGATGTGTGTGTGTGTGTTTGTGTCCTTTTTTTGTTGCTTACGATGGTCGTTTCATTCAATTTGGCAAAGATACTTTCTTTTTTTTTTTCTTCTATTCCACGTTTAACACACTTCTTGGCTTGTTTCGGAGCAAAATTGCACACGACGCCCCATTTAATGTTTATCATCGAAGTAGGCGAGTAAGTAAGACGCTTATTTACAAATGTGAAAACAATTTTCAATACAAATAATAAAAACAACAGCTTACAACGTAAGTACAGTATACAGTGGTTATAAAGATTACCGGACGTCTTGTACATACCACTAAAATGTTCGTCTAATAATATTAATTAAGATTTTAAAAATATTAGCAGCAATAAACAACAAAAAGTTCTCGACAACGAGTTTCGCTTTACGCAGTAAATTTGGGAAAAAAAATGTTTGGAACCCATTTCTAACCTACCCATATTGGAATTGGACTTTTGATTGGACATAACTAAATGTAAAGATAATTTGCATAAAAAACTTAGTAGGCACCCCTTGAAATGAAGTTAGTGACAACTTGATCTGTACAGTTTAAGTTCCTACGATGGTGTATCTATCTTTTATAGTCTCTGAGATAATCACTTTAATACGCAGACAGACATTGCCTTATTGATTCTACTTTCAATGCTGTTCTAGAAAATAATTATATACATTATAGGTTCTAAGACTATGTGTCCTTCTGTCAGTTACATAAATTCTGATCAAACTCTTTATACCCTTGTATCCTTCTCAGACACGCAAATTTTATCAATCAAATTACATAACAGGCTTTGAAATACGAAATATTTTAACTACATACATAAAAAGAATTGTCTAGTTCTGTGTAGACGTCTAAAATACTGGGTCGACCATTATAAAATTTAAAGTTTAAAAATGTTGGTTAGAGAAAGCTTTAAGACTATCTGCCTTGCTCTTGTAATTACATAATTCTGCGATTTACGATTTAAATAAATTCGTTCGATTCCAGCGAGAGTTTGTACACATTTACTTGAGTTATGAATAACTAGCATGACTTTTTTATCAAGGCTCCCATTAGGCCCCGGGTCAAAATTTTCTAAAATCTCGTCTAAGTGCTCAGCTATAATAAAAAAAAAAAAATTGCTCAAAAATGTATATTGGGTCCACATATGGGTCCCAGGTCCAAATTTCGGAAATCTCCTTGAACACCTTGAACGCCAAAAATGGTTTTTTAACCATATTTCAAATGATCCCTGTTTCAAGTCTCTACGTCTATTCATTCCAAGGATATGGTTTTCCCGGTTTCAAGGCCCCCATTAGGCCCCGGGTCAAAATTTTCCAAAATACCGTGCTCACCTGAATTCTAAAAAAAAATTCAAAAATAAATAAATTTTTTAACGACTTTTTGATCCAAATATTTGGCTTGTCCAGTTTCAAGGCCCCCATTAGGCCCCGGGTCAAAATTTTCCAAAATAACATAGCCTATGTCACTCGGGAATAGTGTAGCTTACAAACGGTGAAAGAATTTTTTTAAATCGGTCCAGTAGTTTCGGAGCCTATTCATTTCAAACAAACAAACAAATATTTCCTCTTTATAATATTAGTATAGAAGTATAGATAAGTTTTACTAACGATAGTCCGTTAGGTAACTAGTATTGTCATGTCCTAACTAAACTAGATAATTCTTTAAATTATCATGAAAAATACAATTCTATGTGTACAGAAGTATAAAATCATTATTTATTGTCAATTTATTTTTCACGACTTATAACAAAAAAATAAATAAAGATATTGCATTGAAGAAAACTTATTGTAAATGTTTTGCACAGCGTAGAAAACGTAAACAAAATTGTCGACAACTCGAGTATATGTCTACACACACACACACACACACACACGAGCATAAGCATTAATACAAGCTTACATAAGTAGTGTGCATTTACGATGCGATGTGTATGGATACACATTCGAGCAATTGTAAGAGTTAAAATTAAATTCGAACTTGTCAACATCCGTTAAAGTTATCAACAAACGATAAAGAAGTCAGTCACAACGGGTGTCTTGGTGATCAGGAGAAAGATGTTATTGACGATTTGACGACCCAGTACGCACCAGCACAGTGGTATGATGTATAAAGTAACATGTGCAATTTTTATATTTGTATCTGCAAGGAAACACTTTGTTAGATCTAAAGTTTATAACCAAGTTTAAAGGAATAGTTCAACTTTAAAATCAAATCCCTTAAAATCATACCCATATACCCTTTTACCCTTCGGCTATAGTGTATAAATTGCAAGGAACTAAGCCTTTGACATACAAATTATTCTTAAACGATTATTATCAAGAAAAATATCCTTGAATTTAATAACAAAATAGTCGACAAAAATTACTAATGACCGATGCTGTCTTCCACGCTTAAAAATTGTTGACTAGGGTACCTTGAAAACCAATCTTAAAATGAGAATTCGACATTTTAAAGGAGGCACTCTGGAGTTAAAGTTTTAAAAATGTCGTTACTTCTCGATAGTTTCCTAAACTGTGATCATTTTTCAAATTTGAATTTCATAAAAATTTTTGAAATGTATTCTTTATGGGAAATTAGGGCGTGTCTCCCGGAACACTTAATATTGTCCGAACGCAAAAAGAAAAAATAGAAAAAGATATAGAAAAACAATTGGGTTAAATTTCCGGATCTGGGGTCTGCTGCAAACAATTTTTGAAAATAGAGGTTTTTTGTTGTCACCCTAATTAAAATATTTATTCAAAATAAAGAAACTCCATCGAAGTATTTCTATATTAATTAACTTTAAATATTAACCAAGCAATAAGTATTCCGATAAAAGAATTTTGTATAGGCGAAAGCTTAATCTAAGTCAGTACGCTCCTGGAACAAATTTTCTCATATTTTTATTATGCTTGTCGATATAATAACGTGGCTGTCAATAACTGCAAAGCACTAGTCTAGCAGTAGTAAAAATCGACTCAACTCAACTCAACTCGATTTGACGCAATTTAATTCTAACTGCTTTGCTACCCATTCCCTGAAATCAAATAAGATTGAAATGTCTAAGGACCAAAGTTCGTATTTCGCAGTTTGTGTGTAGTTGTTGCTTTGTTGAATTCGCGGATATTTTTTTTTTATAGAAAGCAGTATGTGCGCTGCAACTACTTTGTCCTTTTTTTATTATTATTATTGAATGCCTTTTTGTAGTGGGTACGAGTATGTAGGAAAGTAGTTGTCAAAAGCAGAAATTTAAAATTTAGCATATTTGCTTGCTTTCATAAATTGGAAAAAGAAAAAGAAACATTTAAAAATTTAAATACTTTAAATAATCTGCAAACATGGACAAAAAATAAAAATTACTTCTTCAGATTGTATTGAATAATTCGAATATTAACAAATATTATGACAGTTCATCAACAAGTAGATACGTACATGAATGAATAAATAAATATAATGTTTCAATTGAAGTATCGAAAAGTGATGAAAACGCAGTCCATTCAAATTCATATTTTTTTCTTTTTTAAACACGCTACACATAGTGGGTGGAGAGATATATTCAGTTTGTCTGAAAGTTTGTAACGCATTTAAGGAGACATCGAAGATCCCATAAATTATATAGTATATATTCTTGATCAGCTCGAAACGAATCGATCTAGCTACATATGTCCGTCTATCTATCTGTCTGTCCGTCTGTCTGTTGCAATGCGTTTTTGCGGAGAGTTTTAATTTTTACCTAAAATATTAAAATTGAAGCTTCTTTCCATCCTAGGCAGTTTGTGTGTCAAAATCAAGGTTCCAAATTAATTTTTAGTTATAGCCCCATACAAAATGACTTCCCATTTTCGAATTTTTGTATGGAAATAGGCATTATTTATGCATTTTATTACTTATAATGTCAAAAAAATGTGCCACGCCCATTTTAAGGTACAGCTCCCATACAAACTTAACGCCCATTTTATAATTTTTTATATGGAAATAGGTATTATTTATGAATATATTCACTCGAAATTGCGTAAAAACACTTCTTATGTCATCCAATATCGAAGCCAAGTTGCCACGCCTATTTTTAGTTAAAGCCTCATACGAACCTTGCGCCCATTTTCGAATTTTTGTATAAAAACCTTTATTATTTCTTAATAAATTCATTTAAAAATTGGTTAAAGCAATTCCAATGTCCACCTAGGTAAACTCTATCGATATGATAAGGATCGGGCTAATATAACATAAAGCCTCAATACAAGTTTCACCAATTACATCGTAAAATTTAAACTAAGCCGCTGTTGAACTTATAAACTATTAAAAGTTTTGTGTGTCATGTATTGCAGCTTTGGTTCCAATGAAGTTAACGTTTTTCCTTTTATTTTTTTTTTTTTTGTCGGTTTATCAACCTGCAATAATGCTGCAGTCTCACAAAATTACAAATATTTTGCGAAAGCTTCGCAGCAGTCTTAGCATTTTTACAAAGCTTTTTTCTGTTTTATTTTTTTTTTTTTTTTCAGCACCGGAAAAGATATTTCATTTAATTTGGCATAAGGGTGAAGTTTTTTCTTTTTCTTTATTTTTTTCTAAACGAAGCAAAGCGAGAAAATGGAAAAAAAAAAAAAAAAATAAATAAAGCAGAGATAAAATTATCGGCATTCAAATGGAAATCGCGCTGACAGAAGGTTTCTCCTGCGGGTATTTCAAAATTACATTTCTTTTTATCATTTCGCTTCTTCTTCTTGCTTCTGCTTTGCTTCTTTTTCTTCTTTCAAATTTTTGGCTTTTGTAATTTAATTTGTGCATTCAAATAGAAATGTAAGGCAAAAGTAATAATCTTTATAAAAATAATAACAGTAATGAGTATAGAAAATGCTTTTTAAGAGAAAAAAAAAAAAAAAAAAGAGTCAAATAAAAAAACATATTGGAATAAGAAGGAGTTGGGGCTATACGCTATACTGATCCACTTTGATTGAAAAAGCAACTGTAATGAAGTAGTTAAATAAAAAAGTTTAACATATAGAAACTCTAAAACGATCTAAAGGATTTGAATGGAGACTTTGATTTTAAAAGTATTCATAATTATTTACTTAATAATTGAGCACTATTCTGGAAGGAGGGTGATCTCCCGCATTTTATGAGCAGAAAAGTCTAAATTTGAACGAAATCATTTAAGATTTTCAGTTCGTCAGTCGAAAAGCTTTCTTGACACGCTTGCTAATCAATGTCGAGGCTATTGTCCTTGATTCTTGATTGTTGATTAATCAATTATTGATTCTTGAACTTATTGTTTAATTGATTATACAAAATAATCGATTATTTATTGAATAATCGATTAATCACACAGTCCTACTGTGGAGATACCTGAAGCGTAAAGTTTATACCGCTGAACCTGAAATCCCTGAGACAGCTCAATGCAAAGATATTCCTAGAAATTGCTCGTATTACCAGAGATATGCAGCAAAAAATGATGGAAAATACCTTAAAAAAGTGCAAATCATTGCACGGCTGCTAAGCTGAGCGGTATCATTGCTAGCACTACAACACTTAGGCAATAATGGGCCATTATGGTGCCATTAGATGATCTCAAATGACAGCTCAGCCCAGATGTTGGTCCGTAAGCACCATTTTGAACACTTTACTTTATAATGACTAGGCTTCCAATTTCGAGCGGGTTTATTTCCGAAAGAACATTCTCTAAGAAATTTTGTTTCCTTGTACTCGAACCTGTTCCTACATAGAAGAGCTGAGCAGTGACAGCGTAGATGTTTGTCTTTCGTAAATGACCAAACAAATTTTACAAGTCCAAATGATGATTTTTTTGAGTTTTACTCAAGTTATTCACTAAAAACCACAGGCAACTTCAAAATGGAGCACCCTGTATGTCCGTCTTTCTGTTTAGTGTTGCGAAATTTTTTGGCTCCTTTTAAAAGATATTTTTCTGAAATTTTAAATATAAGCTTTTCAAGGTCCTATGTGCCAATTTTAGGGACCACCCCATTTTTTTCGGTTTTCTATGGTTGGACCCCTTTTTTTTTTTTTTCCTTTTCAACAAAATACTACAAATTATTTATCAATCGGGGAATTCTCGATTAGAAACTCAAACAGAAAAACGACAGAAAGATGTATCCTTCGAATAGAGGATATAAGAAAAAAGAGATGCTATCTAAAGGCGCAAACCGAAACAACTTTATCATATTTTCAATCCAATACAAATCGTAAAACAAACAAACAAAACAGACAATAATATGCATAAATTTAGACAATGTGTGGATCAAAATTTATATACAATATAAATAAAATACATAACAAGAAATTTATTTACAAATTCGTGGAATTCAGGAGCGTTTTGTGTAACAACATCTGTCGCAAATAAAAAAATTGTACAATAATATTCTTATAATGTGTTATAATAACAAAACTTCAACACCATCATCGACACAAAACACCACGAATTCATCTACATCAACAACGGAAATTTTGTGACAACACAAACATTTTTCGAAATTGAATAGAACTGTCCCATTTGACAATCAATGCAGTTCAATATGACAAGTTTGCAATAGATACATTTATGCAGATAAAAATAATACAAAATAAATAACAATTTGTACAATACAATCTTTGGATTTCTATCTCGATAAACTCATAAATGTATCTATACCATACATATTTGTATAATATTGCATTGTGGAACTGAATTGTATGTTTGTTTCTTTTTTTTTTTTTTTTTTGTAGTCATCAAAACTATCATGAAACTTTTTTATGAAATTGTTCCAAACGTAACCAGGCGTATACTACAGACAGCCAAGCAGCTCTTAAGGCGCTACAATCTGATATAGTAAAATATAAACTCGTACAAGAGGCTATAGCCATCCTGAATGTACTTGAACAAACAAATGGGTACAACTGTTGTGGGTGCCGGGGTCTTCAAAGCAATCAGATGCACTAGCCAGGAAGTGGTCCGCAATTCCCCTAATAGGCCCAGAGACATATTGTCCTATTGGAAGTCACACACCTAATGAGACAATACGTAATGATAGGAAACGAACCAGGGATAAGGCAGGGCATGCGACAAGCCAAACTACTCATAGAGGAATTCAACTCATTGGTTAAGCTGAACTGAGCCCAGCTAAAGATCACATAGAGCTCCAAACGGGTCACTGCAGATTTAGGAGATGAGTGCAGATTCTGCGGGTAGTATGGAGGAAACATTCATTCATATTCTATCAGAATGTGAAGCTACAGCCAGAAACAGAATGTCATTGTTAGGAGGTTGCACACTCCAAAGAGCGGGCTAGGAAAACCGAAACTATGAAAATTATTAGATAAATTCAAATTTTGACTTTGTCGAAGGTTCTGGGTTTTTATGAATCTATACCTACGCGTTTTGGGCCGTATATTTCAAAAATGGCCACAAACGATCCTTAAGGAAATTTGTCGAGACCATTTTGGAATCTACGGCTCAAAATACATTGGAATAGATCTATGAGAACCCAGAACGTTTACGTAACTATACATAGGATGACATAAGACGTGTTTTTATATATTAAAAAATAAGTAGTTACAATGCGTGCTAACTCAATCGGAACGGATTTAGATTTTGAAAAATCCTGAGATACGGAAAAAATATTTTCTAAAATTCTTTTACGTTTCCAAATACCTCTATCAAAGAAATGGTCGAGTTCAATATTTTTGTTTAAATAGTACAATACTCCTTCGCTGAAAATTTGTACAAAATAGCTTCGAAATTCTCACTTTATCACGGCCAATAACGATCTTCAACATAAACTTCATTTCCTCTAGAATCATGTGTTGCTACCAACGAAACCGCTCTGGTAACAGCGCTTTGATTTGATTAGGAAGACCATGCGTAGATTTGTTGAAAAATGATTTGCACTTATCGAGTAAATCAATTCACCCTACTTTTAGAACAATTCTCGTATATGTCTTACATTCATTTATATGATTATAGCTAAATATGATTCGAAAGTAGTAGCTGTAAATTCTTAGCCGCCCACTGTTTGCTCTGAGCATCAGAGTCAGCCCTTAGCAAATCAAATCGGATGCATAATAATGTAATTTGTGAGTGAACGGTTGAAGAAGTCATTGCATTTTAATTGTGTATATACACACACACACATACATGTATGCATATGTATATCCTTGAAAACGAATCACAAACGAGCGATGGAGACTTACACACACACACACACACACACACTTAGTGTTTATATGAGCCTATGAGCATACCCATTAAATACTTTCATTTATTATTGCATAATGCGGTGAATTGAATAAGTTTGAGATGCAAAAAAAAAAAAAAAAAAATACAATTTACAAAATCAGAAAACCAAAAGCATCATCGAAAAAAAATATTATCAAAGAAAATTTTAAAATGAATTACAATTCAATTCGGAAGCTAAAAATTCAAAAAAGGCGATACAAAAAACTCGTAATGCTAGAATTAAGCTGAATAATTTACACAACCCCTTCAAATGTTTTCAAAGACTTCAATATAAGTAATAAACGTAATACTTTTTTTTCGGTTTTTTTTTTTTTTTGTGTAATTTAACTAAACGCGCAGGGAGACGACGACGACGCATCAACATTGACTAAATTTTCTGGCCCAACTGCCAGTAAGACTGAATGACTTCTAACCAACTTTATCGTTTATACAATATAAACTGCGCAGCGCTCTCGCCATTTTCGATGTCGTTGGTGCCAATAGCAAAATTGAAGTCAGTTTCAATAGCTGCTGATGATGAAAATTGAAATTGTATTCGAAGAAAATGGAGAAAACGTACATTTTTTGTTGTCGAACCAAATTTTTTATGCACTTCAATATATATTCGTTTTAATATAGTTACATACTGATATCGATATTATCGTTTTTTTATAAACTATCGATATGAGAGTATCGATATTACAGTATCAATAATAGTACATCGATATGAGAGTATCGATATAAAACTATCACTATTAGAATATCGATATTAGAGTGTCGACATTAGAGTATCGACATTAGAGTATCGATATTAGAGTATCGATATTAGAGTATCGACATTAGAGTGTCGACATTAGAGTATCGATATTAGAGTGGCGATGTTAGAGTATCGATATTGGATTATCGATAAATAAAGTATTTCAAAAAATAACTGTTGTAATTCTCGTAGAATTGAAACTAGTTTAAAATAGTTTTTTTTTAGAAATAGAAAGAAATTAAAAGAGACTCAAACACTTGAATTTTTTTTTTGTTTTGTGTTTATATATCCAACGGGAAATTTTTCTTTGATGATCACTATGGTCACTAGTGACCAATGCATGATACCATATTACAGTTTAGAAAAAATATCAATTAAAGATTGCTTGATACTGACGCAACAGTCAAGATTATAAAATCGTAAGCGAATATTTTTTTAAAATTTTAATATTATCGATAGAAGTCCCTCTAATGGCAAATACACAAGACGTCTTGCAAGACATGTCATGCATGAAGTCGTGTGAGAAATGTCTTTTTATTTATTTTTTCTTAGCTATAAAATTATTTTAATGAATAAACTTTTCTCGTACAAAGCTTTACGATAGTTTTATAGAAAAGCAATAGAACTCACTCTCATGGCAAACATACAAGTCGATGTGCAAGACATGTCATGCATGAAGTCATGCAAAACTTTTCAATTTTTTATGTTTGTTTTTTAACTACAAAATTACTGAAATACAAAAAACCTTTCATGTACAAAATTATGCGATAATTTTATTGAAAAGCGATAGAAGACACATCGATGACAAACACACAAGATTTCGTTGGAGACTCGTCATACATAAAGATGTTACCAGACACGTCATGCATACAAATGCCGTCAAAGTCATGCAAGAAATCGTACAAGACATGCCATGCATAAAGTCGTGCAAGACATGCCATGCATGAAGTCGTGCAAGACATGCCATGCATAAAGTCGAGTAAGACATGCCATGCATAAAGTCGTGCAGGACATTAAGTCGTGCAGGACATGTCATACATGATGTCGTGCAAGACATGCCATGCATGAAGTCGTGTAAGACATGTCATGCATGATGTCGTGCAAGACATGTCATGCATGGCATCCATAATAGTTGCATAATAATGTCTTTAACGTCTTGAATGGTGCTGTTTTCGGTATGTCGGAGACTAGTCAAAAGCATCACCAATCCAAACACATACTTATCTGCAGTGTATGTGTTGCAAAACTAGTTACAGCAGGCATTAACCGTGAACATTGCGTTAAAAGGGTATACCATAAAAAGAATTGTAGAAAAAAAAAAAGAAAAAAACAAACAACAAATGAGGCAAAATCAATCTAATGACACTGATGATTTCACGAGGTAGGTTTTCCATCATTTTAATGCGCATCATCATTAATGAGAGCGATTATGTATAATGCTTTTGTCAGTGGAGAAGATGGTGATAATAATTTGAAGTAGGATAACAGCAACGAACTTTTAGCTAAGCACTCCACAATAAAAGGGCTATAAGTGAAACGACGGCGCATAAGTGGATGTAGAAGTAGAAATATTAAATATACTCGTAAGTAGTACGAGTATATGAGTTTATGGTATATTATATTGTATAATATGCATGTTGCTTAGTGTACGAGTATACAAATGAACTAGACTTGTCAGCTTTTAATGGTGGTGGTGGTTGGTGGTATGTATTATTGTCATCATCATTGCGTATCACACTAAATGAGTTTCAATTTCAGTGTAGTACTTGATGCATCATTATGCATTATCAATATTATACGAGTATGTACGAGAGTACACAGGTACAAAATCATCTTCATCTTCATAGATATTGTAATATTCGCAATCATTATCAGTTTGCAAAGAACAATAGCATTTTTCCGAGCCTGTCGTTTCGTTCCCTCTAAAGCCGAAATGCTTCAAGAGGCCTCTCAGTGTATTGCATTCAAATTTCGGTTCGTTAAGTTGTCCTCGTCCTCATCCTCATCCACATCCTCAACAGCATCGGCAACAGCATCAGCATCGTCACAAGTTTTGTCATTCTCATCGTTAGCGTGCTTTCCGTATACTACTGATGACTACTTCACTTAATGCAAATTCCGTACTGAGTGTTGCGACGTATTGTGCAGCATACTTAAACTTGGTCTATCCGCTTCATTGAATTCAAATTTTTTTCATTTTTTTTTTTTTTCCATAATTTTGTCATAATTTTTTCGTAAAAGATTCAACACCTTACATCGTATAATGAATGAGTTTATCGTCGTGCAATTTTGTTTATAGCTTTTTTTATTTGTGTGAATAGATTTGCTGTAGACAGATAACCAACCGAACGTATGCATTTAAACTTGAGAACTGATTTATTTAAAATTAATATGTCATTAGATTATGTAGCATAACTCGATTCCTTGTTACTCGATTCACAGATGCATTACTCAAGTGTATGAATGCTTACACTAGAGTACCATTGTATATTATGGTGTACTAAACATACTTAAATGTGCGCTAACGATGTCCTTAGTTGGTACATTTTTTTTTTTTTTTTGTGTGTGTTAAATATCAAAACATTTACATATACAATAGTGTTTCTCTGAATATTTAACATAAATACATACATAAATCATTAATTTAACAAACTTTTCGCATAAAGTTTGAGTAGTAGGCACATACATAAGTACTATATTATAATTTGTTCATGGTGCTTGAAACAAAGGTATCAGAATCTATAAAATTATAGAAAGAGTGGCGAGTTTTGCAACAGGTTTTGTTTTTGGGGCATAACTATTAAAAACCAGCAGAATACGTTTTTGAGCTGATTTCTCATACCTGTTCCACAGTTCCACACTGAAACTTTGTGGAGAGTTGTGCAACACCGATTAAAATTGTAGGAAATTGCATTTAAAGAATATTTTTCGGGAAATTTTTTCTAGAATTTTACCCAGAAATAAAAATTATTGTATATGAAGTATTGCATAACTCCTCATTTTCTAAAAGTCATAAATTCAGGGATATATTGAATTTCTATACAAAATTGTTTATATCACCAGAAAAATGAGTTAAATGATTCGAGATTTTGAGAAAAAATGTATTTAAAAACTCAAAAACACTGTTTTGATTGTTTTTTAATCATATATACCAGATGAATCTGCTACATCAAAATTGCGATTGATTCTGGGTTATAACGGAAAATTCAAGCTTCAATTTAAGCTTAATTAGGGAATTCTATTGTCTCAGTTCCATTCGTTACATATATGATCAAAAACAATCGAAACACTATTTTTTTTGAATTTTGAACCCATTTGTCTTAAAATCTCGTGATCTAGTTGTCAAGTTTAATCAAGCTTATCAAAGAACTGATCGTTTCGAGCAACGTCAAGTCACTCTACCTGGGAGGAGGGAGTACAACTCACCACAATGCCTAGAGATGATATGATCATGCAAGGAATATCACCATCAGTTGGTTTGATTAGAAATCCAGACAGTATTTATGAGAAGCGATTTGATATCAAGACACTGAAACATATCCGGTAAACGAGCATACTAGGAAAGGGGTTCGCCATTCCGATAGTTGGTTCAGAACAGCATAGCGCCATCGGCGCTAACACAATAGCTGAGTTGATGTGAAATGAAATGATTGCAGGTTCTGTGATCAAATGCGATGTCATAGCCAGAAATAGAGACCATATAAATACTAGGAAATTATCTTTTATGAAAGAGAAGAACAAGCAAGAATGACGAGTCCCAATAATAATAAAAGCGGCATCAAGCCAGATACGATGGCCAAAAAGGTTTTGCAATGTGTTTTATGTATTTGGCGGGAAATCATTGATCAAACTCTTAATTTGGAACTGTACCACTTGAATCTGATGATTGGCCAGAAGCTGTCAGGATTAAGCAATAGGAAGGTAGTTCTATTCCATTAGGAAAATGCTTGACCACACACATATTGGGTGATCCGCCGAAGAAAGTTGAGCTAAATTCACACCAGATATTACTCGTTCCGATTAATACCGTTTGTCAATTTGGACCAAGTGGAAAATTGGGTCACCTAAGATGAATCCTAGAACCGCTACTTTGTGGGTGTGTGTATGTTCCCAATAATAGTTTGAACTGAATTGGATCAAAATGTTTCAGGAGAACGAGGATGGTAGGTTATATAACGTTTTAGAATAACTGGCGATGGGCGTGACACCCAAATTTTTCATATTTTTGAAAAATTTGAATTACAAGTTGGAATTAAGTCCAGGGTTGGGGCGTAACCCTCATATAAGCAATTCAAACTCATTTATAATATTTTTTGAGTTGCAAGCAGAGTTATACCTGCCTTGAATAGTCGGTTAGTCATATGATTAAGCCTTTATGCAAAATATGATCGGTCGATCGATCCAGCACTTTAGGATTCTATAAAATCTAGACAGTCAGACAAGCAGATTAAACAAACAGTTAGAACAAAACTAACGCTTCTGGGAAAATCCTCTCAAAACATTAGAGAAGCTTCAGTACGATCAAAAAGTGTCTGTTTATCTGTTTCATCTCAAAAAATGGAGATTTTAACTGGCGTCCTCGCTCGCTCCGAACATTTTTTGTGGGGGTTTTTGAAGTGCAAAAGTAATGTAAAACGCTACAAAAAGAAAAAGGTATTGCATCAGAGCTAAAGGTGATCTTTAAATTGATATTGTATCTAAAGAGTTGTCAAATCATAATAAATAAAAAGAACCAAAAAAATTCAAAAAAAAAAAAAATTCGTTCTTTCAAAAATTATTAGCAAAAAATATTGGAGACCACAAGATGATGTTCCCGTACATATTTTAATTACAATTTACTTTACATGGTTTTGTATTTTTTCACATTGCCTCTACTTATTTGGCTACCAAAGCTACAAAACTCTGAACTTACGAAACATTTTAACATTTTTGTCAAACCAAAGCATTATTACAATCAGTCCAATATATAATCTAATCAAAAGCCAAACCGAAATCAGACAAATACTTCCAAAATGAAAAGCATAAAAAAAAAAAAAAAAATAATTCAAAAAAAAAAAAAGAAAAACGACTGAACGAACCAACGAGAAATGAGCGGGCAAACAGTAGAATGGTTAGGTGTCATATTTGTATGTAGGCAACATTGTGGGAGTGGTAGTCAAATATGTACCATATACTACGGTATACCGTACATCTATGTATGTATGTTTCTATATTCATAAATGCAGCCATCTCGCTTCTTTACATGTCGAAATCGAAGTTAGAAGAATGCCAACAAAGTGGTTGAAGCTCAACATTTCTCTCCTGCTTCGTTTTATTTTACCTGCACTCTTAGAAGTAGCCTTAACAAGCCCAGCAAGCAGTTGAAGCAACCCTCGTCTTTTCAACACACAACACAACGCAACACAACACAAAAAAAAAAAAACAGTAGCATTAATAAAAGTTTTTTTTTATTTTTATTATTATTATTTCATTTTGTTTGTACATATTTTATTGTGGGTCTCTGTGATTTTTCACAGTCATCCATGACAGAACAGGACGTTTTCCTACCACTACTTCTATATTAGTATATGTGCGGCATGCCCCTCCCAGTTAATTTATATGGCAGTCGCACTTTTCTAAATATGTTCTCTCTCTCTCTCTCTCTCTCTGATCAACGTGCTCAGTTAAATAACATTTTCCCATTAATTTTGATGCCCGTCGTTACCCTCACAGTCACAGTCACAGTCCATAACAACTCAACGTCATGCTGTTTCCGTCATGCGCGTGTGCATTCATTCAACTGCCTGCCTTCCTGTCTGCCTCTCTGCCGTACAGAATAAGGACAAAAACGAAAACGACGACGACGACGACAACGTCGTCATCGTTGAAAGTAAAAAAAGGAAGCCATTATGCTCCTGTTTTTGCACTTTTCGAGCTACTACTACTTCTTAAGCGGGTATTTGTAATGCGACGATTACGAACGCCAGGGATGACTACTGCCAGTGGTGATGACAAGTGAAGTTGTTGTTGTGCTGTCGTTGTTGTTGTTGTTTGGGCTCTAATGGGGTGCGTTCTTGATTGTAATTATCGTTATCATCACTGTCATCTTCATCGACTTTTGACAAGAGGCAGCAACTAATTCAGCCACAAACAAACACACACACACACACACAGAGTTACATGTTGCATTATTTTTGAATTAGATTCCATGTTGATTTATGGTACACATAGTTAGCTATTATTTTTAAACTTTGACTGAGGCTAGTCCTTAAGCTAAATTTTTAAAAAACAATATTTCAAGAGTGATCCATTATAAAATCGATCAGATAAGTCGAATTGGTCTGGATCGGATTTTTAAAGGCACAAGACGCCATAAATAGCGATCAACCAAGCTTAATATTTAAATACTTATTATTTATTTAATTTCAAACACAGTTAGGTGGCTGTCAGAGCGCTAACCTTGTGCGCGGACTTTTCTTCTAGAATAGCTCTGCAGTATTATAATTCATCTTCAAATATCGCACTTTAAATCATTTTTTTTTTGTTTCCTGGGTCATAGAGGAAAGTAGTTAAAGTTGACGAGCTCAGTCCTCCATTCTGTGTGCTTAGCTGAGCCTCAGCAACACTCTCTAGTGACTCTGTCTCCCAACACAGGCTGCACCATACTGGTCTTCAGCAGGCTATACAAGCTATATTAGCCGAATTAAGGCTACTTGATATCTTACAGGTCACAAAGTACTGAGATTCCCACTAAATAAAATTGTTCTATCTTCTGAAACAGAGTGTAGATTATGTATGGAAGATGACGTTCCATCACGCCTGAACATAGCTATGGGACATTCCTCGGCTAAGAACATTCTCAGGCTCATCGAAGCAGCAAAAAAATGTCCTTAGTCTTATAACCTAACCATACTGGGACAGAGTACAAGAGACCTACTTATGATCGAGGTACCCAATTTCCATAAAGCAAGCCCTCCATGGCTTCATTTCGCTATGTTGAGGTTCATATAAGAAACATATGCATAGCTCAAATATTATATTATGCCAAATTCACGTCGCGCTTTATGACCTTGACTTGAAATGCTCGAAAAGAATAATTGTAAAAAAAGTTGCTTTCTTCGTGCTGATCAAGAATATATATAACTAATTTATAGGGTCTACGATGGCTTGAAAATTCGAACTTGTTTTGTATTGAAACTAGTGCTGAAAATACAGCAAAAACAAATAATTGCTTTTTCTTGGTGAAAATCACAACCATGCGAGGGGTATTTGTTTACAGAAATATGGTCTTCAAAGCTTATCTTTTAAGAATGATTTGTAACGCCTTCTATGCTGTTTTTTTTTATAGAATTATTGACCTAGATCTACTTCAAACAAAAGCTTACATTATTATACTCAAACATTTAGTTAAACTTTCTGATTTCTGTTTCCTATTTTTTTTTTAAGTTATTATTAGAACGAATAGCAATGAACAAGTTGAACATAGAGCATGCGCAAAAGCTTTATGATGGCCAAATTTTGTTATAAATTCGAATACAGCACAGTTGTTTTGTAATCTATTTTAGCATGGAGTGCTGTTGTTCGTAAAACTTCGTTAAAACGAATGTCCAAATAAAAACGATAACTATGCTGCAGCCAAAACTCAGACACACGGCACATGAAGCTTCTAATAGTTCCTAACTATGTACACCAGTGGCTTAGGTAAAATTTCGAAAGAGTTAGGTGGGTATCAATGATGTGGTGCAACCAAGGTTAACTTACAATCTTGCGGTTCATAAAAGAAGCAATGACAAAAAAATAAAAAAAAAAAGAATATGTGTGGGCAAGTTTGTATGGGGCCTGTATGTTATAACTTTTAACACGATGCTTATCATAGCGGTACTACATACTTGGGTGGAAATTAGAAATGTTTTTATCAGATTTTAATTGTATTCATTCAGAAATAATTATGTTTTGGAGATTTTGATTAGATTTTCGAAAAATTTAAAAGTCTGTGTCGCGCTTATTAAATAATTTTATTGATAGAGATTGAGGAGACCTCCCTGATAATAATACTTATTCACATAAGTACTCTTAACATTTATATTTATCTCTCATATAAAGTCATATAAAGAAGATCTGGTTCTATCCGATTTGGTTCCGTTTAGCGCATAAACTTTTCTGGAGCCAAGACTATGTCGCGATGTCCTTAAATAGCTCGTACAGCTCATGTTCGTGCGAATACGTATCCCACTTTGATCATCTGTAGTTTAGCGCTTTATACGCTCTGTTTTGAAGGTTTTGAACTGAAATTCGAAAAGTCGATTCTATCTAGCAGTGCCCATTTGTCTATTAAGCCAAATATATATTCTATTAATCTTAAAGACAATGAGAAAAAGGGATACCAAGTTTGCCATTATGATTCACATGAACATATTTGCTCGAAGAGTTTTCCATACCCTGCACCCAATGTATGAAACAGGAAGAAGGGAGCATGATAGTCCCTATAAAGTATATTTATATTCTTAATCAGCATTGAAAAGCGAGTCGATATATCTTTGTTTGACGGTCTGTCCGTACGCCAATACGTCTGTCCTGCTGTCTGCCGGATAAGACAGATTATCTGGGAGACTATAAAACATAGAGCTTCCATATTTGCAACTAAGACTCTTGCAAATGATTTTTTCTAGTCCTATTTTAGGGAAATCCCCATTAAATGTACCCCAAAATTTTCCGTTATTGCAAAACAAAAACTTCTTTGTTTCTCATTCTAGGAACCTCAAATTTTGTATAAATTATGTCTATGATGGTTCCAATGAAATATCGCAATATTGATTGTCCGTCTGTTTGGCCCGTCTATCTCTATTTATGCGTTTCAGTCGCTTAGTTTAAAAGTTATTATTCTGAAACTCGAAACTTAAGCTTTTCTCAGACCTAAGCAGTATTTAAGCTTAAAGATTTTTCCTTTTTTTTTTAAGATTTTGTATTAATCATTCTGCTCGAGCGATGTATCAGCTAAAAATGAGAAATTCGATTTTATGATATCAATACTTAAAAGTGGGTGTGGCATAAGAACATTGTTAGTATTCCCAGTAATCTGTTATTTCGGATTCAGTGCATTTCATAGTCGCGCAGACGTAACTGCTTTGTTCTTTCATGTTTTCTTTTGCTGCTATAAGACTCCATTTTGCCTTTGATATTTATTAAAAGCTTTTATTGTGCAAATTGGCACATGATGCAACCATTTTTTGTGTGCAGAATACAAATTTTGTGTTTTTTTTTTTCTTTGTTTTTCATTTTTGTTTTTTTTTTTGTTTTTAAGGTGGTTTGCGCTCTTTAAAGTGCACCAAGCCATGCAACATTTCGACTAGGACAAACAAAAACAAAAACAAAGCAGAATACAGTACAGACATACTTTACCTTTTGTAAGTGGAGATTGTTTTGTTACTACTCGTCGTACTCATGAATAATGACAATGGCAAACGATGATGGCGAAAATTTTTTAATTTATATTTTCGAGACTCATAAAAACGTTGCTTACCTTGCCGCCGCCTTTTTTGTTTTTTTTTTGTCTCGATTTAAACTTATTTTATGCCTTTCAACAAAAAATCAAAAGAAAAAAGTTAAAAGCATTAGACTCGAACGCAAAAAAAAAAAAAAAAGAAAAACACACTCCCTGATTTGCGGTAGAAATTAAACATTGAGAATGAAGCATAAACGAGAAGCATGAAGCGTTTAGCTGTTGCTGCTGCTGCTGCTGTGTGAAGCTTAACCAAGTTAAACAATGAACTCCGGTAGCAGCCCCAAAGTTAAACAAAAATGGCCATATTTGTGGAACGTTGCGCTCTGCGACAATTTAATCAAGATAAGCACTTCATAAGTATGGTCTCCCATCTTCGAATTTGTTGCATTGCAAGCGCATTGCACCCCTACAACAACCGTAAAAACGGTGCACACGGTCCACACACACACACACACCCACTTCATATTAGCAGTTTTGTTTTAACCGTGTGCAGCCATCATTCCGATTCTGATTTAAATTGAGAGTGTAGAAAACCGTCATTCAAAATCATATATCAAAAGCACTTTGACTGCAGCCAGATTATGTTGAGTTGGTGTATGCAGAATAACAATTTTAGCCATGTTGCCATTTTTGAACCTTGTTAAATAATGGTCATGCTTGACAATAAATTGGTAGGGATGGCTGAGAGAAAAGAGAGCAATACACCCACCCACACAAGTAGCGTTTCGAAATCACACTTTTCGGTTTTTGTATTCTGTAAATATTTGGTTTTGAAAAGATCAAAGTCAACCTGTGAAGTCAAGAAGAAACGTATTTTAAAGAGGGAACCTAGCGAGCCGAACTGCCAACACCCAAAATGAATAACGATGTTCTTCATGACTTTGATCATTCAAACATCTTAAAAGTCATTTCTGGCATCGAGTTCTGCAAGATAACAGATTAAATGACCGCTTTTTTTTGCGGACGCTTCTCCTTCCTACTTCCCAATTGGTCAGATTGTATGGGTGGGGACATAGATTTCAAACCATCAACCACTAAATGGTATACTGATGGATCGCTCACCGAAAACGGCACTGGGGCTGACAAATACGGTCCCAACACCAGAATCTCTGTTGCAATGGGTGCCTGGCGCACGGTTTTTCAATCTGAGATTCTTGCCATTGAAATTTGCGCCCACAATTTGCTCAGATAGCCAAGCAGCTATCAAGGCATTAACTTCATGGATATTTTTAACTAAGTTAGTCCTTCAGTTTTATGACACCTTCCACATCTCTCATGGTCGTAAAGTCACTATCTGCTGGGTTCCTAGGCATTGAGGTATTGTTCGCAATGAAATCGCAGACGAACTCGCTAGATCTGGCTCCTATTGTCGGAACTTAGTTGGGCTTCAGCCATACGTATAATTGATAGGTTCTCCACAGAATCTCTTCAACAATTTTGGATACAATATCCCGGCCTACGACAAGCAAAGCAGTAAGTTCACCCTATCTGCCCTAAAAACATCGTACACTTCAACCGTCATACCTCAGGCTGCTAACTGCCTGCCTTACCGGTCATAATAGACTAAAGATATTATCTTAACAAAATAGACCTGTTCCCAGAGCCTGATTGTAGACTCTGCTTGGTGGAGAAGGAAACTAGCAAACATATTCTTTACGTATGTCCGGCTTTGGCCCGCTTCAGATTCACTCTATTTAAACGCTGTTGCATCACAACCGACAAAATCAGTGTCACCCCGACTAAGGTTACTCTCCTGCTTAATAAAGACGCGGAGATGAATCTCTGTCCATTTTCCTAACCATCTTTCATGCCGGGCTTATATAGAAGAGACACCTTAAGAGTCGCAGTGCCCTTTAATTTTTAGTTTCGAAGGGCTTATTATGTTCTTATCATGCTTTGTGCTAACTATTCTTGAGTCTCCACTTTCGCTCTGGCCACTTGCTTATCTCGCGGCCTCGGCTCAGACAACGTTAGGCTTTTATGCTCATGGTTAACAGTCTGGATGGACATGTAGATATGCAGAGCTAAATCTAATTGGCTTTCGATGGAGATCAAGAATAACCAAATGCATACATTCATTGAACATTATGTAACCCTTAATGCTACATTCCATTCAAACTGGTACTTTTTAATCATATTGCTCTAACGATGTGCGGCATCACACTTTTTTAATGGGTAATATCCATCTAGCTCAAATAGATACAAGTACATATATACAAAATTTTCAATTTTTAAATATCTGACTTTATATTCAGACGCTTCGAAAAATTTGGAAACTGAATGTGGAGGAAAACTTCTCAGTGGTACAACTCCGTTTTGAAGATATTGATCTGAAATTCGAAACTTAAGCTTTTCTCGGAATAGGGTAGTTTACATATTGTTATCGAAGTACTAACTGCAATTTTGAAGGCATTTATGATAAAAAATAATGTTTTTATTTTAAATTTAGATAAAATCATACAGCTATAACAAATAATTCCTATTTTTATGAAAATTGCAATCACAAACAAGGTCCTCTTTTGCGCTCATCCCAGAACTTCCAGCACTATTAATTTTACTCACAAGTTTATACTAAATCTCTCAAACGTAGTCGAAAGAACGAGTGAAAAAAAATATTGCGCTGCGAATTGGTCAAATATACTGTTTTCTCAGTAGCGGTGATGTGCGCTGCATTGTAAAAAACGCTGCGTTGTGGACGTAACATTTGTCCGGGAACATTTTATTCCAATTGACGCTATATATGACATATTACTGTATATGAGATATTACTATTTTATGTATTAAAATAAAACGAACCGAACGGTGATTTCAAACTAGTTCATAACAGAATCAGCGTTTCATAACCACTGGAACGTTTCGCGAACCACTGAACCGAGCCACTGAACACTGGTTCTATTAATATTAGTAATATTTTGTGGTATTCCAATATTATTTTAAACAAATTAGAGCCACTTCAAATTTTTCACATTGAAGGACCTTTTTTTAACTGATTATATTATGTATAAAATTTTCGAACTGTGTTTAATTTAAATTTAATGGTCTAAATATGCGAGTACAAACAATTTTTTAATAAATCGCAATCTGATTTACCATAAAATGGAATAAATCAGTTATGTAATTTATTGTAAAAAATGTGATGGAGCAATTGTCACATTTTTACGGCGTAAAGAAAACCAACAATAATTGCGCTAATTGGTTTTTAGCTGTTAGCGTTATCAACGACACCAACAACGAATTTTCCAAACGCTTCCACTGTTTGCATCAGAGATAATGCCAGGCGTTGACAGCGTTTACGAGTGTGATAAAATCAGTGGCAGAAGAGAGAGTGAGAGAAGCAATTCAGAGACAACACACGATTCGTTCGTTGTCGGCACCAATGTTTTTTTTTTTTTTTTGTTCTGCTCTGTTTTTCTGTTGTTTTTGTTGTTTTTGTTTTTGTTGGTGAATGTCAACCCCAATGAGAGCATTGAGCGATAAATGCATTTTTCCAGCCATAAAATTTTAATGAATCGTAAATTGATATGCCTTTTAAATGAGTCCTTGGCTGTGTATGCTGGCTGCAGTAACTGTAGGAAAAGGACTTCTTCTTTGCTCTCATTATTATATCGTTAGCGTTGACAACAACAGCAACAACAACAACAAAATTAAATCAACTAGTCAAATAAATGAAAATCTAAGCAAAGTCCTCAGAAAAATATTTACGCTGCTGTATCATTTTGCCTTTGCCCCATATTATGTTAAGATACAAATTGAAGGAAATTCAATCCTTTTGTCAACCCACTAATCTTATTAAATGCAAAAACAACAGCTACGACGTACAACGCTCCAGAATTGTACCCTTAAAAAAAAAATTACAAAATTAAAAAAAAAAAAAAACCGGATAAATTGAGCAACCGTTTGCAAAATGATGACAACATTTATGAATGCTGGCGTGAAGAAAAATATATTCCACTTATATTGTATTATATAGTATGTCTCTACGACTGAAGCTGTCCTATCTATTCTATCTGTGCTGTCTGTCCTTTATAATAATTGCTTCCTTTCTAAGAAATGACGAGAGATTTTTACTATAATAGACCTAGAAAGGATAACGAGGTAGTGAACAAAAAAAAAAAAAAAAACGTATCGCTTAAGGCAGTAGCAGTGACACACGTCAAAAGATTATGACAATTTTCCCACCACAAATGAACTGTGCCGTTACGTCCGACCGTCTTTTTTTTTTTTTTTTGTATTGGTCGGCGGAGACACCCTGCGTGCGAATGTACCATACAAAAAGAGCGAAAGGTCGCATCGATGAGGATTAGTATACTATAACAAGCACTCAATGTGTTCTAATGTTCCATGTTATGTGTTGACAAAGATAAGAAATAAATACAATATAACAAGGAGCAGTCGACAAAAGTAAAAAAAAAAAAATATAAAGCAATAATCATTCACATAATTGAGTCTGACTGAATACAAATAATGAAATTCGTAGAAGTTTCTTTAAAAAGAAGCAAGGCTAAAATGATCAAAAAAAAAAAAAAAAGTACTTGAAACTAACAAAAAGTTTGCCACAATTCAGCTTAAAATTATTATTGAGAATCATCATTCTAAGGGATAGACCCCATACAAACCTATTCCAAAAGATGCAGACCACTTAATAATTTGCAGCGATTCGGTTCAGTGCTTCGGCTTAACGGTTCGCGATAGCTTCGAACAGCTGTTTTTAATTAGAGACGAACAATGGTTCGATTCGGTTTGACTAAAGCGGTTCAAGCCCGGTCAACACTATCCCACGAGTAAGTTAAACTCAATGTTACATTACAATGTTCTACATAGCTTTTGGATCAGTAAAATTATGCCTAGGATAGTTCCAATGTAATAGCCCAATATGGTTAGGTCCAACAAAATTTTAGGGAAAATGAGGTATGGTAGTACAATAGAACCGATATTAAGATTCATAAAAATTGGCTACAGGGTATCTTGCAGTCGAGCATACTCGACTTCAGCGTTCTCCCACGTTTTTATCTTGTCCCAGTAATGTTTCATATAAATGAAGACTTTTTTTCGATTTCAGCTCCTGAAAGTTCTTATCGAAACATGCCAAATCCCAATTGATTTTTATACCCGTTATACATAGTATAAACGGGTATATTCAGTTGGTCCGAAAGTTTGCAACGCATTGAAGAAGGCATCGGAGACCCCATAAAGTATATATTTTATTGATCAGCTCGATGAGACGAATCGATTTAGCCATGTCCGTCTGTCTGTCTGTCTGTTGCGATGCGTTTTACTCGGAAAGTTTTAAAGATATTGACCTGAAATTTGAAACTTAAGCTTTTTGTGCTTCTAGTTAGTTTGTATGTCAGAATCAAGGTGCTACGCCTATTTTTAGATTAGCCCCCATACAAACTTACCATTTTAATTTTTGTATGAAAATACGTATTATGTACAAACATATTCAATCCAAGTAGGGTAAAAACACTTCTTACGTCATCCAATGTCAAATCTAAGATGCCACGCCCATTTTTAGGTATAGCCTCCATACAAAGTTATCGCCCATTTTCGAGTTTTGTATGAAAACATTTATTCTTTCTAAATGAATTCAATTAAATTTGGTAAAATCAATTCCAATGTCCACCTAAGTGAACACTTTCGATATGGCAAGGATCGGGCTAATATAACATAAAGCCTCCATACAAATTTGACCAAATTCATCGTGAAATTTAATCTTAGCACTTGTGTAACGGGTATTTCAGCTTCGGTTCCATTGAAGTTAATGTTTTTCCTTGTTCTAATTCAGCTCGTATTCAGGTTTTATGGTATCATTTGTTATTTATTGAGTAACTGGTATCTAAGCTTCTACCGTATATTTTAAGTGTTAGTATTGTTTAAAATTCGGTAAAGTAATTAATATAATTCACAATAAGTTCAAACATTATTTTTAAAAATTAATAAAATATACACCTTTTATTTTTTATTATTTATAAATAGAAACGTAGTTAAAACTAATTGTGAATTATATAAAATTATTTGAACGAATTTGAGTAGAGATTTGATATTAACCGCAAAAAAAAAAAAAAAAAGAGAGACACACATCCCTGATAGTATTATAAGCTATCTCTTTAGATATTCACCAACTGCTGTTGCAAATTTTAGGGTTCATATCTTCTTAATTGCTGCTGCACCTCAATGTAAGTAAGATACGAGAACACACTTGTCAAAATAAGTACTGAAATAAATGAAGCATACAAAACGAAATGAAATGCTACTCAAATATAATTCGATATTCAAAAAAAAAAAAAAAAAAATAGTCAAAACGATGTGCAATTGCTTGCCTGACTAAAGTGTTGAAATAAAAAAAAAACACTCAATAAATCGAACGAATTAAATGTAAGCATTTATAAAATTATCTACTTTCTTGTGCATTCGTCTCATTTCATTTTTGTTTCAATTTATTTTGTAATAAAATAAAATAAAAAATAAAATGCAATTGAATTATCTATAACAAACGAAATCGCATTAGCACGATGAGCAATGGAAACTTGTTGTGCTTGGGAAAATTTTAGCACTGCTTGAATGAATAAGGTAGACCACAAATAGATAGATAGAAAGATAGATAGAAAAAGATACTTTTCGTTGTGGAGCGAAATACAACCCTGTGCTATTCTCTTGTTTATTTGAATTCATAAAATGGTAGAAGTATCAGAGCGATCAAAAAATTGGACTTAATCATGGAGGGACTCGTAAGGTAAATCTTAAAGTTATGCAATAATTTCGAAGAACTTTGATGCTTAAACTTTTAAAACATAACCAGTTTGAAATTAAATATAATAAATTTTTAATTACTTTCGGTGATTTTTTCACAGTGATTTAAAAATCGCTATGTCGCGCGGCGACTGAAAATAATAATTTGCGATTTTTTTTTTGTTCCTCAGTGAAAATGTTCAGTTAGTGGCGAATTTGTGTGTCACTCTTCGCAAATAGTTAACCTGTTCAGCACTCCATGATTACTTTCTCGCACACTGCGATTTAATCACTGTTTGCAGTCACTGCTATTTTCAAGTTACTGTCTCTAATCACACTTCGATTCAAAATTTATGCTTTTTGCCGACACAAATCCACAATGCCACTGGTCTGATTTTTTTTATTGAAAATATTTCTGAGATCTGCCACAATATATCCTTTTCTAAACACTACGTATTTTGGTTTCATCTTCCAAAGCTATTTGTATTACCCACCTACAAACCCCGCATTTTATTTTTGCGGCTTAGAAGCAATTCTATTCTTCTAATTCCCAAAATAATCGGTTTCAGACAGACAAAAATAGCAAAATATATTTACTCAGCTTTTAATTTAGTTCAAGATTATATATGATGTCTGCCAAGCCTTTCTCTTGCAGTTCAAATTTAGTATATCCTTTTCCATTTGGCTACAGGGTGTTCCAAATGTGACGTGTTGAATTCAAAACTAAATCAATTGTCATTTATAATATTACGCAGTATTTATTTAGACAATTGCTGTCAAAATAATACGTAACTGATATGTTGACAACGCGAAAACAAATTAAAGCAAAAAAAAAAAAAAAAAAAAAAAGACAAAGTTAGCGCAAGAATATTTGTCAAAAGGATGCACCATAAAAATCCACTATCCACCGGACAAAGTGTGGGAAGTTGAATAAATTGCGAAAAACAAGAGAATAAACCATAAAGCAGAGGAACAATTTTCAATGTTATAATGATCTGGTTTCGATTACAAAAAGAAAGAGCGACGACAACGTTATTTTTTTATAATGGAATAATTAAGACATTCAATTTTATCGTCAACGCGCATCCGTTGACAGCTCAACTCATCTCGGCACGGTACATCTCATTCAATTTCCTGGACTGTTAAGCTATTTCAGCATAGAATGTCATTCGATGAAAACAGAAACTCAAACATTATTTTTTTTTATTAAAATGATTTGGACTCTTTTTTGATTTAAAGTTGATACGTAATTTAATACGGCATTTTATTGAATTTGTAGTAGTAAAAATAGTGAATCTATTCACATGAATTGTAAATGAATATACTCGTTGTATACTCGTTGTATTCAATGTGTCAAGAAAAATGTTTAAAAAATAAAATAATATTTTTTAGGACGACACTTATAGCTCGTACTGATCTAACCCTTTCATCAAGATTTTTTTTGTTTAAGATTTAATGTGAATAAAATCGATTGAACCCGGAAAGTTTGAATTGGAAAGTTTGCACCGAAACAGTTCTCAAAAAAAAAAAAAAAAAAAAATAGCCGAATCTAAACAATTTTTAATCAAACTGTCAAATGTCGAAACGTAGTCAACTGAAATTAATCAAAATTCGTTATTTTGATAGCAAACCTTCAAACAGTTTGAGTGGATTTTATTGAATTGGATTATTGGAGTGGGAGGTGTAAAATATGTATTGAATCATTAGATTACATCATTACAAACAATAACAACAACAACAACGACAGAACAAATTTGAAGCTTCTTAAAGTTGACACTTTCATTATTGGTCAATAATGATGGCAGGCAACGACATAGAAAACTATGCCGCATGCCGCAAGCCGCCTGCCACCCGTTGCCTTTGCTTTGTGCCCTGCGGAAAAAATGTTACAAATAATGTTCGAGTTACGAGTATAACCTTTCATAAAAGGCGTTAATGATGTTGTTATTTGATGCGAGTTCGTGTCTCGCTAAATATGCTTTGACAAATTAAAAGTCAAATACAATCAGGCACTCGTTTAGTTTATTGGGCGGACAGAAGACCTTTTTTTTTTTTTAGTATAATTTACGTCGAACAACAACAACAACCACAAATACATAGAATCATTGCTCGGGAAGTTTAATACAAAAAGGAGGCAGAAGTAAGAGCTTGGTTGGTTTATTTTATTCCGAATATAACAAAATTATATAAAATTGTTTAAAAAATACCTGAAAATAAATTTGTCAGCAGATATTTTAGATAATCAATTTGTAAATGGACTAGTCCAAGAGTAGCTCTGATTTGTTTAAAATAATATTGGAATACTATGGTGCATAAGCAATTTGATATATACATACATAACTATAACAAGGAAGCATTTTTCAAAAGAGTGATTTTTCAGTCGCAGTGTGATTAGCAACGCGACCTGAAAATCACAGTGACTACAAACAGTGATAAAATAGCAGCTCGCGAAAAAACAATCAGCGATTATTGAACAGATTCACTGTTCACTAAAATCACCGCCAACTGAACTATTTTGCTACGGACTTTGTTCTTCGTTGCTTCCTTTGCAATTGCCGTTTTAAGTTTGTGACACTTGTTTTGAGCATTTCTAAAGTGACTGGCAAACAAATTAAGATTCGGTGTTCAATGAACGATTCGTAAAGAGTGATAAAAGCACCAATCACTGATAAATGAGCAATTTTATTGTTCCCGAAGAGCGTTACACAAAATTGACGATAACTGAACATGTTCACTGAGGAACAAGAAAATCGCAACTCACTACTTTCATTCACAGTTTGACATTGCGATTTTTAAATCACTGCGAAAAGAATCACCAAATGTGATTTTTTGCCAACAATAGTTTGCAGCAGCTACAAATGATTATAACCGCCATAACTCCCAAATAAAATAAATTTTAAGCCCCATGCCAACCCATTTTTACAGACAAAAGCATTGAATTTGAATTTTTACAGTGATTACAGGTGATTTACAGTTTTATGTAAGAAGTTGTTTTAAGGCCTAATGAATGCCTTGAAACCGGATAAGCAATATATTCGCAATGGTTAGATCGAAAGACTTGAGACTAGGCCCATTTGAGATATAGTTAGCAAATATTTTTGATGTTTGCAAGGGTTTTCCAAAACCAGGACCCAATTGGGAACTCAAATACGATTTGCTTATATGTATGTGTGTATGTTTATTTTACTATATATGTCAACACTAAGGCAAGAATTTGGAACATATTTTTCTAAAGCCTTTTGTGCCTTGAAACAGGAAAAACCATACCTTTGGAATAATTAGACCTAAAGACTCGGTACTAAACGCACTTGTAAGATGGTTAAAATATATTTTTGTTATGTTCAACATGGGTGCTGAAAATTTGAGCCTGGGTCCCATTGGGAACATTATAGAATTAACTTACTCAAGGTGTAAAATAGATTAATATTAAGTTTAATATTTAGTTAGTGCGAAGAAGGAAAAGAAGGATAGTCGAACTAGCCATTTAAGCCTGTCAGTCCGTCCGCAATGATGTCTGCATATGAAAACTATTATCTCGGTGTCTGTAAGAGATAAAACTTCCATATTTGAAATTTATACGCTCCTGTTTTGCATAAAAACGTATACTTTCCTTATTCTAAGAAGCCTAAATATAGTATAAACAATGCCTATGATAATCCCAATGAAATAGACCAAAACAAATTTTAGATATAGTCCCCATACAAATATAATCCATTTCATAAGTTTTTGTATGAGAATCCAATTCAATGAGGAATGCTAATAAGATAGGACTTAACTTCAGGTATATAAAGAATGGGTACAGGGTATCTTGTTTTCTTTTATAATTTTTACTGTCGATTAATTTTACTATATACACACAAAGGATGTGATTTTTGATCTTGGGCCTCATGGGATCCTTAAAACCGGAGAAGCTATAGCTTTGTAATGGATAGACCTAGAGACTTGAAAGATAGTTAACCATTAAATTTCACCGGCCCTATAAATAATACTAAAAAAAAACTCTATAAGTACTATTCTAAAAGGCCATACATCTCCTACAAATATTACACCAAATGATACTATAACAACGCTTTTGTCAGTTTTTATTACGAATATATTAATTTAGTTGAAATTTCAACCTGACAAAACTTGACTACTTTAATACTTTACAAACTTAATACACGTTCACGCTATATGTGACAAGTATAAAATGGGACTTGCATGAAGGCAATGACTAAAAGATACAATACAATACAAACTATTTCGTCACGATTTGATGTGCTATGCTATGCTGTGCCTTGATGTCCTTTCTTTAACTCACTTTCTAGTTTTCGTGATGCTGTACGTATTTAAATTGACTGCCTTTATTTTACGGATGCTACTGATTATGAGTATCTGCAGAGCATTACTGAAATGATTGAATCAAGTTTATTTCAAAATTATGCTACTTATGCGTATACATTGATACATGAATCAACATTCACACGTACTGCACGAGTCCATGCATACATTCGGATTGCTGCATGTGTTTTTGCTTTGCAACTGTCTCTCTCTGCACTGCACGCCTTTTTCACACACACACACATACACACACACTGACTCTATATGGTATGGTATGTAACATTGCTTTTGATATACAATGTTCAAGTTGATACTATAACAAGCAATTCCTCACGTTTCCAAATACATCATCGTCATCATCATTAGCAACAACTTTTGACATTGTAGTTGAACGCTGTCAAATCATATCCATCCATACCAAACCATACCATACCATAGCACCATAGCATAGCAAAGCATTCCTGTATTTTCAATTTGAAATCCATGCACATGCATAGTACAAAATGGGAAGAAAACGCATATTTTGCTAATAATTAGACTAATTGGCGAATTGTGTAAATTGTGTCGAAATAATTGAATACAGATACGGCGCGATGTGAAAATGTAAAAAAAACGGAATTTGCTCTCAAAAAATATTCAAATAAATTGTTAGAGTGTTATATTTATTTTTACTATATTAATGGTGTAGCACTACCTTACTACCTTCCATCAAATTGAAAATTTTAAACTATAAAAAAAAAAAAAATTTTTAACTATATGCATTATATGGTATAAATTCGAGATATTCAGTGGTTTCAGGGAAATCTCTACCAACCCAATTCCAAAAAAATATATTTTTGAAGATGTCACACAAATTTTTTTGGTTAGTTTCAAAAATCGCATGATTATGCTAGAGATTTAATAACAAAAAATAGTAGCAGAGCTAAGCAGATTTTTTGAAAAATGTTAGCTGTGTAATTTGGGCCTTAAAACCGGAAAAGCCATAGCTGTGAAATGGTAAAAATTAATGAGGCGCATTTGAAAGATGTTTAAAGAAATGTTTTTAAAGTGTTAAAGAAGTTTGGAACTTGTGCCGGTTCTTATTCTTGTTGTTGTTATTATTTTGGCCTATTTATTATTTTTTTATTTATTTTTTTTTTTTTTATTTTGATCTGAGGCCCAATGGGGACTGTGAATCCGAAATGCGATATCTTGGCATGTTTAGACCTAGAGTACTTGATGTTAGGCGCATTTGAAAGATGGTTGAAAAAATATTTTAGACGTTTAAAAAATGTCTTCGAAATTTAGACCTAGGATCCATTTTTTTTTTTTTTTTTTTGTATTTTTTATTACATAAGCCAACACATACTAAGTACACCAAAGTAACAATTCAAAACAAATATTGAACCTAAGCGACTTTGAACTCACCAATATTACAAAGTGACAATGCCCAACTAACATTGCAACGAAAGCAAACAAAAAACAAAATCACAATTGGCGCCGAAAAATATGCAACGCTGTTTGTGTGAAATACAATATAAATACGAAGAGTCCTGTCCGAACTAATTTTCGAACATAAAATATGTCTGAAGACGCCCTCTTGTGGCAAAATAATATTATGCAATCGAAAAGCTTTATGAAATAAAGCTTTACAAAGCTTCCTTTTTTTAAAAAAAAAAAAAATAACAAAAAAAATATATATTTTTTTTTAATTTTAAAATATTTAATAAAAAAAAATATCCTTTTCTGGTATGCTTCTACTAACATTTTTTCATAAACACAATTACGCAACTGAATACTACATTGCCACAAACTTTAATATAAAGTCCTTTTATACCTGTCACACATAGCAGTGTGGAATGTTTGTAGTAAATTAGTCGAAAAGTTTGTAACGCCATCGTAGACTCTATAAAGTATATAAATGTATTCCTTATCAGCTCGACAATTCATGTCCGTCTGTCTGTAGTTAAATGGTTTATTGGGTCCGTTTTAACATGTTGAAACCAAAAAGTGTAACATTCGTTTTTTCGAATAGTTTCCATACAAAAGTGTCGAACAGTTGTGAAAACTTCGTTAAGCGTCTCAAAATAGGTTAGAAGGATTCCAAAATCAGTGCCACATAATACACAATTGCAGTCAAGCTATCCACTCTCTCGACGCCCATCTCTTCTTTAAACTATTAGATTGATTTTTATGGAATTTTACAGTGGATTCCTATGAATGGTGGGCGTGGTACTCAAAAAAAAAAAAAGCCTATACATTGTATTATTTATGTTTATTTATTTTAAAAAAAATTATCAATAGTTTTGTTTAAATTCTGACCTGTGTCAATTCATGGTTCTGAAAAATGTAGATCAGATATCTGAGAAACCATATCTCAGGAACCAAAGAAATAAGGAGTAGGCAAGAAATTCTGATTCAATTGACAGTTCTCAGCTTGAGAAAAAGCTAACTAGGAATATGAAATTTGACGTATGAACTGAAACCCATGCCTAAAATGATTTCGTTCTGAAACGGTGCCGTTTTGTAGTTAGTTTTTGTTGAGTGCCAACCGAGTTTTTATCTTTTGAAAGTAATTCCAACTAAATAGCGCTGATAGTAAAATATTACATTTTAATAGAAAAGAAATTGGTGCAATTAGGATGTGAAGTGCTTTTAACGGACATGACGGAGCCCACTTAAAACGTTTGGCTTTTGCATTTATGCCATACGACATTACCCGTATACAAATTAACAAAGAAAGATCATTTTAAAAAGGGAGATTTCACACGACACATTTGCATAGAATACTATTTACGCCATTTGCAAATAGCAATTCATTTTGTATCTTATTTGTAATATTTTTTTTTTTTTGTTTACTTTCATAAAAACCTGAAGAAAAAAAAGTCATCGTGCTCATTTGCTTTGTCATCGCGTATATAGTATGTATGGCATTGCCATATTCAAGATTATATTGGATGCTAAACAAGCAAGAATATGCAAAAGGACGAACGGACGGACGGACGGACACGGACTGTAAAATGTATAATTATAAAATTGTTTTTATTAGAAATAATTGGTGAAGCTTTTAAACGTAGAACAATTTTTTTTTTCCTTTTTGTATGGCTGCTATGTGTCGCATATAAAGATTTGAGAAAGGATTAAGCAAGTGTAATGAGCTTTTGTCGTACTCAAAATGGTAAGTAGAAATAAAATGGAAATTGTAAAATTGTATACATTTATATTTATGTATGATTTGATTTGCATTCAAGATGCATCTAAATACATAAATAAATAAGCGAAGAAGGAAAATCCTTTGAGTAACATTTCAACTGTTTTTTTTTTTTTTTTGTATCGTAAATGTTGTGAAGAGAAACTGTAACGCATAGAACCAGATAAGACATGGAAACAATTTGTGATATAGAAACAAAATTATATATTTCAAATAATTATGATTTTAGACAAGACTAGCATGTACCAGCGGCCTTGACTACAAAAATCTATTTTGGATCCAAATCCCATCTTCCCAGTTTTAAGTCTCTACTTTTATTTAATACAAGGATTTGACTTTTCTTTTTTTAAGGCCCCATTCGGCATTGGGTCAAAATTTTCAAATCCCGTCTTAGTGCTCACCTGACATCTAACAAAAAAAAAATTAGACAAAGAATTTAATTTGGGTCCACCATATTTCAAAAGCGTCCAGTTTTAAGTATTATAGATTTGGCTTTCCAATTTAAGGCCTCTTGAATCCGCTTGAAATCAGTCAGTCAGATGAAAGCAGATTTATATCTATATATATGGACACGGGAGTCCTACAGAGTCCAACAAGCTCTTGGGATCGAACGGAATCGGGAGACTTTTAAAATTTGCAGAATTTCACGACTATTTTGAAATTCCCGGAATTTCTGATGGAACTCTTATTAAAAAAAGGTATAGTATATTCTATTTTAGATGTGCATATAAAAGTATTATCTACATTAAGGCAACGTTGCCAACTTGCATGAAAAAGTAAACATAGCCGAACTTATCTCGTTAATTGATGCTTCTATATAAATCTTTAGTGGCTCATTTTGAGCAGCAATGAAAACATGAAATGGAATGAAATAACGTAAAAGTGCTTTGCAACATTTGCAACATTACACTTCAATTTTTGAAACAAGTTGTTAGTTTTTTTTTTCTTATACTCGTCATGTATAGTGGGAATGGGTATTATCATGACTAGTGTAAAAGGATAAAAAACAAAGAGATACGTTAACTTCGGTACACGACACACGAAACTTTGATAAGTTTATGCATCATCATCTAGTAGTATATTTTGGCAAGTGGTGTGTCGTGGACCATGGTCTGACCGAACCTAACACGCTTAGACACTTTATTGGGGCTTATTAAGAAGCATATGTTATACATTCTGTAAATTATATACCTGGAACTTATAAAAATGGCCCGCTCATAGGCCCGCTGAAAGGCCCGCTCATAGGTGGTATGGCCTTCCGCTCTTTCGGTGAATTTAGTTTGATGGCTTCGATCGACTCAAAACGCCTTTCCCGAAGAGGCAACTTAAGTTTTGAGAACAGGAAAAGGCTAAATCTGTCAAATACGTTTGTTGCTTGATGGTATTTATTTAGTTTTTGGCTATGTACTTCTCCTACGGTTTCCGGTTACTAATGTATGTCAAATTTTTTGCGTAAAATACAGAAATCAGGAGTTTGTATAGGCTCCAGTGTATAGTATCAAATCTGTAGTGGATTCTTACATACATTGGTTGATATTATAAGTGTTTTTTAACCGATTGAGAAGAAGAAATGTAGTTGTTGTAGTTGTAGTCAACCGGACGGATATTTGTTTCATGGTGTTTTTAAACATTTAGGCAAACTGATAGTACCCGTTCACTTACATCATGAACTATGCTTGTGGTGAGAGTTTTCAAAGAATAGGTTGTAGAGTTCGGAACCGAAAAAATTGTAAAGTCGGTCGATCATATTATGTTTACAAATTAAAAACCTGCGTTTTCCCCCAAAATTAAATTTTCCTAAGACTTAAACGATTGAAAATATATAGTTTGTTGGATTAAACCCAATGCATTCGAAAGTTTTTGGAATAATCCAAACTTTTGTATACCAACTCTCAATTTCGATCTAATAATATTATATATTAACATACATTTACAATACCATCCATGATATATGTATGTATGTATGCATGCATGTACGTATGTGTGTACATATCGTCTTCTTCTAATTGCTTATTTAAAAAAAAAAAAAAAAAAAAAACTCTAAGTAATACTTTGATTTACTTGTCGTCAAATAGCGTATATGGTAAGTTGTTTCGTATAACAATCAACCCTTTCGGAAAAGAAAGCGAACCAATTATATAATTGCATATGTGACATGAATATATATGGACATGCAACCTAACAACTTTTCATATAATGAGGCACACTTATAAGTCAACAATTTCTTTAGCAATGACGGTAACGTTGTTCTTGTTGTTCTTGTTGTTCTGTTGTTGTTGTTGGTGTTGTTGATGACGACGCCGTTCCCTAAGTACTACGAGTAAAGAACAACAGCAGAAACACTAGAAGGGACACTCACTCAAGCCAAAATGAAATGAAATGAAATGAAAAAAAAAAAAAAAACATAAAAAATTAAAAATTAAAATACATCATATGTAATAATTATGAATAATTATCCACTTGTCCTTCTTCTTCTTCTTCTGCTTCTGCTTCTTTTCCTTCATTAACACCACCACCAATCGTCATGATTAAAATCCTCTAAATATGAAGACTCAAACATTGAATTTGGCATTAATACATAAAGATTATCTATAAAAAAGTTTCTATAGGATATGAAGAAGAGAAAGAAAAAAAAACAAATTTTGATATTTCTATTTAGTGTTACCGAAATTATGCGTATTGAGTGAGTTGTATTCCAATACATATTCGAAATTTGAAACTACAAATTTGACAGCTAAAAATGCGCTTTATCATTGGCAATGGAGTAATATGTATGCTCGTAAGTAGTAATAAGTGCAAAATTATATTATTGAGACAAAAGATAATTACAGTCAGAGCCGTAGACAATATTTTGCAGAATACTCGAAATAAAAACGATTCGCTTCGAGTAACTCAAGACAACTGCTAAGAAAAATGAACAAATTTACGCCAGTCGTGCGACTTCGGTACGACTCGATTCGATTTGAGTATGTCGACTTCTCAATTCAATCAAATCGATTACTACTCGAATCGTAAAATTTCATTCGGCACCAAAATATGTTTGGGCTAGTATGAAAACATACAAACAAAAAGCACTAAAAAATAACTTTTTGTGGGAAAATTCAAAAATCTACTACATGAATATACCAAATGAATTGTATTATTGCGCTCATAATTACGCTCACAGTATTGCCAATCAAATAAAACAACTTTGGTATTCATCGTTTGTATGGTTTCAAAGATCATAGCGGACATAGAAACATTTTTAATATTTTATATAACCATATAGATTTGTTCTGCCATTAATGATGTCAAGTAAATGTTACTTTAAGGGTTTGTTTATAGTCTTGTGTGTGTCTTTGATAGCCCGGGTTCAAGTCTATTTTATTTTTTTTATCATTTTTACAAATTTTTTTGATTTATTCTATAAATTAAGTTTTTGGTTCAAATATCTTACTGGTCTTTAAGATTATTTTTTTTTTTTTTTTTGTTTTTTTTAGTTTTTCAAATCATATAAAAATTAAACAAGACTGAAACAAAATTTATTTTTTGAAATCCGAACAATCGAGTGTCCGATTTTCTAAATGTATATGCGAATGTTAGATTTAAAATCGACCACAGATAATCAAAATCAATGGGTCACAACAAAAGCCCAGTCCATCTCCACCATTTTTAGTCAAAATAGTAAAAACTCGAGTCATATCCGAAGATCGAATAATCAAACGAAGCAATCGTATAACCGAAACAACGGATAATCGATTTAGAGTTTATTCGAGTAAATATTGTATACATATAAGCTATATAGAAGCATTCGGTTAATCGACTCATCGGCTCGATTATATTCGTTTGTTGAGTTAACCGGTGCAGTACTCAAATTCAAACACATTCTTTCAATTTTATAAACCAGGAATCGTATCGTTTATGATTTTCAGAAAAACGACTGAATTGACGACTTGCCGATTTTAACGTTCGGATCCCGTTGGAAAGTACCGAACGATCATCGCATACGCTTCAAGCGATTTAAGGTGCAAAAGGTCTGATCAGGTCTTGTATAAAATAATGTCAGAATTCACTTTGTTTCCTATTAATTTTTTGTTACTATTGCGTTTTCTTCATTAAATTGTTTCAGTGAATTGCATATTTTGACGAATTAAGTGACTGGCAAATGTACAAACCAATTTGTACAGGTTCGGTGTTCAAGCGAATATGTATGATTCGCGAAGAGTGATAAAGGCACCAATCACTGATAAATGAATAGTTTCACTGTTTGCTAAGAGCAATAAACAAAATCGCCGATAACTGAACATGTTCACTGAGGAACTAGAAAATCGCAAATCACTTTCTTTCAGTCGCAGTGCTACATTACGATTTTTAAATCACTGTGAAAAAATCATCGAAAGTAATTTATTTTCCAACACTATTAGTGACTATTGATTTTACTCAATCTCATTATAAATTTTGCATTTTTCGTAAATTTCGTAAAGTACTCAAATTTATTAGCTTTCAATTCTGAAATTAAAAATAACAGAGAAACTCTTACCGCAACTAAACAATACAAAACAATGAAAATAAATGCTTAAATTGTTCTGCCACATACAATGCCAATAAGAACAAAAAATGAACACAATACATAAATATCTTCATGTGTATTTATTGTAAAATGGGAAAAAAAAGAACCATGCTAAAAGCACATTTGAAGGCATTGAGTGGATGCTAATATGCAAAAAGGAGCAGTCCCTGGGGACACACATCGGCATATATGGGAGTGACTCGGCGGTGGCTTTGTTAGGCAAAGTCAAGTACAAAATGCACAATTGACACAATGCAAGTGATTCGCTCGAATGGTTCCTTAATAATACAAATGCAATACAATACAACCGAGTGAATTATTTTTTGGACAGCTTTTGGGGAACCTTTTTTTGTGGCGGAGTTCTATTACATTTTTTTTGTTGCTAAAAATTAGTTAAGTAAAATGTATTGGCTAAACCATTTACAAATTTAAAATAAAGCGCAATAAAGAAAAAACCTCAAATAAAATACGAAAGATCATTCATCAGTGGCGTAGATAGTAATTTCTCGAAGGGTTATGGAAGGGGTTAAGTGGTAGAACATGCCAACTTTAAAGACTTTATTGCGGTTCTTATAAAAAGCAAAATACAGATACAACAAAAATATTATGGAAAAAAAATCAAAGAAGTAGACAGCAGATTCTCATCAAATCGGTAGTGCCAACATAGGTTGATATTGGACCAATTTGAAAGTTAATGAAACAGAAAATCTGGCTTTGTATTTCTTTTTTTTATGTCCAAAATTCGGCACACACTTAAGCTTCTTATGTCAACAAATTTGGGTAAGTGTCTATATTCGGGTTGTATCGGGCCATTGACCCCCCCAGCCACCTTATTGCTGATCGTACGAAAAATTTTTAAAGTTTCGTTAGACGTCTTTGGCTCTACCGAACTTAAAGTTTCTCCTTGTTTCTATTAAACCTATTCAACATCGAATTTGACCCTGCTGCGTCATATGCCATTAGGAAATGATCTCTTTTTCTAACGGCTCTGCTATTATAATACTAAATAAAAAAATCTTATGTACGTGTGCACCAGCTGTGTTTCGGTATTATGCTAAGGGTGGGTTTTTAAGGTAGTGGGATGAGAAGGTATACAATTCTTTTTTTTTTTTTTTTTAGCTCATTTATTAAACTTATAACAGAAAAATTTCGGTAATGAATTATTAATAGTTAATTATTTTATTAATTCGTGGATGGCACAAATGGGAGCACCAAGTTCATAGTAAGCTGTCGCCAAATGTCATCGGAGAATGTTTTTTTTTTTGCTTTCGCACGTATCCGTTGTGAAATCTAATTTACCATAAGAGCAGTTTCGGAGGTTTGAAGAGCACAGTGATGGATTCATATTCAAATAATACATTTGACAAATGCTGGCTTGAAAGGCCCCGTGGCGTCAATTCTGATTTTGATGTTGTTGGCACTCAAAGCTGAAATAAAAATTTGGCAACAAAATAGAAGAACATTCAATCAATTCAATCGTTTCATAGGTAGACCCTATAAAATATTATATATATACTCTTGATAAGCAATGAAAGGGGAGTCGCACTGACTATGTCCGTCTCTCCTTCTGTCCATCCATCAAAACAATTATCTCGGAAACTATAAGAGATAAGCGTCTTCTACTAGAGTCATTTTAATGCGCTATACAAATCTAACCCAAAATTTTGGGAAGTCTAAATTTGATATAATTTATGCCTATGAGAGTCTCAATGAAATATGCAAATATGTGTAGGACCAATAAAATTTAAGGTATAGTCCCCATACAAATATAATCTATTTATTAAGTTTTTCTATGATAATTCAATTCCATGAGGAATGGTTATAAGATAGTACTTAACTTAAGGTATATAAAGAATGGGTACGGGTCTCTCGCAGTTTTGCAGTCGAGCATGTTTTTTTTTTTTTTATCTTTGAACTTCAAATTTCATACGTGTATTTCAACTAAATATTCAAGTTAGATTTGGAGCCAAAACTACCCACTTTGCGAGTAGCTTCACACACATACATACATATAGACGCCACTGTTAGTGCTTAATACTTGTTAGCCTATTTTTTAGAAGAAAAAAAAAACAAGATGTGCGGGGTAAGCTAGTCACAACTGTTAACTAACTTAGAATGAAGTTGTATTGTATAACATAGTCTGCACATTGAGATTCCATTCCATTCCTTTGATTTCTTTTTTCAATTTTACTCAATTGTTTATAACTTTTATTGTTATTATTTTTTTTTTTTTTTTTGTACAACCGATTTTTTTAAACTGCCACTTATAGGCTTTTGATATATAAAAACTGCCTTAACCAATAAGCTTAATTAATGCCAAACCTAGCTAACTAACTTTAATTTTAATATTTTTTCATTAAAATTAAACAAAAATAAGAAAATTAACAATTACAACTTTTTAAACGTTTCTTTTGCAAATAAATAATGAAAAAAAAAAAAAATGAAAACATTTCGACGCGTCCAATTCGAATGAAAATAGGAAATGAATTAACGCTAAGCCTCTCGAAAAACATTACAAACAGAATACGCACTGGCACTGGCACTGCACTGGAAAGAAGTACGACCCAATTGTATGAGGATTCACATGTATACAACCAACTCACACGTACAGTGTACATGTTTAATTCCAAATCATTTTCATGCAAAAGAGCAGCACATTGGCGAAATAACAAAAGAGTGAATGAAATACAAGATATTGACTGCCCCTTAAACTGGAATTTCTATTGTTTGTTATATGAAAAAATGCAATAGCTATACGCATATGCGTAGTAGCATATAGTTATCTCACTTGCACTTATGCCAGCTGATGACAACACGAAAAAGATGGCTGCGTTTGCGACGACGACGACTGAGAGTTTACGACAACCGGTTTCCGTTCAACATTGTATTCAGTCAGTCAGTCAGAGCCGTTAGTCAAGCGGTGTTGCACGTATCGTATTCGTAGCGTAACGTAACGTGGCGTAGCGTAGCGCAGCGTATAACAACAAATTAAATGAAAGAATGAGTAAAGCGACGGGATTTTTACAATTGACGTTCGTCGTTGACGCGACGTTGACTGCGGCGCGTAGTTGACGAGAAACGCGTAAACGGATATTTTTCTGCTGCTGCTGCTGCTGCTGCTACTGTTATTGGTGTCGTCGAGTCGAGTCGAGACTTCTGCGACACGCTTCGTTCCTAGCAGCAGCGTTTTCGATTCAGTTTGATTTCGACTGCTGTGCATGCCAAATGCATTTAGCAGCGGTAAAGACAGATGAGATAGAATAGATTGCTTGATTGCTTCTATTTTTTTTTTTTTTTTTTTTTTTTTGGTAAACACATTTTTTGAAAAATCTAATAAATGCGTCTGAATTAAATTGAATTGAATGTTTTTTTTTTTTTTTTTTTAGTTTTTTAATTAAAAATAAAAAAATAAACTTTTTGCGGCAAGTGTTTGTTTGCTGGCATATCGTGTACAATATTGAAAGAACACACACACACACACACATACATACATATATGTATACATAGCTACATATGTATGTGCTAATAGTGTAAAAAGAAAAATAAAAACATGAAATAAAAGCTGCAAATTATTTTTTTGTTTCTTTGAAGTGAAAAAGTGTACAACAAAAGGATTAAAAGTTTAAAAACAAAAAATTTAATAAATTTATTAAAAACAAAAGTGTTTAAGGCTGCAAGTCTGCGTTGCAGGCACACCCTTCGTAGATTAAGCGATTAAAAATTGACTTTCTAATCAGAATTAATTCAAAGATTAACGAAAAGTTTTCAAAGTTTGAATTTTTTTCTTATAAGAAAACAAAATTTTAGACTATTTTTTTTTATATATAAAATATTGTTGTGTGTGCATACATATGTATGTATGTATGTATATGTACATATGTATATACACTTACAATATATAATTTGTTCTTTTTTTTACGTTTGACAGTAAACTTGGATTTAAAATAATTTCAAGCAGCGGAAACAACTATATTGGACTATGTAAAAAGATATGAAATTTTCGGTGCACAACGAAGAATACTTAAAACACTAAAAAAATAATAACTAATACAAATAAATAGTGATAATATTGAACATAAAAATAAAATAAATATTTTATATAAAAACAGTGCAATGAAATTAATTAAAATAATTAAGACAAAAAAAATATATGTGTATGAAATGGAAAAAGAACAGCAAATGACAACGATATGAAAACAAAAACAAAAGAAAGAAAAAAAAAAACAATAAATAATGCAAAAAGCTAAAAAATTATAAAATATAAAATATAAATTAAAAAAAAAGATACAAAAAAAAGATACAAAAAAAAGATACAAAAAAAAGATACAAAAAAAAAAGATACAAAAACAAAAAGATAAAACTTTGTTTAATTGAGTTAAAAACGAAACAAAAAACCACAACAAAAGGAACAACAATTTCAAAAGGTTTTCATTTTCCTTTTTGTTTTTTTTTTTTTGTATGAAAAAAGAGAAAATGCAAGCGACAAAAATGAGAACACCCTTTGCCATACAGGAAATCTTAGGTTTGCAACAACAGCAACCAATGCAAACGACAAACAGCAATAGCAACGGCGGCACTTCACCGAACAGTGCAACAGCGGCGGCCGTAGCAGCCGCTGCCGCAATCATAAGTAGTACAAATACAGATGGCATTCATCATCAGTCAGCATCATCATCAACACAGTCATCACAGCGATAGCGCCAACACTTTGCCACTTTCACCTACTACACCCGCTTCACCGTTAAATGTTGGTTGCGGCAGCGGTGCTGAGAGTGTTGCACATCTTAGTGACCGTGATGATGACGTTGGCGGCGGCGGCGGTGGTGGTGGTGGTGTTGTTGGGTGGTGGTGGTATAACAGCAACGCGGCAACATGATGTGCCGCTTCGTGATACGCGACATTCACGTTCCCTGTCACCGGACGTGTCCAGACTCTCTGCCGCCGCTGCTGCTGCGGCTGCAGCTGCGCATTGTCAGTTGCCTGTTTTTAATCCTGCAAATTTTTATGCCGCCGCTGGCTATGCGGCTGCTGCCAGTGATCCGAATTCAGCAGCAGCGGCAGCGCATCATCATCATATGACAACACTGGCAGCCGCCGCTTATCTACGTGGTTTTTTACCGGCGGGCTTTACAACGCCGCATGAGTTTCGCGGACATTTTCAACAGCATTTCGGAACACATTTTAGTGCAGGTAAGCTAGCTAAATACCATTTAGTATTGTGTAGTATAGCAACTATTCAACAATTTATCTAAGAGTATACCAGAGCGCAAATGTCTGTGATATGCAGAGGAAAAGGTCCAAATATTTGCAAATAATGTTTCAATTAGTTGTGAATTATATTACTTATTTTAATGAATTTCAAAAGAGATTTGAAACCAAACAAAAAATAAATTTTGTGTGACAACCCTGAAATCCTTTTATTAGACTTATTCCCATTCATAAAAATTTTCTTGTATCATACCATACCATCATATCCAATCATTTCCAAAACTTTGCATTAGAGACGAAAGCTCTTATTTTCGGTTTCAGGGCTTACCAAAATAAGGTTTAGAATCGATTAAAGATCCAAAAATACAGAAAAACGTTTGCTATTTTTACGTTTGACCACACAAGACATATTTAGTTTCCGGAGTTTTTTGACGAATTATTTCTTACAATAAAATTATGAACAATATTTTTAGTAACATCAAAATTATGTTTTAAATATTCCAATTAGATTACTATCCACATTATGTAATGTGATAAATATCGTTATTCTTATTCGCTAAACACGGCATTCAGTAATGTGACTCCGCCCAATTTGAATCTTTGTTTCCAAACACATACATGCCATATAAATATAAAAACACGTTCTCATACGACAAAGACTTTGTAAGACTTAACTTTTTCCAGAGACAATATTAATAATACATAAATTTCGAATAATACATATTTATCGATCAGCTATCGGTCATGTTCACATAATCGTAAACGCAAAAATTTTACGATTTACGATTTCAAAACGCAAATCGCAAATCGCAAAATGTTACCGATTTCGAAAATTTAAACAATGGAACAATTCTTACTGCAAGCAAAGTTTTTTTGGGGGCTGCTAGTTAATTTTGTAAATGTGTATTGGAGTCGGTGCTGCATTCATTATTATTGTTTATTTTCGGCCATTTCTAATTTTATTTATATTCGAATGCCACAACCAATAGTAAAAGTCTCATGTTGATTGGTTCCCAAATAAAATATATCCATCTATGCATTTTTTTTTTATAGTAAAGCTAATTAGAATTAGTCTGAATTTTGAACACCCCCGTCTCGCTCCATACTTAGATCGTTTTGCATTTTTTTTATGTTTTTTTTTGTTTTGTTTTTGTTTTGCATACATCACTGCATTGTTTTATGTATGCTTTTAAGCTGCACTCATTTGAAATCATTTAATTACCCTTCTGAACAGTTTTTGTTTTTTTTTTTTTTTGCTTCCATTTCTGGAATATTGCTTTTTACTGTCTCTCGGGTGCACTCAATTCAACAAAAGCAGTAAAGCCGTAAAGGAGGCATGCAAAAAAAAAAAAAACACAGAAGTGGGCTAACTTAGGCCACTTAGGAGCAGAAAAACAAAAAAGATTTTTGTTTAATAAATACCAAAGAAAGGAGAAACATTGCAAAGAGAAGCACTTTATGAATATGATGAGGTGCATACACATACACACAGTCACATACATATGTATTGTATTGTATATATTTGCGATGCGGTACATATGTGTTACGAACATAAGCCGAAGTGAGCAGAAAGTTGAGTGCAACATACACATTCCATGCAACAAAAACTGCTTGCTAAGTTTACTCAGACAACAGACAAAAGAGAGCAGAGCAAAGCAGCGTAGAGCACATGTAACGTAATACATGATTTTCCAGTACGAAAGCGTAAAAATGTTGAAAATTGTACAATACGATTATCAAATAAATAAATAAATTAGTTTATTAAGAATGGATAAGTGCAAACGAATGTTATAGCGGAAGATATTTATAATTAAATTAAAAAAAAAAATGTATCTTTTAAATATGTAACTCTGGAAAAATTTAATTAGTCAACAAATAAAGTGGGGTGAATTGTGCCACTCAGTTTAACGCCATGTAGCTTTAGTTTGAGATCCTCTAAAACTAATATCAGATTAGTTTCTAAACCTACATTCACTTTTCATGAGCATTCAACGCTTATGCATGCGTTTCACAAGTTTTACGAATTGTTCTGCCGTTTCATAGTGCTTCGAAAAATGTTCCAATGAAGAGACAAGTAAATCTATGAACTATTGTCTTTAAAATCGTTAAATGTTTATTGTAGCGCATTTATCAAACGATGCTAGAATATTTTCTACAATTTACTGTAGTGGTTCACAATACCCCACATATTTTCAATATACAAAATTTTGAAAAACTGCTCTTACAGATGCTTCGGTAATAAGTTAAGCTACAAATAGAATGTTTAACATTACAACAATAGGCATCTTTTGAGCAAGTTATAGCCCGAAAACAAAAACAAACTTGGCCCACAACACCCCACTTTATGCAAATACATTTACACAGTGAGAAATTACATTGAGCGCATTACAGACATTTGCACTAGAGATAATTAATTGCTGTACTTTAATTATTTAAGTGTGAATCAATCTATTTAATAGAGCCTGTATGTGACTGACAAATGTTTGAAACCTAATTACAAAATAGGCTATTTTTTTTTTATTTCACCCAGTTATAACTTACATCTCAAACATATGTAATCTTATGTACATAAATATTTTCTACAATATACGAAGTTTAAGCTTTTTTTGCACAAGCTGAATAGGGTAAAAGGTACTAGTTACAATAAGCAGTATAACCAAATAAAAAAGGTATATAAGTGTTAAAATAATAATACAATGGTGCAAAGATACAACCAAAACAACAACAACAACTTTGTTTGAAATGGTCGGTCGTCACTTTGAAGGAATACGCAAGCAAAACAGACCAGAGGAGAACTACCTCTTAAAAAAAACACACACACAAAGAAGAGACAACCACACAAAAAAACTTTTTGTAAACATGGACACCAAGATTCTCGTAATACTTCAACGCTTTTGCGATTGGTTCTTGTCAACAACTATTTTTATATAATAAATAGCGGTGACTGTTGTTTGCAATGAGAAATCGCAAGAAGCTACACAAATGCCAAAGGGAAACCCAAAAGAAATAAGGAAAAAGGTAAACTAACTTCTTTGGTAAAACCGAAGCTCAAATACGCATCATGCGAAACTTTGGAATAGTTCGCGTGGAGGTAGAATGTTAGGTGCAAATGGTCCGATACAATCCAAGCTTAGATATTATAATGCGGTTCAAAAAAGGAATCTTTTCGAAAATGAGGAAAAAAATCGGCAAATGGATGGTGTAGAGTTTGTTATAGTGGGCCGATTCATATGAATACTGGAAAACGGGCTTTAGGCTTGTATGGGGACTTTGCCTTAAAAATTAATTATGAGACGGAAATGTCTAAAACGACTCGTTTCGTTGTTCTCGTCTAATCAAGAATTCGATCCGATGTACATTTTAATGCGTTACAAACTTTCCGACAAACTTTTAGTACCCTTTAGTAAAAAATAATATAATACAAAAAAAGTTACCATCTTGTGTGAGTTGTTACATTGATCTTTTTTTTTTTTTTGGTTGTAAATATTTGCCTGTCTTGCTTGTGGCTTTTGTTAGTGTTGCGTTCAATTGCCACTTAAAGAATATAACACAACACTAACAACTACAACAACAACAACAAACAAACAACATCAAGCACTATTCAAAAAGTTACTTCTTTAGTGATTTCATTTAACTGACTCTTATATGCAATTTATTAAAAGTTTTGCATAAACAGTTTTCAATTTTCCAAACAACAACAACAACAACAAAAAAATGGAAAATACACTTTTCATATAATTTGCAACGGCATAAATCAATTTGCAGTCATTTAAAAAGAGTCTCATTCAATGGGACGGGACTAGCTATCGGCGAATGAGAGTAAGACGAAGACAACTCGGTATTTACTGGACGACAAGCTGTGAGAATGAAGAATTTCAACTTCGTTTACACAACGAAACGAATTTCGCTTGCTAAGCGAAGAAACAAAAATTAAACACTTCACAGACACTGATATAAAGCCGGTCCTGAAGTATGGCTCAGAAGCATAGATCATGTTAGAAGCGGTTAAGTCGGTATTGGATGTGTTTAAGTGAAAGCTTCTTCGGAAAAATTTTTGAATTAATCAGAGTGGATGAGCAGCTATGTTAGAACATAATCAGGATTATCGAATATAAACGATTGTGCTGAAATAGTCGGATGGTCAAAAGAGTGAGGATTCGAGGAGAAGATTCGCCGCTGCTTTGGAAAGACCAAATCTTGAAAGATATTCACAAGATGAGAGTTACCAATTGGTATCAACTAGCCCCAGAATGTAATAATTTGCTGCTGATAGCGCCCATACAAAGAAATTCTACAATTTGTAAGATTTTATGAAAAGAAATCGGCCTAAGAAACTGCATGAAACATTTGATGAGCCCCATACATACCCGACTCACTCACTCAGCATAAAATAATTCAAATGAAATTAAAAAAAGGAAAAAAAAAAATTGTACGAAATTGAATGCCGAAAATAAGATTGTAACAAGTTTGCAACTGCTACGAAAATAAAATAATTGAAACGTAAAAATAGTAGAAAGGTCGATGATACTAAAGTGAAATGACTAGAGTAGAGGTTATTTTAAAATATTTACATTTGACAATAAAATTGGCACTCAAAAACGTTTATAAAAAAAAAAAAAGAAGTTCGTGCCATATAATATGTACAACCCTTTTTTTTTTTCAAATGTTTTACAGCACAGTAAAAGCAAAATGGGCGTCACTGCTTCTTCTGTGTTTACGTATGTGCATACGTTTCTTTTGTATTGTACATTCTGTGTGTGTGTGTGTATGTGTTTGTGTGTGTAATAAAATATTTATTAAGCAAACGTTAAATTCTTTCCTTCTTTCTTTCTTTCGTTTTGTTGTTGTTGTTGCATTTATTTGATGGTTGACATTTGGCAAGGGCGCGCATATTGCATAAGAACGAGGCAGGAAAAACAAAAAAAAAAAAAAGAGAAACAAGAAGCTTATGGAAATTGGAAAGAGGTATTAAAAAACTACTGTCAACAGGGAAATTAGATAAAACAGGCTTAATTTATTGCTTGTTTTTTTATTTATGTTACAAATAAAGCGTGAAATAAGGTGTTTCCAGAAAAAGCTTTCAAATTATTTGAAATTTTCAATTATACGGAAATAAGAATTTCAAAATGTTGGAAACATATAGTTGACTTTAGCCTATAGTTGCCAGAAAAACTGAATACCCATTTTAAGGCTTTTCGAGGAATTATTTAATATCTACAAGCATCTTTAAACTTTAAATTGTATAGCGGTGTTTGGGGAGTGGCTGCCCTCTATGGGCAGTTTTGATTCATATTAATATGAGTCATGTTGTTCCTGTAAAAACGTTGCAACTAAACCCAAAAAGGATACAACTTATTTTGTTATGCTTACCTAACCTTATTTTGGTCTTACCCAAATTGGAAATGTCTATTATAGACTACGTTTTAAAAGAGGTTTTGAGGCAAAAACTAAAAAATTAGCGGTAAGTCTGTATGGGGGCAATACACATGATGTAATTATACCTGTTGGCGTATTCCGCTACTGTCTCTTTCTAATTTGATAACAATTTTAGTTGAGTATGCGTATTATGGTGAATTCATATAATTTCACCATTAAAATATTTAACCAAAGATTGACGGATTACTACACCTGATATAATTGCATCATGGCCTAATAACTGTTGGGTCTGAGCCAATCTATGTAGAATATATACTAACTAATCAGCTATCTTGTCTCGAGTGGTCTTTGTACGAGCTGGGCAAACTGTGTAAATTGGCTAAAAATAGAGTCCATTCTATAACAAACCTGACTAGTTCGGTCAATTGATCCGAGCCAGTAGAGTACAAGTGATCTATTGACGACTCTAGATAATCTTAATCTAGATAATCTTAAAAAAATTTCCCATACATGTGTATTCGAACGGAAATCAAGCTGGTAAAAAAATATATATTTATCGGTTCCGAGACAAAGAAATAATTACTAACTCAAACCATATCCCTTTCAACCAATTCATCAATTGTGCTTTGCAAAACTATACGATTTTTTGATAAAAAAAAAGCGATAGAAGACATGTCATGCATGAATTCGTGCAAGACACGTAATACATAATTATTATTTTAATTTATAATAATTAACCGCAAGTAGAGATGGGCTTCGGAACGGGAATCCCGTGGGTCCCGATTACTTTTAGTTAAGAAAATCCAAATATTTGTTAAACTAGTGTTGATTTATTATTAAAAAAAGCTTAAAACTAAACATTACAGTGTTATAATTTATAAATATTAGCAGTTTCGTACTTAAAAGTAATCGAGACTCAGCGGGATGCACAGGATTTCACGAGATTCCCGTCCTAACGTCAATCTCTAACCGCAAGTATAGTCTTAATTTGAAACAATGAAAAACTTTAACTTCGTTGGAACAATTTGCATTTGCAACGAAAAGCAATAAACTTTGACATTAGTAGAAATTCGCAAAGAATTTTCAACAGACAGACGGACAAATATAGTAGACATTGTTAGATCGATATGTCTTCTCACAAGTATACATACCTACTTTATAGGTTCTAAGATGTCTACTTAAATGCGTAACAAACTTTCCGACAAACTGTAGTAACAAATCTACACCTTATTTACGTATTCATTCATTTGACAAGTGTATTACTTACGTATTACGTATTGTATTACGTCTAAATCGAGAGTGAAGCATTGCTATTACAGAAAAATCGACTGCATTGCTACTAGACGCTACAGAAAGCAATGTTAAGAGGATGCTTATTAAATGATTGCCTGAAACGCGTCGCGTTGTAGTATAGCAAAACCAATATGACGCACAGCACAAAACGCAAAACGCAATTATTTGTAATGGAGACATACATAAATAGGTCGCGACGTAAAGAAATTTTTAAGCTTATAACTTGAAGCGTTCTCGCAATGTGGGGTAGTTTTATGCTATAAGACGGTCTAGCTACTGATTTCGATTTTTAATAGGATGTAATGTGGCATACAGTACCATACTATACCGTATCGTACCGTACCCGTAACGTATATATTCGATTGTGAACGTAAAAAGGGTGCAATAAAGAGGGTTGCTTACGTGCTTGTTTCGAAGAAACTTTTCAAGATGGCTTCCGAACATTTGTCGGTATTAGTAAATGTTTGTGGTGTGGTGTGTGTGTGTGTGTGTGATAACAGAATAAAATATTAAATAGTCAATTTATTGCTTCTTGATTGATTGTAAATATTTAGCATTTAGCATTTGTGTGGGTTCTGAGTTCCAGAGACTGACTACACTGAGTAAGCTGCTAATTGGTTAAATGATTAATTGAAAAATACGGTTCATTTTTTTTTTTTTTTTTTTTTTTTCCAAACCAAAGGCTACTATTTTAAAACAAATTCTGAAAAGTTTCTTTAACTGTTTCAGACGTTAAAAACCCTAGCCTGGATTTCGCCTATTTTACTTTCACTTTATCATATTTTTTTCCGTCTAAACTCTCATCTTACGCTCGTTGCAGGATTGTCGTTAATCGCTTTACAAACCAAATAGCTCACACACCATTCCAGTACTACTTTCGTTTATTATTAACGAAAATTGAAAATTGCCAATTTTATGAATATTTCCTTTCAACATAAATTTCCTGTTTGCCCACACACACACACACACACACATACAAATTCCCCGATTTAATCTCTTAGTCACAATTTATTCACGCAGCATCTCTATGCAATTTCAGCTAAATTCAACTTATTATTAGATCATCCAAGTTTGGCTTATATGGATTATATGGTTTGCATAAGTGACATGCAATAACAAATTTAGGGTTCAACTGTGTCTATGTTTTTAGTTGAGGCGAAGATAAATTTTGAACATTGAAAGCAAGGAACTACCACCAATTTCGTTTGGAAATGTCTGGCAATTTCAATTTGTATTTATTTACGATATTTATTTTCAATGTTTCACATTACATATGAAATGAATGAATAAAAAAAAAAATAACAGCATTAAAAATTTATTATTTGACAGAATTATAAACAAGTTAATTAAAAAAAATATTAATCGCTATTTTTTTATAATTAGTTTACTCCTGGTGTAAAAGTTCACACAAATCGTTAGATTGATTTTATTGCATTTTTCTCATTTGTCGTACAACCGTTGTTCCTGGAACTTTTAGATTTTTTTTTTTTATAATTTCCGAGACAAAAATTATGTTAGATCGGAAGCTATGAAAACTCTCCAGAATTTGAAGCTCATTTATGGATTAAAAAAAATACATAAAAATCCAAACGAGGTTCAGATACTCAAGAATAAAAGAGAATATTATATATAAGAAGTTCCTGAAAGACCTTATCGAAACACGCTATACTTCTTGTATGCTCATTTGTATTTTGAGTGAAATTTAAGTTGTATATTTTATTTATTTTTGTAAATAATGTTTGAACTAATCATGCGAATTATATTTATTATTTTAATGAATTTTAAAAGAGATTTGAAACCATAGCAAAAGTGATTTCATGTGACACTTCTAATGTGTAGCTAAAGCTCAAACAGCCAGACTATGTGACAAAGCACGAAAAGAGTCATAATCAGTAAGAATTCCATTTGACCGTTTTCATATTGAATTTCGCCAATTTTCTAATAAAACACCCCCCAAAAAAAAAAAATGTTCGTTTTGCAAAATCACTTTTTTTTCTTTAGTCGTCTTCTTATTCCTTTTTAGTTAGCTGCTCAACCGCATTAGTTGAGTATATTTTGTGTGTTCTGTAACACATTAAAAGAATGTTCCATTTCAAAATACCTTTTTTTTTTTTTCGTTTTCTATTTTTACGTATCGATTTCGAAAGAAAGAAAAATCTGACATACAAATGAGCTGAAAATTGCTTAATTGAACAATTAAGTGCCATGTCAAAAACATACAAAACAAACAAACAAACACATAAACGTGGTTTCTCTATTATTCTGGCAAAAGATTCATTTCAATTAAATGCATTTCTCCAAAATAGACAATAGCAATCAGTATTAATTTTTATAAAGGCAAATTTAATACGAATCGAATTGAATCGAATAGAACGGTTAGGTAGTTAGGTAGATATTTAGTATTTGAAAAGAACAACACAGTGCGTCCAAAAAAAAAAAAATATCACATGACGTTCATTATGATGATTAAATACAATCAGAGTAGGCTTTCATAAATGAATGAATGCTTTGTTTGAGGGCATAAGTATTTGGATAAGTATTTGTATTTATGTCTATTCAAGTAAATAAGATCCATGCAAGAGAAACTAACTACCAGCAGCAGCAGTCTTACAGCAGCAGTCTTACAGCAGCTGACCAGCAAAGTGCGTCATGAAATCCACATACATCACATCATGTTTGGGGGTAAACGCGTTAAGAAAGCGGCTCTTGTTCAGTTTTATTGGTGATCATTTATAGCTAATTTTGAAATTTGAAGTGTTCACAAATAAATATTGCTATTGTTATGAGAGTTGAAAAAAATAATCATCCAAATAAAAGCTTAAACCTTAGCTTCAGTTCCTAAAAAGGTCTTAAAGCGAAACTAGCCAAATTCCAATTGGGATACTCTCTAGTATAGCTTGTGAAGTCAAACTTTTGAAATTTATATGTTCATATAACTCCGGAACCGCTGGGAATTTTTCTTTGTTGTCTTCAGCTTCTTCTTGGGGGTCATTGAAAATTTGAATTGTGTTTTTTTAATTTAGCTCGGATTGGAATATGGGATATAATATGATAAATGATGAAGCAGAGCTTAATTAGAAAAACCCAATTTATAATTTGGCTTTTTCGTTGAGCATTTTCAGAAACTGATTGTCGATTTTACGATATTTTTTTCAATTTCAAAATATTGAATGGAGTTTTTTTCCCAACAGTTTGTTCCACATTTTTTTAGCTACTACTTTAGACCTATAATTGTGCTAAAGACAGCAAAAGAAAGTTTCCAACGGTTTACGAGTTATAGTTATGGAGATATAAATGATATAAAAAAACGTGAGTACGAGCTAAACCAGAGAAAATCAATTTTAGATTGGCTTCTTGCGTTCAGGAACTAAATTCGGAAGTAACATTCGCCGCGTTAGATTTCAAGATCTTCTTCTTCTTCTTCAAGCGTCACTTCCGGAATACTACCAGAATATAATTCACTTCGTGTAATGATTTCTAAACTCTTTATTGAATTTACTAAAAAGAATGAATCAATTAAATTCGAAGTTGTCTAAATGATTTCCAAGATATTAAATTACACATCTTTGCAAGGTGAAACAATTTAAGTGGCGCTTATACCCTAAGTCTAAGCCTTTCTCGGTTTAATTGGCCTTGCATTCATTCATACAATTTTCGTTCAAGATTTCGTTAACAAGATTCCGAAGTGTGTTCCAATTACCAAACCACATTTATTTTGGCTCTCTTTTTAACTTCCTTTCTACTATTAAATTTTTATTGAAATGTTCTTTTATTTTTCTCTTTGTTTGCCACTTATCATCCGCAGACTGTCACAATAAAACGCACCCAGAAAAAAAAGAAAGAAGATTTCAAATGCTGACACAAGGTGTTTTCTTTATATTTTCTCTTTTTTTTTTTTTTTTTTTTTTTTGTTAATTCCATGTATCAGATTCCTGCCATTTGAGATTGACACGATTTAACATATGTTTCTACGGCGTGTATATATGTCTTACTATGAAGTCAATAGATAGACTGAATACGGAGTAAACTGCAAAAATAGTTACGAGTAAATCCAATTTCTTTTTCTACTTTTTTTTTTTTTTTTTTTTCCTTTTCAAATCTAGACACAATAGCAACGGAGGAACTATAGAACATGCCACAATGTCTGCCATTGTGTGACAAAAGCGAATACTCAAATATTTTGTATGATTTTTCGCATATGATAACACGAAAACGGTTAAGCAGTCATATACAGTTTTGAAAGATCTCACTTTTGAAAAGAAGAAAACCAGAAAGACGAGATTATTGACACAGACAAGTTGCAATATAGAAACGTGCAAAATGTATTCAGATTTCATTGAAGGGTTAATTTGTTAATTTGTCAATTTGTATAACACTGCGACGCATGTTCTGCCAGATTGACGCCTTTTTTTTCGCTTGGCAACATTTTTTTTTTTTTTTTGAAATAATTTTGCTAAGCCATCTTTCGTTTCGTTTCAGATTTCGCAGAAATCTTTATTTTGCGATTAGTAAATATTTTCTTGCTTTGTCTTTCTTTTGTTTTGACAATTTATGTGTTAAGTGGATTCTTTATTTTTATCAAATTATTGTGTTGTTATATCTATTTCCCCGACTGACAGTTCTAGCGACTTTCAACAAACGCTCTATAGAAATTTGAACATTATTTTATATTTCTCTTGTTTAATTATTTCCAAATGTAGTATCCCATTTTTCCAACTTTGTATACCGCATCCGTATTTCCCTCCAATACTTTAATAAGTATATGAATCTCTGTATTCTATGGGGGCCAAGTTTTTTTTTTTTTTTTTTTTAAAAAAAAATTAAAAAAAAAAAAAAATTTTTAAAAAAAAAAAAAAAAAATTTAATAAAAAAAAAAAAAAAAATTTTTTTTTTTTTTTAAAAATTAATTTTTTTACCCATTTTAAAAAATTTAAAAAAAAAAATATTTTTTTAAAAAAAAAAAAAAAAAAAGGGTATGTTGTAGGGTATTCAAAAAGGGGCTTTCATTTTCATACTTATTTAGAAAAATAAGTTCTAATAAAATAAATTAAGCCACCGAATAAACTGCGAAGAAACAAACAGACGGACGGGTGGACAGACGGACATGGCTAGATCGATTCGTCTCGTCGAGCTGATCAAGAATATATATATGCTTTATGGGGTCACTGATGCCTCCTTTAATGCGTTAAAAACTTCCGTATAAACTGAATATACCCGTTTACACTTTGTGTGGCAGGTATAATAATAATCTTCGAGAAATATAAAAGTCGAGCAAGTTGGCATTCTTTTTGTTCGATTGGTTTTTACTATTTTACTAAAACTCTATCAAATCTCTAGCAAAAACTTGAGAGATTTGAAACCAACTCAAAGAGATTTGTGTGACACCTTGAAATCTCTTTTGGTTGGAATTCAATTGGAATTGGGTAGGTAGAGATTTCCCTGACATCGCTGATATATTTAGAGTCAGTGGTGAATCCAGGAGAGTTAGAATTTATTTTCTATGATTTACGGCAAATCTAGACAGCTGGAGTCATAAAACAACAAACACATTGCGAGGATTGCGATGCAACACACTTGCTTGTGTGCCGTCATCTTGAAGAAAGTATTCGTAGAATGTGGAATCACGCAGTTCATCCGGAAGACAATCAAACAATAGTTAACGTGCACGCATATCGTCTGCAAGACGATTGTAACAACGAACAATGGGTCGCAATATGCGTACAGACGGATTGCTAGCAAGATGCTTAACCACACCGCCCAGCACAACGGTCAAGGGTGTAAAGAGATCCGGTTGCGAGCAGAAGAATTCTAAGCCCGTTGCTATTTTCAGTATATATTATATATTATATACAACGAACCCATGCGACACTCCTCCGTTCCGTTTGCAATAATACGCAGAATAATCGGGACCATGTCCGTGCCAAGCATGGTCATAATTGTATCGTCGCCAGCCTCTCTCAGCGCAACATTGATAACAGCCAATATCGATAGGCGTAGACATTCTATGGGCTCCGATTTAGATTTTATTGTGCAGAAGCATTTTTTCTTTTAAGATTGAAAATATTGTAAAGAGTTTGAAAGTAAAATTCGAAGAGTATTTTCTTATTTAAAATACTTAAATGACTCACTTTGCATTTCTTTTAATTGCAGAGCAAGCAGCACGTAACATTTCACAGGACTACAACAACGACGACCATTCACCGAATAAGACGCATATAAATTCGACAGCAACAATTGCAACAACCGGAACGGGAGCAACAAACCGAGATCCGAATAGCAATGGTAATAGCATCTTAGACGAAACAAGTGGACCGAATGGTACAATAAATCATCACAGTAACAGCCACAGCCACAACAACAACAACAACAGCAGCAGCAAGGATGACAACAACTCAAGTCGAAGTAGCACAAATAGAAAAAAACTTAAATAGCGACAGCGGCAGCAGCAGCAGCAAAAGCATTGATATTGACAGAAGCATTGACATTTCGGTCTGCAACTCACCATCCAGCGTACGTAATGCCTCATTATCGTCAACCGAACATGCAGCCGCTGCACTAGCACATCATGCTGCGGCTGCAGCAGCCGCAGTACAGCAACAACAAGCAGCGGCTGCTGTACAAGTACAACATCATCCACACGCACATACACACCCGTACCATCATGCCGCAGCGGCAGCAGCAGCAGCAGCGGCGGCACATCATCAACAGCAACAACAACATCACAGCATGGTCGTACATCATGCAGCAGTAGCAGCAGCTGCAGCAGCAGCACATCATCATGGCCAACATCCAGCAGATGCATTTCTAAGCGCAGCAGCAGCAGCGAATCCTAGTGGCTTACTAGGACACGCTACGGCTGGTGGCTCACTTGGTGCTGGTGGCGGCGGTGGTAATGGTTTAGCTGGCAGCATTGATGCGCTCATGGGACCCGGTGGCGTTGGTGTCAGTGGCATCGGTACGAGCGGTAAAAAGAAAAATAAACGTCGTCATGGACGTACAATCTTTACGAGTAGTCAACTGGAAGAGCTGGAAAAGGCATTTAAAGAAGCACACTATCCGGATGTGAGCGCACGCGAATTGTTGTCTATGAAAACTGGTTTAGCCGAGGATCGTATACAGGTGTGTATGTGTGTTATGCTGCATATTATGCCATTGATTTCGCTAGGACTAGCTCATTAAATATAATCATCCTTCACACACAAATAGCAATTTTGTCATTCTTATTAATTCATTTAACTCTTTTCCTTTTTTTATTATTTTTTTTTGTATTTTTTTTTTATTATTCACTTCATTTTCTGTTACAACACTTTGCATGTGAGACCCTTCAAACAACCGCTTCCGGCTATGTTTTACAATTTAACTACTTCTGTATTCGCTTTTAAAAAGTGTTTAGAACAAAAGCAACTCACACGTTGACTTTCCTCCCATTTTTGCATTTGCTAAAAAAAAAAAAAAATTGTTAAAAGACGCGACTTACATACTTGAAAAATATTTCGTTAAATAATTACATAATTACAAATTATGAGAAAACAATAGATTTTTTTTTTTTTTTTTTTTTGTTGAGGACGAGTTCAAGTTAAAAAACGTGGATGCAACGACGTCAGGAACGTCGCCCGGCCAACGTTGCCGGGTCAATGGCTCTTTGCGTTAATTTTGAAGTACTACATGCCATGATGTATGGTATTGCTTTGAGTTCTTAACAAACTTATGATTAACCCAACATTAATTTTGTTTAACCAATGAAACCACACCAATTGAACAACTTCTACTTCCACTACCTCCACTTCTAATATATATAGAAGTATATATAGTATGTATATGGTCATTACAGCTTATTATAAGCCTAGGCAACACTGAGGATATTTACCCTGCTATTATGGTACAATGCCACTACATGATACCAATTTCGGATTCCAATCTTGTAAAGGTTTTCCAAGATCTGATCCTACCGAATCTCTGGTTTCGTTCACGTTTTTCTCGTACACTTGTCTCGCCGGAGCCCGTGCATTCGTCCATTCGAAGCAAGTGAACAGGCCAGTGCAATCGTTTATTGCACTTTAAATCGATGAGGGGGCACTTTAATAGTAAATATATACTCCATCAGGAGATTGAAGAAATCGCACGACAACTCATTGCCCTGTCTGAAGCCGCTCTTGGTATCAAAGGGGTCGGAGAGATTTTAACCGACCCTGACAACGCTTTGGGTGTTTGGGTAAGCGTCATCATACCGAGGCGAACGATTTTTGTGGGAAAGCGGCTCTGAAGATCGACAAATAGGGATGTGTGTCGATTTGCTTTAGAGTCGTTGGTTGACTTCTATGATCTGAAGCCGCACTGGTAATGTCTAAAAATATTAAATAGTTCCTAGGATTTTAGGCGATTAGTATGAGACTTACGCCGCGATAGTTTACATTAAAAATGGTGTCACCTTTCTAAGGTCTTCCCAAAACTGTCTACCATTCCGTGTTAGTTCACATGTCTAGATTTTTCCAAAACAATTTCGAAATATGCCATGGTTCAAATTTCAGCCATTGCTGTGATTTTTCCAATTTTTCCAATTTTCAAATCTTTCCAAATCAATAAACGCTTTTGAGTTTTCCAATAATAAATGCGAATGGGCGAAATTTTATTTGGATTACAGGCATTGCCATATCAACAAACAAAAAAAGACAGACGAACAGCTTAGAAATGCACACCACATAACAACAACAACAACAACAACAACTTTAATTAAAAGCAAAATCAAATAAAAATAATAATAAAAAAAAAAAAAAAGTAAACGACGAAAAGCCAAAAGCGCAAAAACACACATAAAAGAAGTTACTAAAAGGAGAGTACAAAACACTTACACAAATATATTTGAGTGGAAGCCATTTAAAATACATATTACAAATACAACACAAAAAGAGAGCGAGTGAGCGAGCGAGCAATAATCAAAGAGAATGGGCAACACCAAAAAAAGCCGGTTATGGTTTTGCTAATGTGTCTCTTCTATTTTTTTTTCTCAAAATCTTTTTTTTTTTTTTGACCCTTTTTTTTCATTTGCACAAAATGCAATATTTCGCAAAAAAAAAAAAAAAAAAAAAAAATATATGAAAGGAAATACAAAAGCAAAAACATGTCCGCCGCCAAGCAACATGGCTGAAAAGTGCAATCATACCATACAGCAGCAGCAGCAGAGGCAGAAGTACTAACAACAACAAAGTAGAAAGCATCGTGAAGAAGCTTCAAACTGTTAACACGCAACCACTAAGTGAAGTGTACGAATAAAATAATAAGTGGATTCGAGTCGAATCGAATCGCATCGCATTTACTTGTATATTACATACATACATACGTAAGCTTAACGCTCAAACACACACACACACACGCAATTATTGTACAATGAAGACCACATAATGATTTTATCTTTTACACTTTACAATTGGTGTTAGCTATTGATAATATCGCATAGTATCCGTTATTTAGCTCTTAACATTTTAACAACCAAGTAAATTGAGACAGACGCCATTCAATATCCTGAACAACTTGAAGAGATGTATGGAAAAACTACTTCTTTCTAACTAAATACAACAACAATAACATAATTATTTTCTTTAATTTACACAATCTGACAACAGTCAAAAATAAGCAAATTGAAAACTTTTAACAGTAACAGTAAGACCCAATCGCAAGTGCAATGCACTGTTAAGCAGAAATGTTAAAACTAAAATATTTTGTTTTTGTTTTAATGGAAAAAAAACGTGGAAATTGTTTATATTTAATTCAAAAGTTAGTTAAAAAAAAAAAAAAAATGTGTATGCAAAAACAAAAAAAGTTTAGAACAGCTGTAATCGACCGTATGCTTAGTTTCAACTATACCAATTAAAAAATATACAAGGAGCTAGGAGTTTTTAAAATTTAATGAAAACCGAACCAAGAAAATAAGTAATAATTAAAAAACATGTACATTAGGGTGGTCCAAAAATGTATGAAAAATAATTTTTACAAAATTTTTAAACGCCCACTCCCCAGGATTGTTCTATATCGAAAATAAGAAATCCCGTTTTTTTTTTAAATTCTTCTATCCAATGGAATCAATGAAAACACTGGATCGATAAAAATGTAATGGTGTTAATATTCGAGTATTTATACCAAAAAACTTACACAAAAACTCTGAAATTTCGGATTGAGTTTAATCAAAAAAAAAAAAAAAAAAAAAAAAAATAGAACTAGCTCTTCCATGGACCTATTTGGGACGCAGAAACCAGAAACGATCATAAAGAAAAATTAATTCAAAATACGAAGTGTCAAAAATGACTTTCTTTTGGAATTTTTTTTTTTTGAATAATCCAAAGATTACGCTTGATAGCGATAAAAATTGAAACACGCCTCATATATGGCATAGATGTAAGCCAAGCAAGCTGTTTAAATTTGTGTGAAGTGTATTAAAACTTGGAATCAAGTTCAGAAACTTTATAATAGGCATAAATTTTACTAAATTTAGCAATACTTCATGCAAAATCTAAAAAAAAGTAAAACGTACGTATTTATATGTGGAAGCTTGGAAAAAACTAGTTACACGAGCGCTACGGAGCGCTCTGCAGAATCCAAAATTTTGGTAAGCTCTCTCTCTCTCTCTCTTTCTGTTTTTACAGCCTCTGAAATCATAAGGCTAGAACAACTAGGCATTTGCTGCTGCTCAAGAATGTTGGGTTGTCAGGGTATAAAAACTATATCAAACCATTTATTTTTTAGCACCTTTCTGCTTTTTATGTCAAGTTTAATGGCTATGATTTGCTAATGCTTCAAGATCAATACGTCATATAATAAAGCTTTATTATTAAATGTTTACTTGAATGTTCCCTTAATGCAGTCCGCGCATTCTTTTCAGTGCCTTTAATGCATTTTGACTTAAAATGTAGACAGTTCAATACTCCACTCGGAAGTGTATTCCGTTTAATGTTTTATTGGATATTTTTTCTTTTATTCAAATTTATTATTAAAAATTCATTTGATTGAAAAAAAAAAAGTCCAGTTCATAATTACTTATTAAGCAATTCATGTGCACACACATCAAATTTTTTTCTGCTCGCATTTTCAGTAACTTGTCTTTAGGGTGCATTAAAAAAAAAAAACCCAAACTGCACTTAACCGCATGTTCCAAAAATAAAATATAATAAAAAAAAACAATTCAAATTGTATAGAAAATTTGCCACAAATGTAAAAATATGACAACATCAAACATTAAACACAAAAAAGCTTTGTAAAAGTGGCAATTTTAAAAGCATTTTAATGGAGAAACAAACAAAAAACAAAAAAAACAGTGCAGAAGAAAAGGAAATCCTATAAAAAGTATAGGAAATAGCATGGCACTTCTGGCTTTTTTTTTTTTTGTTTTTTGTTTAAATTTCAAGCGTTTTAATTGCATTTACATTATTTTATTACAACGCATTTGCACCTACGGTAATTACATTTCCAACTTGTACATCAAAGAGCGTATAATGTAATATGTAAAAAAATATAAGAGTTTCTTTTTGTTATGCCATACATAAGAGCGAATCTTGACAATTTCAAATAAAAATATATTTTATTCCTGTACTTGGCAATTCTGTACGGAAAACATAAAATTAGTCAGCATTGGCAAAAAAATTGTAAAAATATTTTAATCAAATTCATCTCTTTACGCTTTTCAGGTCTGGTATCAGAATCGACGCGCAAAATGGCGCAAAACCGAAAAATGCTGGGGTCACAGCACCAAAATGGCTGAGTATGGCTTGTACGGTGCGATGGTGCGTCACTCATTACCGCTGCCCGAAACGATTATTAAATCAGCCAAGGAAGATGAATCGGTTGCACCCTGGCTGCTTGGTATGCACAAGAAATCTTTGGAAGCCGCTGAGCTATTGAAATCCGATGAAAGTGATCGTGAGACACCGACTTCGGATGATACGAACACCTCATATTCGGCAGGTAGCACGCACAATTCACCGATCTCGTCATTTTCCATATCTCGGCTACTCTTCGATGCGCCACCGCCATCCTCGTCTGCGGCATCACATGCAGCAGCCGCAGCGGCTGCAACTGCTGCGGCAAAACATGCTAGTAAACATTTAAGCGCTGCAGCAGCAGCAGCGGCAGCTATGAGCGGTAGCGCTAGTTTAGTGGGTCATAATGCTGCTAATGATACATTATCTTTGGTAGCGCATCATCATCATCATCACAGTCACAATCACAGTCACAGTCACTACGCAACGCAAAACAGTATTTACGGACATAGTCAAAGCCAACAACAACAACAACAACAGGCAGCGCAGCAGCAGCATCATCCTTACAATCAGCAGCAACATTTTCATCATTTACAACAATTGCAACAACAGCAACAATTGGCCGAGCAACAAGCAGCAGCAGCGGCAGCAGCAGCAGCAGCATCGAACGCAGACACACAACGTCGTCAACAGCAACAGCAGCAGCAGCAACATCAGCAGCAGCAACATATAAGCTTACATTCACAGCCACAATCACAGTCACAGTCATCGGCGACACATTCGCATGTGTCAACCACCGCCTCGCATACAAAATTGCTTTACGCCAACGCCACCGATGCTGCAGAAGATCTGCAACGACGCGCTGCTGCAGCTTCAATGGCAGCAGCAGCAGCGGCAGTTGCTGCTGCTGCCAATGCACGTAGCGCTATGGCGCTGGGCCAAGGCACAGATGAGCCTGCTGAATTAGCTTCGGCTGATGGCATGGACGATGCTGATGTTGATGATGATGATGAACTGGACAAAGAGGAAATCGATATATGCGATGATGAAGATGAGTACATCATGGATAATAAGCTACTACTTAAGGTCAAACAGGAGCATCAACAGGTGAACGCTGGCATTGCTACTGCTACTGCTTCTGGCGCAACAGCAGATGCAGTATCAACGGAATTCAGATGAAATCCAGCGACTTACATAGATGTGCTGCTCTAAAGAAAGTACTTAGCAAGAGCAACACTTGCTCTGCTTGTGTAATGCTGCCATCATTTTTCCAATAAAATATATATTTTTTTTTTTTTTTTTTTTTTTTGTAGTAGCACAATACCACATTGCGCGAAAATGTTCAGACATAAACACACAAAAGATAAAGTGCAATGCCTCAAGAAAACCCTTTTTTTTTTTTTAAACTTACCATATAAATATTTTTTTTTTTAATTATTGAATAATCTAGTTTTTAAGATAAGCATACGAAAAAATTTTTTTTTATACATATAAAATACAATACCAAGTATAAATATTTAAAGTACAACGAAAATTATATTAAAAAAAAAAAATTAAAAAAAAACAACAAAAAAACAGAAAATATAAAAATGTGAAAAACAAGAAAAACTTGAAGAACTTGACTTGAAAGTAACAAAAATAATGATCTGTGTTTAGGAATATAAATCTAAGTGGCAAACTTTCTTGTAATTTTTAATGGTTCCAATGTGTAGTAAAGTGGCACTCTCTCGAATACTATCGATGCAAGTCAAGATTATATAGCATAAATATTGTAACGCCATGCCTCTGTCTGAATGCAAGTGGATCTACGATTTTTTTGAAACTTTGGAAATATCTTTGGAATAGTCTTAGGTGAGATAGTTTCAGAAGTAAAAGCATTTTCGAAAAAAAAATTTACAATTACGACAGCTACGCCATCTTGAAAATCAAACAATATTTTTGAAACTGTTGAATGCATTTTAATAAAAATTACAGAAAATATAGTAAATTTAACAAAAGCTTATTTAATATTTAAACGGAAAAAAAATTTCAAAATTTTGCCCAAAAAAAAAATTCAAAAATATTTTTTAAATGATTTTTTAATGGAACTTGACAACTTTTTTTTAGTTTTCTAACTTATTTTTTTCACGCTTCCCTAAAAAAAAATAAGAAAATAGTGGAGACTTTAATAGCTCTCGAGATATTGCGCTTTTAGTAAGAGCGATTTTCGTTCCCCACCGCAACGGATAAACTTTCACAAGCATTACGATCCGCGCTTCCAGGACCCATGGGATTCCCGGCCCAACGCCTATATCTAGTTCAGATCAACACACTATAGCTAATAGCACCATAAACACAATTCACACACTCATTATTAGTTTCTTATTAAGAATAAAATAATTTTTCGAGGCGGAAGTGTGTAAAGAGTTAGTTACTTGAGTTTAATATTTCAAAAACAGTATTTTTTTTGTCCATAATCTTTAAGCTTGTGTTACTTAATAATGGTTTAATTTTTGTTTCATTGTTCAGGTAAATTAAGGCTCTCTTTACACACATAAATCACTATTTTTGATAAAGTTGTCAGGTTCATTTCGAGTTCCAATTCGACCCCAGACCGAACTTAAAGTAAATTCATTCAAAGCGTTTCTGAGCTTTATTCACGTTTGAAGAGAGGCTTTTAATAGGCACTAATAGAGCTGATTACACATCAAGATTAACCATTCAATCTTTTAACAGCAGACGCCATTTTTTGGTTAAACATTACGAATTATTTTAATCATCTAACAACAACAACAACAACACGCTTATTGTGATTTAATTTAGTTTATTTTTTAAAAGCATTTTTTTTTTCACTTAAAATAATTTAATTTATCTAAAATTAAGAAATGGAAAAAATTGTTTAGATACAATACAATGTATATATACAATATAAATAACAAAAAGTGTGTGCAAAAAAAAAAAAAAAAAAAAAAAATAGTAATAAACTTTTTTTCAACCAAAGTTTTAATCAATCATCAATTTGTATTGCTTATATGGGGCCACGCTTTCAGTCCAATGGATCATACATTTCCGTACACTCATTCCTGTAGCTCAAATACTTGGTGGGCATTAAATGCCGAGATACGATGAATTTCTGTATCGATTGTACTGGGGCCACGCCTACCGCACATTTTTTTTTAAAACGATATATATCTTTTAGGTTACACAACTACAGAATTTCATTGAAATCGGTTAATGAATTCAAATTTTGATGGCAGATTGGACGCTAAAAGTTATAGGTTTCTACTTTTCAAAGACGTCAGAAAAAGTATGGAAAAGACATTTTTTTTTTTTTTTTGGCAGTGGCTTGGTTTAGTGTTCGACGATGCCTTTGAAGCGTTGGTTTGTTTCACGAACCGGTTTTTAGTCAGTTTCGAATGGAAATCGGCGGTACGATCTCAATTAGAGATGGGCGTCGGAACGGGAATCTCTAAACTCTATAAACAAGTTTGTCGTATTAAAACTTTATTTAAAAAAAAAGATATTCGATATTTCACTTCAAGATCATTAAGAATAAAAATGTACATAAAAGATCGCATATGTCTTCGATAATTCGTAACAACAAACTTTGCAATAAAATAAAATATTTCTAATAATAATTCGCTCTAAGTTTCAAGGATACACATATAAGAAATATAACAATACGTACTATATGTATGTATGTATGTACTGTATGTATGGTACAAATACGTATATGTATGCAACTTAAATACTTGTATTATGTATCATACTATATGCCACATATGAAAACAGATAGAATTAAAAAAATTAAAATATTATATATGCACTATTGAATTAGTTTCTAAAACACACACATTGTAGATAATTATAGTATTATAGTATGTATTATAATTATTATTATAACATATTTTTTTTTTTTTTGCAAAATATTTAATAAATAATTTAATTAATTTCAAAAAAAAAAATGTCAACATCAACAATTGTATTATTTGCATTAAAAAGGTTTGTAAATATGGATTTCTTAAGGATTAAAATAAAAAGGCTCTTGTAAATAGTCAGTTTGAACAACAAATGTTTGAATTTGTATTGGAATACCATTTTTGAGTTTTTTCTGAGCAATCGCAAGTAAGTACTCGTATTGCACTAGCAGTACCGACAGCCCAGGGGGAAAAATTATGCATTATATTTTATAGAAAAGCGATATAAGACGTCTTGCAAGACATGGAGTCATGCAAGACATGTCTTGTATGAAGTCATGCAAGACATGTCATGCATGAAGTCATACAAGACATGTCATGCATGAAGTCATGCAAGACATGTCATGCATGAAGTCATGCAAGACATGTCTTGTATGAAGTCATGGAAGACATATCATGCATGAAGTCATGCAAGACATGTCATGTATGAAGTCATGCAAGACATGTCATGTATGAAGTCATGCAAGACATGTCATGCACAAAGTCATGCATAACTTTGTTATCGGTATGCCATCAAGTAATGAGACTAGTCCTCAATGCAGCTTTGATGAAGTAAAAAATTTAATTAGTTCTTGTATTCGGTGCACGAAGTTTGGAGTCGAAGAACTTAGCATTGTTGCAATAGTTGCTACAGCTGAGCTTTCTGCGTTAGCTTCAAAGCTTTGCTTGAGTAGGGCATGATGCACAGTATAATCAGTTGGCCGCTACTGCGTATCACAACCGTTGTCTTCTCCAATTCAGTAGTATGCATTTTTTTCAATATCAGAGTTGCTACATGAAACAGGCACTAAGGCAGAATATAACTCTTTGGCAAGTGAACTACGGTAAATTACGTCTATTTTCGCTTAACGATGCCCTGTGGCGCATTTAGCGCTGCTTTATTAGCGCCCCGCGTTGTATTTAGAACAAATTAAAAACTAGAGTGGTAGGTTTTGCGCGACAGCTATAAAACGTATAACAAATTATAGGAAACGTTTAATCGAATTTTTAATCTTAAAAGCTTTTTCGCATATAAAAGGATATTGTTCGAAAGCTTTTGAGCGAAATGTGCTTTCGAAGCTTTTAACTTAACTATAAAAATATGTACATATGTCACATTTGTACCATAATAATATCACAATTATGCTTTATTTATACAAATACATATTCGAATATAAAACAGAGGGAGGAAACGATAACACATTTTTGAAAAGAACGAGTGTATAGGAAATATAACAGTTTTACTTTAAAGGCCCATTATCAGTTTGTCAGATAGTTTCTAATGCACTAAAAGAGAGATAAAGTATCTACAGTATATTCCTGATCAGCTCGTCTTTTAATAAGAACCCATGTTCAGAAATGTATCCAAGGTTTAGGTAGGATCACTATAACATGTAGCTTCCAAAGAAATGTACTGCTAATTTTGACTTTTTTCAAGGAAATCTTAATATCGTGATACGAGTCTTGAAACTTCGATTCCACAGAAATTAAGTAAAAATTCTTGATTCAAGTTTGGTACGGTGGTGGGTTATAAAATCTGATAGCGATAGATTTTTATGGTTCAAATTTTTCTTGCTTCAAAGAACGATTGTTCTTAATATAAAAGAACGAATTATGCTTATATCAAGAACTAATGCAAGAAAATGCTCTTGTTACTAGTTGTTGTTAATTTTGAATTATATTATATCCATATTCACTCCCACCCAACCTAACATTACTATAATATACATAGCTACTATATATGGTAGCAAAGTAGTGTGATTCCTCTTCCATTTTTTTTTTTATTTTGTTTGGTTAGTATCCCATAAGTTCCACTAAATTGTTGCTAACAGTTTTACTCAAACTCAAACTCAAAAAAATAATAATCACTCGAAAACCCGTCTTTATGTCTACAACTGTGGAGTGTGTGATGAGGAGCATGTGTGGTGAATTTTAAAACTGCAGTGTTAAAACCATTGCATATATACGTCTAGTCTTAGTATCCTTATTGAATGAGGGGTATGTGTGGTGAGTTTTGACACTGTTGCTAACAGTTTTAGTTTCTATTGAGAATGGTTATGTTAAGCTCACTGTTAGGTGAGGGGTCATGTGTGTTGAATTTTAACGCTGTTACTTAAAATAATATGCACTCGACGACTTATCCTGTCCTGTACTGTCTGTATGTCTATAACAGTCAACTGTTAGGTTAGGGGTTCTGTTAAATTAAATATTACGCACTCACCGCCCTGTCCTGTATTTCTGTATTTTAACAGTCGACTGTTAACTGCTTAACGTTGACTGTCATTGTTCGCTTACAAACAGTTGGTTGCCGTATTCATAGCTATACACACGAAATCGCGGAAATCCCAACAACGTTTTAATTTAAATTGTAATCGAGCATTTACCAGAGCAGCATGTCGCGTTTAAGTAATTCAAGCAATGGAATAATGTTTAGTGAATTTGAATAAATATGTTGTTTTTTTTTTTTTGTTTTTTTTCCTTCGTTGACTTTAAAAGTGAAATTTAATTGAAAATCGTGTGTAATGATTGGATCAGTTGATCAGAGATCATAATTAAAAAGTCAATCATTCATTGTAAGTGCGAAATTTCTTTTGGGTTAAATGTATATTTTTTTTTAATGTTTTTGTTTTAATATTTTTGTTATGATAACAAAAACAACAACGATAAACGAGACAGTGCATTGCTAAGACGCTGCAATCGTTTAAATCTGAAAGTGTCGCGAGTTTCAGCATCAGATTTTTATGGTAGTAAATTGTTAATTTGAAGTTGGAGTAATTGCGTATTTTTTTTTTTTTTTTTTTTGGCACAAAGTAAAAAAAAAAAAATTTGTGGCAGAGATTACAACGGATTTTTTGGGCTAAGAAGTTTTGAACACGGAAAATAAGCAAAAAAATTCGAGGAATTTCTTTGCTCTTAAAATTAAATGTGCAGATTCTGTTTCGAGTGTTAGCACAGCTAAAAAGAAATTAATTAAAATGAGAAAGTTAATGAAAACAATTCCAAATTAAGTGTTACGTACAATTTAGCGTTTAACATAAACTATGGAAAACTGTTAAAGAGTTTCTAAAAATTTTAGATACTATCAAACATGGGATGTACTATTTTTGCACTATTTTTGATTGATATCGAGTAGAGCTTAACAGTTCTAAGGCACTAGTTTTAGTCTAAAGAGTTGAAGAGAGTTATTTTCCAAACGATTTTCTCTAGAACCGTTTCCGAGTTTTCCATTATAAAAAAAATCATTTTCAAGTAATTTTTACTGTTATTAATAGAAATCTAGGATCTATTCAAAGCAAAACAATTTTCTTTTATTTGAATTTGTTGCCATGAGCACGTGAAATTTGAATTGATCCTGGGACCATAAACAAACATCTGATATTTTGTATCCTTCGATTACCGTGGAGTAATATGACTTATTTTTTTTTTTTTTTTTTTTTTTTTTAATTTTGTGATATTTTCTACATAAGGTAAGTCATATGTTGTCGTTCTTTCGGAATAAAGTGTTGGTTTATTTATAAAATCGTTCATTTATAATAATTATACGCGTATTTGAGTGCAAAACTGGGCGTGGGGCTTTTCGAAACATGTAAATATTTCAAACGTGTTTAAGTGTTGTCCTGCTTTCTTTCTTTTTTTTTTGATTTTTTTGCTGTGTTTTTATTATAACCGTCACACATGGTGTATTAGGCATAGCCCCCAAACACATAATGTGAAACAGGTATATTCAGTTTGTCGGAAAGTGTGTAACGCACTTGATCACCTCGACGAGACGAACCAATTTAGCCATGTCCGTCTGTCTGTCTGTCTGTCATTTGTTGCTACGCGATCTATTCGCTCAGTTTTAAAGATATTGGGCTGAAATTTTACACTTAAGATTTCCTAGATCCTGTGTACTTTCTCTATTAAAATCAAAAAAAAAATATTTATAGAGCTAAATTAGGTACATATATGGTACAAATACTTCTTATATTAAGTTATATCTTCAGTTTAAAATTTGTTCAGATTGGGCCGCGAATTTCTCAATTTTTAGGAATATTTTTAATTTGTTTATTATTTTAAGATAAAATTTAATACAAATGCTGCACACAAAGATTTGGTATATAAGCTTTGGTCCAACCGAAGTTAACTTTTTTTCTTTGTCTTTATTTGTTTTAAAAAGATTTACATATTTTAATATAAAATGTCTTTAATTGGTTTCATACGTCATACAGACGGACGGACGGACAAAATAGCGGACAGACCTTATAAAGTTAGCTACATTAACTCAGCTTTCGATGTTAACCAAGAATACTAACTATACACATATATGTATACCAGGTGTACTTTTATGAAATGCAGATTTATATATAATATAATTGGCTTCAGCAACAAAAATGTACTGAACCGATTTATTTATTTTGAAGTTTTGACAGCTGTCAGCAAATATTGAAACACAACATTGCAAGTTTTATGTGACAATATAATATTTTTTCGTAAAACAAATGTCAACTTTTGTACCAGACAACATCGATTCGGAGACATCGTTACGTTTAACGGTGACTGTGCTATTTCGGAAACAACAGAGCAGAGATTGGTTCCGAAACGCCAAATTGGCGAATACTGGTGAAACGAATAATATTCAGGGATACCGTTAAAAAAACTAATCGAAGTTTGTCGTGTTTTGTTTGAAAATGGCCAAAATATCCAACTCGGTACAAAAAAAAAAAATGGGTGGTTTTCCTGCGCAAATAAAACATTGGGAACCCTTAGTTGGCTTATTCAACCAGCTTTTTTGATGGCAAAAATATGGCTCGATGAATAGTTTGCGACAAGAGAAGATGAATATTTGAATGTATTTTTATGATCATCAGTGTCGTAGATAATATTCCGCATTTGCATTGGCTGAAGTCGATGGTCCGATACAATCCAAATGTAGACTCACTATTAAGGTTCATATATAAAGGATTTATGTAAAATTTTAAGCTAAAAATGCAGATAAGACTATTATCTTTACTCAAAAAAAAAAAAAAAGTTGGGATATAGTTTGTATGCAGACTTCGTCATACAGTATCCCGATCGGTATCATATTGGTGGTGTATACTTAGGATGACATTGGAAGTGGTCTAGCAAATTTGAAGTGAATTCATTCATAAGTTCCAAATATCAGCTTAACATCTTTTAAACTGACCAAACGAAATGGGGAACAACAAACAGACGGACTCACAGACAGGCAGACAGACAACTACCCAGACACAAAATATTTCATTCCCATATCTTCGAAACTAAACGGTTAAATCACCTCGCAACAGACAGACGGACATGGCTAGATCGACTTATTTCGTCTTGTCGTACATTAGTGTGGTCCGAAAAAGAGGTTTTATGTGCTCACCCCTTAGGGTAGTGTAAACGGTTCAGTTCGTCCGAAAGTTTGTAACGCATATAAAGGCGTGATCAGCTCGACAAGACGAATCGATTTAGCCATATCGTCCGCCTGTCTGTCCACCTGTTGCGATGCGTTTTACTCAAAATGTTTTTAAGGTATTGACATGAAATTTTAAACTTAAGTTTTTTTTTTGGTCCTAGGCAGTTTGTATGTCAGAATTAAGGTGCCACGTCCATTTTTAGGCAAAGCTCCCATACAAACTTACAGCCCATTTTTGAAATTTTTATAAAAATAGGTTTTATTTTTGAATATATTCACTCGAAATTGGGTAAAAACACTTTTTATGACATTCAATGTCAAAAAAAATTATGGCCACGCCCATTTTTAGAAGTAAACACTATTGATCGTTCTAATACAACATAAAGAATTCATACAAATTTGACCAAATCCTTCGTGAAATTTAATCTTTGTGTTGTTTGACGGGTATTTCAGCTTCGGTTTCACCGAAGTTGACGGGTTTTCCCTTGTTTTTTTTTTAAGCCCCTGACAAAAACCCTACAAAAACACTTTCTCGTTGATTTGATGTAGAAATCTGGAAAAAAATATTCATTATTTCATTGAATTTGAGAAGAGATTTAAAACACACCGAAAGAGATTTTTTTGTGACACTCCTGTATGTGTGAGTTCAACTCGTCATGTAAAGCGTTTTCAAATATTTTCATATTTTATAACTAAAAAGAAAACTTTTAATTATTGTCTACTTTCAGAAATTTCGAATTATTGTAAAAACGCAAAATTATAAAAAGTGAAAATAGAAATATTTAATTCGAACTATTTCAATAACTTCAGACTTCAGAATATGGAATATGGTTGATAAATCCTGACACTACATAAAAAAAAAAAAAAATAAATAAATAAACATTGGAGAAACTGTTAAGATGAAACTCATTAAAATTGCAGTTTATTAAAAACAAAAACAAAAAGCGCAATAACAATATAGAACGTCGTAATAATTAAGAGAATAATAAAAATAAGTAAAAAAAAAAGGCAAAGAGTCCAAAGTAGAAAAACAGACGAAGATATTTTTTTTTTTTTGTTAATAAAATGAAGGTTTGCGACTGCAAACGGAAGGATCTGGCTGCATTTTTGAATTCAAGAACACAACATAAAACGGTATACGGCAACGACAACAAGCGTTTGGCAATCTGTGCAGAGGATGAGACGTAAAAGGGCCAAGAGCAATACCATCTTAATGCCAGCAGCTGCAGCAAAATCACGAGCAGCAGTTGTCAGAACAAAAACGTCATCATTGCATTTGCAGCAAAACTTAAATATCTATATTTGGCTGCTAACCTTTGCCTGGGTCTTTGGGTCACAATCACAATTTTTTTGTAAGTAACTAAAACGATATCAACGATATCAACAACAACAACATCAAGAAACAATAACAATAAATCAATTATAATGGTCACAATTTTTCACAAAAGCACACATATCCACACCCAAGAAACATTCAATAATTCAAACGTAGACAACTGGTAAACCCCCCTTCGCTTCTATTTCAGCTCATATTGTGTCAAGTGTTACCCTACTGGGAAACTAGGACACACAAGTTTCACTTGAGTTTTCTTACACCCATTGCTGTCTACTCCTGTCATGGCGCAATGGAGCAGTGACTTTGTATCTTTTAGTGAAGTCTAAATTCGAGACGCAGTAGTCGATTTTAGATTGCAGCGGATGAATCTGATGGCAGCTACTGGGGCTTAGGTGGCAATGGCTATAGGGGCCTCACAGTGAACAATACATAGGGAGACCACACATCTACTCCCTTATCGCTTTTACATAGAAACGGGCTGTATATGCTTTCTTAAAGCTTGTTTCACAGTAGTTCTTCCAGAGAAGCCTCTCGTCTAGGATTCCTAGGAAATTGTCTTGAAAACAGATTCCGTCATGTATGGATTAACTCCAAGACCGAAGGTTTTTGCCCAGGAAGAACCATTAAAGTTGCCAGGTTCCATAGAAAAGGTTACAGAACAACACTAAGAGGAGTACCGCTGAAGTGTACTTCCGTAAACCAAAGTTTTCCCAGTTTTTACATCTCTACAGTTAAGAGTTTGATCAATAAGTAGGCTTACTAGAGAACTGTTTACGTCAGGCTCTATAAGACAAGTTTCTATAGAAGTCGGTGTAATATTCTTGAAAGGTACTTTCAATATCCAAAAAGTAGAACAGACTGTATTGTTTATAATCTCGAGAGTGCTCATTTTCTCAAGATCTTTCTTTAGCAGAACGCATGTTGGAAATTTTGGGCACTATAGGCTTCTCAAGGGTTATAAGTAAGAAAGATTGCATTCTAATTTGCCTATAGTCCTTCGGTTTACTAAATATGTGATGCTTTACCCGCTTTAGCATTAAAAACTGCGACTCAGCTAAAAAGATACCATCTGGTCTTGGTGATCTGTAGAGCTGTAATGCTCGAAGTCGGAGATACAACCTGAAAAATTAATGTCGAGTAGTAAATTCAGCATTTCTTCACTCGAATTTGTCCAATAATCTTTTAATTTTTTTCTGGTAACCAATTGAGTTGACGGTTTGGTCAAGTACCTTGCGCATCTTTAGGTCTCCACGGAACTCCAGAAGTTACACAACAAATCCCTTCTTTTTACCCCTCTTGATGGTACTTTATTAGGTCTGCTCTATAATGAGTCCATTCAACTCTTTCTCAGAGAATCTACTTCAAGGGTATTGCAAGTTGTCTTAAATTTTGCAATACTTTTTCGACTGGGCCGGGCTTCCTTTGGCGATTTCTGTTCCTGTTCGAAGAGTACTATTACACATATGTATGCCAGGCTTAGTAAACAAACTATTTTAGGTTTCTTCTTTGCACTTACTGCTACTTATTGCACTCTTATTCCAGCTTCAGCATCATCTGATCAGACAGCAGCAGCTTTGGCACAGACAGTAACGGGAAGTACAACAAGAAACCGTCTATATTTCGATGTCCTGAATACAATGGGTGCTATTTCCGCAACAGATGACATTCAAGTAACATCAAACAAAAAAATTTCCCAACGTTTCCCCGTCAACGTCAACTTCAACTGTATTATCGCCTTTAGCGATTGCAACATCGCCCACATTCCTTTCAACTGAAGAAGAGCCAAATAAAAACACAAACACAAACACAAACAAAAACTTATTAGCCAGCACATCCGATTCAAACATGTTTGGTCTATCGCCTTCGATGTGGCTGTTATATGAAACTAAAACGTCCTTAAAGACGTCGCGCAGTTATAGTGACGCCAAACGAGTATCTGAAGATTTAAGCTTTAGTACGTCGAATGAAAACAGTCCCACGCCCACCGTACCTACAACCAGAACCAGAACAACATTGGTCAACATTAAGACCACAAAAAGTACTAGCAAAATGCCGTCAAGCTCAAGCACAGTTCCGTTAGTTAAACATTGGCCAATTAAGAAAGGTAAGCGGTAATAGATTATACTCGTACATGGATATATTCTAACATATTTCTTTTTTTTTGTCCATTTTACTAGAAATAGCACCCGGCTTTTCCACATCATCTCTAACGTCTTCATTGACATCAGCAACAATGGCCGCCGCATTCGTGACGCCCACAACATCGTTAACTTCATTTTTCGATAAGGAGCGTTTACGCACTTTTCGCAGCAAACATCATCACGAACACCATTGGGGTCCATTTTTCGAGGAACCGCTAAGTTCGGCTGCATCAGATGGAAATTTTGTTTCTACAGCGCATTTATTTGCGGAAGCCGTGCTTAACTGTCGCGTTGGTATGCTCAAGGACAAAACGGTATGAATTCACAGCATTACAACGTAAACGTAAAAATTTCTTTCTCATGCTTCCAATGTTTCACAGGTAATGTGGGTGCGTCGTACTAAGGAGAAAGTTTCATTGCTTACCGTTGGCAATGCCACATACAGTGGTGATCCAAGAATACGCATTAAATTCCAATATCCAAATAATTGGCGACTGTTTATCAATCCAACGCACAAGGATGATGCTGGTATTTATATGTGTCAGGTCTCGACACATCCGCCAAGAGTGTTTATCACTAATCTAACAGTGCTCGGTAAGCTTAACAGATTTGGCATTCTGATTAAAACAACAACCAAATTATTTCCATTTTTTTTTTATCATCACACAGAACAGCCATTGCGCATGATCGATGAACAGGAACGCGATGTCAGCGATCGTTACTATAAATTGGGCAGTACAGTCGATCTACAGTGTCAGGTATCGCGTAGCTATTTGCAAAAGGAGAGCACAAGCGTTCTGAATTCAATGCACGGCAGTACAAAGCTAAATGCTTTCTCCAGCGTCGGTCCAAACGAGTTAAATTTAGCGTTGAATTTGAACAAAACACAGCTAAAAGGTCCAAGTCAAACGCTTGAAAAACAGTTTACAAACTATATAACATGGGCAAAAGATGACAAAATATTACCAGAATCGATTGCAAAGCGAATTAGGTAAGTCACTACACTGAAAAGATATTGCGATATTTTAATAGAAAAACGATAGAAGACATGTCATGCATGAAGTCAATGCAAGATAGGACATTCTAAAATAAATAAAGTCATGCAAAACATATCATGCATGAAGTCCTGCAAGATAGGACATGCATAAAGTCGTAAATTAATAAAGGAACCAAGACTTGATGTCATGCATGAAGAATCGTGCAAGACATTTCATGTGAGATGAAGTCATTTTTTGTATATGTCATACATATTTAATAAATAAAAAAACCTATTAAAGGAATATTCATTTTGTTTTATCTTTAAAGCTCAAATGACAAATGGCTAAGCAGTCGCATCTCCATAAACGACGCAAAACTTTCCGATAGTGGAAACTATTCATGTTCTTTGGGAAAACTTTTTACGGTAATCGTGCAGGTACAAGTGCTTACGGGTATGTAACTTAATATTTTCTTTTTCCTTATAAATATTGATTTAATTCATGAATGCATTCATTTCAGGGGAACTACCTGCTGCTGTACAACACAATGCAGCTAAAACTTTTACTGAAATGTCAAATTGGATGCTGTTATTCATTGTGATCTACTATGCGGTGCTGTACATATCGTGTTTATTGTCAAAGTCAACTGTTCCCGTTTAATAAAAAAAAAAAAAAAAAAAGTTCAAATTTTTTTTAGTGATATATATATGCATATATACATATATAATACATATATATATACTATACATGTATATACTATATATGTATATATATTTAAATATACTCGTATATATATATATATATAAATTTATGCGCTCTTGATTTTTTTACAACATTATCTCTCTTAAGAACTCGTAATATTAAAGGTAGAACTGAAAATTAATAAAAATCAATAAGTGTTTTCAAATATTTCTTCTACAATATATGGAAAAAATATATGTTTCATTTATAGCCAAACAGAGTAGTTATTTTTATAAGGATACACCTTTTCAGATATAAATCCATAATAAATTAAAGTTCTAGAAAATATCATAATTGAATGTAGTTCTTCATTGTGATGTATTATGCGGTGTGCTGAAAATGGCTCCAATCGTTAGAGCAACTAGGTGTACACCAATTGCACTCATATAAATAAAAAAGTTCACGCCAAAAAGTATGCAGCATTATTTTCATTATTAAATGAATTGTAGTTTTCATGTTTCGATAAGGTTTAATAAATCATTCAAATGGACTCCCATTACTAACTATAGATATATATATATTTTGGAACCCCCATTAATATGTCTTAATATCGGGTCTGAACTTATGGATAACCCGAATCTACGCTCAGTAACATGTACATGCCAAATAAATTCTTATAACATCCGAAATTTTGCAGTTGTTTCGTGGAAAACTATACAAAATCATTTGAGTCGAGTAAAAATTCGAGTAATATCCATTCAAATAATATTATCGAATGACTATAGCACTAGTCCCCTATATGAATTTAATCCGAATTCTGGTGTTTTCTGGTATTTTCATATAAAAATATTGATGACTTTTATCGCAGTTATAGGAACTCCAAAGTTGTTTACAAATTTAGGTTATATTGGACCAATGAACGCCATTTTTTTAAAACTTTTCTTATAGATTTTATGGAATTATTCGATTAGATATAAGAACGATGATCTGTCTTAATAGTTGCTTATCTTGGGTTCGACCAATTTTGGTTTGTTTCGGCTCAAGCATGTTGCAGCTACAATAGTTGATGGCCAGCGAAGCAATGGTACCTTGTAAAGCATTTGAGAGTGAAAGAATTAGAAGAATGATCGTTTTTTTTATACAAAGTCTTGCAAGTGCGAATGAGATGCATGTAATTTTTGCTTTATGTAATTTGGTTTGCTTTTGTTTTTTTTTTCTCATTAAATATGACTGTCGTTGGTACGAAACATATTGAGACAGAAATAGCGCTTGATAACACCTTGTATAGTTACACCATGCATTTTTTTAAAAGCTTATCAAATTGAACTAGAACCAACGTTTAGCTTAATTTAAAGGTTAAAAATTAAAAAAAAAATAATACATATTTTTTAAATTTCTTTTATTTATTGTTTTTTTTTTTTAGTATTATTATTTATTATTATTATTTTTATTTATTTATTTGTTTTTTGTTTTGTTTTTTTTTTTTAATATATTTATATTTTTATTAGTGTATTTGCATACCAAACGAAATTATATGTAAAACAGTGAAAGAACAAACATAATTTTAATTCTTTATATAAGTAGGTATGTATGTCTTTATTTATCTTATATAAATAATAATTCATATGTATATGTGTATGTATTTGCCTTAAACGCCCATGCCTATTAAGAGTATTCAGATACACACGCATTAAAAAAAAAAAAAAAATTATTGTAAACGTTAAAAAAAAAAAAATGTTTTTTTTTTTTTTTTTTTTTTTGTTTTTGCTATTTATTAAATTATGACAAAAAAAAAAAATTATAATTATTATAAAATATATAAATAGTTTAATATGATATATATATATGTATATACGTACATATATAGTATATATAAGGTTAGCTATATTAAGCGCTTTGAAATATATAAAATCTAAAAATACAAAAAAAAAAAAAAATTTATTAAAAATTTAAAATACTTAAAAAAATTTAAATGCTAATAAAATATTTTATTAACTTAAAATTAAATATGCACCATCGATGCTTTTAAAAATGACTTTTATCAAATAATTTTTATCTTCAAAAATATATCAAAGTCGCAACATTTTTTTCATTTACGCATTTAATATAGCCCGCCTTATATACATATGTTACATACATGTATAAATTTAATGGTTTTCTTTTTTATTTTTATACGCTTAAGTTAAAATTTCTGTGTATCTGTATGTTTGTTTGTATATAATTGTAGTTTTTAGTACAGTTTTAGTGTTTGAATTTATGTATTTACAAACATATTTGCTTATATTTTATTTTTTTGTTTTGTTTTTTTATTATTATTATTTTTTTTTTTATTAATATTATTATTTTTTATTTAATTTATTCATTTTAATGTTTTTTTTATATTTTATTTTTATTTAAGTTTTATTATTTTGTTTATTATTTATTTTTTTTATGCATCATAATTTTTTTTTTTCTATTTATTTTTTTAGTTTATGGATTTTGTTTATTATTTTATTTTTTATTTATTACGTTAATTATTTTTTTTATTTATTTATTATTTTATATATTTTTGTTTATTATTTTATTTATTAAATTATTTTATTACTTATTTTATTTATTATTTTATTATTTTTTATTTTTATATTTTTACTTATAGTTTTTATTATTATTATTTTTTTATTTTATTTATTAAATTTATTTATTTTATTTATTAAATATTTTTTTCATTTTTATTTATTTATTTTTGAGATTTTATTTATTTATTTTTTTTTTAATTTATTCAAAACAATTTTTTTAATTCCTTATTTAAAAAAAAAAAAAAATATTTTAAAAGTATCAAACAAACAAAAAAAATACAACAAATACAAATTTAAATATGAATAACAGTTTTAGAAGCAGTGCTAGCGCAGTGCTACTTAAACTATAATTCTATCAAAATTTATAATACGCTCTTAGCGTTCGATCTGTCTGCTTTAATGGAATTTTGGAATGTTTTTTTTTTTTTTTTTTGTTTTTTACATTATTTTTTTAATTATTTAAGTAGTTTGCGTCTAAAAGTTCTCGTCTTCATATACATTTATATTTATATATTCTTTTTGTTTTCTTTTTTTTTTAGTATTATTATTTGCCATTGTTTCTATTTCATCTTTTCTTTTTTTTTTTTTTTTTTTTTCCTTTAGAATACTGCATGCAACATTTATCTAATCACAACGGCTAGGGCTAACTTCTTATTACTTCATCGTATTCTATATGCTATGGCGTGACATGTTATGACTCATCGCGATTATTATGCACCCACTGTGCCGGTACCCATTGCGGTTCACGTTCCAATGAATTTATTTCAGCTAAAAGCTGATGATAAGCACGTTCTGTATCATTATTTATGATTATCATATCGAATAGATGACCCCAACGTGCTTCCATGTCACGTGCGGTGGCAATGATATCCTTAAGCTCTTCCTCCTAAATTTATGCAACAAAAAAACCAAAATTATTATTATTATTAGAAATATTAAATAAATTCTAAAATAAAAGAAGTACATACCTTGAATGGTTCTCCATTGCGCAGCTTCTTTTGACGTAACTTATCTAGACTGGGCGGCGCTACAAGTACCACATAGGGTTTCAAATCGGAGGCACGTAGCAGCTTGAGACTTTGCGGATGTAAATTGAGCACACAGATTTTGCCGCTTGCGACAACGGTGCGTATGGCCTCGAGTGAAGTACCTGCGCAAAAGAAATCAATTTTAAAATGTTCAAAACATTGGCTTAGAGACAACATACCATAATAGGCCTTCTCGTATTCGCCGTGTTCAACGAAACGTCGTGCCAGTATGTCCGCTTCGAAGGCCTGACGTGTTATAAAATGATAGTCAACGCCGGGTACCTCGCCTTCTCGTCGTGCGCGTGATGTATCTATCCAAAAAAAAACAATAAAATGCATAAAATTAATAAAAAAAAAAATTTTAATAAAAAAGAAAGAAAGCAAAAACGACTTCAAAAGTGCAAGTTGGGTGTTTGTATTTTGGTGTATTTTTTCTAAAGCGCTTGGCAAGCTAGCGTAAAATATTTATGAGCCAACAGTGTGTATGAAAATTAAAAGTACGAATTTTGTTTTATTTTTTCTTTTCGTTTTAGGTGGCACTTTACCCTTGCGCACTTTAATCTTCTCCTCGAGCAAATAGAAAACTATTCAAAAATGGGGAAAGAATATCATAAAAAAAAAAAAAATAAATATAAAATATAAAATAAAAAAATAAAAAACAATTTTTTTAAATTTTTTTGTTGCTGTAGTTCTAGCTCCAGCTAGAAAGCTCTGCCAAGCGCCTTTTTATGTATCCACTTTTATGTATTCAAAAAAAAAAACTTACGTGGCACTGCCGCCGAGAAGCGTTCCGAATCGGCCATTAATCGTTGACGCAATTCATGTCGTCCAATATTTGGCGGTCCGATGAGCACAATCGGTCTTTTGTGTGTGGCACGCGGATAATAGAGTGCAACCTCTTCATAGGTGAGTATCTCTTCGGGATCGGTTTCATCGGGTGCAGTGGTAGCGTAAAGTGGATAACTGTAAATAAAGAAAAAATTAATATAATAAATAAAAATTAAAAAAAAAACAAGTAAAAAAAAAAAAATGCATACCCCGCTTCCGAACTGGCCTTTTTCTTCTTCTTGCGTCCTTTGCGTGCGCAGAGCAATGTTGCACCCTTGCTGCCACCACCACCACCAGCACCACCACTGCTACCATCCTTACCACGACTGCGTGCGAGTCCCGCTTGCTCAGCAATGGCTAATTTCATGGTCTCGCGTTGATGCTGGAACGACTGACTAGGTATAAGGCCGGCCAAAGTCTGATCCTCTTCGCCCTCTCGATATGCCTGCCACCAACTGGCATCTTCACGTGATATAACATGCAAGACATCACCCTTCTGAAAGCTAATGCCAAGCTCACGACACGGTATATACAGATCATCTTCCGGATCATAATCAAAGTGCGCGCGTACATGTAACACTGCATTATCGCGTCCAACGCTACCGATACCAGCAGCACCGATCATCGATGGTGGACTGCCAGCTGGTACAATGAGAAACGTTAGCGTGCCCTGCATAGCACTGAGCAGCACACAGACTTCATTCACCGTTTTGCCACGCAACTCTTGACCATTTACCTCGAGTATCTCATCGCCTTCATGCAGCAAACCGGATTTTTCAGCAGCACCGCCGCGTACAATACGCCCAATGACCACCGCTTCGCCCTCATTGCGTATCGTTGCACCAAGTGGTTCTGTTGACTTTTCAATCTGTATTATTCGTATATTGTCATTCTGATCGTTAAGTGTGCCAAAACAGGCAGCACTCATCGGTTGCTGCTGCTGTTGCTGCTGCTGCGTTGCTGTTACACCACTAACACCAGTACCCATGCCACCCATTGGCAATGGCGGCGGTGGCGGTGAATCACTGCCGCTCCCTGTACGTGTTACATTATTCGCTGCGCTCTTATGCGTAGCATTGTTGGGCAGTGGCATTGCACCACGTTGCGCCAACGATTGTGACGTCGCTGTTGCCGTAGGCATCGGCACTGGCGCTGATGCTGACGCTGCTGACATTGATACCGATACCGATACTGACTTCGAGGCAACCGATGACAACGGACTACTGACACCGCTAAGCGTTGGCGATGGCGTTGTATCCGTATGCGTCGCTATGCGATCATGCGCCAAAAGCAATCCTTCCATTTCGTGTGTTGTCAACAAATTGCCAAGTTCAATTGCGGCCGGAGAATTCGATTGCGATAACATTTCGACAATGTCCTTTTGTAGATTGAGCGCATTAACGCTGACCGGATTCGAAACGCGTGGACGTCTTCGTTGCAACACAGCAGCACGTGCGGCAAGCGCATGTGCAACACTTGGATTGCCATTCAAAATGTTGTGTGCAGCTGTTACGCGTCCGGCCAATGTACTCAGGCCACTCTTTGTCAGTTGACTTTGTAAACGTTGCAATGCGGCAATCAATTCGGTATAACCTAAAAAATTTTACATAAAAGAAAGTTAAATTTTCTTTTAAAAAACAAAAAAAAAAATATTTCTTATAAGATTTACCTTCGATTTTCTCTATTCTTTCTGTAAGCTCACCCGGTGGCGTTACCGTTGTAGTTTGCATCATCATTTCATCATCCATGTAAGCTTCATTCTCGACCCCGGACAGCAACTCCGCTGGCATTGATTGTGGCTGCGCTTGCTGTTGTTGCTGTTGTTGTTGTTGAAGTGGATGCTGTGCATGCTTTTGAATATCCTGAAGCGCTTTAAGCTTATGCGAGCCACGTAAACTGTTGCGCAGAAATTCATTTTGTTGCGCAATGCGTTCCTCTTCTTCACGACGACGACGTAATTGCTCCTGCAAGTGACACAATAAAAATAGAATGAAATATTAGCATAAGGAGAAATTGTTTTTTTTTTTTTTTATATTTAAGAATTTAAGTGTTGAATTTAAAAAAAAAAATTATAGCAGCTTTTCTGCTTTCTAACAAATTTCTTCTTGAAAAACAATCTGAGAAATTCAATATTAATGATTTTTCTTCTTTCGCTCTCACTTGAAGTACATGTTCGAAAACGGATTACTGGCAAAAGTTCTTCAAAATTAATAGCGAAAGAGCACTACATTTATAAAAAAATCTGAAAAAAGGCTGAAAAAGCTAATAAAGGTTTTTACAAAAGTCTATTTTGTCTACAGCTCTCAAGATGTACATGTGAATTTTCAACTACAGCTATTCTCCTCAAACCCTATGAGAAGCGTATATTAGAATTTATTAGCTTATATTAGCTTTTATTAGCTTTTATAAACTTATATTAGCTTTTTTTATATAAGCTATATATTAGCCTTTAATTGATAAATATAAGCTAAAAACTTCATTGATTTAAGTGATGTATATGATTTAAAAATTTAGAAGTGTTGGAAAATGACGTTTTTTTTTTTTTGAGAAAAGTATGCTACAATTTTGTAAACTCTGCAAGATTTTATCTCTTCTAGCAGAAATTAAGCTAAAAGATTTTTGAAAAAGATATTTCACGCTTTCCGCGATTTAAAAACAGAAAATTGATTTCAAATAAGAAAAGAAGCTAAAATATTTTTCTCGCTATCCATGATTTTTTTGAATTTTTCGCAGCAATTACATTTCAAAAAAAAAAAGCTAGATCTAGGGGAAAAAAAGCTAAAACGGCAACGCTGTTTATGCAAAAACAAAACCAAAAAAAAAACTTGCCTGCTGTTGTCGCAAACGTTGCGATGAACGATAAATTAATGCACCACGTTGTATTTCTTGTGTTTCTTCTTCATCTTGAGCCATTTTACTAGCACAATTCTTTATTTCATCTAATCTTTCAGCATTTTCTATGATTTTAATAACTAATTTTTCATCATCATCATCATCGTTATTTAAATGATTAATATCACAATTAATTATATTGGCACTTGTTATCGTTTTGATATTATTTTTATCAATTTTTACTGCGTTTTGTTCTGCTTTGATTTGTTGTTGTTGTTGTTTATTATTGCAATTTTCATTTATATTTTTTTGATTATTATTATTATTATATAAATATCTAAAGAATCTTTATATAATAAGTCTAAGATGGGCGTTTCACAGTTTAAGTTTGTTGTTGACGAAATCATTGTTTTCTTTTTTTTTTTTTTTTTTTTTTTTTATATTAAATTATTTTTTATTACAACTGCATTTGTATGTGTTTTGAGACTGATTAATATATTTATTTATTTTTTGTTTTTTTAGAAAAACATATTTTCTTTCTTTAGGTTTTTCACCGCTTAAAGAAAATATAGCTAAGCACATGCGTGCTTATATCAAGCGCATTCGTTCTTATATTAGGGAACTTTTTTTTCTTATCAACTTTCTTTCATTTGGCAACTCATGTTTTTGAAATTTGAATTAAGCAAGATAAACAAGTACAGTTAGGCTTGATTTCGTACGTGCTTAGATCAAGAATATTCGTGCTTAATTTTCTCTGTGTAGTTTTTTTTTTTTTTTTTTTTGTTAAATTTGAATTCCACTTCGATATTAAAACAAACATTAAAAATATTATAAACTGCGTTCAATCAAGAATGTTGTATTCACAAATAAAAAACAGAAAAAAGAAGAAAAAAACCTCCGAATGACGCATATAAGCCGACATGATTAAGGCATACAAGCAACATTTCAATGGAAAATCACGTAGCGCACGAATGCTAATTGGAAAAAATTATTGTTTAAACGAGCAGATTAGTCAAAATCGATTGTATGCAATGAATGCAGTTTAACTAGTTTATGCTGATGTGCTGGCTGGCTGGTTGGCCAGCTGACCGACTGCTACATTAAAATTAAATGAAATTTTTATGTCATTTGCATAAAAAATGTGTTAAACGTAATTTTTTTTTGTAAAACTTATAACATTTGTTTCTTTTTTTTTTGTTTAATATTCAATCAAGCAGACGAACAGATAAAAAACTTCTTCGTATAACTTGTAAAGCACGGATTGGCTAATATTAAGCTAACAGTGGTTTCTATGTTAAGTATCGAATAATACAAAATATCGATACTTTAGTGTGATTTGGTTCAGTGTCAGTATCGATTGATAGAAAATATCATTCATTTTAAGTATCAATTGAAACAAAATATCGATACTTAAGCCATATTTAGTTCATTTGAAATAACGATTGATAGAAAATAGCGCTACCTAAGCCTTTTAACCATCGATTCTCATGAAATATCGATACTTTAGCATTAACGAGTTAAATTTTAAATATGTATTGATACAATACGTAAATTTATTTATTTATAGCAACAATCGATTATCGATTAACATAAAATATCGATACTTAAGCATTAACAAGTCAATTTTAAGTATCGATTGTTAAACAATATCGATAATTAAGCATTAATTGATACATTTTAAGTAACGCTTAATACAAAATATCGTTAACTTGCTCCAAAATTAGTTAATTTGTAGTATCAGTTGATACGAAATATATTTACTTTAATTTTGATTAATTAATTTTAAGTATCGATACATCAATTGATGCGAAATATCGATACTTAAGCTTTTATTTGTATGTTTTAAGTAGCGATAAACGCAATATCGATTAATTTTAAGTATCGATTGATATAAAATATCGATATTTTGAAGAAACCAGCATTGAAATCTTTTAAAGGATTTAATTTCGTTTTTTTTTTGGAACAAAAAATTGAATTTTCTTACAGCTACCGCAGCTTCATATAGCTTTACACAAAAAAAAATTATTTATTTATACATATATTTTTTTTTTTCATTTAAACATTTCATTGCAAACACGTAACACAAATGGTTCAAAGGTGTTTCAACAGAAATTTGCTTACATACATGGCAATTTTTTTATTTTTTATTTTTTCATTTTATAAATTCTTTATTTGAATAACAAAAGAATAATGTAAGTAAAAAAAAAGTACACATATTTAGATATGCAAAGGAGTGTAGGCTTAACCAGACGCACATTGAGCTTAACTTAAACGCCTACAAGCCTACAAATACATAAATTACATTTTAAAAACAAAAAAAAACTATCTGTACTGTTTTTGTATGCATAGATACAGATAGGCTTCTACTTTTAATGAATTGCTTGCTTATGTATTTATAATTTTAGTTTGATTTTCATCAGGAAAAAGTTTTATTTCAAATTATTTGCAATTCCATAATTTTTTTTTTTTTTAATAATGTTCCTTTTTTTTCACGCATAGAATAAATATTCGTAAGATTACGACATTTTTTTGTTGTGTTTATTTATTAAATATTTTTAGTATTGATTTTTTTTTCTCCACTTTTTATTTTTATTATTTGTTTTTTATTATTTATTTTAACGATTTTTTTTTCAAGTATTTTTGTCGGGTGATTTTTTTTCGCAATTTTTTTTTTTAAGCTAATTAGCATATTTTGCTGCGTTTCACATGCAATATTGTATCTTATAGATACATTTTAATACAACAAAAAAAAAAAAAAAATTATTTAATTTTTTTCTCTATTAATTTTCATATTTTTTTTTTTTTTAGCCATGATAAGGCATTAAATAAACAGATAAGTACAGAGAGAGAAACAAAAAGCGATAAATTTATATTTACGCTAATAAATAAATTCTGATATTGAAATCGAGTGTGAAAGAATTCGCGTTCTGATAAGGCAAAAAAAAAAAAAAGAAAATCAACTGAAATGCACAAATATGAGTTAATTTTTTTTTTTCATATTATTATAACAATTTTTTTTTTTTTATTTATTTATTTTCACAGGCACGTTAAAAAAAAAAAAAAAAAAAAACAAATATATATTTAATTACGTCTGGCTTATACTATATCTCCGGCGGAACTCGAAACCCGGAACGGTATGGATCGCGTTGCGACAACAATCATCGAACTGTGAATAGCAAATAAAACGTAAAAACAAACCTAAGCAGTAAAAAAATGCTAAATACAATTGGAATAACAAAAGCAACAACAACAATAAGAATAGCAAAAGATAATAATAATAAAAAAAAAAAAATTAAAAAAAAAATACAAAAAACCGTCAACAAAGTCGGCCCAAAATGTATTAAAAGTAAAATCGGTAATAAGCGCCAATAACAACAAAAAAAAAAACCAACAAGAATGCTGACAATAAAAACAACAGAGAAAATCCGACAAAAATATATAAAATGAAACAAGAGAACTTAACTAAACTTAAGTTAAGTAGAACCAAAGCGTTAATACACTTCATATTTCGAGCAAAAAAAAAAAAAAAATCGAAGCAAAAGAGTTTTCGTTGCCTTTTAAAAGCATAAATTCACCGTTATGCAATATATAACACTAAAAAAAGTGCCTTGAGGCACTTATTCCAAAAAAAATGTAAAAAATATTTTATACTATTTCCATTGATTTGCATAGAAATCGGTACTAGCGTTTCAAAAACACACTCGTATATATGTCATTTATATGCGAACTTGGCACAATTAATCGTAAAATTGTTATCGATTGTTTACATAATCGGCTAACTGGTTAGTTATTTAATTTACATAATTTTAAAAAAAAGACTGTAGCGCATTCAATATTTGTTCCAGCGAAAAGTGCGCGTAGCACGATTAGGCACGATTGATTTGTTCTTTTAATTTGTTGTTGTTTTCTTGTTGTTGTTTTTTTTCTCTAAATACTAATTGTGCTCAATGTACAATAAAAATAAAGGTGTTTGCATATATGTATATATATATATATATATATATATATATATATATATATATATAACATATATGTGTGTAGATGTGTCTCAGAATTTGCCAATGTCGTTCATACTTATTGTCATCGGACATCAAATCACTTTTAACTAAATACTTTTCACATTTTACATTTATATTTTTAAATGTATCGATACTTTTGGGATACTTAAAAAAATAATAATCGATATGTATTTTGAAGCTTTGAATCAAAAGTAATATTAAATGAACAAACTTTTGGTCTTGGAAACTAAACCGTTTTTTTGCCAAAAAATTTAATCATAAAAAATCAATTTTTGTATCGATATTTGTCTATGCTTCTAAAAAATATCGATATTTGTTACTAATCGATACAATATCGAATTAAAAAATCGATATCGTAAATTGAAATATTTCCCAACTCTAGTTTGGTGAGCAATAAGCTTACAGCAATATCGTCGGGCTTTGTAAATTTTGTGCTTATAACTCTTAAAAAAAATCGTGTAGGGTATACAAAGTTTTAAGAGCAACGCTACTTTTTTTTACTGAGCAAAACAAAGCAAAAAACAACAACAACAAAAATGTTAACTGCTTTTTAGCAAATGGAAAAAATTAAATCTCTCTCTCGCTTTCGCTCTCTGTGCATTTTTGGTGCTCTTCTTCTCAGTAAACAGTCGATCGATCATTTAGCATGCACAGTGGTATGAAACAAAAGAAAACGTTTAAGCATTTTTTAATTTATTATTTTATCTTTTTATCTTTTTTTTTTTTTAATTTATAGATTTACAACTAAACAGCAGTATAAACATAATTTTAGCAATTAAATTGAATTAGTAATAGTAATGTACACATATCATATGTACATTTAAATGCCATATTAAAGCTATCGACGATTAAACTGATTGCATTGATAAGAGCTATTAAATCTACAAGTAGATAATTTGATGCGTATCTCTAGTTTCAATTCTGGTCACACAGGATGCAAGGACGACAATGCTATACGTACGTACAAATGACTGCCAATATCATCCATTCATCAATTCATTACGTCTATTTGAGGCTTTATTTGATTGCCTTCTACGCTTGCTAACACCTTTAAAAGTAAACAACAACAACAACAACTGCTGTACACATATTGTATGTCACTTGAAATACATGCACACATACACACAGATACACATTGAAAAGTCGCAATGCAAACGCAATTATGCAGATAGTTACATACACGTAGATACAAACAGTGGCGTATCTAGAACGCATTTGATCAACGAGGGCCAAGCGGTTGAACTAAACTTTAAAAAAAGATAAATTCTGGCAAGATGCTTCGATCTTAAATTCAAAGCAAATGTGCCATGGTTTGAATGGAACTTAAACCATTTCATTCTTTTTTGTTTTTTCTTTAGAGTTTTTTAGCATCCTCGCTGAATACGCTACTGCATACAATGAAGTGTATCTGATAACAACGACGACGACAATACAATTTGTGTATGGAAAAGTGTCAAAACATTCACACGTATTTTAAGCTTGCCTACTTTCAGGAGTTGAGCAAAACAAAAATAAAATAACAACTACAAAAAAAAATAAATAAATAAATAAAACACAAAAACAAAAACAAAAATAGCCAACAAAAAAAATTGTTTTGCTTCGAATAGAATTCTCATGAATTTTAATCAAAGAAAAAATCATAATTTTTAAATCGCACAATCGACTTTGACCATGAAAACTAGATAAACAACTTCAAAATATAAAACATTTTAGTGAAATTAACTGTTTAAAGATGCTAATATGCACTTGCGTATGTGCTTGTTATGTGAGAAATCCTAACATTCTAGATCAAAAGGGGGAAAGAAGCTAACTTAATACTATAAAAAATAATTAATATAACATATATATATTTTTTTTTTACTTACTTGATATTTTTTAATGCTATCCATTTGTTCCATAGTTGGTTCCACAATCTGTGCTATCTGCTGCGATTGTTGTTGGTTTTGTTGTTGTTGTTGTTGTTGCGGCGGCATTGTACCAATAATTCCAGCGGCACGTCGATCCGGCAACTGTGGCGCTGGCGTACGATTTATAAGGCGACCATCTTTTTCAATGCGCAGATGATCACGTGGCGGTGGTACTGGCTTAACTGAACCATTAAGCTAAATATTTGAGTTACAAAAAAAAAAAACCGTTTAAATTTAAACAAACAAACAAATTAATTATATTATTTATAAATATTTTGTAGCAAAGAACAAAAATTAAAGCATAATTTTAGGCGCTTTTTTTTTTTGTCTTTCTTTGCTACTAAAATTCTGTATTATTTTAGATACTTTTTGTTAAACTGTGAAATGCCAAAAAAAAAAAAAAAAAAACAAATGTTTGTATGAAGCAATGTAGTATGTAGAAATAGCAGCAGCGTACAATGTACAGGAAAAATGTATTTGTTTGTTTGTTTCTTTGTATTTATTAAGTTGAAAATGTAGCTTAGCTGTTTGTGCTTAAAGTTTCTTTCTTAATTTTTTTTTTTCCGTTAGTCGTTTAACTGTCATTAGTATCTGAATGTAATTTTTTTTTGGTTTGTATGTATGTGTGTGTGTGTGTGTGTAATGTAGTAAGAATGTATCTGAAGTGTTAGCACAAAGTGTAAATATTATTAAGAATGCAGTTAAATGCGTATGCATAATGTTAATTAGTATTTAATATTATATATGAAAAAAAAATATTAAAAAAAAATTAATAAATAAAAAAACTGTAGCACAAAAGTAGAGATAGAATATTTATATTGAATATGCACGAAGCGAGAGAATACGTAAGACGTAGTTACGTATACGTTATGTTTTGAGATTTAATCATTTTTTTTTTTTTTTTTTTGCAGCTTAATTAAAAACACATTTTTGCTTGCGTTAAATTTAAAAAATTGAGAACGATAAATTTTGCAAGCTGATCAATGCAAAATTAAGAGAGCGCTAAAAAAAGAGTTTGAGAACACAGAGAGAGAGAGAGAGATGCATACTTAATTGAAGAGAGAGAGAGAGAAACAGAGTGCTTGTAAAAGCATTAAAATAATTAAATTGTTGTTGTCTCTCTAATTAAAGAGCACTTATCATAATAAGTGAGAATGAGTAGAGATATATACATAATTAATTAAACTGTTGTCTCTCTCTCTCTCTCTCTTTATATATATATATATATATATATATATATATATATATATATATATATATATTTTCTATACTCCTCACAACAGAGAGTTCGCACTCATACTGAGCCAAAACATAAGAAGAACGCTGCATTCGAGTATACGCGTCTTTGAGATACACTTTGTGTGGTTACAGTGATTCTGAGAGAGAATGAGAGAGAGAGAGAGAGAGAGAGACAGAAGCAAAAACAGAACGGAAAACTACACCGTGTTGTAATAAAAACAAAGTTAAGTATTCTGTTTCTATCTCTTTCACACTTGCGTTGCCATTGCGTCGCATCATCTCTCTCGCTCTCTCAATACCTGAGATGTAAAAATTTAATTAAACTTCACCATCGTATTATTTCAACATGAGTGAGCGCGTGGTGAAATTATATATAAAGCTGTAAAATTCAGCCTCTCCAAACTTTTTATTTTGTTTTTTTTTTTGTTCGATTTTTCTCTTTCTCACGTCTTTTTTTTCTATTCTAAGGCATGGTAAAATTATGTAGCTTTTTCTCGAGCTATGGTGTTAAATTTATGTAACCAAAAAAGCCACAATACTACGCCTCTACACAATTTCACCATTGGTGAGAGCGTAAAGATATAAAATAAAAATTCGAAACTTTCTCAAAAGTTAAGAACCACTTTAAAAGCAAGGCTAGAACATATTAAAAAATGTTTTACTAATTGATAAGACTGATTAGTTTTATTATAAAAAAAAAAAAAAATATAAATAAAATAGTAATCAGACTTAAGCCAGAATATTATAGATTTTAAAGAAAGTTTCTAATATTCTAAACAGTTTAGTACAATAGTATAAAGTGAAGCTAAAAATTTAATACTTTCTTTGTTTTTTAAGAGAAAAAAATAATTTAGATTAAATTTAAATTAATTAATTAAAAAAAAAAAAACTAAAATAATAAAATAAACAAAAAAAAATACCTCATCGTCACGTTTTGACGCCGCTATAAAATATGCAATACCGCCAGCACCACCAGCAGCAGCAGTAGAAATTGCCACTTGCGGCTGTGCCACTTTGCGGTTCACCAGGCATAACGATATCGTTGCCAGTTGTTGCATTGGTATTGGTATATGTGTTTGTGGCACTTGTATTAGAGACACTTGTAAGACTGCTGCTGCTGCTGTTGCTGTTGCTAGTGTTGCTGTTGCTGCTACTGCTACTGTTGCTGTTGTTGTTGGTATTGTTGCTGTTATTATTACTCTCTGCGGCGCCATTATAGCCACGTAATGGTGTATTCGCTGAATTAAGCGAAGTATTTGTGGTGTTGTTGGTGCTGGTGCTTGTGTTGTTGCTGTTGCTGTTGTTGTTGCTATTGTTGTTGCTATGACTTAATGTTGTATTTGCTGTTGAGCTTGATGAATTCGATAGCAATGACGATGAACGTGATGATAGATGTGCCGGTGGTGGATAGCGTGGTGTTGTTTTTATATTTTCAATAAAAAAATCCGGTACATCAACGGGTAATTCACGATGTTTTATTAATGGCGGCAACAGTTGTCGCACAGCTGTTTTTGGTGTTATAGCATTGCCATGTGTCGTCATGTGACCATTTCCATTGTTCAGCTGTTTGGTAGTTGTAGTAGTAGTAGTAGTCGTATCTTTTGCTTCATATGGTGGCAATAGTTGTTCATCGTCAGCCATTGTTGTTGCAGTTGTTGAAGTTGTTGAAGTTGTTGGTGTTGGTGAATTTGTAAAGCTGCGTTTACTGTTTGTAAGTGAGTCAAGTTGTTGGTCTATTTGCTGTTGCTGTTGTTTGTGTTGATTTTTATTTGGTGTTGTTGTCGTTGTTGTTGTATTGCTGCCAGTCTCACTGTTGTTGATTTTATGATTCATATTACTGTTGTGATTGTTGTTGTTGTTGTGATGGTTTTGGTTTTGATTGTGGTGACGAAATGTTATTGAATCAAAGGAATCCAACGATTTATTACCCAAAACCTCATCAAATGAAGCAGAATGCGATGATGAACCATTACGATATAAACCATCAACAACGCACATTAAATCAATTGAATCATCATTAATTGTATGCGAAACACCAACACCATGATTAGCATTAGCATTAACATTTAAATTTACACCAATGTCATTACCATTCAATTTTGTTGTTGTTGTTGTATTATTGGTGTTATTGTTGTTGGTGTTATTTGTTGACAATTGTTGTTGTTGTTGTTGTGGTTTTTGAAGTGTTGTTGTTGTGGTGGTGTTTGTTTTTAGCTGTTGCTGTTGTTGTTGGTGTAATTGTTGTTGTAATTCCGATTCAATACAATTTTCATAATTTTCAATTTTTTCCAATTTTGTTTGTTGTTTTTGATTTAAATAATTTTGTTGTTGTAATTGTTCATTGGTGTCATTGAGTAGTAGTAAATCACATGTTGTATGAATTTGTTGTTGTTGTTGTTGTTGTAATTGTTGAACATTATTTTCATTATTATGATATGCAACAGTTAGCAATGAGTTAGCATGAATTTTTTCATCAATTTGAATTTTTTTAAAACTATTATTAACATTATTAATTATTGTTTTTGTTTTTGTTGTCTGTACAAAATCATGTTCATGTTTTTTAGTTTTTGTAATTGGTGATTGGTGAATGATTGTTGTTGTTGATATTGTTGATGTTGGTGTTGTTGTTGTATTGGATTTGGATTTTATGGAATTGGTGAAAGTCTTTGTTTTTTTTTTTTTTTTTTGGTGATGTTTTTTAGTGCGTTAGTAAATTTTGATGAATTTTAGTCATGTTCGGTTTTTTTTTTTGGTTTGGTTTTGGTTTTGATTTCAGTTTTGGTTATTTGTGTTGTTGTTGTGGTTGATTTTTTTTGTTTTGGGGGGAATGGTGCAAGGTGAATATTTTTATTTGGTTAATTTGGTGCATAACAATGATGATAATAATAAATAATAAATGTGTTGTGTTTTTTATAAATAAAAATAAAAATAAAATAATACACATAATTAAAAATGTCTATATTTACCTGTAGTGGACGGGGTGGCGGATAGCGTGGCGTTGTTTTATTACGTGCTATAAAATTATCGGGACAATCGACAGCCATCTCACGATGTGGACCTAAGAAAATTTAAAAAAAATATATAATTACAAATTAATTAAAAAATTGCTAATTTGTTTTTGGTTCTAAACGCTTTAAAAGTGTTCATTTTGATGTGGCAAGAAGAAGAAGAAGAAGTAGAAAGAAATTTCAGGTGAGCCAATAACTTTTAAAAATTAAAAATTAGAGACTTTACTCGCTGAAGATCTATTTTTCCGTAAATTAACCGAAAAATGGAAAAAGAATGGGCAGAATATTTAATAGACAATATTTTGACCCAGTTATGTTCAGCCATGGAGGGCAATGGGGGCAATCCTTTAAATCACCATAAGTTTCAAATATGGTGACCCTATCACTTATGGTCTTCTAGATAATCTCTTTCATACGGAAGAAAGCAGGACAGACGGACGGATGGACAGACAGACGGGCGGGCGGACAGATGGACATAGCTAGTTTGACTTCCCTTTCAATGCTGATCCACAAAATATGAACTTTATAGGATCTATCTAGCCCCTTTTTTCTGTCTGTTGGCTACAGGTTATAAAAATTTATATAGGAAATTACAACAAATATTCAACCAGTTTTAACTTACTATGGCTGACTTGAGTCTGGTTCATTGGGTAAACGCTGTAAAAGACCTGACTAGCCCGGAAGCGCTAAGCAAATTTTTAAAAAAATGGAACACTTGGCACAGGGTCGACTCTGCAAAAGTTCTGATTAGTCAGTGTCGGTATCTATCGGTTTACTAACGCTCAACTATCCATGAAGTTTCGTATTACGGCTAGGGCTTCGCTTCTATCTTTAATTTACAGTTACTTTGATTATTTTTTCTTACCATTATCTTGATTCACCGATAGCATTGTCAACATTTCTTGATTTATTTCGTTAATATCAACTGAATGTTGCCTAAAATGTGAACGATTGCCAATATAATCATCTGGCAGGCATGGCTTCAGATCATCGCCATCAATGACAACAATACTCGAACCGGAACGACGGCGTGGCCTGCAAAAAAAAAAATTTAATAATAAAATAGTTTAAAGATATTTTATCTTAATTTAACTTAACGAGTCAACTTAAATAATAATGCAAATGTTAATGAGGCATTTAGTAGCATAATTTAATGATAATATTTCTACTTCAGAAAAAAAAAATGTTTTTAAATTATAGAACATTCTGTTATTCAAATCACAAAAGATACATTTTGTTACTCCATATTTATCTTTATTTTATATAAAATATAACATACATAGTTAGCTACGTAGCTGCATAGATACATACACCTCTTTCATTGTATCTGATTACAATGCAAAAGTAGCTTAATGCAAACAAAAAAAAAAAACTATTTTTCACAGAATGAGAAGGTTTTTCTCTTCTATAAAATTTGTATGTAAAAGTAATTCTTTAGGGAAGCAATCGACTTATTACTTTGCAGCGAATATAATAAAAAAAAAAAAAAAAAAATGAATCTCTTATTGCATATCGTTTAAATAAATATGTTGTGTATATACAGCTGCCACTGTTTTGTTGGACGCATTCAAAGAGCTTTCAGCGTTAAGGAAACGAGGGAGTTGGATACAAGTTTTGCACCTGTCAAGCTGTTACAGAAAACTCGGTCAATAAGAAATTGCAGCAGCATAAAATGACAACAAGAACAACAACGCTGACGATGAAAACGAAGAAGATGACGATGACGATGATGACGACGACGACGACAACAAGAGTGCAAGCAAACAGAAATAAGAAGACAATCAGCAACAGAACAGCGGGACGGACAGACGGACAAAGCAAAAAGAAAGACAAAAGACACAGTAAGATGTAGAAAAATTTCTTATTGTTTACTTTTGCAAAGTTAAAACAAGAAGGAACGTTGTAGTCAAGTATGTGCGACTATGAGATACTCTGTACTAGGGCTGGCAAAAAGCAAAAAAAAAAAAAAACGATTTATAAAAATTTGTTTAATTAGTCGTGCCTTGTCTACTCTGTAAACAATTTTTATGAATCTTAATCTTAAATTTTATGGGATTTTTGACATTAAACATACGTTTTACCCATAAAAAAAACGCATTAAGACTTTGTACTTTCAAACAAACTATTTACAAAATTGAAAAAAACATCTAGAAAATTTTTTTTTTTTTGTTTGTAATTTGTCTTGTAAATATTTATGTATAGCATCTGAAATATTACAATATTATATATATTGTTCGAAAGCTCTAAGTATTTTTCTTTTCAAAACTGTTTAAAAAATAAATTTCGACTCGAAATTAACGGAGTTATTGTGAAAAATAAGAAAAAAAAATTTTTCGATTTTGGAAGTATATCGGCAAATTTTGTTTTACGCGATCAGAACTGTAATCCCTACTCTAAGGCTTCTCAGCAACTTTTGTTTTTTTTTTTTTGCAATAAATTTGGAAACAGAAAATTTAGTTTTTAGGATTTTTAGGATATAAATTGTTTCTGGAAATGTATGCGAAACAAATATCAAAACTGTGACTGCCTAACGCTCAACTGATTGCCTGATTTAGAATATATTTACACCTTATAGGATCTATTATGCCTCCATTTTTTTTTTTTTTTTTTTTTATGTCTGTTACAAACATTTGCACAAAACTGAATACTCCAAATTATAGCGTATAAAAATAAACTAAAAACTAAAATAAAATATAGAGTATGTAACTGCAATTTATCTTTAAGCAAAAATGCGTAACAAGTCTTAAATTTATCTGCAATCTGTTTCATGACGCGCTTTTTATTCTATCAAATAGTTGTCAGTTGCAAGCGTAAAACGCCTCAAGACAAGTAAGCACAACGCTGCGCAGCAAACAAAAACAAAAAAAAAGCGAAAATTAATTTATGCAATTAAAATTTAAATTTCAGATAGAAAAGTATCTAAAGTGTTACACGAACGAAAATGAATGAAATTTGCTATGCAATATTTTAAGATTTAAAATTTATAAATTTTATTTAAAGTGAACAGAATTTATTACTTAAACGAAACAATGCACAAAATTTAATGAAAAATAAATTTAATAAAAAGTCAACAACTGATTTCATTCAATCTAGTCGCTCGGTTTTTCTTTTGTTTGTTTTTCTTTCCAAGTAAAATGTCAGTTTGAACTTTTTATAATATGACTCATATAACACATATTTTTTTTTTTGTATTTAGAACTATAACAATTACGATTTCCGGTATACAAGCCTCTTCCGTTTGACATTCAACAAATGTCGATTTGATGACGCGTTTACCAGAACAGAAAAACAGGTCAGAGAACATTACAAAGCTGACCATTTATGCGATGCATGAAATGTCATCAATGAATGAATGAATGAATAAATAATAACAACAACAACAACCAAAACAACAACAACAAAAAGTATATCGAATAAACTGTAAAACAATAGAACAATTATTTCATATAAATGAGAACCGCTGTCGGCATACGACCTAACGGATACATACAGCAACAGGTGCTGCGTTGAGATATAAATTACAACAACAATAACAATAAAATAATAATTTAAGGTTAATTTGTTAGATGCAACTATTGCATAAACATGGAAATTCTATAAAAAAAAGCTAGAACCACAAAAAAAAATCTTAACGAAGAGAAAATACATAACGCCAAATAACTAGACAGACGGACGGACGGACATGCCTAGAACTATATATCTCGTTGAGCTAAAACATGATGTATGTACTTTATATGGTCTGTTAGAAACTAAAATGGATAATTATCCGTGTAGCTTCAACTCTTTCTGTGAAGTGAAACTAGCGGTTTGAGTTTTTAAGCAGTTCTTACCAAAAACAACACAAAAACACGGACGCTTCAAGATAAATGCAAGGTTCCTTGGTGTTCTGAAAAATTAACAGAGCAGTAAATGAGAAGAATATAGAGCTGCCCTTCGTAGAGGAAGATGACGCTGGTGTTTATCCCAAAACAGGTTAACTGACGCACAAAACTGAGAAAATCTTACAGATCTATTAGTCTTATTTCTTTTATACTTAAGAACCTTAATGGAATGGTCTAACAACCCTCTTTATAAAAACCAACTTGCCAATAAGTAACGGGAAATCAACGTTGGGTGCTGGTGAGCACTAAGTGTTGAGAAAGCCTTGCATCCAAAAGCAAATTCCTCTTTGTGAAAGGGGCTTGTTTTTTCCACAATATATTGGGGCTAGTATACTAAAAACATACAAAAACAAGCAAGAACGTTAACTTCGGAAGCACCAAAGCTCAAATACCCGCCACACGAAACTTTATTAATTTTCTTGAAAAATTAAAAAATAGAAGGTGAGTTTGGATGGGACTATATGTTATAGTGGCTCGATCCTTGTCATATCGGAAGCATATTCATAGGATAACAGTAAAAGTGATTTTACACAGATTGGAGTGAATATATCCATAAATAAGAACTATTTTCATACAAAATCTGAAAAATGGGCGCTTGGTTTGTATGGGGGCCATATCAAAAAATGGGCGTGGCACCTTTCTTTTGAAATTGGATGGATGGATATTGGATTAAAAGTGTTTTTACTCGATTTGTAGTCAAAACATTCATAAATAATAACTATTTTCATACAAAAAAATCAAAAAAATTGTAAGTTTGTATGGGGCTATATCTAAAAGTGGGCGTGGCACCTTGGTTCTAACATACAAACTGCCTAGGAACACGAAAAGCTTAAGTTTAAAGTTACAGGCTAATATCTTTAAAACTTTCCGAGAAAAACGCATTGCAACAGACAGACGGACAGACAGACAAACAGACGGACATGACTAAATCGATTCGTCTCGTCGAGCTGATCAATAATATATATACTTTATGGGGTCTCCGATGCCTCCTTTAATGCGTTACAAATTTTCCGACAAACTGATAATAACCTTCACACTATGTGTGGCGGGTATAAAAAAGCAAATAATTTTTGTATAGGAAAATTTAGAAAATCGACTTCTTGTATGAACCGAATGTATCAAAGGCATTGTTTTAGTGGAATTTTAATTAGTTTGCATTATTGCCTTTCCAAAGGAACTGGTTTGTAACTTATCGGTTGCATGGTTTCAAAGTACATAGCGGACATAGAAACATTTTGTACGATTTTATATATAATAAAGTAAGACCAAACCAAGCCATTTGGAATTTTTATGAAAACCAAAGTTCTTTCAAATTAGCTAAATTCATTGCACTTCGTTTGAGATATTCCCTTTTTTCCGTTTATATATATTTTTTTTTTTTTTTGGTCCTTTGAAAAGTGTTATAATCTCGGATGATTTTCTATGCTATCTCTCAAACGAAATGCGCAATTTCTAAACGCCACTTGACTTTTACTCATCATTACGCAAAATTGTTGTTGCATTTACATACACAGACCCATTCTCTTAGCATGCATTCAACAATATATTTTAGTCAGTCAGTCAGTCAGTTAGTCATTCAGTAGCACCTTTACAACTCAAATCTATCTTATAAATAAAATAAAAAAAATATATCAAAAAAAAGAATTCTACTTTAATTCAGAATGAAAGCGGTAAATCGTTGAAGCAGCAGTCAGTCGCGTCGTTGTTGTTGTTATTGTTTGTGATGCATTCAGTTCAGTTCAAGTCAACACAACTCAGCTCAGGTTCAGCGCGTTACCGTAAGTCTGTCAAGCGTAAAAAAAAATCATCGCGTTCGTTGCGATTTTTGAATGTGATGTGAAGTGATATGGTGTGTTGGTGTACATGTGTATGAAATGGAATGGAATGAGATACAGTATAGTGTATAAGATAGTACACTCTCACAAGTAGCGAAACAATTGCCGCAATCAAACGGCCAACAAATAAGCGTCCAAACAACCAACCAACCGACCAACCGACCAACCGACCTACCCGACCCAATCCAATTCGACGAACCATGCAAGCAAACAAGTCAAGCACATTCATTTTGATAGTAAACAACAACAACAACAACAACAACAAAAAGAGTCACTCGATAAGTACTACACACGTATTTACTATGTAGATACTCTTATGATTGTATATGTAAGTAGTTGAATTCGAATGAATGTACACTATTACCCATTATTAAGTCAGGTACTCATATGTACTCGTTCATACATATTTAAAATACATAGTTCTCTGTTTCATATTCTCAATGTCTCTCTGCCTGTCTGTCTGTCCATGTAGTCATATACACACATGCACATTTTATGCAAAATGTTTTCCATGGATTTTAAATTTTTTTTTTTTTGTTTTTCATTCATTGCAGTTTTTTTTTTTTTTTTTTTTGATTTAAGAAATTAGGAGGAAAAATTTTCCTGGATTTTTAATTTTTTTTTCTATTCCAAAAAACCAGTGTTGACAAAAAAAGTGATTTTTGAGTCGCATAGCGAAAATCGCAGTAACTGCAAATAGTGATTAAATCACAGTTCGCGCTTTCACTGTTTTGACGAATCACTTGATTCTTTTACTGTTTCGGTGTTCAAGCGAAAATGTACGATTTGCAAAGCAACAAACAGTGATAAATTTCTCGAAGAGCGATATACAAAATCGCCGATAACTGAGCATATTCACTGAGGATTAAGAATATTGCAAATTACTACTTTCAACATTGCAAACTTTTTTAAATCACTGTGAAAAAAATCACAGAAAATAAGTTTCGGCCAACACTACTAAAAACGATAAAAATTAAAATCGTAATATTTTAAACGAAAATATTTTTGTTTATAAAAATTCAAACTCGCAATTCCTAAATAGAAAAGTCTACTTTAATTCTCTCAGAATTGTAGAAGAAAAAAAGAATTAAAAAATTATGAGCTCTGAGAGTGATAAACGTTTACGTTCTTAGCTTTATTTTTATACCCGCCACACATAGTGTGAAGGGTATATTCATTTTGTCTGAAAGTTTGTAACGCATTAAAGGAGACGTCGTAGACCTCATAAAATATATATTCTTGATCAGCTCGACGAGACGAATCGATCTAGCCATGTCTGTCTGTCCGTCCGTCTGTCTGTCTGTATATTTCTAGCATCTTTTTTATTGAAGATATAAAGATATTAAGCTGAAATTTGGAACTTAAGCTTTTCTCGGCAACGACTATTATGAGTTCGAGAATTAGAGTGCCACGCCCATTTTTAGGTATAGCCCCCATACAAACTTTCCGTTCTTTTCCGATTTTTTGTATAAAAATTGTAATTATTTATGAATGTATTCGCTCCCAATTATGTAAAAACATTTCTTTTGTCATCCAAAACCAAGATGCCACGCCCTCTTTTAGGCATAGCCCCATATAATCTTTCCGTTTTTTCCGATTTTTTGTATGAAAATGGTTATTATTTATTCATGAATTTACTCCATATTGGATAAAAACTCTTCCAATATCATGGTCCCCCCATTTTTAGGTGTTTCTTCCATATAAACTTACCGCCCATTTCCAGATATTTTCGAGAAATATGTTGTTATACATATCTGCATTTTTAGCTCAAAATTTTAAATTAATACTGTGTGTAAACTTGGGTGACCACTGATGATTACTCATAAACTCTTTTAAGATTCGTGTGGCGGGTATTTAAGCTTCGGTTCTACCGAAGTTAACGTTTTTTCTTGTTTTTTTTTAATTTGCTTAGACCATAATTTCCAAACTCTTCTTGTTCTCGAGTGTGTAGATCTTTGGGGTTTTTACGTAACAATTTTTTTTTTTTTCCATTTCTAATGAAAACTATTCACTTCACTTGTTGCTTATGTGTGTACATTTTTATCCTTTTGTTCCTGTTAGGCAAATTAAATTGCTCGTAATTGCAAAATGGGGGTTCTGTGTGTGCATATAGAATTTAACAAGAAGAAAATGTAGAAAAATAAAAAGGAGTATAGAATATTCTCCATTCATTCCATTCCATTCCTTTCATTCATTCATTTATTCAGAGAACTCTCTTGCCGCATCCTTTTATGCGTGCTATACAATATGTTATGTTATGTTCGTTCGTTTGTGTAGTTATTTCCCTTTTAGATTTCTTATTGTTGCTTCATTCATTCATTCATTCATTCATTCATTCATTCACACACTCACTCACTCGCTTACTTACTTGGAATATTTTCAACTTTTATACTCTCGAGTGCACTTTATTGCTTTGGGTTACTTGTATTCATTTTTTTTTTTTTTAGCTGCCCTTGTGTATTCATACAGATTCCCTCTTGCCAATAACACAAAAAAGGAGAAAAAAAAACTAAATGTCTTCTTTTGCGTAGCTCAATTTATAAATAGCAAATAATTTCAATGCTTAATAATAATAATAAAAGAAAAAAATACATATATATAAATATAAAAAAAGACAAACAAATAAACGAAGGCCTCAAAAACAAGTAAACAACAGCAATGCCACATCACCATTTCGCTGTTTCGCAGCAGCGGCAAAAGCGGCAACAGCGGCCACAGCAGCATGCAGCGATTAAAAACCATAGATACACATGAAATGCGTTCTTAATTTGAAAGCTGCGGAAAGCCGATATACATAAATACTGCACACAAAAAAAAAAAATAAAAAATAAATAAAAAATAAAAACATGAAAAAAATTGAATAAATAACTACCCACAACGAAGTCACTCACAGTGAAGTGCAGCAGAATTATTATGAGGCACAGTTGTGAAAGTACGAAATGGCTTGAACGCCGAACAAAATATTTCATCCCAATTTCGCCTATTCCGATATATTATTTTTAAGTGCCGATTCTATCTATTCCGAGTCTATTCAAAATTTTTCCATTGTTCTCATGTGCCCTAAATATTTTCATATATTACGCATAGAATTTTAAAAGCTGTGCTTGAAGATTGAAGAGCAGAGGCATAACAGCACGTATATAGTATATGTAACATTATACATTCTTGATCATCATTGTTAGCTAAGTCAAAACATTCGCCTATCATATGAAACTAGTTATAATGGGTAAGCCCACATGCAAGCCAATACAACACATTTTTTGAATTATTGCCTATCTCTTTTGTGTCCCTAACATTTGTTGTGTCTAAAGATACTCGCTGCGTTATAAAATATTCGTTGTGCCCTTAACATTCGTTGTTTCTTTTTACTCGTTGTTTCTTTAGTACTCGCTGTGTCTGTAGAACTCATTGCATCACTAGTTATGCCTTAATCACGTCATGTCTTAATCACTCGTCATGTCTAATCACTCGTTATCTTTAATATTCGTTATCTTTAGTACTCGTTATGTCTTGATCGATCGATATGTTGTTAGTACTCGTTATGTCTTAATCACTCGTTATGTCTTAATCGCTCGTTATGTCTTTAGTACTCGTTATATTTAGTACCGTTATCTTAATCGCTCGTTATGTCGTTAGTACTCGTTATGTCTCAAACACTCGTTATGTCGTTAGTACTCGTCATGTCTTAATCACTCGTTATGTCGTTAGTAGTCCTCATGTCTTAATCATTCGTCATGTCTTAATCACTCGGTATGTCTTTAGTACTCAATGTGTCTTTAGTACTCGTTGTGTCTATAGTAGTCGTATTACCCGTTGTATCTTAAGCACTCGTTGTATCTTAAGTACTCGTTGTATCTTTAGCACTCGTTCTTTATATAGACACTAGTCTTAGGCACTTGTTGTATCACTCTTTATGCCTTAATTACTCGTTGTATCTTCAGTACTTGTTGTATATATAGTACTCGTTATATCTTAAGTGCTCGTTGTATCTTAAGCGCTCGTTATATCTTAAGCGATCGTTATATCTTAAGTGCTCGTTGTATCTTAAGCGCTCGTTATATCTTAAGCGCTCGTTATATCTTAAGTACTCGTTGTATCTTTAACATTCGTTCGTTGTGCCCTCAACATTCGTTGTGTATATAAAATGATCGAATTGTGTAAATTTTGTCTATCTATGAACTTGTCTATTTAATATTCACTGCTTCTTTATGCTTTATATTACAATAATAATGCATATACGCAAATGCCACTGTGTGTATTTTATCAAAACAGCGTCAATGTTTTTTTTTCTTTTCTTCTATTGTTGCCTATATTGCTTCATCGTCAAAGAAGAAGTCGCCATTTCCGTTTCCATTTTCCTTGCAGCAGTCACGTTGTCTTTTGACGTGACAAGAAATATCAGAATATATACATAGATATAGATATATATTTAGTATACGCACAACACTATACCACGACACACACACACATCACATACAAATACAAGTATGCCTTGACAACTCTTGACTAGTGCTATTTTCGTAATTTGTGTATGCTTGTTTGAGTGTGAATGTGTGTGTGTGTGTGTTTTTGTGTATGTGCATTGCATAATTTTAGGCATACATCCTATTCGAATTTACATTTTGGGCTTTTAGTTTTGTCACGTGTAACTGCCATATGTGTGGGCAACAATTCGATATAAATAAAATATTACTTTGACGTTACATCTCTCAATTTGTCTGTCTGTCCGTCTGTCTGTTTGTCTAAAAATGCGACAGAGTTATTCATTTATATTTGTCTTCAGCATGTATAGGAAAAAGTAATGCAAATATAATAGCAATTTGATTAGTAGCATTCTTCGTATTTTTTTTGATTATTAGTTACTATTATTTACAAAACACTCGCAAGTGAGATTTACTGTATTTATAGTTGAGCTCAATTTACTAACAAACTTGGTAATTCGAATGTCCGTCTGTCCGTCTGTTTGCCCTTAAGAACTAATGAAATTCGTATGAAAATCAACTTTTATCGTTTATTCAGGTTAAAAATTTTCTATTGCTTTTTTCGGTTTTTCAGCCTTTTTTCTTTTCGTTTCAAAGAATTGAAAAGTTGATTAAAAATTTTACAAATTTTTTTATTCCGCAACAGATATTGGTAATTCTCGGAATCTTATATAAAGATAAAAAAATTTTTTTCCTGCAAGACAAATAGAAATATGTACAATATTTGCTTCACTTCAACATTCTATTAAAATCAATATAAAAAAAAAGTTATTTTAAATGAAGTTTTAAATTATGCATATAGATATATTGCATCTCATACAAATAGTTTGCAGCAGCAAGTACTTCTAAAAGCTTGGAATACACTAAATTTTACAATTTCCATTTCCGAATACTGACATAAGTCTTTAAACTTTAAAAAATCGATATATGTGCCTACTACGATTGTGCTTTCTCTTGTCGATTCAAAGCGATTATTTGTGCAATCGATTAAATCACTCGTTTCAAAATCTATTTTAATCATGCTACAGAGTAGATACATACGTGCGTGCAGCGCCGGGATTCATGGGCCCTATGGGAGAGTTGCTTAAAATCACGGAATAAACAGAATCGGAAAAGATTGCAAAAAACTTGCCGGTGGTACGGAATATTGATCATTAAATTTGAAATTTAAATTTGAGCCTACGAATTTACATTATTCGTATAAAAAAAACAAACACATATTTTTTTTGGAAACTCAAGATCCACGAAACCCATGGAATGATTTCGAAAAACTCGAGAACGGAATATAATAATTTTTAAGCGGGAAGGCGTGTTGGGTTCAAATATTAAGTCTCTACTTCAGAGCTTTTGAATCTCTCAGTGTCGAATGCAGTCAGTGTTGAACACACAAACAATATTAAATAGATCAACATTTCTTAGTGTTTTTTTTTTTTTTTATTTAATTTAAACTTTAAAAAATATATATTTTATAAATTTCAACAAACTCACCATTGTTTCTTCAGAATACCCATTTTATTTGAAGCTTTTTAATACTCCATACAGCGAATGTAAATAATTATTTAGCTGATCTAATTTTTTTATTTATTTTTTTTATGCATAAAAATCAAAATATTTTATTGATTTTTTTTTTTTTACATTTTGTGCGTAATTAGTAGAGCGCACTTTTTTTAACTGTTTTGTATCTTTCACTTTTGTATCTTTTTGTTTGTTTGTTTTTTTTTTTTTTAATTGTTTATAAATAAAATATTTGCTTTAAAAAAAAAATAATAAGTAAGAAAAAGTTTTTATTAAAAAAAAAAAAAAAAAAACTAGGCAGCTGTTAAACATGCAACACCCACAGCTCAGCTGTTACTGTTGCCTATCGTTGCCAATTGCTACAAATTGTGGCAAGACGTCGTTGGTATTTTTTTATTTTTTTTTTATTTATTTAACAAATACTTTTTTTTTTTCTTTTCTTGAACGTCGTCACGCATGCGCAATTTTTAACTATTTGAAGCGAAATGCACGCGAATGTGATTTTTTAATTAATATTTATAGACAACGAAACCAAAAAAATTTAAAAAAAAAAAATACAAATACAAATAAAAAAAAATTCCAAACCATAGAAAATTTTTATATTTTATATCGATTGCGTTTTTTTTTTTTTTTTTTTTTATATTTAGATAGTTTTTATTTTCTTGATTTGGTGTAGCGATTTTCCACTTTTGATATTTTCACTTTCGCAAAAATGGTAATAAAAAATAAATTAAATGCGCATTTTTTTTTTTTTTATTTTTCTAGTTTTTTTTCCTTTTAATTATAGTTTTGTATCTGACCACATTTGGTCAGTAATAAAAAAAAAAAAGTTGAAAAATCACTTTCGCATTTGTTAAAATGGCAAAAACATTTATTTTTTCTTGAACTCAACACACACACACACACTCTCTCATTCAATATGAAGTATCTGTGACGCGTCAATAAATTTTTGAACGTACATTGACTTTTACATACAAAACGTACATTCAAAAGTATCTGTATCTTTAGTTTATTGTTGACTTTGTTAAGGCTTAACTTAAGTTTGCTTAAGTGAATATTTTTGCAACGTTTATGCGTAAACGTAAACGTAAAGCAGGTATTTTTTACTGAAATGTATTATAAAATTTGAAGTATCTCTTTTGAACTCTTACTTCAAACATTACTGGTATCTGGAAACTTCAAATAATTTACGCGACCCAAAAAAAAAAAAAAATGTCTACGCTCACCTCACACGGACGGACATACATGGATAGCTCGATGCGGCTTGTCAAGCTGATCAATACTTTAAATGGACTACGTTGCGCTATAAAATTTTTGAAAATATAGATTATTTTTGAATGGAGTCACATACATATTTCTTAATCTTGCTTCTACATGTGCCCAAAAAATATCAGACAGACAGACAGACATAGTTAGAAACTGACTATAGCCTTTGGATATTGCTAAGAATATGTATATATATATAATATATATTCTTAAAAGAATCTTCTTACAACATGGTACGCTTTTCAGTAAGCACTTCAGTACAAGAATTAAATGTATCTATGAAACTAACTCATATTGCAAACAAGTAAAAGTGCAAAACGATTTGCAAGAGTGTCTAGATTAAAGTTTTATAAAACTTTTTTGCGCAATTATGCACAATTTTGAAAAACCAAAAAAAAAAAAAAAAACCTACAAAAACAAGCTGCAAATGTATCTATGTATCTGTACGTACATATGTATCTCAAGTTTAAAGCGAACTTAAAACCAAAATCAGCTTATTTAAAAAAAATGAAGTTCTTCTTTCATAGTACGCTTTGCTGTATTTCTATCTTTTACAAATATTCTATTTAAAACTTCTATTTCAATTTTAGCATTCATTAACTCATTTACTATATTTTCTTTCATGTTTTTTTTCTTTCCTTTTTCTTTTTTTTTTTTTTCGTTAATTACAATTTAATGATCAGAATTTCGATGGAAAAAAGATTTAGAAAAAGAAATAGAAAAATCTGTCAAAAGGATAAATCAATTTTCTTCTTTTTTTTTATCTTTTGTGTAAGCCAATGACTTTTTCAGATTTTCGGTTGTTGTTGTTTTCTTTTATTTATTCCTTCTTTTATATATTTTGAGGCTAAAAAATATTTCAAGAATTTCATATTTAAATTTGAAATTAGATACCATAAATGTGTTTGTATGCATAAGTAAGAGCGAGCGCGAGTTATGTATGTATATTAGCAGCAAGCAGTGTAATAGAGATAGATATATATGTATGTTTTGTGCGAGAGTAAAAAGCCTTAGCCATGCACTTGGGTTAATTTCACTTGACACCAACAAAAACAAAAAAAAATAATAAAAATAATAATGCACTTGTTTTTGTTGTTGTTTTTTTTTTCATATAAATGAGCGAGGAAGCGAGTGGCCAGAGAGTTCACTTGATTATTTTTGTTTTTGCATTTAATAAAAAAAAAAAAACACTTTGTTTAATAAAAATAAAAAAAAAAAATATTTATAAAAATAAATAAAAAAAATATTTAAAAACGCGTTAATTACTGCTTTACGTTTTTTTTTTTTTAATTATTTATTAATAATTTTTTTCACACACAAACACGACGTAAGTATTTTCGGTTCTTTTTTTTTCTCGACGTCTACGTTTTTACGTTGCTTTTGTTTACGAAGTCCGTTCGCAGACTAAATTGAAATTTGCGGCATGCAACAAAGCGCGGCTCAAAGTCTTTCCCGTTTATTTATATTTTATTTTCATTTTTTTTCTGTGAGAGAGCAGAGCGTTAAGTCAGTAGCGCACAAGCAGTTCGGAGAGAGAGAGAGAGCGTATGTACAAAATAAACATTGAGCGCAACATAGCACAGGTGTGTAAATATGTAAGAGCGGGATGGGATAGGATCGAATGGTATAGCATGGAATGGAATGGGATCGAGATTATACTGCTGCATAGATACAAAAAAAATGTATCTGCGCTGCGCAACTCCGCTTTGTATTATTATTCTTCTTTTTCTTCTTCTTCTTCTTATTATTCTGCTTTATATGCTTTAGCTTTATTTTACTTGCTTTTATTGTTGTTGTTGTTTTTTTTCCTATCTACCTGCTCTTTTGTATAGAAGCAGTGCATGCGGGAAATGTTAATGGAAACAGCAGAGCAGCTGAGAATTACACGCAGCATAAATTATTTATTTAAAAAGATTTAACTGTGCTCAAATACTGCAACGTACTCTGATTTATTTATTTCTATGATCGATCGATTCTCTTTCTTACTATGGAATCCCTTATAAAGTGGGAAATTCGTTTGTGTAGTTTGTGGGTTTTTTTGCTCTCTCTCTTTCTACGTAAAAACGCTGTAAATTCTACATCATCAGAACACATTCAAAACCCTCGCAATGAGTGTGATTACGGTCGAAACTAGAACTATTTTAGAAAAACCCAGAAAGAACGCTGAAGAACTGCAAGATACCCTGTACCCATACTTTATTGTAACGTATTTTCATATAATAACTGAAGAGAATGGGGTAAATGGGGTAAAATGGGGTATTTTATTGGGACTATCATTGGCTCAATTAATTCTCAATTAATTTTTATGGAGGGTACAATTTAAAATAGGTCTTGAGAAAATCTATTTCTATATGATCACTTGACGGCTCAGGACCGATTACGATACTGAGATAATCTCTCTCATACGGCAGAAAGCAGGACGGACGGATAGATAGACAGATAGACAGGCAAACGATGGGCAGACATAGCTAAATCGACTCCCCTATATATAGATAATTTGCCTCCTTCTGCCAGTTACATATAGGATTTCGGTGGGTTTGAAATTGATCAAATAGCAAAAATTTTTTGCAGTGTACATTTTTGTTAGATGAGAATGCAATGACACCAAAATATAACAACAACAACAACAACACTGTTGCATGCATGGTCAATTTCACTACACTTGGCAAACAAGTTAGAGTGAAAGAGACAAAAGAACAAAGATTGTAAAGCAATAAAAATAATTGCATAGAAAAGTGCAGTAAATGAATAACAAAGAACAATGCGAAGAGAAGAGAAGCGAGTAAGAGGTGGGTAAACATGAAAACTAAACATATTGCACCCCTCTCTTTTAACAATGTTCACCCAATCATTCTCTCTCTCTCTCTCTCTCTATCTCTGGTTACCTATCATTCACTCACGTTCTATACCCGCCCGCCTGCCTGGCCTGTCATTCTTTCTGACAATTACACTGACTCACCCACAGCAACGCATTGTATTGCGACGTCAGCTCAACGCAGCGCAGCATAACATAAACAGCACCGCATACCATACACCTCCCGCACTCCCTAATGACCAGGAAACGTAAAAAGGTGTTACACACTACGAGACTATTGAGCTAACAAGCTTGCGAGCGAGCGAGCGAGAGAGAGAGAGAACGATATATACAAGAGAAACGGAACGGAAATCAAGTGTACAAAGTGTATGAAAACAAAGAACAAGTACACAAAAGAAATTGGCAAAAGATATTACTGCTTCTTCTTATTATTTTTCTTCTGCCTCTCTGCTTCTGCTTCTTGTTATTCATCATTTACTGCGTTTATTATTTATTTTTCTTCTGCTGTTCTGTTTGTTTATTTTTATTTATTTATTTATTTTTTTTTTTTAGTTTTTTTTTTTCTACAGCTTCTTCTTCTTCTTCTACTTCATTCATTTCCATTCAATATATCAAGTGTTAAGCGCAAAAAAATACAAAAGCAGTCATGTACACCAACCAATATAGACAAACACAGATGCACAGATACACAGATACATTCACATAGTTCTAGATACAATTGTACAACATAGATACATATTCTGTGTCTCTCTATCTATCTGTCTGTCTGTCTGTATGTGTGCCTCTTAGCCACCGGCAACAATTGAATGAGAACGAAACACGTAAAAATTTTCTGGTCCAAAGCAAACATTGCAATGTATGATCAAAGACGACGACGATGACGACGACGACGAAACGAATACGACGAGCTCTGAGCCGAACCTGGTTACGTTACGCACAGTGATTTGCAATTGATAACATTTTTGAAAAATAATAATAATATTTTTTTTTTTGTAAATAACTTAATTGCCTGAAGCGTATGGAGAGCTGCCGTCGTCCCAAAGTCGTCCCGTCGCAAAGTTTACGGGAACGGCAGAACCAGACTTTGATTGATGCCTTTTTTTCACTTCAAACATTATTTTTTTTTTTTAATTGACCAAGCTTCTATGTGCAATATTTTTGCCTTAATGGCTTATTTCGTCTTAACTAAAATAATTCGTAGGGTCTTCTATTTTTCTGCTGTATTTTAGACTTTCGAAATTTATTTACTGAGATTTGCTTTGAACAAAAGCCTCCATAACATTTTTACATTCTGCTTTCTGTTTCTTAATTTTTCGATAATTTTAATCTTATGTAGAATTTAAGCCACTGTGCGTACATACGCAGACAATTGTACAAACACACCCACACACACACACACAAAATACAAATCGCAGCTAATAAAAAAGGACAACAACAAAAGGTGTTTTTTTTTTTCGGAAAATTTGCTTTTAAATGTTTACTATAATCGCAAAACAGTTTAAATTGTACAAATATTTTTGTATCATTTACTAAAGATTTTTTAATTTTACGAAACTTTCGTACATTAACGAACGAGTTTCGTATTGAAAACGTAGACCAAATACAGTCAACTGCAATAATAAAACGTTCGTCCAATACTGTCAATTTGCGCACACATTGAACTAACAAAAATAATTTAGTTATAAATGATTTTCTATATAGTACAAAAGTATTCGTAAATTAAAGAAAAGTAACGTATTTGCAACTACAAAAAATTATGTTTTTTTTTTTTTTTAAATAAATTTTTATTACGATTCACCACGAATTTTCGTAAAACTTCAAAAGTTTAGCGTCCATTTCGTACAATGAACGAAAACGAAACAAAATAAAAAAAAAAAAATTGCGGAAGTGTTTTTGTTATATGTTGACAAGGTTTCAAATGGTGTTGTTTAACTAAAAAAAAAAAAAAGTATTGAGCTACGAAACTTTCGTACATTGTACGAAAATTTTAAATAAATTATAATTTGGGTTATTCAACGAAATGCTCGGCAACTCGTCGTTGAATTATTGTCTTCTTTAAATCTTTATATTAAAACTTTAAAATCTACTGAAGTTTATCGTCTTCTTTAGATCTTTCTTCTTCATTTTTTATTTTTTTTTTATTTAACATTTTAGACATAATGCGTCTTTGTGGTTATTATATTCTTTATTTCTTACTTTACTTTTCTTTTTTTTTTTATATTTATAATGAAATAAATCCTGAGAAAGGCAACCTGTTACTGAACCTACCTCAAAATGATTTCATGTAATAGCAACAACAACAACAAAAACAAAAAGAAATAAAAAGCATTGCACTTGGCACGTCGTCAGCGTAGTCAACGTCATTGTCAACTTCGTCGTAGTCATCATCATCGTCTTCGTCTTCGTCGTTGTCATTGTTATTATCAAAAACAACAACAACAGCAATATCGAATGTATCTGTGTATCTTTTTTCCTGCTACAAGTACAAATATGTATCTATAAAGTGTAACTAAAGAAAAATTCAACATCATTTGGCATGCAATGCACACAGCACAACACAGCACAACGCAGTACAACGCAGTACAGCATAGCACAGCAAAGCAAACGATTGAGTGACACTCTGACGTTGTATCTTTGATGTTTGGGCTCGGCTTAACTTGGCTCGGTTTTGGCTTAACTTGGCGTCTTGACTCGTTTTGATACTACTCAATTCTCGACAGACAGACAGACAGAAAGTACATAGATACATATGGACTACGTGTATACATATTGCAGCACGATTGCGGTTAGAAAGATATCTTCAACTTGATTGAGTTAAAGAAAAAAAAAAAAAAAGAAAATTCTGTGAAATGTGCAGCGATGCATTAAAAATTATGTCTGTCTGTCTGTACATTAGGTTCTTCTTCATTTTATTTTATTACATTGCATCTATGTATCTTTTCTTTGTCATAATTCTAAGCGTTGCAAATGTGCACTTCTTAAAGTTAATAATGCCAGTTGAAGTATAAAAAAAAAATACAAGTTATGTAAGTATTAGCTGCCTCAAATTACAAACTCAAGAAAAATTGATTGTAATCAGTTAATGTTTTTTTTTTTTTTTTTTTTTTTTTTGATACATTGATACTTTGATTATTTGCTTGTATTGCGCAAACTGTTGCAAGCAACTTATGTTACCAAATTATTTAAAAAACTATACTAATTAAATTGACATTGATAGCTTTTGCTACTTTTTGCGCCGCTCATATATTTTTTTTTTCCAGTTAAATCAAATTAAAAAAATTCGAAACTGTCGCTTTTTGTTAAAGTACATAATTCGATTTTGAGAAAGTTTTTTTTTTAAAATTTTATAAAAAAAACCAGTTAACTAAATTGTTGTAGTGGGTACGCACAGCATGTCCATACGTACGTCCGTCCGTCTGTCTGTTTGTTTAGTTTTTAATTACTTCATATTTATGAAAGTGATTTACTTCATTTCAAAACTCGAAACTTTTCTATTTTATATAAGTTTTTTTTTTTCATTTATATTTTGTATTTACTCACCGTATAGCTTCCTGACGCAGTGTTTGATCTCCCAATAAAAGTTCAGTTCTACCTTTTGATATGCTACTTGTCGGACTGCTGCTGCTACACTGTTGCAATTCCGTATGTTGCTGTTGTAATTGTTGTTGTTGGTGCGGTGCTGTTTGTTGTTGTTGTAATGAATGCACCGTGTAATGTGAATTAAGTAAATTTTTACTATTGCTTGCCTCGTGTAAAACGTCCTGCAAAAAAAAAAAAAAAATATAGAAAAAATTAAATAAAATCTTGTAGATTTACATTTTGCAGCAAAAAATTACAATAAATAAAAATTAAAAATTGCTGTAATTAAAAATAAAGAAAATAATGTTTTTTTTTTTTTATTATTAAAAAGTTTTTAAACATGCCAAAATGAAAGTCTTCGAAAAAAAAAGAATTCTTTAAAAAACAAAACAAAATACATCAGTGCTGGACATACTTAGTCACTCTTACTCATATTCAAGATTAAATCGTTATTCTGTTGCAAGTTGTATAAACTTCTAGATTAACTAGGCAATTTAGCTTTGTCCATCTCCGTCCGTCCGTCAGTCTGTCTGTCGGTCCAACCACAGTTCCGTCTGTCCGCACATTATGTTCATGTTCATCCATACGCCATATTGGCTCAAAAAATATTATTTAAATTTTAATAATGAAATTCAAAAAACTTAAGATTTGAATTTTAAAGAGTAGAGCCTCGTACAAATCTAGCGCAAAATTGTATACCCTGTACCCCAACCCAAACCCAACCCGTCCGTTAGTGGATTATCTCGGAGACTTAGAAGAAGCAGATTTGAAACTTAGACTCTTTCCAGCTGTCAAGTGTTCATTTAAAAAGCCCCATTTGATAGGTTACCTCACACATAAATCTGCTCGAAAAATTTGAGTTTTTGCATAAAAATGTATTTGCGAGACCCAACAAAATATTGCAAAAGAAAATATAAGGACCCAAAACAAATTTTTGGTAAACCCTTTAAATTTTTGTATTCCCATTTTTTTTTTTTTTGTGTAATTGAAGCAAAAATTTGTCTACAGAATCACTCGCAATTGTGCATATTCAACCGCTTCGTTTTTATTTTTTTTTTGCTTGCTTTATTTTTGTTTATTCAAATGTTTCATAAATTTTTGAACACACTGTAAAAGCAAAAAGCAAAAAAAAAACCAAAGAACAAAAGAACAAACTAAAAAACACAAATTCAAACTCAAGGAAACATGCTGTTTGCAGGCTGCAAGACGTGTTGCTGCCGTTAAAACGAAAAAAAAATAAAACGAAAAACGGAAAACTTACCTCACGTCTCGGTGGATACATATTATTCGATATAAATAAATCACAATTATTTGTATAATGAGCAGCAACGCTGCCATTGCCGCTGATTAAAGCGGCATTAGCAGCCACCGCTGCAGTCTCAGCGGTTGCTGCAACACCAGCAACTGGACTAACAGTAGCAGCAATATTATTGTTATTTAGCAATAAATGTTGCTGTTGTTGTTGTTGCTGTTGAAAAGCTGTTGTTATATTATTGTTATTTTTGTTATTGTACAATTGCTGCTGCTGTTGCTGTTGTTGTTGGTGTTGTTGCTGCTGCTGATTTTGTTGCATTTCAGCAAATGCTTGCTGTAAATGTTGCTGTGATATTGCTGTTGAATATTCGGTCTTTGGTGTTGTTGTACCATCCGTTCTAATTGTTGTTGCTGCAGCGGCTATTGTTGACGTCGTCATCGTCGTCATCGTTGTCGTCGTCGTCGTGTCGCTGCATCTGCTACAGTTGATGGCAACAATGGCGGTGGGTATATTTCAGCAGCTGTAATTATTTGATTTGTTGCCAATGCAAGCGGTGAGGTTGATGTTTGTGCGTCTACAAATATTGTTGCTGGCATTTGTAATGGCGGCGGTTTATACGATTGTTGGCTGTTGCTGTTGTTGTTGTTGTTGCTGCTGTAAATGTAGCTGCATTTGTTGTTGCAGCTGCTGTTGTTGTTGCTGTAATGTTGCTGGCAACTGTGCATGTTTATTGTTGTAATTTATAAATGTTATGCCACCATAATTAGCATCAACAACATCATCATCATCATCGTCGACATCTTCGTCATCATCCTCTTCGGCTAAATGCTGTAAACTGCTTGCAAGCAATGATTTTACTTGTAGCGGTTTACCAGCAGCAGCGGCAGCAGCCAATTGTTGTTCGCAATTGTTGCAATTGCAATTGTTGCTGTTGACTTTGCTGATAGATGTGGCCATGCGTTGAATTAGCGGAACTAGAACCAGCAGCTGCAGCGCTATGATTTGATTTTGGTGTTGCTGTTAACGATGAAATCGAAGGTGTTGCTGTGCCGCCACCACCAATACTGCCAACGATACTGCCGCAACTGTCACCACCAATACTACCAGCGACACCAACACCGACACCAACACCGATACCGACACCGACACCTACACCACTGATACCACCACCTCCTGCTGCTGCTACAGCAGCTGCTGCCGCTGTTGCATTAACAATAGCAGCTGTTGTTGTTGTTGTTGTTGAATTATTTGCATTTGTACGATCGGCAGTCGCTGCAGCGGCAACTGTTGCCGCTGCTGCTGCTGTGGCAGTTATTAATGCTTTTGTGCTCTGTTGTTGTTGTTGCTGTTGCTGTTGTTGTGATTGGTGTTCTTTACTACTGCCAACAGCATGCGCTGCTGCTAGCGTTGTTGTTGTTGTCAATGTTGCTGCTCCTGTAACCGTTGCAGCGATCTGTCCAGCGGATGTTGCACTACCAGCAGTTGCCGTTGTCATTGTTGAGCTGCTGCCTGTTATTTGATTGCTTGTAAATGATGTAACATAAATGGGCGTCGAATCGTTTAGAAAGCTTAAATCCTGTTTTTGCGCTGTCGTTGTGCCGCTTTTTTGTCTGTTGCAACTATTTTTGCAGCGTTTCAAAAATATTTTTTTTGCAAATCGATCGAACGTTAAAATGTAGAAAGAAAAAAAAAAGAAAAGACACAACCATAACAAGAGAAAGAAAGACAACAACAGAATTGTGTAAGAGAATTATTTAATTGTTTAGATTAGCTGCATTAAAATAATTGAAAATAATTGAATTATTTTTCAATTTTCCATTTCAAATGGAATAGAAAAAAAACAACAACAACAAAAAAATTGATTTTGTAAAAATGCGCAGAAAATATTTTTATATATTTTTTTTTTTTCATTTCAAGAATTCACTGTATAGAGTGCCCCAGAGTTAGTAAAGTGCTGGCAACCCTAAAAAAAAATATTAATTTCACAGCTGACTGTTTTAGGTTACATAAAATTTACTCCAAACAACAACAATTTGCGATTTGGTAAGACCGATAAACTTTAAATTTGTAACCGATAGCAGCAATGCAAAGAAACATTTTGAAAATGAAACATAACTTTTGCGATTTGAAATCGAACGAATTTACTAAAACGTAAATTTCAAAATTTTTTCCGATTACGAAAGCAAGTCGGTAGGTACATAGGTGTCACTTTTAGAGTTTTTAAGTTGTACTCTGTAAAAGCGCTTCCATGACTTGAAGTCCTTTTAAGCTAAATTTTGGAAAAAATTTTAATTTTTTTTAAATATAATTTTTACCTTTTTCGATAATTGCGTAATATCGACTGGCGTGACACGATTCAGCGCCGCTAAACGTTGCAAACGTTCTCGTGCATGCTCCTCGACTGCAATGACAAATGCATCCTGCACCGAATTGCCAATGTCCCAAGCTGTAAAATAAAAGGAAAAAAAATAAAAATTATAATTAGCAAACAAATTTCGACACTGTTCGAGAACAGCTGTTTTTACAGCTGTGTGATATAAGAAACAGCTGTTTTCATATGAAAATCAGCTGTTGCAAAATAAATGAAATGCAACAAAAATGCTTTAATATTTTCTTAACGCAACGATTTAATTTTTATTAATTTTTAAATGACTTTAACGCTTCAAGCTAATTTATGCTGTTTATTATCTTTGATGCGCGTTAACTTAGCGTAAGAAAAATTACAAAAAAAAAAAAAAAAAGAAAGAAAAAATAAAGAAAGATAGAAAGCAACACAATTAACTAAGTAAGTTGGTCAGTAGTCCAATTGGCAACGGCAATAAGAACAAATTATGTTGTTGTTTCAAGGCGAATAGCGCATAAATATTCTGCGACAAATGCAACAGCTTACTATCTCTCTCTCTCTCTCTCTATCACTCTATAACACACTTAATATATTTCTGTCTCTATCTGGCATTAACTTTATTGTTAATTGAGGTTAATAATGATTATATGCATATTTATCACACTCTCTGTCTCTGTCTCTGTCTTTTTTTTTTTACTTTGACTAACTTAATTACAGCTTAAAGCGGTTTTCAATGACAACTGCAAAAGGTGAAGAGTAAGAATGACAGGCAGAGAGAGAGAGAGCGAATAGAGATAGAGATGCTTAGACACAAGATAACTAAGCCTAAAGAAGTAAATGATTCACCCAATATTCACAATAATCCTGGAGAAGACTACGGAATAACAAATTGACAGAGGCTTCAGACATGTCTAGAGCACATTTAGTCAAGGCATTGCCAACATCAAGTATTAAAAGAAGAAAGTACGTAATAGAAATGTTTTAATGATCTCTTCTCGGAATGCCAATAACTCTTCTGTCTGTTTTCAAGAAAAATCAACTAAAAACTTAAGCAAAATTAATTTTTTTCATCATACAAATCCAATGTTTTCGTAATCCAAACTGTGTCAGTTTTCTAGTTTTAAATCGCAATTAATTCTATTTAGATCTATTTTTTTTTTTCTTTATTATTAGCCTCTAACAATAATAAGTGTCGTCGTAGTCGTTGTAGTCGTAGTCGTTTAATATGACACCCACATAGGGTTGTGTGTACCTAGTTGCAATATAAATAAACATAGAGTGGGCTGTATTGAACTAGATTGTTGGCCTGTTGGTCGGTATTAATACGCGGAAATGACAGTGAACAGAACAGCGAAGAACAGAGAAGACAAATGAGATTAAATAGCCGTGCACAGCTGGCATTCTTTGGTTACAACAATTTCTTCTCTTTTCAATACATTTCTTTTTTTTTTTTTTGCTTGTTCAGTCTAACTTTTGTTTTTAACTAACTTTTTAGCAGAGTTCCCAAAAAAAAAAAAAAAAAAAAAACAGTGTTGTGTAGCGGCACAAAAGTGTGTTAGAAAAAGAACGTAAATCAGTTCAAACTCGTGTACAATTGTGTGAGTCTTCATAACTTACAAATACACTTTTTTTTTAAACTATTCGTGATGTTTTATGATTTCCCTGAGTAGTGCGCGTTTCATTTGCGAACTCTGATTGATTTTGTTGTACGCAATTAAACGTAAATATACAACTGCAGAGTATCAAATGGCAAAAATAAAAACGAGAAAAAAAAAATAAAATAAAAAAAATGACATCGGCACAATGCCTAATTGGATTTTATTTTAAATTGGCGCGAGTTTTCATTTGCAATATTCTCAAACCTTCAAACTATTGCATACTCGTTTGCTTCCTCTCTCTCTCTCTCTCTCTCTCTCATTCTATTTCTATGCATCTATCTATCTATCTCGCTCTGTCTTTCTTTCCCTCGCCCTATTCTACAGCTATTTTCTACTTTTTCTCAAGAATTTGAAAAGATTCCATTCGGAAATTAAATAAAATTGGAAGCATTACAGCCAATTTTAGCCTTTTTCTCTTTCTCACACACATAGTGTGCTGTTTTAAATTTCTGTACAGTTTACCAAGCTTGAGTGCGAAAGGGAAAAAAAGAAAGCTAAAATAGCATCACTGCTGACTAACATAGGAGTTATTGTAAAGACAATTCTTTAAATTGAAACCTTGGGTGAAGAAATTGAAATTGATTGAATCTTTACGGAATATATTTTGGCAATCTATACACATGAAAAAAAAATTTAATAATGAAAAAAAAATAAAACAAAAAAACAAAAAAATCAATAAACATTACTTTGCACTAAAACATATAAAACCAACAAAGAATTATAAATTCATTTAAACTTAATTTTAAAATTCACAAACAGTTTATTTTGTTGAAAAAAAAAAAATAAGCCTTATTTTGGGTTTTTATTTTTGAAAGAAAGATGTATACGAGATTCTTAAAATAAATTTATCTTCTCTAACGAAAATTGTTGCTGAGAATGTGTGAGTTTAGATAAGCCATTAATATAATTTCTACAACATTTTATTCAGTTCTGCCGCCCTAAAGTAGGCTACAATGTTTCGCTTGTACAAGCCAAACCTGTACAGTTTTCTAAAAGATGTTGCGCTATGAAAATTTCAACTTCTACTTAGAAAATTCGTACAAAGTACAAAAAGTGCAACACTCTTAATAAGTGTTTAGCTGTTTTATTTTTGAGCTGAATAAGATATTTTGGTGGAATCCATTTTGTGTGGATATTCTATAAGGTGATGTCAAGCGAAACGATGGTACCATGCGAACAGAGTATAAAAGAGATAGCTTACTTTTAATTTTACAACCTATTCCAAGTGTGAATGAGATAGAAAATTTGTGTTTGCTGTTTTGTTTTTGTCTCTTTTTATATCAATGGCAATACGGCTGACATTGGTACGAAACACATTAAGAGAGAAAGAGCGCTTAACAATAACTTGCATAATTTAACCAAGCGAATGAGAGTGAATGACTTAGAAGAATGATCGTATGTTTTAGTTATTAAGTCTTGTAAGTGCGAAGGAGATAGACATATATTTATATTATTTGCTGCGATTTGCTTTATTTTTTTGTCTGTAAATATGACTGACGTTGGTACCAAATGTATTGAGAGAGAAAAAACGCTTAACATTACCTTGTATAAATGCAACATGGTGCACCCTATACACCAGTTTTTTTTTTTTGTTTATTATAATCACTAAAAATTTCGCAATTTTTTGTAAAACGCAAACAAAAAAAAATGTGCCTAAATGCGTCAGAGATAAAACCTATGACTAATATTTTTTTTTAATCTTAACAAATAAGCTAATCTAATTGTAAGCGTTACAATTGATAAAAAAAAAAAAAAAAAAAAAAAAACTTTAAGCAAAAATTTTAGTTAATTACGCGGATGCCCCATACAACGCCCTCAATTAGAGTAAATATTGATAACAAAAAAAAAAAAAAAACCAAAAGCTTTATGACACAATACAACGTCAAGATAAGAATTTATTTAGTCAATGTACTACTTAATTCAATTCAGTGACATTGTTTAATTTTCTGAGATAAAAAAAAAAAAATAAATAAAATAAAACCAGGCAAAAGTGGGCGTTAAACCCAATTACAGTTATACACAGATCAGAGCAGACATAAAAAGAATCTGACGTGGACAAGCAATGCACAGAGAGATAATAAGTTAGGAGAAAGTGGAGATTTATAGTATTTGAGGAGTTTCAAGGAGTTTGACTTTAATGAGTAAAAAAGAAGCGGACCTGAAAACCGATGCTAAGTTATTCTATGTTAAGCGTTGAACATCACAAAAAGCCAATGTGTAAACAGCGAGAAAGATGAGTGTTAACTATGGCAATCAATGAGCCCATAAAGAGGCAGTTTCTGAAAAGAATATGAGAAACAACAGCCCATATATGGGATCTGAATCTGGGATCTGATCTGGGATACTAGGAGAAGAAAAATTTGGTGACTTGCAATCTGGCATGTTCTTGATCAGCTCGACGAGATGAATCGTTCTAACCATGTCCGTCTGTCCGTTTGTTACTTGCGAGACTTTTCTCGCCATGGAACGCAATGCATTAACTGGAAAACTGAAGATCAAACGATTAAAAGTAAGTTGTGTCTGTGTATCTAAACTTTGGTTCTAGCGAAATTAATGTTTTTCTTTGTTATTTTTTTTTTTCGCTTGTCATCATCCGGTGCAAATGTTTGGCGCACCCTTTTGTGAGTCATTTCAAGTGCCGTGCCGGATATGGAACGCGAAGAAAGGTGCGCATTAACATGAGTTGCCAGATTATGAGGGCGCCAATTGAAAATTTATGTTGTATATAAAAAAAAAAGGAATTACAAAAAAATCTTTTATAATTTTTTTTTTTTATTAATTTTATTGCATTTTCTTTAATTTTTTTTTTTTAGGTAAGAAAATTTTATCAGAAACACAAAACACAATTATTTTGCTTTTAAAGCCGCTCCTGTTTATGCCTGCTTGCCGAGACATTGACTTCCTTTAATATTTTTTTTTTTAATTTTTTGCAGACAGTTTAGAAGACGCCAACGTAGTAGTTGTCAAGCACAGCATCAGCTACATTCACCATAAAAGTATCTTAAAGATACAAAACTATCAAACATCTTGATTTTTCTTTTCTCTTCTTTTTTATAAACATTTTGTGAACTCTCTGAGCCGAATAGCCAATAGTGTGCCAAATTATAAAAAAAAAAGAAAAGAAAAGAAAAGCAAAGCTATCGAGTCAGAGAGTCGGAGAGAAACCTGCGTTACCGGATTTTTTTTTTTTTTTTTTTTTTTTTTGAATGCAGCAAGCAGTAAAACTTCAAGAGGAGCATTCAAAACCATACAAAAAAACCAAAAACAATGTTACACGCTGCTGCATATATGTTAACTTCTTCACTGACTGACTGACTAATCCAGTACATAGCACTCTACTTCACTTCACTCCATTCCACTTTCATAGTACTTCAATTTATTGATTTCCATATTCAAATCAATTTCAATCAACTTCAAAAAATCTTAAACTCTTTGCACATGTTTCTATTTTTTTTAGCAAACAAAAAATAGTTTAATTTTTCGGAATTCTCGAAGTTTTTCTTGTTTAGTTTTTTTTTTTTTGTATCACAGAAAACCTGTCTAAGCAGTAAAACTGCGCATAGATACATTTGTATCTTTTTTTCTATCTTTTTTTTTTCTTCTAATATTGACGCGTTTTGTTTCCTCAAAGGCCTTTAGCTGCTTTTGCCTTATTATTATTTTTTTTTTTTTTTTAACGTTCTGTCTTGTCGTAGTCGTAAGTTTGCTTTTAATATTTTTTTTTTTTTTTGTATCTATTAATTTCTGTTCATGTGTTTTTGCCTGTCAGCTGACCCGAAAAAAATATGCATAAAAGTTGTTTCGTCTTATTTAAACGACTTCAAAATACGCTGCATAAGTATGAAAGGTGTCAATTGTTTTCTTTGTAGAAAGTTGACTGAAAAAAAAAACAAAACCAGCTACGTACATAAAGCTGTTTGTCCGTCCGTTCATCCGCCCGTGCATTTCTTTGCAAGATTTAGACTTGCATTTTCTTTTTTTTGATATTAAATTCTTTAAAATTTATATTTATATATTTTATCTGACATACTTAAAACCAGCTTCATAAAATTTATTTCCTCCGACAAAAAATGTTATTTATGAAAATTTTATTTTAAGCGGTACATGTCACTTTCTTGTATTTCTTCGGAAAGTTGTTTTCATTTAATTCAAAGCGCACACAACCATCTCGGATTTTTCGTATGAAACAGCAAACGCACAGTGGTGCAGCACTAACAAAAAAAAAAAAAAAAAGTATAATAATAATAAAAGTAAGGACAGAAGAACAAAAGAAATATAAAAGGCTTGCTTGGCCTGGGCAGCACTAAGGACATTGGCCTAGTATGTATATAAGCAGATTGAATAAGTCGCAAATCGCGTCTAAAGCTGCTTCTAAAATTCTTCGGAGAGATCGGAGAAATATGGTCTTGCCCTGATAACGCTTTGGGCATTTCCAAGCAACATCAGAGGAAACTAAGTTTTGTCAACGCTTCCTAGAATTTGGATCGAACACGGCTTTCTAGTAAAAAATGGAATATGTCGATTTATTTTTACTTTATGTTCTTCAGAATTCAGCTTAGTGTAAATATTAAATCGACAGTCGACCTCTTCGAACTGAAATCACACTGACACTGTCCAGCCATAATTTTTATACCCTGCACCCAAGAGATAAAAGGTTAAATTAAGCTTAAGTGCAAATATATGTAACAGACAGAAGTAGGCTAGATAGACCCTATAGAGTATATTTATTCTTGAACAGCATTGGAAGGGGAGTCGAACTAACCATGTCTGTCTGTTTGTCTACCGTATGAAAACAATTTTCTCAGAGATTATTAGAGATAGGGTCAACATATTAGAAACCCAGGCTAATAAAAACTCCAAAACTTTCTTAATCTAGGACCTCTAAGTTTTACTCGACTTCAACGTTCTATTCTAGTGTTCGAGTTCGAGCTATACAGGGGGCCCTTATCGATCGGAAAATCCAGTTCTTCTTTTTAGCTGGTAGCATTGTTTCCGAACTCACACTCAAATAAAGAAGAGAAATGATTTCTCCACAACCAAAGTGAATCTTGAACATCTGTCTCCATGCTACCATATTCAACATTGTAGAAAGAGACTCTGGGTCTTAGAACCCTTAATCATACGCTTCAATTTTGTTATAGAGCCTCATTTCTGTTAAAAATTACCACAATTTCTACTTTTCGTTAATCCACAATTAATTATTAATTTTTATATTTTTTTTTAAGCATTTCTACCACTGTGCGCTGTTTACTACTGCATATGCACAGACATATGGAACATATTTACATATGTATATGTATTTACATACATACACACATGCATACATATATGTATGTGTGTATATGTATGTCTATACTTTTATTCCAACATGCCGCAAACATTCCAAAGATACAAAAAACAACAAAAAAAACACAAAAACAAAAGCAACAAAAAAAAAAACAGACAAAAAAATCAAAAGAAAGAGAGTGCACAAAGCTGCACAAAAAAAAAATTATATAAAAACCTAACAAAAAAAGCGATCATGCTTGAGGCAGAGAGAGAGAGAGAGATAGACACGATTAAACGAGAGAGCGTTTGAGCCAAGAGTTAAAAAAAAAACGCAAAAAAAAAAAACAAAAAATAACAACAAAAAGTGCGGTAAGAGCGAAAAAAAACAACAACAACAACAAAAACCAAGGTAAATGCAACAACAAAAAACAACAAAATATAAAAAGCTGCGAGTAAACAACAACAACAACAAACTTTAAGCTACGAATAAATTCAAAATGAATTTCAGATAGCAACAGTAAAATACAAAAAAAAAAAACATTTTTTTTTCATCATAAAGAATTTGACCTCAAAAGAGAGAGATAAAATAAGCAAGAAATAAACAACAAAAACAAACACGAAAAAAAACAAGTTTATGCAAATTGCTTGAAAACTATTTTGTTTGTTTTTTTTTTAATATCCTGAAAAAGTGAGAATAAACTAAAAAAAAACAGTTTTGCAGCATCAGCAAAGAAAAAAAAAAATGGGAAATATTTATGTAAATAAACAACAAAATAAACTTATTATAAACTTATTATCAGTAAAGCAGGCTTAAGACAGGTCAAGAAATCATTGTTAAGATTTTAAGCGTTATTCGATCAAAAAAAAAATATTAATAAACGGAACGAGTAAACAACGAAACGAGTAAAGAACGAAACGAGTAAACAACGGAACGAGTAAACAACGAACACAGAAACGAGTAAACAACGGAACAAAAAACGAGTAAACAACGGAACAAGTAAACTAAACGGAACGAGTACTAAACGGAACGAATAGTAATCAGAACGAGTTGTATCTGGTGAATTCAGTGGGACAAAAAGGACTTACAATTTGAGTCTTTTCAAATTGATTCTAAACAGTCTACACTCCGAATGTTTATTGCTTAGGTTTCTACGATCCACATTAAATCTAAAGTATTCACATGGATTGGCATTAGAAGTATTTTAACTCAAATATTCTGCCAAAATTTTAGAAGAAAGAACGAACTCAATCGCATAATTGGTTTCGGAGTAATGAAGCTTAAAAATCACAACTTTTGTGTGGATGAGCTATTCAAGTGACAAGTAATACACATAGGTATGGGTGTGCACCTACAAGTAGAAACCGTATATTAATTATGACATTCAAATTATTTAGAACTGAGAATATTTTAAGTTTTAAATAGGTAGAAGCAGACAGACAGACAAACAGGCAGACAGACATGACTGTCACGATTTGCATCGCCTACGCATCCTTTGGTACGATGCACTATATAAACTGAATACACTAGCAGCAGATCGCATCACAGTGAAATATTCAACAGATTCCTCCTGAAGTAAATGTTTAACATTACCGGTTTCGAAGCTAAACCAAAATATCAAAGAGGATAACCATTTTTCTGATTCAGTACACAGAATGTCAGGATGAATTTTTAAATTCGATTTAAGGCCCAAAAAAACTTCTCTTTGAATTTTGACCAAAAATCGTTTCATCTGGCCCAGTGTGCGTTGCCTTGTTTAATGCTGCAACACAAACTTACCAACAAAACTATTAATAATCAGATTCACACAACATGTGTTTGTGTGACATGTGTTTATTTAAAAGAAAAAAAAAATAATACATTTCGAAAGTTTGACATTTCACCAAACTATAAAATAAACTAAAAACAAGGAGAAACAATAACTTCGATAGAACCGAAACTTAAATACCAGTCACACGAATCTATAAATAGTAAAAATAATATGTGATTAACAGTGGCTTAGATAAGATTTCGAGTTGGAATCAGTGGGAGTCTGATACCAGCCAAGATTACATATAATATTGGTATCAAAATTTTAAGCTAAAATACAGATGTAACAATATTTTTTTTGTTTTTTTTTTTGTATATATCAGAAAATGAGAAGTAAGTTTGTATAGGGCTATACGTTGTAATGGTCCGATCCGTATAATATCGGTGGTGTGTACATAGGATGATATTAGATGTGTTTTAACATAATCTGGAGTGCATACATGCAATTTTAATACAAAAATTTTAAAATGGGCGGTAAATTTTTATGGGGTCTATACCTAAAAATGGGCGTGACATCTTTGTTTTGGCATTGGATACTATTGAAAGTGTTTTAACCTAATCTGGAGTGAATACATTTATAAATAATACCTATTTTTATACAACAATTTCGAACTAAGCGAATGAATTTGTATGGGGTCTATACCAAAAATGGGTGACAGTCACACTCGAACTTAATAAAATCATTGCCAAATAGACAGACAGACAGACGGACGGACATGGTTAGATCGACTCATCTCACTTTATGTGGTCTTCAATGCCTGCTTTAATGCGTTACAAACTTTCCGACAAATTAAATATACCCGTTTACACTAAGTGTAGCGGATATAAAAAAAAACGTTTAATCAAATTTAATTATCTCTTGTGCGCATGTCATCACATTTAATTTAATTTAATTTAATAAATTTACTTCAATTTATTTTTTAAAAATATTTTAATTTTCCATTTTCATTTATTTTTCTGTATTTTTGGTGCAGCTTGAAACAGAATTTGGATTGGATTTTATTTTAAAAAAAATAAATAAATACATTTTCTGAAAAAGTTCTTAAAATTTGGAATTTTATGCAAACTTTTACCACTCATGTTTTCTATTTAAAGCAAACAAATTAGTAGTCTGTCTGTTTAGTTTTAGAACAACCCAATTAACAGATAAATTTCACATCAACTAAATATTATTTTATGGAAAAATTATAAACTTAAACAGCATCGATGCTGCAATGACTCTCAGAACTTTTCCTTTATTTATTTAATTTATTATTATTTTTTTTTTTATTATTATTTATAGAAAAAATAAATAAAATATAAAAAAAAATAAATAGAAATGCAGGCATGCATGCATGTCAATCCAATTAGCATTTTTTGCATAAATGTATGAAAAGCTCTGCAGCCGCAATGACAAACTGGCTGCCTGACTAAATGACTGTAAAAAAAAAAAAAAAAATAATAAATATAATATATAAGTAAATATGTGGTATATAAAAATGGAGAAAAGAATTGTATAGGTGAATGACTGACTGCTGACTCTGAATCGGCTGCTACAACAATTTTTTTGGTGTAGGTTGCTTTTCAATTTTTTTTTTTTTTTTTTTTTTTTTCAAATAGTTCAGTCTATGACTGGTTTCTAATATATTTAAAATGGCATACTTTCCTATGTAGACAACCACACCGCTGCACCGCATCGCACCGAACCGCACCGCAACGGCACGGCACGACCCAACTCAATTCGATTCGATTCAAATCGACGCGACTCAACTCAACTCGACTCAACTTGAACACGACTCGACGACAATACAACGTGTTGGCGTTATGTGTCAACCATGTACAAAGTAAATAGTAAATAGTTAAGAACATATAGACGCGATTACATACAACAATATTTCCATGTACGAGTACATACTACAAAGAAAATATTATTAGAACACTATTTTCCAACCACCCACTCACCACACCACACGACCCCATCCACAGCCAAGATACCAACTCGGCTTAAAATTGTTTGTAAATGGAAATATTATTTTAAAATTATCTTCAATCCAATTAGAATTTTATATAGAATCATTTTAAGAAGATTCTAAGGGTTATGTAAGTGAGAGAACATGAATGGGATTGGTTAAAGCATTCCGGAAGCTATAGTGTTGAAAACTTTACTGGAAGAACACTGTTTATGACCCATCAAATTATGTATTTGTCATCGTTTTGAAAGTCATTTTGAAATGACACAGAAGCAAGAAAACTAAATGTTGTACGATATTGAAGCCAAGAGATGTTCAGTGAACGAAACGATTGCTTGCATCGCATTGTAAATGGAATTGTGGAATCTCCTGAAAATGCTGCAAACCATACATATATGAATCGAAGCTACTGCTGTGTATTTGATTTGGGGAGATAAAGGATGTTGAGAGAAACTAGTGTTCCTGAGCCAGCTCAAGGCCTACACATGCTGAGAAATGGTACGTATTCCCAGAGATATGCAGCAAAAGTGATAAAAAATGCCTAAAAAAAAAAAATCTTTACGTGGCTGCTAGGGTTCAACGTTTACCCGGTCATCATCTTTCGGAAATGACAAAACAAATTGTACAGATCCAAACAAAGAGCCGGTCAAATACATAACTAGATTTTCTGTGTGTTTTACTCAAGTTATCATAAAATAAGGAACCACCCACAAAAGTACCGAGCACCCTGTATTATAAGCTGTATTCCATTCGTGTTAAACCAACTAAGAAGCTCATTACCGGAGCAGAGCTTTGAAAAAAAAATGCGGTCACAATATCCAGGCTTGAAAGGCATGATCCAAGTTAAGTCTCTGGTCCCAATATTCAATTATCCATTATATAAACCGCTGATAAGGAACGCATCTATAAAGTACTACCAATTTTGATTGTAGTGAGTACTGTTTTTTATAAAGAGCTAACTGTCCGTCTGTCTTTCTGTCTGTTTGACTCTTTTAACTGAAAATTTATTTAATTTCTTATGTTACCATCTTAAATAAATATTTTTATAAGATTAAATAATCTTTCGAAAAATCTTAAATAAAGCAAAAATAAAAATAAATAAATAAACTTACCAGAAACGTAACAAATTGGACTAAAAAACAATTTTTTTATTTTATTTATTTATTTAATAAAATTAATTTGAGCTCTTTAGAAATGAATCTTTCAGACGCGAACACGATAATTAAATTTTGTTTATATAAAAGATAAACTTTATAAAAGTCAAATTTACAATAAATATTTATGAAAACTTAAAAAAAAAAAAAACAATTAATTAGAATATTAAATTTCACTTTTAGATTAAATTTTTAAAAAGAAATAAACAAACACAAAAGAAAAAAAGCAAAAAAAAAAAAAAAAAAAAAAACAAATCAAAAACACAAATAAACACAGACACACACGCAAACACTTTTTTTGTTTTACTGATTGACTTTGCAACTTGTTTTTGTAAATTTTCAATTTTTTTAATTTTCCTTTAAATCAAAATATTTCAAAGAACATTTTTATAATAAATAATTATTAGGATTTTTTCACAAAGTAAAAAAAAAAATCACAAGCTTCTCTTTGTTTTCTGTTAAGCCATTGCAAAAGCAAAAAAAAAAAAAAATCAAATAATTAAGCACAAAACGCAAAAGCAAATGACCAGGTTTAAAACACAAACAACAACAACAACAAAATTTAATAAATTCAATTAAATGGTCACAGCATGAAAAGAGAGCAAAAAAAAAAAAAAACAACAACAAACAAAAAAAAATCAACAAACGCACTAAATTCGCATAAAACACTCGAAACAGCAACAACAAAATTAAGTAGAAAAATATAAATAGCAACAACAAAAAAAAAAAAAAAAAAAAAACAAACAAAAAAAAAAACACAAAGCGTTGCGATCAGACGAGAATCGAATCTTAAAAAAAAAGCACGACACGAGAGACACGACGTTCGACAATCGACTGATTTTAACGCTTTTTGGCTAAATACAAAATGGGCTAAATGTTGGCTTAAACGCGAGAGGCATGTAGATAGAGAGCAATAGAAAAGGAGAGAGAGAGAGAGAAAACAAAATAGTTACAGCGTGTTTTGTGCACAAATGTTGGAGCATGATAAGTGGATTCTTCGATTCGTTTCTGTTTCGATTGGAGCAAAGCAAATCTCTTCTTAAACCAAGAGAGAGTAAGCAAAGATGAATAGGGAGATGAGATAAAAAAATATGTATATAAAAAAAAAAAAAAAACGCAAAACAAAAACACAATTCCCAATGATAAAAAAAAAAAAAAATTATTCATATTTCGCTGAACGGATCGATGACATTTGCAACACTTTTCATGCACACTACACTACGCAAAGTTTAACAATTTTATTATTGGACTTATTAGAGAGTTTTTTCAAATATATTTATTATTATTATTAATTATATCGTGGTTCAGTGGTTCGTGTATGCTTTTGAACCGCTGATTTGCTTCACGAATCTGTTTTTAGACTGCGTCGAACCACGGTTCGGTTCGGTTCAAATGGTTCAAGTAATGCTTGTGTTAAAATAAAAATGAAGCCTAAACACGATATAAAAAAAGGGGTAATACACTGAAACAAATTTTTGATTACTTTACGTCATGTTCCCTATCTTGGCATAATTTTGTTTATAATAAAATAAAATAATAAAAAATAAATTAAACTGAGTTAACAGCCATGCTCTATATGACTCTATACATTTTTTATTTAGGCTTTAAGGGAAGACAGACATAACTGAAAAAAATTGACACCAATCAAAAAACTTTAGTTTAAACTAATTGTGAATTATTATATTTAATTATTTCAATGAGAAATTTGAAATTAACCCTAGTTTTTTTTAGGTTTTTATACCCTGTACCCAAAGGGTAAAAGGGTAATTAAGTTTGTGCGAATGTATGTAACAGACAGAAGGAGGCAAGATAGACCCTATAAAGTATATATATTCTTGATCAGCATTGAAAGGGAGTCGAACTAGCTTTGTCTGTCCGTCCGTCCGTCTCGTCTGTCCGTCCGTCTGTCCGTCTGTCATGCTGTCTGCCGTATGAAAACGATTATTTCGGAGACTATAAGAGGTAGAGCTTTCAAAATTGAAACTTAGACTCTCAAGGCCGTCAAGTGTGCACTTACAAACGGTTTTTCTCTAGACCCATTTTAAGGAGTACCCCATACAAATGTACCCCAAAATTTTGGGTTTTTGCATAAAAACGTCATTGTTTTTTATTCTAGGAAGTTCAAATTTAGTAAAAATTATGTCTATGATAGTCCCAATAAAATATCCCAATATGGATAGGACCAACAAAGTTTTAGGTATAGCCCCCATACAAATTTACCCCAAAATATTGGGTTTTTACATAAAAACGTCATTGCTTTTTATTCTAGAAAATTTAAATTTAGTATAAATTATGTCTATGGTAGTCCCAATGAAATAGACCAATATGGGTAGGCCCAACAAAATTTTAGGTATAAACCAAATCAAAGATATACCCGATTTTTAAGTTTTTCTATGAAAATCCAATTCAATGATGTATGGTAGTCAAATAGAACCTAACTTAAGGTACATATAGATTGGGTACAGGGTATCTTGCAGTCGAGCATACTCGACTTCAGCGTTCTTTCTTGTTTTTATATACATATATGAAATATTTAGTACTCATGAACGAATTTTTTATTATTAATTTTTTTTACTAATATTTCATACACTATTAAATTTAATTTTTATTATTTTTTTTTAAATAAATTTAATTTATTTCAAATTAAATTTTATACTGAATAGTTTTAAACAAGTTTTTAAATATTGTTTTTTTTTTTTTTTTTTTTTTTTTTTTTGTAAGGTTTTGTTTTTTGTAATTGTTATTACGTTTAAAGCAAAACAAAATAAAAAAAAAACAAAAACAACAACAGTGTTATAGCCCCATTGTACGACTCCAGGTGCGGCAATTTTAATCAAACATTCAACGTCATTGTCTGGCATTGCTTTTCATATAAAATATTGTAAAGGTTTTACATATTTATGTTTTTGTATTTTTTTCATCTTCTTTTTTTTTTTTTTTAGTATTTTGTATTTTTATTCATTTTATTTTATAAATGCTCAAAATGGATAAAATATTAAAATAAAATAAAAAATATGTTTCAATTTTTCTCTTAGTTTTCCAAACAAATGTTTCTCTTCGCACGATTTACGTTTGCACGCATATCACTGTAATCTCCGAGATAAATCTCTTAAGCTGGTATTTCTTTTTTTTTGTTTTTTTTTTTTATGAGTTTTAGGCCGAGTTGCAGTCTCAGCACGGATGCAAATTGAACACAAACAATGAAACTGAGTTCTCATAGCGCGTTTTCAATTAACGAAAAATATCTCGGCGATTATAGGAACAACCATGATGATATGTTTAAGCGTATTCGGACTATTGTATGATATTTGGTTTTTTTTTCTGAAAAATTGTTGTATTAATTGCGTTTATTGGAAATAGTTTATATTTGAGTATTATAAGCGTTACTTACCCAATCTTGTATCGTTTTTCTTGCGTACACGCAAACATATTGTGCAGGATTTAATGCACTGCATTCATTTATTTATCCATTCGTTTATATAATAAGATAGAAAGAGATGGAAATAATATAATAAAAATTATTATTTTTAATTATTCTCTAATCGATTAATTAACAGGTTAATCAATCAATTATTCGATCAATCATTTCAATGAGTTAATCAATCAATCAATCATTTAATCAATCAATCAATCATTTCAATCAATCAATTAATCAATCAATAATTAATCAATCAATCAATCAATCAATCAATCATTTAATCAATCAATCAATTAATCAAACATAAATCATTTAATTAATCAATCGATCAATCAACTAATCATTCATCAAAGATTTAATCAATCAATCAGTTGCTCGATCAACAATAATCAATTAAACATCAATCACTTAATCAATCAATTGATCAATCAATTAATCAATCATTTACTCAATCAATCTATAATTAATCATCAATCATTTAATCAATCAATCGATCAATCATTTAATCAATCATCAATGATTTAATCAATCAGTTGATCATTCAATATATTAATCAATTAAACAATAATCAATCATATAATCAATCAATCATTTAATCAATCAATCGATCAATCAATTAACTGATCATCAATCATTTAATCAATCAATCAATCAATCAATATTTTAATTAAGCATCAATTAATTATTTAATCAATCAGTTGATCATTTAATCAATCAATCAAATAATCAAATAGTCAATTAATCAACCAATCATTTAATCAAGCAATTAGTTAATCAATCAGCTGCTTGCTTAGTTCACTTACATCGTGTATATGGCGAATGACTTCTGTGCGTGATATATTGTCCAATGTTAGTCCATTAACCTCGAGTATCTCATCGCCCACTTCCAGATTATCTCGATCCGGTGGTGAGCCATATAATTTAATTTTACCTTCAACATTTTCAACTAGGATAATTACGTAACCGGATAATTCGACAACTTGTTGCTGTAAGAAAATCAAAAAGAAAAGAAACAAGGCAAAATTCAAATTAGAACTTAATTTAAAGTTACTTTGGCAGTTGCAGTTGCTTTCTTAATTTTCACTTTTATTTTTCTTAAAAGAAGAAGTCTTAACTTCCTTTTTAAATATTTTTTTTTATTTTGTTTTATTTTTTTATTAAATATGTGGTTTTTCTTTCTTTTATTTTAGGCTAAACACACACACACACACAGAAACACACAGCACGACGACAACGACGACGACAAAGCAAGTGCACAACCAAGCAACAAACCAACGAGGGCGTCAGCATAAGTGGCGACACTTAAAAAAGTACTTAAACTTTTGTCAAAAAGGAAAAAACACCCGGAAAAAATGCAAATCCAGCTCTAAGGAAGTAAACAGTTGAAGTGCGGCATAAAGGCAAATCCAAAGGTGATTGTGATGGTGTTTATACAAAAAAAAAAAAAAAAAAAAATAATAAATAAAAAAACACTAACAACACTAAACGTGGCGCATTCAAGTTGAAATCAGTGCAATTGTTGCTTGACTCTCGACATTGTCTTCCTTTTCATCTCCGTCTTCGTCTCCCTCCTGTTTCATTCATTCAGTCTTTCAGCAAAACATTCATACGCGGATTGGGCTAGTTCGCTTAACTTGAAACGCGACAAGCTGGCAGCTGGCCAAAAGCCAACAACTGTCAAACAAGCCAAGTCGGCAAGCCAACCTGGTACAAATTTAACAAAACATGAAAATGCATCAACGGTGTTGGTTTTCTTTTTTTATATTTTTTATTTTTTTTTTTTTGTTCTTTTTTTTTTTTTTTTGTAAATCTGTCTGACTTTAACGTTCAGTTAATAATTAGTCAAAAGACATTTTTTACAACAAATAAAATCGGTATTCGAAAAAAATGATTTTAAAAAAAAAACACAAAGGAATAAAGAGAAAAATGTCGAAAAGTGATTCGAAAAAAAAAAAACACAAAGGAATAAAGAGAAAAATGTCGAACACACTTTAGAATGAAACATTGAGCAAATTATACTAGGTGTAGTATTCCGCTGCCTTTAAGCATTTTTGTTCGGTTACCGTATGCAGCACTGGTACCAACACGATACGAAGAAAAAAGCACCAAAAATTAAAAAAATCCTACGACGAGGCAAAAAAAATAGCACGATGCGAAAAATACACCACGTTGCGAAATAAATTCACCACGATGCGAAATAAGTTCACCTCGATGCGAAAAACAATACACCACGATGCAAAAAAAAAATACACCAAAAAAAAAAAGTAACACACCTCAATGAGCAAAATGAATCTTCACAAAACTGCAAAAAAAAAAAATGTAATAAAAAAATCGACTACATATCAAATCGCTCTCGTTAAAAAATGCTTAAGCTTCTCAGTCTCACTAAACTTAATTTCTCTTTCTAATTTTAATATCCGCCTCCAAAAAAAAAAAAAAAAACAGCAAAAGTTAAGCAGATGAAAAAAAAAATAATAAAGAAATAAATATAAAAAGAAAGATATAAGCAGCTTTTGTATCCATGCTGTAAAATTCTTCTTATTGTATGCATCATAAATCCTTATTGTATTCGTTAAGCGTTGAAATACATGGCGTATGATTGATATCTAAAGATAACCGAAAGACAGACAGACCAAAAAGACAGAAAGTAAGAAAACGCAAGAAAAAGCAAACTGAACTGAGCTGAATTTTCCAAGAATAAAAGCCAAATGCATATTTTCATCTCTTTTGCACGCTCAAAAAGAAACTTTTCAACTTTTCAGTAAATAAAGAATAAAGAATACAATAAATACGCAATTTAATAATGAGTTATAAAGAAATTATTTTGAAAAGATATAAATAGGATGAATAAATGGAAAAATACACAGCAACAACAACAACAACAACAGCAGTAACAGAAAATAAAAATAAATGCGTAAAGGAATTTATAGAAATATAAATTGAATTTCTAATTCGACGAATTCAAAGCCATTTCCGCGAATGCGAATTGAATTAAATTTAGAATAACAAAAACAAAAAAAAAAAAAAAAAAAATGAAACAATCGAAAAACAATATGAAATCCAATGTAATTCGATTTATAAGATTAATTGGGACAAAACGATTTTATAATTTTTTATTTTATCCAATTCGAAAAATGAAAATTTATTTCAAAAAAATTGAAAATAGTAAAAAAAAAAAAAAAGCGATTATTCTTGATACCAAAAACGATTGTCCTTAACACACAAAGAACGATTTTTTATGCACGATTTATCCAAAGAACGATTATTGCTTGATACAAAGAACGATGGTACTTGATATAAAGAACAATTGTTCCTGATGCAACGAACGATTGTAGTACAAAGAACGATTGTTTTTAAAAAAAGAACAATTATCTACAAAAGAACGATTGTACTTGATATACAATGTCCCCCTAAAACCAACGATTTTTTTTAATAAAAAAAACGATTTTGCTCGATACGAAGAACGATTGTTCTTGATACAAAGAACGATTGTACTTGATATAAAGAACTATGGTTCCTGATACAACGAACGATTGTTTTTAGTATAAAGAGCGATTATTCTTGATACCAAAAACGATTGTCCTTAACACAAAGAACGATTTTTCTTGATAGAACGAACAATTGTTTTTTATACAAAGAACGATTTTGCTTAATACAAAGAACAGTTGTTCTTGATACAAAGCATGATTGTTCTTGATACAAATAACGAGTGCTCTTGATACAAAGAAGGACTATTCTGAAATTATAAAAAAAAAAAAAAAAACAAAGTTCCAGTTCATCTTTCTACAAAAGTACTTAAGTATGTACTTATATGAAAATCATTTATCCAAAATACATTATTGTGACATAAGAAAAAAATGGTTAGTCTTTTATTTTATTTTTTTTTTTTTTTTTTTCTAAAGAAAATACAATTCAAAAATGCTCCTCTTTTGATGAGTTTCTGATGATAAATTTTTTTTAGTACAAAATAAAAGCTCATTATTTCACACTTACAAAGCAGCTAAGATATAAAATAATACAAAAAAAAAAAAAATAATAAAATAAAATACAATAATCGGAAAGTACTAAATTTAAGTGCTTAAGTTCTAATTGTAAAGAGAAAAAAAAATTATATAAATCACGAATTCAACGAAGAAAATTAAATAGCAAATAAATTACAAAAACAAAGAAAAAAAAAGAAGCAAAAAGTACAAAAAGAACAATTACAAAAAAAAAAAATCAAAAGAACAAAAAAAGAAAATACATTTCAAAATAAAAAGCAATAAGTATAAAATGCCGCCTTAAATTCAACGCTCATCCTTAAAAGCTGCTGCTGCTGCTGTGGACAATTGAGTCAGAAAAAAAAAAACAGACAAAAAATGAAAGCACTTGACTTGTCATTTTTGACATATAAAATGGTGGAACAAATCTTTAGATATTGTTTTAAATAGGCTACAATATAAAATATAACTACATAAATATACATACATATATATATATATATATATATGTATGTATGTATGTATGTAGCTACATAGAAACGTGTATCTGTAAGATATATGCTGCTGCTGCTGCTGTTTTCTTTAGCTGCGAATGCTGCGACGTTACATGTGACGTCGACGTTGACGTTTACGTTGACTTTGACGCTTTGGCGTCGCTGTTGACTTTGCTGTGCTGCTGTAACGTTGTAACGCAGAGCACAGAATTTACAAGAGAAACAGTGACTGTGACAGAGAGAGTGAGGATGGAGAGGGCGATTGCAAGTTAACTGTCATACGCCGTAAGAGCGTAAAGCTTAACATTATGCGTTGCCAGACTGTATTATTTTAACAGTTACGACAGTGCATCGCGTTCTGTTAGTCAGATTAAATTTTTTAAAGGGTAAATGGGTAAATTTAAGTTTGTGCAATTGTATGTAAAAGGCAAAAGGAAGCATAATAGACCCTTATAAAGTATACATATCTCAGTTTCGGCGTCTATAAAATAAACAATTTTTGCTCAGGGAACCACTGTTAGCACAAATAGCCCCCGTACAATATATGTATGGCCATTACAGCCATAAGCATGGGCATCATTTAGGATATTAACCCAGCTAGTATGGTCCAATGCCACTCGATACCAATTCCCGATCCCAAATCTCCGAACGTACTTCAGCCATTTTTATACCCGTCACGCATAATGTGAACATCAGCAATCATTTTGTTGAACAGTTTGTGACGCATTGAAAAAGTAATCATAGATCCCATACAAAGCATATATTTATTTTTGATCAGCTTGATGAGACGCATCGATGTGGCTATGTTCGTCTGTCTAAAATTATAAACTTAAGCTGTTTTTGGCCCAAAGTAGTTTATTATTTGTCAGAACCAAGAAATCACAACCTCTTTTTTTAATCATACATAAACTATTTAAAGTTTCGTGGCAAGAGTATTTAAGCTTCGCTCCCACCGAAGATAACGTTTTTTCTTGTGCTTTATAAAAATTAAGCTAGAAACACTAACAATAAGGAATGATACTGGATAATAACATAACTTAAGATACATACATGCAGGCAGGCAGTGTTGCCGTTTTGGCTTTTTTCCCGCTAGATCTGGCTTTTTCAAAATGCAATCGCTGCAAAATTGCCGTAAATTGCGGAAAACAAAAAACTATCAATCTTGTACATGACTGCAGAATTTTTTCTTTTATTCTTTTCATTATCGACAAAGCAAACAGCTTTAAAATATTAATTTCCCATGACTGCAGTACTATGCCCCATTAGGGATTTCTAATAAAACAATGTGGCAACGCGCTATATTATTAAATAACTGAGAGCATAATAAGCTAACAAAAAAAAAATAAGCATGGGAAAAGGCTACAAATGACTGTTGTAGACTTCAGCATGCTTTGGAGACTACACATAACAATATCCTGTAATATTTTGAAGACATCATTAAACAATAATGCTAAAAATTATGAAAATTTAAAAAAATAAATACATTTATGCATATATTTTCATAAATCGAAATCAGAAGGAGCAAAAAAAGTATCTAATTAGCTACAACACCTCTCATCAGCGCATCAATTATGCGGCAATTTGTGTAAAAAGCATCAAATTGAGGTTTTTTTTTTCCTTCTTAAATATTTTGTAGACTTTCTTGCAGCATAACAGCTGCGAAGTTATTTGCGGTGGTCCATGGTCCATCGACCATGCTGATGCTGCGCTGCTGCTGCTGCTGCTCTTGCTGCTGCTGCTGCTACAGATTCCGCAACACATGCGATACGGCATGACTGCAAGAACAAACATTTCACCAAAAAAAAAAAAATAAAAATAAAAAAAAAAAAAAAAAAAAAAAAGAGCGTAGACAATGCGTTCTAATTCGCATACACTCATTTTGCCTACATTTAGCTTTCGTCTTTCGTGTCGTATCGTTTCGTGTGAGTCTGAATTCTTTCTTTCATTCTGTCCGTCCGTCCGTCCGTCCGTCCGTTCGTCAGTCTGTATGTCCTTTTGTCCAACTGTCTTTTTGTCCTGTCTGCATGCTTTGCTGTTCAGTTGGTCTCTCGGTCGGACATGCGCAAAACGTATTTTATAGAATCATGAATTAAAGGCGGACAAGCGTTAAATGGCTCGAAAATCGCTCGAGTTATGTTTGAGGCATGCTTGCTGCACAGCGACCGTGGAAACCAAATTCTAAGCGAAACAAAAAACAACAACAAAAAAATAAATAAATAAATAAATAAATGGGCAATACCTTTTTAATATTATACGCAGCACAAATTAACAAAAAAAAAGTTATAATTTCGCGTTAAGCACTAACTAGAAGTTAATTATACGAATTAACTGACAGTTAGTGCTTAATTGGCCCTTGAAATAATCATGAAATATGAATAAAAATTTTTATGATTTGAAACAATTTTTAAGCGATCATCAGCAAGCGAGCGAGTAAGCACGGACAGACGGACATGCAAATTCCATAAATGTTTTTTTTTTCACATAAATAAATATGTGCAGAGTATAAAAGAAAAAACAAACAAAAAAAAATTTATATGCGTGAAAATTACGAAGAAGAGATGAGAATAGCGACGTCGACGACGACGACGATGATGACGACGATGACGACGACGACGACGACGACGACGACGCGACGACGACAACCACATCGAGCACGTGTTTGCCATCCGCTTTCTGCGAATTTATATGTATGTAAATAACGTATACAAATATGTACATACAAACGCACACACACACACACGCACGTACGCACATACAGGACAGGCATGCATATTTTTGGTGCAAATAATGCTGATGCTGCTGGTTTACTACGCGAAATACAGCGTATGGCGTATGCGTAATATTTGAATCAGTGCCATCGAAATTATTACGCATACGCATGCTTTTTTTTTTTTTTTTTTTTTTTGTTTTTTTGTTTCTAATCATTTCAAAATATCTTTTATATTTTAATTTATTGCTGCAGTGCAAATTAATAAAATTTATGAATATAAAAGTAGAAAACATAAAAATCGTCTCACATTTCAGTGAAGCCTTAAGTTGATATTAGAACTAGTGTTGCTGATTTTTTCACAGTGATTTAAGAATGTCGCACTGCGACTGAAAGTAGTGATTTGCGTTTATCTTATTCCTCAGTAAACATGTTCTGTTAGCGGCGATTTTTCAGTAATTGGTGTTTTTATCACTCTTCGCGAAACGTTTATATTCGCTTGAACACCGAACCTGTACAAATTTTTTGGTACGTTTACCAGACAATTGATTCGTCAAATTAAATGTTGACAAGCAAACTTGGTTTTGTATGACGTTGGTGTACCAAAACAGCTGTAATCGCTGATTGGTTTTCTCACAAACTGCGATTTTATCACTGTTTGCAGTCACTGTGATTTTCAAGTTGCACGAAAATCACTCCATTTGCCAACACATTAAAACTTTTTTTTTTTTTTTTTTGGATTGTATTTTATAAACAAAATAAATTACTAACAAGGATAAACGTTAGCTTCAGTAGAACCGAAGTTTTGATACACGTCACACAAAGTTTTCGTGAAAAAAAATTGAGTTGTCGTTGTATAGGCAGCATCCTTGCAGAAAAGACGGAACTGAGCTGAATGTCTGCAGTCGTAACAGCAAAGCCAGCGCTGTTTCCGCTATGACGTCTAAGGGAAACTCTAAGGGACAGGAGCTTTACCGCAGGGCTAAGTGGAAATAAATTGAGTATACACTACGCAACGGGCAGCATCATATGAAAAGTCATACAATGGAATCCTCTTGATGGTAGAGGTCAAGGAAGAGAACGTCCCCGAGAAACATGTCAAGGGAGAGACGAGAAGAATTTCACATAGCTGGGTGTTGTCAACTTGCAGCCCTTACAGAACGCGGTCGAGAGCAGCTATTCACGCCCTATGACCCATTAGGGTTTCAGTAATCAAAGAGAGAGAAAACTATGACCGGATTAACATAACAAAAAGTTTTCATCATACTTAAAGCAATTAGCTCAATAAACATTTTGTTTTTTTTCTTTTTTGTATTCAGAAGAAAAACTGTTCAATAAAAATGTGTCCCATTTAAAGAAGTTTCTGCAGAATACCGGTTCGATTTCGTTGTACTGAACTTTTCTTTTGACTCGGCTTTAATTTACTCAAAACACTTCCGAGAATTCAGTGCAGCCAATGCATTACAAAGCGAAGAAAGAAGAAGACGAAGGAATGTTCAAGTTTGAAACCAAACTAAATTGTTAGTATGGACCGAACATCAAGTATTGTTGACAATTTTAAACACTTTGGCCCATGTTTACTTAAATTTACTGTAAAATCAATTACGTGTCACGTGTCATTGCTACCATCTACATCAACAAAAAAAAACAATTAAAGTAAAATTAAAGATATAAAATAAAATAAAAAATAGAAAAAAAAAAATTTTGTCAAAAACTTTTTATTAAACAGAAACGTCATTTAAAATTCGCTTAAACTTATTGTGAATTATATTTTTATAATTTTAAAAAAAAATTTTCTGTCTCTCTCTCCCTCCCTCCCTCTCTTTTTTTTTTTTTTTCTTTCTTTTCATTCTTTTACAATTTCTTTGACAACAACAAATTCTCACGCAAATCACGAACATTGTCAGTCAACGCATCACTTTCGTGACACACATCATTGTTCTTAATGACAAACGGAGATTTTTATTACTTTTGCTCACTCTTTGTGTTGGAAAAAAAAAAAAGAAAAGAAAAGAAAAAAAAGCAGCCGGCAAATCGTGATAATGTGGCACAAGAGAACAAAGTGAATGAGTCAAAGAACAAATAAACAGGATTCTTGTCTTTTTTTGTTTTTTTTTTTTTTTTTTTTTTTTTCGTCGACGCTACTACATAAGCTGTGCCTAAGCACTACACTTGCTTCTTATATCCTTGTCTACTATTACAGACAAGTCTTATTGCACACATACACATACACAAACACAGATACATACGCACACACACTTAAATGTCTGCAACAGACTTCGTCCATGTAAATTGTGTCGAATTTTGCACTTGTAAAATTCTTATTGGACGCCACAGTAAGTCAAATTCTAAAGAGAGCAGAAAAAAAAAATACGTAAACGTAACGTTACGTTACGATGCGAGGCAGAGAGAGAGAGAGAGAGTGGGTTGAGTACAATTTGAAGTTTGGCGCTATTGTAAGTTTTACAACTTCCTGCCGTTATTTTCGATGTTATTTGTTGAAATTTGTGCTATAGACGACTGAGTAAGTGCGCTACACTAAAAAAAAAAGTGTTTTTATATATAAAAGTAAAAAAAATATTTTAAAAAAATATTTTAAAAAAATATTTTAAAAAAAATATTAAAAAAAAAATATTATAAAAAATATTAAAAAAATATTTAAGAAATATAAAAAAAATATTAAAAAAATATAACAAAAAATATTTGAAAAAAAATAAAGAAAATATAAAAAAAAAAATATATTAAAAAATAAAACAAATAAATAAAAAAAAATTGATTCATTTATGGAAAAAATAAATAAGTAGCAATTCACTTAAACAAAAAAAAAAAAAAAAATGCTGCGTATTATATTGTACATCATTGCCATTCGTTGCCTTTCAAAGTCAAAGTCCAAAGCACAATGACACTTGTAAAATTTGCTCCTTTCAATGCTTTCAATTTACATCAAAAATATTGACAGCCCTTTGGGGACTTTTTGGTTTGGTTTATTGGTGTTGAGCAATTGTCGTCGTATATCGTCGTCGTTGTTGTTGTTATTTGTAAGCAAAATTCTTTTGCTTTAAACTTCAAAAAAAAAAAAAAAAAAGTAGAATTTAAGATTTTCATTATATTGAAAACATAGAAATTATCCCATTTTATTTTATTTTTTTTTTTGTTCCATTAAAATGTTACCAAAATAACAGGCTAGCTCAACCTGCATTCACTAAGCATTCAAACGACTAAAATAATTACAAAATTTATGGAAGAAAGTAAAACTGTATTCAATTAAATAAAGATGATGTCTGCCGTTACACAGCACAGTTCAAGTATAAAACAAATATGGTGCAACAATTGACACTTGCTTATACTCACCACAATAACGAGTGTGGTGAAAAAATTGACATTTATCTATAAATATATAAATAAAATAGTACAGAATGTTTCTATGTCCGCTATGGATTTTGAAACCATGCAACCGATGAATTCCAAACCGGTTTTATTCGAATGGCAAGAATGCAAGTAAATTAAAAATCTACTTTAAAGGGGCTCGCTGCAATAGAAAAACAAAAAACAAGCAAAAAAACAGCTTATTTCACTTCAAAAAGAAAATGGTATTTTTTAGTATGTTTTGCACAAAAAAAAAACAGCAGATAGGAAACGGCAAAGAGCCAAAAGAGCAGACGAAACGCCCATACAGCCTATGTAGTAGCAAAAGCCGGGTATTCGCTTGTGACATATATTTTATCAAAACAATCTTATATAAATTCACCACGCTATGGTAAATTTTAGTATTTATAAAATAAATTAAAGCTATTTTGAATAAGAAAATAGTTGAAAATATTTCAAAATGTTTAATTTTTCTTAGAAATGAAATACAATAAAAATAGTTCAAATAGAGCATCTCATGTCGCATCATTTGTGCAACTTTGTCAACTTTCACTGTATTTGTTACACTTAACATTTTTTTTATGAAAATTAAAAATAAACATTTTGAAATAATTTTGATTTTTTTCTATTTTTTTTTTTTTTTTTTTTTTGGCTTAACACTTACCTTTCCTGACGAGGATATCGTCGATGCCGATGGTGTGCCCGAGGATTGTGCGCTTAATGTTGTCCTGCTGCTATTTGCTTGCATTGCGTCAGCGTCGGTTTTTTAAAATTTAACTTTTGGCCTCACAGCAGCAGCAGCAGCAATCGTAGCAGCAGCAGCAATGAAGGCCAACAAAAACAAAAAATTTTTAATAAAAAAAAAAAAAAAAAACGCGCGACAATAACAACACGAAAAGAAGTAGGTGTGTCACTGTCGCTGTTTGTTGGTGTTGATGCTTTTTGTTGTTATTTGGTGTTGCTCCTTTGTTACGCTTGACTTTGATGTCCTCGTAAATGTTTTGCTTTAAGATTATTATTGTGCTTCGAAGAAGAAGAAGACTAAGACGTAAACGTTAACGTTAACGTAGACACCTACGCATTCGCTGTTAAGCTTCTTCTGTCTTCGTTCTTCGTTTCGCTTCGCTTCGATTGCTCCTTTTGCTACGTTTCCTATGTTTCCTTTAGTTCGTTGGCGGCAACTTAGCTTTGTAAATCGTGCATTGGCATTAATTAAAATCCAACGATGTCTAGGATGTCTTCTTCTTTATATTTTTTTTTTTTTTATTTTTATAATTTACTTGTTGTAAGCTTTATTTATCTTTATTATATATTTTTTTATCGTTTGTTTTTTTTTTCTTATTTCTATCGCTTTTTTTTTTTTTGGTTTTTGGTGTTATTTGTTGCTTTTTGTTGGTGTTTTGTTCTTATTGAATAATTTATTTTTTTATGTATATAAAGTTTTTTTATTTATTTATTTATTTTTTTTTTTTTTTGTACTTAAACTAAATTTTTAAAAAATATAAAATATCTTTATTCGTTTATTTGTTATTTTATATTTTTAATTATGTGTTTTTTTTTTTTGTCTTTTTTGTTAGCAGTCAACAATTAGTTTGCAGGTTGAGTCAGTTTGTCTTGTGCAGCTTGAGACAGTCAAAAATATTTTGAAAAAAAAAAAATATATAGCATAAAACTAGGCGCAAATATGTAGACAAGGCGAAATACATTCATATGTAGCTGTATTCATATTGCTGATACTTTTGTCTCTCTGTCCGTCTGTCTGTTGGCTAACTGACTATTTTAACAATCGAACAATAAAAATAAAGCTAACAAATCTTAAAACTTCCAGCCTTACCATTGCCGCTCTAATAGAAAAAAGAATATAAACTCAACAACAAAATTAGATGTAGATCTTCTACAGCAGGTAACACATAAATTTAAAATAGAATGTGCATAAAATTTTGTAAAGTGATTATTCGTAAAATGTACGAAACTTTCGTAAATTTATTTACAAAAAGAGTTTTGTGTATTGTACGAAAGTAGTCTGTAAATCAGAATTCAGTTAAAGAATTTAAAAAAAAAAATTAATTAAAATTTCGTAAAAAATATGCTAAAAAAAAGTTTAAATTAACCGACAACAGCGTTGATTTTCTGCCACTTTTTTTGCTACGTTTTTTTTTTTTTTTTGAATGCAAAAAGAAAATGCCTAGTTACATTGAGGTTGCTAAGTACTTAAGGTTTCTTGTCAGACAGACAGACATGCAGACAGACAGACAAAATAGCAGGCAGACAGTTTGTTATTTGTTCAATGACAAACAACTTCAAAAATAAAAATGAAAATAATAAAAAAAAAAAAAAAATTCAAGAAATGTTCAGCATAAAAATATGAAAAAAAAACATAAAAAGATTTAAGCGGCTTTGCGGTTTGTTTTTTTTTTATAATTTAAGAAAACAATTAAAAATAAATATAGGGTGTTCCATTAAATAATAATACAATAATATATAATAATTAATTGGCCTAAGCAAGAATGTGTCTCTACGGCTTCCAATCAGTATTGTGATATTTTTACACACTACACCAGTGGAGTATTAAGTATTGCAGAGCGAAAAGAACGCTGTTACGAAGCTAAGAACGACTGTACTTGATCTAGGCACAAACGAAATCAAGCGCGCTAATCTTCCTATTGATTCTTGTATTAAGCACAATATGCTTGTATTGAGAACAATCGTGCTAAATTCAAGTTTCAAAAGCATAAATTGCTAAATGAGAGTACAAAGTTGCATCCCTTTATTATTTTATTGTTCTTGATACAAGAACAAATGTTCTTGATACAAGAACGAATGTTCTTGATACAAGAACATAAAAAAACGAATGTTCTTGATACAAACCATTACTATTCGTTTGACACTCTTTAAAATACAACAAGTTTTTATAAGAAATTCATTAGATGGATGCTCGCAGTTAAAAAATTCAACAAATTATAAAGACTTTATACATATGACGCATTCTTCTAACGCTAGACCCCCTAGAATATGGTTCGACGTAGAGCTCAAAGTATAGGCAACTATGTACGTCTTCTTTCAAAAGCAAAGTGGCACCGTTCTGTTTTTGTGCTGAGCTACTATGTTGGGCGTATTACTTTGGTTCGCAGAACTCGAATCTGGAGTCAATTTTTAAGCCATCGCTTTACGTTTTAGAACAATCTAACTGTTTGTCCGTCTATCATCAACAAATTTTATTTAAATATTTTGACTTAAAGGTCTGTGAATTTGTTTTTATTTATGTTTAAGAGTTTAATTTTATATTATCCCATCAGACTTTTGGACGATTTAACTATATCTGTCCGTCTGTCTGCAAAACTAATTCAATTGCTTAATTTTAAAGATATTGCGCTCAAATTAGAAACTTACAGCAAACATTTTATTTACAGACAGACGGACGAACCTGATTAAAATGGTTAAAATAATGAAATTCATGGACCTACATTGTCATGACTTCTAGCTTTCCCTAAAAATTATAACCGAATTCGAGTCGTACTTTTTCCTTTTTTAAGACTTTCTTTGAACCAGTATGCTTTTGAAAGTAAACTAACGTTTTCACTAATATTCGTGTCATATTTGAACTATCTACGTCAAATCAATTTCTGGAAGAAAATGAATCTTCAGTGTCATATATAAAGGGTTCTTATGTATGTGTTTTATATAATAGAAATAATCCAAAACCAATAAAAAATTTGTAAATTGTCTCTTTTTTTTTTTTAATATTTCTGTACAATGTAGGTCATTTTAGTTCGTTTTAGGTTTTATCTATTTTTACCTATATCGATATGATCCATTATAGTATAACGGCCGTACATAGGAAGCAATGTATTGTATTTTATATTTATATTTAATAATTTATTAAATTATTAACTTAGCTTTCGTTATTGTTATAAATTATTATGATACACCACGACGAAAAAATGTAATTAATTATTTAAATAAATAATTAAATGAACACTACGAACTTTGTGCGTTCTGTTATTATATTTATTAGAATTATTACATAAAACTAGACGATTATTTTTATTTATTTATTTATTTATTTATTTAAGTTAATACATATACATTTATTATATATTTTAAACTAAGTACATAATTTATATAAATAATCGTTTTATAATTTTTAAAATGGTACACATTTGTATTTAAATATTTTTATTTTATTTGCACACACACACACACACGCGTACACACACAAACACACATACGAGTATAGACATGCAGACACGCGAGATTTTGTATTATAAATTCTTATTGCAATTACATTTTTTGCTTCATTTAATTTTATTTATTTTATTTTAATTTTTTTTTTTATATACACTTTTTATCTTTTATTTCACAGGTTTGCTTTTATTTCGTATTTGTAAAAAAAAAAAAAAAAAAAAAAAAAAACAATTGGAAAAGCATTTGGAATATGCTTGCACATGTGAGTATCAACGAGGACAAAGTCTAGGACGAATTTAAAAAAAAAAAAAAATGTTACACGCACACAACAGCGCGAGAGCAGCTTAAGAAAAAACACACACACAATGCGAGTAGTAAAAATTTTATTAAAAAAAAAAAAAAAAAGAAGAAGAAATTAGCGTTTTTTGTAAGAATTGAATTTATTTATTTATTTTTTTTTTTTTTTTTGTTTCGTTAATTTTTGTGTTTCGTTGCTGTGCTTTTTTATGTTTTTATGAAATAAGAAAACTGTTTTTTTTTAACTTCTTCTCGTATTGCCTACTTTGCGGCGCAAGCAGAATTTACGTGCTACAGCAACAACAACAAAAGAAAAAAAAACAGAGCACAGCGTCCGTTGCCGCAGTCACCGCAAAAGTTTTCTCGTTTCTCTATGCTGCGCTGTCTGTTATGTGTGTTGTGTTGCGTTCCGTTCCGTTGCGATGCGATGCGATGCGTTGTGTGTTATACGCAGCAGTGTATACAGAAACTGAAACGAATTATCCGGAATTCGAACAGTTTATGTTGAAAACTTGCGCGTGACTAAATGTGCAGAGCAACGTGAAAAAGGACAAGAGCCAACGCAGTCATCGTCGTAGTCGTCGTCGTAGTAGTTGTCGTTGTCGTCGCAGTTGTCGCTGCAGGATGCCCAAGCGAGCAGAGTTTAGCAGCGTACCGACAGCGCACAGTGGTTTAAAATACGAAAAGGTAAACTTATGACACTAACAATGAAAGCTACACAAATGATACTCACAGATCTTAACTAAACTATGTTTATTTGAGTGAGCTAGGAAAAAAAAATAGACACATACTTTTTTTATATTGGTAAAGGTTCAAATTTAAGGGCTGAAAACACCTTTTGAGGGTGTGGAATAGGTCAAACAAGATACATTTTTAAAAGTTCTTATATTTGCTTGAAATTTATTAGAAGGGGTTTATCGGGGTCACTGAATCCAAATTTCATGACAGAATTTTCAATTTTAAAATGGCGGATGCAATATGACGAACAAGAAATACATTCACTTTTACCTAGATACTAGGAGGTCGCCATATTGCATCCGCCATTTTGAAATTGAAAATTCGTCGGATATTGGCTGTTTTCATGCATGTTGGTTTTTTGTTTAGAAAATTTTCAATTTAAAAAACATATTTTTTATTCGACGAAAAAAAAGTGTTTTTTTTAAATTCTTCCTTTTTTTTTTACTAATATTCAACCACTGTGCATTAACGAAACACCGAATAACTCTACACAAAATGTGTAAGCTTTGGGGTCTCATGGCAGCATTTTGAACTGAGCTCTCTGGTTACACATGTAACTAACGCCTTTCAACTACAAACGCACCTATGTACGAGTATATCCTTGCAATACTAACAGTAAAAATCTACACTATATCAACCGAACCCAACCCAACCCAACCGAACCCACCCAACGCTCTTCTGCCATTAACAGCAGTCAGCAGGATGCTGCGCGCTCTCTCTCTCTCTCTTCTCATCACATTTTGTAGAGTTATGCTTTGCTGTCAACGTGAGTGGTTTGTATGATTGAATGAATTGTTCAATGCACATGGGTGGGTGGGTAGTTTGATTATTAATTTATAATTTGATGTTTATGCAAACAGTCTTTTGTCTAAGCCTTTAATGTATTTAATGAAAATAGCTTAATAATGCGTGTGGGAGTACTTAGTGTCTTTTATATAATTGCGATTACACAAATTTAATGTTAATTATTATGGTTAACGTGATTTGTCTCTAGAAAGCATTTAAAAATGAATAAATTTTTTGGGTATCTTTGCTAGACAATGTTTTTCTTGAGATAGATAGATTTTATTTTTTCAAAACAATTTAAACTAAATGCAAACTATATTCATTTTTTTTTTTTTTAATGATTTAAGAGATTTGGAGCCTACCAAAAGAGAGTTTATGTGAAATTATACAAGGTGATGTAAAGCGCTCTTTCCTCTCTCAATATGTTTCGTTCCAAAGTCAGTCATATTTAAAAATATATTAAATAAATATATCTCCATTTCTTGCGCAATCCCAAGACTAAATAAAAAAAATTAGTTAGCTTTAATTTTTTTGTTGACTTTTTGTATTTTATGGTTCAATTATACTTTCTTTCTCTCTCAATATGTTTCGTACCAAGAAGAAAAAACAAAAAAGAAAACAAAAAATTTTTAGGACAAATGTTTAAAATTTATATAATCGGTTTGGCATCTGTAAAAAACATATAAAACTGATGCAAAAAATAGACAAAGGAAAAAAACATAACACAAAAAACAATTGTTTTCTTTTTTAAATATTTAATTTTTTTTTCCTTGTTTTCTTAAGTTTATAAAAGAAAAAAAAAACAATTAAAAATTAAAATTCTAATTTGTTTCTGTACAGCTGTTGCGTACGTGTAAATGCGAATAAAAACACAATAAAACAGCATATAAGCCTGCTGCTTGCACAATTAAAACGAAATAAATGTACTAAAAAATCCCAATAAAATAACTGCCAAATATAAAAAATTTATACTAGACGCAACAAACTGCATTTTACAGAAAATTAATTATGCTACTATTATTTTAAACCAATTCTACGAAAACTCACACTAATAACGCATTTTGTCACGTGACACATGTGCATGCGTTAGTTTTGCAACTAATTTTTTGATTTTTTTTTTTTTGTTGTGCTTTATGCGCGCAGTGTAAACTGGCTACAAATGACAATCACAATGAAAATATCATGTTTTGCCAGTCACAGTTATATTGAAATGCATTAGACGTATGCACGGAACGCAACATATATAAATATTATTATTATTATTATCTAGATAATTATAATCAAAATAATTATCTACATATATAATTAAAAAATAAATAAATAAAACGAAAAAAATAAAAACGAAATAAACGAAAGAACGAACTGTGTACGCTGCTGCTGCTGCTGCTACTCCTTTTGTATAACTTCTTCGTATTTTACGTACGTACGTGAGTGCGTGCAAGTGGTGTGTTCGTTTGTGTGTTTTCGGTTCGTTCATAAGTTGAAGGAGGCAAGAAGATGTTTTCCATTTTCATTGTGTGTTGATTGACAAAAAAAAAAAGAAGAATTAAAAAAAAACCGAACCAACGAAGAAATTGTTGTTGTTGCACGCACAAAAAAAAAACAAAAAGCAAAAAAAAAAAAATATTTAGAACATTGCACAGACTACAAAAAAAAAACAAACGGACGGACGAACGGACAGGCGAACATTGTTGTTGCAATTGCTGCAACATGCAACAACAACAATAACAAAAAAAGCAACAATTAAATGATTAAAAAATATTGTTTTAAATAAAATTTTTACAACGCCGCCGACGCATACGAAAACATACAAAAGCAGGAAAAAATAATAATAATAAAACAACAACAACAAACCAAGCAGGTGCGCTCGCATTAAAACGAACAAAACAAAACGCCAATTGAAAGTAGTAGAAAGGCAAAAACAAAAAAAAAAGAAATACGAAAAAAGAAGGTGATAAAAACGAAGAAGAAGAAAAAGACGTAGAAGGAGTAGCAAAAATACGGTAAGCATTAGAAGTGGGCGTGGCAACTAACTACTCATATGCACTCAATGACCTCTTGGCACTTGGTACAAAAATTGATAACGAGCAGAGACATTTTTTTTTTATTCATAATTTTTTTTATTTTAAACTAAAATATGCCGGCAACATAGTATTCGGTGCATTCAAAACTTCATGCTACATAAAATGTGTGTAATTCAATTGGAATTAACATCGTAAAGTGTACGCGATAACTGTTTGCAAAAAGTATTCGTCCTCCGCGCAAGACCAATCATTGCGGTAGCAACGTAACCAACGTAAGTTCCCACGAACAACTTACCGGCTGCCGTAGTTAACAGCGAAAGGTGCTGGTTTACGCGTTGCGTGTATTTAACATTCGTAAAGGAAGTCAACAAAATTATGTCGCAAATTCATGGCCATTTGAAATTTGATATTTTATAGATTAACTAGCTAATCTATCGAAAAATGTTATTCCAGAATGACTGACTGACTAATTGACTTATAGATTAAGCACTATACAAAATATGCCATCTGTGAACTTGAAGTTTTCCCTGATGAAATGTGCCAATAATGAAAAACTCTTTTAATAATATTTTGAGCTGAGACCATATGGATGCATTCAGTTTGTCTTAAAGGTTGAATTTTATGTACATCCAACACTGTCATTCTGATTTCCTTCCATCAGTTGGTAAAATCCCAAACGTCTTTTACTTCCAATAGATTTTCTGGTGATTCCTCAATCTCCTTACAGAATTTATTTAAAAATCAGTTTGGATCTGTTAAGATAAGACCACAATGCTTTGATGGCTACGATATTTTTATTCTCTGAAAGCTTCAGGCTGCAAGATTATCTTTTTATTTTGCAAATCTAAATATTTTTATTGCTTCCTTTTTATTTATTATTATTTTATCTCAATATAAATAATGCACTCGATTATTTTTCTTATAAACAGTAAAAACGCTTCGCGCTCAGTTTCTCATTTTTCAAAGGCAGCTTACGTGCCGAACACAATTCCTAAAAGCCACTTGACTCCATAAAAAAAAAAATCTTAACACTGAAGATAAACAAAGAAAATAAAAATATAAACAAAATTCATTTAATAAACAAAACATTTCTATTTTTTACTTGCAGCTCAGCTCACGTAACTTTAAACAAAGAAAAAATAAAAAATAAAGCAACTTCGAAATACTTTTTTTCGATTGGTTTACATAAAAAGAAACCCGTAGAAGAAATAGAAGAAGTCGTTGTAAAGCATCTAAAATTAATATCAATCGAACTAGACTGAACTAAGTGAGCGTTTGGTTAATGCCGGCTGCAATTAAAATAGAAACAAAAACGCGACGGTAGCAAGAGCAGCAAAAACAAACTGCAGCGCACTGGTGGCCATGCTCGCTATTAGCGAAGAACAGAATCAGGATGTTGCCAATATTGCTACAAATGCAAATGGCCACAATAGTCATAGTAATGCAATTACTGTTAGTGGACTGCCAGATGCCAGTCTTTGGTCGGCAGTGTATGACTATGAAGCGCAAGGCGAAGATGAGCTATCTTTGCGACGTGGTCAAATTGTTGTGGTGCTTTCAATGGATCGAAATATATCCGGCGATGATGGCTGGTGGACGGGCAAAATAGGCGATAAGGTAAATATGAAATTTTTAATGAAAAAAAAATAAAAAAAAATTTACGTATTTTTTCCATTTTTCGTTTGTTCTTTAGGTTGGCATCTTTCCCAGTAATTTTGTTACTAACGAAGATCCGCTACAATTGGATGTGCCAACATCAATTGGAGATATACAACCACATGAAATTGCCTATGCTGAATTAGATATTAAAGAAGTCATTGGTTCTGGCGGTTTTTGTAAGGTGCATCGTGGCTATTACGATGGCGAAGAGGTTGCCATTAAAATAGCACATCAAACCGGTGATGATGATATGCAAAGAATGCGTGATAATGTTTTGCAAGAAGCAAAACTATTTTGGCCGCTCAAACATGAGAATATTGCGGCACTACGCGGTGTTTGTCTAACGACAAAATTATGTCTCGTTATGGAATATGCACGCGGTGGCAGCTTAAATCGTATATTAGCCGGTAAAATACCACCGGATGTGCTTGTTAATTGGGCTATACAAATAGCACGCGGCATGAATTATTTACATAATGAGGCGCCCATGTCGATAATACATCGTGATCTAAAATCATCAAATGTGCTAATATTCGAGGTCATCGAAGGTAATCAGCTACAAAATAAAACATTAAAGATTACCGATTTTGGTTTGGCACGTGAAATGTACAATACACAGCGTATGTCAGCGGCAGGCACTTATGCGTGGATGCCACCGGAAGTGATAAGTCGCAGCATGTACTCAAAGTAAGTTTAAATGTATTTTTTGATTCATTTTTCTTTCTTACTAAATTAATTTGCGCATTTAATAGATCATCTGATGTCTGGAGTTATGGTGTTCTACTTTGGGAACTTATAACTGGAGAAACGCCTTACAAAGGATTTGATCAACTGTCAGTGGCATATGGCGTTGCAGTGAATACATTGACGCTACCAATACCAAAAACATGTCCAGAAACATGGGCGAATCTAATGAAAAGTAAATTTAAAATTTGTTATTTTTTTTTTTTTTTTTTAATATTTGATTCTATTTTATTTATTTTTTTATTATTATTATTTTTTTTTCGTTTAGGTTGCTGGGAGAGTGATCCACATAAACGTCCTGGTTTTAAGCGCATACTCGAACAATTGCAGGATATTGCTTGCTCAAAATTTACGCTAACGCCGCAGGAATCTTTTCATTATATGCAAGAATGTTGGAAAAAGGAAATTGCTGAAGTCCTCCATGACTTGCGCGAAAAAGAGAAAGTAAGTCTTCAGAAAAATTCAACTTTTATTTTAAAAATCTCGAATATTTTTGCAAAACGCTTTGTGTACATTCAAAAGAAAGAAAAAAACGACAAAAAAGGGAATTTGTTTAGCATTATTTTTTTGTTTTTTAATTTAATTTAATTTGCGCGTAAACATTTTTAAAAATTTTAATTTTTTTATGAAATCATAAATGCCTCTGCTCACTAAAATTAATCAACTAATTTGATATTTTTCTACATAAATTCTTCTGTTATTCAAATTGCGCGTTCTTATCGAAAAAAAAAAAATTAAAATATAAAAACAAAAAATCAAATCAAAAAATTCAACCGTTAAAATGTACGAAACAAAAAATTTAAAAGCGTTTTCAATCAATCGAAGAGGTAAGCAGTACGCAAAGCCAAAAAGGTGTATCTATTCCACTTAATAATTACACAAAATATTTAAACGTTTTAAAAAAATAAATACAAAAAAAAAAATATATTTTTGCACTCTCGTACGTAAAAACCAAATTAATAAAAACAAAAAAAAAAAAAAAAAAAACGATCGCTGCAGTCGTATATGCACGACTACACGACACCCTGTACCCAGTCTATTTTGCATTTATATACTCCGGTAGGCATTGATTTACATGACCCATAGTTAGGGAGCCATCTTTACCGATGAATCCAAGATGTACTTGGATGTAGGAGCAGCGTTTATATCAGGGTTTTGTATAAATTACCGAACCACTGAAGTATTTTCCAGGCGGAGATTTTTGCAAAAAATGAGCCTCATTCTAAAACACAATTTTGTCACATTTCTGAAATCTAAGATGACCAATTCTCCCTATTGGGAAACACTGTACATCCCTCGGGAACAATAAGTTGTTACTCAGGCCACCATAAAACCTTAAAGGCGACCAAAAATGTCCTGGTGAGCAGGGAAGCAGTAGATGCGCTAAGCACCTCATAGATGGTGCACATCTACTGAGGCATAGATGGAAACGAGATGGTGGTTCGACAGACTACCACAATAATGTGTAAAGCAGCTCCACAGTAGACTGCTGATTGGCATTCTAACAGGTTCTTTGCCTAACTTCTAGGGATATCCAATATGGAAGGCTGTAGAAAATACAAGGAGCATGGTATTGTAGAGTCCATGGAATACTTACTTTTTATTATGAGATTTTCCCAAAAAAAAAAAAAAAAAAAAGATTATAGCAGGGTACAGGGTATTCAAAAGAATGTCTATAGTCATGCATGCACTAATTTTTTTTTTTTTTTTTATTAAATTACGTAAATAAATAAAGTCTCACTTGAGTGTTTTTTTTATTGCTAAATTAAAACTGCTACCACAACGCACTCCAGTTAACATAGCTGTATTTGTAATTAAGTTTTCATTTAATTTTATAAAGAAAGAAATTAATAAATAACAAAACAAATGTTTCACAGGAACTGCGCACGAAAGAGGAGCAATTGCGTCGCGTACAAACACAACAGCAAGAACATGCGCATCATTTGAAACAACGTGAAGAGAGTCTAGCAGCGCGTGAATTGGAATTGATTGGACGAGAATTGCATTGTTATGCGCTGCAAAATACGCCAGTACCAAAGAAACGTGTAGGAAAATTTCTTAAAGCAAAACTGAAGGTAAATATTTATGGAATAATTTTTAGTTTAATTTTTGCTAATTATTATTTCGTTTTGTTTTGTTTTATTTTTTAGAATAAACGTAACGAACCGGTACAAATTTCACTACCGACACATTTCCGGCATACCGTGACAACGGTACGTGAGCCAACTGGTCATTTAAATACACCACCCGGTTCGCCGGCCATATCTGGATTGCGGATTGTTGCACGTAAGTCTTTAAATTATATATTTAAGCATAGTGAAAGCAGCTCGCAGCTTTCAAAAATACGAAAATAGTTTAAAAGAGCAACACAGAAAAATTAGTCCAGCCAAAAAGATTGCAACGTTTTAAATTGAAGAGTTTTAAAATTTTTCTTAACTTTTTATTTTGTAAAGAAATAGTTTTATTTTTATTAATTTTTTTTAAAATACTTTTATTTGTTAAACCATTTTTTTATTTATTTATTTTATTTTTCTTTTAATTTTTGTTTTTTTTTTTTTTTTTTTTATAATTTGAAACATAAACAACAAACCAAAAAAAAAAAACCCGTATAGTACCACCCGATGGTTCCAAAGGTAAAACCTGGGGTCCATCTACAGTGCATCAACGTGAACGTTCATTATTGCCGACATCAATGTGTGACACCGATTGGCATGCGAACAGCACAACGCATTCATCATTTAGTAAAAGTGCACCAAATCTTGATAAAAGAGTTGCTGTACGTGGTGGTGGTGGTGGTGCTGGTGCTGCAATGTCTCCGGTTGGATATAAATATGGTTCAACACCGACATCACCAATACAAACGCCGATACAGGCACCGCAATTAATTGGTGGTGCTGTTGCTGGTTTACAAAATGATGAAGTGTTAGTAGCAGCAGCAGCAGCAACAACATCGGCAGCAATTACGACTGATACAGTAGCAGCAGCAGCAGGAGCAATGGCGCAAGGTATACAACATTTAAATCTGCTAACAAATTATAATACAAACAACAACAACAACAATATCAGTAATAATAATAATCATCAACATCATCATCATCACAACAACCAAAACAACAACAACAACATGAACACAGCAACATTGGCAGCAGCAACAACAACATTATCATCATCAACATCATCAACAGCAAATTCATCAACAACATCCTTAGCATCAATGAGTAATACTAATAACAATAATAACAATAATAATAATAAATATAATAATAATAGTCATATAAATACCGAATTAATCATTGTAAATCATACAACAACAAGCAATTCAGGAAGTGCAGTTATGCCGGAACATAATAACGGTACATTTTTTCCAATTAATAACACAACGCATAGTAGCATAGTTGATAACCAACAACAGCAACAACAACAACATCATCATAATCATCGTAAACATCATCAACATCATAATCCACAACAACATCATTATTTATATCCCCTTGGAACACAGCAACATCAACAACAGCTGCAGCAGCAGCAACAGCAGCAATATCACCACAAAAATAATTCAAAAAACAAAAGCAAAAAAACACACAAGCAGCAGCATATCGAACAACAGCAACATTTTCCATACAATAAACAACAATCACATAACGTTTGGATAACAGATGATAGCGGTTCCGATGCTGAAACATACAGCGCCAACACCAGCGGCTGTTTTCCATTTTTAAGAACATCACCAGCGGCAGCAACAACAGCAACTGCTGCGCATAGCAATTCCACAGTAAATATTTCACCAAATGGTGGTGTTGGTGTTGGTGTTGGTGCTAGTGTACGCACAATAAATCATTCCGGTTGTAGCAGTTTAGGTAATAGTCCAGCTTGTGGACGTAAGAAACATTCATTGGATAGCAATTATCAACGTACCTGTGACACTCATACTGGCACACAACTATTTCTACCGCTTACTACGAACACAACAACAGCAACGAACAACTTGCAACAACAACAACAACAGCAGCAGCAACATTTACCCATAAGTCCGTTGGTCAATGAAAAACCATTGCTAACGCATATAACAGATCCTGTTGCCAGTGGTTCTTTAATGATTATAAGCAGCGATGCGGATAATAATACCTATGATCGTGCATTTTATCGTTCAATGCAAAAGTCTTTGGATGAGATTTGCTCGAAGACAGCTGCAAATAATAATTTTCGTCGTGCTACATCAAATCAATCATATTGGCAACGTTCGGAACGTATTAGCTCGAAATCCAGCGGTGATCTTACAATGTACAATTCGGCAACGCATTTAACCGAAGAGACAAATGCCGACAATGATGACGATGAAGATGTTGCTGCTGCTGCTGCTGCGACAAATGCAGTTGCTGTTGGTTATAATGCTGTTAATGCCACAGCATATCGTTTTCAACGTAATGCATCCGGTTCCCAATTTTCACGTCGCTGTTTCTTTCGACAACCCATATCATCCGATGAGGAGGAAGCAGACGAAGAAGAAACTAATAATGTTCTTAGTGCGCAAGAAAAACAAAGTATTGAGCAGTTAACAACGAATTCCTATTGCTCTGCAGAGCATACTGATAGCTCAACATCCACAACAATACAAACGGCACTGCACAGCAGAGTAGGATCAGCAGCACAAATAAATTCACGTAAATCTTCGGTAACTTTCCAAACGTCAACGTCAACACCAACTTCAACGCCGACAGCAGCAGTAGAGTCAATACAAAATGTTTCATTTAACTCATCAACTGCTGCCGCTGCGCCACACGATTCAATTAATTCTTCTAGCGTTTCTATCGGGGAGCAATCATTCAGTTTTGCTACATATTATTCCGATGGTGATACATCGAGAACCTTGGAACCATTAGCCACAGCAACAGCAGCTGCAGCAGCATGCGATATGGCTGAGCCACTTTTTGTTACGCAAAGTTCATCAATATTAGAAACACGCCGTATGCAGGATGTGCAACCGCATCCGGATGTAATAAAAATGAAGGCACATTTACTGCAGCAGCAGGAAAAATTAAATAAAAAATTAAAAAAAGAAATGAAACATCAAAAAAGCAAACAAAAGAAGGAACATAATGGCGCAACAACAGCAACAACAGATGTTGTTACTGCTTCTAATAATGAGGATGCTGCGACGCAACAGCAGCAACAACAACAACATTCGACAAGTTCTGCCAAATTTAAAAGCACTTTAAAAAATCTTTTCATGCGCAGCAGTTCGAAGAAAAAATATCACAGCTCAAAGTCTTCCAGTGGCAGCGTTGGTGCATATCAGCAATTTGAAAATGCATCCGTTGATTATGGTGCAATTGATGTCCTGACAATGCAACAGCAACAACAACAAAGCAAAAAGAAGAAAAAGAAAGCACAGACGCAATCATGCGAACAATTGGAACGTTTTTGAAGAAAGAGAAAATTAAATGGAACAAAAAAAAAAATGTAAAAAATCTAAACTTCATTACATGCATTAGGTGTATTAGAAAGTTTGCAACTTTTGAGACTTTAAGTGTAATGATTTTTATATAAAAAAATCTAACGATTGAGTGAATAAACTAATAGCTAAGAAAAATTTTATGTTGCCGGAAAGTTTTCTATGTGAAATAATAGGTCAGGCTTCGAATTTAAAGCGTAAAAAGTGAAAAAAAACAAAAAATACGCGAAAAATGTATTTAAATTTGGATAAAGAAACCAAATTTCAAACCAAACACCAGAGTGCATTTTTTTCTTCTTCTTCTTGAAACATTTAAATAATTTGCAAATTGCAAAAGAAATACTCCTTAATCAAAATAGAAATAGCCAAAGTGAGTGCGGATAATTATTTGAAGTTTCACGAATAATCTTCATGTTCGTGTACTGCCTTTCATATAACTGCCTTCCGCCAAAAAAAAAAAAAAAAAAAAAAATTTATAAAGTTGTTGTGAATCACATCGAACTCATTTTTATTTTAACAAGTCAACTACACACACACACACACTCACATAAAAAATATAAACGTTAGTTAAAAAAAAATTAATTAAAAAAAAAACTAATAAAATAAAAAATTGTTTTATATTAAAACCAACAAACAAACAAAAAAAAAATATTTATAAAAAAGAAACAAACAATTTTGTTGTTTAAAAAAATTTATATAAAAAAAAAGCAATTTATACAAAAACAAAAATATATTTTCATAGCGCTAAAATTATTTTTACAAAATATTTTGTATTTCTTAGTTTAACTAAGTTTAGTTTTAATATTTTTTTTATATATATAAATATATAAAGTCGAGCATTTAAGTCTATTTAAAAAAAAAAACCAATGTAAAGCTTGTGAATTTGAAATCACTAGTTTTTTTTTTTTTTTTGTATGAATGTGTAATATTATTTTTAATTATTATTATTTTATATATATAAAATAAAACTTAGCTGCTAGTTAAATTAAACATTTACTTTTTTTTCTACGCGTTAATAGTTAACTTTATTTGAGCTAACTTAAATGGCAATAATTTTTTATTGTTTTGTTCATTTTTTTTTTTTTCTTAAAATTTGTTAAAAACAAAAATGTTCTATAAATGTGCTGCTTTTATTGATGCTTCACTGTATCATAACAAAGAAAAAAAAATATATTGTATTAGTCAAACAGTTTTATTTTTTGAATATATATGCTGCACAGCAGTAGGGTATACATTATTCGTTTAGGCACTCATTTTCACGTGCATGGCATTGCAAAAAAAGTTTCTGAAAAAATTTATTCTAGTCCGTCTGTCGACAGTCTATGATGAGACATTATTATATACATATATGTATACCCTACACTATGATACAACTGTGCAGCATAGCATATATTATATCTTAAGCAAGAATTGCTATTTTTCTATATAAAAAATTGGCAATTGATAAATTATATAATTTTTTTTTTTTTTTTTTTTTTGGTAACTGTGATTATTGCAAACAATTTAAAACAAACAAAAAAAAAATATATAAAAATCAAAAATATATTTAAAAAAAAGATTATGTAAACTATTTAAACTAAAATTTATATTGTAATAATCCTAAACCAATAAATTTACTGGCGTATGGATACAAAAATACATTATATTAATTATAATAAAAAAAACTCCCTTAAAAACTTTAATTTTTTTTTTTTTTTGTTAATTTAAATTATTTTTAAGTTTTTTGTCTTTTTTTTTTTAAATATTTTTTATAAAACAAATTAATTTTTGGTGTTGGACAGAGAACCGCTGTAGTAAGCAGTATGGTTAAAACCCCAAGCTTCCCAACTATCCAACCCCGACTCAAACTACTACAGGGTGCAATGGAAATAAAAATCAAAATTCGTATATAAATCTTTTTATGGATTTAATTGCAATTTTTTAATATTATTTTTTTTTTTTTTAATAAAATAAAATGAATTTAAATAAAAAATAAACAACAAACTCTGCTCTTTCGCCTACACATGGACGCTGCGGCTATTTTTGCGCGTGTTTTTTTTTTCTAATATATAAGCAGGCTATAGTGCCAAGGATGACTGGTCTACACCGCAACGTGCTGTTGGTGGTGGCGTGCCAACTTCCTCGCTTTTACATCCAAAACTGCCTATTATGTCGCCATCGCCTTATCTGCTTAGCCGTTTTACCTCGAATGTACCGATGCCGACGCTATACGCTGGCGATGCAGCACGTAAACCGAAACTGTCTGTCATCGAAGTGTTACTCTACAATATGGCTTCGCTGCTGGCCGGTGTTGCAGCTGGTTATGATGTACGCATGTCGAATATTTCACCGGTGCATCCAACGTTGCTCAGTGAAGTGCCCGCACTAAAGGCGGCGCCCAAACTAATCAATGATGCTGATGATTGTGGCATTGTGACGAAGAATGTGCTCGGACAGGAAAATGAGCGAAAATTTGCAGCGAATACGTTTCACAGCACAACGCAACATAATCGGTTTGTAATAATAGCGAAATAAGAAAAACAATTTAGATTTAATTTAAATAAATTTTGTTGTTGTTGTTGTATTTTCTAGTGCTGCACTTAGTGCGCTTACCTATGCACCAGTGGACTGTGCCGCAGTAGCGCCAACACTTAAACATGTTTCACCGCCAGCGGCATTAGGCGGGAGCGTAGCGCATACGCCGCCGATACACTATTATACGCCGCTGCAGCAGCAGCAACAGAAGCAACAAACGCCACACAAATCAACAACAACACAACAGCCATCAACGTTCTCCACAACAAGCGGGCTTGGTTCGGCGAATACCTCTTCCGCGCTGTATACCTCATCATTGGGCAGTCATTGTCATACACAGCCGCCAACACCTTCGCCGCATCGTAAAATAAGCAATTCATCCTTTACGGAACAATTGGAATATGTAACAAAACTAAGCGATGGCAACTCAACACCATCGCCAAGGCGTGCTGTTGCTGGTGGTGGCGGTGGCGGTGTTGGTGGTATTGTATATAATGAATTTCGTATTGGTTTTGGCTCGCCGCCATTATATACACCCGCAGATTATTTGCGCAATGGGCCGAGTTATTCAAATGATTGCGGTTCTTATGGCGTTGGTGCTCATCGTACGGCGGGCTATTTTGGTATGTAACGCTTCTAATTTGTATTTTTTGTTGTCAATAATAAAACGTCTTTTTTTTTTTTTTGTAAAGGTTCCAATTATTTTGGACAACGGCCCGAACTGAGTTATGCATACGAACGTGACTGTAAGTCTTATCCCGATTATTCCTATGACTACAATCATCGACTGCCAAATTATTATGATTACAATAATAAATACGAACAACCGCCGCCGCCACCATCACCGCCTCCGCCGCCATTGCTACCGCCTACAACAGCGGTACAAGCGAATGCGTCAAACGTTTCACTACAAACACGCACACCACCACCACGTGTACCACAAATGGGCGTCAGCGCTGCCGGGCATCGACGTACACCATCAACAATTTCCAATAATTCGGTTATAAATCAAGGTTTCCAAATTGACGATATCTATGACTATAATAATCTTAATATCATCGACTATGAGCAACAGCAGCAGCAACAGCAACGTGAGCAGCAAGACTTACACTATCGCCATGATGTAGTGCCACCGCCAACTAAACAGGAATTGTATAAAAGATCACCAAAAGTGATTAATCGTATGTCCGGTAGTCTGCATCGTATGCGCGATTATGAGTCTTCGGCATATAATGCTGCTGCCAATGCTTACGGCTGTACAAATCCGTTGGCAAGTAGTCCAATGACAAAAACAAAATTTAATTTCTACAATAGCAGCGCATTTTCTACGGCAGTGCCAACAGAAAATAGAGCAACCGAACTTATAATACATGAACGTCCGGCTAGTTTACCATTTGCTGAACAAAGTATACAACATGGTATGCAGACGTCACATACGCTCTATCAACAAGCAAAATTACGCTCATCATTACGTAAATATGGCAACGTAAAACCAATAACGACAGCAACAACTACAACAACAACACCGCCTACAACAAATGGTAGCATTATAGTTGCTGTTGGTGGTGGCGCTGGCAGCATTTGCTCACAACATGGTACACCAACAAATCCAACGCCACCTGATTCACTTACCAGTGATGATAGCTCATATCTAAGTGCCAAAGAAGGTTCCATTTCATCGCAACATAGTCGTGTACGTTTCAGTCCAGAGGCATATCTCGATACGATAACAACAACAACAACAAATGCAATAGCAACAACGGCACAAGCTATGACAACAAAAACATCACCGATTGCTGCAAATGCTGCTACTGCTGCTGTTATCTTTAGTGGAAATTCACGCTCAACAACAACAACAATAGCCGCAACAGTAACAACAAATACACAAACGCTTAATGCAGTGCTTAATCGACGACGTTTACCAAGACGTCACAATAGCGATATCTCATCATCAAATTCAGCTTCTGCTTCTGCTTCAGCGTCAGCATCGCCATCACCTTCATCATCATCCTAGCAGCGTCTTGCGGTTGCACTACAATTGGCACGTAGTCCCGGTGCGGTTGCTGTAAATGCTAATATGGTTACTGCTTTATTCAATGCAACAGCAACAACGCCACCGCTTGTGCAGCTAACATTTGCAACAGCGGCACAACAAGATCAGCAACAACAGCAAACAACAGCTACAACAGCAGCAACAGGATCGACGGCCACAACGTTGGTATTCAGGCGCAAGACGTTCCAGATCAGCACACTATGAATATCGCTTATGAAGCAAATATTCGAATACATTCCAATTGTTGCCAATTGTCAACGTAACAAATTGTGCTGCTGCTGCATAGGTTTCTTATAAGAAAAAACCAAACAAAACGGAAATACGTTTTGCAATTTAAACTTAAAAAAACTTTAAAAAAAATTACACATTTTTCTAATGTATTTAAATATTTATATATTGCGTTATATGTTTATTCGAAATTATATGCATATACATATATAAAAACTTATAATACTTCGTTCCGAATACGAAATAATACGAAAAATACGAAACATTTTGTATTCAGCAAAACACAAAAACAAAAAAAAAAAAAAAAAATTATATGCCAAATAGTTTAGATACACAAATAACACCAATTAAGAATTCATATTAAAAATAATAAATAAATACGAGTATATATATTATATAGATTATTAAAAACACGAACGTTTTTCGCTTTTTAGAAAATAAATTCGAAAATTTCTTGTAAATAAAAAAAACAACAACAAAAAAATATAGAAAAGCGCAAAAACGAAAGAGATAGCATACGCCTGCGTGCGTTAGTAAGTGTGAAACAGAAACTAAATTTAGTTTTAGTTAGCGCCGAAAATAAAATAAAAATTATAAACAAAAAAAAACGAGAAAATTTATAGCATAAAATTAACAAATTTATTCTAAAAAAAAAAAAATTAAAAAATATATATAAACAAAAAATGCAAACTTAAACACCAAAAATATAGCAATGCCTCAAATAAAAAATTTTAAAAAAAATAACAAAATAAAAAAATAAAACTTAAACAAAAAATAAAAATTTAAAGTGAAAATTGAATACTCTACACAATTTTTTTTTTTTAAATAAATAAAATAAAAATGTCTTCAAACCAGAACGCTGTGGAAAATGTGGCATATTTTATTGAGCTTTTCCAAAAGTTAGACGCTTTTCCGTAAAATTTGCGTTAAAATTATTAAAAACAAAAATTATGCATGCGCATAACTGCATAAATTTCTACAGTTAATTTGTTAAAAAAAAAACCGGAAAAATACTAAAAATAAAAAAAAAAAAATACAAAAATATTTAAAACATAAAAAAAATATATAAAATTTATAAAATAGTTCAATTAAAAATGCCCGCAACTATTTATAAAATGGAAAAAAAAGAGAAAATTTCAACTTTGGCGTAGCCGTAGCTTCAATACGCTAAACACAAGCTAAATACTCAAATTATATACGTTGCTACGCAGCAACGGAGCATATCTCTAATACTGAAAAGTTTCGAAAAATAAAGAAGACAGTTTTAGGTGTGGAGAAAAATTTATTAAAATTTTTGTGTGAAGCGTTTAAATTGGAACATAAATAAAACATTAAAAAATTTTTTTTTTTTTTGAATTTTAAAATAATTTTGCAAAAATGTAAAAAAAAAGAAAAGCAGAATATATTCCAAAGATGATTAATATTTTATATTATAAAAAAAAAAATTTAATATATTTATTGTATAAAAAAGCGACAACCCTAAATAACTTAAGTTTATATTTTTATTTGCTAATAGTTTCGATACGTGATAGCGGGGAAGTGTTGCGGTATAAACGGCAATTGTAAGCTTTTGAAAAATGTATATAAAAAAAAAAGTAAATAAAAAAAAAAATCACATAATTTTTTAAGGGTTGTCACTAATTGCTTATATTATTTGAAATAACTCAAATACATGTATAAAAATATATATTTTTTTTTTTTAATTACCAGTCAGGCTCACATTTTCGTAATATTTAATAATTTACTTTTCAAATAAATTTGTATAATCTTATAATTCCCAAACAGTTTAAGCATAACAATATAGGAGTAACTAAATAAATTGGGGATGTACAAAAGTTGGACAAAAATTGATATGCTTAAACTGTTTGAGAATTATAAGATTATAAGAATTTATTTAAAAAGTAAATTACTAATTTCGAAAATGTCAGTCTGACTGTATTTTATTATTTTATAAATTTTTTTTTTTTTGCCAATAATAATTTTGTATAATTTCATAATTGATTTTGAATTTAAAAAAAAAAAAACTTAATAAGCATATTTAGAAAAATTAAAAAGAAGAACGCCATATTTTTATATAAAACAAAACAAACTAAAAGAAAATGTGTTTTTTTTTTTCTATGGGAATTTAAATAATGAAAAAAAAAATTTGATAGAATTTTTTAAAGAAAAAATTACATAATATTCTTAGAGTTAAAAATATTGAAATTGTTTTTTAAAAATTTTTATTAATTTTGTGAGCAGAAAAAATTAGAAGTGAATACATTCGTAAATAATTACTATTTTCTCACAAAAATTACAAAATGCCCGGAAAGTTCATATGGGGCCTTTACATAAAAATGTGCGTGGCACCTTAACTTTTGAAATAGGATGAAATTTGAAATGTTTTTACCGAATCAAAAAAAAATCGAAAAAAAGGGTAAGTTTGTATGGGGGATATACCTAAAAATGGACGTGGCACTTTCATTTTCGTCTCGTCGAGCTGATCAAGATATTTTTTTATAGGCTCTACGATGCCTCCTTTAATGCGTTACAAGCTTTCAGACAAACTGAATATACTCTTCACATTAAAAAAAAAAAACCATAAAAAATGATTCTTATTTGTAATAATGTTGTTGTTGTTGTTGTTCATCAATAGAACATATGTAAGCCAGATTCTTCTTCAATAATAAAAAAAAATATCATATCCAACAACAACAACAAAACTTGTGCAATTCCAGAATTTTGCTTGCTTTTTGCGTTTGATTCTTTGCAGAAAATTTCGCATCAACAGAAAAAAAAAAAAAAAACTCGCTTCAGTTATTCGTTCCCCCCAACCAAAAAAAAAAAGCATAAAGCAAAAAAAAAAAAAAAAAAAGGAGAAAAAAAGTAGTGGAAGGCTGCTGCGCCACAACACACTTTTCTAACAATTTGTTACTGGGGCAGTGGGATAGCTTTAGCCAGCTTCGTCCGACATTCGACATGTTCAGTCAGAGTCAGTTTATTCGAAAACGCTAAATGAATTCAATGTCGCGCATGCGCGCTGCAACGATTTTCAAAACATAACAAAAAATAACGAAATAAATTTTTTTAAAAAGTGCTTCCACTTTCTAAGTCACTTTTAAATTTTAAAAAGTGTTAATTTGTTTTTTTCTTATTTTTAAGAAATTTGTGAATTTATTAAAATTTTCCTAAATTCGCGACAAAATTCGAATTTTAAGTTTTTTTTTTTTTCATTTAAAAAACCGAAATATTAAATTAAATATTGTATACGAAAAATACGGCTACGAAATTCATATCTTCAACGAATTTTGCATCTAATACGAATAAAAAAAAAACCTTTGTTTTTTAAAGTTGTTTTAACGTTTTCGTGTATAACTCGTGTTACTATGGAACGATTCTAACGAAATGCTACGCAAACTAAAGATAATTGAGCCTATTTTAATTTTTGTTTATATAGTTTTGGTATCAACTTAATAGTTTAGATATTTGTGACATAATTGTGTTGTGAAATATTTTATATTAAATCTTTTCGATAAATTCGAATGAAAGAAAACAAACAAAAACGCTTGGTAAGTTTTCTTTTATATTTAAAATGATTCTTAATGAGAGCTACACAGCTCGGAAAATACCACTGTGCCCGGAATCTTCAGCTGCACTAGAAGCTCCCACGCATCAAATGGTACAGCATGAATTTCCAACTGAAACATTATAACAGAGACCATACAATACCAATCTAAGAAGCATCGATACAGAACGACAGACCTGAGGATCGTTATCAAAAATTACTCCATCACCATTCAGTCATGTTGTGTTGTTAATGATTTTTTTCTTCTTGGACAAAATAGTCATAAATCGAACCAACTCTTTGATAGTGTTCTTAAGACCTCATAAGACCCCATCTACTGCCGCATAGTTCGTTGCTTTCTTCAATCGTTTCTCTATATTACAACTTCTCTAGTTTATTTGGGGTCTAAAACTTGTACCACATACTTGGCTTTGCCAGCTAAAGAGCTTAATGAGTAGAAAGTAACGGTTACGTACACACACACACACACACATACACACATATATCAATATTGATTAAAAAGCAACTCTATATTTTATGTTCTGTATATGATGACCTACAAAAAATATGCAACAAAAATCTCCTAAATAGAAAAAAAAAAAAAAAAAGTTATAGGAAAAGCACGCGTCAACTTCCACTTGCATGAAATTGAGGTCAATCATTAAATTGTCGCCACTGTTTCACTTGAGACCACCACCAGCAATAGAAACAGGCTCAAACTGGTCGATCGATCGGTCGGTCGGTCGGTCTGTTCTTGATCTCGATTTCTGGCTGTCACTGCTCTCATTTCGTTGCGCATTTCGAATGGAAACGAATGAATCGCAACAAATGTTCCGCAATTTGCCTCCTTTCAGAAATACAAAAAACAATACTTTTGCTGCTTGGGATGCTGCTGCTGCACATGCACACAGCTCACAGCACACACCACACCATTCCATGCTACACCATGGCAAAGTAAGTTCCACTTTAATGCATTTATCTATTATGAACTTGTAGCTGCCAACTAGAAGCAAAAAAAAAAAAAAAAAAAAAATCACAAGTAACGGCAGAGGAACCTGTTTTCCAGAAAATTGCAAGATGCACAAAAAAAAAAAAAAACAGAGCAACACGACGCAACGCAGTACGAAAGCCGACGAAGCTTTGGGTGTGCGTAGAATGCTCTCTTAAAACGGTCTTTTTCATTTCGGGTGACACACAAAAAAAATATGAAGAAAAAAAAAAAAACAAACTGGAAAAGCGCAAAATAGAAGAGAAAGGATGATGATGATGATGTTGTTGTTGTTGTTGTGAAAATGATTTATGATTGCACACAACACGCGTTTCTAACTTTTGATGTCGTAACCTGTATCCCAAGGGTATATTAAGTTTGTACAAATGTCTGCAACAGATAGAAGCGGGCATGATAGACCCTATAAAGTATAGCATCAGAAAGTAGCGTCGAACTAGCTTCTGTCCATAGTTTGTACCATAAGCGACTCATCCAGAACGTGCTTTCAGGGGCGCACAAGAAATTCTTCTGGAAATACCATTGATATAGCCAGCTAAAAGTCCCTTTCAGTATATGGTATACGAATGATTCATTTCCTATTTATATTTCATTTAAGAGAAAAACAAAAAATATATAGAAAGTCTCAACAAATGGAATAAATATTTATAAAATACTTAGAACAAAAACAAAAATCGCACGATCATCATTTTTTTTTAATTATGATTATTTTTTGCTAATTAAAATATTTATCGCTGACGTTGTCTATTTTTTTTTTTTTTTTTTTTTTAATTGCTGACGGAATGTATTCGATTTTATATAAATATTCCCAGCAAAGACTATGCGTATTTAATAATATTATGTTTATATAAATATGCAATAAATATATCCGTATAATAATAATAATACGTACGTACACAGCTAGGTGGTGCGTCATTTTTTGACTTGAAACCTTGAAATCACTGAATTTGTTCTAATATTATTTCTTTTTATATACAATAAATATATCAAATTCTACAATAAAACTTGAAATTTAAGTTCCAATGAGCTCATTTAAGCGAGTAAAATATTGTAACCAAATATCAATAAAATTAAAAAAAATAGAGAAAAAAAATTACGTTTGCCTTGAAAATAAAAACACAGATAGCAACTAAAATGTCATAAGATTATGTATATTGTTCGAAAGTTCGGAGTTTTTTCTTTTCAAAATAAGTAAAAAAATAAAATTCCGCTCGAAGTTGACTGAGATATTGCCCGAAAAAAAATAGTTTTTTCACCATAACTGAAAATTATGCAGCGATTTGCAAATTCCAACTACCATATATGGTATACTCGACCAGACCTAAACATCTTCTATACGAGACTTCGAAGCTTAGTTCGCCAATTATATCTTATTACTTCTATTATAAAAGCCTAATTAATCTAAAAAAAAAAAAAAAAGAAAGCTACACGAGCAATTTAAATATTTTTTCTAGAACACTATGACGTCTCTGTATTAATTTCTAACGCACAATTTCGCAAACTGATAATATTTTTTAATCTGTCTTGGCATTGAATGCTGTTGTGAATTAAACAATCTGCAAATACATATATTATATGCATATAAAAACACCGAAATTATTTTTCAATTTACGTCAATAAAAAATTCTTATTAAATTTTTTCAGACATTAAAACAGATAAATGCGAAACACAGACATACAGACAGACAGAATGATAGATTATAAGTACGGCGTATGGCGCAAAGCTGTTGATAAGTAAAACCAAAAATAAAAATCAAAAAAAAAAATTACTTCCAAAGTCCAAAAAGGCGTCAAAACAAATTCAATTAAAATTTTATACTATATAATATAGTTTTCTATTTTTATTTAAATATTCAAACATAATTGAATTAGATTTTTAATCTACATACTTATAAGAAGATTGTATATGTATAACTATAATATATTATATATATGTATGTTATATAGTAGGTATTAATAGCACTTGAGTATAATTAATGAATATGACGTCGACTTAATTATTATTTTTTATTATTATTTTAACAATTGTTGTACAAAGTGCAAATATAATAAAAATAATTAATTCATTCATTAAAAATTTAAAGCATTACTAAGTGTAAAAGTGTTAAAGATATCTCTTTATTTCTATATGTTTTTATAATTAATATGTATATAAATTTAATTTAAAGCTGTGCTTTGAGATGCTTGCAAAAAAACAAATAAACAAAGTAAATAAATCAAGTTTCAAACTCAATAACAAAAATCGTAAAAAAAACTTACAAATTTAATTGATATTCGATACATTCGATATAACAGCAGATTTGTAATTTATATTTAACAGCAAAAATGTTTTTTTTAAATTTAGTTTATAATTTCAGCAAACTTTTTAGAAAATTCAATTTTCATTGCAGTTTTTGAAAATCAAAAATCTTATTGACAATCTGCTGTTGTATTTTTTTCTCATGTTGGCAGTGCGCACTCAATACGCCATACGTAAAAAAAAAATTGAAGCGGGCAGTGCTGTATTTTTTTTTTTTTTTTTTGGGCTCTTTTGGCTTTTGATTCATTTGCTTTTTTTTTTATTTTTTAATTTATTTAATATATATATTATATTTTTCATTATTGTTTAGATTATTAGTTTAAAACCCACTGGTATACGTAAGTATCTGTAAATAGAGAAAAGAAAAAAATTAAAAGATTTTTAATAATAAATATAAAAGTAATATTATATACAGTGAAGCTTTGATATAATTGATTTTTCAACAGATGCTAAGCCATTGAATGCATTTTGTGGTTTAGAATTCTGTGCCTCAAGAAATGTTTTTTAAAACTTTCCGACAATAAAATTTTTGATCACTTCAGTGCACCAAACCCTTTCAGCTTTGGCTTTTATTATTGGCCCTCCTAAAGGAATGCTTTGCGTATCACATTGTCTAAAGCGTTAAGATAAATATTGATCAACGGGTTCATAGATTTGTCAGCACTATCGACGGCATCAATTATAGAACTTTTTTCACGTATAGAATTTGATTTACGATTCAATGAACTCGTTAAAAAAAAAACCTATCAAACATTTTTTTTACTGTTTTTTATAAAGTGAATCCCCCATTTTTTAATTTGTTTAATGCTACGTAAAAAATAATAATGTGCAGTTTATATATGTACAGGTGCTGGTATACATTTTCATTAGCGACTTTGAAAGCTGTTTTATTTCGCACTTAGGTAATCAGTCAGTTTGTCAAATACTTAAATGCTTTCGAACACACGTAAGATACATTCTATTTGCAAAATTTCGAATTTGCCACTTACCTTTAGCGCTCTTGTGTTTTACTTTGGGTCACAGTCTCTTGTTGCAACGAATGCAACAACAACAATTCACATCAAAACAAATTTCATATTGGCTTCTAAAAGCAGACTTAAAATTTCTTATTATTCTTTAGATAAGCCTTGTGACGTGAAATTTTGCTTAGACACTCGCCGCTGCCATCGGTGCTACGCTTTTCACAGACATGCTCTGTTTTCAATATAAAACACTGTGTCTGCACCATATTAAAGAAGAGTTTTCCAATTGTATTCGAATCTTCGTCACTAGACAATTTGAGGCATGTTCGAAAACGACGATCACAATTGCAATGCGACAGCGTATACGGACGATAATTGAAAAGTTCATAACGATTTGACATTGCCGGTATATAGAGTTTGCAATGATCATGTTTGCGACAGCACTTATCTGCCGATGAAGCACCGCCAAGATAGTTATATGTACCATTTGCGGTATTACCGCGACCACACCAACGTGTATTTGGTGCTATAAGCCAATCACTAACTTCACGACGAGAACGAGTATGCGGCTGCGGCAGCAATGAATCAATGTTTACAGCAATGTTTTCGTCATAGTTGTTATTGTTGTTGTTGTTATTGCTGATATCGTACGATTCATGACGTAGTGTCTGTTGTTGTTGTTGTTGTTGCTGTTGATGCCGGCGACGGCGTCTTTTGTTAATATTTATGCTGAGACTATCAATATGTTGCGCACGAGGTGCATATTTTGGCAAAGTGTGCAGTGCTGCTGCTGGTGTAGCGTTGTCAATTATATCGTATGTTGCATTTTCAGACGTTGTTGCCTTAGCCGTTGCCGCTGCTAATGCCACTGTTGTGCACAGAGCAAACAGCAAAGCATAACAAATAAAGTATGAAATGTAATTTAACTGCTTAAGTAACATCATTTAAAAACTGTTTGTATTTTTTTCAAATACAATTTTAAATTTATTTAACTGCGCGTTCAAATTATTGTAAACGTTTCGCTGCGATACGCTTTTATAAACTGAAAGCAATGCCGCCGCTGCAATACGGTATAAAGCTTTTTTGTTTTTTTTTTTTTGTTTTTTTTTTTGCTTATCTGCTAAATTTTGTAAACAACAACAAAAAAAAACCTGCTAAGCAATGTTAACGCATTTTGCACGCATAAAATGTACTAAAAATGTACAAAAACGGTATTACAGTTACATATACAATACAGCTGTATACAGATGTATTTATTTATGTAAACAGTCATCGAAATTTCTTCTTCTTTGTATATAGCGCATAGGCAAATTATTTTTTGTATCTAAATTGTTATTCTTTTTTTTTTTTATATATATTCTTTAAAAATATATATTACAATTAGTTAAGGTGAACTTGTGTACTTAATTTTAAAAGTATTAAAAAAAAAACAACAATATGCAAAAGCAACAGCATCAACAACATCAAAATCACAATCAGCATTTTCATCATCATCAGCAGCAGCAACAAGAACAACAAAATCGTGAGCATCAACAGTCATCGACGTCGCACAATATATCCTCAACGCAGGAACACAATAGTACACGAGCCGCAGGCACTGCATCAGCTTCACCAATGCCACATGCAACGCCACCCAATACACTTGCACTAAATCAAAATTACGCCGCTTCCGAATCCTCCGGCGAGAATGATCCAATTTCACGTTACGAGTGCGCAATATGTATACATTGGCTTAATGAGCCAGTGTTAACTTCATGTGGACATCGTTTTTGCAAATCCTGCTTAAATGATTGGTTGCGTAATGGCAGTCAATGCTGTCCCGTCGATAACAAAAAACTATCCGCTGAAAATGATATTTTTCCAGATAATTATACACGTCGTGAAATTGAACAAATCAAATACAAATGTCCAAATTCACCGTTAGGCTGTACTGTGGTTGCTTCGCCCATTGAGGTCGATCGTCATTTACCCACATGTCCCTATCGTCGACAACAAGAAGAGAAATGTCCATTTTCAATTATAAAATGTGATTTTGTTGGACGTCCGGAAACAAATGCGCTCGAAGAACATCTTAAAAATGATACACCACATCACATACAACTTATGTTGCAAGCATATCAGCAAACAGCTTTATCCACATGGCAACCGCAGGAAACAAACACAACAGCAGCATGCGACAACAAATGGAAAAGCAGCATCAGCGGCGCGGCGTTGACAACAGAAAACGGACACTGTCTACCGCCACCGCCGCCACAATATGCAAATGAAGCTGATGAGCGTCTAATACAGGCATTTCAACGTATTGTAATACTGGAGCAACGTACCCGCGAACAGGACGCAAAATTGGAACATTTAAGTAAACAATTAAGCAATATGCGTCTTCAGCAGATTGATCCCCGTTACAGTAATGGCACCATTGTTTGGGAAATAAATAATTTTAATTCATTAATTGATCATCTACGCGCAAATGTCAATAACCAGGTATATTCCCATGAATGTTATACATCTCCTTACGGTTATAAGTTCTGCGCGCGCCTTAATATACAACCACGTAAGCCGCAGATGCTCAGCTTACATGTGCATCTCATGCAATCCGAAAATGACTTCCATTTAGACTGGCCATTCAAAGGTCGTATTAAGCTGTGCATGGTGCATCGAAATGATGGCAATAAATCACAGCATGATACGATTATGACAAAGCCAGAGATACAGGCATTCCATCAACCGCGTGAACGCATCAGTACACGCGGTTTTGGTTTTCTCGAATATGCCAATATACACGATATTCTTAATCTTGGATTTTGCGCTGATGATCGGCTTATTATAAAAATCCAAATTAATATAGTTTAAGTCTAAACAATAATACAATAAAAATAACTTAGTATTTAAAACCAACAAAAAAAAATATATACCATATAGTCAACGCGTAAAACTGATTGAAAAAGATTGAAAAGACATACAGGAATTAATTATCTCGGATATTTATACGCACAGATAGATAGATAGTTCGTATACATACAAAACATATTTATAAAATCAAGCATATTTTATAACATTTAAAAATGACAAAAACAACAACATGTTGCCAAAACATAAAAACTTAATAAATCAGAGTTTGGTGGTATGTTACAAATCAGTTCTAATATAGGAATTATTACCTAGATTATCAACTAGTTGATATATACATACATACTTACATACATATATAATATAAAACTATTACATATATATTTACGCGATGCTACAAAAAAAAGGAAACGTATTTTGATATACTTTCAATGTGATCTTTTGTTTTGGTAATAACTTCGACCTTGTTTTTTTTTTTTTGAAAATTTTAATTCATTGTTTTGCAGTTGTTTTGGAACAATGTTGAGCACATTGTCCCGAAACAACTGCACCGAAGCACTGAATTGTATAGTAATGTTTAAAACTGGTTTAGACTACCTATACTTGTATGAAGTTTGGATAAAATAAATTTTTTATGATTATACTAGAATAATTTAGAATATAGTTTTTAGCTACAATAAAATCGTTAGAAACAAATGAGTTTCAGAGTTGTCGACCCATTAATTTCTGTCAGCAGAAAATTTGTATTCGATCCAGCCTAAAACCAATTGACACTAGATCACTTGAAAAATTTTAAAATGTTTGTAGCAACGTGATATCAATTAACTTAAATAACTATATACTATTCAAATTTCTTACGCTTTAGAACATATTCGTTTTTTTTCTATTCTATTGAGTTTCTAATACTTTATGATGTATTTTGTTGTAATGCTTTTTTTTTTTTGTTCTTTTAATTTTAAGTACCTTTTTTATGATCTTTACACTCAGTGCTGTGCATTAATGTATATCAGACGTAATTGGTGAAACATATTCAATTTAGTCATTAAATGAAAGAAAGTTTACTTCATTCCAGTTATTCCATAAGTGATTTCAGTTGTAAATACAAGTTTAACAGTCTGTCACAAATATACAAATATTGTTTACTTCATTCCAGTTATTCCAAAAGTGATTTCAGTTGTAAATACAAATTTAGAAATTCTGTTTCAAATATATAAGGTACTTAGTTATGTTTAATGCTGTAAACCTATTGCGATAATGATAATGTTCATGAACAAGTAAAGCATTTATTGTTGTATACTACATTGTGGCAAGACAACTCCTCTTAATGAGTTTGCTTGGCTGTAATTTGTCTAAAAATACTGTCATGATTTAATAGGTATGAATCTAGGCTCTGTAAAGCTATACCTTCTTTGTAATTAATGACATTTTCGGTCATCTAAGAATAACTCATTTTGCAATTGTGTAAAGAACATTCAAGCTTCGAATAAACCGAAGATATAGTTTAGGTGGTGTGTTTTGCTTTGTTACTTAAGCCTAAAGTTTTTTCTTTTTATTTCGATTTTACTGTCAGCTTCCATTTTTTCTTCTTATTTTGATTTTACTGTCAGCTTCCATTTTTCTTTTTATTTCGATTTTATTGTCAGCTTCCATTTTTTCTTTTTATTTCGATTTTACTGTCACCTTTCATTTTTTCTTTTTATTTAAATTTTACGTCAGCTTTGATTTGTTTCTTTTTTCAATTTCACGTGCCAAATTTCATGAAAATCTTGCTGAAAAGATCAAATAGATTATCCATTATTGTTACTAAACATCATTTAAACTTACATGACTGAATTTATATCCAGTTTACTTTCAGCTGTAAATATATCTCATTTTGTTGTTAAGTTCTAAAATTTGTTGTTAACAATAATTTGATACCGCATATTGGGTGTTCTAGAAAAAAGTGTAAGAATATATATATACATAAAAATAAATAAAAACTTTTGTACTCAAAACAAATTATCAATGCTAATTTACCTTCGTTATTACATATATAAAAAAAAAAAAAAAATACTAGCACCTTAGAAAAACATAATCTATTGTATCGTCTTGTTCGCTCTCCTTTCTACAAAAATGTGCACCCTTAAACGATGAGCCACAACTTTTGCAAATTTTAGTTTGTACTGCAGTATGTGATGTATGTGTTTTCATATGATCACGCTGTGCTCTACGCCGTGTAAAACTCATCTCACAAACATCACACTTAAAAGCACGATGTTCAGAATGAACAGCCTCATGATCACGCAACAAACGACGCTCATAAAAACGTTTACCACATTTATCACACGAAAATGGACGTTCTTCTGTATGTCGTCGTATATGTAATGTTAAATGTGTTGAGCTGGTGAACTTAAAATCACAATAATCACATGAAAACGGACGCTCTCCGGTATGAGAACGTACATGTAGCTTTAGTTCGGTCGATGAAATGAATGATTTAGAACATATATCGCATGAATGTCGCTTTAAGCCCAAATGACGATATGTGTGTACACGAAAATTTGATCGATCTGCAAACACGGAATTGCAATATTTACATGCATAAGTTCTTTTCGCTACATGAAGTTTGCTATGCGCTATTAAATTTCGTTCAAAAGTGAAACTCTTGTCGCAAAATTCACATTTATATGCTCCATTAAATTTCTCAGTATGCTTTTGCAATTGTTTTTTAACCGAAACCGAAGTTTTGAATTCGTTTTCATATTCCTGTAAATATTCAATACTATCGAATTGCTGCGTGCTTTCATTGTCATCTATTTCAAGATCTTCAATTTCTTCATATTTCAGTTCAGGTTCTTCAACGATTAAGTTTTTCATGTTTTCAAGTGCTTCTGCTGTTTGTGGCTCATAAATTTGAATTTTCTCATGTTCACTGGCTGCTCCAATTTCATGATCTGTTAATTTCTCTTCAATAATTTGATATTTTTCATCATCCATTTCGAACAGTTGATATTTTTTATCAATTTCACTGGCATCATTCTGACGTTCATCCATGTCATACGAATTAAATGTATCATTATCTGTATCATCTTCCAGTTGGGAACTTATTACTGATTGAGGTTTATCTATCGGTTGTTCATCCATGTCATATGAATTAAAAGTTTCGTTGTCTGTATCCTCATCTGGTTGTTCATCTGGTTTTTCCAAATCGTATGAGTTTAAAGTATCACTGCTGTTCTCTTTTTTAAAAAAAAGTATGTTCAACATTTTCCAATTTATCATGGTACATCATGAACGAATCACTACAATTATCATCTGGCTCGATTTTTACAGTATTTTTATGTTCAAAAATGTTTTTGTTACCTATGTTCGGCTCCGTTTGATTACCTTCCGTAAGCTGTAACGTAAATCGAAAGAGAAACTAGAGAGAGACTTTATTTCTGTAAAGCATAACTTACTTTACTCAATATTATGCGTTCTAATTCATCGGACGTTTCCTGATTTTCATTTAAAGTATCTGCATAAAGTTCTAGTTCCTTGATTAATGCATGCTCTGGCTCAACCTTGACTCCGGTAACTGTCGTCGGCAGCGAAGACGGCTGCGACGATGACGGTTCCATATCATCTGCCTTAGCAGCACTATGCATCAACATCGAAAAATCGTCTTCCTCAATTGTGAGTAAATGTTGTTTGACATGTTCCATAAATTTATGGACGCTATCAGATTCTGCGCAACAATATTTACATTGCAATCTAACGTCATGTTTTCCCAACAAATAAATATGACCTAAGTCAATCTTTTCACATGGCGTTTTCTCATTCTGCACAGATTCCTCGGCATTCATCCATGCTCCTGTGGCTTCATATGCCGCCAACATTGCATTAATAATTTTAGATCCTGTAGCTAATTTGTCAGCTACTTGTTTTTGTTTGTTCTTCACTTGTATCGTGTTAAAATTTGAAACGTGTTTTGGCTTTTATATCGGAAATTATTGCAAAACTAAAAGTCGTTACCAACATCGTGGTGCGCGATCCAAATCATAATAATTGAGCAACAACGTGCACGCCAAAACAGTGTTCCTGCATTCAAATTTTTTAAAAATACCAAAAAAAACAGAAAAAGAATTAAAAAAAAAAAGATCTTTCGGGTTGATCAACAATAAAATACTCAGCACATTTTAGTCTTATTGTGCAGTTTATTATTTTATCATATTTTATTCCTTAGTAGAATATTGCTGAAAATTGCTATAAGTCAGGAACAGCCAAATATTTTGAAGAAACAAAACTAAATTTGCGGTTCAAAGTGATTCATCCCAATTGGAAACTGATTTAAATTTGCAGACGGACATTGCTATTTTGACTAGAGATGAGGAATGGGTTGGGCTTTTGTCGTAACCCATCGAACCATTGGGACAATTTTGTGCGTCGGTATAGATGGAATCGGAATTTAATATATAACACTGCGCCTATCTCAATTTCCATTATCCTGTTTTGATATAAAAAAAAAAAAAATACGATATTCGCGTGCAATTTATAATTTTATTATGTTTTGAATCAATAAATTTTTTGTACAAAATTAAATATTTTTTAAATAAAAAAACATTATAATAACAAAGCCTAGATAGCTTGGCCACTACTTTAAAAAAATTTAGTTCATTAATCCATATGGATTTTCCGAGTTTGTGGTGAAGCTAAAGATGCCCGATTTCTGTGGCACTTCGAATGGATCTCCAAGTTCAACGTTTGTATTCAGCTGGCTGCATTTACCATTTAAGGAAAAGTCTTGGAAATTTGTACACTCATAATACGGCGAAAACTTAAGACCCTTCAATGCCTCAGCATAATAATGTACACAACGTGCATGTGAACAACCACCATCTAAATCCAAGCCACAACCAGGTTGCTTGCGTCCATTATTGGCATAAAACGAGGCATGGCCCAATGGTTGGTAGTAGCCCTTCACATTACCATTTGTATGTAAACTTAACACAAATTTAGCATCAGTGTCTACGAGGCGTAAATCGACAGGACTATTAGGATAAAGTGGATATGCTGGGTCAAGCGCAACAATAGCACCCAGCTGCAAATTGAAACTCTGCAGTTCCTTGCCACAAAAACCGGCAATATGTGCGCCCATGCTATGACCAATAATTAACAAACGTGTTACATCCAGTTTAAATTGTTGCGCCAAAAACTTTACAAATTCAGCGCAGGCAACGCCAACTGTAGGCGCTTTATTTTTTGATGAAAGATAATCCAATGCAGCTATTTGCGCCCAATCCAATGAAATTAAATTATAGTCTCCGCGTGCTTCATACTCTTTAATCAGTTGATTATTCGGAATTTCCGTATACGATTTAGTCCAGCCGTGTATGATAATTCTGTGAAAGAAAATACAGTTAAAGATAAGTCCTTTCTTAAGTTTCCTTTACATTTCTACTTACTTTGTGGCCCGATTTGCATCAAAATTGGATTTAAGTACCGAAGATGCATTGTCGGTCACTAACTCTTGCGGTTGGCTTGGATTTAATTTTGTGTACAGATAAAATCGTGCAGGACCTGCATTTCGACTTTCAATATCGTTCGTTGGCAACGCAAGGATAATTGAAATGAATCCTAGAAATGCTAAAACGTGAAATAAAGCGCACGTTGCAAACATTGTTCAATTCGGTTTTTTTCTCAATAAAAATGACTTTGGTTGCCTCAATTTGTAGGCATTTTTTCGAAAATATTTTCGGTTTAATGAATACTTTAGTCTTCTATGATAAGATTAACATTTATTTGCGCCACTTGAGTTTATTCAATGAACGTGGAGTTTTTGATGATCGATAATCGATAGGATTAATTGAATTATTTATAAAGGGTGTTTAAATTGCACAATTCCGTGAAATATTATATATGCCGAGAAGTAAACGTCTACAACTAATTGCATTCCGTGTGGTCTTTCGAATGCATCTGAATGGAACACCCTTTACGTAGCACAAAGATCAAGCTTATCTAATACTTGAAAACTTTATCATGCCGTCATTTAAATTGCTTTTACCGGTTTATTTTTGAAATGTTCTCTAATAATTCAATTTCAATTAAAATCGCATTGAGGTGCTTAAAAAATAATTTATTATCCATCAATAAAAAATAAAAATAATAAAAAGAAAAGTCTCAACTCACCTTACTCAGACTCCCACGGTATCTCTTCAACAGCCTCGACAGTCATCATACTAATGGTTACTTCGCCGGTGCCAACATCAACAGCGACATTTACTTGATCTCCGCCTGGTATAATACCATTGTTCGAGATAACATCTTTAACAGCAATAGCATCACCGCCAGTTTGTTCCACAGCCGCAGCCTTAACAGCTGCCGCATCATGTATGCGCAAATGCGCATTTAAGCCACCAGATTGTGCAAACGCTTTACCACAGATTTTACAGTCATATTTACGTTTATTTGAGTGCAACAGTTTGTGTACTCTTAGTGCTTTTTTACGTTGGAATGTGGCACCGCAGATATCGCAAGCAAATGGCCGTGCACTTGTGTGCGCCACGGCATGTACACTTAGGTCATGAATACTGAAGAAACATTTGCCACACACGTCACATTTAGCCGGTCGCTCACCCGTATGACGACGCATATGCGCTTTCAACATACCGCGATCCCGACATGGACGTCCACAAATTTCACAAATTATAGGCATGCGTCCCGTATGACAAATCTTATGCGAATTGAGCTCTTTATTTGTAAAGAAACTAGAATCGCATTCAGTGCATTTAAATGCTTTAATGCCGGTATGACGTACAAGATGGCGTACCAAGCTACACGTTTGCGCGAATTGCTTATGACAGATGTCACAAAAGATGCCAGGTTGGTTACAGTTATGTCCACGTCGCTGTATCTCAGTACTGAACACTTTGTCACAGTTTTCACATTTGTACTCTTTTTTCGTTTTACCAGTTGGATGCTTCTTTCTTAAATGGTACTGAAGACCACGTTTGGTGTTATAACTTTTCTCGCATTTATCGCAAGGAAATTCCATATCTAAAGTAGGATTCGATTTTATTTCATTGCTCGCTTCGTTTATGTCCACATCGTCACCATCACCATCTTCATCGTCATCATAATTGTCGTTATCGTTTACACTAAAATCATCATTGAAGTCGTTGGTATCTGTATTGTCGTCCTCCTTGCCGTTCCCTATCGAAATCTAAATCTTCAAATTCAGCCAGTTCTTCTTCTTTTTTATTAGCGTTACTTTCTTTTCTAGTTGCAGTAATCGCTTCCGACGGCACTTTAGGTGTTATACTATCACTTTTTGTATCGGCAACAGTTTTTTCAGCAATTGTGTCTTTCACTGGCTCCGGTCTAGCTGTTTCCGCATAATCTTTATGTCTACGTTTGCGTGTTGGCCGTACCTTATCTTCCGGCTTTATTGTGTTTTCAACAGTAGCGGATTGTTTTTTATTTGTTTTTGAACGAGTGGTGGCCGCACCACTGCTTTGTTGCTTTATATCTGATTTTCTATTAAATTTTGACTTTGGTTTTTCTACAGTTTCTAACTCGTTTTCTACGCGTGCCTGTGTTTGCGCATCAACTTTTGCTGCAGTCGTTTCATGCTCGTCAACATCGAGTAGCGCAATTTGAGCCAGGTCCGCGTTTGCAAACTCATCGTTATCTCCATGACCAATAGGGTCATCTTCCACTTTTACATTTGATTTTACATTCTCGCCTGAGTTGACCACTTTTCCGTGTTCGTTGAAAACCTTATACTCCTCCGGCTGCGATAAGTGCTCCAGACGGAAATGTTGCGGAAAGAATTGATACAAAATCTTTTGCCCACATAGCGCGCAGCACACATGATATGTGGTTGGGCCAATATAGAATACTTCCCCGCATCGATTATTATGGAATTGGCCAGAATCATTGAAAGCAGGCTGCACTTTTAGCATTCTTCTTGTTGCCTTCGCACCGCCAAAGCGTCTTGTTGTAAATTATTTAATTGTTGTTTTTGTTTTCCAAAATGTACTAAAAAACTCCAGTAAATTTTTTTCGTATGCTTTTACATTGTTTATAAACTCAGCACAGGCAATGTCAGCTGTAGGTGCTTTTCTCTTCCAATGGAGCTATTTCCGCCCAATCTACCGTAATAAGATTAAAGTCACCGGGTGCCTAATACTATTCAAGATGTTGACTGTTCGAAATATGCGTATACGTTTTAGTCCAGCCGTGCGTGATTACTCTTTTAGAGAAAATACAGTTGAAGTTTTACTTGGTTTGGTTCCTGTTCCATTTACTTTGTTGGGCAATTTGCATCAAAATTGTAATTGAATACCGCACCTGCTTTGTCTGTTGCGATTGGCTTGGATTCAATTTTGTGTAAAGATAAAAGCGTGCATCAACATTTTAACTTTCATTGTCGTACTTTGACAATGCAAGGATAATCAAATTTAATCCTAGATACGCTAAATAGAGCACAAACGTTGCAAACATTGTTTATTTTTAAAACGTTCTCCAACAATTCAAGTTTAATTAAAATTGCATTTTAGTGCTTAAAAAATAATTTATTATCCACGAATTACACAAAGAAAGTAAAAATAATAATAAAAAAAAAAAGTCTCAACTCACTTTACTCAGACTCCCACGGTATCTCTTCAACCGCCTCAACAGTCATCATACTAATGGTTACTTCGCCAGTACCAACATCAACAGCGACATTCACTTGATCTCCACCTGGTATAATACCATTATTCGAGATAACAACTGGTTGTTGATCAGCTGCTGCAGCTGTTGCAACATCGATAACATCCGTAACAGCAATAACATCTCCGATGCCTGGGCCAGCGACTCTATTTATGATACACGGCAATTCACCAGTTTGTGCCGCAGCTGCAGCCTTTACTGCTGCCGCATCATGTATGCGTAGATGTGCATTTAAGCCACCAGATTGTGCAAATGCTTTACCACAGATTTTACAGACATATTTTCGTTTATCCGAGTGCAACAGTTTGTGTACTCGTAGTGCTTTCTTACGTTGGAATGTCGCACCGCAAATATCGCAAACGAATGGGCGTGCACTTGTGTGCGCCACGGCATGTACATTTAGATCGTGAAAACTGTAAAAACACTTGCCACATACATCGCATTTAGCCGGTCGCTCACCCGTATGACGACGCATATGCGCTGTCAATACACCGCGATCGCGACATGGACGTCCACAAATTTCACAAATCATTGGCATGCGTCCCGTATGACAAATCTTATGCGAATTAAGCTCTTTATTTGTATAGAAACTAGCATCGCATTCAGTGCATTTAAATGCTTTAATACCGGTATGACGTACACGATGGCGCACCAAATTGCCCGTTTGTGAAAATGGTTTATGGCAAATGTCACAAAATATGCCAGTATGCTTCCAGCGATGTCCGCGTAGCTCTCTCTCATTACGGAATACTTTGTCACAATCTTCACATTTGTATTCTTTTTTCGTTTTACTGGTGTTTGTTGATGTTGTTGTTAGATTCGTATCTGTTGTATTAATTGCCGGATGCTTCATCCGTATATGGTACTGAAGACTGCGTTTGCTGTTATAACGTCGCTCGCACTTATCGCACGGAAATTGCATATCCGAAGTTGAATTCTGTTTTGTTTCATTGTTTGTTTCGTTGATGTCCTCATCATCGTCATTATAATTGTCGTTATCATTTACATTAAAATCATCATTGAAGTCGTTGGTATCTGTGTTGTCGTCCTCTTGTCGTTCCCAGTCGAAATCTAAATCTTCAAATTCAGCCGGTTCTTCTTTTTTACTAGCGTTACTTTCTTTTCTAGTTGCAGTAATCGCTTCCGACGGCACTTTAGGTGTTATACTATCACTTTTTGTATCGGCAACAGTTTTTTCAGCAATTGTGTCTTTCACTGGCTCCGGACTAGCAGTTTCCGCATAATCTTTACGTCTCCGTTTGCGTATTGGACGTACTTTTCCTTCCGGTTTTATTGTGTTTTCAGCGGTAGCGGCTTGTTTTTGATTTGATTTTGAACGCGTGGTACACGCACCACTGCTTTGTTGCTTTATATCTGATTTTCTATTGAATGTTGATTTTGGCTTGGTTTCAGGTTTTTCTACAGTTTCTGAATTGGTTTCTAAACGTGCCTGTGTTTTTGCGCCAACTATTGCCGTAGTCGTTTCATCATCGTCAACATCCAGTAGCGCAATTTGAGCCAGGTCCACGTTGTCAAATTCATCGTTATCTCCATGTCCAATAGGATCGTCTTCCACTTTAACATTTCTTTCTACAATCTCGCCTGATTTGACCACTTTCCCGTGTTTGTTAAAAACCTTACATTCCTCCGGCTGCGATAGGTGCTCCAGACGGAAATGTTGAGGAAAGAATTGATACAAAATCTTTTGCCCACATAGCGCGCAGCACACGTGATATGTGGTTGGGCCAATACAGAATACTTCACCGCATCGAAAATTATGGAATTGACCAGAATCATTGAAACCAGGCTGCACTTTAAGCATGCTAGTTGAACCAATTTTTTCTCGTTACCGTTCCTCCGCTACGGCGTCTTCTGGTAAATTATTTATTTGTTTTTTGTTTTTTTTTTGTTCCACAAAATACCAAAAAATATACATTGAGCGAATGTACTAAAAAACTCCAGTAAATTTGTTTGTGTCCTCTACACCTGTTCGCATGCCTTTACATTGTTTGTGTATCTCATTAATTTATTGATTTGTTTTATTCATTTTTCGCGACTTTTCCGCTTGAAGGAAAGTAATTTTTCTGCGCCGCTAATTTTTGCTACTTAGTAGCATTAAAGTGCAATAATGTCGGAAAGTGCAGTAAGTCATGCAAATGCAACAGATAAAATGGGAAATCTATTGAAGGAAGCCGAGAATCTCAAGACGAAACTGGAAGAGGAGCGTCAAAAACTGAACGACGTAAATTTGTCAAACATTGCGGAGCGCTTGGAGCAGATTGCCTATGTCAACATTAAGCCGCGTAAAGTGCTCAAGGGTCATCAGGCTAAGGTGCTCTGTACCGATTGGAGTCCTGATAAGCGTCACATAATCTCTTCATCGCAAGATGGACGTCTCATCATCTGGGATGCATTTACCACTAACAAGGAGCATGCAGTCACTATGCCTACCACTTGGATAATGGCTTGCGCTTATGCACCATCTGGAAATTATGTTGCTTGTGGTGGTCTTGATAATAAGGTTACTGTGTATCCGATAACATCCGATGAAGAAATGGCTGCTAAAAAGCGTACTGTTGGCACTCATACCAGCTATATGTCATGCTGCATATATCCGAACTCGGATCAGCAAATACTTACGGGCAGCGGCGATTCAACATGTGCATTGTGGGATGTTGAATCCGGTCAGTTATTACAAAGCTTTCACGGTCATTCGGGCGATGTAATGGCCATTGATTTGGCACCGAACGAAACTGGTAACACCTTTGTCTCCGGTAGTTGCGATCGTATGGCTTTCATCTGGGATATGCGTTCCGGCCATGTAGTGCAATCGTTTGAGGGACATCAATCGGATGTAAACAGTGTTAAATTTCATCCATGCGGTGATGCAATTGCTACCGGTTCGGATGATAGCAGCTGTCGTTTGTACGATATGCGTGCCGATCGTGAAGTTGCAGTATTCTCCAAAGAAAGCATTATATTTGGTGTTAATTCAGTGGATTTCTCGGTGAGTGGACGTTTGCTTTTTGCCGGATACAACGATTATACAGTCAACTTGTGGGATACGCTTAAATCGGAGCGTGTTTGTCTACTATACGGACATGAGAATAAGGTCTCTTGTGTGCAAGTATCACCCGATGGTACTGCGCTCTCTACCGGCAGCTGGGATCATACCATACGCGTTTGGGCCTAAGTCTGAAACGTGCGGTGCGGCATAGGCAAGAAGCAGTATTTATTGAGCATCTGAGAGTAAACAAAAACAACAATTTTTTTTTTAAATGCACCCAAATCAGGGTATATACATAAATGTTGTTTATTATAGACTAACTGTTTGTTATTGTGATTAATGATTGAAATTATCTTATAGTTCATTTCCACGTTAATCTGTTGCTATCGAAAGCAACGCATACTATAATCGTATTCAATATTACTTATATTTATTCATTCCCAAGAATTTATGTATGAAAAGTTTGCGTCGATAGTAGGCATAGCTTTCGATAGCAACAGGTTAACGCGAATGCAAAAGCCAGTGGAAATGAAGTATTAGATTATTTTTTTATTTATTTATTTATTTATAAATGTATTTATTGACATTTCTATGTATTAGATTCATGCATTTCTTAATGTTTTAACTAAGGCTGTAGGCAGAGTTAAAGTGAAAAGCGTTGCGATAGGCGATGCGATAGCACAGGGCTGTAACTTTTAACCACATAGAAAAAAACATTAGAAGTGTTGTGTGGCGAAATACAATCCTGCGCGATCGCATCGCTCTGAAGTCAGACTAAGCGAGTGCGGAATTTCTTCTTTGAATTCCGTAATTTTTTTTTTTTTTTAACATTAATGTTCCAAAAACTTAAGCCTATGCAACTGGCATGAGTGACTAAAAGAAAATATAACATTTAAACTAGGAGCAGACGAATAATATTTATTATAAATATTTTTTGTGTAAACTAACCAAAGATAAACATATTCCTGTTAAATAAATGTTAAAGCAAAATGAAAAGCTTAATTGTTGTTATTTTTTAACAAACTTCTTTTATGGAATTTGATTTATTTTATTTATTTATATTTTTTTTTTTTTTTTGTAAAATTCGACGAAGACATGCTTAAAAATTTATTTAAAATAAAAATCTTACTACTATATTCTAAATTGCTTTACAACGTCACCAAAGGTCCATTGTTCTTATGGTTACGCATATGTGCCGACAGTCCCGCTGCCTGTGCATATGCATTGCCACAGATCTTACAGACAAATTTCTTTACAGCCAAATGCAAATGTTTGTGATGGTACAAGGCTTTTGGACGCGCAAACGTGGCAGAACATGTGTCACATTTGAATGGTCGATCGGTGGCATGCATTGCCTGATGTTCGGTCAGTAACGGTTTAGAAGCAAAGCTACGATCACATTTTGCACACTTGAATGGTTTCTCACCGGTATGCATACGACGATGCACTACCAAGCCATCTTTGTAATAACTTCGATAACCGCAAATCTCACAGATAAAATTACGTTCACGACTATGTATACGTCTGTGATTGGTCAGACAATGTTGCGTGCGAAACGATTTGCCGCAATTTTCATAGTTGCACACAAAATTACGTTCACCGTTATGTGCATCCAGATGACGCATCATTATTTTCTTTGTCTTGTAGACTTTGTTGCACAGCGTGCACGGAAAACCGATGTGTGCATTCCGGTAATGTGTATCAAGTGTACGTTTACTAGCATATGCCTGCTCACAAAGATCACATTTGTACGTTTTTGGTTGCAGATGACTAAGCTTAATGTGCATATTAAGATATTTTTCGGTAGTGTAACACTTTTGGCAATGACTACATTTGAATTCCTTGGGTTGACGTGGTTTCTGTGCAAAAACACACAAAAATTAAAAAATTTACAAAATTCATGATAACAAAGTCACTGCATGCATACCTTTAAAACACGATTCTCTTCGGCAGCATCATCATTTGCGTTTCCTATTACCGTTAAATTATTTGTTACTGCAACATCTTCCGCATCGTCGTCGTCGCTTGGAAAGTAATAATTATCGTTGTCATCATTATCATTATCGTCATTTGAGACATTATCTAAATGCCACTCAGCATCGTCATTGTCGTCATCAACATAATCAGTAGCAACATTGTCCGCGAGCGTGTCCGCTTCATATAAAATAATTCGTTGAGTATTGTTTTCAGTCTGATTGGCTCCATCATTTGTTTGTTTATTATTATTATTAGTTATGTTTAAGTATATGTATTGGATTGTTATAATCGGAAACTTCATCTATATTAGATTGCAGTTCAAAAATGATTTCCTCCTTATAGTCAACGCTAGCATCATTGAAGTCTTTATTGCAATTCTCACCGTCGATTTCGTCGTCGTCACCGTTTTTGTAATCTAATTCATTTAATAATGTTGCTGTGATATACTCTGTGACTACAACTTCTTTTTCTTCTTTTTGAATCGTTTTAGCTTCATCGAAATGCACATTTCTTATATGATTTACAAAATCTTCGAATAAAAAATGCTTCATGTCGCACAAGCAACAAATAAGCAAAAAGTTGCTTGAGTCTTCATAATAAATTTCACCGCATTTGGGACGCAACTGATTGCCATTGTAGGCAGTTGGCTGCAAACAGTTTTTAAACATACTACAACTTAAGAAAGAAGCAATATTTTTAATATTTTGTTGTTTTTAATATTATTAAACATTTAATTGTTTGTTTTTGTTTTTATTATTGTTGTTTTTGTAATTGCAATACAAATTCTTCAAATAAACAATAAACAAGTGTTGCAGTGTTGTAAAGTGTTGTAAACGCAGTGAATTAAAACAGCTGACAGTCAGTCAATGCTGCAACACAATACATGGCACAACAAATAACGGTTTATTATTATACAAATACTAAAAAAAAAAAAATATTATAGTTTGCGCGCATATTGTTGCATTCAATGCATTGACTTCGTTTCGTGTAGCTGTAGCTGCATTTTCGCTGTTGCACGTTCATTTTGAGCCCGATGCCAGCGTTTGTGTTGTGCAAAACCCGCTGACTGAGCATATGATTTGCCACAAATATTGCAAGCGTATTGTTTACGTGCCGCATGCAATGGTTTATGATGATAAAGCGAACGAGAACTTAGAAATCCAACGCCGCATATATCGCATTTATATTCATTGCGACGGCAACGTACATCGTCATGCGTTGTCCGATGTGTATCGAGTTGATAACGCGCCGTAAAACATTTGCCGCATTGCTCACAGCAATACGGCTTCTCACCCGTATGCGAGCGACGATGCACTAGAAGATTACAGCTTATACGCGTTTGATAGCCACAATATTCGCACATATGCCGTCGTATTAGCTTTGATGATTTCGTTGTCGTTTTCGGATTAGTTGCGGCAACATTTTTTGCTGACGCCTTTACGTTACGTCGTTGCCGGCACTTGGGTAAATGCAATTCCAAACGGTTTACACTAACATAACTACGAAGACAATGAACGCATTTGTTGGGTTTTGTCGTCGCCTAAAATGAAACCAAAAATAAAAAGAAAAATAAAAACTTTTAATAATTCTTTAGAACGTTTCCCAAGCATACATCTAGTTCAAACAGAATGATTACTGTACTCGATTTTTGTTTTATATTTATATCATAAAACACTGTTCGAGTCATTCTGAGACACGACTTGATTTATTACTAATAATGTCACAACGTTGGTCAAAAAATATTCCAAAAGAAGTGCTACAGTATAAGAAATGATATTTGAAGAAAGGCGTCTTGCTTTTCACTTGAAAAAATTGATTAAAAATTCTATCGATATAATTTTATACATAGAAAGTTATAAACTTTTAATGATGCAAGCGTGCATATAGTACATACATATGTATATTCGGATACAACAATCATTAATGAAAAATTGGAAAACATTTAAAAATTGAAATTAAAAAAAAAGGCGTTCTGAAAAGTAAAAAAGTAGAAAGTCTTAATGCCTGGTTTACACGATCATATTTATATTTTGTGACACATCTTATGTGTCACATATCGTCCAACTGTCAAAATCTTGTCACATTTATTTTTAGGTGTTCAAACGACAACAATGAAAAAATATGTAACCAGCTGATTACGTGCTACTTTAAGTTAACTGCAATTAATTAACGAGAGTGCCCTGAAAATGTCAAAATACTATCTTGACATTTCAAAGTATTTCTGTGACACACAATGTGACACGTAAGATTTTTTTATGTTTAGAAAATCACATATCCAAAATGTGTGACATATATATGATCGTGTGAGCTCGGAAAAACTGTTTGATATAAGAAATCTCACGAAGGTTTCTGGAGTTACATGTTTAATGACTCTATGTCTCTTATAGTCTTCAAGATCTCTTGATCTGTTGACAACGTAACGCAGATATGGCTATACTTTAAATTTTTAATAATTAAAAAAAAATTTTTATTAATTAGCTTATTTATTTACGAATCTATTTATTTATATACATTTACATAAGATAAACACTTACACTACGTTTACAAATAATTTCTTTAGAATCAGGCATAATGATCTTTTTTTTTTTTTTTTTTTTGATAAACGCTAATTAACGGTGCTGCTACAGTTGCAGTTTTCGTACTAATATAGAAAACTAAATTTAATTGGCGCTGCTATTGTTCTTCTATTTTGTATTTCTATTCTAAATTTCATTGCATGCGCCAAAAGTAAATTAATTCTTGTCAGATTTATAGCTAAATTTAAATGCACTTAGCTGATAGCAAATGAACTAGAGACCTAAACAGCACGCAGAATGACAAATTGAAAAATAGAATGACAAATTTAAAAAAAAAAAACAAAAAATCTGATTGTTGAACTTAATTGACTTTTCTTCGTTTTTTTTCTTTCGAATTTCAGTTTAATACTTAAAGAAACTGCTGCAAAATTTTTAGGTAAGTATTCGTTTCATTTATTTGTTTTATATTACACTTTTTATTTTTAAATGATAATTAAAACATTTCAAAAACTTATAATTCGCAAATAGTTTATGTTCAGATTTAGTTAAAATATTTCCACAATTTTAGTTATGCTTATTATTTAACCGTTTTTATTTTTTTTATTTTTTAATTGTTTTTGATAAAAATGTATGCTATTTTTTTTTGAATCGATTTAATGGTACCATCATTAATGATCTGAACTTTGCACAATTTAAGAATACAAACTCTAAATAAAATTAGTGACAACCTTATATGGATCTCATGATTCGTTAAATTATTTTCACAAAAAAAATATATATAAATCTATAGATGTATATAATACAGAGATTCTAAGCATATATAACTTACTTACACGTTAAAATAATTTAAAATAAAATTTACACTTTCATTATTTAACCAAAAATCGTTTTAAAAAAATGTAGTTCAGATTTTGTACTTTTATCTATACATGTACGTATTTACATCAAAAACAAAAACTATGTACTCCATTTTAACAAATTTAAATATAGAAGGAATGTTCGATCGTCAGTTACTGCGACCAAAACGACGATCTATTTTAAGTGCGGCACAATTAAGTTTTCTTTTGTGCATTTTGTTTTAAAAATTTTATAAAAAATTGACCATTTTGATTCGATCTAAAAAGAAAAAAAAAAAAAGATGTAAAACTTTATAAAATAAACAAATTAAAAAAATTTATTTTAATTCTAACTGCTACACTGAGTCTTAACACCAAAAACCTAGTCTTCACGAGAATTTAAATCTTAAGTGAAGTAGTTAAAGCTCCGTCTATCGGTCTATACATCCGAGTCGTTGACGATACATATTTAAATTTTGTTGTTATTTGTTAACCAAATTCATTTTGCCGAATATGTCATTAGGATTTAAGTTTCTTATTGTAGGTTTTAAAACAATAGTTACTTTGTCTACTTACGTACTTCTATCCATATCAGAGTACACCTTCCTTGTGTTTTCGCATATGCCCCGCCAAGCCAGCTTGTTGAGCATACGCATTTCCGCAAATTTTACAAACGAATTGTTTCTTTTCGGAATGCAAAAACTTGTGATGATAGAGTGCCTTCTGGCGTGCAAATGTTGCACCACATACGGTGCAAACGTGTGGACGTGAAGACGAATGCATTGCTTCGTGTTCACGTAATCGCGAATGTGATGGGAAACTCTTGGAGCATGTTTTACATTCATATGGCCGCTCTCCGGTATGTATTCGCGCGTGTATGCGTAATGTTTCTTTGCTACGACAACTGTAGCCACAATTCTCACAGACAAAGTTCTTTTCGAGTGAATGTACTTTACGGTGAGAATGCATATTACGTGTAGTGAAGAAACGTTTGCCGCAACCATCGAAATCACAGATGACATTACGTTCGCCGGAGTGCTTAATTTCATGCTGTAAAAGTTCGCGTCGTCCTTTGTAACGTTTCGGGCATTGCGAACATGGAATGCCACCATGTATCTCAATTAAATGCAGATCAAGCTGTCGCGCAGTGCCGTTTAATTCCAGTTCGCATTCAGCGCAGTTAATTACTTCCGTGTGATCATGCTCGCGCTTCATGTGCTGCGTAAGTAAGCCTTTTTTTATGTAGATGCGTTCGCAGTGTTTGCATTTATGTTCTTTTTGTTTGCTGCGCTGTAAAATAAATACAAAACTTATGATTATAATATTTATGCACAAAGCTTTCTTAACTTACGTGGGGCGGTTTGTATTCTTTATCATTTGTATCTGAGTCGCCTTCATCATCATCATCATCATCATCATCGTCACCATCATCGACGTTTTCCTGTTGTGCAAGTCCATACTCTTCCACATCATCCTCCATGTCTTCATCAACATCATCTTCAATTATTGGTTCTGTCGTACAGCCGTTTGGTAATTTTTCACGTTGTTTTCTTAAACGTTTCCGATGTTGTGACACATTCGACGCTATCGTTGTATTTATCCCATTCCAATTTACAATGTTGGCTACATCATTCTGCTGCTGTTGTATGTTGGCATCATAATTGTCGTACTCATCATGATCATTATCGTCTGCTCCAAAGTCATCAACCATAGCGTCCTCGTTATCATCATAGCTAACTATCCTGATGGTCTCCGCATCAGCTAGTTCCTGCTTTAAAGAAGGCACTCTCTCAATCGTTACCGAAACTGGTCGACACTGAAGAGTCGGTAGTCCGTCGCCTTTCAGTAAATCATTTTCAAAATGCGCGTTTTTAAAGTGCAACAAAAAATCGCTGAAGTTGAAACACTTTATATCGCAGAAAGTACAAACAATGCTGAAACTGCTGGAACTCTGGCAATATATTTCACCGCATTTGGCGTTTGCTATACCGGCGAAGGCATTTGTTGCTTTAAGCATGTTTGCTAAACTTTTATTTCTCAATATATGAGTTTGTTTTCGTTCTTCTTTTTAATAAAAATACCCAACAAAACTTATTTCTGTTTACTGTAGCAACAATGCGTTTCGCCATTCACAACTCAGCTGATACGTTATGTCGACATGTGAGTGAGCATTCGTGGCAAAGTTTAGAGCTTTCAATGCAATAAGCTTTAATTGTGTGAGTGTGAGCAGTGCAGCAGTAGTGAACAGCGGCAGAGCTCGTGTACGAATTGACTTTCCGGCGTTTAGTTTCATCATTCTACGTGTTTTGCTGTTCCAAAGTGCTTAGACCAGCGTTAAAATGCATCCCGATCTGACTGAACGCATACTACAACATTTGGAGGCCAACGATAAGGTGGACACTCTCGATTTGGCCACCGAATTCGGCGTTGACCATCAAAAAGTTGTTGGCGCATTGAAAAGTATACAGGCGCATGGCGCCGATATTGTAAATGCCGATACAGCAACACATAAAACGCTAGAACTGACTGCCGAGGGACTGGCTGTTGTGGAACACGGTAGTCACGAAGCAGTTCTCTACGCCGCTGTGCCCCAAGATGAAGGAATACAGCAAGCTGCGCTTATGGCAGCCGCCGGTCCGAATGCCAAAGTGGGCTTTAGCAAAGCCATGTCTCAGGGTTGGATATTCGTTGACAAGTCAGTGACACCGCCACTAGTTAAACGCAAGGTAGCAACCATTGTCGATACAGTACAGCAGCATTTGGTGGAAGTAGCCAAGGGCAATGTACAACTGGCGGCTAATCTAATAAATGACTACAAGAAACGTAAACTGCTGCAAGAGATCAATACCAAAAGTTTTGTGCTGACAAGGGGCAAAGAGTTTGCGACAACACTGGTTAAGTTGGAGACAGATCTCACTGTCGAAATGCTGGCGAGTGGTCTATGGAAGGATTTGAAATTTAAGTCATACAATTTTGATGCGCTTGGTGCAACACCGACACGTGGCCAACTGCATCCACTACTAAAGGTGCGCTCCGAATTTCGTCAAATATTCCTTGAAATGGGCTTTCTCGGAAATGCCTACCAATAACTATGTTGAATCATCATTCTGGAACTTTGATGCTCTCTATCAGCCGCAACAGCATCCAGCACGCGATGCTCACGATACATTCTTCATAAATCAACCAGCAAAGAGCTACAAATTTCCGCAGGAATATTTACAACGTGTGAAAACTGTGCACTCATCCGGCGGCTACGGTTCTCTGGGTTACGGCTACGACTGGAAAATAGAAGAGGCACAAAAGAATCTATTACGTACGCATACAACGGCTGTTAGTGCACGTATGCTCTACAAGTTAGCAAATCAACCGGATGGCTTTAAGCCGGCAAAATATTTCAGCATCGATAAGGTATTTCGCAACGAAACACTTGATGCGACACATTTAGCTGAATTTCATCAGGTGGAGGGCGTTATTGCCGATGTTGGCCTAACGCTGGGCGATCTCATTGGTACGCTTTATGAGTTTTTCCGTAAATTGGGCATTACGCAACTAGAATTCAAGCCAGCCTACAATCCTTACACTGAGCCGAGTATGGAAATATTCTGCTATCATCCTGGACTAGGCAAATGGATTGAGGTTGGTAATTCTGGTGTATTTCGGCCAGAGATGCTGCTGCCTATGGGTATGCCCGATAATATAAATGTTATTGCCTGGGGCTTATCGTTGGAGCGACCGACTATGATTAAATATGGCATTAACAATATACGTGACTTAGTGGGTCCCAAAGTGGATCTAAAGATGGTGGAAGAAGGACCAATATGCCGTTTAGATCGCGCTTAAAGCATTTCAACTGAATAAGCTGCCTTCTCTCTATCTTCTTTATTTTTATTATTAAATGTGAATTAATTTAAATATATTGAATAAAATTTCTAAAAAAAAATAATAAAGAATTTATGGCGCATTATTTGGAGTTATCAGAAGCTTTTAAATTTGCAATTGCAAAATTATGAAGTTGCCGTACATTTCATGTTTATCGCTTTTGTTTTGTCTCTTTTGCTCTAAGGCGCTTGGTCGCCTGTAGAAAGCATATGTGAAGTTTGTTTTTGTTTGCTTAGTCTTGTTAGTCATTTTTTAATGTTTTTTCTTAGCTCGCTGTGTCACCGTCACCAAATTTAACTGAAATAATTTGCAAAGAAAGAAAATTTCAAAATAATATAACAATTTTATAAAACTGCATTAACTGAACAAAAAAACAACGGCATAAAATGAATGATAACTCGCCGCAGCAGCAGCAGCAACAGATAGAACAGAATCAGCTTCTGCTAAATGCAATACGACAAAAATTTACTGGACACCAAGAAGGCGACGGCGTTAATGAGGTCAAGACTTTTAAAGCAACACAACTAACAATACCGGCGCTTCGCATACCAACTACAACAGTATTGAACTCCACTACAACAGCCGCCAATACGACGAATGTGTCAACAGCAGCTGCAGCTGCAGTACAAACAGAGGCAACACCGCTAAATGAATTCGTATTAAAACATTTGCGCCAAAACAAAATCAACGGACTTAGCGATGGTTTTAAGCTGCCACAATTGAAGTTACCAACACAGCCGGGAACAACAGCAGCGCCAACATCGAAAGATGGAGCAGCAGCAGCAGAAAGTAGTACAACAGCGCCTACATTTAATATTCCAATGTTACAGCGACTAAAGCCGCAGTCAAAAAAAGACGATAACGCTTTTAAATCATCATCACCATCCTCCGTTGCCAGCATTGAATCACGTATAAGTGATATCAATATTAATGCAAATGATAATATTCAGTCAAAGCCAATTGATCTCACTGCAGCGCTCATAAATAAGTTAAATATAAATGAAAAATCTTCTAGCGTACGTCCGGCTACAACAAGAGCAAGCAGCAAAATTCTAAATAATAAATTTGATATACCCTACATTGAATGTGATCGAAAGCGTAAAGCATCTGGACCAATACTAGACGAATACTGTTGCCTAAGCGTAGCACATAAGATTGATAATTATCGTCCGACTACACCCACGGCAATGGGTAAAATTTTATGCGACTCGAATAAGAGTAGGCGTCGACCAATGTTTTTATGCGCTGCCACGGACATGGAGAAACTACATCTAAAGCTTTATAAACGTGATGATTATGCTACAAATATACGAAGGTTTATTTTTAATACAAAATCTCCCGATGATTTGGTTAAGGAATCTTTACAGAAATTCCAACGTGTATCAAATACTTGACGTGACAATAATCGAAATGTAAAATAATTGACTGAAAAAAAAAAAACGTAAAAAGAAGATACTGAACATTAAAAGATTTTATAAATTAATTTTACTTTTCTTTTAATTTCGAAAGTATACCACTTTTACAGCAAGTCTCCGTTGTCATGTACATAAATTCTTGACGCCATATCGTTATATCCTTAATACGGTCTTGTACGTCATATGAACAGTCGCTCCGAAAAAAAATACATTCCCAAATTGTGTCTTAAAAAAAATTTAAATTTAAAATAATCAAAAAAATTTTGATCTAAATTTATTATTTATAATCTATCTTATCAACATTTTACCGAAAATTAATAGGCAGCTGTAAGGTTTACACTTTTTTAAAACTCTTTCCTAGTTGATAAAAAAATTTATAATTTTTGTAAATGCAAAAAAAAAATAATGATCATATGGAATAACGTGTTATATATATTTTAAAAATCTTATCAGAAATGTATTCTAATTTAATGTTTAGAAATTCAAATTAGGAATTCCTTAATCAAAATGCCAAAATTTTGCGTTCAGCTAAAACACCGGCGCAATGTAGGGGAAATTCGCTATGGTTTTTTTTAGTACATTTTATGCGCCTACATTATCGCAGACGTTTTTCAATCTACAAATTTAGTGACATTCGTTTTATTTTTTACGTTTTTATTTAATTGATTCATTTAATAAATAATAATAATTCATTAATTCAAATGCATAATAAATAAAGTGTAAAAATTAACAAAAGTTAAATTATTACAAAATTAAGCAGTGAAATATTGTATTCACTGCACTTAAGAACAGCAACAGCAAATACATACATACATATAAATACATACACACATTTATATACATATATATAGAATATATATATTTACACGCATACAAATACAAAAAAAAAGGCGACAGCTCAAATTATAATAACGAAGACGAAGTGGAAATACATAAGTGGAAAGAAATGCGTATGTAGACGTAGACGTAGACGACGGGACGACAACGACAAAAGTCTAAGTTTATAATAAGAGTACAAAGATTCTGATTGGATTGGATTTATAATAAATAGACTAGTACGAGAGACGTTTGTGTTAACGGTTCGTCGTAAGGTGTAGTGAAGTTGCAAAGACGCGCATTACTAAAACGAAATAAAAAGAGAAATAATTTGTGCGCGGTAACCAGAAGCGTCAGAATTATCGAAATATACACACCACACGACAAGTGCAGCACGGCAGCAATAACAGCAGCATTAGTAGCAGTAGCTAACGCAAACTCAACAACAAAAACAGCAACGGAATATAAACATTAATAGGCGGCGGTGGTGGCGGCGGCGACGACAGCGACAACGGAGTCATCATCATCATCATTCTAACTAAAAAACCAAACGAGCAGAGGTGTCGTCGAGTCTACTATTTGCTCTGTGTATATATATTGCATATGTATGTATATACGCGCTAACGGAGTGGTGGGAAGGGACTAGAAAAGTATCCATAAAGTGTGAAAGGTCAGCAGCAAAGGCAGCGTATTTTATATTCTACGGCCGACTAAATACAAGCAAAGCAATAGTCGATGTGTGAATAGACTTGCTGGCGCGGAAAACTTAAAGGAAACAACAAAATAACCAACGGAACTGAACTGGTTGATAAAGAAACCGAAAAATCAGGTAAAAAAGTTTTGTATACAGTGTTGTTGTTGTTGTTGAGCCACAGTAGTTGTCGCAGCTTTTATTTGTATCTATGAGAATATATGTGTATATATACTTTTGTACATATATATTGTATATTATATACATATATCGTATATATAAATATGTATATATTGTAGATACTTTTCCCTATAAATCGAAAGATAAATGATTTTAAATTTGTATACAGTGTTGAAGTTAAATTATTTATTTATACATATTTATGTTGTTACGCTTTAAACATTTATCTAGAAAGCATAAAATTTAAAACAGCCCTAATTGTCCTACCCACCCGGCTTTTCGTTTCGTGTATGCAGTATGGAACTTTGAACATAACAACAACAAATCAAATATGTGTTGTATCTATGGATACAGCCAAAACCAGGATTATTGAACACCGCTACTAATATTCGGTATGCTTAGCTTAGTAAGTTGCGAAAAAAGGAGTAGTATTTGATACCTTAAGGCCATACATGACTCGATGGGTAGGTCACTTCTTGGCACTACTGATGTTATATAGGTAGGCATGTTTCATAAAACGGGACTTAATACTTGATTCACAGATATGTGCGTCTGTCGTATGAAACCGTTTACAGTTATCAAACTCATAAATTCGATTCTGTTGAACCCACTGCAGTTGACTGAAGACAATTATTTTTTGCATACCATTAGCACTAAACTAGCACATGGTATAATTATACTAGGTAAAGCATTCCAACACTTTTTACCTATACCATTTTAACATAGTAAGCTTTGTGCTATAGTTTCGTAGATGCTAGAGTGAAATAAACATATTTTCTGCTTTCTTTTTAACTCAAACTGCATAGAACTCACCAACATATGTTAGCAAAATAGAAAGAGACAGTGGTGGAATATTAAATTTGATATAATCAACTACAAAAAATATTGTTTCTTCGTATGAAAACATTTTTCAAATGGATTACAGCAATGATAATCTAAAGAAAATATACAAATCTGTATCAAATTGGATGGAAATATTTGACGCTTCACTAACGACTTTTAAATAAAAAATAATAAAAAACATACACATAAATTTCTTGTCTATGTTGTAAACATGAGAATCAACACTTTTTCATAATTTATACTACAGTTAACATTGAAATTTTTAATGATTTATTTAATTAAAAGTTATGCAAATATTTCTAGAATTTTTCATTTAATTTTTGTAGTATTTTCCATAAATTAGGAATTTTATTAACCAGAACTGAGCTGAACGTAAAAATATTGAATAATTTCTGGTTTGCACAAAGACGTCATTCATCTCATCCAACAGTTTATTATTTTTTTTTTTTAATGACCTTTTGTTGAATTTTATGTGAAATGGATTTAATTGCGAAAATTGTACTTAATTTGTTTACATTCAACTGTAACGCATCGAGAGACCACAAAGTCTTTAAATAGTAAACGAAGCTTTTTTTTTTTTTTTATTTTTTTTGGAAATTAATTTCCACTTGTAACGCATTTTTATATTTTCGGAATAGTTCTGAACCAATGGCAAATATTTTTTATGTCATGTTTATCAAGGCTAAAAAGAACAAGGAAAAGCAATGATTTGACCAACATTTCTTGAATGAATATGTGCGTTCGGTTTGTAAAAGGGTTATGTGCTATAATGATCCTTCTTTAATTATGTAGTTTGCTACAATGAAAAAAAATCGCTTCATGAATAACCCATTTTCATACAAATAATAAAATAAAAATGTTAGGTAAATTTGTATATAGGTTATATGCTATAGTGGACCCAGCTCAACCATGGGTCCTTTTCTTATCATGTGGTTTTACAGTATTTGACATAAATCTCTTTATAAATAACCCAAATATTGGTCGTGACACTTTGGTTTTAAAACTTTAACTACTTAGGACTAAGAAAAGCGAAAGTTTCGATTTTCATCTCAATATCTTTAAAAAATCGGGTTAAATTTTATTTTAAGGGGTCAACGGTGTCTCCTTTCATGCGTTACATATTTTTTGACAAACTGAATACACCCTTTCATACTATGTATGACGAGAATAAAAAAAACATGAGTGGCAGACGGACAATAATAATTTAAATAGAAATGTCTTAAGGTATTTTCTTCAACTTTTCGCTTTCGTAAGCCAAAACTATTTAGTTACGTAGGACTTTTCTGAACATTCAAGTGATCCCCCAAAGTTTTAGTTTACAGGGTAACTTGTAATCGAGCATACTCGACTGCATCGATGTTTCTTGTGTTGTTTTTAGTTTAAGATAAACTAGCTAAGGGCTTTGTTCTGTGATAAGTTTTTTTTTTTTGTTCCTTATCGATCATAATACGCTTCTCCGCTATGCTTTTAGGTTTCTCATAAACGCCGTACAACTCACGAATCAACGTTTTCTATTTTTGTTTATGCTTGTATTTACCTCATCTTTTCTAGTCTAGAATTACTATAGAAGTTCGTTCATCGCATTACCTTATATTGTTTGTTTTTGTTTGATTCATTTGTGCTGAGTGGTGTATGTCTACGTCTGTAATCTAAGAACGAAAAATAATACATAATAACAAATCATGTTCCGTAATAAAAAAAATGTTTATATTATACCCTGCACTAATTTTTTTATATTTCAAAACGTTCTGAACGCTATCTATGAATACAATCAGGCAGATCGTTAGGTCCTAATATGAGAAAATATTTATAAAAGTTCGATTTTAAATTCTTTTGCGTACGCATGAAATTTTTTATGTGCGGCGTATAATTATTTTTTTGTATTATTTTAAACGTAAATTTTAATAAAAAAAAAAAAAAATCGTAAGATATACAGAACGCGTTCATTTGATTCTAAAAGTTTGCTAAGAAAATAAATAAATTTCAAAAAACGTATTACTGTGGCTCAGCGACTATTTAACTGAAGTTTGATTTATCAAATATATTGTTGAAAAAGGACAGGATTTTCCTGTCCTGAATGGTATGCAACTCAAAAATATATTTGTATACAAACAAATGTTTAATTGTAAATATTAATAAAATTTAATTTTATAGTTTCTACTGCAAATAAAACAACAACAGCAACGTAGACGGACAAGTTTTAAGCGGATACGCACTTCAAATAGTACCCTTCTGTTCCGTCCAGCATTGTATCCTCTGCGCTGTTATTTTTTGAGTTAAAACGCCAAAAACGTCATCGTCATTGTTGCACATCAAACGTAGCAGTAGCAGCAGCGGCAGAAACAGCAGCAGCAGTTGTAGCAGCAGCGCCGTCGCTATTCGGAAAATCGTAATTTTTAATTTTTGCTGTCGGTTTTGGACCACAGCGTGAGATGTTGCCATTCACTCCGCAAGTAGTTAAACGTTTGTTAACACTCAAAAAGGGTAACGAAGACAACAGCGTCGAAGGCAAGTGGTCGGAGAAGGCCGTTAAAAATCTTGTCAAAAAGATCAAAAGGAATTCACAATTGGAAGAACTTGAACGTGCAATATCGACGCAAAATTGTAATACACGTTGCGTTACTGTACCACGTGAAAGTTTACGAAAGGGTCTGCCCCACGTCATATATTGTCGTTTGTGGCGTTGGCCAGACCTACAATCACAGAATGAATTAAAGCCGCTTGAACATTGCGAATATGCATTTCATTTACGTAAAGACGAGATCTGCATAAATCCGTATCATTATAAGAAAATCGAATTATCGATATTGGTGCCGAAATCGTTACCGACGCCACCAGATTCGATTGTCGATTATCCATTGGACAATCATACGCATCAGATACCAAATAATACGGAGTACAATGCTGCAACAATACGCAGCGCATCGTTAAGTCCACCACAGTATATGGAATTGGGTGCAACATCACCGACGTCTAGCCAACAGCAGCATCAAGTACACGGTACGTCACAGCATTCGCCGTTATTACTTGGCAGTGCTGGTGGTGGTGGAGGTGGTACTGGTAGCGGTGGTGCAACGCCAACTAATACACAGCTAAATTCACTTGGTGGTAGTAGTGGTGGTGGTGGTAGTGGTGTTGGTAATAATAGTGTTTCAAATCTTCCACACGGTAGCTGCAGCATGGATTCACAGTCAAGCGTTTTAAGCGTGGGCAGCAGCATTCCCAATACGGGTACACCGCCGCCTGGTTATATGAGCGAAGATGGTGATCCAATTGATCCCAATGATAACATGAACATGTCACGTCTGACGCCGCCGGCCGACGCAGCACCTGTCATGTATCACGAACCAGCATTCTGGTGCTCCATATCATACTATGAACTCAATACACGCGTTGGCGAAACCTTTCACGCTTCGCAACCATCAATTACCGTTGACGGTTTTACCGATCCCTCCAATTCGGAGCGTTTCTGTCTTGGCCTCTTATCAAATGTCAATCGCAACGAAGTCGTCGAACAAACACGCCGTCACATTGGCAAAGGTGTACGCCTCTATTATATCGGCGGTGAAGTATTCGCTGAATGTCTTAGCGATTCATCAATTTTTGTACAGAGTCCGAACTGTAATCAACGCTACGGCTGGCATCCGGCTACAGTCTGCAAAATACCGCCAGGTTGCAATCTAAAGATCTTTAATAATCAGGAATTTGCTGCATTGCTATCGCAGTCGGTCTCACAGGGTTTCGAAGCGGTCTATCAATTGACGCGCATGTGTACCATACGCATGTCCTTTGTAAAAGGCTGGGGTGCTGAGTACCGACGTCAAACGGTTACATCGACACCCTGCTGGATTGAGTTGCATCTTAATGGGCCGCTACAATGGTTGGATCGTGTACTAACTCAAATGGGTTCACCCCGCTTGCCATGCAGCTCAATGTCGTAAACGCGTTGTTGCCAGCAAATATTACGACGACTCCAAAAAAAAAAAAAAAAAAAAACAAACAAAAAAGGAGACACAGCAGCAGTTTTTATTATATAAGTAGTCATCAAACAGCAATCATAAAACCAAAATTAAACAGTCGAAGCAAGAGTTATACAGTTCATTATGTGCGTATATGGAAAGAATTTTAGCAACGTTTTGATTCAAAGCAAGCAAAGCAAAGTAAAACAGGACGAAATAAAATTTTTCAATTACCTAAAAAAAAAAAAAAAAAGAGAAAACATTTAAAAAAGTGGAATGTAAGTGGACACAAGTAAAAGCTACATATATAAATATTATATATAGTAAATCAGGTAAAAAAAAAAACAAAACAAAAAATTATAAAATATAAACTACGGTATAACCGCAGTTTTTATACTCTTCACACTTGCTACAATTGTCTTTTCTATGCACAAAATTTTTGTTTTGGAGAAGAAAAAAATAAGAAAAACCAAACAATATTATTTTTTAAATTTAAAACATTTTAATTAAAAATTTATAAACTGCTGGCAGAATTTATAAAGTGAAATAATTAAAAATTATAAAAAAAAAAAAAAAGTCTAAGAGACAAGCTTCAAATATTGCAAAAAGTGTCTATTTCATCTTTAAAAGTGTGAAAAATATAAGAAAAAAAAAAACGTAATAAATAAAATAAATAAAAAAAAAAAAAATTAGCAAAATAATTTCGGTAAAACTGAAACTAAGATACCCTACACTAGAAATAGCATACGAAAAGCTCAATTAGAATATTTCTGCAAAACAAATATGAAGCGTGGGGTCTGTCTCTCTTTGAAAATCAATTACAGTGATGGGCTGGTACGATGTATCGTAAATTGATTTTTTTATCGATTAATCAAAGCTAAAAATAAAAAATCCTTTCATTGTGTATGACATTTTATTTTACAAACTGAGTTGCTTTGAAAACACTTTCGATTTTTGCTGGCTTAAAGCCGAATACTAAAATTAAAATATTATTTGCTGATAACTATAAAAGATATGTAGGGTATACTCCATTTTAGCTGTAAACAAAAAAATATTGTTTTCATTTTTATTGTAAAAGCTTGCGATCACGAATTACATTTTACCAAATACAAAATTAAACAATTTTTTTATATAATTTTTTTTTTTTTTTTTTTATTAGTTTTATTTCTTTTTAATTTAAAAAAAAATGTATATCAAATTAAAACGCATGATAAAAATTAAAAAAAAAAAAAAAAAAAACGTTAAAACAATTGAATTACAAATTTAGAAATTTTTAAAAAATAAATTGATACTAAAAAAAATAATATTTAAAAAATTAATTTAATTTTGTAGCATTTCGGTATTAAATAATTTTATTGATTCTTTGCTTGCGATCAGATATATTTAATAATTTTTTTTTTTTGCGTTTTTTATAATTTTTTTTTTTTAATATTATTATTAATGTATGTACCATATATTTTACTACTATTAATATTATTATTATTGTTTTTAAAACAAAAAACTTTAATTTTAAAAATTATTTGTGTTTTTTAAAAAAATCTTTTTTTTTTATGTAAATTTTTCTAATAATTAAAACTTTTTAAATTTACAATGCAAATTTTCAAAATCATAAATATTTACACAAACTTTATATACACTTTTAAACTACGGATAAAGTCTATAAAAAAAATATGTTATGGAAATCTGTTAGTTTATATTGTAAATTTAAATACAAAATTTTAAAAAGATAAAAATAAATTAATAAAAAAATTAATGCATTTTTGTTTAGAAAACGATTTGAAAAAATTTTAAGCATGATTCTTTTTTTTTTTTTTTGCGTATTATACTTGTTGATTAATTTGTTTAAATATATTTGTTTACTTTTTTTATAAATATATATATATTTATAATTGTATAATGTTATAATAATAAATAAAAACGTAAAACATAATATTTAATAAGAACATATTTCTAAAATGCGTTCAGGCGAAATCTAGACATATACACACATATTCATTAAATCACAAATTATACAAATTAAAAATTATATACATACATACATATATATATGTCTTATTAGACGTTATATAGTACGTTACGTATATATATATATCAACGTTTATATATTATATTGTATGCAAGAGTTAACAAATCAAAAAAACAAAAGAAATATTAACTCAAATGCGTTTTACAAATTCTATTAAAAAAAAAAAAACAAAGAATACAAAATTTATAGAATAGTAACAGCTACAATTTTTATATTATATACATAAATAAATACATACATACATGCGTGAAAACAAACATAGGCTACTTACAAATACATACATACATGAATATACATAATTATATTTTTTTCATTTTTTTATATACATACATAGTAATGTGTCAAAGAAATCATTCTTTAAATAAAAAAAAAAAAAAATTAATTATATATATAAAAATAAAAAAATTAATTAAAGTGAAGAAAAATGTGTATAGATTTTGGTGATAGGAGTGCGAACACACATAAAAAGAAGCAAAAAATAATCTTTGTAAAAGATTTTAAAAGTAGAAATAGTAAGAAAACTAAAAAAAAAAAAAACATCTTAAGTACTAATAATAAAAATAAATATTCGTTCTAATGAAAAAAAAAGCTAACAAATTAACAAAAAAAAAAAAAAAAAAGAAATTGTAAAACAAACACACCAAATTACATATTTGCATTGATTTATATATTGCATTTATAATTGACTCTACGAAATATTTTTTTTTTTTTTAAAAGATGGGGTGAAGCAAGCCACATTAAAAAAAGGTTCGAGTTAAATAACAAAGAGATCAGCATGTATTTTTTTTTTTGAAGGCTTTATATTTGACAGTTTTTGTGTTCGAATCTTAAAATTAATTTTTCAATAACCAAGGCACGAAAAATCCTTGTTAATTTTAATTTCTAAGCTGAGACTTTAGTATACGCGCGCGTGTATACTCTAGGCGCAAGCTCAACAGCTAAATTTAGCTATCTTCTAGTTTATCTATCTGCGTAACAGCGTACAGCCTTTAACTGGAAGCTATTGAAACTATGCTACCGTGAATGTGAATGCTCGACTCTGGCCAGGCATAGATACCTTAATGTTCATATTTTATTATGTCTTTTCTTTGGTGGCATTGGTCGACAGTTTTTGCATACCCTTTCTAAGCATTTTGTCGCTATGGCCACTTGCTTGTCTTTCAGGACTTGGGTTCAGAAAGTACGCCAGATTCTTTGTGTTTATGGTGCTCGAATCTTTTGAGTGGCTCACTTCAAACCACCTAATATACGTTTTTATTAACTATATCCGATAAAATGTATGTAATTTACTTGGGGCATAAGTTTAGTGAAACGACAGCTTTTTACTTGATTGACTTGTAATTAATATAGTCCATTTTTTTTAACTCAGAAACCTCAAAAATGTAACTATAAATCTGTAACGAGTTTATTTGTGCTAGCAAAAAAATATGAAACATTTTAGGGAAGAGCTGGGGTCAGCTGACTAGGAAAAGCAAAGACACCATGGTGCATTTATATTTTTCGGAGAGTTTATTTTTTTTAAAATATATAAATCAAATATCAATACAATCTATAAACAAGATTTGTTTTTTTTCTTTTTGTTTTCAAATTTAAAAAATTAGGTCTGTATATAACTTAATTTTTTACAAGGATTATTTTCTTGTTCAAAACATAAAATATCAGAGATTTAAGAAGAAAAAAAATGGGAAACAAAAATTGAATTTTGTTAAAAATTGAATGAATTGAAGAATAGTAAAAGAGAAAATATATATTACAAAAAAAAAAAAAAAAGAAAAAAAGGAGAATAAGATAATTTTGAAGAAAGGAAGAAAATTTATTAAATCAGGTACATATATATAAAAAAAAATAAAAATAATATAAATTTATGTGAGAAAAAAAAAGAGGAGAAAAAAACACACAGACACCTTAAAACAGAAAAAAAATATATAAGATTTTTTAATAGATCATAAGCGAACAAACCTTAAATTATGTCATAACGGTTTTATGTATTTGTTTTATAAATAAATAAATTAATATTAAAAATAATAAATATGGTTTACAACCAAACTTTAATAAAAATACAAAATTAGCGAAATTTCAATTGTTACTGAAACTTAGATCTTAAACTTTTCTTAGCAATATTAATATTTCATTGACTCCAAAAGCATATATCAGGTCAGAGAGTCTTCCGTTGAGAAATTTTTTGGCAGCATCGAAATTGCGTCGATTTAGTTATACTCGCAGGCCTGTACTGCTTACTTTTATAGTTGACAACCATACTGAGAGTTTATAAGAGTTGGTGACTCACCAAACTGGAAACGTAGATAAAAGTATTTTTCTAAACCCATTTTAAGTAGTAGGCCCCATACAAACCTGTCCCAAAAATATCAAATCTTCGAATTTAAGATTTTTGATATTTAAGTTTGAATAACAATGATACAAAAATTTAATTTAATTTAGTTTGGTTTCTTTTTATAATTTTATAGTATACGAAATATTTTTTATAATTATATTTCTAGAATTTGCTATATTTACAAAACAAACAATAAAAAAAAAAAAATTATTTAAACAAAAAAGAGAAAAAAGGCAAATACAAACTCACTCTTCACTATTTACAACAAAGTACATAAATTAATAAACCAAAAGAGTGTGTGAGGGTGTGTGTGTGTTGCGGTCACAGCGATTTATTACATATTTGTTCAACGTTATCCTTTTCCTTGAATTTTTTTTTTTTTTTTGAGCTATTAAATATCATCCTGAGTTTCGTAAATCAATTCATCGCAGTTAATTGATTCGATAAGTGCCTCATGCTCTTCTTGTTCCTCATCGATTATATCGACATCATCATTTCCCATGCCATTCTCCACATGCTGCTCAACGTATACGTCTACATATTTAACGCCAACAACATCATCGTTGGCATCATCAATATCAACGTGACTGATGTTGGCATCCTCTTCAATATCTTCCGTCACATTTTCAATGTCTTCATCAACAAGTTGCTCGTGTTCGTTATTATCCGTTATCAGATTAAGCTGTTGCGCTCTATTTTCATTCTCCTCCTCCTCCAATAATTTACGGCGTGTATTGCTGCGACACTGTATGGAACGCTTATGCGCATCGAAATAATTGATATCGGTGAATTCCTCGCGACAGACATGACATTCGAAGACACTTTGCGTTAAATGCATATCCCGACGATGTCGTGCCATTTTATGCGCATCACGACATTGCATATCACAGAATGGACACTTAAGCATGCGACGCTTACCCATGTGCACGTTACGTATGTGCTCCTGCAGCGAAAAGTTTTTATAATACGCCTTTGGACATTGTGGACATGAAAAGCGACGTTTCTTTTCATGCATCGATTCACGGTGACGCTTAAGTTGTGTATTCTGTGCAAAATTCTTGCCGCAAATCTCGCATGTGTGCTCCTTTTCGATGTGACGTCGCTGATTGTGTACGCGCAAGTCTTGTCGTGTCGAAAAATACAATTTACACTCATCACAAACATACGGACGTATGCCCATGTGACGACGTGCATGTCCCGCCAGGTATTTGCTATCACGATACGATTCCTCACAGTAAATACATCCATAGCGATTCGTTTCAGGTACAAGGTGTGTCTTAATATGTATTGACAATTTCGAGCGATGCATGACTTCCGGACAAATGCCACATTCAACGGGCAGGTGCAAATCTGATTTGGAACGTGACATGGAAAACTCAACGATGGGCGTATCATCGATATCGAAGTCTACAATTGTTGCAATCAATTCATCGAAGAGCATATAACGCAGCGGACCGGTGTGCTCTTCAAGCGTTTTCTTCTGTACTGCTAAGTCTTCGTCGCGCACATAATTCATTAGCGGCGTAGATGAGACCACTTTTGGTGTGATCGGTTGCATTGCACGTTTCAACTTCACTCTTTGAAGCGACGTTTTGTCAGCTGTAACCGTGGACTGTGGCGACTGTTGTTGCTGCTGCTGCACTTGTGGTCTGTTTTGATTTTCAACTGTGAGTAGCGTTCTTTTGTTTACCGTTGATGACAGTGCTGGTGAAAGCGAAGGTTCTTTCTTAATAAAATTTGTGTTACCATTAATTTGCTGCTGTTGTTGTTGTTCTTGCTGTGGCTGTGTCATCAATTGTATTGATGACAACTTTGGATTACGCTTCAAGTTAAACTTTGGTTGCTGTTGCTGCTGCTGTTGTTGTTCCTCTAAAATATTTGTATCATCAAAGAATGTTTGGACTACGTCCATTTCATTTTCATCGACAATTTCATTTTCGGACGTCGGTTCCATTTTAAGTGAATTCATTGTTAGCTGTTCATCTTTGTAAACGTCATCTCCATTGATATATTCACCACTAATGCCATCCGCGTCCAAATGTTCTATCACTTCCACATAATGTTCGCCACTACCAAATAACTCATCATCGTCGTCTTCCTCCTTCACAAAATGCACCTCTTGTCCATCGAGTAGCTCATCAGCTTCAACGTCTTGTATGATAAAATATTGTGGCTCCTGGTAGTCGTGATGTACGTCGAAGTTTGAGCTACTACAGTGGCTGGTACCATCTTCGCCAATGTAGCGCTCCGCATTGCCGTTGCCACCTCCGCTGTCCACAAGCAGTGTACCATCTGCGCCCAATTCGAACTCAATTAATTCATCCAGATCATCACATGGCGAATTCATAGTTTTTGTTTTGACAACCGTTTTCTTTTTTTTTTTTTTTTATTTGTTTTGTTTTGTTTCTATTGCTGGAGTGCTGCACAAATTTTAGGCATTTGAATAAAGGTTGCAATTTTTGTCGAATGAAAAAAATTTCTTGTCAGCGCGTCAGCAAGCTCAATACCAACACTACAAAACTAAGTCTATCTCGCTCAGACAGTAAACACGAGGCAAGATCTATCTAACTCTGTTCCACTTACGAGGAGACCAGTAAATCGATTACAGTAGCTGTACAGATAGCGTCTTGCAAACGAACGTAAAGAAAGTGCAGCACAGATAAAACTGTACAGAGCGTACTTTAAGTTGATACAAGTGAAACAACGAAACATAATACAGTGATGTGTATATTTATATTTACAGAATGAATATATTCATTCATGACTAGTGTGAAATAAAAAAAAAGATATTATTATAACAATTTTGGTTTCTTACATATATCTCACTATATAATAAAAATTTACAAAAAAAAAAAACGCTTTAAATAAAAGTTGTAGATCTCGTTAAGATACATATTTTGTGTTATATAAAGTTGTTTTTTTTTTGTTGAAATTATAAGTTTCCGAGCAAATGCAAAAATAATATATATTTTTTTTTGCATTTTCCACAATTTTTACACCCTGTTATGCTTCAAGCACAGCGTATTAAAGTTAGGGACACGGGAGCATTAAAAAAAACCCGAGATGTGCGTTATCGGTACATAAAAAAAAAAATAATAAGGTTACGCTGAATCGGGATCAAATATTTAGTAAAGCGCACATCTTTAAAATGATCTATAAAATAACTCTAGCTTTAATTTTAATTTTTTAAAATTTTTTTTTTTTTGATTTTCGCGCGTTTGCTTTATTTCTTCTTCAGTTTATGTTGTCTTAGCCATGGCTCAGTGACTTTTAGCCTAGTGTGTAGCATTGCTTAGCTAGTTAGTTTATTAGTTATTCGCGCTAAGTTAGTCGCAGTCGGCTTAAAAGTGGTTCTCTTTCTTGCTGATTGCTGGCTGCTGCTGCTGTAGTTTTGGGTGGCGGCGGTAGCTTTCTTAGCGGTGCCGCTGCATTTGCGCATTTATTAGTTTTAAACATTTTGCGGTGTTCGGTTCGGTTCGGTTAGTTTGATTTGTTTTGGTTTGGTTTACTTTGGCGCGGTTTTATGTGATTTTTTTTCTTCTTTAATGCCGAAACGTACGTATTTCGATATTCTTTGATATATGTAATCCGATTGCGTTTGCAATTATTTGTGCATTATTTTGAAGTGCGTTTTTTTTTAAGTTTGAATAATTTTTTTTTTAAATTGTGCCAATTTTTTAGTAAATTTTATACATAAATAAATTAAAATATAAAATAAAAAATTACAATCCTCAATTTTTGTTAAGAACTTTTTTTGAGTATTTTTTTTTTTTTTATTTTTTCTTTTTTTTTTTCCTTGGAAATTTAATATGATAAATTCTTTAATAAAACACATTGACTAAAAACACAATTATTACAAACCACAAACTAGTCGATTTAAAAATAAAAAATATATCCATAGGTAATATTTAGAATTATTTTGAAAATATTTACCTCAAAGAATAACTGATTACTTGGGAAACATTGATCTATTTCATCTTTTAACTAACTTATTTCCCAGAGATTATAAAACATTTGTTTAAAAATTTATCAAATATTTGAAAAAAAATTTTTTTTTTTTTTTGATTTTGTAGATTGTAAAAAAAAGTTTATTAATTTTTATTTTTATTTTATTTTTTTTTTAATTATTGAAGAGTTTATATCTGCAATAACTTTCCACGAAATAAATTTCTTAATAAAACAAATATTTTTTTAATTCACAAATTCAAATAAAAAAATTTTTTTCTTAAATATTTAATTTCTTTTTAACAAATTGTATTAAAATTTTCAAAAATGACAAAATTACGTAATAAAGTTGCTTCTTTAAATATTTTCGCATGATCTTTCAACAGCAAAATGACAAACCCAAATCAAAAAAAAAAAAAAAAAAAAAAATAAAATAAATAAATAAAGTTAAAATGAAAAGTAAACGATTTACGCAGTCAAATAAGAAAAACAACAAATATAAAATAGTATTAAACTAGGTCAAGTTTAGAGCGTTTTGTTCCCAAATTGTGTGATGGATTGAAAGAAAAATAAACCGGCAGCATAGCAGATACTGCAGATACTACTCGCGTATCTCACGTAGCTAGGCAATCTGTCAAACGTCGTTCAAACTTTGTGCCAAAACAAATAAATCGTTTTTTTTTTCCTTCTTGAATTAGCTCGAGTTAAATATTTGTATTGGTTGAATACGAAAGAAACGATTTTTATAGTTTTAAATTAGCATAACTGCAGATTAAAGAGAAGATTTAAAAATAATAACAATAATAGCACACACGTTTGTCGCTTAAGTCTTTTGTATTTTGAATGAGGTATAGTGTCTGTGGCCACTCAAAAAGCTTACTCAGTAAAAAAAAAACTATATAAATAAAAAAATTTAATGATAAAAAATAAATCTAATTAATAAAGTTCTCGTTTCACAGTGTTTGTAAAAAAAAAAAACTCCTTCGAAACGGCTTGACCGATTCTTACGAAATTTTGTGTGTATATTTTGGAGGTTTTAGAATAGAACGTAAACTATTTTGCATAACCCTAAGTCATAAAAGTGGTCCAACCCAAAATTTTTTTTTTAAATGTTTTGGTCAAAAATTTCAATTTCAAAATAATTACTCCCAAACACTATTTTTTTTATAGCGATACACTTTTTTTTTTAAAACAGACCTTTCCGAAATTTTCACAGAGTGTAACTGGGATACTGAAAGGAACAATATACTATTTTTGGGTTTTTTTTTTTACCATGTCCACCCATGCAACCATTTAAAATATTTACCTATTTTAAAATATTGAACTGGGCGAAAAGGTGTAATGGGGAACTACGAAATTTGAACCTATGGGATGACCTATAATATATTTTTCAGCTTCAGTTTTTAAATTTTAATTTCAATATTAGGGGGTAGCGAAGAGCACCGGGTTCAGCTATGGTGGCTATTGTGAATCAAGTTCTCCTAAAAAAATAAGAAAAAATAAATAAAAATAAGAACATGCATAAAATAGTGTTTTTTAATTTTTTTATAATAATTTAAGCAACATAAAAGAAAAGTTAATTAGAATTACATTTATATTTTATTTTGTACATTTTTTTCCAGTTGAAACATAGACAAAAAAGATAATCTGAGACAATTTCCAATTGGTAACAAAACCACAAACAAGAACAACAACAACAAAAAACAACAACAACAAATGGCGGCAGGTGTCAATGCAGACGCTGAAGAATTTTGCAAAAGAATTTAACGGAAAAACCAATTAAGACCAAGAAGAGTCAAAGACAACAAGTTCGACAACGACAGAGTGTGAGAGAGACATAGAGAGAGAGAGAACGGAGGAGGAAAAAAAAAGAAGACTATCAACAATTGCGGCAATTTAAAAAAAAAAAAACGTTATTAGAAGAAGAAGAGGGCGGGCGGCGTACAATAAGAAGTGGGAGGTATAAATGTAGACGCTTTATAATCGACGCAACAACAACAACAAAAAAATAATAATTTTGAAACATTAGCGACAAAGCAGAAGTAAAGAAGAAGAACAAGCAAAAAAAAAAAAGAAGACGCGACAACAACAACAAAAGCAAGAACCACTTTGTAAAAAAAAATCGGAAAATTGTAAACATGTTCTCATTGCAAAAACAACAAAAATATAAACAACAACAACAATCAATAATGACATTTTTGTTGTTGTTTTTATTATCATTTTTATATCCATCAAAAATGTTTTGCTATGCAAATATAGCGGCGCCGTCCTCTTACTCTGCTGCTGCTGCTATTCCTTCGCTTACAACACAAACCTCAGCAACAACAACAGCAACAACGGCAAATAGAAATGACAACAACAACAGCAACAGTCATCATCCACATCCACAAATAATTACAGTACACACAAATTGTACACGCGATCTACTTGAACTTCATTTATCTTTGAATAGCAATTTTCGTGGCTTACTCTATGCCAAGGACTTTCCCTTGGAATGCCGTGCACGCGGTAATGCAACTCCAAATATAACATTACGTGTACCCACTTCTGGTTGCGGTGTACGCGCTGAACCCATACCGGATGGTAGCGGCGTTGAATATTCAATGCGTATTATGTTACAAATTGAACAGAAATTACGTTTGAGCAGCGATATATTACGTACGGTGCGATGCATACTACCGGCGCAGGCAATGGGCATGCAAGTACCAACAGCAGCAACAAGAACAGCAACGGTGCCAAATCATATACTACTCAATACACCACACACGGAAAATGTGGATGGTGCAAAAGCAGCGTCCACTGTACAAAAATTAAATCAAAGGTAAGTACCCTGAATCACGAACAGTTCATCTATGTATGTGTTAGTCGTTAGCTATTTAAAAATACTGTGAGCCGTATTGAAAATTTTATAAGATAGTAGACTCCAATGTCTTTCATTTGAGGTACTGTTTGACCAAATCGATTCGGTAGAACTCGAGATATATGCAAAAAAAAAAAGACTGTTGTTCGAAATAGCGTAATATTGTAGTTATTTTTGTTTTTTTATTATTCCATTTCAGAAATGGACGTATGCGTAATTTAAAAAATAATATTGCAATCGCAGCTGCTGCAAGTGCTACACTTCATCTAGAAACAACATCATCCACTGCAGATGAAACAATATCTACGACATCCACAACAACATCCTCCAGTATTACAACAACAACAAATCAAATGGATACGCCACGCGTACGCATTTGGTTAGAATTAGGCGGTCCAAATGGTTCCGGTTCGGTTGAAGTCGGTGTCGCTACAACATTAACCGTACGTGCTATTGTACCCAATAATATTGGCGTACGTGTTGTCGACTGTGCTGCACTTGATGGTTTGGGCGAATCAACACAACAGTTGCTGGATGAACGCGGTTGTCCAATTGATGAACAGGTGAGTCAATCCAAATTAAAAATTTCCATAACAAAAATGATTCTAGATACTTTTCACAAAAAATTTAAATAAAAAAAAAAAAATTCTTCATTGCTGCGAGCCAAATTTCTTATTGTACAAAAATTTGCTTTCACGACTTTCGTCTTTATTACTATAAATTTTTGTTGTTGTTGTTTTTGTTGTTTTAACACCGTTATCACATCATTAATAATTTTGCAAAATTACTGTTAAATAAACTTTTTATTGTTACGTTGATTTGTCAGTAGATAAGTCAGTCAGTCAATCAGTCAAGACTTTCATTTTTTATTGTGCGTTAATCGCTTCAAACAATTTTTTTTTTATTTTTTATTTACATTTGAATACGCTTTAAACACGTCAAATAACTTAAAGAAAAACGAAGGTATTCCATACCATTTTAAATTTGCATAAATTTGCATTTTATATTCTTGAATTCTAGAGTTTTGTGTGCTGTACATATTGTATGTATTCCTATACATTTATATATGTTTGTGTGTGTGTATGTCTGATGTGTATTTCCATACAGTTTTTTTTATAGGTCTGGGCTTCACTTGGAGTTTTGCACCAGTGGATATCTGCCGGCTAAAACGATTATCTCGGAGACTATAAGATATAGTGCTAGCATATTTAAAATTTAGAGACTTCTCCTATGCCGTCAAAGTGTATACACTAGTCCCATTTTAAGAGCCCCCCCTACCTCCCCTTATCCATACAAATCTACACCAAAACTTATAGTTTTATTTCTTATTCTAGAAAGTCTAAAATTAGTATAAATTATGCCTTTGATAGTCCCAATGAAATAGAGCAATATAGCTAGGACCAAAATAAATTTTAGGTTTAGCCCCAATTTAAATATATCCTAGTGAGGTATGGTATTAAGCTAGGACTTCACTTAAGGTACATAAAGTTTGAGTACAGGGTACCTTTTCTTTTTATTAGTTTTCTCCAGGATTTGATAGTCGGGCTTCCTACAACTTTTTTATAGTAATTGAGGACCGCTTCATAGACTGGTGGTTGCACGGAGAAACCAGTTCTTTTTTACTCCGCTGTCGGCACTGTTGCTGTCCTCGCCCTTAAAGTAGAGTAGACAAGTGGTTCCTTCATAATCTTACATCTATCACCATGCTTCCTTTTTTTTTTCTAACTAAGAAGGTGTCTTTACTACTCTCTATTTCTTCCTATATCGCTTACCAATAGCTCGTTTTGCTCCCGCTTGAGTGTTCGTTTGTCGGATTTGGCTATATTAAATACAAAATTTCTGCCAATTCTACTATAAGATTGCTTATTTCCATTTTTTTTTCTTTCTCTAAAATTATCTTACGGTTGTTGTAATATTTTTAATTACTATCCACAATAATTCACCCACGCTTATTTGACGTTTATAACGATTAGTCTAGTAATTGGGTATTTCGTTTCAGCTTACACTCTTCCCGTTTATGCTCTAACTGCCTCCCATTTATATTTAATAATTGTTTAGACATAATTATATAAAACGTTAGAACAGTTTTTTTTTATTAAAAAAAAAAAAAGACAGACAGAAATTAAACAATTCAACGCGCTTTACATCTGCACAAATTGTCGTCGCTTGGTTTTGTTGCTTCTACTTCAGATTCAGATTCATCGTCGTCGTCGTCGTCGTCATCGTCATATACTGCCAACATTCTTCTTTGGCTAAGTTTTGTGGTAAAAGCTTAAACCGTTCTTTTTGTTTACGATTATTTTTTTTTTTTTTTTTTTTTTTTTTTTTGTTTAGTGTGTTGCAGTTAACTTTGCTGCTATTTTGCATAGTCGAGTAAATTAGGAGGTCACAACAATTAGCCAAGAGTAAAATACTTCTTCATCTGCTGCTGCCTCTACTACGTCTTCTTCTATTTAGCATTTAACATTTTGACACGATTCTTCATACAACCCTAACTTGCTGAGGGGTTCGTTCTTCTGCCTACAATTTACGCTTCTGCGCTTAAATAAAGAAGATAATCAAGAAGATTTTTAAACGAAAAAATAAATTCCCGCGCTTTTTTAAATTTTTTTTGGCAAAGTCATAAATTATACAATGCTACCGTAATTTTAATTATTCAATTGGTCTGACCTGACCTAGTGTTGCGTTTGTAGGCGTTTCTTATGTGTACCAGCTTATAGCATTCATAATTTTGTTCCTAAAATAGCCTTAAGTTAGCAAAACTTTAACGCAAACGCTGACACTAGTGGAAACATAGCATTAAATTTATTTTTACACTTCCAAATCACTTTCATTGACAGCTTTTTTCAGTTGATAATTTTTTATTTAAAATAATTAATTAATTAAAATTCTGAGCTTTATAATATTTATTTCAGTTAAAATGTTTCTCATTCAAAAAAAAAAAAAAAAAGACGGAAATGTATGTTTTGCATATTTTATTCTGTAAAAATGGTGCAGCTGTTTCTTTTTTTTCTTAAGCAGGTTTTCATTTACTTCAATGCAATTCACTGCTCCGCTACGTTGCTGTAGTCTTCTGAAGAGCGTACTTCATGCGTGTCAATTTAGCACCAAAGTAGCGCAAAGAAAATAGGTCAAACTTGTTGCTCTAAGATTTTGTTTGGTGCTGCATTGATAAACTCTAAACAAAAAAAAAAAAATTAGAACAAATTATAATAATTCTTCATTATTTACAGTAAATAGACGAATTTTAAATACGCTGCTAATGTTGAAGAAAAAAAAAAGATGGAAGTTTGTGAAAAATTAGGAAAAGAATTTCGAAAATTAAATTAAATTTCACGATGATTTTTGTCAAATTTGTATGGAGGCTATATGTTATATTAGCCCGATCCTTACCATATCGATAGTGTTCACTTAGGCGTACATTGGAATTGATTTTACCAAATTTTAATTGAATTCATTCAGAAATAATAAATGTTTTCATACAAAAACTCGAAAATGAGCGGTAAGGTTGTATGGGGGCCATACCTAGAAATGAGCGTGGCACTTTGATTTTTGCCTAGGCAAAAAAAAAAAAAAATCTTTAGTTTAAAATTTCATGTCAATATCTCAAGAACATTCTGAGTAAAACGCGTCACAACAGACGGACAGACAGACGGACATGGCTAAATCGATTTGTCTCATCGAGCTGATCAAGAATATATATATGCTTTATGGGGCCTCCGATGCCTCCTTTAATACGTTACAAACCTTCGGACAAACTGAATATACTCGTTTACACTAGGAGGGTATAAAAAAAAAAAAAAAAAGAAGCGTACAAATCAAAATAATAGTCACACGCCACAATTTATAAAATTTGCATTTTGCCACTTTGTCGTTTTTTTCTTCTTCTTTTTCTTCTTCATCTCTTATTAAATTATTCAAAACAATAAATTAAAAAAAAAAATCCATTGTTATTTTTTTTTTCGCTTCCGAGATTTTTTTTTTTTTGCATTATAAAAAAAGTTTTTTCCTTCAATTCAAAGAAGTCATCGCTTAAATGTGTGCCGTCGTTCCGTTCTGCTTTCATTGCGTTTTTGAGGTTATGTATACAATCAATCTTATTGTCTAGTCTGGAGCATTAAATTCTAACAAATTAAAAAAAAAAAAATTAGAAAAATTAAATAAAAGATATAAGATACACTATTATTCTTCTTCTTATTGGTGTCATTTACACTTTATCTTAAAAAAAAAAATAAAAAAAAAACAATGAGAAAATTTTTTTTTACTTATTTTCTTTGGTTGCATTTCTTCCGTTTTTTCCGTTCAAAATACCCGTCTCATTGCATCTATGAACTCTGTTGAACTTCCGTAGAAACAAAACAACGGAATCGTTGTTGTTGTTGTTGCTGTTGTTTTTGTATCTTGTTTATTGTTATTTATATTATGCATCATAATGAAAACATCTTACTTCACATGAAAATAGTGCAAAATATTTTCATGATTTGGTTTAAAGTGTTATCGAAAAGTAAAAGTATAAAAATACCTTTAAAAAAAATACATATTTACTATTAATTAGGGCTGCCGTTGGTATAAGCGGTTTGGTATAACTTTGAATCATTGGTTCGGTTTACAAATTCGTTTACGAGGTTCAGTTCAAGCGGTTCGAGTGGTGTTGGAACGACGAAAGAATCGAGACATATTATCAACCATAGTACAAAATCCCTTTACGTTTTTTTTTTTATCATTTTTGACAAATTATCTTCTTGTTTCTTAGAGATTATCAAGATTATCTTAGGTTTAAGCTTTTTTTTTATCTAATCTGGACATTTTTACTATTAGTCTTTCTTTTTTTAAGCAGTTCTGATCACAATTTGGAGTATACATTTACTTTTTGTTAGCACTTTATGCAATTTTAAACTTGCGTGAAAAATGAAACCTCAACAATTTATTATTACAATTTTTTTTCTTTTTAAATACTGTTACTACTGCTTACCTTACATGCTGCCCCTTTCCTTTCATCCTTTCTTTTTATCTATTTTTGGTGTTGTTGTTGTTGTTATTGCAGTAGTTACGTTTACATTTTGATCTTCTTTGATAGTCATTCAAGATGTAGAAATAAGGGGAAAACTAAATAAATTATGTATGGGGTATGAAATTTCATACATATGCCGCATTTTCACAACAATAACAACAACAACAGGCATTGTTGTTGCATGGAAAAAATTATTCAATTGCATGCATATTTTTTTTTCCTGTTCCTTTTTTTTTTCTTTTTAATATTAAAAAAAGCGTTGAACTTAATCTTCACAATAGTACGATTTTTTTTTGTTACCCATTTTTAATGTCCGTCTGTCTGTCTTCAATATTTCGACTTCCTACTTAAGATTTGATCGAATTTAATTCATTAGTTTATTAACGAATAAATAATAACTATTTTCATACAAAATTTCAAAAATGGGCGGTAAGTTTGTATGGGGGCTTTATCTCAGAGTGGGTGTTGCATTCTGAAACTGAGAGAATGAATCACCTCAAGGACAGATGTGACTTTGAAGATCAAATACGGGGGTCTGAGTGCGTGTTTTCAAAAAAAAAAACATTTTTCTCACAAAGCTGAAAAGCGCAATCGATTCTTGTTAAATTGGCACATTTTCGGAAAAAAATTTTTTTCAAACTTTCTCATTTTTTTCAAGTTTACCGTAAAATGTAATTCTAATTAAAAAATATAACTTTTTACATAATAAAAACTTATGAAATGTTTACGTTTGAAAAAAAAAACCGGTTACGTTTACGTTTGTATTTTTTTTTTTTTTGTTGTTTACGTCATTAATTGCAACTGTAAAACAAGAACATTAATAATTTCGTCATTTTAACGTAATTCTTATTGTCGATTACTGTAACAAGTGCTTTTCTTTCTACACAAATGTTAAGTGTTGTTGTTGTTGTTTTTGTTTGTTGTTGCTGTTGCTGGATTTAGACCTGTTACTACCGCTTTGATGTTGTTGTTGTTGCTTTATGTTTGTTTTAAGCGATTAAACTGTTACAAAAAAAAAAAAAGAAGAAGCACATTTTCTATGCTTCATAAAATTGCTACTGCAGCAACAACAACAAAACGAAAAAAAAAAAAAAACAGTTAAACCAAAAAAAAAATATATTTTGCAAAATAAAAAATAAACTTCAGTAGAACCAAAGCTCAAATGCCAGTCACACGAATTTATTCACATGCGAACATGTATGATGAATGGGTTTGTGTTCGATGAATGTTCGAATGTGACTAACGGTGTTCGTGCTAATGTCATTCGTCGAACAAAACCCCATTCAATAAACTATTTTAGGTAATATTACGCGGAGTGGTGGGCACATATCTATGGTTTAGTTTAGGGGAATTCATATACAAATCGTTTATGTCAAATTTTAAGCTAAAAATACAACTACATACAATACAGCAATTTTCTGGAGAAAAAAATCAGTGAATTTAACATATGGAGGCTATATGTTTAAATGACCCGATATTTATCAAATCAGTAATGTATATATGTATATAATTAAGAACAGTTTTTACACAATTTGGAGCGACTTCTTCTCTGTTCTCAAAGACCGCCTTCAAAGACTTCCTTCAGGATTTGAGAATTTATTGACTTAGATCCACAATACGCTTCTGACAGCATAAAACAATTGCTGAAAACTAACGGGAATCATACGGTGAGCAGCGACTGATTAGACCACATCAGTCAGTCACATATTAAATGACTCTAATGAATTTTCTTAAATGTTAAAAATTAACTAGTAATGAATTCCAAAGATTCTTCAGAACCAAAGAAAAAAAAACTAAAAATAAATAAACAAACCAGCTTAACTTCTCTTGCGTTCATATATACCTACAATTGTAGATTATTTATTTTTTGTTATTATTATTTTAATTTTCAGGTCATGCCTGCGCTTCGTACACGTTTTAAGCCGGCCGAAGAAGGTTGGTCCAAGCAACTAGATGAGGATCTCGTTGAGAAGATATTTAGTGCAACATTTCCGGCATTTAAATTTCCCGATCGTGAACGTTTGCATGTCAGTTGTGGTGTTCAATTGTGCAAAGGAAAGTGTCCGAATGTAAGTAAATATTTTATGGATTTATTAATTACTCAATTAGTGCTTTTAACAACAACATTTAAACAAATTGCAAAAACAAAACAAAAAAATCGAAAGTATTTTTGAAACGTTTTTTGTTTTTTTTCTGTTTGTTTTTGTAGTGGGTGTGCAACAAACCGTGTTAATTTGGCTAATTAATGTGGTTATTGCACTAAAACTCACTCAAGCCTATTATAAAAAAAAAACATTAAATAAAAAATAATTAAATAAAAACGGAAAGCATTGCAACATCTTCAATTTCAAATGCAACGTAAGATCTAATCATCTTCTATTCTCTTCTTCTTCAGCTTAATTGCCGCAGTTCAGCATTAAATCTAAGCAATGATAAGCATCTGGCACGTATCGAGGTTTTTAATTCGTTGGCCGTTGTAGATAGATCGGTACGATATGATCGACGTTATAACATAAGCGGTAAGTCTATGCGTTAAAGACTATCAGGGGGTGTCACACAAAATCTCTCGATTTTTGGTAACACATTTGATAGATATTGATAGCTCATACATACATGTTCAAAAAAAAATATATATATGTATATTTTTCTAATTTGTTTTCTTTTTTATTTCTAGTAGAAGAGCATGCACCCAAAATGCGCCCATTACCGCGTGAGGGTACACTATGTTTGTCCATCTCTAAATTGGCAATATCGTTCTGTGTACTCGGTCTTATATTTCTGATAGCGGTAATTGTCGCCATAACATCACTTATACGCACACGTAAACGTGCCAGAAATTGTGCCATCGGAATTGGTGATGGCGGTGCTACTTCAACGAATAGTAGCAGTCGGCTGCATCGTGCTGAAATTTGTACCTCCATGTTCTCGTCAAGGTGAACTACACACATATATAATATTTATTTTTGGGCGCACATTTTATATTTAATTTTATAACTTTTTTTGTTCTCAATTGCAGCAGCGAATCCGCACAGTCGACACGTTTCGGTAGTAGACTTTTCATACCACATTATCCAAATAAGCTACCCTATGGACGCGTCTATTAATTTATTGTCGAAAAGAATTTAAAATTAGACATATATATACATATATATTTTTAGGCTTAAAAGCCCGTTTCGATATTGAAAAACTGCAAATTCGTGAAAACCGGAACAGTACAACGAATTAACTTTTCTCATTTTAAGCGAAAATGCATGAAATCCGAAAAAGGCTCATATACTATAAATATTTATACTTTAAGTTTCTTATTATTTCACAAAAAAAAAAAAAAAACCAAATCAATCTCAAAAACAAAAAAAAAAGAAATAACGACGGAAAAAAGTTGAGCAAAATTTCGCAAGACTGAAAATAATTAATGATAAAAATTTTAGAATTAGATAAAAAGAAACGATATCAATGAATGCATCTTGAAAGCACTTTATTTCTTAAATAAAATGTATTTTGATGTGCATTCGTTATAAAAAAATTGTTTTATATATTATATACATTTTTTTTCTTCTTATATTTAATTATATTTTATTAACATTTTGTGTAACAAATAAAACGTGCAAAATGATTTTAACTTTGTATTTTATTATTGTTTAAAAGTAGAAAACAAATAATACTGTCGCAAAAAAAACATAGAAAAAAGTAAATCACTTCTTTTCTCATGGAAATCGCCTTTGAAATTGAATTGTAGAATCGTATGTATTGCATTTAGCATTTTTCAACACTAATGCGCAGCACTGATGTTGGCCCAAGAAATAGAAAACTTTACAGCACTTTAGCACTGAAAACAATAAATAAATATAAAATAACGATTAAGTACATATTTTTTAATACAAAAATGCGCGCGCGACATTTATAATAATAAAATTTAATAATATTATTCGTATAATATTATGTTTAAAAGAAAAGCAAACATAACATAACAATATAATTATGCAAACGTGAAACGTTGTGAAAAGCAAATAAATCGCATTAGCAGCAGCAGTGGACGAAGAAGACGAGACGACGACTGCATATTCGCAGCTCGTAGTAGAAAAAAAATATTTTCTATTTGCTGTGAAATAAAAAATTCTTTTTACGTTTTTGTTTTCTTGCTTTTTTTTGATGTTATGCGAATATTCGTTGATTATACGCATGATACGGCCACGTTAAGTAAACGTAAACGGTTGATAACGTTGCGTAGACGAGTGTCGCGGAGTTTGCAAAAACAATAAAATTGTAGAGGGACGAACGGACGGACAGACGGCCGGACGAATGAAGTGGATTCAAGTGTGTAAAAAATAAGACGGAAGAGAAAGAAAGAAAAAGAGCAGCGGACGATAGACAGACGGACAAAAGGACCAAAAAAAAAAAAAACTAAAAAAAAAAACAAATTCTGTCAATATTAAAAAGACATTCTTCAAAAAAAAAAATAAATAAATAAATAAATAAAAAAAAAAACAAATAAAAAACAAACAATTTAAATATAATCACTTGGCATACACAATAAAAACTCACGCGCCAGACAAAAAAAGTAAATAAATATAAATAAAACACAAAAAAAGGACATAAAAATAAAATAAATAATATATAAACAAATATGTCCAGTTCAATCGAAACCATTAACATCAAATTGCAATCACTTGAGAAGCGTCTGCAGTCTGAAAATGACTCGAACAATTCGATTCCTATGCCGCATCCAGCACCAGTAGCGCCATCAATTGGTTTGCCAACAAGAGGAATTCCTGGCATCGGCGGTACAAGTTCCGTTATTAGAGCAAACGTTGGCAGCGGCGGAGCCGGCGGTATAGGAGGAACAATGCGTACGACGCAACGTCTACCCATACGTAAGTGTTCCAAATGATCATGCAAATAATTGCGCCGTTGTCAAAGCCCGAAAAAAACACCAACGAAGTCGATTAAGCGCGAATACGAGATACGCAGCACAAATAGGAAATGGAAATATAGTATATAGTGAAATTCGATTTATGTATGTGATAAGTTAACAATTTATTGGAATTGAGCTTTTCCAATAAATTGATCTAAATTTGTTTATTAAATAATTATTGTGGTAATATCAAAATGTTAAGCTGCCGATATTACCATACGAGTATATCTCTCTCGCTCTTGCGTTCAAACAAAAGACATTAGATCAGTTAGATACGCGAACGTATTTTTATTTATTTTTGTGAATATATTTTAATTTTGTTTATCTTTCAACTCAACAGCTGAGAATAGTCGACCGGGTCTGTCGCTTGTTCTGCCACATATGCCCGCAGCTGATGCCAAAAGTGAAGCGGATAAAACGCTTAACATGTTCGTGGATCGTACTGGTTTCTTGACCATTGCAGGACAAAAATATTACACAGATATCAAGGATTTGCAGCATTTAGGCGATTTGGGCTCGGGCACTAGTGGAAATGTGGTTAAGATGCGTCATGCGGCCACCAATACAGTATTGGCTGTCAAACAGATGCGACGCACTGGCAATATGGAGGAGAACAAACGCATATTTATGGATTTGGATGTTGTACTAAAATCTCATGATTGTAATTATATTGTACAATGTCTGGGTTGTTTTGTACGAGACTCAGATGTATGGATATGCATGGAACTGATGAGCATGTGTTTCGATAAATTATTAAAACTATCAAAGAAACCAGTACCAGAGCCAATATTGGGCAAAGTTACGGTTGCGGTATGTAACAAAAATATATGTTATTTTATTTTAATTTTTTTTTTTTTCTTTAAAAACATTTAAACCGTAACATTTTTTTGGTTTTGTTTTACAGACTGTCAATGCGCTTTCGTATCTTAAAGACAAGCATGGTGTCATACATCGCGATGTGAAACCATCGAATATACTAATCGATGAGCGTGGCATTATAAAACTCTGCGATTTTGGTATAAGTGGACGATTAGTTGATTCAAAAGCAAATACACGCTCAGCTGGCTGTGCGGCGTACATGGCGGTGTGTAAAATATTTTAATCTAATAATCCATTGTATATTCCGTCTGAGTTCATAATAATCTTTTGTTTTGTATTGCTTTCAACATTTTTAGCCGGAACGCATTGATCCGAAGAAACCGAAGTATGATATACGTGCCGATGTCTGGTCATTAGGTATAACATTGGTTGAACTGGCTACAGCGCGTTCACCATACGAGGGCTGCAAGACTGATTTTGAAGTGTTAACCAAAGTTTTAGATTCGGAGCCACCAATGTTGCCGCACGGTGATGGTTTCAATTTTAGTCAAGATTTTCATAATTTTGTCAATAAGTGGTAAATGGCTGCTGTTGTTGGTTTTAATGTGACAATTTATACATAATTTTGAAAAAAAAAATCTCTGTTTACAGCCTCACAAAAAATCATCAGGATCGACCTAAATATCCTGAATTGCTTGCACAACCTTTTATTAAGACATATGAAACAGCCAAAGTCGATGTGCCGAAATGGTTTCGTTCAGTTGTTGAATCCGCGGGCATTAAGACGCATAATAGGTGAGTTATATGTTGCAAATAACTAATTGATTTTAATTTATTATTTTTTTTTTATTGCTAAAAAAACGCAATATTTTTTTATTTTTAAATTTGTTTTAACATTTGCTATTATTTTTGCTCTGTTACTGTCTATCTCTGTTTTGCGAAAAATGCGCTTTCTTTTTCGCTATAGTAAAAATATTTATAAATTTATAGTTGAGGTAGGTTTTTTCCGTTTTTCCTTTTTTTTTTTTTTTTTTAATTTGTTTTTGTTCAGTTTGGCAGGTGTTCTTTATATTTCAATTATTATTTAATTATTATTTTATTTTTTATTTAGCTTAACTTTGAAAACAAAACTATTTTTTAACAATTTTTTGCTTGAATTTATTTAATTTTTATTTATGGTTTGTGTTTTTCTTTTTTTTTTTTAAATAAATTTTATAAAAATTGCTTTGAAATTCCTTTAATATTTAATTTATTTCTTATTTATTTAATTTTTATTTATTTCTAATAACCTTTAATTTTCCTAACTAATTATTTAGGCTAAATGCAAATCGAAGCCAGTAAAATGTTGTATTTCTTATGCAGCAACACACATCAAAGCAAATTGAAAGAGATCGTTTCACTTGATGTGTGTTGTTGCAATATAAAAAAAATAACATTTGGATTGCTTTGAATGTGTATGTCCTGTCTCAGCAAACCGTCAAACATTTCCTTTAAACTTGTTTTTTAAATTAAAAACTATTAATAGCAATTATTATTATTTTATTTTATATGTATACTTTTTTTTTGCGTTATTGTTTTTGATTGACAAATTTAATTTGTTTCTTTTTTATTACCATTTTTTGTAGGTTACTTAATTCCTAATAACTAAAAGAACAAAACAAAAAAAAGTAATAATAATTTTAATAATAATTAAATAAATAAAAATCAACTTACACAAATGCATAAAATAATAAATTAAAAAAAAAAAAACAACAACAAACATTTTTTAAATTAAAAAAAAAAACATATAATATATTTATATGTATAAAATATATAATAAAGCATAAAAAATATATTGACATAAACTATAACAAAGTAATAATTAAAATAAAAATAAACAATAAAAAATAAAATATATATTATATATCCTACTCCCAATTAAGTAAGTACGAGTTTGTTTTATAATTTTAATATTTTTGTTTTTTATTAATTAATTACTGGATAAATGTGTATTTTTATATTATGTTATTTAATTTATATTTAATTTTAATTTTTGTTTGCCATTTTTAACCGTTTTGTATTGTTGGATATGCTTTGTGCTTTTTTTTTTTCTAAAATTTTTATTATTTTTATTTAATAATTTTTTATTTATAAAATATTTAATTTTGTAATTTATACATTGCGCATGCTGCACTCCATTTATTAACTTATTTATTTCTACATCATTTTTGTTTTAAACCTTTATTAGGGCAGTCATACAAATCGTTTTAGGTTGGTGTTTTCAAATCTCTCATGCTTTTGCTAGAGATTTTGTTTAAAATGAAGTGAAAGTGAAGTGATATAGGGTTCTTTTCATAGTAAAAAAAAAATAATAATAAGCTTAAGGAGCGATTTAAATTTTAAAAGTTGTAAACATTTAGTTTCAGTATTATGTATGGTTTAAAATGTTTATATATATATATATATATATTGTTTTTATTTTAGGCTGTTTTGTTCTCTCAATGTCGTATATTGCTTGATTGTCTAAAACATTTTTTTATTTATTTATTTTTTTTTTGTCCTAAAACATTTTTTATTTATTTATTTTTTTTTTTTTTTTTTCAAATAAAAAAATCGAAGATTAGGCGCTCTTTATATGTGTACATATAGTGTGTGTATTTGAATCATATCATATTTAACTAACAGCAAACACTATCAGGCATCAAAATTCATTAAAAAAAATATATATATATATAGATATATTAGAAATAATAATAATCAGCTGTGCTCCAGTCTTATTTTGTTAATGGCGGAATCGGTTTCAAATCGAATAGACCGAACTAATTTCTCGTTTAAATCAAAACACAACCGATTTGTGGTGCTTTGAAAAATGGGAGCACAGCTGAATATGTTTGTTTTCTACACTTTTTTGTGTATCTTCGAAAAAAAAAAAATTAATAATTAAATAAATATGTATATGTAGCTTAAAAAAATATATATGTAAACAGTTTTATTTTATAACAATTTTATTTTTCTTGTTTCAGAACCATTTTGCCAACAGCAATCGGAACGTCGACGTTAAAATATAATAATAAAAGTACAGCATCGGCGACGATGGCTGCTCCAACTACAATAACCACGACAACAGCAATGCCCAAGACAATAAAAGCAACCCAAATACCTACATACCAACCACAACAACAGCAACAGCAACAACGATATACAGGAGGCATGTTAAATCCTTATCATCAACATCATCATCATCATCAGCAGCAGCAACAACATCATATTCCATATCAAACACAGCAACAACAACAACAACAAGCGACACAACTACCTCAACCAACAGCAGCAATTAATTATAGCAATAATAATATACAACAACAACAACAACAGCAACATCAGCAACAGCAAAGGTACGCCTCCTCCTTTAGTACAGGAGGTTCCGGCAGTAGCAGTGCAACTAGTTCAAGTCCACTATCACCACCAAGCATAACAAGCAGCCACAGCGGCGGACTATCTTATCAACAACAACAGCAGCAATCACAGCAACAGCAACAACAACGTCATCTAAGAGATCTAGCAAATGACAGCGCAGGCGCTGGTCTAGCACAGGAAATGGGTAAACTTTATCGCAAATCACCATTTATGCAACGCAAATTGAACCACATTGAAAATGGTACCGGTATGCAGATGCAAATGCAGTCACCACATCAATTCAAATATAGCGATGAAAGTCCAAAAAAAGAACAGTCAATGTTTAGTAGCATAGGTACGTAGTAGCATAGGTAGAGGATACTAGATATTCCATTTATCTGCGCCACATATTTACGTATCTTTCATATATTAAAAAAAAAACTTTTTGTATTTCAGGTCAATCTATATTACGAAATCTAACGACGTCACCTTTTAGTCAAAAGAAACATATGCTGCCTCAGACAAATCAAATCGATCCGCTATGGCGTATGCCAACAACACAAGATGTAGCATTGGCTTTCGATAGTTGTGACGCTGTTGCACCGACAACAGCAACAGCAGCAGCAGCAACAACAACAACAACTCCGCCTATACAAATAACACAATTTAAAAGCAGCGCCGCAGCAGGCATACCAGGACCAGTCGGTTTTATTGAATCACCAGCAATGCAACGTAAACAGCGTCAATATGCGCCAACTACAGCAGCGTCACCCATAATGATAACATCACCCGAACAGCAGCAACAACAGCAACCTGGACTAATACCAAATAATCGTAACGAGTGCAATACAACACAACGTGTTCAGGGTAATCATAGTCCAATCGGTGCGTTACTGTGCTATTATATTTTTGATTTCATCGTTAAAAAAAAAAAAACTATTTTTTTTGGTTCTCTTACAGTGCTACAACGTTTCTTTCATCAGCAAAATCAATTACTGGAAAAAGAATACGAACGGCAACGTGAACAATATACGCGACACACAACGCCGCAGCAGCAGCAACAGCAACAGCCTATACCTCCAACAGTAGCACGTGTGCCTGTTTTAATGGAAGCCTATGGAACAACAAATCCTTTTCTTAGCAATTATACGCCTACAAATACGCAAATTACATCGTCAAGTGCAGCATCAACAACGAAACAAATAAATTATAGTGGCATTCCAGATATAGGAGGCGGTGGTAACAGCAGCAGCAGCAGACATGTTGCCTTCATCATCTTCACATTCAACTTCTAGTCAATCCTCAACGCAATCTTCATGCTCACAAATTGCTGCCTATGAGTATCAACAGCAACAGCAACGTTCACCTCCGGGTCATTTTGGCGTTAGTAGTCAAGCTGGTACGCTGCAGTATCAACCGCTTGCAACAGCTTTACGTGCTAACAGTGGAAATGGTTTACGTACACCGACGCCAACATCGCCACCGGAACCGGAAGATTATGGCGTTGGTGTTGGTGTTGCTGGCAATACAGGTCAGTTTTTTATTAGTTAAAATATTTTTTTTTTTTTTTTTTGTTTATTTTGTGCGCATGAAATGAAGTTTTCTTTTTATTTTCTCTTTTTTTTTTTTTTTTTTTATTTATTTCTTTTTTTTAAATAAATTTAAAACGCTTTTGCTTGCTTATTTCTTTTGTTTTTCATTTAAATATTTGCACAAATTCACAACGTCTGTAATATACTATATCTATGTATCCATCTATTTATCCATCTATCTATCTGTATACACATTTTTCACATCACATGGAATGTTGTTGTCTTAACTCGCATCAATCACATTCATCATTTATCAACGACAAAAAAAAAAAAAAAAAAAAAAAAAAAACACATTTTTATTTAATGTTTGCAATTGCACTATGTACTGCTCTGTTCTGTTCTATCGCTCTGCACAAAAACATTCAGGCTGGTTTAATACATTTGCAGGCGCTATGAAGCGACAATTTGCAACATATGTTAAATTACAATTAAATCCTACAGCAGCGGCAGCGACAGTTGGAACTGGTGCTGGTGCTGGTACTGGAGTAGCTGCAACAGTGACAGCGAAAACAACAACGACGACAATAAATGGCATTGAAAATAGAAATATCTCAACAACAACAATGTCGTCATCATCACCATACAAAGCGAGTGCTAGTGCTAGCGGTGGCCTACAAACAACGATGACAACAAATGGCAGTAAATCCTATTTCTATCAACGCACAAATTCAGCTGGTGGAGGTGGTGGTAGTGGCAGCAGCAGCATCACTAATACAAGCAATACAAGCAGTATATCAAATACTTCATCTACAGATGCTATGTTACCTAGATTGGATGCTAGTGGCAGCACAAGCGCATTTTTACGTCGCTATGCTGGTAGTACTGCGTCCGGTGCTGGTAATAGTAGCACACCGCCAAGTCCGCATATATTAGCTGGACTAGATAGACGACATCGTAGTCCAGATCCACCACCGCGTTATAATCGTGGTCAATCACCGTTGTTGTTACGTAAGAATCTACTAGAGCTTAGTGGACAACCATTACCACTGCCAGGCTCACCATTACTAAATCGACGGTAAGTTTTTTTTTTTTGGTTGTTCTTTTTTTGTAACTTTATTTATTTTTAAATTTTATATTTAAATTCATAGCTATGTGTCAGCATCACCACCATTGCCACCACCACGACGTGGTTCAGAAAGTGTACCCGGCTCACCGCAACATTTTCGAACTCGCATACATTATACACCGGAGCCACAACGACGCATCTATCGTACGATAGATCAATGAGTAGCGCTGCAAATAATGGTCATGTGATGTTGGTATGGTTTCGATGATGATCCCGTTGCTGCTAGTACAAGTTCTGCCATTGATGATGATATTGAAAATTTAATTGCTGCAACAAATAATACACAAAAAAATATTTCTGGAAGTGCGTCATCGGCAGCAGCAGTTGCAGCTGGTTCAAGTTTGTCAATATCAATGCCGTCGCCGCTTACATCTGCTATTGAAATTGATAATGATCGTCGAAGCTTATGTGGTGTTCAAGCATCATCATCAACATCACTATCAGCAACATCTGTATCATTATATGGCAATAGTAGTAGCAGCAGCAGCACTATTGCAAATACTAAAGCCAATTCAAGTCCTAGTTCTATTGCGGATATATTTCTTGCAGCACGTAGCGATATGCAAACGTCGTCTACCTCCTCCACGTCCTCCACAACACATTTTGCCTCAATACAGCGGCAGTGAGTATAACAAAGATTATTAAGAAACTAATTGGAATTGGAAAAATAAAAACAGACTACATACAAGCAGCAGCTTTTGTGATTCTTTTAGCTTAAAACAAAATAATTGAAAAAGATAAGCGACCTACAAATAAATTCACTCAACTTAAAAAACTAAAAAAAAAACAAAGTGTTCAACTTAAAAAAAAAAAATATAATTATAATTATATAAAAAAAATTTATTAAACTTTTTGACTTAGCTTCTTCCATATTCCCAAAGTTTACATAGTTTACACAGTGACAAAAAATGCCCCTACTATTAAAGTTTGGTATTTAGACTCTACTGAATTTATGTGAAATTAATTTGCTTTCTTGATTTTAAAACATATTTCAATAGCTAGAATTTTTTTTTTTTTTTTTTTCATAAACGCCTAAAAACCTAAATCACTGCAGTTGTTTAACTTAGAGCAATTAATTCAATTTTCACAGTTTCCAGTTGTTTTGTAACTCAACTTCTTGTTGTAGCTCTTTAAGATGCAATTCATACGACACAGATGGACAGGCAGACAGACGGACAAATTGTTTACGCCAATTCATGCTTCAATGTCTTCTTCACTATTTTGCATATAAATAAACAAATATAAAAATAATTTAATTAAATAAAAGTAATCAATCGGATTATATTAAAAAGTTCATACCAAAGCGCTTGCGTATAATCGAACATTTTTTTTTTTTGTCATAATTTATAGCAAAACTATATATAAAAAATAAATAAAACAAAACAAACAATATTTAGGCATTAGTTACGTTTATATACATAAAAAAAGGAAATATTTAAATAAATAAAACTGAGATTTAAACTTTCAGATTAGCAACCTAAAAAGAAAAAATTATATATTAAATTTAATAATTATGTGCAGACGAGATTTCAATAAAAATAAAAATGCTTTAGAACTAAAACAAAAAAAAAAATGAAGAAAACTATATAAACATTTAAATATACACAATAAATATATTTAGTATATAACATTTATGTTGTAAATAATATTTAATTATATATAATGCTGCCTTTTTAAGAGAGACAACTACAAAAAAAAATAAATAAATAAATAAATAAAAGCAAAAAACAATACCAACAACAAAATAAAAATAAATTTAAAAAATCAACTGAAATTATTTTTTACGAAAAAAATTAATTAAATATTTAATAAGCATGTTCCTTAAGTATATACAGATTTAAATATAAATACATATATTTTTTTGTTATTTTCTGTAGCAGATTTTAATTTAAGTTTTTTTTCTTTTTCGATTTGCTTTTTTTTCCTTTGCTTTAAATGGGTTTTTAAGCAGAAATTTGTGTTATAATTTAAAAAAAAAAAAACAATTTTTCTTTGTATATAAAAACCAACATATTTTTTTTTTTTTTTGCTCACAAACAAAAAAAAAAATTATTTAGGCTCTCTAAAAAATAGAAACAATCAAATAATTTTCTTCCGCCAAATATAAACGCAATTTGATCAAATAATAATAAATAAATAATTAGAAAAAAAAAATTAAAATCCCTGAAACATATTTTTGTTATGGTTTTCACTTTCGAGTAAACTTCTGCAACAAAAAAAGAAATATATATATTAATGAAAACTATATATTAAAAATAAACATATTCATATAATACATTTTATAAGCAAATTAAATTAAATTTATTAATTTTTCAAATCCAATTCACATGCTCAATATTTAGTGAATTCCAAAAATATAAATTTTACTCGAAAGTGAAAACGAATTCACTTTTGTAAAATTTATTACGATAGAAAAAGTGATATCATTGAAATTTATTGGCAAAATAATAAAATATATAAAAAAATAAAACAATCCAGGGCAATTATTTCATAAACAAATTAATAATAAAAAATAATAAAGTATATAAGTAATTTTTAGTAAACTGTTTAGATTTATATTCAAAAAAAAAAAAAAAAAAAAAATATAAAATTAAAAACAACATTTAATATGTTTATACATATATAAACAAATAAAAAAAAATAGGTGTACATTAGTTTTTTTTATTTTTTTTTTTTTTTATATAAAAAATGATTTAATTTTATTTTTAAGTTATTGGTTTTCTGACTGATTTAACTGTTAAAGATATAAAAAGTCGAACATAGAAAGTTTATAAATATACAATTTATATATTATTATTATTAAATATATAAACCATTAAAATTTAAATTTAAAAAAACACGTGTATACCTAGTTTAGCACCTATAACTTTTAATTGAAAAAAAAAAAAACAAAGAATGATGAGAATTGTAATTGTTCTAAAGATAAACTGCAACTGAAAATTAATTTAAAAATGAAAATAAAAATATTTAAGACAATCCAATAAAAAGCTTTGTTTCGCATTTTGTTTCGAAATTAAAAAGTTAAAAAAATGTAGAGAAATTTTTGTTAATGTCAAAAATTCGTAAGTTAAACTTTTTTTTTTTTTTTAAAAACTCCAAAATGGGCGTAAGTGTACGCTTTTTTCGCATTGGAATCAACATTTCATCGCCAGTTCTATTCGATTCAAAACACCAACCTTCCTTTTAAGCAGATGAAAACTCGCCTCTTAACGTCTGTCATCTTCGATGCGTACCGCACTCAGTTATCTTGCTTTTGGGATCATTTCCAATGCTTTTAGACGGCTGGGTATTGTTGCTGTATCAATTTCTAACGAATCTGGAGGAAATTTAGTGAAACTGCTTGATCGACACAATTTAGTAAAACCGTTTTATAGACACAATTTTGTGAAACTACTTTATCAACACTCTCAATTTCCCCTCTCTCTCTCTCTCTCTCTCTCATTACAAAACAAAATACGATGTTTTTTTTATTTTAATTTTAATAATTTAAATGATACCTAACAGCTAATAAAACTCTATTGATTACAAATAAAATCTTAGTTGTATTTAAATAAATATTAATAAAAAAAAGAGTGAAACAAAAATAATACACAATATTTCGATTTATTTATTAAATTGCTTTTCAGATTCCAGCGACAATTTTTTCAATTCCTTTTCGGCCTCTTCCAATTGTTTTAGCTCTATTTCAAGTTGATCAAGTTCTTTACTATACTCATCTAAATAAAGTTCTCGTTCCGACATTAACGTTGCATGCTCTTGCTCCGCTTTGCTTATAGATTCTTCATTTTTTCGCTTCAACAACTCAAGTTCATTTGTTTTGCTATTTAAAAGTTGCTGCAATTCGATAGTTTTCATATTTTGCGTTTGCTCCAGCTCCTCCAATTTGGCTAATTCTCGCATTAAGTTTGTATATTCCTGTTTGACGTGCATTTCAAAATCCTCAATACACTGATTGACACTGTTCAATTGTGCCTCGATTTTTATTAAATCCGGTTCCAATTTATAGCTGAGCTTGTTACTATTTTGTACAGACATCTCATCCAGCTGCATGCAGCGATTATGTTGCGCACGCAATGTATCCTCCAATTCTTGACGTAAATTACGCAGCAGTTTCATACACTCTTCCACATCCTTACGTTTCGGATGTAGTGACAGCGTAAGACCAGCGGCTACTTCATCACTACACAGTCCGGAATAACGTATTTCACGCATTTGTGCATTAAAGTCTTCCAACTGATCGGTGAGTTCTTTTTTTGTACGTGAGAGCAAAACCTGTTGATTGAGATCGCGCTCTCGCAAATCTCGCTTGGCACGCTGTAGCACCTCCAATTGATGCGTTAACTGTGCACAAATCTCAACTTGCTGATTGCGTTCAGTTGCATCGTATTTCTGTTGCTTGACAATCTGCTGCAATTGCGCAACGCTTTCGTTTAATTCTGATAATTCCTTTTGGCTTGATAGCTTTCTGTCTTCTAGCATGGTTCGTTGCTGTTGCAAATGTTCTTGTTGCGCTGCGCATTCGTCGTACTCCATTTGTAATTTCTGTTGTTCCATTTCAAGATTTTTAACGCGTGTTTCATCTTTCTTTGACAATGGCGGTGGTAGTTGCTTACGTAGTTTTATCAATTCCAGTTTCAGCCGTTCAAGATCTTCGATCGGAGTTGCATCACCTGGTGTATTACAGAGTTTACGTATAAGCAAATCCGAACTATGCATTTGCTTTGCCTTAAATTCATCCGTTAATTGTTTGTCCCACAGCTCGAAGCTTTCGGCTACGTGAACCAGCAGTTGTGCATGAAATTCAACGTCCAGTGCACCAGTAGTCGTGTTCATAATCACATTGCTTGCATTTGACATGGCTGGACCCTCATCGGCTAATTGGAATTCGTACGGATTTTCTGTGGCTGAGATCTTTTGCAATTCGGTAGGGGTTGGTGGTGCAAAATCCATTAGAAAATCGAGCAATACTATGACATGCCCGAAGGAATGCTGTGTATTTGGCGTCATAAGCCACGATTTATTAACCGGATAAGGATAGTTCAGTTTGTTAAGAATATTTGTAATGTCCTCGACATGATTGTTGCCTATATTGAAGCGATTGCGACATACAAACTGCAAGAAGTAATTAATAATGCCAACAAATTGCTTTACCGACATTTGCCGCAGACCAGGACCTCGTGTAAAATAGTCCGGACCAATACCAGGAATGGAGCCCGTTATCATTTCCTGCAGATACTCATTTATGCGTTGTGTCTGTTCTTGTATCCATTTTTTATCAAGATGCAATGGTCCACGATCAGCACCGCGATCTGCTGAGAAGAGCACACGCTGCTGCACGGAAGATTTGCGTATGCTTGAGGGTGATGTGCGCAATGGTGTGGTAAAACGTTTCGGCGTAATGCGCATACCACCACCACCAATCGACTTGCTTGTTTGCGGTGCCGATATAATCGATGCGCGCTCACGTTCCAACGAAGGGGGACGCATGCGGCTTTGTCTGGTGTTTAACTTAGCAGTGGTGCGGGGTTGCGGTGTAGACGCCACTGTTTGGCGCTGCGCTTGCCTATAAGCATTTATTAGTACAGTTAGTTTTCAACTTTTTCATAAAAAATAAAAAGCCTTAAGGCTTACCTAGTTTGGCGTCGTGCTGGTGCCCCTCCAGTAGAGTGTTCAGTATCATCTCGATATTCGGTAAATTCCGAGGTACGTCGCGGTCGGTGCATAGTTAGATTAATTATTTAGTCACTTTTATTAAATCAGATTTTCAACATCAACTTAGAAAAAAGATCCGTTTTATTCAAGCAGCGCGCGTCTTTACCAAAAACAAAAAACAATTACCAAAAAATACCATAATAGTCAATATTGGTTAAAGCGAGACACATATACTAACTTCAGAACATAGGCGTAGCTAAATACAGGGGCTCGGACAATTTTGAATTTTATGCCGTTTATATTGGCGAGCTCCAACCTTTTTGACAAAATAAAAATATGTTAAGCAATTATTATCATATAAACAATATGCAATGAAAGCATAATTTTTCCAATATTAATGCAAATTGACATGCATAAAAGTTTGTTTAAATAAAGTGGAACGTATTTTTTATATATAATTAATGAATCATTTTATTATATATAACTAATGAATCATTAAATTAAAATATTTATTTATATGTTTCACCCTGTGCCAGAAAAAATAGCAAATTTGCAAATAAATTCGCGTAGGTTCTCTTTTACACATTAATATACATTTCAAATGTGCACAAGTGAGATGCATATATACACTACATTGCCATTTCGCCAAATGTAAAAGAAAAAAAGGAGACAAACAAAAAGACGATATTTGCGCGTGTGAAAAGTTTTCAGTAGTTGCTTTTGTCGTACAAACGTGTAAGGTTGTCTTGTCGTTGAGTCGACCTGTTGTCCACTGCTGTGAATTTAATATTTGAAAACAGTTTTGCGTTACTAGAGAAAATTAAAAACAAAGAACAAAAGCTAGTAATAATATAAATACGGTAAGTAAAATAAACGGTGCAGTTAAAAGAAAAGAACAAAATTACAGTAGCAACAATTTTTGTGTTATTTTTTTTTTTTGGTCTAGCATATTTTTGTTGTATTGCGTGCGGCTTGTGTTACTCGTCTGCTTCTGCTGCTACGGCGGTGCTAGCAGCGGCGTGCTTAACGCGTGTATAGCTTTGAAATAATTTATATATTTTAAACTTTTTTTTTTTTTTTTTGTTCAATAAATGATTTTATTATGTTCATAGCAAACAATTTGTATGAAATATAATCAAAGACAGCAGCTATAAACATTTATTCAAACAAAAAAAGAACGCTACAAATTTTGCTGCCGCTAAGCATTGCAAAAAAAAAGTAGGCATGTGCGTGCTGCATTATTTTGCTTACTTACAAAATAAATAAATATGTGCAGCATAGCTTATAATTTATGTTTTTTTTTTTTTTTTTGTAAAATTATTTATAACTGCTAAAAAAAATTAATTGCAAAAATATAAAAAAAAATCGCACGCAAGCAAAATCTTATTTTGAGGTTAAAAACGAACGCATGTAGGCGCTGCCGTTGTCGTCGTCGCCACAGCCGCCGCCGCGCCGCGCCGCATTTTTCGTCATTTTTGTCTATCAAAATTTTATTAGTAACGGCTGCCGGCGCATAGCTTCCCATTTTTCGCATGAATTTCATGCTATTTTATTTGTAGAAAATTTACAATAACAATATGCGTCGTTTTTGTTGTTATAAAATAATAAAAATATTTTTTATAATCAATTAGTTTTTTTTTTCGTACTACTTTTGTTTTTTTTTTTAAATTAATTTCAAAATTTTGTTGTTGCATTGGAATGCATCTGCTCTGCTGCTTCTGCTTACTTTTTTTTTTACTCACTCTGATGCTCTTAGTTTTTTGGCGCCTTTACTTTACAACATTTTCGTTTTTATGCTGCATGCGTTTTGTTTCTCTTTTTATTTTTATATTGCTATTTCGTTGTAACATGTCTATAAGTGGCTTTGGTGCAAACAGCCGGCACTATGCAAAAAAAAAAAAAATTAAAATTGTGATTCATTTTTATTGAATTTCATAAATCTTCTTAGTTCTCGCATCATATAAAGGATATTTTATAAAATTTTTAATGCTAAATTATATAAAATACTGTTGTCTTTTCAAATTGTCTTAATTTTTCTGTAGAAGTCTCTAAAAACATTAATAAAGGGTATAGAATTTTAGACTTATTTTGAGATATATATATTTTTTTTATAGTTATTTAGTTGATAATTAGGCGTCATTAATGATGTAGCATTTTAGAAACTTGATTTACATTTCTAAGAATGTTCATCTTCAAAAATTGCTAAAGAAAGTAGTTATAACTTATCTGTCTTTTGCACATTAATTTGAAGTAGCAGCAGTTTTTTCTAGGAATATGATGCATACTCACTCCTGAGAACTAGTGAAATCGCAAATGTGGCACTAGTGGAACCGAACTAAAAGATTATCTTCCAAGGATATACATTCCCAGTAATTTCCCTGACTTTCTTGAATGTTAAACCGTATCTCTGTTACATATTATTATTAATTTATCTAAAGTAATGTTCTTTATAGAAAATGCTGTTTTGAAAGTTATATCTTATTTTTATTTTTTACATTCTAATGAAAACTAGTGAAATTTAATATATTTTTGGTTAAAGCATAACTTGTGGTTAGGTTTCACTATTTGTGTGTGTGTTTGTATGTATATAAAATGTATCTGATGATGATTCTTTGTAAATACAGTTTTTTTAGGTTTGAATTTTAATTAGAGTAAAACTATTGCATTAGTAGAAACTTCATAAAAGTCCAATAGAACATTAGAGAACGAAAGTGGTGGCCAGTTAGTAGTGGGTTTTTGCATACCAAACTGATTGTTCGAGCTACATAGCTTGTTTCGATCAGCGAAAGAGACTACATACCACCATAGAACCAAAAGTATAAGTCCACGATTGGGGAAAACCACTATTTTAGCTCATATTTGAATGTTTTTTTTTTTCCATTGTATCAGAGATATTTTGTTCTTTGAACTTCCTTAACATTCCCTAATGTCCTGCCTTTGTTGTTTCAATGAAATACCATACTACTGAGCCTTCCTCAAGAAAAACAATGTTCGTCGTTCTGCATAATTTTTAGTTAGTAATTCAATTGTTGTCTGTCTTCAGTCGATCGATCCTATTTAGATCTTTTGTGTGGCTGATCTTACCATATGTTGCGCTCTTAAGCATATAAATTATCAGAGAATGAGAATCCGAAGAGAGTAAAGACAAATGCGCGCAATTTCTTAACTTGTGTCTACCTAAACTTCCTTCTACCTACTTTTCCTGCCGCCTGTCTCCCTCCTTCTAGCTTCCGGCTGCGTTAAAGGCAGCTGCTGGCTTGTTACTTTTTTTTTTTTTTTCTTTAACAACACACCCTCGTTCTATCTCTTTTTTTTTCTAAGCTAATTCTCTCTCTTTCTCTTTGGTATACAGCTGTTGCAACTTGTTAGCAGAATTTATTTTCATGTCTCTTTCTTGACTAACATAAAAGGACCTTCTTCATCTTGTTTTTCCTGCGCTGCGTCGTCGTTGCTCTCTCTTTTATGCATAAATTTATTTGGCGCGCTTTTAGATTTGTGCTGCTTCTGCTTCTAAAGACTCTTCCAAGCGTTTGCCTTAATCATAATTAGCACAGTACGCATTGATCTCTCGTCGCAGCAACATTGCAAATAAAAGAAGAAAAATAATACATTTTTAAATTGCAAATACATTTTTTTTGTTTTTTTTAACTGCACCAAGTGAATATTTGTTTTTTTGTGTTATATATTATTAAAGTGTTTTTTTTTCTTTCTTTTTTTTTTTTTTTTGTTTGTTTATTGTTATAAATAAACTATAGCAGCAATTCTTCATTTAAATTTTAAATAAATAAATACAAAATATAAAAAAGCACAATGGCAACTGAAGCCGATATTCCAACATTCAAATGCGTACTTGTCGGCGATGGTGGTACCGGCAAGACAACCTTCGTCAAACGCCACGTGACCGGTGAATTTGAAAAGAAATACGTTGCAACATTGGGCGTTGAAGTGCATCCATTGATTTTCCATACAAATCGTGGCGCTATACGTTTCAATGTTTGGGATACAGCCGGTCAAGAGAAATTCGGTGGACTACGTGATGGTTATTATATTCAGGGACAATGCGCTGTCATCATGTTTGACGTAACATCACGTGTAACATACAAAAATGTACCAAATTGGCATCGTGATTTGGTGCGCGTATGTGAAAATATACCGATCGTATTGTGCGGCAATAAGGTCGATATTAAGGACAGAAAAGTTAAGGCTAAGAGCATCGTTTTCCACAGAAAAAAGAATTTGCAGGTAAGTCCATCTATCTCTATCATAAAAATATAAAAAAAAATAAACACTATATGTATCATCATGAATATATGTATGTACATATCAGGAGTGTTCACACAAAATCTATTTTTTGGTCTTAAATCTCTAAAATGTCATTCATTAAAAAAATGCATATAATTCACAATTAGTTCAAACAGTAGCCAAGCCAAGATTATTTGTGTGACACTCCTGTTGTATATGAAATATATCTGATCTATGCCGAAACCATGTGGTCGGGCCGAGTGGTCAGTCGTTCGCTTTGTTCAAAAGTTTGTAGCTAAAAATGGTTTTTCTTTCAAACAGATTTTGATTCAAAATACATACCTAAAGATCATCTTTAAGAAACGTCTCAAACTGAGATTCTCTTAAAAGACAATCAGTACTTAGTAGTTGCATAGCAAACCAATTAAAATGCTTAATACTAGCAACATATCATGTTAAGTGGTAGACCACAAAAAACACAATTGATGAACGCGAGAAACAATTCGCCAAATTCTTTTACTTAAAAAACAAAGCATACAAAAGTGTTGTTACTTTGTAGGCAAAGAAGAAGCTTTTCCAAATTCAATGTTCTGCTCGGCCACTAATTTGTACTAAATAAACAAAAAATAAATATATTTATAAATTAAACAAAGTAAACTTCAATATTAATTTTTTTTTATTTTTCTTATATTTCAGTATTACGATATCTCTGCAAAATCTAACTACAACTTCGAAAAACCATTCCTTTGGCTAGCACGTAAACTTGTTGGTGATCCAAATCTTGAATTTGTTGCCATGCCAGCGTTGCTGCCGCCAGAAGTTAAGATGGACAAGGATTGGCAATTGCAGATTGAACGTGATTTACAGGAGGCACAGGATACTGCTTTGCCAGATGACGATGAAGATCTATAAAGCAGCACCAGCAGCAGCAACATTTGTTATTATTGTTGTTAAAAGGAGAGTTAAAAAGAAATAAAACACACACACACACAATAAGAAAAATACACTACAAAAACACACACACCACACAATAAGAATATAAGTAATCCTTGAAGCAGAACGACAGCAACTGCGCAACTATCTACTACAATACAACAACAACAATAAAACAACAACAACAACAGCAGCAGAAGAAGCACAGAACTACATACAAAAAAAAAAAAATTTTAGTTTATAAATAAAAAAAGAAAAATCCGTAGAATGAAGAGAATAAAAACTATACTTAAATATTTTTTTATGTGAAAATAAATTTATAAAAAAAAAAAAAATAAATAAAATGATAATTAAAAACAAATTTTGTGGAGCACTTACAACAAAAGAGAAGAGAAATAAAAAACAAAAATACATTTTTGGATATATAAAACGGAAAAATATATGTGTAAATTGTGAATATATCCTACAAAAAAAGAAAAGATAATAATAAAATTAAAAAAGCAACGAAAAATATATCGTTTTTCGATTTTCTTAAGGAATTCATTTACGTTTGTATGGTATGATCGATCGACGATTCCATTAAATTAATTTAACAAAATATATTATTACTTTTTTTTTTTACAAAAAATTGTTGGTCTATTAAAAATAAACCCTAATACAAAAACATTATTTATATATATAAATATTTTTTTTTTTAATTTGTGTAACTTTTTTTGTGTTGGATTTTTTATGTTGCAACTTTTCTTAAAAAAAAAAAATTAAATAAAATATATAACTGAAAGAAAGTCAAGCAGATACATTGTGAATTTAGGTGAAACAAACGAAAAATGAAATATAATATTTTGAAAAAAAAAAAAAAGTCAAAAAGAGTTAGTTTTTAATTTTGATTACATTAATTAAAAAAAAAAAAAACGTTCCAAAGCGACGTATGAAACACGCACCTCTGCATTGAAAGCACAAGATCTGAAAGACCGGCAAGTGATTACAATCTTGTACAATTTATGCTAAAAAAATTGTTGGCCATCGATAAGTCTCGACGTCTTCATTGAATTTTCGAATAGATCAAAATTTAATTAGGACTGGGCGTGTTTGAGAGGAAGATACTTCGGAGAATCTTTTGTACAGTTAGAGTAAAAAATGACATCCATATACGCACGAAAGTTGAGCTGTATATATACTGACATCGATAGTCACCTGTGTCGGATGGATATAGAGCCTCCGACAAGAAACATTTATGTGCAGGACGTGAATCAAATCGGAGGACGACGCTGTAAATAACCGTCAGCGTCAATAGAGTTCGCTATCGGCCAATGATTCGTGAATTTTTTGAACACAGTACTCGACGATAGTGACACTATTGGCTTTATTGCAGTCAATGTTCGCCGAACGCTTGATTTAAAAAGGTGGCGATTATGACTGTCCATTACGCTCTCCTGATCTGTTGCCGCCGGAAACTTGAAGGAAAAGTTACGGTCCCTGGACCGTAAAAGAGGTGCTTCTTTAAATTAATTATTTTCCAATAATTAAAGTATTAAAAAAAAAAAAAAAAATCGTGCGTATAACTGTTGCGCTGTGGTAAGTTTAACACAGTTGCAGGTGCTGCCGTATTAAATATTAAAAACAAAATAAATAAATTAAAAACTAATAAAAAACAACTTCAAAGGTATGCATTAAAAGTTTATTTCAATTATCATTTCCACCAAATTTCCATTAAAAAAAATATATAATCACAAAACTTTTGTTTTTTTTTTTAGCATTTTATACAACACGCCGGAAAAGGACCCGTAAAACGATTTTTATTTGCACATGTTATCTTCTGTTTGGCGCATCTATTAAAAACAAAAAAAAAAAAAGAAAAGTAAATATTTTAAATATTGTAATATTTGCCAAAATAATCGCTTTACTTACTCTTCTAATTCAATTTTGAACGTATCCGAACATCTGGCACGTTTTAGACATTTTCCATCATTACCAAAATCCACATAATCCTCACCGCGACGCAATAATGGTAAATATTTTAGAAATATAGTTTCATCCTGTGCATTACGATACGAGCAGACAGGTTCCGTAACTAGCGAAAATGATGAATGAAGGTAAATATTTGTAAGATAAATTAAAATAAAACTAAACTTTAAATAACAACGCACCAGCTTCAGTTAGTGGTGTGGCGGCTAACAACAAAAATAGTACGCCTAGAAGACACCACAAGACGTAAGTGCTGTGAATTATAGATTTTTGCATTTTTTTTTTTTTTGAATATTGTAGAAAACGTAGAGACTCTCGCGCTGTGTTAAATTGACTGAATTCAAATTTGCAAACCGGTTTCATATTTATAGTACCATAAAATACCGTTTATTTTTTATTTATTTATTTTTTTTTTATTATTAATTTATTCCACCAAGTCCAAGTTCATTAAAAATTTTAAAACAAAAAAAAATAAAAAAAAAAAATCTAACACTCTTCTTTTTTTTTTTTTTTTTTTTAGACCGGTCAAATATAGTGTGAACGGGTATTAACAGTTTGTAGGAAAGTTTGTAACGCATTTAAAGGAAGCATCGTTGATACCATTTGAGAAGTGTATGAAACACCGGACCCACGGAACCCACTGACAAAATTCGTTCCGCGCTCCTTTCTAGACCCAATAGAGTATGCATACATATATTCTTGAACAGCTTGACGAGAAGAATCTTATATGTTTTACAGATTTGATTAGAATCGGGCCACTAGTATAGCATATAGCCTCATAGCACCCCACCAACTTTTCGGTTTTTTACAAGAAAGTTATATGTTTTTACTTAGAATAAATATTTTTTGCTAAGTTGTTAAGTTTAAAAACATTTTGTTCCGTGGAGACCAATTAATTTTGGCAATCGTTTTAAGTTTCGATTAGCATATTAACGTTGCATGTATGTCATTCAAAAGCTTATTTTACATATTTCATCCTATATAAACTTAGCTGTGTAGCGTCTAAATCAGTTTAGTTTGATGCATAGCTATAGCGCATCTTCCAAATGACTTTTAAATGTGTAAATTGCCTGTCGAGCTTAGATGATCTTTTTTTTTTTTTTGTAAAATACTAATTGTATAATTGCACTGTGGTTTTTATAAGTCGCAGTAACTGTCGTTATATATTAGTTCCTATAAGTTAAACTTATATATAAAGTATGCATGTAGTTTAATAGATACACTTTTATATACATACGTACATAATGTATGCTTACGTATATGTATATAATTGTTATCACATCTATTGATTAGTATATCAGCGTTTTTATATTACTGATTGATTGATTGATTAATTGATCGATGGTTACATTTAATCGATTAGCTTAGAAGTGTACACAATGCATTACACTAAAAAAAAATATATATATCGTATTAAATCAAACATTAGATGTATTGATTTCAGACATTTTCTATCTATCCATATATAGGGTGTTCAAATTTAAACTGATAAAAAAAAAAAAAAAACGCTGAAGTCGAGTATGCACAACTACAAGACATAGTACCATGTTCCCAATTTTTATGTATATATTTATGTATAGGGCCGAATCCGAAGCCTACTCATAAGACATGTAGTTCACGCTTGGATATCTTCGTGCCAGAGTTACTCATCATTTAGCTGATAGAAGAATCAAGCGTTGGATTTCAGAGCGTGTCTTGGGTTGATGTCGTTGTGTGACTGTAGTCGTTAAATTTCAAATGTCAATGATTCCTGTAATAACGCTCTGATACATTGGTGCATTCAACCGAAAATAAACATTTAAGAGGAATACCATTTTTGCAATAATGCCAAGTTATAATCGAAATCCAACAGATGGCCGACACAGAGTTAAAAGCTCTATATAGCTCTTTATGGTATGTCTAGTAGATGTCTATGTAGTACCACAGCTTTGGCTTATTCGATGTCTTCCTATATTTCCTAGAAGTCTTTACTAATCAGTTGCTTTTCGTCTTTAACTACTCGTTGATCGGCAATTGTATTGGCCTTCTTAGGGCCAAATTCCGTTTGCTTTTTTTGACTGATTGGGAGGAGTCAGAAGGTTTTGTGTTTGATTGGTATGCTATCCGTTCAATAGCCTTACTATTCTCAAACGAAAAAAATCTAATTGGACTCTCAGATGCCCTACATATACCTAGTCACATCAAGAGTACTCTGATGAAAAGTGATTTTTTAGTGTATTTTTTTAAACTTCCTTTTTCTCTTCCAATTTCACTTCTCTTGTAAGGCCACTTCTGAACACAGTGAAAATCCATGAAAAAAGTACAGCTTCCAGTTCTTGTGGAAAAACATATTCTCTGGCATTATTACGCTTATGGCTCTAAACTGTTCTTTAACAAAACACAATGCTATGCGTTATCAAGTATCACAAAAAAAAAATTGTAATGAACAAAATTGATTTTTCTTGTACAACATTTTCGTAATTTAGATAAGATATTTTAGAAAAATCGTTTTATTATATTTTAATGAAATAAATTACAAAAAAAAAAATTTAAAAAAAAGTGTTTAACACTGAACACAGCAGAATGGAAAGTCGGGATGCTCATGTTTCTTAAATTCTTCACAGTTTACCTTAAGCGCGACATCGGAACATCTAAAAAAAAAAATTGAATTTAAATAAAATAAAAAAATAAAAAAAGTTTCCAATAAAATTAGCCATGTTACTCACTTATCCAATTTGACTTTATAATCCTCATTGCATTTGGCGCGCTGTACACAGATTTTCTGATTGGTGCCGAAATCAACATAAGAACGACCGACTTCCAACGTTAAACTTTGGCCACTAAGATTTGTATACTCACAGACGAGTGGGGTTCCTATAGTTATTTTATTTTATTTAATTTAATTTTTTTATATATATTTTATCAGCTTTAAATCTACTTACTCGCTTCAATATGAGCAATGCTCACAATAAGCATAAACGCAGCAGCAAAAGCAAAAAACTTCATATCGATTCAGTATCAAATTAAAAACTGAAGTATTTCGTATGCCTATCGAGCGCTTATATAGATGTGATGTGATGTGTTGCGTTGCGTTGCGTTGCGTTATGTCGTCCGTTATTGTCGACGTTGTCGTTCAATTCGGGGTTTTCCTAGAACACAGTTGTGTTTGCTTTTTGTTTCGGCTCTTCTTGTTGTGTTTGTTTTCTCGGTGATTAACATGTTTATCTACATTTTTTTATTTTTTATATATTCACTTCACATATATTTTTCTAAATCTATGAATTTTAATATGGAAGCTGAATTTTACGTTAAACCTAATTAGTTCAACATGACATTAATTAGAGGCTTTAGCTTGATGGAACTGGTTACATACATTGTAATAGAAATTAAAACAAAGTTCTGATTTGGAGTAAGCGTTTCTACTAAGCCAAAAAAAAAATCCCATTGACGTGTTGAAAAAAAAAAAAAATACTAAAATAAAAGCACAAAATGATGAATATGTCATCAAAAGCATTGGGAGAGTGAGAAAACGATTCATGAAGTCATGGTTGGGTATAAAAGTTTCAAGACAAAATCAAAAATATACAAAAAAAAAAAAAAAAGCAAGAACGTTAACTCGGAAGCACCGAAGCTCAAATACCCGCCACACGAAACTTTATTCATTTTCTTGGAAAAATAAAAAAATAGAAGGTGAGTTTGTATAGGACTATATGTTATAGTGGCTCGATCATTGTCATATCGGAAGCATATTTATAGGATAACAGTAGAAGTCATTTTACACAGATTGGAGTGAATATATCCATAAATAAGAACTATTTTCATACAAAATCTGAAAAATGGGCGCTTAATTTGTATGCCGTATAAAAAAATGGGCGTGGCACCTTTCTTTGAATTGGATGTCATTAAAGTGCTTTTATCCATATTTGTAGTAAATACACTTACAAATAATAAAAATTTTCATACAGAAAATCGAAAAAAATGGTAAGTTTGTATGGGTGCTATATCTAAAAATGGGCGTGATACCTTTCTTCTGATATTGGATGGATGGATATTGATTAAAAGTGTTTTTACCCGATTCGTAGTCAAAACATTCATAAATAATAACTATTTTCATAGAAAATATAGAAAAAGTGGTAAGTTTGTATGAGGGCTATATCTAAAAATAGGCGTGCCACCTTTCTTCAAGTATTGATGGATGGATATTGGATTAGAAGTGTTTTAACCCGATTTGAGTAAATACATTCATAAATAATAACTATTTTCATAGAAAAATATAGAAAAAAGGGTAAGTTTGTATGGGGCTATATCTAAAAGTGGGCGTGGCACCTTGGTTCTGCCATACAAACTGCCTAGAACACAAAAAGCTTAAGTTTAAAGTTTCAGGTCAATATCTTTAAAACTTTCCGAGAAACACGCATTGCAACAGACAGACAGACAGACGGACATGGCTAAATCGATTCGTCTCGTCGAGCTGATCAAGAATATATACACTTTATTGGGTCTCCGATGCCTCCTTTGATGCGTTACAAACTATCCGACAAACTGATAATACCCTTCACACTAAGTATGGCGAGTATAAAAAAAAAAAATTATTATTGTTTTTCATATTTGTTATCCATTATTACCGTCCAACTGCCTGTCCATTCGTTTACCTAAATCAACTGCGTCACAACTGTGCTGCGTGAATGCAGTAAAGTGCGCGTTTTCAAAATTCAAGGTAAAACGCATATTCTAAAAAACGTTTTACTACATACAAAAAGTAAAACGTACGTTCTCAAAAAAAAAAAAAAAAAAAAAGCACAAAAACGTTTAGAAAAGATTCTACCGTAGGTAAATTTGGTTCACATATTCCCACATAAAGCTTCGTCACATACAAATATTTATGGAATATTCTATGTATGGATTGTTCATAATTGTACCGCTTGTTAGTTTTATTTAATACATTGAATACAAATTTTGTCTGTCGGTCGGTCTCTCTGGCCCTTTGTAGATGTCTTAAGTTTTCTTTAAAAAAAAAAAAAAAATAAAAATCAATTACTAAAACTACATATACTTGTATATGGTATATAGTATTTATTTTTTTTAAACAAAAAATTAACAAATAAAATTAAACAGCCATTCATTTTCACATAACAAAACAACTTTTTATAATTATTTCACCGGGCTTTTTATAAGCCATATTTTTCATATTGAATACTTCTTTGGTTTGCCTTCGACACATTTTGCTGTTACTGTTGTGGGTTTTTTTTTTTTTTTTTGTATTACTTTAAAGATGATTACTTTCCGTCTGACAGACTAATTTGGGACAACAGTCAGGATAGGCACGTCTCAAATCGGAATCAATTTTACAATTGTCACTTGGTACCAGATTATGGCGACTGCAACTATAAAAAAAAATAAGAAATTTTTATTGGATTTTTATGGGAAACACTTCTCCAGTTCTTCTTAGGTCTTACGTTTCCATTTCGAGCACATAATCTGAACGACAATAGATCGATTCACAGCGTCCATCACGATTAATTGGTTTGTACGATTGATTTTTTGGTATGGGCTGTTCTAGTTCCTCATAGTAACACTGACCGGGATAATCTGTTTGAATGGAACCAAATATTTTTGTGAAATTTTTTTATTTCCTAAACTTTTTTTTTTGTAAATATTTTTAGATCACTTACCCGGATGTACCGCATTTCCACGATAGCGTAAATCACCCAAAGCTTTGCCACAGCATACAAATAATACAATACAACTTAAAACGTAAATAACTTTCATTTTTATTTTTTTGTTTTATGTTAAATTAAGATTTTTATTGTTTAGAAAAAAAAAATAAAAAAAAAAATCACTTTCTTCCGAAATAATTGAATGAATAACTTTGCACTTGTGCGCTTAATTTGCGACTGAGTCAATTACAATTAATTGTTGTTGCTTTTATATATAATTAATAATAGTAGTAGGTATAGGATATATGTCTTTATATATGTACATACCTACATATATAATATATAAAATAGTGTCAAAGTAGGTACTACTTTATACATTTTAACTTGTTGGCGTCGTCGTCGTTGTTGTTCTTCTTCATTTGTTTATTTGATTTTTTTTTACGCCCTCACGAATAAATTAAAAAAAAAAAAAAAAGATACAAAAACAATGATAAAAAGTTAAGTAAATGCGACAAGCTATTACGCTACAAAAATATAACTAGTATCGGTAAAGTCAAAGGTAGACATTAAGTTTAGCATTGAACTGAACTTTGAACCCTTACCACCTCATAAAACCCTGACTTTAAAGCTTCCCTAAAATGTAAAAAAATAATGTGAGAACAATTTATGAACTCTCTCTCTGTCTGTCTTTTCTCACTCCCTAACGGTCTCTCTCTTCCTAACTGTCTCTCTCACTCACTTTTTCTTTCTCACTCACTCACTATCTCTCACTCTCTCTCTCCCACTATTTCCCTCTCACCCACCACTCTCTCTCTCCCACCATTTCTCTCTCACCCACCACTATCTCTCTCTCTCTTCCACTATCTCTCTCCTACTATTTCTCTCTCTCTATATGTCTCCCCTAACTGTCTTTCACTTTTTCTCTCCCTCACTCTCTTTTTCTCTCTTTCTCTATCTCACTTACTTTCTATCTATATTTATCTATATATCTCTCTCTCTCTCACTCTCTCTATCTCTCTCTCGATCACTCTCTATCTGTCTTTTACTCTCTATCTCTCTCTCGATCACTCTCACTCTCTATCTGTCTCTTACTCTCTCACTCTCTCTATCTCTCTCTCCTTCTGATCACTCTCTATCTGTCTTTTACTCTCTATCTCTCTCTCGATCACTCTCCCCTATCTGTCTTTTACTCTCTATCTCTCTCTCGATCACTCTCACTCTCTATCTGTCTCTTACTCTCTCTCTCTCTCTCTCACACTCTCATTCTATGTATCTCACTCACTCACTTTCTGAATGTCTCTCTTTCGCTTATTCTCTCTCTATCTCAATGTCTCTCACACCTATCACCCTCATTCTCTATCCATCTCTCACTCGCTCTCTCTCTATCTCCCTCTTTACATTACACCGCAAAAACTTAATGACATAGATGCAATATCTGGCAATAATTTAATATATGTACATATATATATAGCAAATTCTTTAACAAACTTAACATACTCGAATTGCAATAATGTAGCGCACAGAAAAACAAAAAAAAAATAATAATTATACAAAAAAAAAAAAAAAACAAAAAAATCAAATAACAGAAAAGAAAGAAAAACCCAGATTTGTCTCAACTAAACTAAATGTGTACAAGTATACCATATACCATAAGTATCGTTTTTAATTAATTAAGCTACAATTAAACAACAGAAGAGGAATACGAAAACGAAGTAGATGGAGATGAAGATGAAGAAGATGCAGATGAACCGTCATTGTCATTGTAAATTTTTTTTTTATACCAGACGACGACGATGTTGTTGATGATGACGACGACGTCAGAGCTTACATATACTCGCATGTACATATATTTCAAAGTTTGCGGATTTATAATATTTTTTATTTTTTTTTTGCGTTGTTGAACGTGACCCTAAAAAAATACAACAACAGCAACAACATTGACAACGAAAACAAACCCGATTTTAAAATCAAGGCTGCGTAAATATTTGTACTAAGCATTTCGGTAATTCTCAAAAGAAGAACTTACATAAACATTTAACTTATCAAATGAGCATCAATGCTATTTTTAGAATGTTAAATTTAATTATAGAAATCGGAGCATACATATGTACATATAATATAACAAAGACACATATAGTATATAGCTAAATAAAATAGTAACTAAAATTATTTTAATTAAATCACCTTATTTGATTATAGTACAATATTTATTTATTTATTCTAACTTATGTTAATTTAGTTATGCCAGACTGTTTCTTTGCCGGTCCGAAAAAAAAACGGAAAAAAGGTTAACAAAAAAAAAAAAAAAGGTATTGAGTTAGAATGTATCGCGTACCCCAAGTGGTCACTTTTAAAAGCTTTTTCTCTAACTTCATTTTAAGGGGAACCCCCATACAAACCTACCCCAAAATACAGAAACGAATTTACTAAAGTTTTTATAGTTCCCTATAAAAATTAAAAGCTTCAACTTCTACGTTCTTGAACCCGATTTTATTCTGTTGTAAGTTATTTTTATGGAGTAGGTCATGTTTTCAATGCATTAATTAAAAAAAAAACTACGTATGTATATGAACAATTGTTTGCTTTCGTTGACGGAAGCGTATGACGTTTTACATTGAAAAAAAAAAAAAGGAAGGAGATTAACTGCATGAGGCAACCATAGCTTTTCTAAGCTACTTCAGACAAATCTTTAATAATCCGTTCGTGGTTTGGAATTCAAAACAGGTCTAAAGTGTTTTTTTTTTTAGGAAATTGTTTGTAAAGCAAAAAAGGCAATTTCCTTTCAACTTCAGAACAATCGATAAAAAATTTGTTAAAATTTTGATGAAAAAATTATTCTAATTATTACAATTCACAAATAGTTTTTACATATTTTATGTTATATGAGAGCGTACTATCATTTTTTTTATACCCGCCATTAACGGAGGCATCGAAGACCCCATAAAGTATATATGTACATATATATTATTGATCAGCTCGACAAGATGAAGCGATTTAGCCAAGTCAGTCAATCTGTTTGCCTGTCCGCATTCTATTCGGAAAGTTTTAAAGATATTTAACTGAAATTTAATAAGTATTTTGTAGTCAGTATTTCGAAAATTTCGTTTAATAACACAGATCTACAAATAGATCAACATGCAATATATGCTCTTGAGATTCGTTCGTATCGCGCATTTAAAATTTAAAACATTTGTTTTTATACATATACAAATTATTTAAAAAACATTTTAAAGCTACAAAAAAAAAATTTAAAAAAAAAAAGTGATTGATAAACTTTTTGACCCACAAAAGCGCTCAAGTGTTCTAAATCTAAATAAACGATCTATATAAATAAATGAAAAAAGTTTGATTTGGTTTCATTTACAAATAAAATTTCATAAAAGTCACAAACATGTTCAAAATTTTGCCGATAATATTTATTTTTGCGATTTATTGGACAACGCGTGTAAGTGCATTCTCATTGCAATATCGTGGAAATACACAAGATGCAGGTAAACTTCGAAATAAAAAACTATTTTTACAAATAATTTTATTTTTTTAAATTTTTTTTTAGATCATCCCGAATATTGTTATTATGAGGAATTGAAATTAACAGTGCCACAAAATGAAACAGTATATCCGACACATCAGGAACATTATTGCGTAAGCGTATATTGTCGCGAGGATTATGTGCTGATGATAAGACAGTTGAGTAGTAAAAAAACTTGAATAAAAATCGTTTTTCTAAATCATTTCTTAATTCAATTTTCAATTTTGTAGTTGTCAACGCATTCCCTTACATGCCGGCTGTCAGCTAACAACAAATGATTATACGAGACCCTATCCAGAGTGCTGTCCAAATGTTATTTGTGAGAATAAAGTGAAGAATTAAATAAAAAGCACATACTTTGGAAAATATTTTTTAATGAAATTCGATTATTTCGAGCAACATTTTCGGCATTTTCAATTTTGCTTTAGCGAAGGAATGAGTGCGCTATTAAATATCGTACCAAGGTTGAACTATTTAAAACTTTGATGGCTCCTTACATGAGATATTCGACTCTAGAAATCTGGTGGACGATTAGAAAAAAAAAAAACAATTAAAAAAATTATTTTGTTTATAATTCACAAATAGTTTTTACATATTTTATGTTAAGCCAAAGCGTAGTCATTTATCTGAAAAAAGCCAAAGTACAGCAAAATAAAATTTCAGCTTATGCGCCTACGTTACAATTTTAAACGTTACTACGAACACTGTTGTGTTTTGCAAACAATTTTTCTTTAATTTTACGAATTGATTGCAATTTAATAAATTTATTTCTACTTATTTAGTTTTATTTGCTTTCTAACTAGTTATTTCGAAATATATTATTATTGAATTAATGCTAATTTACATACAATACTACAACTAAATAGTATTTGCTGACGTTAAATATTTTTTTTATAATAAATTTGCAACAATAATGAGTAATAAATTTAAAATAATATTTTTGCATGATTGTTGTTGTTTGCTCAAATTAAAAATCGTTTTTAGTGATAGCACGACTATCTGTAGCTACCTATAAATCGAATACATATAGTACACACATACATACATACATAGACACAGTTAGTGTTACTAAGAATATGTTCACCATAGATAAAAATATAGGAAAATAATACTTAATAATAAAAAAATGTTTGTCTCACTCTCAACTACGTAAAGTGCACACCAGACACCCTATACTAAAGTTATGGAAACTCCCATACGGACGGACGGACAGTGGAACTATTTTGCTTTGATATAAACAAACAAAATCTTACTGCAATAACTAATTATTTTCTAAGAAATTTATTATTTACATATAAATATGTAGAAATTTACATATGTAGCTACTTACACGAGGGCATTTCGATAAATTAGTAAGTTAGTTTTTCAAAATTCAGCATAGGTACCCATTTCTACAAAGTTTAAGATTCGAATTTTCAAAAAAATTTTTGTAAATCTGGTTGGTTGTGTGTAAAACGAAACTGTATACTTGGAATTCGATCTTTTGGGCAAAAATATGAAGCAAAAACTACTAAGACAGAATAAACGGCTAGCACATGCATTTTTATTTTGAAAAAAAATAATAAAAAAACGAATTCAAAAATATTTCTTATAAAAAAACCAGTGACTTATTAAACTGTTCTCGCATATAAAGCTGCAGCCTCAATGTAGTAAGTTTTAAGCTTATGCTCAACAGTTAATTCAGTCGTTGTTGACAATTCAAGAGCTACGTTTATAAAAACAAACAACAAAAAAAAAAAAAAATAAAAAATAAAATAAATTTTCAAACATTCTTCAAAATGAAATTCCTAACAATTATTTTGATGCTATTTTTCATCTATGCTACTGCTTGGGGGTTGGAAACTAATTTGTCCATCCTCTTAGATACAACTGATTCAGCCGTTGCAATCGCTCCAACCGATTCAACCGCTTCAGCTGCATCAACCGTTTCAACTGCATCACCCGTTTCAACCGCTTCAACCACTTTAACCGATTCAAACGTTTCAACTGCATCAACGGCTCCACCCGCTTCAACAGAACCAACTGCTTCAACCACTCCAACAGCATCAGCCGCTCCACCCGCTTCAACTACATTAACCGCTTCAACCACTCCAACCGTTTCTAAAGATTGCAAAGTTAATGATCATTACTTCAAGGCAAATGAAACGTATACACCAATTGGCAATTGTATAATCTATACATGTCACAATGATGGTCACCTTAGCGCTTTAATGTGAGTTTTTATACGAAAATAGCAGCTAAAAAAAATGTATTATAATAAAATTTATAATTTTTATTTTACAGCTGCGCATATATGATTACACGTAGGCCATGCAAATTTACAGAACACGATTTAACTAAGCCATATCCGCACTGTTGTCCCAAACTTGTTTGTTAGTGGCTAGATTTAAAATAAAAAGTTATCGCATTGATGAGAATCAGTATTACTTTGATATTTTCGAAAAGAACAGAATTTAATAAACGATTGGAAATAATCCTTTGTTTTTTTTTTTTAATATAAAAACCCATTTTATTTTTTTTTTTTTTTAGTTCATATAAAACCATTTTTGCTTTTATTAAACTGGTATACGTTTAGCTTATAGTAACTAAAACTCTATAGAGCTGTACACATCAAATATAAAAAATAAAGTATGAAATTGTTATGGATTTTATTAATTGTTTTTCTATTGACTCCAGAAGAGCCGAACGGTCAGTCTGTATTAGCACGGAGGCAAAACTGTTAACTGTTCGTCTCTAAGAGTATGTACGAGTATGCTATCTGATCGGGAACTATTGATGAAATTGTTGATGACATTAAACAGTTATCCAAACAGACATACTATAGATGCAAGTGGAACTTCGAAAAGTGCATGAAAGGCGCCCAATGCCAACCAAGAAATTAGCAGCAACTTATCGGCTGCATTACGGAAATATGGAACAGTCTCTTTTGTCAATTATTTTTTTTTCAAATTAAACGGAATTTTCATTCGACCGTCTATCTCTAATATAAGATAACACAGAATAAAATTCTAAATGTCGAATTTCATAGTTCCTATACGTATATCTCTTGTAGACTCCGAGATAGCAGTGTTGCCATACGTACATTTAGCGGACGGTATTTTTCGTTGCTGATCAAAAATTTACAAATATATACTCTGCTAACACCCTTAATGCCTATAAAATCGACAACAATTTCATACAAAAAAAAAAAAATGTATATATTTATTTATGTACTTTCTAATTTCCTTTGCTCTCATTTTTTAACTTAATATATCCAACTATTTTTTTTTTTAAATTGTGTATATATATAATAAATATCTTTGATCTTTTGTATACATATATATAGAACATTTTCTATACTTTTTCGATTTTGTATTTCTTTTTTTTTTTTTTTTTTTTTTTTTTTTTTAAACAATATAATAAATAATTATATATTTATTTATACATATATATTTTTTGTATATATATAGAATTCATTATCTCTTGAACGGTTTTTTTGTATATATATATAAATAATTTTTGTTTTTTTTTTTTAGTTGTATATAGTTCCCTAATTAATTTTTATACGTTAGAATTTTCTATGAGAATAATTTGTATACGAGAAATGAAACCGCAAACAAAATCAATTACATCGAATTGTCAAAGTGAACATTGAAAAAAAAAAAGAAATAAAAAAATATTTTAGACAGCGAAAAAATTTGTTCTCGTCACAAAATTATTTAAATAAAAAAATTGAACAGAACTATTTCATTATACAAACCAAAAAATCACATAACAAACAAAGTTTAGAGCTGTGTGATTTTGGCAGTACAACATAAAAGTTTTACATAGATAAACATATAGTACGAACATATAACATCATCGATGTGTTACTTTAGACTTAAACTAAGAGCATATTATTCTTTTAAATGTTTTTTTTTTTTTTTTTTTTTATAATTATTTTGTCTTTTTTTGTTGTATATAATTAACCTGAGCTAGTCTAAATATGCTTTAACTATGGTCCTTCGGCATTTAAGATAGCTTTGCCAATTTATTTTATAAAAAAATACTAATAATAAAAAAAAAAAAAAGCAACTATAAAAAAAAAAAAATAAATAAAAAAAAAAAATATATATATATATGAAAAAATAAGTGTCGCACACAATATCTTTGGGTTGTCTCATATCATTTATCAAAAATAATGAATATAATTCACAAATAGTTTAAACAATCATTAAAAAAAAGAATACAATGTAGGTTTGTTATATATATATTTTTTTTAAGTTCTGTTTGAACTCATTGTGAATTATATTCATTGAATTTCAGAAAAGATTTGAAAACAAACGAAAGAGATTTTTGTGACGCCACTAATAATGTAAAATTTGGTTTAAAACTTAAATAACTCTTCACACTTGTAGTTAATTATCAAGCCAGTTCGTTAATCAGAAACGTTTTCAAAAATAAAACGACAATAGTTCTTTCAAACTATTTCTCTAAGTTCGGTGCGCTCATATGGCACCGATCTCACAGTTTATTACGGACGGACTCAGCTTTCGATGCTGATGCAGAGAATGCCAGAGATATTTCTTTGCATGAATTGTCTCTGCATCAGCTAATGTGGAACAATTAAAACTGCTACTCTTGCTTAAATTTCGCATTAGCTTCATTTTTACATCTCTTGGCTTAAAATATCTAACAGTTCGTTGAGGAATTGACTTTATGGTTCGGTGAGTGACTAGTCATGGGTACTGCTGCGACAAAAATGAAATACTCAAATTCAAATTATGTGAAGAGTGTAAAAAAAAAAAAAAAAAAATAAATAAATAAATAAAAATTAATATAAACTAAACGAAAGAAATATATTCAACAATTTTGAACTATGAGTAATTAAGTAAGACGTATGCATGTACATATGTATAGTCTTCTTTTACAAAAAAAAAAAAAAAAAAAAAATATTTAGTCGAGTAGATTTCTTTTAAATACTAAAAATTTAAATTTTATATGCTTTGTTTAGTTTTGCATTCAATTGAAACTAAAGTATATATGTATGTAGTATGAAGAGTTTGTTTCACCTGCAACGCAACAGAACAGCAAATAATGACAATCAACAATCAAACGTCCATTTCATCATCCTCAAATGACATCAAATCCAGTTGCTGCTGTTCGTCTGTTTTCTCCTGTTCTCATTGACGTGCTGCACGTTCTGTCTCCATAAGGCATTCACGTACCAGTATACGTGCATGTACAATGCCACGCTTTAGACGTTCCGTTGAGCTACGTGAACCAGTATAAGTTGGACGTATATCACGTCCCATCTCTTCGATAACAGCCAATAATTGTGCATATTTGCTTAGGCCATTATTGCTGCCCAGACTGCCAACAGTTGGCAAATTGGCAGTGGATGTTAATGGTGTTGTTATATTAGCTGACGTTTGTGTAGTGACAACAATCGGTGATGAAGATTGTGGATATTTAAGCTGTGATTGCTGATGTGAAAGATTGAGACCACCAGTATTATTTGAAGAAACGCCACCGTTACCGACTAGTGTAATGCTGCTGTTGATATTATTACTGCTTGTACTATTGCTGCTGCTGCTGTTGTTGTGTGTTGATAGTGTTATGCCAAGATTATCACGACTGTTGTTTGGTATGGCTGCTGCTGCTGCTACCGGCTGCGTTGCCGCCAGTTGTACTAATGCTGATGCTATTATTATTACGCGCTGAATTAGCATTTATCATATTAGCAATATTTTGTGCAGTTGCTGCTGCAGTTGCTGTCGGTGTGGCAGTGGTATTGGACTGTTGTTGTAATAAAGCTAATTGCGCTTGCAATTGTTGTGTATATTGAAGTGCTGCCAATGCTGTAGCTGTAGCGGCAGCATTGCTTTGCGATTGTTTAGCAGCAGCCGCAGAGGACGATGATGTGCTGCTTGTAGCGCTAAGCGAGTAATCGGCAGCCATTGCTGCTGCTGCTGCAGCGGCAGCTGCTGCAGCATTGCGTTCACGTTTAGCGCTCGAACTGCTTGTAGAATAATCTGTGGCACCGGAATTATTGCCGGAACTAGAACTGCGTGAATGATGTATAGCGGAGATTTGTATCTGTGGCTGCTGTTCACGTTGTTCGCGTTGTTGTTGATAGTTGTAGAAGTTTTGTACCTGTGAGCGTGGTATTGGGGTCACTGTGACGTCACTGAGTTTTGATTCGACGGCTTGTATGTCCATGATGTCCATGTTGCACGCAATTTGGGTCGTGTTTTTTTTCTATTTTTTCTTTTTGTGTTGTTTGTTGTACACAATTTGTTGCTGAAGGAACGAACAACAACTAAACTTAAATAAACTTGCAACAAAAACAATACTTAAATTGCTTTAAAAAATTCACGCGCGAAATATTTCTTAATGATTTTTCTTTATTGCTTTATTTTTGTTTTTTTTTTTGCTTTTACGCAGCAGAGTGAAAAGTGTTGCAGTGAAAATTTACAATGCGATGATTTTGGTGTTGGAAAATCCATACATATCGAAAACACGGACCAAAGAGGTCGCCAATTATTAAACGCTTACTCAACACTACTAAACACTATTTATCATATTAAAATTTAACAACACTATTAAATTAAGGCAGAAAGCAAAGCAAACAGTAGTCAACATCTGTCCGTTTAATTGTAATATTCATTAAATATATTGTGATATCGACGTGTGATAGACCGGTCGTGCTCTCATATATAACAAAATTATAATTAACGTATTTAATTTTTAACAAAAAGGTGAGTTCGCGAGTGTATTATCGCAAAGAGCAACCAGCCAACGCTGGCAAAAAGAAAAACTACTAAAAAAAAAAATTTCTACCGAGGGCGGTTAACAAAAAAAAAAAAAAAAAAAAAAGAATATAAAGTAAGAAAATGACGCAAACTCTTGCAACTGTGTATAAGTATGTCTGTATGTGTGTATGCAGTGAAAAAAGGTTTACATTTTCTTAGCGCATTTCTTTTGCATTTCAGCGGCTTTCATTAATAAATTTCAATTGGGATGAGTCGCTTCCACATAGCCTCGCTTATTAGCATTTTTTTGTTGCGCGCGGGGATGCAGCGCAGTCGCGGCGCTTTCGGTGCAGGGCTGCACATTCAAAATACGTAAAAACAAAAAAAAAATAAATACTCAAAATACGAGGAGAATTCTTAAACACAGCATTAACTTTAAATTATTAACGTCTATCATATGCGCTAGCTAGCATATCAGTGATCACTTTCTAATAAACGAACTGTTCTCAGCAATATTTTATTATCTGGGACTAGTAGTAATAGTAATTAGTAGTAATGTCTTTTAGTATTTGTTTATAGTGCAGTCGGAACCCAGATCCACCCAAAGGGCGCTAATCTTAACAAAAAAATAAAAATGTACATATCTGAAGACAGCGCAAAAACCTTTTAGAATTCAAGTTTAGTTAAGAATTTAGTTAAATTCAATTCTGAAAGCTCTCTTTGTGTCCAATAAGACATCACAAAGAAAGAAAAAAACAACGCCATTGTTCATTTTGACTGTGACAGGTGCCGTTAAATTATTTTTGATTTATTACAAGTAGACTTTGAACAATTTTTCCATTCAATAATAAATTTAATACTCTGCTAAACATAAAATAAGTAAAAATTTCTTCAACTTAAATATTTCATTTTTACAAATACGTTTTTTTTTTAAAAGTAAACAAAAAAAAGCTACTGCAGCCCTCGTTAATGCAGTTCGTGAACATTTGCTTCCCACAGCGAATTTGACAGCTGTTCGAACTTGCAGTAACAATAGTCAAATTGGTTTTATGCATTTCACTTGTGTCGATTGGAAAAATAATAAACTCAAATAAATTAAATATCTATCGGTAATTGTAATAAATATTTTTATTTATAAATAGTTTGCGCGCAAATCAATAAATTCGCCGGTAAATTTAAAGCAAATTGCGTTTGACTGAGTGCGGCAGCGGCGGCATTTGTATAAAAATTTGTCAGTTGCTTTCGAATTTCGTGGCGAATTGCATAGAGTAAGCGAACGACCTCGGCGAAGTTTTTGTTGTTTTATTTAAGTTTTTTTTTATTTTGTTGTTTTTCGGTAGCGGTAGCAGCAACGGCAGCGCAGCTCGTCGAAAACAAAAAAAATAAATAAAATCATTTCAAAGTAACTGAAGCAGCAGCAGCAAGCGCGCAGCTGTTTGCTGTTCAAGTTTGGTTTTGTTGTCGTTGTCGTCGTCGTCATTTTCTGTGAGTAATCCAAAAAAACAACGGAAAAAATCTTTGGCAAAACCCCTCCCCCACACATATACACATACATACATACATGAATGCCATATTATACATATATATATATAAGCCGCAAACAAACACAAATGTAATAGAAAAATTAACTAGACGTGGATAACAAAAAAAAAAAAAAAAAAAAAAAAAAGCATACAACGACGCCGCCAAGGCAACGGAGGAGGTACAATTGTGCAAATTACAAAATCGTTTTACACCAAAACTTTAATCGGAACGAATGAGACAGCGACGACTGCACATACATATGTAGAAATACGCGACAGTTTTAGTATTAGTCATGAACTTAAAATTAATTAATTAATACATTTTTTTTTTTTTAGATTTGCAGCAGAAAAGTTGTTAACGTGCGCCGCTGTTACAGTGCAACAAATCAAGAAATCATCATACAAAACTCTAAACGCGCGCGGCTCTAACGAAAACGCAGCAGCAGCGCAGCCACCGGAACAAGGCTGCAAGCTCAAGCGATACACCAAAACGCATTGGAACACTGTGTTACTGCCGGCGTCTAAAAGCGACGGAAGGGAGTAACAAAAAAAATATATATATTTCAACCGGCATTGGTAACGGCTGTACAACGTCTCCGACAACAATTACACTAAGTGACCACCATCACGACGACAACAACATCAACAACATTCTCATCATGGAGTACATAACACTCGGGAAGAATGTTAACATCAAACGTACCGATGGACGTGTACATGCTGCTGTCGTTTCGAAAATTAATGAAGCGGCTAGATCCATAACTGTTGAATGGTATGAACGTGGTGAAACAAAGGGCAAAGAAGTTGAATTAGAGGCTATATTGGCACTTAATCCAGAATTTTTACAAGCATGCGAACAACAACAACAGCATGCAGCACCTGAGCCAAAAAAACAATTAACAGCACCAATGAATTTATCACGTAATCCGACGCATTCATCGATTGGTAACTCATCGAATCGTGTGAGCAGCAATCGTTTAACTATGCAGAGCGGTGGTGGTGGTGGCGCCGCAGTTGGTGTTAGTGGTAGTGTATTATCAACTGCGCTTAATGAAATATTGGAAAATAATATACAACAACAACTTTCATCAACAGCAGCAGCAGCCGCATCCACTGGTGGAATTGCCACAACGGGTATGATACGGCCGAGGAATACAAATATATTAAGTTCATCGGTACCAACGCGTATTGCATCGGCCACAACAATACCATCATCAATTCAAACAACAGCATCAGCTGCTGCTTTAGCAACAGCAAACCAATCAACAATTTCAAATAATGAGCGTATTAATACGACAACAGCAACAACAACAACACTTGGTAATAGCAGTAATAATGCAACGAATAATACAACAAGTGGCAGTACAGCAAGTAATGCTGGTCCTCGACGTTCCTATGTTGTTAAAGAAGTTGAACGTTTAAAGGAGAATCGTGAAAAGCGTCGTGCACGTCAAGCTGAAATAAAAGAGGAAAAAGTTGCTCTAATGAATCAGGATCCGGGTAATCCAAATTGGGAGACAGCGCAAATGATTCGCGAATATCAGAATACATTGGAATTTTATCCATTATTGGATGGTCAAGCAGTTGAGGATCATCAGATAACGGTATGCGTACGTAAGCGACCGCTTAGTCGTAAAGAGGTTAATCGTAAGGAGATCGATGTCATTTCGGTGCCTCGCAAGGATATGCTTGTCGTACATGAGCCAAGGAATAAAGTCGATTTAACGAAATTTTTGGAAAATCATAAATTTCGTTTTGATTATGCGTTTAACGAGCAATGCGATAATGCAATGGTGTACAAGTGAGTAGTATATGATTTTTTTTTCTTGTTTTAGAGCGTGTAAAAATATTTTAAGATCAGCGTCATCATCATTTTTTTTATTTTATTTTATTTAAATTTTTTTTTTATTGTTGTGGTATGACTAATAGGAATCAGCTGTGCTTTTCGAAGAACTTTAGTTTTAGCCTGTTTAAACTGGTTTAATTGTTTCCTGTTTCCTACTTGCTCTCCTGCAGCACACATGCATAGCAGCACGTTGCGAGCGCGCATTGGAATTTTTTTTTTTTTCATGCGTTGTGTAAAATGTTCTCCCGAAAATGTCAATTTCTTTTTTTTTTTTTTTTTTTTTTTTGTGCAATTTTGTTGCTATCTTTAAAATTTTTTTTTTTTTTTTTTTATTTTTTTTATTGTGTTTAAGGTTAAAAAACTTTCTTAGCTTTGTTGTTTAGCTTAAGTTCTCAATCGTCAGCGCAACCGTCCAACGTAATTCGTTGTCTATTTGTATTCTATAGCAACCGAAAAAAAAAAAACAATCTATTATGTTCTCCTCCTCTTGCTCTCCCTCTTTCACATCTTTTTGCCGCTCTTTCTCTCTTTGTCTTTCGTTTGGATAATTTTGCAAAAGCGTCAACTTTTCAAAAATAACTGAAAGCAGAAAAGTAACAGCAGCAAAATGCGGCTTGTTTAATTTAATTTCTTTTAACTTCATTTTCTTCTATTTCTTTTGATTTTTAATACGCTTCACACATGAAGCTATAAATCGAGTATATTAAGAATGTCATGAAGTTTGTAACAATCTGCTCAAAACTGTTATAAAAAGTGTAAATAATTTTGTAATGATCGATTCAGTAGAGAATGGGCAACTTCATAGGTAACCAATGGTACTGGTATTACATAAATCTTTTTTAAACTTTTAAGGTATTATGCTAGACATCCTTACAGATCACTGATTGTCGTGAAAGAATTTGGCAATGACGTGGAAAGTATTTTCAATTTTTCATAAAGTTTGTAACACATTAAAAGAGACATAGTAGACCCTATAAAGTATATACATATATTCTTGATCAGAACGACTAGAATACTCGATCTAGTCATTCTCAGTCCTTAGCAATTCAAGTGTTAAAATCAAAGTGCCACGCCCATTCTAAGATATAGCCATCATACAAACTTACTGTTTATGTTTTTTTTTTTCTCGATTTTGGTATGAAAATAGATATTATTTATAAATTTATTCTCCCCAAATTTAGTAAAAACATTTCTTATGTCATCCTATGTATACATTTCTGATAAGCACATAGCCCTCATCCATACAAACTCAAAGGTTTATTATTTCGTCGTTAGGTTAAGATTTGTGACCTCATTATTGTGTCTAAGCTTTGTTTGTATCGGACTATTGAGTCCAAGCTATCCCTTCTTCAAAATTTACCTAAGCCACTGATGATCATAAATAAAATAAACCAAGATGTGGCGGTTATTTGAGCTTCGGTTCCACTGACGTTAACTTTTATCTTGTTTGTTTTTTTCGTTGTTCCTTTGCAGTGTATTGCTTTGTCGTTTTTAACCGAAATAAAATATTTAATCTTTGTGTTCGTTTTTTTTACGCTTGCTTTTTTTTCCGCTCAATTCCAACATCGCTTCTATTGATTCATGCAATACAATTAAAATAAAACTAATGAAAAAGTATTGAAAAAAAAACAATGTTCACATTTATTTCGTTCGCATTAAACCGATTTGAGTATACACTTCTTCTTACATAGAGAGCATATTACTTTGAGACCTTATTTGGTAAAACTATATGTCAAGAAGACGTTGGCTTTGTTGGGCAGAATCCTTTTAAAAGTATTGTGGTGGCTGTGTGTGTTTAGACCCAAAGAAACATGTGTCTAGAGTCAAAAGATCTTAAATCTGGACTGATTGACCGGCTGCATCGCCACCAAGAAGCGAAGTGCATATATGTTTCAAAACCAAACATGATTTCGAAATGGGTTCCAGATGACATGTACCATTCAATGTCCAAATCTCTATGTTCCTAAGGGTTTCCCGTGTACTTAAATCTTTGTAAGACCGATGTCCATGTTCCATTTAACTTTCTATTAAAACTCAATTTAAACACGCTTTAGTCGATATATCTGGCTGTATGCAAATGGCACAAAATGATTGTTGGAAACATTTATTCTGTGTATTCGTAGTAGACAATTTGGTAGCAAAGAAAAACAGAAAAAGAAAAGTTACTTTTACTTGAAAGCAATATAATATTTTTTTTTTTTTTTTTTTTAGCTTTCAATGATGAATGCTGTCAATGAGTTTGCTTTTTTTTTCTTTGTACTCTTTTTTTTTTTTTTTTGGTATTTATATCTTTACTAAATTTGTGTGAGTGGTGTGTACTGCTAGGTTGCTCTATTTTTGTTTTGGTATTTTCTTTTTCCTTTTTTTTTTTATTAAATTTTCGACATGAGTCAGTAATAAAATTTTTATTAAAAACATTTTGTCAACCGAATTCACTTTAATCCCGAAATCATATTTAAGCTTACTAAACAATGACGTTGTTGATTGATAAATGTTTTTGATAACAAACATTGTTGTTATTGTTTTTCTTTTTCCTTCTAGATAAGCGTCTAATTTGTTTGATAGAGAGATAAGTTGATCAGTCATACACAATTATTTCCAAGTATTTTAATAATGATCAATATAGAAATTTAAGAATGATTACTTCATTCATATCCGCACGGAAGAAAGTGTTAAGTGCACATAATGAATGATTGCTATTATTAATTGGAATACTTATTAAATTGATTACGTCTTTTAAATGCGTTTATGGTATTTTTGTTCAAAAATCGTGTGTGGCTTGAGGGTCTGCAAAATGCAAAAATCTGATCTCATTTAACAACAGATGACTTATGACTTGGCTAAAGTGTTTTAAAGACAGTAAAAGTTGTACTAAGCCTTTTTTATTATACCCGTTACACACAATGTAAACGGGTATATTTAATTTGTTGGAAAACACTAAAGGAAACCTCGTAGACCCCATAGTTTCTTGATCGGGTCGATGAGACGAGTCGATTTAGCCATGTCCGTCTGTCCGTATGCTTATTTCAACGCGATTTACTCAGAGACATTTTCGAATTTTTGATACCAAAATTGTGTATACACTTGAGTTGAGTCAGACCATTGACCCCTTCCATCCCATCCCGAAGTTCTATCTTTTTAAAAATACATGTGACGGTTATTTAAGCTTCGGTTCCACCACTGAAGTGAACGTTTTTCCTTGTCTTTTTATTTAGCTTTTGTCAAATGTCGTATTTTGAATATGAGAGTATTTAAACTTTGATCCTAACGAAGAAGTTTGTTATTATGTGTTTTCTCTTTGACATAATTTAATAAGCAATATTTTCTTGTATTTTTTTTTTTTTTTTTTAGATACACAGCAAAACCTTTAGTTAAAACAATTTTCGATGGTGGCATGGCCACTTGTTTTGCCTATGGCCAGACAGGCTCTGGTAAGACTCACACAATGGGCGGTGAGTTTAATGGCAAAGTACAGGATTGTAAGAATGGCATTTATGCAATGGCAGCAAAAGATGTCTTTGCCACGCTCAATAATCCCAGATATCGTTCATTGAATTTAGTCGTTTCGGCAAGCTTTTTTTGAGATCTATAGTGGCAAGGTATGTATGCGTATGCTGTGTGCTTCTATTATTATTACTACTAACTACATTGTATTTAATTTACTAATTAAATTTCTAAAACGAATTTAATTCTTAAGGTATTTGACTTGCTTGCCGATAAGCAAAAGCTACGCGTTCTCGAAGATGGCAAGCAACAAGTCCAAGTCGTTGGCCTTACCGAAAAAGTCGTTGATAGTGTCGAAGAGGTACTCAGGCTGATACAGCATGGTAATAATGCGCGTACATCGGGACAAACGTCGGCCAATTCGAATTCGTCACGATCGCATGCTGTCTTTCAAATTGTATTACGACCGCCGGGCTCGGCGAAAATTCATGGTAAATTTTCATTTATTGATTTGGCTGGTAATGAACGTGGCGCCGATACATCTTCGGCCAATCGACAGACACGTATGGAGGGCGCCGAAATAAATAAATCGTTATTAGCGCTCAAAGAATGTATACGAGCACTGGGTAAACAGTCAGCACATTTGCCTTTTCGTGTATCAAAATTGACACAAGTATTGCGTGATTCGTTTATCGGTGAAAAGAGTAAGACGTGTATGATAGCCATGATATCACCGGGCTTAAGTTCATGCGAACATACATTAAATACATTACGTTATGCTGATCGTGTTAAGGAGTTAGTTGTAAAGGATACACCGGATGTGTTGCGTGAAGAGGAAGAGATAATGGAGGAAGAAGAGGAAGATGATGAGTTAACAATGAAAACGGAACAATTGTCGACACCAACGCAAGGAGGCGGCGGCGGCGTCGGTGGTGGTACAACACAACATCGTGCTTTGCTGCAGCAGCAACAGCAACTACAGCTGCAACAGCAACAACAGCATCTTAATCATCATCATCATCACAACAATAATAATAATAACAACAAGAACGGTCCTGCAACAGAAATGGACTTGGCACTATTGCATTCATTGAGTGTAAGTGAACTTAAGTTTGATTTAATTTTTATTTTAATTAATTTTGTTGCTGCTCTGCTTATTTATAGGAACATGATATGTCCGATGAACTTTTAGTACAGCATGCTGCAATAAATGATTTACAGCAAACAGAGGAGATGGTTGTTGATCAACATCGAACAATTAACGAATTTCTTGAACATTTTCTGGCAGAGTCAAAGTCGCTCTATGATCTAACAAATTATGTTGATTATGATCAGGATGCTTACTGCCGTAAAGGTGAGGCAATGTTTAAAAATTTGGTTGACATTGCCATAGCGTGTCGCGATATGATGGCTGATTATCGCGGTAAACTAACAAAAGAAGAAATGCTTTCTTGTAATTTTAAGCAATCGCCAAACAAGCGTTAAATGCTATTAAGAGAGAGAGAGAGTGTGTAACAAAAAAAAAAAAAAAAAAAAAAAAGATTTCCTTCTCCACAATAATTGTGAACATAATTTAAAATTATAAAAAAAAAAAAGTTACTTGCAATTGTTAACAAAACAAAATATTGGCAAAATGTAATTAAAAGTAAAGAAAATTTATATAAATTAGCCAATTGGTAAACTGATTGGTAATTTATTTGGTAACAAGACCAACTAAAATTAGCTGCTATAAAATTGAAAACGTAAAATAATAATATTAAATTCCTTGTATTAAAATATTACGCATTGCGTTACTCATGTATTATTTTTTTTATTTTTATTATTATTTTTAATTAAACATAAATTGCAACAAAAAGAAAAAACATAAAAACAATTGGCATCTATCATAACAAAAATAATAAGAATTTTTTTTAAACATTTTCGAGTCAAATATTAACAAAAGAATTCAGTATTTAAATCTTCCATAAACAAAAAAGAATGCCAGCAAAAAATTTAAATAAAAAAAGTGAAAAAAGCACAAAACTAAAAAAGAATAACAACAACGAATTGGCTAACAAAACAGCAAAAACAGCTCAAATAAAAATAAAGAAAACGCAAATCATGTCAACTACAAAAATTTTGTTAATACAAAAATATTTATGTTTTTGTTATTACAAAACGACGCGCTTTTAACAAAAAAAAAAATTTTTTTTTTTTATATATAAAAAATTAAATGCATGAAAAAAAAAAAAAACGCAATGCATGCAAATACTCCATTTCATTAGCGCTTTCTCTTTCTCGTTAATGCTTGACTGCTCATTTGCACACACACACACAAAAAAATTGTTTTTGTTTTATATACAAAATGCATACAATGAGCCTTATGTGTGCAAAAGAGAAAGCAAATAAGATAAAAAAATAAATACAAAACAAACACAATTGTCGTCTAAATAAAAAGTAAAAGCAAATAAAAATTAAAAACCAAAAAAAAAAAAAAACGTAAAAGCAAAAGCAATGACAAACACAAAAACAAAACAAAAAAATTGCAACTAAATGAAAACGCAATTTATTTAATTTATATTTAAACAAAAATTAAAAAAAAAAAAAAAAAGACATTTAAATGAGATTCCATATTTTTCATAAGTTTATTATTTCCTTTTCTTTTATAATTTTTTTTTTCCAAATAGAAATTTAATTAATTTTAATATGTTTTGTTTTTTTTTTACTTTGTTGCAAAGCGCTGAACAAGTTCAGTTTTAGAAATAAAATTTTGTTGTAAAAACATTTTTTTATTTAAGGCAAATTCAATTGTATTCGTAAATGCCAAATCTTTTACGACTTAACATTTTGTTTATTTTTTTATTTGTTTTTGTTGTTCAGTAAAAAAGAAACAAAAAAAACCAACTCTGAACTTGTAAAATGCCTTAAGAATTTTTTTTTTTAATTTTGTTATAAAATTAATTATAATATATATACTTACATTTACATACATTATACAAATATAACAAATCCTCAGTTAGGCCAGTTAAGCTGTGCTTACAGCAAACTACTGCTGCCGTTATCGATTTTTCTTACGTTTATATTTTAAGAAATAATAAAACATGTATTACTATATGCTTTTTTTTTTTTTTTTTTAAGTCTTTAAGCAAAACACTTTTTTTAATATACATAATAATTTTTACAACTAATATTTATTTTAACTTTAATTATGTATAATTTTTTTTTTATGTTTACCAATGTCAATTATGCTAAAAAACCAATTAATTATTTTAATTTTTAAAGACAAATCTTCAAAATTCCAGTTAAATAGAGTATACTACTACACACACTGCAAAACAAAAAATATTTAATGAAAAAAAAAAAATACTTATAAAAAATTAGTAGAAAGCAAGAAAAATTATATAAATAAATACTAATCACAAAAATAAAAACACACACACACACATCAGTCTGTAAACACACACACTAAAGTTAAAACTAAAAGTAAATAAAAATAGAACAAACAAGAAAAAGTATATTTATATAATGCATATATAAATAATTAATGTTAAAAAAAAAAAAAAAAAAAAAAAAATATAAAAGTTTAAAAAGAAAAACCCTAACAAAGCAAACTATATTTATTAAGCGCAAAAGTAAAAAAAAAAAAATACGACACAATGCAGTATAAAACTAAAAAAAAAAATAAATAAATAACAACTAAAAATGTGAATTCATGAAAAAAAAATATATTAATAATAATAAAATACTTGTTGATTTTCTCTTAAGCTTAACACATTTTAAGAAATTACAAAAAAAAAAAAAAAGAAATTGCATGACACGAAAAAAAAAATATTATTTTTCTTTGTTATATAAAAAAAAATATTAATAAAAAAGTGCTTCGGAAACAAATGAAAAAGAAGAGAAAAAAACAATTTATGTATTTAGGCTCTAATATGTATTATTAAATCATAATTATTATTTTTATTATATATAATATTAATAAAAAGCGTGGATTAAGTAAAGAAAAAAAAAAAAAAGAAATACTTATAATTAACATAAAACCGAAGAAAATGAACTTTTGAATTAACAAATTAAAAAATGTTTTTTTTTTTTAATGTTTTTTTATAAATTAATTATGAGGAAAGAAAACGGCATTCTTAAGCTAATTGTGTGGGTAATATGCGTTTTCCGCATCAGCCACCTTTATCTACACACTTTAATATGTATGCTGTTGAGCTTGGAATTTGTTGCATATCGCATACAAATATTTAAATTAAAAAAACTATTAAAAAGATCTCGAGTTATGCCGAGTCAAAGTGACGACCTCCCACAAAATATGATTTGCGGTGACCAAATCGGTGGCGATCTGGTTCATCTGAAAAAGAAATTTCAAATTGATTTACTTTCAGCGAAAAATTATCTTTATTATTAATTCAAGGATTTAATAAAATATTCAAATTTGTCAAAATGGAGACTTATTTTGATTTTTAAAACAAAAAAAAATTTTAAATTATGAATAATTACAAAAAATAACGGCTTACAAAAAATACCAAAGTAAATCATTTAGCAGCCCTGCATACCGAAGAATCGTTTAAAATGTATGAGAAAGACGACTGTAACTAAACCTAGTCAATTGTGCTTTGTTTTCAAATAAAAAGTGAAAAAGTGCCTATATTAGCATCGAAATTGAAAAATATTAACCGTTAACCGAAAGTTTGATAGCATACATAGGTCTGTTTTCGGTGCATGAATGTTATAAATAGCCATCGGTCCGCATTTTGGTCTGTTTTTGACTATTCTGGTATTTTTAAGGATACCTTGGTATTTTTGCAATTTGCCCTGTCAATCACTATGTATCACCCTGTGAATTCTACCATGAGCAACCCTGTTTATCTATCGATAATAAACGAGTACAATTATATCGTATTTCGATAACGAACGAGTAAATTGAAAGCGAGTACCTCACAAATAGCAAGTTTTGCTCTGTCGTCTGCATTTCAGCTTCTACAATTATTGATAAAAAAAAGTTTTTTTTTTCGAAAAAAAAAAAAAATTCTTTGGTGAATAATTTAAATCTTTGTGAAATAAAGTTTATTTTCTTTCTGAAACAAAAAACAGTGAAAATTTTCAATTAAAACAAAACACAGGTAAGTGTAAAAAGTGTTAAAGTGCGAAGAAGAAAAAGTGATTGTGGTGTGAGTTGTTATAATTAAATGAAATGTGTCTCTTTGGTTAAAGCACGAAGAAACGCGTGCTGCATATTTTTTTTTTTTTTATTATATATATATATATATTTTTTTTTGCAATAGTAATGATTGTACAATTATTTACACAGATACATATAAACGTACAAATATATATAAAAGAAAAAAAATTATACCAAGAAAAAAAAAAAAAAATTTTGCATAAAACTTTGCAACGTAATGTGTTTTGATTAATTTAGTAGTATGATAATCAGTAGTTGAGGTTCGGAAATATATACGTATACGTGTATGTATATGTATATATTTCTTAATTTGGAAGTCTTTGTTAAATTATCTTATTTACTTTTTTTTTTTGTTTTTTTTTTTTTTACTAAAATTGCTTTGTAGTGTATTTACCTTTGTATGTGTGTACAGATGTTCGTGTATGTGTTTGCATGGAACATCCCTAAATTCAGTTCAATACCAAGGCGCATAAAGAAAAAAAAATAGGAAACGTGTGCCTGCTGTTAACGTTGACTGCGCTGTCAACTTTGCACAGTGGTTCGAATATTTGAAAAGTTGAAGATTGTAAAAATCGTAACAATTAGAAAATTAGAAAAAGAAAAAAATATTAATAATTTCAAACGTTTTATTGTTAATTAGTTTTTACGTTAAATATGATATTTTTTATATTATGTATACAAATTAAACTAATTTGACACATTAGGTCTGTTCGTTAACTTTTCTAGTCATCAATTTCTAATAAAATTTTCTTATTAACAAAATTTAAGAGCATAACACATTGTGCTATTTCAAACTGAAAAAGTCGGAACGAAATTTAGTAAAAGTCTCAGTGGAGTCCATAGACTCAAAAGAAGAAAAATATCTGGCACTTGTGACCTATCAAAATGGGGGTTGGGAAGTTTCGATCTTCTATAGAAATGTAGGCAAATACAGTAATTTGCAACAAAAACTTTTTTTCTGCGTGAACAGCACAATTGTACAAAATTTGAGTAAACGTACAGAATTATTAGAATCGATTGTATGTAAAAATATATGGTTTACAATTACAGAAATTCTAGACAATTCTTCAATAATCTCAATTACATATATAGTACATAAAAATTGGTATTGATATTACAATTCTTCGTATAAGTTTTGCAGTATTTTTTTTTTAAATATGTAATTTAATATTTATAAAATGACACGTTTGAATTTTCATACAGAGAAAACTATCTATATCTGATACTTTTTTTTTTTTTTGCAGTTGGTAAACATATGTTTTAATAAAAAAATTGAAAAAAAAAAAACATTTTTAAATAAACTTTATTCGGCAACTATTTTTCACTATAACAAAAAAAAATGTTTACATTGCTTTAACAGACGCTTTCGCGGAAATTATTGTATTAAATTTAACATACCCGATTAGTAAAACAAGTGTTTTTTTAAATTTAATTTTTTTTGCATATAAAAGTGGAGCGTTCATAGACTTATATTTTAGTATGAATAAAGTGATTTTGTAGTGAACTACAACATTTTTTTTAAATATAAATAAATATTAATCTTATATAGTGGTGCAAAAGACACTTTTTTTTTTATTTTTTTTTTTAATTCACCTATTTCTGCATATACGTTTTCATACTACGTAAATTAAATGTAAGTCATAAAGCATACTTTTTTGATACGATAAAAGTTTTTTGAAAGAAGAAGCTTTTTACACTTTACTAAAATCATAAAATACACTTATTGAGCATTTTTTTCTAATGGATCACACTATAAGTAGTAATTTCTAAAGTATCTCAAATGTGACTCTTGATAATCTAAAGAGTGTAAACATATTCGTATAGTGATTCTTTTGGGAGTTACATTTATAAATCCTGTAAAATTTTTTTTTGTTTTCAGTTTGAGAGTCAAATATTAGAATTCTCTAAATAATAGTCCAATTTATAAAAACTGAAAAAATTATGTGTAGAAATGACACAACTTAGTGGACTATTCTTAATGATTTATTCCATATGTATAGTACATATATCAGCTGATTTGATGACCACAAATGAGTCTTGTCATTATAGCATTCTAAACTTTACTCAGCAAAGAGGCTGGCGCCGGTCATATGTAATTTTTTTTTTTTCTTTTTTTAATAGTTTGCTGTTGATAACCGTTTTTATAATTTTATTAGCATTGGTTTTTCTCAATGCTCTGCTATATTTTTTTACGCTTTATTTCATTAAAATTAAAATAATTGTCAGCAGAGCAGCGTGTATTTTTGTTAATTTAATTTAAATGTGATGTGATATCTTAAAATATTGTAATATTTTATTAAATCAGCAAACGATTGAGGTGTGTGTGTGTGTGTTTGACATTAGGTACATTATATGTGCAATCATTTAAAATCTATTATTAATTTAAAAGCAAATTTACAAATTGGTACATTTTGCTTGCATTTATACCACTGTGCAATGTGCTTGTCAGTTGTTCGGCAAGTTGCTATATAGTTCTATCTCACTTGTTTATGTGTATTAACGTATTTTCCTTCTTTTTTTTTTTTCTTGTTTCTTTTTTTTTTGTTTCAATGTGTTTTTTTGTTGCAATTTTCGTTTTCGTTTTGTAGTCTTTGCACTTTTTTTCTTTTTTTTTTTTTTTTAGTTTTATAGTTAACAACTTTAAAACGTAACCATTTGTGTTGTTTTTGTTGTTGTTTTGCTTTGTTTTAAATAAATAAAATGTTACAATAATAATAGGCAGCATTAACCTAAATTATCTATTTTCGCTCTTTTATTTATTTATATGTTTTTGTTTTATTTTATTTTGTTTTTTTTTCTTTTCTTGCAGATATTTCGTCTATATGAGAACAACAACAACAACAACTACAGCCATTAAAAATTCGATTTGTTTTTTTTTGTGGTTAAGTGTTGCCACTTTGTGAAATAGTGCAAAAAAAAAAAAAAATAAGAAAAAAATAAACTCACGTGGCAAAAACAAAAAAAAGATATATATTGTGTATATATTTATATAAATTCAATATTTCCAGTTCGTTAAATTATAAAATAAAAAAGAACAAGACAAAATTATAACAATAAAAACAAAAAAAAAAAAAACTGCAAACTTTATTGCATATAAAAGCGTGCATAAAAATTTTTTTAAAGTGCAATTTTAAATTCGTTTCTTTTGTTTCTTATTTTCATTTTTAAATTAAACAAAAAAAACACAGAAAATAAAAAACTTTTGTGAAAAATAATCATTTAAAAATATTTCAGTGTAATATACATACATAAAATAATTTATATATACTAAATATGAGGCATTCTTTCTCAACGTGAGACACCTTTACAGATTTTGAGTAATTTTTTTTTTTGGTATTCTTTCGTCATTTTGGATTCGTTATCTTAAATTTCAAAATGTACACTTTTTAAACGCTCTATTGTAAATCATTTTCTGGGTATAGTGAGTTCTACCGTTGAAAAAATTGTTTCATATATAACGATATATATAATAAAGGGTGTTACATGAAGAGTTGTTATTTTTGATTTTTTTAGGGTCCTGTTCTAGTCTAAATTTAAATACGCGTTTCACAAAATTTTACTGAGTTTCTGTATCGGACCATCGACCCATACCTACTACTTTGCGAAATATTAACTAAGCTGTTGCAATCCAAGTGTAGACACTCTAATTGGGACACATTTAGAAGCTTACATATCAAAATTTTAAGCTAAAAAAAAATCAGTTATAAGAAGTTGCGTTTGTATGGGTGGAAATCTTTCAGATAGTGTAAAATTTTCATTTTCTAAACTAAATAAAATATTTAACTATGTGGCTAATAAATGATTAAATGACAAAATGACAGACAGACGAACTATTTGAAACCGTTCGTATTAACTCAAATCTCAAAAGTAAATGATTACGAGATCATAACTGTTTTGAAAAGACAATTTTTTTTAAAGACTAAAACTGGATCCCCTACGTTGTTAAAATTTTTTAAATCGACGTCGTCGTTTCATTATCATTCATTATTTATATTTTGTATAATTTTATTTTATTTAAAATTAAAAATGACATCTCTTAGAAATTAGAACAATTTTTTAACACTTACCTAAAGAATATATCGCGAAATTATAAATTTTATAAAGTATATAATTTATTATTATTATTATTTTTTTTTTTTAAGTGTTACAGTTAAAAAAATATTTATATAAAAAAAAAAGCATACAGCCAAAACAACATTTGGAAGAACTAATCTAATATAATTAATTTGTGCTCAAAAAAAAAAAAAAAAAAAAAAAAAAAAACAATTTTTTATATAACTTGTCTCGACGACATCGTGGAAATTCTAGCACTTGATTTGGATTATCGTTTGTCTTATTTTTGACAACTCGATTGTTCTTATAATTATTATTTTTCGTGAAATTTTGTTGCGCACCCCAAGCAGGGGAGACACACTTTCTTATATGACTTTTGAAAGATTAAGCGGTAAGTAGCTAAAAAATAATATATGATATAAAATTTGCTGCGCTGCTGCTGCATTATGAAGAAGAAACAAGAAATAATCAAGCGATTTTGAAATTTATGAATTCAATTCGCTTGCGCAATACCGCAGCGTGAATTCAAAACGACAATTTTTTTTTTTTCGTATATGTTTAAAGGATAAATGTGATTTAATAATTCGGAGCGTGACAAATACATAAATATTTGTATACAAATGCATTTAGTTTGAATCAGCTGCTGCATGTTGCTTAAGTCTTATAATATTTGTATTTTTATTGTTTAATGACACAGTACAACCGCATACATTGTATATAAATGAGACTTTTTTTTCTTATAGATTTCTTTGTAAGCTTTGTAATTTTTTTACGCTTTGTGCCTCTTTTTGCTGTCATATTTCGCTCTATTTATTTGTATAAAATCTATAAAAAAAAAAAGATAAATCTATATATACTGATTACATGAGATTATTTTTATTTCGAGAAATCAAGATTTTTTTTTTATACGATTGTCACCTCATCTTACACTGTTCCTGTTTTCAAATGACTCACAATGATGAACTACATCTTAGTTCGTTGATCAGCAAAAAAAGCTGCTCTCGGCAATTTATATATTTAGCGCGCATTCCGAACCATGCCGACCAACTCAATAAATAACGATATCAAATGCTACCAGATACCAGATGTAGCGCAATACCTTTTATTCATTCCGGCAGTGTTTCAGGCAGTGTTTAGATAAGCAGTAAAAACGTTTGGCAGAACACAAATCACGGTGAGCACAAAAAATAACTTTTTCCAGAACTAAACTATCATCACATTTGAAGTAAGCTTGAAGTAATTTGTTCAAGAGTAAGAATGGGATTCAGCAAAACAGATTATTGTCACACGACTGCAGCGTATTCTTTTTGCGTAAAACTTTTTTACTGCGACGATTTTCAAGATGGTTTTTCCTAGGGTGTCAAGGCTCACATGGTCATACCCTCCCAAAAGATTCTCCACAATCGGTATGAGATACTTTAAATTAATTTTGACAAATCATTTTAGGAAATAGCTCTCATAAAAAAACTTACCAAATTTGAAACTTAGCCCTCCTAATGTCCGTCAAGTTTTGCAAATGGGTTTTTCTCTAGACCCATTTTAAGGGATAAATCCCATACAAATTTACCCCATTAAATTATTGTCGTTGATATTCCCACTCAAATTTGCAAAAAATTCCTTGAAACATTGCAGAAGACAATGACTAAAATTGCAAAAATTAATTCTAGTGAAATAGCTGCAAGTTTATCGTGGGCAGCTCGTTTCTTTTTTTGCTCCTACACTTAAAACAAAAAGCTCACACCCACACGCACGAACACGCACACAGTTACAGACAATACAGGCTCGACTCTCAGATCAAAGCTCACACAGCAACTGGCTGGTTCATAGCCTAATTTACACACTCACTCTACTCCACTCGACTCGACTCCATATGTTGGCTCAAAAAAGCTCTACAAATATTGGTCTAAAAATAAACAGGACTCATAGCTCAACTGGCTGACGGCTCAGTGGTATGAGCTAAAAGTTTATATCTATTTAATTAATATCGTCATAATAATTTATGTATAAATTAATTTAAATACCCAAAAAAGGATCGCAAAAAATAAGATAAAATAAATTATTTTATAGGTCGAACTATCGAAACTATTTGTGAAGTATCAACATTTTAATTTACTTCCTTAAATTCCTAATACGAATTCAAAAAAAAAAAAAAAAAAAAAAAAATTCAATACAATGAAACATACAAAATATGAAGGGAAGACCGACCACCTTTCCCTAAAATACTCATTTATTTCTGAACCGAACCACAACCTTACTTAACATTATAAAATTTATGCGAATATTATGTGAACATTCGGAGTATTTATTTGCACAGACGACTGCCAGTCAGCCAGCCAGTCAGTCAGTCATTCAGTCCTGTATGTCCTGTGCAGGCTCGGTCTAGACAGAGCATAATAGTAACTATGTAGTTAGGTGCTCTTTTTTTTTCTCTGCTCAATGGACTTGCGCAATGCATTATGATGTTTGCTTGTTGGACTCCTTTTCTCTCTCTCTCTCTCTCTCTCTCTCTTGGATAGAAAATATATGTATATTTCGTTTGATGTTCTTCGTGTAAATTGCGGAAGAGGAACGACGAAATCATGCTTTAAATATGAAAATCGCCTTCATCGGCTCATTTATGGATTTTTCAGTTAATATAAACTATTCGTTCTGAACAGCTGCAATAGTGAAGAAGTTGAAAAAAAAAAAAAAAACTTTAGGAAAAAAAAAAATTAAAACAAAAAAAGAAAAAGTTTAAGATATTTCAAGCATAAAAAAAAATCGAGTAATATATAAAATAAAATCAAGTAAAGTTTACAAAATTTAAATCTTGTAAAATTTTTTTAATTATTTTTGGCTTTTTCATTATTTTTAAAGTAAAACTTCAAAAAAAAAAAAAATAAAAGAAAGAAAAAAGCAGAAATTTTTAAATCTTATTATCCTGCTCAGTTCTCATCATATATATCATTTGTATCTTTTTTTTTTATCTATGTTTGTGCGATTTATTTTATTCTCTTCGATTCGTTTTAAATGGTTTAAATGACAACAACAACAACAACAAACATAACAACACCTACTGTCGTTCGTTCGTGCGTTTGGAATACATCCTTTGTGGTCTCAAACATTTGTGAAAAAAAAAAAATATGCAAAAAACCACCAACATTAAACTCTAATTTGTTTCCTGGTTGATGTATTCGTTGAAATGTAACACAATGTTTATTATTTTTTTGATTCCAAATGAAATTCTTGATAAAAATAAACGTAACATCGATCTTAGTCAGATCGAATAACGGGCGTGGCAAATAAAAATAAAGAAATTCGAAGATTTTGCCATATATACTATTTTACCAGTGTCAAACTGTCGCCTATTTTGTTTAACTGCTCGTTGTTTGGTTCTAAAATCGAGCTAACAACACATCATATGCTGTGCAATTTTAAATCGAAGAAGCGCGACGTCCCAGACATCGATAGCTCTACAGAGAATATCTATGAATGCAGCACCGTTGGTTTGGAGGGTAAGTGTCTCTGTCTCTGTGTCTCTGAATCAAACAAAACTTTTTAATGATTTTTTTTTATTTTCAATATTTGTGAGCGGTGGTGTTCCATTGTAGGTTGTAGTGTAGCACTCTTTTTTACCGAACAACCGGATCATATTCCATATCGACTACGCTCCATTCCAATTTAAATTCATAAAAAAAAAAAATACGTTTTTCACTTCCCTGGTTATTTGTCTCCACAAATAACCAATAACAAAGTTCTTCGAATAACTCGTTTAAAAAATTTGAAACGTAACTGTTTTTGTTTTCCTGAGAACTGAATAATTAAAAAAAAAAAAACATACTAAGCATGCAAAGCGAAATGAAATAACTATTAAATTTAAATGATTCCACTCATGTAGAAGCGAATGATTCAACTCATGCAGCAGTGAATGATTCCACTCATGCACAATGTAGCTTAATTTATAAACTTATGCAAAAAAAGTGATTAAATATTTCTAATAAAACTTCTATTGTTAGCCTCTGTGTTTTAGCTGTCAATAATTTATGACAATTTATTTAGTTCAACAATTTTTCAATATATTTGACAATTACTTTTCATACTTTTTGTTCGGAAATATTTTCATTTTCAAAATTTAACGTAAATGCTGAATCTCGTCGGAAGCAAAAATAAAATATAAAAAAAAAATACAGAATATAAAAAAGCGAATAAAAGTCTGGAATAAAAAACAAAGGAAATATAAAACACAAACTTTGAGTAATTCGTTTGTCTCCAATTAAAAAAAAAAAAAAATTCATTTCTTCTAATTTTTTTATAAATTTTTTTTTTTTTATTTAAATACAAAAATAAAATAATTCTCAAGACGAGATTTGAGCAAAAAGTGTAGTAAGAAAACAAAACGACAACAAATGTTTGATGTTTATTCCCGTTGTCCAAAAAAGTCTTTCATTTTTTTGCCATTGGCTTTCTTATGTAAAAACAGCAGCAAAATTACGGTAAGTGGTGACTGCTTATCACGATGATTGCATATCATAGATCTTAAGAAGAAGGGTGTATATATGTGTATATGGTATATTGTAGTATAGTACAATATATAATAATGCAAGCGGCGCAGAAATTCTTATATTTTTTTTTGTTTATTTAAATAAAATTTTTAAATGTTGAATTTTTTTTTTTCTTTATAGAAACACCAGCAAAAAAAGGAGCACCTCCAATTCCGCAAAAACGGAGTAAAAACTTTCAATTGTGCATGAATTCAAAGAGGCGAAGTTTAGGTCATCGGTAAGTATTTTTTTTTTAACGTAAATATACTTTATAAAGTATTGTCTTGAAGATACTCTTGGAGTTTTGATTCTACTGTAGATCTAAAAGATAAACCTTTTCCCAAAGCATTTTAAACATTAAACATTGAAACATTAAATTTGTATATTATTCTTATAAATTAGTTCAATGGTTCAATGGGTTCCTTTCGGTGGTGTTCGGTAGGTACGGGAATGTTTCTAATGCTTTTACACTGCATTGTTCTGTTGGATTTAGTATTCTTCCAAAGTTCATCTGTAATATTTACCGTAAGCGCACTTGAGATGCTTACGATTAAATAAATCATAAATATTTGACTAATTTAATTGCGTAGAAAGAAGTAATCTTTTTTATTTTCGAAGGCCTTAATGCTTCGGAGTTATCGGAGATAAGATGTAAAATACAGTTTTTATTTATGTAGTTGATGTATCGATGTATTTTATTTTGAAATTTAAATGCAAAACGTGCATCAATTCTACTTAAATTCTGTTAGCGCTTTTGGAGCCGGGAATTTTTTTTTCAATTTATTTCAATTAAGCCGATAACCTTTGATTTTTTTATACTAATTATCTTTAGTAGCTTGTGTTAGCGTCTCTAATATTATTAGAAATTGAACACGATTTACCGATTTAATTACATATTTAAATTCGTGATTCTTTTCACCATTATTATTATTATTTTTTATTTAATATCAAAATACGTTTCTGAATAAAGGTTTTTATTATTATTAACGATAAATGAAAAATGGTGAGAGGTAACTGTATTTGCTGACTTCTTGTGACCCAGACCAGACGTACATGAACAATTTTCAAATATGTAAATGTTTCGGTGATTACTTGTGTGTCTACAAGTACATTCCTGCAATTTTTATTATTTATCTTATACAGTTATTAGGAACTCTAAAATCATACTCAGACTTAACAGACTTTTTACCATTACTAAGTTATACATAGTTCCCACCAATATTTAGCTACATAATGTAATGTTTCTAAGCGTACCAGTTGACCTTAAACCACAAAAAGGGCATTGACCTAATCTGCAAGGTATTTGTTTAAGCGATATTTTTGTTCTTTTTAAGTCATGAATTTCTTTCCGATATTCCTTGACACTTAACTATGTCTCATGGGACTGGGTCCTTAGAGGGCAATGTGAGTAATAAATTCCAACGAGCACATATTTATATATTTATTGTATGAGATGCAATATTTAAAATTTTTTACATGTATGAGATGCAATACATTTTTTTATTATTATTATATTATTAAAATTCTTTTTTTTTTTTTTTTTTTAGGACTTCAAGCAACAGACATCGGAAGTTACAACCGTTCAGGTATACGTGAGCCATTGATTACTACCAAAAAACTAAAATAAAATTTAATAAAACAACAACAATAATTTAAATATTAATAATATTAACAACAGAAAACGTTTTTAAACGACGCTCGCCAACGTATTACCGTTCAAAAGAAGAAGAGAAAAGAAGACGAAGAATTAGCAACAGCAGAAGAATTAGTACCGCCCTCAAACAAAATAGAAAATAACCCAAATCCAAGTTTTTTTTTTAAATACTTGCAACTTGCACAGCATACACCACACATGTAAACGTCAAAGATAAACAATATTTTTGGTGAAATTGAAAGACAGCAATTTTAGTAGAGAGTCTACAAACGGAATAACACAAACCATAAAAAGGATTATATCAAGAAGAGCAAACGAAACAACAAAAACTCCTTACAACAACAACAACAATAATAATAATTAAAACTAAAAAGCAGTTTTTTTTTATGTATCAATCCAGTACATAATAAATAGAAAGGAAAAGTTGTTTAAATGAAGTAAAAAACAAAACTTAAAAAGCAGAAAGAATTTAAAACAAAATATTAAAATTGCTCGCCTAATAAAATATTAGGAAAGGATTTCATCAAAAAAAAAGGATAAATAAAAAGTAATAATAAATAAAATAATATAAACTAAATAAATAAATCAAGAAATAAATCGAAAAATAATCGAAACGCATTCTTCAAAAAGAAAATAAAGAAAATTTCGTATTGAAATTTTACAAATAAAATACGCGCGTAAGTGTCTCTCTCTGACGACGAACGGTGCACCACCCACAACATTATTGTTGCTTATACTTGCCGCCGCCGCCTCCACCTGCTATTTCACTAAAAAAACTTTGCATTTTGATTGAACATTTCTCAATAATCCAAAAAGAGAAAAAAAAAGAAAGAAAAACGAAAAAACAATTTCAGTTTTTGTGTTTTACAAAAATAGCAAAAATTCAGAAAATTAACAAAATTTTTCTTCCGCAACAAATCAAAGCGAAGGTAATCGAAAACTTAATGAATTTATCAATCAAGAAACATAGTAAAATTAAAAACCAACAAAACGGAGAACAATACGTTCAACAGGAGCATCATCAGCAGCGTTTAAAATTGTTAACTTGTACAATTGTTGGTGGGTTGTGGCAGAAAAGCGTCGTTGACGATAACAATATTTGTAGTAGTCAACAACAACAACAACAGCAGCAGCTGCAGCAACAGGAACAGGAACAACAAATAAACAATACGTTGTGGCATCAGCATCAGCAAAAGCAGCAACAATTCTTAATACGAATTGGCTAAAAGCTCAATAGAGAAATTCTCTTTAATAGAAGAAATCTGTCTAAGATACATAAATATCAAATAACACTGAAGACGAAACTGGCAGCACCATTTTTGTTGGCAGCTTTTTTTGAGTATTCCCTCGCCCCGAGAACAATACAAATCAAACGTTCGATTCTAGCAGCACCGAAAACAGATCAGATACACGCAATAAACCTTGTAAACCAGTAAAGAAATCAACCCTAAACAAAAAACAAAAAGAACAATAATAAATCAGAACTCAGCAAACGTTAAAAACTAAAAAAAAAAAAAAAAAAAAAGAAAACCTCAAAATGGCTACTGTCAACGTTAATCGCAGTGTAACTGATATTTTCTATCGTTACAAAATGCCACGTCTACAGGCTAAGGTCGAAGGCAAGGGTAATGGTATTAAAACCGTACTTGTCAATATGGCTGATGTAGCACGTGCTATCGGACGTCCGGCAACCTATCCGACCAAGTATTTTGGTTGTGAATTGGGCGCACAAACGCAATTCGATCATAAGGTAAGATAAAGTTACTGCAACGAAACAAATTAGAAGTTAGTGGTTTACTAGTTAGTGGACGAACTAGTTAGTTGTGAAGAAACCCGTTTTTCAAACGTTTCTTGATTTCGAGACAATTTTTCTTTAACCAGTTAAGTGGCATTGGCTCACTTCAGCAGCAGAGAAATGTAGCCTCTCAGTTATTGCCAGAATTAGGAAAATCCGCTACAGATATACTCGATAAATACTTCTTTTTTTATTAAATAAGGCAACGACTCTTTAAACAAACTAACACTTAATAGTGCCTTAAGGCACTTATATATATATCCCTGTTAAGTGCCTAAAGGCACTATTAGGAGGTGTTTATTATGTGTTATATAAATAAATATGTATAGTTGAATTACTTAACAAGTTAGATTTAAATTTTAGCGAATTTTTCTGATATTTTGTATAAAGTTTTTCTTGACAATTTTTTTTATAACATATTTTTTATTTTTAGAATGAGCGCTTCATTGTCAACGGCTCGCATGATGTTAACAAATTGCAGGATTTACTTGACGGTTTTATACGAAAATTCGTACTCTGTCCGGAATGTGATAATCCCGAAACGAATTTGACCGTTTCGAAGAATCAAACCATTTCGCAATCATGCAAAGCGTGCGGTTTCCATGGACTACTCAAGGTCAATCATAAAGTGAATACGTTTATTGTAAAAAATCCGCCATCGCTAAATCCAGCTGCACAAGGCTCTTCGTTGACTGAGGGTAAACGTGCAAAGCGTGTACAGAAGAAGAACAATGACAGCTCTGATGGTTCAAATAATTCAATGGCAAATAATTCGGGCGGTGAATCGGATGGCGGTAATGGTGGCAATCAGGCAAGCCAAACGGAAGCTGAAATAAGCGCTGCTATACCGGAGAATATTGCTGCAGATGATGATGATGCTGGCTGGAGCGTTGATGTATCGAAGGTCAGTTTTTGCTTTCTATATAACAAAGTAATTAACTATATACATTAAAGTTTTATATATATATTTTTTTATTATTTTGTAGGAGGCCATACGTGCACGTTTACAAGATTTGACTGATGGCGCCAAGGGCATGACCATTTCGGATGATTATGATAAAACCGAAAAGGAACGCATCGATATCTTCTATGAGCTTGTCAAATTGAAACGTGATCAACGTGAATTGGATGCTGTTGCTACACACAAAGAGTTGCTCATCGAGGCTGAACGTTTGGATATTGTTAATAAATCGCCGCTTGTACTTGCCGAGCTACTCTTCACAGAGAATATAATTCATGATGTGCGCAAAAATCGTAATTTACTTTTACGCTTTACGCACAACAATCCAAAGGCACAGCGTTATTTAATTGGTGGCATTGAACAGACCGTTGAATTGCATGTTGCACAATTGATGAGTAAGGTTGCTGGCATTTTTAAGATCTTCTATGATCTTGATATACTCGATGAGAAAGTTATACTTGAATGGGCACAGAAAGTGAGCAAACGTCATGTCTCGAAGAAAATTGCAACGGAAATACACGAGAAAACGCAACCGTTTATACAATGGCTTAAAGAGGCCGAAGAAGAAGAATCCTCAACGGATGAAGATGATGCTGATTCTGATGTCGAGATCGAGTATAATGATAGAGCACGCATAGAACCGTTAAAGGTCGTGACAGCTAATGCTGCCAATAAGAAAAAGACTAATGCAAACGATGATGATGAAGAGGGCGATGAGATTGATATTGATGATATTTAAATAAACAAAACAAACAACAAAAAAAAAAAACAAAAGAAGTAGGAAAAGAACATGAAACATGAAACAATGAAGCGTCGCAGTAATGTTTAGTAATAATAAACATAAAAAAATAATAAAAATGAAAAAATAAAACAAAAATTAGTTTAACAAAAAGAAAAAACACAAAAACAGAAGCAAAAGCAAAAGGATTTAGTTATAATCAAACAAAACGAACCACAAAAAAAAAAAACCTGCAGAGAAAAACACTGAGCAGCAGCAGTAAAAACAGTGAAGAAACGCCGCGTCTTGATGTTAGTTAGTGGAGTGGAGTGAAGTGATGAGAAAAAAAGTGTTACTGGCAATTAAAGTGTTTATGCCGGACAAAAATATTTTTAATAAAATAATTATAAATATCTGTCCCGCGCTCTCTCCCTCTCTCTATATATATATGCATATATACTGTCTTAACATGTTAAAGTACGCGTGCCAATATGCACTGAAAGAAAAAAATGCAGCATACATAATGTCATCAATTGGAATATTCAAATTTATGTTTTGTTGTTGTTGCTCATTTTTAAGTTAAACTCATCTCAACCTTTTTTTTTTCTTTTATTATAATTATAACTAAAAATTGTTTAAATGAAAAATTGAAAAACGAAAAAGTTTTAATAAAAAAAAAAAAAATTATAATGAAAATATTTAATCAAAAAAGAATTTAAACACGCCCACAAAAAAAAAATGCTATATAACTCCATAACGCACAACAAAAAAAATGCTGCAAATATAAAAGAAAAAAAAAATCGTAAATCCAAAGAATTTATACAGCAACAAAAGCGTCGAAATATTGGCAGCGATGCATAAAATTAAGCAACTGCTACGTCAAGTTTATATTAATATTGGAAGTCATTTTTAAATGTTCAAAAAAAAAAAAAATATATATTTCATAAAAGCAACAAATTTTGTGTTTAAAAGATTTCAATTTATATTTAAAAAAAAAAAAAACAACATAAAAAAATTTTCTTCAAAATAAATCTTTTATTTGTATAATTAAAATTAAATTATGGCATAAGTTTTTTTTTTAAAATACTATTGCGTTATTTGTTGTACTTAAAAAAATTAATTTAGCAGAAATACATTTGTTTTTTTTTTTTTCCTCCGCATACTACTAAGAAATGCTTTTGAAGCTAACAACTGCGCGCTGCTTTGCTTGTAACATCATCGAATGTTTTTGAAAACTTTTCCAAACAGTAAAACTAACGAAAAAGAAGAAGAAGAAGAAATATCTTTCTAATAAAAATATCTATCTATCTATCAATATAATAAAATAACAGCTTAGCAGATGAAGAAGAAAACGAAGAAACGCCCATAAATGTGCAAAGAAAAAAAAATTAAAATTTGCAAAAAAAAAAAAAAAAAAATAAATAAAAAAATAAAAACAAAAAAAAAAAAAAAAAATATAACACCAATAAAAAAAAAAAAAAATACATTATACAATATATATATGTGTACTATTTTCAAAATGATAAATTTATATAAATATATATATATATGTATACAAGTATATTAAATTGGAAAGGAAAAATAAAGAAGATGTTTAACGCATAAGTGTAATGGTCCTTGAAAAATAATATTAAAAAAAAAAAAAACACACACATACAAGTGTAGTGTAGATTCATGATGAAACGCTAAATTTATACACTATATATACAAGTATATTATTATTATTTTTATTTGTTTTTTTTTTTTTATATATAATAATAATAAATTAGATGTAAAACTTTTTGTCAAAAACAATTATGCAATTTTCAAAAATATACTAAATATAAGCAATTTAAATGGATTTCTTATTAATATAGTTGTAGCTGTGACCAAGAAGGGGAACTATAGGTGCTCCATGCTATTCTATTTCTCTGACCTGAGCTGCGAACTGCGGAACTTCGGTAATTCACCAAGAATATTTTCTAATTTCAACACTTTCGAAGACAAAATCAAATATTATATAAATATAAAAATAATAATGACCATTGGAGACAGAGAATTGGACTTAAAGATTAAATAGAAACCAGTTAAATACAAACCTTAGGGCTCATAGACGGCCCGAAACAAAGCACTGTATATGCATTTGCCGTTTAAAATCATGGGATTCGTATACTAATAATAGTTTCTGTTCCTTTTTTTGGACCTGTGACATCTGTTGAATTTTTGTTTATGGTCGAATTTATTATTATAGGACAAGCATTGTTGGATATTAATCAGGATAAAAGCTATAATTGTGAAACAATAATTATAGCGCAAAATAAAACAATATTATTGCAGACACAAACCATAAATATAACTGTAAATTAGCTAAAAGTTGTTCTTGTACCGTTAAATCAAAATTATAGCAATTGTTTTTTTTTATGAAAAAGCTATTTTTTCCTTTGTGTCACTTACGTTTTTTCGCGATTGAGTGTCGTTTCTGTTTTAAATTGAAATTTGCTACAAAGAATTTAGAAACGTTTGGTATTTCAGTTATAATATTTTGTGCAGAGTCTATTTGTTTAAGACCATTTACTAACGTTTTGCATTAAAAGTCAATTTTGGAAAAAAATACGTTTACGTTTTATTCGCGGTTAGTGCTCGATGTTACTATGACCGGGAAAAGTGTCCGTTTTATATAACAAACTTATTATAACAGTGTACTTGCTTCACGTTTCGAATTCGAAATTTCTTAAAAGCTCTTTTATATCGACAAATGTTTATATTCTAATAAAACTTATAGCAGTATACTGGGAAACATCACGTTTCGAGTTTGAAATGGAAACTTCGAAATTCGAAAATTCCTAAAAAGCTCGTTTATATCAAATAATGTTGTTGCTATAAGTTTATATTGTAAAAAACTTATTATAACAGTGTACTTGAAAACTTCACGTTTCGAATTCGAAATTCGAAGTTTCTTAAAAGCTCTTTTATATCGACTAATGTTTATGCTATGAGTTTATATTCTAAAAAACTTATAGCAGTATACTGGGAAACTTCACGTTTCGAGTTCGAAATCAAAACTTCGAAATTCGAAAATTCTTAATAGCTTGTTTGTTGTTGGTAAAAGTTAATATTCTAAAAAATTTATTATAACAGTGTACTGGATAACTTCACGTTTCGAATTCGAAATGAAAATAAAAAATTCTAAATTCGAAAATGCTTAAAAGCTTGTTTTAGATGTAACGTTACAATGCTATAAACAAAAGTCGTCCAATTTTTAATTTAACTTTACCAGATCATTTCTGATTGCTAAAGTTAGACATTATATATGGCTTTTTTTAACATAGAAAACTGACTTCCTTATAAATACCTGAACTATCTCAGGGCCATTACTTCAACGATAAAAACAGAAATTTTTAAAAATTAAAATCTTTAAAACAAAGCAAGCTTCGAAACTAAAATTTTTAAATATGTTTTTCATTTGTCATAAAGTTTTTCAGTCGTCATCCAAATTTCGTGTAGGACACATACAATCCATGTAAAACAAAATTTTCGGCAACAGTTCGTTTGTTGGAACGTGTATATTCACCAAATCCACAAACAAAACAAGACCAAATCACCAACACCAACCAACCAAACAACTCGCCAGCCAGACAGCCAAACCACCAAACAACCGGTAACAGGCCAGGTAACGATAACTGTTCAGGACCATAAGCAGTGGAGCGTACAGACTAAACAATGAAGTGTGCAACGGGACGAATGTGTGGTAACGTTTTGGTACAAATGTGTCGTCAGTCTCATCGTTGTGCTTCCGCTTCTGGAACATTACGCTTTGGTGGTATACGCCGAATACAGACGAACTGCTACATTCTTCGTAGGCCGACAAGAATTACCGACAGAAGCGTATCGAAGCCCCAATCCCCAAAAAATGTCCCAACCCATAATTCCAATTTCAATACGACAACGACTACGACGACGAACGCAGCTACGTCTAGTCGTGCGAATTTTTATAATGAAATCTACAGAAGCCCGGGTATACGTAGCAATGATTTTGAAATTAGTACAAATAGTAAATCACCGCGCGATGAATTTATGAAAAAGGACGCTAAAATTATACAGTATAAATGGGTGCAAACAAATGATCCGACGAAGCATAAGCCAAACTTTAGTGCGGTAAGCGATCTCTATAAGAAAACGTATCTACGTAGCCCTGATGAAATAACCAAACATATGATGGTCGAAAATTGGCAAAGAGAATCGTGGCAACAGGCTAAAAATCTATTGTTCTTACGCCGGAGAGTCATAGGCTAATGGAACAAGTTATGCAACAGCAGCCAATCGATCGTAGTGAAGTAACAAGAACAACAACAACGACAATGCCGCCGCCGCAACGAAGACGATCGCAAATAGCCGAAGAAGAAGAACTTATGGAAGTTCCAATGAAAAGCTCAAAGACTGAAGTTAGCAACAACAACAACAACGACAATTATGATTCTCTGAGAGCATTCAATGCAATGCAGCGTGCTTCGGCTGAGACACAATTAACGCCGTGCGTCAAGGCTATGATGCGAGCTAAAATAAATATGTACAAGAAGAATGCACGTTTCGATGGTTTATAACAAAAACAACAACAACAAAAACAACAACGACGACGACGACACGATGTGTATTCGTCATAGCTGATCGTGAAGTGACGATGAAGTTGAAATTAAATTGGCAACAGGCAATGCGGAATTGCGGAATAATAATTGTCGCAGTCAATAAACAGTAACGAAGCAATAAAGCCACCAATCGATATGCAGTTTCATTCAAAAAAAAAAAAAAAACAAAACAAAAACAAAAAAATAAAATAAAAAAACTATTTTTTTCTTTCGATTCTAAAACGAAAGCTTGGATGTCGCCTTGACTTCTTCAATTTAGCATTTTTTTACTATAAACATTTTCTAGGATTTCATTCGTTCTTCACAAATTTTTATTTTATTTCTTAATTTTTAAAATTTTAAATTGTAAAAATTTTTTAAAGCATACAATTCGGGGGAAAAAAAGTGCCACGAAACTGCTATCCAAAATAAATTGAAAGCTGCCGAAAATTTTTGAAAAAAAAGAAAGCTTTATTATTAATTCAAAAATTATGAAAATTGACACCTTATCAGATTTATTTTGTTCTAACTCTGTAATTTTCTTGCTACAGCACCAGTAGCTCTAAAGAAGGTTATCAGATTCCCTGGACTCAGTGCCTGCTCCATTCCTCCTGTCAGCTGCTCAAGCCACGTGGAAGATGAGGCTGTATAGTTCTCCAAAAGATGTTCCGGTGATTCATTATCTTCTAGATAGATAAATGCATCCTTAGTCTGCATTGACCAGTTAAGAACCCAAACTCTCTTTTTAAAACCAGTTCTTTTCAAGTCGGAATAAAGTTAAAACATTGGATCCACCTAATCTATTATGTCGCTCAATGTACCAATTTGGATTTAACTGAATGAATTAGCTAGAGAGTCAAAGAGAGAGAGAGAGGAGGAATATATATGAGAAAATGGTGCTACACCTGCATATACATACATATATCTCGACAGACTTCATGATTTGCATATTTTTATGTATAGCTACATTTGGTCGCCATTTTGTATTTATTATTTCATTTCATTACAGTACAAAGCGCTGCATTCCGCTTGTTGCATTCCGCCATGCTTTGCAAATGCTAATTAGGCGATTTAAGCTGGCTTAATTATTCTATGCTCAATTTAATTCCAACTAATATGAAAAAAAAAAAAAAATGTAAATATTGTCGAACATATTAGCAACTGAATTGCGTATTAACGAATCAGGCGCGTAATCAGGACACAGACGGATAAACGGAATCTAATGTGATTTTACGTGTCAACTAATGGCTAAATGCTTTTTTACGGGTAGATATGTGCTACTAAAATAACAAAGGGATGTCTACTTTAGTCGCACAGATAGCAAAGACTCCATAATTGTTTGCTGTGTCACTGATCTCATATTCAAGAGCAATCTTTTCCAGATCAAAAACGTTATTTCTCATTTGAAGAACATTTATTCTTATATCTCATAAACATTCGTTCTTATATTAAGCATTCGTTCTCATATCAAGCATATTCGTTCTCATATCAAGAATATTCGTTCTCATATCAAGTATTCTTTCATATCAAGCATATTCGTTCTCATATCAAGTCATATTAGTTATCATATAATTTCGTTTGTTCTTAGATCAAGTCTAAGATACAGTCCTGTCATTCTCAATTTTCTAACAGCGCTTATTTATTCAAATGAGAATAGTATTTAAGCATTCAATTAAAAATTTTCACACAAAATATTTAGCCTTCATTTAGTAAAATTGCATATTTTCATTGAAATTTCAAAATGCATTGAGTCATTTATTAAAAAAAAAAAAATATTCTGTCAAAACGGTTTTGTCTAAACTTGCATACCCCTATATCCATACATCATGTTGATTTTCTAGCTGATATTATGCAAACAAAAACGAAAGTTCATAAAGAATTCACATTTGGTATGCATAATTTTGCATACAAGTCACACTTAGCGTAAATTTGGTATAATCAGTTTGTCGGAAAGTTTGTAATGCATTTAAGGAGACAGCGCAGACTCCGTAAAGTATTATCTATATATATATTCTTGATCAGCTCGACGAGACTAGTCGATCTAGCCATGTCCGTCTGTCTGTCTGTCTGTAGTTATGCATTTCAAAGGCTCAGCTTTGGAAATATTTACATGAATTTTGAAACAAATTCTTTGCTAGGCAGATTACATGTTGAAACCAATGTGACACTCCCATTTTTAGGCATAACCTCCACAAATGAATAATGGTTTCTTCATTTTAAATAAGGATATAGTTATATGTTATATTCAGAAAAGGAACCATGGTTGAGGTGGCTTCACAATAGCATATATGTAGCTTCGATACAAACCGAAATCACACTTTGAGTTTTCTGTTTAGTTTAGTCATCGTGTAATGAGTATTGAAGCTTCGGTTCCATCGAAGTTAAAGCTTTTTATATAATAATAAATTTTAAACAAAGAGTTCGTTCGCAATGAAAAATGACATTTGCAATTTAAAAAAAAAAGCAAAAGTCCAGCTGTGCCTAATAAATTTCATTTTGATTTTTTGAATTTAAAAGTTAAATCGGATAAATATGTATTTGAGTTGAAACAGGGCGTTCGGCACAAGTTGGGAATGAGTCGATAATATTCGTTGATCGAGTTAAGCGCTTGCTTGCTTTTAAGGCTTGCTGTGTAAAAGGGTAATACAAATTAGAGATGAGCGTCGTCTCGATTACTTTTAAGTACGAAACTGAACATTTTTATATATTATAACACTGCAATGTTTAGTGTTAAGCTTTTTCATTAATAAATCAAACAAATATTTAGGGGTTTTATAATTAAAAGTCAGCGTGACCCCATCCCAACGCCCATCGCAACTCCTAATCCAAATTGATAAAAGTTCGCCTTGTGTATGTGTGTGTGTGTGTATTGGGATGAAATTCGTCCAAAATGAAATGCAGCACTTCCGTTGGCACATGTGCTTATGTGGCTGTCTCATTTAGTGAAAATGCTTTTTCAAATGATGATGACGATGATGATGAAGATTGTAACAATGATGACGATACATATTGCTAGCAATATAGTTCATACCTTTAACTGTTTTGGCAAGTAAGTTGCGGCAGCAGCGTTGATGTTAGATAATAATTTCCGTTTTTTATTCAAATTTTTTTTCTTCTTACTGTCAACAGTTTTTTTTTTCTCATTCATTGTCGCATTTTCATTCTTCTATTCCTTTTTTTGTTTTCTCGTTTGTTTTTTCTCCTTTTTGTATAATTTCGTTATGGATTTCACATTGAACAAAAAAAATTTTTTTTTTTTGCTGCATAATTGTAGGCGTCGAAGACAGCACATGTGGCGGCGAAATGCAGCGAGAAGGTCGGCAACATGGTGCACGGAAGCATAATTTCAACATGGACGCATGATACTATGTGTGTGTGTGTGTGTGAGCTACTTTTCAATGTCATTAAACAAAAAATAAAAGTGTGCCACACATCACTGAATTTTTTTCAATGACTCCTTTTTTTTTCTGTGACTTTTAAATTTCTATTTTCAATTTATTTCGAAATGTTTTGCTACAAAATTTAAACAAACAAAGAAAAAATTTCCTAATTAACTGCGCCAGTATGACATAACTAAGCTTACCGACTGCAACAACAACAGCGACAACAGCAACAACGCCGCGGTATGCAGCTGAAACGTTTACTTAGACGCTTGAAATCAGCGCGATTTGGCTTTGGCCGAAAAGCATTTCGTCTCTGTAGCCGTGCTAAGTGCAGCTTTGCATTGTTTATGTTGCGGCTTGCAAAAAGTCATGCATATGGCAAGCGTAAGGTGAGAGCTTGTATGTCACAAATAGCGACAGGCGCTTTGAATTTATTTAAAAGAAGAATACGCTATACGAATTGTGAGGATCGCTTGCCATTGACATTGAACGATATGAGCCCTGATCGACTTTCAATGTCATCGTTATCGTTATCGAACACATCGAACGCATCGACGTCATCACTGGCAACATTGTATTTCTCGCAGAGTCGTCTTGTACAGCGGCAAGAGTGTTTCGCAGCGTTGCCAATACGTATGCAGCCAACAGCAAGAATTTACAATACGTATGAATTTGTTTGCATACCGGGAGCTTTTGGTTATTCATACTATTAGCAGCAGTAAAATATTTATTTATATATATTTTTAGAATATTTGAAAACCTTTGAATAAACACTCATGAAAATGTGATTTTTGTGATAAGTTGTCATTTTCGAATTTGCTTTATTTTATTTATTTAAAAAAAAAAACAATAAAAACTTTGAATATATTGAACCGGGAATATATTGAAGCGGGCCCCCTTTATCTCACTCATTCACTAAGGCACTATTTTCTCCTTTCTCTCTCTCTCTCTTTGTCTCTCTCACTTTGTATCTGTTATTTTCCTTCTCTCTAAAAGGTTATGTTAAGCGCCTTTTCTCTCCTAACGTATTGCGTACCAACGTTCGCATTTGAAAAACGTAGTAAAAATTAGAGTTAAGCGATCTCTTTTACACTCATAAGTAGCGGTTCGTATGGTACCTCGTTTCGCTTGACACATCCTTTATAATTCCACAACGTGTCACTCTCTTTTTGTCTTTCTTTCTTTCTCTCCCTCTATCTATCACTCTTTTTCTTCTCTCTTTCTACCTGTCACTCTTTATTTCTCTTTCTCTTGCTCTCTCACTATCTACCTGTTAGACTTGAAAATCACAGTGACTGCAAACAGTGATTAAATCGCAATTCACGAAAAAAACAATCTGTTCGCGAAGAGTAACACACAAAATCGCCGATAACTGAACATGTTCACTAAGGAACAAGATAATCGCAAATCACTACTTTCAGTCACAGTGCGACATTGCGATTTTTAAGTCATTGTGAAAAAATTACCGAATCTCGTTTTAAAAATTCTATCTTATGTTATTTATTTTTTTATTATATTTTTTTGCTTATTGTCGTTGCAGATTATTGCTAAAAAGAAAAAATGTGAAGGGCGCGCTGCTGCTGCTGTTGCCACTTATAAGGTTAATTTAAAATATGCAAATTAAGTCAAACTGAAGATTGACATAAAAGGCAAGAAAGATGGAAAGACGATGAAAGCAAACCAAATCAAAAGAAAACAAAAAGTAGCAGTAGCAAAAGTAGAAACTCAGCTGTAAGATGAGAAATACTAAATAGCCGTGAAATCCGTTGTTATACGCTCAAACGCTTGCCGCTTTGCGCTACTCTTTCTCTGCCTTTCGTACCGTATACCCTACACTTGTCATACGCTGTCAATTTGCGTGGCTTCACGTTGCGCGAGTTTTTCTTTTTTTCCTTCTTGCAAAACTTTTTCAATTATAAATGTTTGCGGATAAGCGAAATGGTATGTGTCTGCCAATATACACAGGCGTACACCCACCCATACATACTTTATATGACACAAGCTTACACACACACACACACATACACACATACACGTACACAGCACAGCACAATAAATACTTATACGTATGTAGGCCGTTGCTAGAATTTTCTAGTTTATGTGGCATACGCGGCGTATGCGTAATATTTAATTGAAATACAAAAAAATGTCTTTGCTGTTTAAAATCTATTTTTTTCCAGAGCGTTTACAAACGCCAAAAACGTTAACTGAAGCGTAAGAAAATTTTATTCTATACAAAAGTTAAATCACTGTGAAAAAATCACCGATAGTGAGTAAGTAGTAGCAGCCAAGAATGCGTCATGCGCCATTCATAGTGATTCAACAGAAGTCCTGGTAACTTGGTTGTGGAGAAACTTTAGCATTCACCTTATTGTGTTGTGTTGCAGATAAAAGGATAACTATGAATAATGTGATTGCTTGCAATACACTAAAAAAAATTGTGATAAATTGTGACTGATGCTGCCACAGCAACGACAGAAACTGTTCATAATTCAAATCAAAATCGTATATCAGGATCAACTGGTGCAAGTATTTAATGAAATGATAGACTGCTTAGAGCGAATAACTACAGAACCAAAACGACATGCAATGGAGGCATCTAGCATCATGCAGATACTTTTTAGCAGCCAGCACGATGAGGACTTTTTCAATTTTAATTTAAATTTTTTTTATATAAAAGCAAATCACCGCTTCTAAGTGAAATTAAAAAAAAAAAAAAAAAAAACAAAATACTCACTCAAAATATAAAGCATGTAGCTAGATTTTTTTGGAAACATTAAAGCTTTTTGTGAAACATCACGAACACAATTTCTGACATTTGCACTAACTATGAACATCGTTGTACCCTGTACACATAATGTAAACGTATGTAATACACACACTGAGCATCAATTTGCGGGAAAGACCCAAAATTCGGTTGTATAAAAAAAAATTATGTTAATAGTATGAGTTGTAGTTCTGTTGGAGTAAAGTAAAACTGCGTACTTAGAAGTTGGGGACAACACCAGATTCTGAACTTATAGTTAAAAAAACAGATTTTTCCCCTTATGTGGCAATACGCCGAAAATCGATTTTTATTTTAAAATCAGTTTTGAAGAGAAAAAACTTAGAGCTTTCCAACCAAATACATATTTTTACTATTTTTTCTTTGATTTTTAAAATCTTTAACTCAGTAAACGCCGAATCGATTGAGAATTCGGTGTCACCCTAGTATATAAATTTCTTTGTTTATGTGTGTGTGTGTGTGTATATAAATCTTGGCTGTAGAAGTTTAAAGCTTTGTCATATTGCAATCGGAATCAGTGTCGGAATCGCTGTAGCCAATAATATTGAACATTGGCAACGGATAATGTTGCATGTTAAGTCCGATAAGGGAGATAGCTGTGCTGCGCTGTCATAACACAATGAACTGTTGCAGTGCAATGCCACTGGCAGGACATTGGCTTAAAATATAGTTAAATGCGAGTTGTGTTCAATAAAAAAAAAACAAATCTTGTTTGATGCTTCGTTCTGTCGCTTATTTATTAAACAAACCTCGTATGTAAATGCAAGTGTAATCGTAAATATTCAATAAGCAAAGAAATTTACGCTACGCATGGAACGAACGTTTATGTGAGCGTGTGTATTCTCGGAAGTCCTTCAAATGCAAAAGGACATTCGATATAAGCAAATCTGCTAACAAAGCCACTTGTTAACAGCCAATTGATTGGTTTGACTCAATAAATAGGCTTGATAATCTTTTTATTTTTTTTGTACATTTGCTGTTTAAGCTGTGCCAAATAAAAATTTATTGTTTGCCAAACATTGCGTATACATATTATGTATCATGATTTTATATAGCATTGCATAGCACGAAAAGAAAAATTTAACTTTAATGGGAATTGAATATTTAATATTCTTAATAAAAATTTATGACTCTAACTCAATTTTATGCTCGACTTTCTCGGCCATATTTTATATACAGTATGAAGAGAGAAAATAAATATATAATAATTATTTAAGCAATACGGCGTGTAAGTCTGTTCAAATGTAACACAGAGAAAACGAAATGAAATAAAATTGTCACACGACACACTGTCGCTGTTGAAGCCGTTATTCGTCGCCTGTTAACATTGTTGACTCGTCTGTAAGTGTGTAAGTGAGAGAGAAATATGCTACAAGACACACGAGAATAATGTTCGATTGTGATAAATTTAAAGTGAAGTTATGCTTTAACCGCGAGCAAAGCTGTAATTATACGCTTATGTAATCATATTTGTATGTATATGTTAATGTGTCGCTCACTCTTACTTTTGCCGCTTACACACACACACATTCACTCAAACTTAATGCACCCACCTACGGCTCATGTGCAAAAATTCAAATAAATTAGCAATAAATTTTTTTTTTTTATTTTTGTGTTTTTTTTTGTTTTAATAATAAATTCAATAATAATTTAATCCGACTCATGTAGTACATTTACTGGAAAAAATGTTGACATGTTAATTAAAAATTAATAACATAATTCTTTTGAAAAATGAAAAATTTATTTTGTGTAAAGTAAATAAAAAAAAAATGAACTGTAGCTTTAGAGCAACCAAAGTTTTAATACGCTTTATATTTTTTATTTGCTATATTATTCGAATGATTCAGTGAATAATTGTTTAATATAAATATATCGATTAATCGTGTCATCTCTATGGAAGGCTTAAAATAAAATTAGATGATTAAACGATTAGGTGAATAACCGGTTAACATTTAGTAATTATGCGCTCTTCACTATTAAAGCTCTGTTAAAACACTGTTACATAAAATGTTAACGTGTCAGCACTGTTAACGGTAAGAATGTAACGCGCTGGCATTACACTGTTATCGAAATTTGTGTAAGAAGTTTCAACTTAAAAAAGCAGTTCGTTATTTGCGACTAATTGTGCCATTCTAAATTCAACTTTTTCTACTTCTTAGAATCAATGATGATATTTGGAGTTAAACAAAAATGATGATAAATAAAAAAAAAAAAAATTTTTTTTATTATGTTAATGAGTATAAATGATGCATGCGCAATTTTTGTTTATTAATTCTAATTAATTTTAATGAATATAAAATCAAATTTATCGACTGTCTAACATAAATATTGGCAAATAAATATAAATGGAGCCAAGGGAGTCATATATATTCTGCAATAAATAAATCAATTAAATAAAATAACGATAGGCGCCGTCATTGACACTTTGCAAAAAAAAAAAAAAAAAAAAAAAATATACAATATTTTGCTTTTTTAAGGACATAATTAATTTTCATTTATTATTCTAAAACAAAACCAAAACAACACACAATGCAAACACTTGAATCTGGTATCTGTCATTCGAATTTACACTTGAAATAGTTTAATTAGGCATGAAGGTCGCCAGCCAGCCAGTCAGTGCGTTGCTATTCATTTTGAGTGTACTCAAAATAAAAAAAATTGATTTTGTTATTGACATCTTTATTTATATAGAATATATTTATTTTGTTTTAGGATTACATTTGCGGTTACACAGATTTGAGTTTGAGTTTGACTTTGATTTTGATGTGATTTGATTTATTTCGTTTATCTATGTCTGTCCGTCTGTCTGCTATTTATTTGTCTCAGCAACACTTACCCAAAAGCAGCTACAAACATACACAACATACAACTTAGTTTATAAAACAATAATAAATATATACTTGAACTGTCTGTAACAGCTGCAAACTTTCGCCAATTGTAGACAGACAGACAGACAGACATTTATTTATGTTTCATATAAGTTCTGTTTCGGTTTCTGTCATTGGCATTTTGGTTAGTTAAACTCATGAAATCAATGTAAACACTTTAGTTTGGCAAAATTGATGTACGAACACTTGTAGCTTTTTATATTTATGCTTGTATGCACTGAGCGAATAGTAAAATGCGCATTTTTAAAAAACATGGTAATACGAATATTTTAAAAAACGTGTTACTTCATACAAAAAGTAAAACACACGTTTTTAAAAAATAAAAATAGTACATCGAAAAGTTTAAGCCAACAAGATGAAAACATTGAATCATTTATCTGAGCACTTCACTACTAGAAGTTATGTTAAAACCAGCGCTTGTTTTCGATAACAGAGCTTAAATCAAAGAAATTTTCTTAATAAATGCTAACATAAATTGTTGATTGTTTAGAAAGGTGAAGTGCTCATAACAAATAGTCAAACATTTTATTAGTTTATGTGATGGTAATTTTTTTTTACATATATTTTACTGCGAAACGCTGAACTGAAATACTGTTACACAAACTGTTAAAGTGTCAACACTGTTAACGATAACATTATAACGCTGGCGCATTACACTGTTATCGAAATTAGTGTAAGAAGTTTCACTTTAAAACTTTCTAAAACGAAACCTTTCAGAATGACTTTTTTTTTATAATCTGGTAATAATGATAAAACAAGGAAAAATTTTTCTGTTATATCGAAATAGTTTTCGTACTATTTAAAACTATTTCAAGATGTCTAGCAAATAATTTCAACAACAACAACAACCTTCAATGTAGCCTTTACCGCTGATAATGTTGACATTGAAGATGATGTTGATGATAATGATGATTTGTTGAAAGAAATTGTGTGCAACGAAGCATCAAAGGTTGACAGTATAGATATAGTCTTGTGAAACAGACTGAACGGAACGAGCAACATGACTGTGTGACTTACTATCTAACTAAAGGATATTTATATATACGAGTAGTATGTACATATTGTATCTTATGTCAGGAGTCAAATCGTAAGACACACATCTATAAAATTTTACCACAAAACGAGTGTAAAGAAAGAAAAAACGAAACAAAACAAAACAAAACAAATACAAATACAAATAATAATAGTCGCAGGAAGTCACGATTTCTCTTTTTGTAAAATGCCAAACAGCAACAGGATTTGATTGTATGACAAATTGACAGCTGGATTTAGCAATAGCAACAACAGCAACAATAGCAACAAGGACAACGACAATGACAAGGACAACATTGTGCCTGTCAGTTTGTATGTTTTCTAAAGCAATGTCAAAGTTTTTAAACCTTTCCCCCCAAACACAACACACACACACACACACACTACACTCAGTCAAGCTTGTCTAAGCAAATTTCTTTAGAGTTGCGATACAAGTTTATGGTTTTGTAGACTTGTTTTGTGTTTGAGATTAGGCAATGATTTTTGCTGAAAACATTTTCATTTGCTTTGCTTTGCTTTTATTTAAAGTGTTTGCCACTTAAAATTTTGAAAAAAAAAAACCACAAAACTGAAATTTTATCTTGAACAGAAAGAAGCTTTTAATGTGAATGTTTTTGGTGTTTTCTGAAATAGTCCTAAATAAATTTTGAATACTCGAAAAAGATTGGAGCTTACGACACTGAAAGAGTAGAATTAAAAAAAAAAAAAATACATTGGATGCAGTCTTGTTGGCTCGGTTACTGCATCACAGCAAGTATATATTTTACCGCACGCTTAATTTTGAATAGTGCCGATTACGGCTGACCACCGATCTGACGCCGGCAGATTTTTTTTCTTCCTTTGGAGAATACCTGAAAGGGAAAGTTTATGGCAATAAAGCAGAGTCGTTGGATCAGTCGTTAAAATGCACTTATTCTCAGAGAGTGTTGGAAAATTCCGAAAAAAGGGGGCGAATCTTTGCGTGGTTGCTGTGGGAGTACCTCTACCTCGTATCACTTTTCGTAAATGACCTAATATAGGGTCCAATAAAATCTATCCGATCAAATGCATAACAAGAAAGTACGCTGAAGTGGAGTATACTCGACTGCAAGATACCGTGTACCAAATCTATGAGTACTTAAAATTAAGTTCTATCTTAGAATTATACCTTTTTGTATTGGATTTTCGTACAAAAATACTTTAAAAATGGCGTGTGAGGACTATACCTAAAATTTTGTTGTTCCTTACCATCTTGGAATATTTCATTGGGACCATCACAGGCATAATTTATACAGTAAATTTATACTTCATAGAATAAGACACAATGGAAGCTCTATCACTTAAAGTCTCCGAGATAATCGTTTTCATCCGGCAATGGTGCTCAAGAATACCTTTTGGGTAAAGGGTAAAAAGGGATTTTTTTTTTTTAAGTGCTTTACTCAAAATATTCACTAAAAACATAGGGAAACACAAAACAGAGCAACCTGTATATCAAGCTAAAAGGCGAACAAGGTTAAATTATCAAAAAAAATTCTCCTCTGATTTAACAACAACGTTTGACGTTATTAGTTGTGCATTCCATTCTATCATTCCAGTCTTTCAAGATCTATTGTGGATGGTGTTCTAGTTTTTGCACCGCTCTAGTTGAGCTCAAACTTTACTTATAAATCATATCCCTACACAAATATTTCTTACTCCAATGTTTAAGCTCCAAACTTCGTATGAAAATCGTAGCAAAGTAGTACTGGTTTAAAAGATTTTCCGAAATTTCATACTTTAGAACAGTTTTAATGCTGATTTAAACAATATTTTCATCCTCTACGCTTCTACGCCATATATAGTCTGAGCTTGACTATATTATTATTTCCTTCAACATCCACATTATTCTAGGTGCTCCAAATATTGCGCTCATACATCACACTGCACCACTTAAACGACCGATTATATCGATAACGATAACATCAGTCGAATTAGCTGCAGTAGGTAATTTCTTCTATACAAAATTAATTTACATGCTTTCATAAAGTTTAACGCTCTTCGAAACTTTTAAACTGCTACTACAATTTTTCAATTAAACTTTTTTTCTTTAAACATTTTTTTTTTGTGCATTGTCACGAAAAAAAAAAAAAAAAAAAAAAAAAAAAATGTGAAGCAAATGAATAAAACTCATTAACAACTCAGCACATACCAGAGTATAAGATACAAAAAATAAAATATAAAAAAAAAAAAGTAAAACTGTTGCTAGTAGTAAAATTCAACAATTTTTCATTTGATTCTTTTCTTCTTCTTCTTCTTCTTATTATGCTTGCCATTGTTAAAATAAAGTACAACATATGAGAAAGCTATAAATAGAAAAAGCAATAGTGCTGGTAAAAAAAGAACGATTTTTGAGTCGCTGTGTGATAAGCGACTGCGACTTAAAAATCGCCGGGATTGCAAATAGTGATAAAATCGCAGTTTGCGAAAAAACAAACTGCGTTTACTGTACAGGTTCATTGTTCGCGAAAAGGGATACACAAAATCACCGCTAACTGAACTGTTTCGCTACAATAACACAATAAAAATGAAACACTGCTTGTATTGTATTGATTGTGTTCTTGGTTGCTTCCTTTGTAATTGACGTTTTAAGTTAGGTCAGTGACTGGCAAATGTACTAAAGATTTTGTACAGATGTGAACAATTCGCGAAGATTGAAAAAAGCACCAATCACTCATAAATGAATAGCGATTTATTTATATTTGTATTCAGTCGCAGTGCGACATTGCGATTTTTAAAATCACTGTGAAAAAATCACCGAAATTGTTTTTTTTTGCCAACACTAATAAATAGAATAAGCAACGTAGCAGTTAGTTAGATAGGAAGGTAGAAGGTAGGAAGATAGAAAAAGCAAGCAACAAACCTAATCTTGGTTAAAGCTTGACATAGATTTGTGGAAAGTGTTTGGTCAGACAAGTAGAGTCAAGTGGGAGGCATTTGTGACATGGCTTTGTTCGGTAAACATGGTCTCTGTGTGTGTGTGTGTGTGTGAGTGTGTGTGAGAGGTTTAGTTTACACTTCCATTTGCACGAAAATGAACATACACAACATCATCATCATAGAACATCATCATTATACAATTGCAACGTAAGCAACACAAGAAAACCATATAAATACAACATAAAAAAAAAAAAAAAAAAAAAAGAAGAAAGAAGAACGTTTGTTGTGATATGTGAACTAAAAAGATAAAATATCTCGAGTCAAGCAAACAGAAAATTATTGCAAAAACTGTAGAGAAAAAATTCTTACTTTTGTATCTTATAAAATGTCGCAATACTCTAGGGAAGCAGCAGTGGCAGTGGCAGCAGCTAACGAATTGCTTTGACTGACAATTTGAAATTGTTGCAGTTACGAAGGGGAACTTTACTCTTTTTTGAGCAAACTAAATTGTTACTTATATTTTATGTAAAGAACGAAATAAACCGAGAAAATAATAATAATAGAGAATAATCTGTATTAAGTTAAAACCAAAGATTAAATACTTTTCACAGAAATATAAAAAAAAAACCATGCCATACAATACAATACAACAGATGAATAAACTGTGATTTTTAAATCACTGTGAAAAAATCACCGAAACTCATTTTTTTAATGCATTAAAAATCTTGAAGTAATATCAGAGAGCAGGCTGACGTGAAGATTCTTTGTGGAGAAATGTAAGGAGAAAGTAACCCATGCAGTCTATGCATACCAGAAGTGGCTTCATGGAGTTCTAGTATAATTGTAACCCACGAAAAATGCACCTACCTAAGCCTTGTAAGAGTAGATTGGTTCACTTCCACAAAAGTATTAGAAACAATAAAAGGAGTCTACATTCTGGATAAGAGATGGGTATGAGCCGTGTTAGCCCAAACCAAATTTTAAAAAAAAAAAAAAAAACAAGGAGAAAGGTTAACTTCGGTGCAAAATGTGCATTTTCAAACAAATGTGACTGCCTGGACTTGGAACACCAGAAGAACTGATAATCAAGATTATCTTAAACGATCTAGGACATGGCTTCACTAAGAACCGAACTGTGGATCAGTCGAATTACCTAACTAATAAATTTGCTGGGGTCACCAAAATAATATATTCAAAGAGTACACATATCGGACAGACAGACGGACATGTCTATATAAGTTTGGATTTTGTTGTTGTTACATAAACTTTAAACTTTTTTATAAAGTGTAGCGTACACAATATTCTTCTTTTTTACTTTTTTTTTTTTTTTTTTTTGCATCGTAGGCGACATTCAACGCTTTTGTTTTCTTAGTAAAACTGTTGCATCCATTGGGATTCATTTCATGGGTAGTGTACAAAATAACTCCGGCTACGCAAAATTTTGCTGTTGCTTTTGTTAATTTTCGATTCGATTTATATAAAATAAAAAAAAAAGACTTTAAAAGTTGTTCTGGATCTGGTGGTGCTGGGTCTGGTGTTAGCATTTTAGTTCTATTCAACCGATTAGCTTACAACTGTTTAGGTTATCTTCGTGTCTCTGCTATATTTGGGCGCTATAATTATTCTTCTCCTCAAACCTTTAAAATGGTCCTAGCCAAATTTCAAATAATTTTCAAGAAATGAAAGTGTCTGTCCTTCACTTTAATTGAAAATAGTTACAAAATCACTCAAAAGAAATATGTAGGTGTGAAATGAGTGTTACAACAATGTTTGCAATGCACCTAATTTTGCGGCAATTAATCTACAAAATAGCGCACCTCCCAAATAAAATATTTTGCGTTTCATTTTAATCGCTTCGAGTCAAGTCAACTCCCCAAAGTCAAAGTCAATCAAAAGTGATGCAAAAATTTTTTTGTTGCCTCGTAAAACTTTTCGCCATAAAACGTTTAAATTCAATGAAATTGTTGTAAAAAATTATTTTGTAAAATAACATTTCTGAACTTTTTTTTTATTATTTTTATTTTTGTTTTTAACACTTTGTAACATTTATTTTTTTCTTTTCATCGTTTTAGTTGAAACTGAATGGCGAAAGTTTTTAATGAATTTTAAATGCTTTTGATAAATATTTAATTATGTAATTTAATTTAATGCTTAAAGTTTTTAATAATATTTGCCTTTTCTCAAGTTCTTCATAAATTTAAGGATTTTGTGTTAATTAATTGTAAAATTTATTTGTAATTGTCCGAAACGAGGGCTGTTCTATATGTTTCGATAATAATAAAAAAAAAAAAAAAAAAAAAAAAAAAAAAAAAAAAAGCGTTACTGCTGCGATCTATTCTATCTATCTATATCGGTTGTAGAGACATCTTCAACTTTCCGACTGTTACGTACTACATTGGAATTGTTTATTGCTAAAACTCTGAGAACGGAACACCTATAGAACCACCAAATTATGAGAAGATCTTCAGATTTAATTCGAAAGAAACTGAACAATAACAAAATTTCTGGGTCCAAATGGACTGTCCAAAAAGAGTTGTATAAAACAGTCGGCAGAAAGTTCAACTTTTATGAACAAAGGAAACCCTAAAATCTGCCAAATATGTTGAAATAAGTTTTTGAAATTTTGATTTGCTTGCTATTTTAAGGACTTCAATGTTATTTAAGCAGTTTCAATGTGGCTTACGACCTATGAAAGCTACTAACGACCAAATTTTTACAATTTCGCTTCATCTTGGAAATGACTGAAGCAAGAAAAATCTGAAACACACCATCGAAACATTGTAAGAGTGGAAATTAAACTCTCCGTACCATTAAGTATAAAGAGAATTTTCCGACTGAGCGAGCGATGCTCTACAGTTTTAGTTCAACTTGCTTTATTTTTAATTGATAACCCTTAAATGTTATGGATTACATTCAAGATTACTTCAATACTCTGAACAAGAACTCCAGGCGTCATGAACAGTGTCATTGGTTTGTGCGTCGAATTTTAGAGGCCTACAGGCTGGAATTTTATGATCAATGTCGATCATCTTAACTATTTAAAGCGGCTTGACTCAATTTCTCTCTGGATTTACTCTGGATCTTCAGCGCTTTGTATGATCTTCTGTTACTCTTTTCTTATGCTTTAATTTTGTCCCGTTACTCTCTGGTCCTAAACACTATGGCTGCTTCGGTGTCGGCTTTATCTAAACTTATTTTGTTTTCTAGCTTCACTTACCTCTTTACTTAGTTTTCAAAAAAAAAAAAAAAAAAGATCGAAGTTTTCATGAATTTTATAATTTTATTGCGTTTTTGATTAAAATTTTATATTAATTTTCTTTTTTTTTATGGAGTTAATATAATATTAATTTTAATAATAATAATAATTATAATAATTGCTCAAGTATTTATTTAAAATTAGTATATAAAAAACGTTTAAATTTCTTCTTTTTTTTTTGTAGTTTAATTTATTAAATTTTTTTTTTTTTGTTTTATAAAAGAAAAGCGTTATTTAAATTTTATTAATTTATTTTAATTAATTTATTTATTTTTATTTTTTTTTTTTAATTTTTATTTTTTTTTTTTAATTTTTAAGCATTGCCTAGAACAGTTTTATTTTATTTTTTTTTTTTTTTTTTGTTTATTATGATCGTGTGTGCGCTTGCAATTTGGTGTTTTTATATTTCTTAATATAATTTATATATATTTTTTTATATTTAAAGTAATAAATAAATAAATTTGTATTTCTAATTTTGATTTTGAATTTTATTTTAATTATTTAATTATTTTTTTTTTATTATTTTTTAATAAGCAAAATTTTTTGTTTCAAGTAGCAAGCATTTTCTGCTTTTTTTTTTTTAAATGTACCACATCATACGTTATAGTACAGATTTAGATAAGGGTTTAAGGAATAAGTCTTGTGATATGTTTGAAGAAGTGATGAATTATTATAACATTTTTTTTTGTTTTTGGTTTTATGAAAAAACTTTAGTTATTATTCACATAAAATGTCGTATATTGTGGTTTTGAGGACACCAAAACAGCTGTTCTTCAATTGAACAGCTGTTTTTTTTATAAAAAAGTATTAAATAAAAAACAAAAATTAACTAACAGAAAAAATGGGAACTCCCCAATATACAACATTTTGTGTTTTTTTTTTTTTTTATATATATATTTTTTTTTTTTTTGTAATAATAATTTTAATATTAATAATATTTTATTTAAATTAATTTTATTAGCCACATTTGTATTTTGATTTGAATTTGTAAATTGCTTAGATTTTTAATTATTTATATATATATAATTTATTTATTTATTTATTAAAAAAAAATATGCTTCATTGCATGCGAAATAGTATGAGTTGCGTTAATTTTAAATTGATTAATGATTTTTTTTTTTGATTAATTTATTTTGTATTATTTTGTTTCTTTTGTACCTTAAAAATTTTGTTATTATATATATAAATAAATTTATATACGAGAGTAGAACTGTAGAACAAATCAGATTTTTTGGTTAAGAGATTGTTTGATTTATTTGATTTTTTTTTTCTTACTTAATTTAATTCGTAATTCAATGACACTGTTGACTTTGGTGTGGGCAATGGTGATGTAGTATTTTCTTCTTCTTCGTCATTTTCCTGTGAATCTTCGGGTTCACCGAGTGCATGTACAAATTCATAGAAATCAATGCGACCGTCACCATCAACATCGACTTCCTTGATCATATCCTCAACTGAAAGACAAAAAAAAAAAAAACAAGATATATAGGAAAAATTTTTAAAAATAAAGGCAAATTGCTTTATAAACAATAATAAGGAGCCTTCGTAGATCCTATATACAATTTTCGATAACGAGAGTATGAAGGCGGGGAAAAGAGAAAAAATGCATCGTATTTTTATGGTTTCGGCAAAAGAAAAGAAGCTCGTAATATCTTTAAAAAGTCATGTCATGTTTCTATTCATCAGAACAAAGCCTAAGTGCTGTATTTTCGTTCCAAAACTTGTAATAACTTTAAAAAAAACATGTTCGAAAATTTTCGAAAATGTTCGAAAATTTTCGAAAATGTTGAAATTTTTTTTTTCGACTTCTCTTAACGGATTTTCAGTTTCGATGCTAAAATAAACCGCCCAGACGGTCTTAATGCTTAGAAATTCATCAATGATCTGATATAAGTCAATTAAGTTAACTCGTTCACCTATCAGGTAGCTGGTTGTCCATTTAGATTCCAGCTTATTGCATTAGTGGTCACAGGGTGGATAGTAGGTTAAGCGTCTTCGACAATAAGCAATTTAAGACCCAAGTTTCAATGGTTACAGCTTACCGTAAAAATCTTGTTCCAGGGCAAAGCCATAAAATCTAGATGACCCAAGTTAAGTGTGGACAACCAAACAACTCTAAAATTGACATGAGACTGGCTTGAATCTCAAGCAAAACAATCGGTCAAGTACTATTTAGATGGGAGTTTACAGAAGGCAGAAAACTTATGTTCATAATTTTTGGCAAAATTTTTTTTAATTTTAAATTTAAACAAATTATTTAACAAATGAATCATTCATTCAGAGTCAGAGTCATCGTCGCCCAACTTAATAAACTCTGAGATCAGTTTTGCAGGCTTCTTCTTGGAAAATATTGGAAATCTAACTGGAACTTGCACGTTCGATTTTTCCTCAACATTTGCCTTTGTATCTTTTGCATTTCCAAACTGGCCGTTTTTTCTTTTATTTCTGGTTTCGAGCAGACGCATCTCTTTTCAATTGAAACAATTTCTACTTCGGTGGAATTCGTACTCGGCTTATCACTCGGAGAGTTAACTTTAACAGCAACTTTCGTATTGGTTGGCCTCTCTTTAACTACAAAATTTGTTGCTACGGTCAATATTGTTGTACGCGGAGAGACTTTCGAGCTGATTGGTCTCTCTGCCTCTGCTGAGAATGTTGCCGTTCCTACCGCCACAGCCTCATTATCCGCATTTCGATTCGCAAATCCCTCACCGCCTAATGCTTGGGAGACCTTTTTGTCAATGTCATGGGCGACATCTTCATCGCTCTTTGAATCTAGCCAAGAGCCCATGGGAGCATTAAAGTCCTTCATAGCATCTTTAATTTCCTGAGTTAAAGGAATTAAACGTTGTTTGTTGTTCTTTCGTGGTGTTCCGACATCCATTTTTGTGAACGTAAAATTAATTTAATTTTATACGGAAACAAATAATTTTTTTCTTTTTAGATGATAAACCGATTTGTGTTTATTGTTTTCTGTGTTTTTTTTTTTTTTTCAAATAATAAATTTGAATAATAAATAAATGTTTACTTAGTTGTGAAACTCATGGAAATTTTTAAAAAACAAAGATTAATTAATTTTGGAGCTACTTACTGTCTTCTTCATCGAGATCTTCACCCAAACATTGCAGCACAGCACGTAAATCGGATGCAGTTATATAGCCACGATTATGTTTATCGAAAACACGAAAGGCATCACGCAACTCACGTTCCTCTTGATCAGCCGAAGAAAGTCCGGATTTATCCTCATAGGCCATATTTGAGAGTATATCAACGAATTCTTCAAAACTAACATTACCATCGCCTAAAATAAAAAATAAAAAAAAGGGAGAAAGGAGAAAATATAGCGAGAAGCAGTGATGTAAGTTTGATATAAGGTGTTGTAAAAGTTAATCCATTATTTTTTTTTTCAAATAGTTGGCTACAGTAATCTATATCTCGCATGATGAAAAACGTGGAATATTGCTGAATACAAAAAGCAGCCAACTGAGATAAGGAAAAAAATACTCATCGGAATCTTCATTCGCAAACTGCTGCAACAAAATCGATGCATTTTTTGAAGCTAAAGAAAAGTGAAGTTGATCTGGTTTGATGGCCACAAAGATTTTACTGTGCATTTAATGGAATCATCGACTTTGAGCTGTTCCAAAACTCTCTATTCTGGATTGTACCAACATTTGAAAGTCTGAAGTAGCTAGTTTCTCAAAAACGGCCAATAGAAGAGAAATTTTATTCCATTAGAACCACGCCAGAAGCTCTAGGCGGAACTCAATTGTAAGGCTCTTATGCATTATGGACATAGTTCGGACCTAGACCAAGCGATATAACTTAAATTTTTTGATTCCAATAGGCGAGGAGTAATGGAATGGAATTACGACGTTATAGTCTGTTTACTACACCTTATATAATTGTTATAAATATTTGTAATATTTTGAACTCACCATCTACATCAATTTCCGATAGCATCTCTTGCAACTCTTCGACACGCGCAAATTGACCCAATGAACGCATAACAGTGCCAAGTTCTTCTTTAGTTATACAACCATCGCCATCCTTATCGAAAAGTCGAAAGGCCTCACGAAATTCTGTGTGTGTGTGTGCGTGTGTGTAAAATCAGAAACAAGCAAAATAAAACGAATAAACACATTTCTGCTCTTCATTCTATCTGCTTTTTTTTTTTCAAACGTACCACGCATTTGACCCTTGGAAATACAGCGTCGCTTATCGCCATCCATTGAACCTCCAACAACACCAGCACCGCTGCCAACACCTCCAATACTGCCACCACCACCGCTACTGCCAGCAAATGAGCTGGTGCGTTGCGAAAATTGACGCATTTTCGTTTTACGTTTACTGCGTGCATCTCCACCAACAACAACATTTCCGGTACGCGCACCTAGTAAACTGCCACCGCCACCGCTACTTTCGCTACGTAATTCCTGTTCATTGCGTAGTTCACCATATTCATCGAATTCATCACGTTCATCGCCGTAAATATTGCTCGTATATTGTTCCTCATCCTCGTCATAATCGTCATCTTCCTCCTCCTCCTCGTCTTCTTCTTCATCATCGTAAGCTGCACCATCATCATCATCATCGTCAGCATCATTTAAAAAACCTCTTCGCTGTTGCTGTTCATTATCCTCCTCCTCCTCCTCATCGTTGCAATATCCTTCGTAGACAACTTGTTCACTGAGATTTTTGGTGCATAAATGATGCGTGTACGTGGCAAACGTGGCAAACCACCTTCGCCGGTTGCACTAAAATCACACGAGGAATCTGTATCTGCATCAGACACATTTGCGCTGCTTGATCGTTTCACTTTTCTACTTCGTTGTTGACCGCTCTGCCCGCGTAGTCGCCTTTCGCGTCGTTCTGTTGCTCCAGTTTTGTTGCTGCTGCCTGCTGCTGTTTTTTGTCAATGCCGACACTGATGAGGCTGGAACTGTTGTTGTTGTTGTTGTTAGTGTTGCTCCTAAACTGGTCGCCATTTTATCATCTGCTGTCGTCGTTGCATCTCTTGTCTGTTCTGTTATCGCCGTTGTCGTCGTGGCCATTTGTTGATTTCTGTTATCCATTCCATCTGTTTGTGCTGTCGTCTCTGTTTCCGCCAATAGCAATGTTCCAGCTTCATCGACTTGCTCCGCATTGCCGGTTTCAACATTTTGTGTTGTTGTGAGCTCATCTTCGTTGGGATCATCGCCACTGACTTGAGTGTTTCTCGTCTTAAAAATTTGGTTTTGAATGTCAAAATGAAAGGAAAATATTATTTCTGAATTAAAAAATAAATCTTTTTTTTTTTTTGTAACTAAAGTGAAACCTCTTTTACAATGCCTACCATTAGCTGTCGCAGCTCTCGCGCAAATGTTGAACCAGTTAAAAATTTATTAACTGCCGTGAATAACTTTTTTTCCTTCCAATGTGGCGGTGTGCAATGAGTCGCCTTTAAAAGTTCAAAAACAAAAAATTTACAGACTCTCTCTCTCTCTCTCTTGCTCTATCTGTGTTTCTATCTCTGTCCTTCTGCTAGTCGCTCGTGTCAATCTAAAATTCTGTCTTACGAAATTGATTCGTGCTATTTTTCGTATAAAAGCGTGTCACGCGACAAGTTTTCAGTTAGCCGGCTGAATGCTGGATGCTGGCTGCTGGCTGCTGTCGTTATCCTGTGTATGCCTGTTTGTCCTGTGCTCATTCACGCGCTAATTGACAGCATCAACTATTTGTGGCTCTTGACGTTTCATTCAGAAAATTTTAAATTGCTAACATCGACACTGACACTGACCCGTTTTGCTTGTCTTTTTGGTATCGTTCGTTAGTATTGCGCGTATCCTTGCGTTGGCAAAATATAAAAATCCTTATTTTTCAAATATTTTGCAAAAGACTTTAATGGAATTTTGTCGGTTGCATTTAACTAGAAAGAAACCAAAAAGAAATAGAAATTTAACCCTAACTTTTGAATTTATTTAAATATATAAATTTTCTATTATTTTATTCCATCTTTTGCGCTTAAATATTAAACCGTGCAACCAATCATTTGCTTCATTGCTATACACAAGTGCTACTTGTAACACTCCTTAAATTTAAAAGTATCTTTCAAAGCTGCAGTGACAAGATATTCAAGTGGACCAACCGACCGAACGACCCGACCACTCGACAAATTAATTTTCATCACATCAATATGTACATAATTTACGCTTCATCGTCTCATTAAATGACACAAGAAGAAAAATTAAAAAAAAAAAAAAAAAGAATTATTATGAAAAGCTTGCAAAATTTTAAGTAGATACAAATTCAGAAAAGGATGCTGTCAGTGCTCTTGGATACTTAAGTGCTTTCAATTTTGTCACTTAATTTTTTTTTATCTTTTTTTGCGGACGATAGTTGTGGTGCGTGTATGTCACAGATATGTACTATAACGCTTAGTTGTGGGCAAAATGAATTTATAGATTTTTTTTTTTATTTTTCAACAATATAAATTTTACTTATCACATATATAAAAATAAAGGACAACAGATACAAGTCATAGGCGCCAGCTTTTCAAATGAACTCTAGTCAGACAGATACAAAAGACAGACAGACAGACAGACAGACAGACAGACGGACGGACAAACGTATAGACAGTGAGTAAGGCAACTTTAATGTCCTTAATGGCGAGAAACTCTTCTTGATGCTGTTGTTGATGATGATAATATGATAAAGCTTGTAGCTGACAAGATGCCATAGCATAGAATGAGTGCATCTTACCCGTTTGACAGTAAAGTATTTTATTACGAAAAAGCTGCTGCTGTGGTCATTCTTTTATTTTCATTTGAGCCACGTGCCATGAAAAATGTCTATTATAAAATATTATGACATTAGCTTTGAATGGGTGTTAACTATTTTAATGCAACGCATTTCCTTTTGTTTGAAAGTGCATTTTCAATTCAGTTATTTTATATAAAAAAAAAAAATCATTTTTTTGTTTGAGATTAAATAGGACCCTCAAATTTTTAGTTAAACCTAATTTCCTTTTTTTTTTATATCCCCTTTTTTTTTTAAAAAAATTTTTTATTTTTTTTTTTTTTTTAGGTTTTTTTTTTTTTTTTTTTATTATTATTCAAAATTTTTTTTTTTTTTTCTTCTTGGGGGGTTTTTTTTGAATTTTTTTTTTTTCCTCTAGATTTTGGGAAAGTAAAAATAAAAAATATAAGAATGGGAGAATATAAAAGACCCAAAACCTAAAATTTAATAAAACACCAAAAGAACACCCCAGCTCCTGCCCCAAAATAAACAAACCTTGGGGTTTGGGGGGGGGGGTGGGGGGGGGGCCTGGGGGGGGGGGGGGGGGGGGCCAGGGGGGGGAAAATAAAAAATTTTTTTTGGGGGGGGGGGGGGAGGGGGGGGGGGGGGGGGGGGGGAAGAATTTTTTTTTTTTCCCCGCCCCGGCCTTTAAAAAAGGGGTTTGGTTTTTTGGGGGGGGGGTTTTTTTAAATTTGGGGGGGGGGTTTTTTTTTTAAAGGGGGGGGGGGGGGCCGCTTTAAAAAAGGGGGGGGGGGGTGTTTGGGGGGGGGGAAAAAAGGGTTTGTAAGGTTTTAAATTGGGTTTTTTTGGAAAAGGGGCGGGGGGGGAAAAGGGGGGGCCCTATTATACCCAACCTAACCTAAAAAAATTTTAGTTAACTTTGCAATGATTTTCAATAAAAATTAAAAACAAAACTTTATGGCACAGAAATCGCTTTCACTAAGCTTTTGAGTTTTAAAACGTTTGAGCGAAACACCAAATCGCTGCGATTTCTGTGACATAATAGATAAAAAACATTTCTTTTTTCTCCACAGCTTTAACATTTTAGACTTCTAAGAACCAAAAAGGTAAATCATTTTCAAGGAAGAAGAAAGAATGCTACTCATAAATGACTTTTCCTAATCAATAGGACAAGAGTAATCCATGCAATGCAAGGGTCACCAAGAATCGTTGACATTGAGTACGAATGCCAAGCCTTAAAATGTTTTACTCCATTTGTCCAACGCGGTTTTATCTCTTGAATTTTTCTTTTTGCTACACTTTGAGCAATAATGTAACATGTAATTACTTTGATATACTTTTATAATATTTCCACTATTTTCTTTCAACAGCAAACAAATATCCTATTCAACCTTTTCGACACATGACACTAATTAATACGACGACAACGTTGACGATGACTTGCATTATTTGCATCTATTTTAGTAATTTAAGGAACGAAACCTATGTACAAGCAAAGTAAAAACTTTGTTCTGAAACTAGTTGAAACAATGTAAATGTATCTCTTTACAACAAAGTTTCTATTCAGCGCTTTGTTGCGGAACGTTAGTAAATATTAAGAAGGTGTATAATTTTTAAAGAACCAAATAGAACGAAAAAAGAAATTTATAAAAAATAAATTCTACACTTTTTTTTCCTTTTCGCAAACATACCAAAAAGCACTAAAAATACCAATGCCCTTGTCACTTTAATGTGTAATATGTATTTGCGTGTAATGCAAAAAATTATTGTTTTCGAAAATCGACATCATGAATGAACCGAATGCATCTAATGCATTGTTTTAGTGTTCTTTAATCATCCTTGCATTATTAACTTTCAAATGAAACCGGTTTGAAACATACCGGTTGAATTGTTTCAAAGTTCATAGCGGACATAGAAACATTTTAGCTAAATACATAGATAACGCTTTGTTTCTTTGTTTCGTAAAATATAACAGTTATCTCCAAAAGGATTTAAAAGCATACACATATGCGTCTAACACATTTTCCATTTGCTTAAACTAACAAAACAAAGTTAAATGCTTTATTTTTGTCCAAAAGAAAAACCCTGAACCTCAACAAAATTTGTAGTGAACATAAACTTAATGCTATTAACTTATAAAACTGTTGTGGTTTCATAATTTACATGCAGAGCAAATTGCACACAAAGTTATAAATCATCAAATTTAACACAATTAGAATACATTATGTCCCTCCGTTTGTCCATTGTGTTGGTGGGAAAACTGCAACTAACTATAATCATTCATAAAATCAAATTTGCCAGCAGAGTAAACCACAATATTTGAATAGGTTTATGAATGGCTTTGCATACATACATACTCGTATGTGTTCTTTCGACCTTCCGTTTGTTCGTCCGTCCGTTCGTCCGTCCGTTCATCCATCCGTTCGTCTGTCTGTGCGTGTATATGCTATTTTAAGCATTATAGTTTGGAACGCGCTTCCTATTTTGAAATATGATTTTGAAAATGTGCCATTTCCTTTGCCATTTCGTTTGAGATAGACAGACTCCGATTATCTCTGTTGTACCGAATTGTTAAATTGTGATTAATGCGTTTTGTCATACATTTGCAGTATACGATTGCAATGGAAATGATATATATAAATTAATAAGTATTTATTTAACACAATGATGCGCCATAGATACAGCTATGTATGTGCAGATATGTTAATGAAAACTGTCTGGTCATAAATAATCCATTGTAACCTTTTGTTTTGCGAAAAATAGATTTCCTTTTCATGTATTCAGTTATTTTAATGTAACAAGAAATCGTATTAACATGTGTAAGTAGCAAATATTAAATATTATAGCAAAACATTTCGTAGAGCAGCTTTATTTTCAAATGTTTAAGTGAAATTACTATGCTGATTGGTATTTTTTTTCTTTTTAATTTAATAAAATATTTAAATTGAAAACAATGCTGTAGCATTAAATTTAAAGCATTAAATAATCAGAATATGCTTGATTAAGTTTTATATGTGTTCAAATATATTGTAAAACTATTTAAAATTGCTATGCAAGCATTTTAGTAGCATAACCGGTTCATAACCGTTTCATAACCGGTTCATAACCGATTGAGTTTTTTTGCCGCTGCATGTATTTGTTGAGCACTAGAAATGTTTTCACGCATAAATATCACTTTTTAGGTAAACAAATCAAAGAACCGTTTCATATTATTGCTAGACAAAGGAAATATATTCAGTTACGTAATTAAACTATATGTAAATATAACCGTTTCATAAATATTATTGCATGGTCTGCATGCCCTGGCTCTCACCAGTACGATACGGTATCGATATTTAAACTGAAGAAAACGGGTAAAACTCCCGGAAGCAAAAAAAAAAAAAAAAAAAATGTGCTTCGAATCGTAGAAAAATTTTTAAAAGACAAAAAGGTGACTTAAACATAAATGTTGAACTTCGCGAAATGCATTGCAAAAGTTTTTATTGCACTTGTAAAACGTAGCAGTTGAACTCAATCAATCCCAACGGATTATCACTAACATTTTCCAACGTTTCTGTCAAAGCAAAAAAGAAAAAAAAAACAAATAAAAACTTTTCAACAAAATTTCATTTCTATTTCTTGATTGCGGTGATTTTCAACAAATCAAAATTGAAGAAAACTTCTTGCAAACTTTGTACACAATTGCGTTGCTAATTCAACTGAGCCAACCCTACGACAATTGGATGCATTTCTATACATCTACTTACCTACAACTACCAATCGACCTACTTATAGACTATAAATCTGTCCAACACGGGCCAATCAATTTCAAACCAAAACGTATTTATACTGAATCGAGCCAATACAACCCAATTCAGCCCAATTCAACCGCAAGAAGCAATCATATTTTGCCGTAGGGCTTTGACGACCTGCATTAAAATTAACTAACGTTTATCCTGTGAGATTGATGTTCTATTAAAAGGGCAGAAGCATAAGAACATAATGTAACGATACATTTACAAGATGTACTCTTATGTAAGTATGTATGTATTCGATGTAAACTTATAAATACATTTGAGATTTTCTTGAACTTTTTTCAAAATGATTTCTTAACGAGTCGAAAAATTGTAAATTGATTTGCTGTCGCTTGTAACTTGTTGCCGTTTTAAATATTTAATTTGATTGATTTTCGAAGAAAAATTTCATTCGGTTGTAGTGAAAATGCAAGCGTTTTAATACGGAGAAGTATTTAGAAATAAATTGAAAATTGAGTGGTTTATTTTAATATAAAATTTATTAAATTTTAATTTAATTCATTGAAATGCTGTTGAGTTCAGTTTCCAACGAACCGGTTGAAACTCAGTTTAGTTGGTTCAAGTAAATTTTGTATTTAAATAAAAATAATACACACCTGTTTAAGCGGTTGAAACTCAGTTAAGTTTAGTTCAAGTAAATTTTATATTTAAATAAAAAATTATTACACACACTTGTTGACGACTCGGTCATCGGTACGTCATCGAGGAAACCGACAAGTGTCATCAATGCAGCATTGATGCCAAAGAAATTTGTGTAATGTTTATGAATGTTCAAAGAAGTGAATTCGAAGCTATGACGATGTAACGGAACAGATAGGAGACATAGGAGAAAAGAAATATTATTTGGAATATAACAAAATTAAAAATACAAATAAAATAATTGATATATTGACCCCTTTTTTTAAAGCGATTTCATGACACCGCGACAGACTTGCCTTGAACTTCAATGGTGTTCAAAGTTCAAACATAGAAGTTCATTACTGCAATAGCTCAATCAAATAATCGTTCAATTCAATCGTATATTCGATTCGATATTAAACGAAGTCGTCATACTCGAGGTTATGTTAAGCGCTTTTGCTCTCTCAACGTGTTACGTACCAACGTCAGCCTTATTACAGAAAAACAAAAAAAACACAAATTTTCCATCTCATTCACACTTTAAAAACGTAGTAAAAATTAAATATATGCTATCTCTTTCGCACGTGATTCGCATGGTACCAACGTTCGCTTGACAACACCTTTATAAATCCAACATACTCAAGTCGATTCGTGCCAAACTCAAACGAGTCGAATCGAGTTGAGCCAAATGGACTTGTATTGAGTTACTCGAATCGTTTGGTTTTCATTTCGATTATTTTATTTAATTGGCTCATATTTGCCATTTTAAATGCTCGAATTTTTAAAGCTCTAACATTTATTTTACAATTTTATTTACTTAAAAATTACATAGAACAAATTTGATTACAAATTAAGTCAATAAAGTATTTTGTAAAACACCAAATATTTATTATCGAATCGATTTGTTGTTTATCTTTTAATTAAAAATCCAAACACAATTAAAAAGCAATTGTAAAATAAATAATTGCAATTGTGTGCAAAAATTGAACAACCAAAAATTCCAAAAAAAAAACCACAAAAATAAATCTATAAATTTTTTTGCAAACGTAGCAAAATTTTATTCCATTTTTTCTGCAAATAAATAAAATATTGTATTTGCGATTTATACGAAAAAATACGTTTCTATTTATTTTTTTTTTTTTCGCTTATTTTCGATTTCAATTTCGGATATTATTGTATTTTAAAGTAGTGTGTTGCTGTGTTGTTGTGGTTATTTCGTATAAAAAGCGAAAAAAAAAATCGCTTAAACGCTTTTCACACTGGTAACCATTTTTTTTTATTATTCGCCGTGGTCGTCATCGTCGTCATCGTCGTTGTCGCTGCGTATCCGGCAAATATGTGAATGGCGGCAAAAACATTTCATAGTGAAATATGTTGCAGCTGCTCTTACAAATAATAATGAAGCATATAAATCGGGCAAAATGGTTTGTTAAAATAAAAATATGTAGTAAAGTCCATGAGACAATTGACGGTTTACAACAGAAATGTCTCATAAAATTATAATGAGTTACTCTACTGATTGAAATATGAGCCTACCGTAAACTATTTTATGTTCGCATTACATAATTCATTTTAATGTTTAATGTGTTAAAAAAAACCAACAGTCACATAACGTATTATACAGCAGCTTACATACTTTGCATTAAATCAAAATAGTAAAAATGTTTCTATGTCCGCTATGTACGTTGAAACCATTCAAACGATTAGTACCAAACCGGTTTCATTTGAAGAAATGGGAGTGCTTTTACTCCAAGTCAACTCATAGAAGTTGCTTGCAGCGGAGGACAACACCCTTTCAAGGTTGGTATGCTCGACTGCAAGCAACATGGGTAATTCCCCGAATATAAAAATTTACATGGGAGACGGAAAGGAGAACGGTGTGACTGCTATCACCGGTGTGAAGAAAACCACTATGCGTGTCGCTGACACCTTGCGGTCGGAGCAGGCCAAGACAGTTGTATTATTAGTGTCAAAAAAAACAAGGAATTAGAGTGATCCCAATGGGAAAATCACAGCCGAAAAGTGAAAGACAGTGGAGTCAAATCTGCTTGTGGCTATGCTTCTGAGCATGGTAGACCCTGAGACACAAGCAACCACGGGCTGGCTGAATGGTGAAAAAATGCTCAGCTGTAAGGACGAGCTCAGCTTACAGAGACAGTGTCTGCGTTGGACAGTTCATGGGAAGAAGGCGCTAAGAGTAAATACAAATTCAAGCAAATAGAGGTGCTCAGAATAGCCAGGGTCTTCCTTATGTATAACTTTGTTTTAATGCCGGATGTATCGAACCGGCTTAGAAATATCTTAAAAAGAAAAATGTTGTTTAAAACTTTATGCGAGATACACGCGCAAATGTCAAGCAAAACCCATGCCACATACGAGTACTTCCCAAAAAAAAAAAAATTAAAAAACGAATGAACTTTTAATCTTGTTCTTCATTTCAATTAGCTTAATATCAGCCAAAAAATATAAATAAATAAAAACAAAAAAGTTTACATTGTTTAGAAATTCAAATAAGAAAACGCATAGAAAATGTATCTGAAAATGTACAAAAATCTGAAAATGTAATTATGCATTCCAACTGATGCAGCAGCAAAATGTTGCAACTGTTGCAAAAATTTTGTGAATTAGTGAAGAAAATCTTAGCAAAAGTAGAAAGAAGCAGAAGAAGTAGAAGAAGAAGGCGAAGAAAAAGTTACTAGCAAATTAGTAGTTTTGCAGTTGCAGCCAAATGCCAAAGCAAGTTTGCAGTTTTCTATCTTTTTTATTTGTTTCATGTTTAAATTGTCTTTATTTTTTTTTTTTTTTTTTGTTGTAAGATTATTTTCTTGAGATACTTTTGAAAAACTATGTACGATTTGTAGTATTCTAATAAGAAAATTTAATATACGAAAAAAGAAATAATAAGCAAAAAGTCAGACAGGCAGACAGACAGACATAGAAAGAGTTAGTTAAACTGTTCTGAAAGATGGAACAACAACACGGTTGCTTTTGGGAAAAATTGACTGCCTCAACTGAGTAACATGAAAAATCTTTAGACTTACATGGTCTGTAAATGATCTCAAGAGACATAGGCAGTTTTCTGGAACTGTCATATATAGAAGCTTTTGTTCAGGTTTTCCAGAGTCTCCACAGCTTCCAGCTGCGCACATTTCCTTCAGTCATAATGAGCAATGCCTACTATGTATGAGAATATATGTAGCAGACAGATGGAGGCTATAAAGTCTATTTATTCTTGATCAACATTGGAAGGGGACTCGAACTAGCTATGTCCGTCTGTCCGTCCATCATGCTATCTGCCGTATAAAAACTATTATCTCAGAGACTAAGAGGGTATCTTGCAGTCGAGCATATTCGACTTGAGCGTTCTTTTTTGTTTTTTTTTTTATTTTTCATTTTGCATACGCCATCTTGAATTTCAAAAATTCCATTTTGGCGCTTGAAATTTAAATTTTCTGCTTTACAACACATTTTGGGGTGGAGTGTGTCTTACGTTTTGAGACTGTTTTTTTTTGTCAGACTGACTCTTAAGTTAATCTACCATAAACTTAAGAAATTCAGTGTAATTTTTCATTTAGGTATTAAGTTTAAACGAGTGGAATATTACATAATATTTTTTTTTTTTTATTATTTCATAAAAACGAATTAAAATACGCTTGAAAAAAAAAAATTTAATTAAAAAAACATTAAAATTGTTAAGCTTCTGCGCGTTTTTTATAAAATTTAAAATTTGGGTTGAAGTTTACAAGGAGCGCATACAAGCCCAAACATGTTTAGATACGTACGAAAAAAAAACGCTTAGATACATGTAGTAGAGTAACATGTGAAACGCATAAAAGCGTAAAACGAACATATTCAGATGTGACACACACATACACACACATAGAGACAGTATCTAAAATATTTTACACACACAACACAGCAGTGCGCTTAGTTTTTCTTAATAAGATTCTACGTCACTGCATCACAGGAAAGCACGTTCGTTTGCCCGTAAGCAAAATAAAAAATGAAAAGATTAATTGGAAATGAAGTTTTAGTAGTGAAGTAGTTATCTGCACTCGTATCATGAAATCAACAAATCAGCTTTGTATAACACAACTGGAAAGACTTCCCAAGTGTGAGTTAGCTGGAAAGTATTGCTGTCTTCAATCGAAAAACGATTTGGAAAGAATTTGTCTCATAAAGAATTCCACGGTAGGCACACCTAAACTGAAGATCTAAACTACCGTTAGCACATTTGCTTATGTTAAGCAAAAAGAGTTCCCAAAGGGGACTTTTTTTTAGCCAAAGTCTGTACCAGTTTAAGAACAGCGCATGCCAGTCGAGCGCGCTATCGAGGAAGAGCAACGGAGAGAAGTTCGAAATTACATAGGTAATCTCCCAAAACAGTATTTTAAATAAATTTATTATTTGAAACCGCATAAAGATCCAATACCAGACTACATTATTCCGAAAGCGTCATAGAAGCCAGAACACACCCAATAAGTTTATTTCCTTTTAAAACAAAAAAATACTATTACATGAAACACAAATTGAAACACCCATTTTTTTTTTTTTTTTTTTTTGCCAAATCATTTTTTTTTTTTTTTTGCACTGCACAGCACACGTGCTAAACACAGCGTCAAGATCTTCCAGCATTTTTCCTGTGAACGTGTGCCAATTTCCCTAAGTAAAAGTTACGTTTTAGCTCATTTAAATGAAATTACGTGATTTTTGTGTAAGTACCAAAATGAGAATGAGAATATGTGAGTTAGATAGCACCACTCTATAAATTCCAAAAACAAAAAAATGCACAACCTACAAAAAAATAAAAAAAAAGCAAACTAAAAATTAGTACATTATTCAACCCACACACACACACACATAAACGTACTGCTGCAATTCAAGGATGCCAATTAGTTTGTAAATGTACAAGAAAAATCACAACAATTTTCCATATTTAATTGAAATAAAATAAAATCGAATTTAGTTTTGCAAGTGTGTGTGTGCGCTATTAAAAATTGTTCAAAAACTAAACAAACTGTGTCCGAGTTAAGAGTTTTTGACTAAACAAACAAATTTTTATTTAAAGTAAATATTTGAGGTATATAACTACGATTATGTCAGAAAAATCCGAAGTCAACAAGGTGAGCAAATGGAAATTAGTTGTGGAAATTCTTAAAATATATCAATTATTTTCGAAAGTCTAAAAAATTTTAAAAATGGATCTGAAAAAAATTTACACCACATCGTAATGACATTCACAAAAAAAACGTATACAAATCAAATATTTGTATCGAAAAAAACAAAATGGCGAAATTTTTTTTTTAACTTCTTGTATCGGTATAAAATTTGATACCCAAAGGTCAAATTCAAATCTAGTGTCAAAATATTCTAAAAAAAAAAAAAATAATAAAATGTTGCATACTTTTTGGGCGGACCAATGTTGGTAAAGAACATAACTATATATATATATCACTTTCAAATAGTTCTTCAAATTATAACATGTGTTCAGAAAATAGATACTCATAAATTTAAACAATGTGCCTCGAATACTCCTAGGGACTAACCGATTTGAGCCATTTTCAGCACACATCTATAACAATTTTTCAACAGTATTCTGACTGAGTTTCGCTAAGATAGACAACAAAGGTACCCTTGGCAGTTGAGCAATATTTTACAGTTGAAAACATATAATGCAATACCACTGTGTGTCAACTGTGTTTTACTCCTTCCCTTATTTTGGTAACATGATGTGATGTGACTTCTGAGTGAATGGATTTACTCAAGTGTAAATTACATGCACCATTTAAAAATTGTTCTACACCAATCAATAAACAACTTGAATTAATGGGGATTTTCTTCAGAACACAACTAAAAGAAAAATCTAGCAGCAATTTCTAATTAGTATTCAGTTGTATCATGTAATACACATGAGTACACACACACACACTCATTCACACACACTCAGTTATGTCTATTGGACAACTTATGGTCGGTCATATTTATCGCATTTGCTAAATGCGTACAAAATAATCGTCGCTTTTGAGTAAGACACACAAGTTTACGTACAAGTATGACCTGAATGCATGCAAATGCATTTTTGATGCAAAAAATAATAATACAAGGCTAGAAAGAGATAGTTTTAGAGAGGTAGAAAAAGAGTGAGATAGAGATAATGGTAGTGAGAAAGACTATTAGAAATGCAATGAAAATGCATGTCCGTCCTTAAATGCATTTTACTGTGTACCATGTGTGTTGCTGTGCAGCTGTATCTGTGCTTTTGGCAGCAAAGACATTTTAAAATGTATTTCAAATAGCTAAGGGCAATTGTTCAAATATTGAAACCAACTCCAATGCACACACACACACACACACACACACACACATGGTATAAAATATTTAAGGCATAATTTTTCAAAGCTATTAATAGTTTACACTATTAGAAACATAAAAAAAAATATAAAATATAATTTAGATAGGTTTTAACTAGCTTTAAGTTTTTTTTTGTATCTAAGGCTGGGCTCTGGAGTCTCTACTGGAATCGAGCATAAGAAAGGATATGTTAATGTTTCCACCTACTGGAACTGTAGTCCAGAAAACGAGCCAGTCTCATGTGCCATCGATCGCAGTTTGAGAGACGAATAGATATTTCAGTATTGGAACGTAAATTGGATATTACGGTCTTTGAGCTGATTAGCGACTGCAACTTAAAAATCACAGTGACTGCAAACAGTGATAAAAAACAATCTCAAGTCCCAATCGTATACTATGCAGTTGCAGCTAAGAGACACAAATTAAAGCAACAATTAATAACGTCAATCAAAACAGATGCACAACTAGGTTTCATGGACGAGTAGCTCTGTACTTCAGTTTCAAACTACAAAATATTCGGTATCAAACGATTTTACCTTAATATTATTTCAAGTACTACCTACAAGCAAATCTAAATGTACAATAGATGTATTTTAAGTTGGCATAAGTACCATTCAACGCTTGTTCACACACACAAACACACACAGACACACACGCAGATACTTTTGTGCCCAAATGTAAATACGAATAACAAACGTAAAATTTTACATACTTAAATGGACATCATGAATGCTGAGAATGACAAAGGACAACACTAAGGTGCGCTCAAAAAAAAAAAAAAAAAAAAAAAAAAGTGAACAGAACAGAACCATGTGAGCATAGGAAAAGCGTTCTATGATATGGGTCTATCTTCCGGTTGCATGCATGTGTGTGTGTGTGTGTGTCTTTGTATGCACAGCATTCAACTTCACTGTGTATGATTGTGTACAGCTTTAGAACTTGAATAATTTAAATGTTTGTTTGCGGTATGTTCACCACTTTTAGATACACACACACACACACATGCACCAAAAAAAAAAAAAAAAATTGCAGAAAAAGAACACATTTTTTTTATCTTTTGCGCGCATCAGAGACTCGACTACTCTTAAGCCTTTTCAAGGCAGTCACACAGACAGACGGACAGACGGACAGACATGACATACATTTATATGCAAACAAGTGCTCAATGTTTACTTATATCCTTTAAGTCTTTTATTATGACGCGTTTAATGTCAAAGTGGCGGCATATGCACAGCAAAAAAAAAAAAAATAAAAAGAAAAAAAAAAAAGAAGAAAAAAAAAAAAGACGTCTGCTTAAAGCTTTACTTGGGCAGCATCATAGCACCAATGCTCTTCTCATAGATCGCATTAAAAAAATCCATACCAAATAAATGGGAAGATTTTGAGTATGCGTCTAGTTCAATGGATCTAATAGTGACTGAGCGTTCGAGGAATTATTAAACCTGGCATTAACTTGCAAAATATTATCACAACTACTTTAATCTGTGAGAAATGCTTGCCATCATGAACTGTACGAGCTACATGATGACAAGACGCTACATAGGCAAGTGCATTCAATAAATCCATAAGATTGGAATATTTAATTGGTACCAATGATGTGTATAGGTGTAGTGCCATAATAATAAATAATTCCACATACTCTGTGCTTTTACTCATCCGATTCTTACAATCAGTGACACTGCCGCTACAATACACAATCAAACAGACAGAAAGATAGAAAGACAGAAAGACAAACGCTCGTACGTTTCTGGAGCCATTGGAGTATAACTCTTTCAAAAACTTAAAGAAACGAATGTGTGAGAGAGCCATTTGACAGAGGGAAAAGGGACTTCCATATTCATATAAAAGAGAGAGAGAGAGAAAGGAAGTAAACGAGGAAAAAGAAATTAAGAGGCTAAAAGAGAAAAGGATTGGAAGAGTATGAGCAAAAAAGTAGAAAGAGACAAAGAAAGAGAAACGAATGAATGTGTGAGAGAGCCATTTGAGAAAAGGGATTTCCATATTCATATGAGAGAAAGAGAGAGAAGAAAATGAACATGAAAAAGAAAGTGAAAGGCAAAAGAGAGAAAAGAATTGTAAGAGAATTAGAATGAGGAAATAGTAGAAAGAGAAACAAGTGAATGTGTGAGAGAGCCATTTGACAGAGATAAAGGGAACTTCCATATTCACATGAGAGAGAAAGAAAGAGAGAGGGAAAAGAAAGTGAACATGGAAAAAGAAAGAACTCGAGTAGTTGCCTTAGTTGCAAAACCAGAAAACAAAATATTTTTTCCTTTCCAAACATTTTTTGTTTCTCAACTGATGCTCCATTTTGAATTTTTTGAATAGGCAAATGAAAAATGTTGAAATGGAACACTTAAAACTCCATTAAACACAACATATGCTCTTAATTTTTTTAGTTGGGAATTAAGCAAAAGGATGCAGTGAAGAGTGTAATTGAAAAAATCCAAAAAAAAACGATTTCCTTCCGTTTTAAATAGTAATTTTGCTCTAGAATTTTTTAGACTTAGCATACGGGTTAGACAAACGGCTGGTATCTGTGCCGCTCAGGTTCAAGTCACATATAGCTTGGAGAGAATGTATTTTTTTTTAAGATTAATTAATTAGATTATTTGCTTTAATTTAAATTAAAGTAAATATTTATATAATTTTTTTTTTCATTTCTTTTTAATAAAAAGTAATATGATACACATTTGTACAAAATGTATCTTTAAGATACATTTAATATGTTTGTGTAGATGCTTCATCTATTTTACGTATTCATGTATTTACACGTTTTATTTTCTGCTCGTTAAATATTTTCAAGTGGTTCTTTCGCTTTTTTTTATTTAAAAAAAAATAAAACAAAATCTAACCTACAGAGTAACAGCAACAAATCGAGATACGAAGTGAGAAGGGGGAAAAAAAGTTCAAAGCCAAAAGCTTTATTTTAATGTAGAAACGGGTCAGAACGAGTTGTCGCAGGTGAACGCGACCAAAAGGGTCGTCGCATAGCATAAATATAAACACACAAACACACACAGACGCACATACAAATACACACAAAGTACCAAAAATACAAAAGGACATTTGAATATGTTATGCGCGCATATAAATGTATGACATTCATTTGAGTTTTTCTTCTTGTTATTCTTGTTGTTGTTCGTTTGCAATTTCAAATTGAGGCTATACAATTTGTTTAAATATTTAAATTTAAAATTTTTTGATTAAGACGCAAGCATGCGTAAAATACAATTTGAAAATGCTTTATAAATAAAAACTATTATGAAAAAATGTATAAATTTTTTTTTTTTTTTTTTTTGATATAAAATATATTCAAATTGAAGCTTACCGTTTGATTAATTTTTTTGTGATTTGCAAATCTATAAAAAAAAAAACAGAAGACAAAATATATTTTTAGCATTTTTAAAATCTAAATGTTTTATTGAATTTATAATAAAATAAAAAAGTTATCGTTTGCAGCATATAAGCGGCTTGTATATCGTTTGCTACACATCCCTAAAAAAGTGTCAACAATAACACGCTTGGCAACACTGATTACACTCTGTGATGATACTTCAATCTAATTAGCGCTCTTAATATAAAAATTAAATAATTTAAACTTTTATCAAATTTGTATAATTCAAGCAAAAGCTAATATACACACACACACACACACACACACACACTAAAGGCCTAATTCAAAAGCCAATTTTCAGTTGTCATAGAGAAGTATCACAATAAAAAAAAATATATATACAATATATATTAAAAATCAAAACTTTGAAGATTTGTGCAGAAAATTCCATGCATTCATCTTTCATCATTCCCTTCCATTCAATTTGCCACAAAAATATGCTATCTCTTTTTAACTTTATTTAATTCCAATACGAAAGTCTATTTGGCAACATCTTTAGTTAAATCTTTACTCGCTTTTTACAGAGATTGGCATGCTGCCAAGTAGAAAATTAAATTGTTTCCTTTTCATTTTTATTTCATTTATTTTTTTTTTTTATATATCGCGTCGCGCATTCCATTCCAATACAGTACAGAACAAAACAACACACAAAACATTATATTACATTTCTTTTATCTCGGTGAAATGTTTTCATTTTTTTTTCTTTTTATTGTTTGGCGGCTTTCAATCTTGTAGGTACTTGTTGCCATTTTTTCTTTGTATTATTAGACAGACAGACAGACAGAGACGGACGGACAAATAAGAAGACAAACAGACAATAAGATAAGAAGACATTCTTAAAGACAGACAAATTTGTTGTCAATGGCAACTCGATTTCCTGTTTCCTGTTACAACAACACACAAAATAAAATCAACAGTGAAAGTGTGTATTAGTATCAAAATTTTAAAACTCTACCTATATAAAAAAAAAAAAAATATAAAAATAAAAACAAAGCTGATGGTGATTTTGTCACTGTGATTTATAAATCACACTGTACATAAAAAGCTATTTGCTCTAAAATCAAACTTTCACAAATGTTACTAAACAGCGATTTACAACACATTATTCAAAATCACTGTGATTTTGAAATCACTGTTATTGTATTTGATGTTAAGCAAACAGCGATTCCATCTCGGTCGCTTACAATTGAATGTGAAACAATTGTAATACTGTTTACTCATTCATAGTGTACGATTATTACATCACACCCAATAATTACAGTTTTTGTTATTTAAAATCACTGTGATTCTAAATCACTGTTTAGTAATATTTTTTTGCGAAAATTTGTTTTAAAATCACTTACCAATAAAATTTCAACAAACATCAATACAAATCAACATCTATAATCACAGTGATTTTAAAATCACAGTTACTGTACACACTGTGATTATTGTATTATAACATACAAATTTTCTCAACAAAAATATTTCCATTTCGCTTAAATAATTTGTAGCGCATACATTTTTATAAGAAAAAATTGCATAAAATATGCTTTCAGTCCCAAATCGAATAAAACAAACCGACAAACAAACAAAAGAAAGCAATGACGGCATATGACATTCTATAATAAAAAAAAATAAAAGAAACCAAAAACAAAACAAAATAAAAATAAAAATATGTGAAGTTATTGTTTGAAATATTTATGATTTTATTTATTTTATTTTATTTTTTTTTTTTTGAATTTTTATACCATCCAAAACAGCCACTCATGCCACTTTGCCTGTTGATTGTGTTTTGTGTTGATTTGGTTTATTTGAGTTGCATAACATTTTGTTTTTTTTTTTTTTTAAGTTTAGTATTGACATTCTTTTTTGTACAAAATACATGTATCATATTTATATATCCTTGGGTAATTTAGGCACCTAAAAAGTTATAAAAAAAAAAAAAAAAAAAAACAGTGGAATTTTTTTATTTTTTTGATATAAAAAAATATTATTAACATTTATGCTTGAAAAATTTATATCAACTCGCAGCTGCTGTTCCTGGACTACTGCTACACAGTGAGGAATGAAAAATCAAGCACATTGTACTTATATCAAGCATATTCGTGTTCAAAAATAAATTGGAAAAAAAAGACTGAATTTAAGCACATTTTACTATTTGTCACGATTTGAGAACATATTGTGCTTATATCAAGAACGAATTGTACTTGTATCAAGAACCAATTGCACTTGTAGCAAGAACGAATTTTGCAAGCATACACCTAATTTCCTGCATGAACTTGTTGTGTTTTATAAATGAATGATAACAGTTTGTGTGAGAATATTCATAAATGCATCAAGAACATTAGTTCGTATATCAAGAATCATTTGTTCTTCAGAAACGCGATGAGAAAAATTTGTGAGAACATAGATCGTGTTTATTTTTTCCTTCGTGTAGATATATGTTCTTAAATCAAGTACAGTCGTTCTTAAGTTCCTAACGTCGTTTTTTCCTAAAGCACTGTCAGTGCGGAATTAAACTCTTTGAACCTTTCTTAATGTTATAGAAAACTTTAAACAAAAATAAGCTTGGAAGCGAAGTCAGAATTTAGCAAGTATTAAAAAATTAAAACTTTTATGTTCACAAAATGTCAAACAGAAACTTTGAAAGAAGAAAAATGCTAAAAGTATTTAGTCCGGTTTCTATTTTAGTTTACACTGCCTGCCTGCTGCCTTAGTACCTTTTCGAAATTCAAATATCTTTGTCAATCTGTCCGTCTGTCCGTCCGTCCGTCTGTCTCTCGGTTTGTACTTATACCTTTGTGCTTTGAGTTTTGAACTCACCTGATGTGTTGCCCATTCTGTTCACATATTGGACATTTATTTAAGCGAAGTAAAGCAAAAACGTAAGCCTTTAAAGTTTTAAAGTAGAACAGATACAAAATAAATATCTGCCTAAACAAATATGAGACTATACATTCGTGTTTTCGTGTGGTTTGTTTTGCGCGGGTTACCAAAGTTTTATGTGGTGACCCCAACGACCTTTCTTTTAGCGCAATAATTATGACATTGCAAAAGAATTACAATAATTTTAGTTCATTGATTTTGATTTAATGATTTAATGATTTATGCCGCTTATGTTGTACATAGCAAGCACATTGTATGCGCTTCATTTGAGTAGAACAACAACAAAACAAATAATACGTCGTGCATACATTTCGCACATTTCTCCACAATTTTCTTTCTTTCTTTGGTTTTTTTCTGCATTGGCATGATTAATGTTTATTTGTTTTAATTTTGTCGCTCCATCTCCGCCTTCTATTACAACACTTTTCCTTTTTTTCTTTTTCGTATTATTCCATTTTTTTAACTGGCGCTGCTCTGCTTACTTTTCTTCATTATTATGAAAACATTTTTGCAATGCATTTTTGTTGTTGTCGTTGCTGCCATCGCAGCTGGCAGATTATTTTTGTGTAATGCAGACGAGCGAATGAGTGAGCCTGGCTGACTGGCTGAGTGGCGCTTGGCTTGCTCTTGGCTGCTGGCTTGCAGCTTGCAGCTGTTTCGTCTTCTTGCACAATGTTTCCGCTTCCGTTCCGCTTTCTTCTGTTGAATTTACACTTCCGTTTTAACGCGTTTCTGCGCTACTTTCTTCCTTTTTTTTTGTCTTTCTTTCTAATTACTTCCGTTTTTATGCAAATTGCAACGATTTGTTATTTTTGTCTTAGTTTATTTGCTTTATTTTTAGTTTTATTTATTTTTTTTTTTTTCTTCGTTTTTCAACTTTGCCAAGAATTCTTAAGTCAAATATTTTGTATAAAAAAAAAAACAAGCTAATGGACTGATTTCATGTAAATGTAAATTTTAACATAATGGAATTTTCAACTTAAATTAGATGCATTACTTGCATATACAAACATATTATCAGGGGTGTCACACAAAATCACTTTTGTTTGGTTTCAAATCTTTTCGAAAATTCAATAAAAAAAAATGTTTTTTTTTTAAATTTTCAAGAAATTTGAAAATATTAAATTTTGTATTAAATTTAATGTTTTTATTTTTTATTTTTATTTTCTTGCAATAAAAAAAGAAAAATATACAAAAGACTTGGAAATTTTATGACATTTCCTTAACATTTCCTACACATTTCCTTTGCATATTACATACACAAACACATATGCAGTTTATGTTCTTCATTACTTATTGTATGGCAAAGTGCACTTGATGTAATCACTTCTATTGCACTTAAATGACAAATTTCTTAACTTTTTATAGATAAATTGCAAACTCATACCGTCATGTATGTACACACACACACACACACACAGCAAAGGCATAGATACTTTTGTCAATAAGACTTCTTTCAATCTATTGTGCTCTTACATTGCAGCTTTGAGTGTGTGTGTCTGTGTGAGTGCATATGTATGAGTGACACATAAAATTTTTGCATGAATTGATCCAATTTATTAAATTGAAATTATATTTATGAAGCTCAATAAAAAATATATATCATGTTTTCTTCATGCAGAGACTTTGTTAAAGTAGTTTTGGCAAAAAAAATAATCACTTTCGGTGATTTTTTCACAGTGATTTAAAAATCGCAAGGTCACAATTTTTTTTTCTTGTTTCACAGGGAACAGGTAACTGCAAATGAAGTAACTAAATACACCAATAGACTCATAACATAATCAATGAAACGACTAACCGAACGCTTTGGTTCAACACGATTAAATTCTTTACATTCGGTTATTTGACTGAAGTTTATCGTTTCACGCTTTCATGCTCGTGCTTTAACTCTCAATCGTTCGCATCATGTATCCTAGTATCCGATTAACTAAATCGAGTAAACGAATCGATTTAAATCGAACTCAAACGAATCATGTCACATATTTATTTCGAGTATTCGATTTAAACGTTTTGGGATGATTTGTAAAAAAAACTTGAAGGAAACTTAAGTACTCACAGATTTATTAAATAGACACAATATTTATTTCTCTTTCTTTATTCAATTTAAAGTCTTTGTTTTGCGCATTAAGTAAACTGACAGAATAATTTTCAGAAACATTTGCGTCACGCTAAATTAAGATAAATTCAAAAACAAGAGAGAGAGAGAGAGAGGGTGTCAGAGAAATCTCTAGTAAATCGGTTGGTTTGTAAGTCTCTAAAATAAAATCTTGATGTTCTAGAAACTCGAAAGATTTCATTGTTCAAAGACACTTTTGCCAATATCGTCTGATAATCAAAACATACATATATCTTTTAATGGTATTTTTTACTCAAATCTCCAACAAAAACTTGAGAGATTTGAATCCAGCCCAGAGAGATTTATAATTTCTTTTGGTTGGAATTTGTTTGGAATTGGATTGGTAGAGATTTCCGTGACACCCCTGATTATAATATTAAAGTATGACTGAGTGTTGTACACAAGTATATACAAGAAAATTTAATACGCTTCTCTTTCAAAACACAGTTTAAATAAGTTCCCGCAAATGATTTGTGAGATTTCATGGCAGTTCTGGAAAGCGTGAAACAAGCAATTATAATGCACACCACACCACAAGTATCACAAAAATGCGTTACAAACTTTTTGGCAAAGCATTATGCAAAAGGTGAAAAAAAGTTGAAAAAAAAAATAAATAAAAACAATACGCAAATTCTAAGATAAACAAGCAAACAAAATTCATTTGGAAAGAGAAAGAAATAAAGTAGAAAATTTAAATGACACTCGACGATGACGAAGACACCACAACTCGACTCAAGTAGATTCAAACAAATTATAAAACGAACGAATGAACATAACTAAAGCATTAAGCGACAAACGCGTAAAAACACTGACAAGGCGAATGGACGGACAGACGGACAGACAGACAGACGACGACGGACGGACGGACGGAAGTGGCATTAAAAATATGAACGATGATGGCGGCGTTGAGCAAAGCAAAACGCAGTGACTCAACGTAAAGCAACGCAAAGCGAAAAAGTTTAGTTTCAATTTTAAAGCGTAAAGCGTAAAGAATAAAGCCAACGCCAAAGCGTTGTCATATTCAGAAAATTATAATAAATAAATTTAGCGGAAATTTTGTTGAAGCAGACTGTCTGCTAAAATTATGCTTGAAAAAGAGTTGAAAAATTTTGTGAATGCGTCAAGCAAATGGATTGCCTTAAAGTAGCAGAAGCAGCAGAAGAAAAAGAAAAGAAGAAGTAGATAAAAACTCAAACCAAAAAATTAACGAAATTACAAAGAACAACTGAATGCAGCTGCACAGTGGTTTGAAGTCAAATAAAATAAAAAATTTAGCGAAAATAAAATTTCAACGAACGCTAAAAATGTTACAGTGCGGACAGACGGACAAAGCTATTTTTGTATTTAAACTCAAAATTATATTTTTTTTTTTTTTTTTTTTTTTAGTATTTGAACCACTGTGCAGCAGTTCACGCGCTTAGCTAAGCTAAGCCTGCGGCAAAAGGACTTTTGAGCGTGAGTAATTTTTTATTATTTTTTTTTTTTCCATTTTTCGTTTATTTTTTTAACTAAGTCCTTCATTGTTGCTTTGGTGTCTGTTTGTCTTGTGCCTTTTCTATGCTTTTACATTAATTTTTGTGTTCTTTTTTTTTTCTCTTCTTATGCTGCCATACTGAATTTCACAATGAACTGAATGGAATGAATGAATGGATGACTTGACTAAACTGAACTGAACGGAACAGAACTAGACAGCATAAGACAGGACAACGTACAAAAGGAATTGAATGGCAGCAGCAGCAGCAGCAGCAGCAGCAGCATCAAATACAATTTACAAGTAAGAAAGAATGAAAGAACAACCGAAAAAAAAAAAAAAATAAAAAAAAAAAATTTAGTTAGGATAAATAAATAGAAGAATGCGCGTGCGGTCTGTTCTCTAAGTGCTCTTTACTAGGCACAAACTCACGACTTGATTCTTTCGCACTTGAGTGTCCTGTGGGCATTCTTGATTATTTTGTTTAATTTTTAATTAGCAACGCCTTTTGTTCGTAGACGCTGAGACTTACACGCTTGAGCAGCTTAGTAAACGAGCGAGCTAAATAGGTTTTAGTAAGCTGCGTGTAGCATACTTTGCGGCGTTTAAATGGTTAACGTTATATTTCTTTTTATACTTGAAATTGTTATAGCATAATACATAATATAATAATAAAAATAAATTATATTAATTAAATGTAAATAAAAGAAATTTTCATTTGTACAAATGAATATTTTATTTTATTGTATTTTTTTTTTTTTTTTTTTTTTGCATACGTTGCGTATGAGTAATGCGTTGTAATTTATTTATTTATTTTAATACGAAAAAAAATGACTGCTTTTATATTTTTATTAGCGTCTTTCGTATATGAAAAAGGTACAACACAAAAGAAAATATTTTATTATGCATTTATTCGAAAGGCTATGAAGATCTAAAGCAGAGATGGGCACAGCTAGTGAATGTTTTTGTTTTTTTATTGTTTTCGAGAAACAAAGCAACAAATAGAGTGAATTATACAGTGTATCATGTAAAATTCAAGACACAAACCATAACTAAGCAACCAAGAGCGCCATCTATAAACTGTTTTAAAGTTTGACTTAGAAATGAGCGCGAGATAACTGCACCGTTGAGCGACAATTGTGAAAAATGAAGGAATGGGTGCAAAGAGAGAGTTTTAAAGAGACATGACGAACCAAAAAGATTCGAAAGCTCTTAAACTGAGAAATTTTTTTCTGCGTACTACTCTTTTTTCAATATCAATTGGCGATATCTCATCTAGAATCTCACAACAAAATGAAGAAAATACAAATGCATAAGCAAATGTATCGCTTGCAAATAGCGAATATTTCAAGTCGATATTAAATTTATTGTTTCCATTGCTCCAACTGTGCTCCTTACATATTGTACAATAATATTTAATTGGCATTCTAATTGACATTCCAATTGGCAACACAATTGAAATCATTGTCAATTAAGTTATTTCCATATTTAAGAATATCTTATACATGTATGCATGCATGTATCTTGTAATTTGTTGAATGCATTTTGATTTATAAATCGTATTATTCGTGTTAATGTATTTGTATGCACGTGTTTACCCTGCATGCATATGCAGACATATATGAAAATTGATATTATTAAATTGTCAGAGAATTTCAAATTGAAATATATAAAAAATTAAAGTAAAATTTTGCACCACAAAATAACGAAGTTTATATTATATTTTATTAAATCTATGCGACACCAAAAAGTATGCAACATTTTTTTCTATTATAATATTACGCTCTGATTTAAAATATTCTAAAATCTTAAAAAAATTTCAAGAACCCCTAAAAAATATATATCTTTGAAGTTTATATATTTAGAAGATTTACGTTTTTATGTAACTGAAATAAATTAATTTTCTCATCTTTTGTTTTTAGTTTATTTATTTTTTTTTTATTTATCTTTTTTTTTTGTGTATATGTTTTTGCATTTGTATCTTGTAGCTTGATTAAATTTTTTGTATATCAGTGACACACAAGTTTTTAGATATAGTGTATCTGTGTGTGTGCATACGTAAATGTATTGCAGCTGCATAATATGCAAATATCAAATGTAATTAAATGACAAGCTGCCTGACAAACTGACACGCTGTCTGATTTACTTACTATGAAACTAACTGATTCAATGAATGCTTAACAAAAAAAAAAAAAAATTAAAATAAAGAAAAGAAAATCTTAAACAATTATAAATAAACTAAAAATAAAAAAATGTTTTGAAAAGTTAAAAAAAAAAATATGCGCCTATTAATATGCAACATAAAATTTTATGTATTGAAAAATTTATTACGTATACGCAATGTGTTTAGTTTTATGTGTAAAGAAATCATTTAAAATCCATAGAATTCTTTATTTAAATTTTTTTTTTTTTATTTTATTTTTTTTTTTTTTATCTAAAAAGCCGAAAGCTGCTTAGCTGCATTTCTATACTCAGCAAAATTTCAACTCTGACTGATCATGGACCGTTCTCAATAATATCATTATCATTTGTATACTTGCAATTAGTAACAAAATGGTTAAGAAATATATTGGTCAAGTATGTATTTGTCTTGAAATTCGCAATAGTTATAAAACTTACCTTTTTATCTTACATTAATAGCTTTTAAATTTTTTTATTTTAATTATTTCAAATTTTTGTATTGTTTATTTTTATTAACTTTGTATTTGGAAGTAACACTGTGCGATAATTTGATAACAACGATTTTAATCGATTATCTAAAATAGTCTTTTTCCGATTAAACCATTTTCAGACAATTTCAAAATGAACGGTAAAAATAAAATATCCTTACTCAACTCAACTCCTTCGATCGATTTAATTTTTGAAAAGAAAAAATCAATTAAGTTATTAAACTCTTTTCGATTAATCAATAGTTTTTAAAAAAATATATCGATATAGTAGAGAACTACATATATCGAGAAATATCGAAACTATTTTTTTCTAGTTTATGTTTTCTGAAATGTCACAAAGTATGTAGAATATCAATGAAACTGGAAACTTTTAAATTAAATTTTTAAAAATTGAGTCATGAAAAGTTTTATCAAAGAAATGCAAAAATGTAGCTGCATTAAAATTTTGCTTTTTTTTTTTTTTTTTTTGTAAATTTACAATAATAAAAGGATTATCCAATTCAACTGAATCACATAATAATGTGCTGAAGTAGCATAAAAAGGATAGAAGGAAAAAATCTATGCGACGCTAAAAAGTATGCAACATTTTTTTTTTATTACACTAAAACGACAAAGAGTCGAGAATGCATACAGACGCTGAAGCTGAACGCTGTGTTGCCTGCCTCGTTACTTTCTGTTACATTGCGCTATTTCGCTTTCTAATTTTACACTAACTGTTTTGTAACTTTTTAAATGCTTTACAGACCGACAGACAGACAGACAGACGGACAGGCGGACAGACATACACATGCAATACTATCACGTGTGCTCTTCCCATTTGTCTTCTCTTTCTGTCGCACTATAAGCGAATTGAAATTACTTTAAATGCGGCACAATGTCCACTTTTAGTTTTTTGTTGTTGTTATAAACTTTAAAAAAAAAAAAAAAAAAGAAAGAATCATACACATAGACAGACACACAATCGGTCGTTCGGTCGTTAGATGTGGACCATATTAGTAAATAGTATTACAAATACAAATAAACACACACACATACACAAAAATAACAATACAAAAAAAATTTAAAAAAAATTACAACGCGCGCGTTTTGAATTTAAGTTAGAAAACAAACAAACGAACAGTTATGCGCTAGAATATTACGAACATCTGTGTCTTTCTGTTTAGATGCACACACACACACATACGCATATACATACATATATGATTCAATTACCGTTATACTATTAGTAAAATACTAAAATAAAGCGATACGACATGCGATGCGTACGAATGCCAAAATCAAACTGAATTGAAATGCTTAAATGTTCGCTTTTATGCTTTTTGTCGAAATTTCGCTGCTGCTGCTGCTACTGCTGCGCGTCCTTGCATGCAACCTGTTTGAAGGAAGCTGTGAGAGTGTGTTTCACAGCATCAACGTCGTCGCCGTTGCCGTCGTTGCTTTTCATGCAAACGAAACAATTCTGTCGTTGTATTTGTATAACATTTGCATGAGAGCGTATGACTTAATAAGCTTCATGCAGCATGAAGTGTATTTTACAGTGACATGAAGCATGCTGAATAATGGGTGTTTTTTTTTTTTTTTTGCTTTTAATTTTAAAAAGTTTTCACAAAAAAAAAAATTTGTATGAAATGTGCGATCTGTAGAAAATTGACAAAGTTTAATCTATAGCTTCGTAGAGGACTAGATGAGATAAACATATTTTCTGTACTCTTTTCACCACAGTTTATTTGCATACTGAACAAAACTTTACAAAATATCAAAGCAAAATGGAAATGGTGAAATACTAAATTTGTGGTAAGTTTGTATGAGGGCTTTTATCTCTGAAAATGAAATTAGAAAAAAAATTTGATATAAAATATTGAACGAAGTATCTGTAAAAAAAGACAAGAGCACCCATTTTGGCATTATGGCTTCCAAGCACGTTTCGACAGTTACAAATTCATGCAGCATGATCCATATGCATTCTTAAAAAAACATAATTTTAAATAATTTAAAAAAAAAAATTGAAGTATTTGTGTCTAACATTGATCACCGAAAAAATGTTTTTTATTAGTTTTATTTTTATTTTGTATTTTAATTTTATTATTATTTTTTTTTTTTAAGATTTTCGAAGCTTCAAAAAACAAAAATGTGTCAAAAGTAATAAATAAAAGCAGCGTTCAGCTTAAAAATGTCATTAAATTTAAAATTTAGACTTCCCTAAGTACCAAAAAAAGGTGCACCACTAAGATATTATTATAAAAAACATTTATTTGACTGAATAATTTGGTACTCAAATTTGTTATTTAAATACGCCGTTGGCGCGTACTGTGCTTAAATAAAAAAAGTTTTCACCAAAATCGCGAAAACAACAACACTGCTGTGAGTGCAAATTGCATATTCCCAGTGACTATCAAACGGTGCAAACAGTGAAAACTGTTCATTGCCTATTCATAGTCATTATCAAACTGTGCAAACAGCTGTTCAACAGTAAACATAAAAATAGCTTTATGTTTAAAAAGAGCTTTAAAGCTTTTGAAGCCTTTGATTATTCATATTATAAGAGCTTTAAAGCCCCTACAGCATGTTGGACACTGCTGTATCGACAATCAGCTTTGTTTTATCTACCGCCACTACTATCTTATCGACGGCCACTACTGTTTTATCAGCTGAGCATGTAGAGTGTTTTAATTTAAAAAAAAAAAAGTTATGAAGCATACAATAATAACAAACAATCAATTATTTTTAAACTTGCATGCGCGTTTCAACACTGCAGTTTTAAAACTCAACACCATCGCGCTGCACTATACTATCAGCTGCTCAGCACTTTTCAACACTTCATTTTTATACATGTATTCTTTGTTTTGATACATGTTTTTGTTTTTTTTTTGTTTTAAATTAATGACTGATATTTACTATATACCAATTCAATTAAGTTTCTAATTTATTTATCAAAATGTTACGGCGGCATTCAAAAGTGATAATACGTTGTTTGATAGTGCTACCATTATTATTACTGCTCGACATACTTGGCGTGTTTACACATTTCTTTGAGAAAGATTTCGAAAAGCATTTCTACTATCCCGTAAACTCATTAGGGCGGTGGCAATATAATGAAGATAATGTTTATTTTCCAACAGTCTCAAACGAAGCGTTTAACTATAGTTTTATACTGCAACCAAAGATTGGATCGTCATCATCATCATCATCAATAATGAAGCCACGTTTGACCATATTAATCAAATCGGCCACTGCAAATAGCGAACGCCGCAAAGCAATACGACAAACTTGGGGTTATGAAAATCGTTTCTCAGATGTTCATGTACGTCGTGTGTTTATGCTTGGCCTACCACCGTCTAGCGACAGCAATCAAATGGATATAATTACCCAAGAGTCTGTACAATATAATGATATTGTGCAGGCTGATTTTCAGGACGCTTACTTCAATAATACCATTAAGACAATGATGTCAATGCGTTGGGCCAGTGAACGTTTTAACAATAGCGATTATTATATGTTTGTCGATGATGATTACTATGTATCGGTAAAGAATGTTTTACGCTTTCTGGGGCGCAACGGTCACAGCAATCAGCCAAAGAATGATGGCAGTGCATTGCTTTTTGCCGGTTATGTCTTTCAGTCAGCACCATTGCGTCATAAATTCAGCAAATGGTACGTATCGCTACAAGAGTATCCATTTGATAAGTGGCCACCGTATGTTACGGCCGGTGCCTTTATTATGTCACGTGCCGCATTGCTGCAGATGTACACAACAAGTCGTACGTTGCCGCTGTTCCGTTTCGATGATGTATATCTGGGCATTGTTGCGCTCAAAGCAAACATTCCAGTGCAGCATTGTGATAATTTCTTTTTTAATCGACCACGTTACAAGGGACCGGATAGCTATAGTAATGTGATTGCTACGCATGGTTTTGATGATCCAGTTGATATGGAACGCATATGGAACGAATGTCGCTCGTCCAATTATGCGTAGTTAAGAAATGTAAGCAATAAAGTATTTTTTTCAAAGAGATTCTAAAAGATGAACAACATATACTATACATGCATATGTAATATACTGTTTAACCTACTCTGTCAAAAATTACAAACACAATACAAAACCCAACTTAAAATTACAACGTAAATATAAAAACAAGAAAAAAAATTTACTTCGGTTGGACCGAAGCTTATATACCTGTCACACATCATTTGGCGTGGATAGATCTGTGTAGATCGTGGATTTGTATTTAATTTTATCTTACAATACTAAACAAATTAAAAATATTCTTAAAAATTAAGAAATGGCACCCTATATTCAATTTTAAGCTGAAGATTTAAGAAGCATAATCAAAGCATTAGCTAAATAATCTTAAAGAACTTGACAAAATGTTGTACGTTTGTATGGGGGCTATACCTTAAATTGGGCGTGGCACATTAATTTTAACATTGAAAGTAAACAGGACCTAGAATAGCTTAAGTTTAAAATTTCAGCGCAATATCTTTAAAATTAAGCAAATAAATTGCGCAGCAACAAACAGACCGATAGCATAGGAACTAAATCGATTCGTCCCGTCGAGGTGACCAAGAATACGATGCCTCCTTTAATGCGATACACACTTTACGACAAACTGAATATACCTGTTTCACACTATGTGTGACAGGCATAATATAATGCATATGCATACAATTGTACATAGTAGTTTAAAAAATTGACTGCCATTTAACTTGTACAAATACTAAAGTTTGTAAATAGTTAATTAGTTTTCTACAATATAAAATTGATGTAGTTTTAATTGTAAAAAATGTATGTATATTTATTAAAAGCAATCTTATAAAAATCTACTTTAAACTACTATATATAACATTTCATTTGTTCTGTTCACAAGCTTTGGACATAAACTTCGGCTTCGGCGTCTTCTGCTCGTTAAATGTTTCTCATAGGAAATTCAGTTATTTTTATAATTTTAAATTAAAATTATTATTTTTAAATAATCGCCTATATTTGAATTTTTTTTGTACGTTTATTTGCTAAAATATCTAGCACGAGTTGGCGTTTACAAAAATAGAAGAGAAAAAAAAAAAGTCAAACATTTTTCAATTTAATATTGGTAGCCTAATTGTGAGCCATCTTGACTAAAGCGATGCGGAAACGGCGCAGGTGCAAAAGGAACAGGTGGTCGCCAATTTGCTGGAGGCGGTCGTGGTGGTGGTGCCGGCAGTCCTGGTTGCCATGCGTTAGGCGGTTGCATCATACGTGGTGGTGGTGGAATACCCATAGCTGGTGGTAAAGGTGGCTGTCCGCCAGCCATTGGTGGCAACGGCGGTGGCGGTATTATTGCAGGGAATGGAGCTGGTTGTGGTACTGGTGGCGGTGGCACCATTATATTCGATGCAGTTACTGGCGCTACAGGTGGCGGCGGTGCTATCATTGGTGGTGGCATCATTTGTCCCGGCATAACAGGCATAATATTATTTGCCGGTGCATCAGCGAACAATTGATGCGGACGATCGGCATGTGCTGATGGGTTTTGTGCAGCTAATAAACGCTCGGCAGCCGAACCGTGTCGTTCACCCTTTGAATCTTTCTTAAAAGCGTATGAAACCGATATAGGTCGATTACAAAGATATTGTCCATTCATGGCATCCACAGCTGCATCAGACGCTTCAAAACTGGCAAAATTCACAAATGCAAAACATTTCGATCGGCCAGTATCCGGATCACGTATGATTTTTGGTGTTTGCAATATAACGCCAAAGGCGGAAAATGTGTCGTAAAGCAATTTTTCGTCAACTTCCAGATCTAAATTGCCAATGAAAATATTCGCACCAACATCCAAATTCTTTTGATGTGCCGATGCTTTATTCACGCGTATAGGTTTCCCGTACAATTTTATCATGTTCATAACTTTAATCGCATAGTCAGCATCCTCCTCGGTAAGGAATTCAGCGAAACCATAGCCCTGATGCATTTGTGTAACACGATCCTTGGGCATATGAACGTTTACTAAAGTGTGTAGACAAACAAATAAAAAAAAAGAACATATAAATGAAACATTTTATAATTATTCCGTTTTATGTAACTTACCAACTGGACCGGCTTGCACAAATAATTCCCATAGCAATGTTTCAGTCACTTTGTCGTCCAGACCGCCGACATAGATTGTCGCATCTGCAAAGCAATAACAAAAAAAAAAAAAAAAAGCGCAAACAACGTGCACATTTATTTCAAAAAAATTTCAAATAACAAAAGCGTTATTAATAATATATACCTTGATTGCGTTCAGCAATAGGACCGGCTGCCATAGTAAGCACGAACACTAAATAAAACTAAATATATTAAAACTACAATTAAAAATTGCGCTAAAATATGATTGTTTTCGTTGTCCGGTCGGCAGCAGTGGCAACAACTATTCTCTTTTACTCTCCTCCTCTCAACTTGTACTTGTATGCATGGTGCTTTTCAACACTGATCTAAAAACAGAGTTGCTATCGACAGACAGCTGTACATGTTACCATCTCGCTTACACACACTGTCTTAATATACGCGCTCCTGTGAAATGGCAAGTGCTGCGCGAAAGTGTCGAATTGAATGAACGCCCGACGCCCACCCCCACCCGCTGTAGTCTATCGAATAGATTTTTTTTTTTTTTTATATAATGTCCACTTTGTTTTCGTCGTCGTCGTAGTCGTCGTCGTCGTTTGTTGATGAAGAAAAATTTCGTGTTTCATACCAAAGAAGTGTTTAATAAAAAAAGTAAAAATAAAGAAAAAGCAAAATACATTAAAAAATTAAAGTTGTAATGACTCTAAAATAGTGCAGTGAAAATAATGAATTGTCATCAGATTCTTAGTGGCGCTTGCAATGCTGGCGACCGGTGCTTTGCCATCGGATCTGTGGAAGGCATACCGTTCACGGTGAGAGAAATCAATGAGACATTATTGGTTACGGTGCTGTTCTGTTCTGTTGTTTTACGTCCGTGACCGCACCGCGGAGCGCGTGCCAGCCAGTGTCACAGTGGAGCACGTCATATATACTCGTACATATGTACATATATATATATATATATATACATACATATGTATATACTAGGCGCAATTAGCAGCAAATTGTGCTGGTCGCATGATAAATGCAAATATTAAAATTATTTTTTGTCCATCCAGGGGAATTAATGTATTGCTGTTTACTGTGCAGCAGCAGCAGCAGCTTAGCTGGGTGAAAAGTAATCATGATATAGAGAATATTTTAATGAGTTTCAATAACAACGACGCGACGAAGACGACTGACTACAAAAAAAAAAAAAAAAAAAAACGCAAAGAAACACGATTTTTTTCACTCTCATTTTATTTATTTTTATTACAATATGAACATTTTGTTTTCTTTCTATATGGCATAAAACTAAAAATATGTGCAATATGCATATTATTTGTTTGTTCTTGATTGTTTTTCGAATGTGAATGTGCGACCAGCAAGTGGGAATATTATATTTTAAGGTCGCCGTCGTTGTCGCCGTCACCGTAACTCGATTGATGCTGACGACGGGCAGAAGTGGGGTGGGTGGGTTATAAGTCACACAGGCACCCAAGGCATCAATTAGAATTGCCAGCGAATATCTATTTTTTTCGTTTAAATACCCTACACAAACATACACATACACGCACGCTTTTCAATAAAACGGCATAGTACATTTGTTGGCAAATTGGAAACACATAAAAGGTTTTTTTTTTAAATAATTATTTCAACATAAAATGTAGTCATATATTAATACTAATTATAATTAGCAAACAAAATTCTAAAACAAAAATTAAAAAAAAACAATACACGTAAGAGCTCAAGTCGACAAACTCAACTTTAGTATACCCTGCACAGCAATCCCAAATATAATCGCAGCATTTCGAATAGTTTTCGGGCATTGTCCCAAGACCCACAGCATATTATATACTAAGCAGCACTAGGTAAAATTTTCACTATGTAATTTAGGTTCCTTCCAAATCCCAGATTCATTTGACCGTTCATATCTTATAAAAACTCCAAGCAAACAGTGGTTCATAAATAGAAATTTTGTAAAAAAAAAAACACCGTCGTGCTGACACCATAACACGTTCAAGAAGTGTTGCTAGCTGATTTTTGCATTTTTATTATCATAAGATACCACAGGTAAATAAAAACAGAATTTGCTAGAACTAATGTGGCATCAAAATACAGTAAAAAAAAAAAAAAAAAACAAATCAATGTTCTGATGTTCTTGTAAAAAATATAATTCTTACAAGCTGATATATTAATCGAAACACAAAAAGAAGAGTATCGATAAGTAATTTGTGAAAACCTATAATTTAACTTAAGTTAGGCTCGGACGATTTTGGTTCATTGCATGTTGTATAAATAAGTAATTTGATGAACCCCTTCCATCGAGCCGATCACGCCAATTTATAGTTTAGAAGTTTTTCGATGACAGTGACGTAATAATTGTACTCCTAATCGAAATAATTAGACTCTTAAGAGTATCGTAATTGGAACAACTACTTGCGGAGTGTTTATAAATTTGTAACATTTCAAAAACTTACCGAAACATTTCATAAAAGAATATTCAAGTACTTCGCAAAAAATATCGAAATGTGCTGTGCAGTTGTTTATTTTATTTTTTTTTTTTTGTGCAGGGTATAACATTTTTTAATAGTTGATTTTGTAGCATTTAATTTTGATTGTAAAATTTTGTTTAATCAAATCGGGAAAATTGTTTTCCTTTCAACATTAAAATTTATTTAAGTTCTACTTAATTAACACATCATTTAATTGTTAAAAATATGGACACACCTTGTGACAACTTTTGTTTTATTTTTCAATGTCTGGTTAAGCACTAATTCGAATAATGAAGAATTATTTAAAATAAACTTAATTACGCTATTTACGATTAATAGGTACTTATATTATATTTCAAGTTATCTTACACCACCTATCGTATTATGTGGCTCGGCAATAAGTTTCTAATCTTTATTTTACAACTTTAATTGATTTTATAGATTTTGTTAAAATTGTTTAGAGTTTCTAGATAAAAGAAAAACATCAAATAACTCACTTGAATTGAATTTTGTGCAGTAGAAGGGCACACAAATACGACAAAGCCGCACCGCATGTACATTACTTTTCGCTTGCTTAATTTGCTCTTGGGTTTTAATATTTTTTTTATACACGTCACTCATAGTGTAAAAGGGTATATTCAGTTTGTCAAAAAATTCGTAACGCATGAACGGAGTCACCCCATAGAAGCCTATAAAGCATATATATATATCCTTGATCAGCTCGACGAGACGAGTCGATCTAGCTATTTCCGCCTGTCTGTCTGTAATTACACGTTTCATTTGCTCAGTTTTACAATGACCCATGGTTAAGGTGGGATCTCTATAACATGTAACTTTTATAGAAATTTGCCTCTAAATTTTGGAGAATTTGTATAGAAAAATGTTTATTTATTATAGCAACATAAGATCACAATAGGAAACACGATTAAAGTAGGCTCATTATAGCACATAATCCGAAGAGATAGTCTAATCATCGTGTGACGAGTATTTATGATTTGGTTCCACCAAAGTTAACGTTTTTCCTTTGTTTTTTGTTTTTTTTTTTTTTTTTGGACTGCCTAAATGCTCGATCGAGAGTTTAGTTTAATTTAATTTATTTTTGTTTTGTTTTTTCTTTTTCGTGGAACTGTCATAAATTGTCGTACGTGGTTATCACGTTGCCAGCACATTTGACGATCTGTTTATTTTTGTGCGAGTTTTATTACGTACGTAACATGCACAATAGAGAGCGACCGGGTGTGCGGTCTATGAGTTGGTCAATTGAAATTCATATGATATTAACCAAGCAACCAACTAATCAGCCAAGCAGGCAACATGCATGCGCAAATCGTAGAGTATAAAATTATAGTAAAGTAGAGTAGGGTAGCGGGACTGAGACAGAAGCTTATGGCTAGGAACAACGTTGACGATTGCAACTGTTGTGGGCGATTTCAAGGCGTTTAGTTTTTTTATATTTCTTTTTTTTTAGGTCAAACCAAGTAATATTGATTTTTCAAAAGCATAAGCATATCTTCCTTACTAACATATCTTGCATATCTTATCTAAAATATACATACTATGTTATAGTATATATGTATAGTATAGTATATTTGTTATTTTTAATTTATACTTATATCAACCTTGTTCTCTTTTTTTTTTTTTTTTTTTTTTTTTTTTTCTATTTGTACGTTTAGGCCTATGCTGCTGGCTGCAATGTCGTTATATTGGCAAGCACATTTGAACGCGTACAAATCATACCTGGAGCCAATCATGGTTATGTCAAGATCTCTGCACTGGACTGCAGCACAGATACGGGTAAAATCGCTGCAGCATATGAGCATAAGATATGCATTTTCGAACCGACGCCGGTACTTGAATCGAGCAAACGAAATACACATTTCTTAGATTACAGGTAAACACTTTTTTCGATTTTTTCGATTGAGTAAAAACTTTATGCAAAAATTTACTGTTTTTTAGATGGGTTCAGACAGGCTCGTTTACAAGTCATTCAAACATTATAACATTGTCATGGAATCTGGAGGGCACACGCCTACTTACCGGTGGCAATAATATACAATTGTGGAAAAGTAAATCTCCGCAAAATCAGGAAGAGGAGAGTACAGGTGTTAAATTTGAGATTGGTGGTGGTGAGAGCAAAGACACCAAAAGCACTAATGCCTCGAACGTTGATGATTCATCGACATGGGAAAATATCTGGTCCTGTCAGACCGCGATACCTATTTATCATATGGCGTTCAGTCCGGATGGCACTTTATTTGCTACTTGCGGACGCAATGATAGACTTGTTAAGATCTGGTATGAGAATAAGCAAGTGCTTTTTCCCACTAAAAACGCTAAGCAGCAGCCGCTACACCATCATCAGCAGCAACATCAGCCGCAGTCGAGTATTTGCAGTGCTGAAGATGGCGAACTAAATTTTACTTACGTTTACATTGCTCATCCACGTGCTGTATCCAATATCGTTTGGCGTAAGACAAGCAAATACATGCCCAAAGGTTCCGTCGCAAATATGCTTGTCACTTCGTGTTTAGATAACATTTGTCGCATTTGGATAGAGACGGTGCTGCCGGATGATGGATTAGTCAATATGACACAGTTTGATCCATTGGCATCGCAGAATCCAAAACTTCGCACACATCGCCATAAGCATCGCTTTATGCAGCGTCTTAAACATATGAAGACCTGTTTTCATATACGCAGACACATGAAAGCCGGTGCAAGCACAACCAGTGGTACCGGCACAGGAATTAGTGGTTTAGGTGCTGCAGGCAGTTCGCCTGCAAGCATTAACAATTACCAAGGACCGATACCTTCGTTACCTTCTTCCTGTAGCGTTCATGATTTTCATTCATACGGATTTCATGGTGCCGGTATGACACCTGGTATGCACTTTCATTTGGCTGCGTCAATAAATGCTGAAACCGACATACCGCTAGTGCCATCAATGCAGTCTTCGGATCCAGCCAGTCAAAATGTTTTCATATTACATTGGCTCAATAACAAAGAAATGCACTTTACGCTTCAAGCCGAGGCAATTTTGCAAGAGCTAACTAAAAAAGTTATTGATGAGGAAAACAATGGTAATGGTAATGGAAGCGGAGGTGCTGGCGGTGGTGGTAGCTCTGCCGGAGGTGGTGTTGATGTACCAGATGAGCCAAATAAGAAATTTATGCGTGCTGCATCTAAGTCAATTTCGGTGGAGGATAGTAACGAGGAGTATAGCAAGTATTCGCAGCATACGGCCACTGGGGCTGGCCTGCAAAATATGAACTCCATGTCGAACACCACTTCCCAAAATTCTCTCAATAATGAAACGGCACACAATCCAATAACGCAACTAGTGGATTCTCTTGACAATAAAATCGAGTGTTTACTGCGTGATTGGCATCAAAGTCCAGATTTACTATTTGCCATACATCCAGTTGACGGCAGCTATCTAATATGGGTCATTGAGTGGCTTGACGACTACTATCCCGGTTCGTTTCGGCAAGCACAGGTTTCCTTCTCAACGCGTATACCATCAGCATTTCCGCTTGGAGATGCCATGTCTATGTCGACTACGGTCAGCTTGTTTAATACGGGTACGCATCCATTAGCTTTTCGCGACATAGCAAATAATGTGAAGAGCAAAGATGAATTTAATAAAAATACCGACGATGCATCAATTAAAAGCGATACATCGTCACAACATAACTCAACATCGGAAAAACGAGACGAAGCACCAGCAGACGCAAGTCTTAGCGTGGACAATCCGAGCCAGGAAGCTAATGCAACAGTACCATTAAATGTTTCACCATCAGTTTCAATGGTCACTAAACACTCCAACGGCACGCTTAACCTCTGGCAACTAACGTTCGCGTTTAAGACGAAATTTACGCAAGTTTTAAGTATTGGGCATGTCAGCCGTGCCTCTGGACATCGGTTCCGTGTTAACGATATTACATGCCATCCGGTATTACCGTTATTAGTCTCTACCTCGCATCACAATTTGCCTGATTCTGAGACCAAATCGCCGACATCACCATTCGATAATCCAATTGTCACAACAAACACTGAAAAAGATGTTTTCACGCCGACTGGTTTCTGTTCGGAATTAATTTTATGGCGTGTTGATTCGGTTGGGCCTCTCTGTCATTCTGGTGGCGTTAGTGAATTAGCGCGCATTAATTCGCCGGAGATATCTGCGTTTAGTAATGTTGCTTGGATACCAACTTTATTACCGAGCACAACGCTAGGCAGCTATAGTAATTCACCATCGGCCTGTTTCGTAGCTAGCGATGGTGAAAACTTGCGCGTGTACCAGGCCGTCATTGATGCACGCACACTGCTGGCCGAAATTTCGTCAGCTGAAAATACAAACATTTTGCATAAGTCGCATTCGTTGACTTCGATGTTGTCAAATGCGTCGTCTACAATGAAAGCACAAAAATCCGCATTGCACGATAAGCTCAAAGTAGTGTCGCAACAATCGACAGCGCGCCCGGGTTGTATACTGCAGCTGGATGCGATATCAGACGCCAAACATGATTGGCAGAATACACAGTTTTTGCATGTATTTCAGGCTCAGCTAATTACCGGTGGCCAGCGAGCTTCTGCCGCTGCAAATGGAAGTGAGGACGATTTGGAACCCAAGATAAATGCACTGCTTGAGTCCGATATGGATGCCATGGTTGATTTACAACGAAATATTGACTTTGAGGAGCCGTTCTACATAGTCAATATAGAAAAGACGTTACGTGGTAGCACCATACATATGTGGCGTATTGTTATCTCTTCCAAACAACAATCGTCGTTTTTATCTGAAACAGCAATGTATGTGCCCGATAGCAACTTGACTCAGGAGCCCGATGAAGCAGAGGCTGCTGGTGCCAGACGTATGTCAATGGGTGGTGATACGCTTCTGGGAAACGACCAATTCGGTAATGAACATGTCGAAGCACCACACATTTCCATCACCACAAAAAAGGTGTGCACGCAGGAACTACCTCTTCCCGATGGTGTCGATGTTATACATGCTTCACCTGCGGCAGGCCATTTGAGTTCATCGTCAATTTATCCAGCTTGTTTCGCACCTTATATTATTGTGACTGCGTGCTCCGACTCTATATCTCGTTTCTGGAAATGCGAACCAGTGGAAAGCAGTCACTCCACTGGTACCAGCGGTTTTATTGATGCAGACACCTACAAGTGGTCTGAATGGAAAATGTTCAGTCGTAAGCAGGAATCAGCAATTGAAATTCCAGGTCAACCGTTGAATATAAGTGCAGCTTATTCCGGACGCATTGCGTGCGCCTATAAGTACGGCAAAAGTTTTACACGTCCGAACAAAGGAGATCCAGATTCACGTTATGTAAATTTATGCGTTGCCATTTACGAGTGCGAAAGTTCCGGTGGTAGCGAATGGGTCCTGGAGGATACAATTCACTTGAAAAATGTGCATTTACCGCGTATTAACATCGGTCATGGCATCGATCTTAGCTACCTTCACGATAACCGTATGTTAGCCAAGAAACAACGACTCAATCAAGTATTGCATACATTTGCACATGATGAAAGCCGTTCACCACGCAGCGGTGAAACAACACCAGAACTGGCCGTTAAGACAGCTACTGGTCTTTTGACCGTACCAAGCTTTAGTACACTTCAATCATTGCGCAAGAGCATCGCTGAGAATGGCAACACCTGTCCTCTCACTCAAAAACATTTAGTGCAACTAGATTGGGTGTCGAAAGAGGATGGTTCACATATACTGACAGTTGCCGTAGGTAGTAAGATTTTATTGTACACACCTGTTTCATCGGACATAGCACAGGCGAACATTAAAGCCATGAAGGAGTCACGTTCCGTAAACCGACCCATTTTGCGAAAAGCCAGTTCTTTGGCTCAGCCAAACTTTGTTGATGAAATACGTTGGATGAAATTGAGACAGATTGATCTGCAGACAGCCGATGGATTGCCGCCATTGCCTATGCAGATTTCATGGGTGCGTGATGGTATACTTGTTGTCGCTATGGACTCAGAGATGCACGTGTATTCTCAATGGAAGCCACACTATAACGCACTCTTTTGCGTTGAGGATGTACCAGACACTCGTAATTTGCGAGACGAAGATTTACGCTCTTTGGCAAATGAGTCGACACAGTTGCGTTTGAAGAATGTTTCTTCAATGCCACTCATTAGCAAAGTCAGCACAGCAAATCTTCAGCTGCTTTCGAACGATAAAAAACGAAAGCTAGGCGCAAGTAGCACGGCCAACTTACAGGCGGGCGCAGGTGGTGATGGCGGATATAGTGACGACTATATGACAGATTTTGGTTTATTCCAAGCGTCACGCATCGCCTGTCCCGTTTTGCCACAATATCATCCCAAACAGCTGATGGAGCTTTTGAATTGTGGCAAAATACGTTGGGTAAAAGCGATATTGGCGCATTTAGTGCGCTGCATGAGTGGACCCAATGTTCTTGGCACAAGCAATGACGAGGAAGGATTCGCGCGACAGGTATGAATATATATTTTTTTTATATAATGAAAACGCAACATTGTTTTAAGTTTTATTTTATTTTCTCATTTAAAGCGTTCATGGTCACGTTCCCGTACGCTTTCTATTAGCTACACGGCTGATGCAAATATACAACCCGAACATCGCGGCTCGACAACACAGATACCAGAAGAACTAATGCTGGACTATGCTGAAATCGCCTCCATTCCGCCACTGCCTCTGTGGGTATTGCTTAACGCTGATAAGGAAACACCCGGACAGTGTAATACAAATTCAGAGGACAACAAAGATTACGATGAACTATTTGATATGAACAACTCGGAGGATAATTTGGATGAGCTACTTGGCGAAAGTGATCAAAAACGTAATGATCGTCGACTTTCGCTGCCGGAAAAACAAAGCATTTCACATTTTGGACCGAGGCAAGGACAATTATTATCGCGACTTTTAACCCACACGCATTTGCCAGGGCTGTCCTCGTTGGATCAGATGCATTTACTGGCGTTGGCCGACACTGTGGCTACGTGCAATACCGATTTTTCGGACAAATTCGCTGCAGACATTGGTAAATCGGCCATACAGAAGGATCAAAGCGCAAATAACGCGCTCACCGACTCACTTGATGACTGTGGTTTACGATTTTTACTGGCCATGAAGCACTTTACCTATCTTTTGCGCTGCCTGCCGCTCAATCAAAGGTCACAGTTCCAGAAGCAGGGCGTTGGCACATCAAACATTGTCTGGGCCTATCACTCGGAAAGCGAAGAAGAGCTGCTCAATCTGATACCATCATATACCAAAGGAGATCTCAAATGGGGTACGTTGCGCGATCTAGGCGTTGGTTACTGGTTAAAGAACATAAATACACTGCGCAGATGTGTTGAAAAGTTGGCCAAGTGTGCATACCAAATGAAACAGGATCCACTCGATGCAGCCATTTATTATTTGGCCATGAAGAAAAAGTCTCTTGTCTGGGGTCTTTTCCGCTCGAAACGTGATGAAAAAATGACGACATTCTTTGGTAATAATTTCGCCGAAGATCGCTGGCGTAAGGCGGCACTAAAGAATGCCTTTGTACTTCTTGGCAAACAGCGTTTTGAACATGCAGTGGCATTTTTCTTGCTTGCGAACTCACTTAACGATGCAATTGAAGTTTGCATGAATAAACTTGAAGATTTTCAACTGGCTTTGATTATTGCACGTCTCTATGAAGGTGACACGGAAACAGGAAAAACTTCCAACTATCACAAACTACTCTACGAACACATATTGGGCAGCGATTCAGATGCGTCACGTTTCGATATAACCAAAGCACATCCCGATCCATTCTTACGTTCTATGACATATTGGACGCTGAAAAAGTATCAGGACAGTTTGAATACACTGCTGCTGAATGGGGTTGGCAGTATGCATAGTTCCTATCGAGAGGAAGATTTACTTAAATCAGAATCACCAAATGCCACGAATCCGAATGTTTTTAATTTCTACATATATTTGCGAACACATCCGTTGCTCATACGTCAGAATATTGCATTGACGGCACAAGAAAAGAAAATTGCGCACGTTGCTCTCTCCGGTTTCAATTATGCTGGTGACAAGGCTACGGCCGCGTCAAAAACTGCTAATGATAAACAGTTGCAACTGGAAGATTCCATTACATCAATTGAGCGTCAATTATACTTTACTACGGCACATGGTCATTTTAAGTCAGGCTGCCCGGCGTTGGCACTTGAAGTGTTGAACAAACTGCCTATGAAGATTTTAGATGATTCAAGTAGCAGTGTTGAAAGTCAATCGCAGGATAACGATAAAGACGATTTGATAAATACTGGCATTATGGAATGGGGCGTATCTGAACCCAAGACTGCAAATGATATTTCATCGGCTGCGGCATTCGATTGGAGTGCACCGGTATCGACAATAGAGGACAAATTTGAAATTAAATGGGAGGATGATGACGAAGCGGAAGCGGATGAAGAAGATGATGATATTGGTAATAATTTTAAAGCACCTGCTATATGCGCAGAGAGTGCAAAGGTGTCCACAAAAACGAATGAGGCCAAAATGGACATAATGGCGCAGCAACTTAAATTCGTAGCGTGCCTAAAAATATTGATGGAAGAACTATCCACTTTGGCAACCGGGTTCGAAGTTGACGGTGGACAGCTACGCTATCAGCTGTATATCTGGCTAGAGCGAGAAGTAGAAGCATTGAAACAGCTTTGCAACTATTGCAGTTCAGAGTACGTAGACTCTGATGAAACGGCATCTGATCCGACAAAAGATAAGGATATGAATGCATCGATATGTGCAATTTCAGAGCGTCCGACATTGCATGAAATTCTCATGCAGGAAAAGCAGGACTTTGAGGCAAAAGTAATGCGTGCCGCTAAACGTAAGCGTTGGCTCAAAGGTAAAAATGATATAATTATTGTTTTTAATAAGTTTTTATTTTATTGATTTTTATTTTTATTTTGCAGCAAACGAAACTTTATTGCGTACGCTACTAAGTTATTGTTCTTTACATGGTGCAAGCGGTGGAGGCTTGGCATCGGTGCGTATGGAACTGGTATTACTGCTGCAGGAATTGCAACAGGAAAAAACGCAACAGCAGCTACTCAGTCCGCTTCCCTTCCCAACAACGCTACCGCTACTGAGCGCATGTGTTGCTGGCAACAAAACGGTCATAGCCGATCCCATAAAGTATTTGCAGTCGCAGACTGTTGACATGCTACAAAGTATTATTAAAATAATGCCGTTCCCCGGCATGGATACCAGCACCTTCTGCGAAATTTTTGTATTGCGCGATCTGGCTATTGCGTTATCTTCATGCATTTACCAATCGTTGTGTGACTCAGAGAGTTTTGTAGTCAACAACTCATCGCTGAACGGCTACCCCAGTCCAGGCATTGAAAATATTGCCAAGATAAACTCGTCATTTGAATGTTCCTATTTGGTGGGTGGACGCAATGCGTTCAACCGTCGCCGTAAGTACTCGACGGACGAACCGGCAGGCATTTGTACAACGCCATCAAAGTGGCCAGGTGTAACCAACCTACGTGCGCTATTGGCACGCGAAAAGGATGAGGATGTGCCAAAGCTGAATGTTTTGTTATTAGAGTCGTTTATCTCGACATACATGGCTTTGGTAATATACTCGCTATCGACATGTGATAGTCGACTGCTATACCGTTTAGCAGGCCAATTATTCTCAAATGATACTTGGTCGATACTCTTTGGTGGTGGTATGAAAAAGTTGCTCATTAAACCAGCACCACCACAACAACAGCAGCAGCCACATCAAGTTGTAAGTTATACGGCGAGTGAAGAGACAGCAGCAGCAGGAGCTAACGATGCGACAGACGAGAATAGCGTCTGGAATGCAGTTACATCAATTACAAAGCAACGCATGAGGCTGAACATGAAAATATTGGGTAATTTTGGCAACAGCAGTGCCTCGAACAGCATGAAAGAAGACAAGCCGACTTATCGCGAACAATTTGTACCGCCGGAGACATCGATGTTGTCTTATTTCCTGGCGAAACCGACGAATACAGGGACAGCAGGTGCGTTTTAAATTTCACGACAAATTGTTATCTTTTTATATAACTAAAAATGAGTTTTTTTTTTTTTTTTTTTTTTTTGCAATTACAAAAGATTGCGACGACTATGACACAGATGACTCACACGAATCTGATAACGAGGAGGAAGAGGAAGAAGATATGTCTACGGATATAAACACAAGCCGCAACCAAAGCAAAAACAAAGATAACACGGAACACACCAATGCCATGTCCTATTCATGGAGTATTTTACGCTTAGCTTTAGTCAAGATAATAATAAGCAAGGTGCAGGAGTTTATAAATGTGGCTGGCATAGAACTGCAAGGTAAGGCACTTGGTATGCACGTATTCTTGCGACTATATTTATAGCGGCAACACTTTACTAACATGCACATTGCATACATTTTAGATCTGCCCGTAATTAGTCCTTTATCGCACGAGGTGCTGCGTACGCTTAACCGTTGGCAAGAGTTTGCGTTAAACGATTTAATTGCACGTGGCCCACCTACACGTAACTATATACCTGGCTGTTATGCAGAGAGTGGTATACATGGTCTGGCGATACATAAATATCGTTCATTATTAAACAAGGACAACACTCCGTTTGTATCAAGTTCGGCCGCTGGACCTATACGCCGATTGTGGAATTATTTGGTGCGTCAAGAAGCAGCACAGGATGTTTTTATTAAGAGCATATTCGGTAAGAATCCAGAGACGACAACACGTAGCACACACAATGACAATGATGTGGATGAGGGTAAGTTACATAAAATAAACGCAAAGAATATAAAATAATATTTAATAATTTACAACATCATAGGTCAATCACACTCGACCAACGAAAATCCGGATCATATACGCATCATACATAAGGATCATGAATCGATTTTATCGTTCTGTTTGAAGAACAGTACTTCTTCAATGATTGCGTTCGCTAATCCTCGTGAGATACAAGAATTTGATATATCTTTGCTACTTGAGTCGCCCAATTGGTATGAGGACGAATGTGACTATGATATGTTAAATCTATCCAAAGATGCTGATCCGAATAGTTCAAGTTTTCTGATAATACAAACCCAAGAGCAGTAAGTATAAATACATTAAATACATTATGTTGTATGTATGTAAATCATAATCATTTACAGGAATCAATATGGCGCCAGTACAACGCAATCCGATTCAACTATTAGCAATCAATCGCCATCGCAATCTGGACGCGGCACTTCGATGGTGAGTAAGAGCAGCAACAAAATCAAACATTCGGAAAGTACTATTGATGCAAGGAACATGAAAGTAAAGCATAAGTTTTGTGCTTCTCAGATATTACGACACAGGATCGACAATGTGAAACGCATGAGCGCACATCCGCTAATGCCGCTCTATTTGACTGGTGGTCAAGATGGATCAGTACAGATTTGGGAATGGGGACATCAACAACCAGTATGCTCACCACGTCCATCGGGCACCTTTGCCAAAGTAACACGTTGTCGCTTTTCGGAACAGGGTAACAAATTCGGCATCGGCGACGGTGATGGTAATTTGAGTTTGTGGCAGGCTGGTATTGCTTCGCAGAATAATCGTTCGTTCATTGTAAGTATGCTGCGATCAAATATTATTAATTAAACCTATTTGCCTGTTTTCTTTTAAATATTTATATATATATTATTTTGAAATTTAGACATACCAATGCCACAATAAAACGCTCTCCGATTTCGTATTTCTTGGCTCGTGTAGTCTTTTAGCCAGCGGTAAGCGTACAAAGCCAGTTTGCCAGCTTTGTGCTATGTATAGATCTGGACATCTTATATTTGTTTCTATAATACTTGAACTTGAACTAAATTTTTACATTTCAAAAAATTTCAGCTGGTCAAAGTTCTGAGAATAAAAACATAAACATTTGGGACACTTTGCTACCGCATAAGAAATCATGCGTGTCTGGTAAGAACCATACGCTCAATCAATCAATCATTAGGCGTATTCCTTTTTTTTGTTTGTATGCTCTTCACACATTGTGTAAATAAACTAAACTAAAAAAAAAAAACATGTAGTAGGAAATAGCTTGATGCGACAAGTAATGGCTACATGTCTGCGTTTTATGTAATATCAAAACTAATTTCGTTGAGTGAAGAGTATTACAGCTTCGGTGGTATCGAAGTTAACAATTTTATTATTTTTTTTTTTTTCGCAGCTTTTACTTGTCACGATCAGGGTTCATCATGTTTAGTGTTTGCGCCACAGCATCAACTGTTAATATCCTGTGGCAAACGTGGCGACGTTTGTGTATTTGATGTGCGACAACGAGCCTTGCGGCATCGTTTCCAGGTGCGATAACACACAAATTATACAAATGTAACAGTATTTAACTTGAATTTCACTATTCTTTCTGTTTTTAGGCACACGATAGTACCATAAAATGTATTGCTTTGGATCCACATGAAGAATTTTTTGTGACAGGCTCCATTGAGGGTGACATTAAGGTATACGAAGAAGAATTCAATAATTTATGTGATGAAACTTTATTTATATTTTTTCTTATAAATATTTATTATAGATATGGGATTTAAATCAGTTTATGCTCATGAACACTTTTGCCGGCGAGCATGCAAAGAATGGCTTTTTCAAGCATACTGGCCAGGGTGTTAGTCAGGTGTATGTTGATCCATTTGGACGTTTGTTCTCTTGCGGTTCCGATGGTTGCATGAAAGTGCGTTTACTAGTTGAAAAGGACACTATTGTTCACTCTTTGTATTAATGTAAGTGTCAATGCCAAAGCGCTTCACTTAGATATAGTACTACATATGTATGTGATTAATTAACAAATATGTACTATGTATACGCACGCACGTTAGTCTAGTCCAGTTATCTAATGTGTATGTCTGTTTTTATTTTTTAAACTATGACAGGTGATGCGTTATCTAAAATTATAAATAATTATTACTACTACTACTACAACAACAAGACATTCTTCAGTATGGTAAATTAAATGTATTTGTATTATTATTATTATTTGTTTGTGCAAAAAAAAAAAAAAATTGTATATGTATGTTATAAAAATATAAAGAAATTATATAAATATTTAATTAAAATATATTAAAAGAATATTAAGCCAAATAAATAATGTCTTTTTTTTTCATGGAATGTAATTTTAACTGCTGCGCTTATTTGAAAAAAAAAAAAAAAAAAAAAACGCTTTCGAAATTCAGTCGATTACCTCGGATCCAAACGGAAAAGTTAATGTTCTAGTATGGTCGGCACCAAATCCAACTATTAATACCATACGGAATTTATAAAAACGAAGTGAATGGCCAAATATTGAACTGGCAGTTCGAAAGCTTTGTTAATTTGCGAACTCGAATTTAAGAAGCTTTTATGAAATTTTTTGTGTATAACCTAAAACGCATGCAACTGTCAAATTTTTTTTAGAACTTATAACAGACATAACCTCATTTCAAGAATTTTGGTAATATCAGCCATATCCATGTGTCGTGTGCACTTTTGGTTTTCAATTTTTCTGGGAGAAACTCTTTAGACGACTTTTAGACAAGCCTAAGCTATCGGGTTCATTTTTACGTATCAATTTTTATGAAAAATATGGAAAATTAATGCGTTAGTGTCTCGGAAAGTTCTATTTCGAGAATAGTTGAGCGTACCATAATAATTTCTATTAAATTTTTCTATACCTCTCGCACATTTACGAGCAGTCCAAAGGGCTAGATTTTCATGCCATGTTTTTAAGTATGTTGTACAAACTCAGTCAAACTTTATTTGAAATTTTTAAAACAAATATTTTGTACAGACTACTTGCGACATAAGAGTAGGAAAGTGAGCAAGTGATGCCGCATTTTTTCATCTTGCATATATGTGACCAAAACCTAACACATACATATGTAGAATATGTATGTGCCAATAAAATATTGTGTAAATAAAATATTACCTATTATTAAATACTAAATTATCATCAGTACACATTTTTTCAAGGTTGCCGCTACAATTTGAATGCTTCCGATGCTTTTGACACGGCTTGAACTCATCGGTATCTACGACAAACGTATTGCTAAATGGCGCATAACGGTAAACAACACCGCAACATATTTCGACTTTAACTAAGTCTTGCTTCTCGAAAAATGGAATGTTACTTTCATTCATGCGTCGTCTATTCTTAGCTGGCGGTAGCATGCGTCTACGATAACTTCCCGTAATTTGGACATGCTTGTGCTCTAATGAAGTTGCTGTTGATGTTGCGCTGGGTGCAGCAGCTTCAGTTACGGCTTGTTTCCTTTGTGCTGCAAGTGCTTGCGTTCGAGATTCTTCAGATAACGGTGGATCAACTTTAGACGAGTGCTTCTTAAATTTATTATATTTTTCAAGTTTGGAACGTGATTGATGATTCGGTCCATTGGCTGATTTTGATATTTTTGCAAATCTTACAGTTTTTGGAGTCATATTTTCGATTCTTTTGAAAGATTTTAGAAAACAGAATGATTAAGCTCTGCGGTATTACAAAAATAAAAAGAAAAAACTAAACTATTTTTTTTTTTTTTAAATATTAAAAAATATCAAATTATTAAAAATGAAAAACTAATTTCTAGTTTTTATTACCGTTAATTACTTGTCGTATATTGCTAGCGCTGCCATCTGGCGAATTTTTTTTTGTGCTACCGTATTTTCTGTCACTTTGTACTATGTTTACTGTACAGCCTTATAAGCCATGTTATAAATTGTATGTGTGTGTGTGTGACCTTGCAAAACGCAAAAACAAAACAAAATCGACGCATTTAGAATATTCCAACAAGAATTCAACTAAAAATCGAATTGGATAAAATTGCTTAAAATTTCTGTAAAATACAATAACAGTATGAGCCAAGTTTCACAGCCGCCGATATTACAACAGCAACAGCAGCGAAAACAGCAGCAGCAGCAACAACAACGCTGTCTGGCCGCCTTTGATTTTGATTATACGGTGGTCGCGCAAAACACGGATACTGTATGCCGTGATATATTACCACCGGAGAAAATAACCGGCAAAGAATTAAATGATCTAATGGATGTCGGCTGGACTGAGTATATGGCTGAGGTGTTTCGTTTGCTTCATCAGTCGGGTGTCACATCGGCACGCATACGAAACACAATTCGCGGCATACCAGAAGTACCGGGATTTGTGCGACTGCTAAAACGTTTGCACAAACAGTATCACTTTGATTTAATCATTATAAGTGATTCGAATAGTGTTTTTATTGAGGAATGGCTGCAGGCGCACGGTTTATCCGATTGTTTTGTTGGCATTTTTACAAATCCTGCAAAATTTGATGCCGACAGTGGTTTGTTGCGTCTACAGCCATATCATCAACAGACCGAATGTAAGCTCAGCGCACCGAATCTATGCAAGGGACGTGTTCTCGAACATTTCGTTATAGAACAAGATTTACGCAATAATATACGCTACGATCAAGTATTTTATGTTGGCGATGGAAAGAATGACATCTGCCCAGTGTTACGCCTACGCTGCTGTGACTATGCCTGCGCTCGTGTTGGATTTGCAATGGAAAAGAATCTCGTAAAGAATCGTAACAAATTAAAGTTGCGCGCATCGTTACTCTTATGGACGAGTGGATTTGATTTACTTGAACAATTCGAAGGGCTACCAGCCTTGCAAAGAAGCCATCATCAAACTGAAGATGGTATTCACGTAGACGTAAAAAATGATCAAGCTACATCGAAAGCTGTTAGCAATAATGATGATGCCAACACTAGCTTACAGTAAATACTTACTTCTGTCATTTAAAATGTTGCAGTTAGCCAAATTAAAAAAAAAAAAAAAAAAATAAAAGAAAAAAGGAAGTTAATTTTTGTGTATTTCCTGCTTTTGTACAAATTTATGTATAACATACCTACAAGAAGTTTATTATTAGATGTGAATTTATTATTATGTATGTATGTATATTTATAAAATTAGGATAATCATTATATACTATATATTTGTGTACCAAACATATACAATATACGAACATATGCATGTAATGTAAACAGAATTTAAATATTTTCAAATTAACTTGACAAGGAAATGCCGTAAGTATGTCAGTAATGTTCAGGAAACGATACTTACTAATATAAATTTTGAATAGACGTGGAAAGATGGCTCAGTGATAGTATGAAATGCTTAACTTCAATATCATTTCATAAAAAGAAATTAGCAAAATAAATTGATTGTCTTTATCTGTCGAGGTATCAATCGATTTTAATTTCTACGTTTGATGTAGCTTTAATAGTCTCTAAAATTTATTCTACGCGACAAACAGTACTGTTTGAAGAGTAACTACAGCTCATTGTTTTACAGGCGGACATGCTAGAAGACAAAAATTTTTAAGTTTATCAACAAAGAACCAAACACTGTAAATAATTTTCTGTATTATAAACAATTAAAATTGGATAATAAATAAAAAATATATTTATACATTTCAACTTTTAAATACTCTTCTCATCGGTGTGCAGTGTACTCGTAATTTATTCGAGATCACGTCTTCAGTTTTTTTCTACATTTTTTTTTTTTTAAGTTTTCTTTTCATGGAAACACATTTAGTATCTTAATAAATTACCATTTCAAATACAAAATAAAAGTAGTTTTGGTTAAATGGCAAAAGTTATTTTTGAAGACAATTGTAAACTTATAAATATTTAACGACCGAGTATTTAGCTAATTAAGTTTATTTGTATTTTTTTAAAATATAAATTCATCGATTTAATGTAGAAAAAGGAAGGCATAATTGCTTTATTTGTTGTATCTTTCTTTCTTTCTTTCTTATTCATGAGTGATAATCTATGCAATATGATTTACAGCCATATTCGAATTTTTAAATTTTATGAGTTAAGATACTCGGTCTACACGTTACGTTTTTTATTTTTAACAAATTATATGATTAATAATCTTAATACATAGTATATCTATACAAAAGTTACGGCACTGCAGCACGTTTCGAACTATATTTATATATATTTATTTATGTTTATGTTTACAGAGTTTTTAGTAAAGTACAAATTGTACATTTATATCTTACAAGCTAAATCATTTGTGGTTACTCTCTTCTCTAAATTGTCTTACAAACTGAACTGAAATAAACAAATATTTATATACATAAAAATTCATAGTAAAAAAAAAAAAAAAAATACAATACAAAATTATGCAAAAATTATAAAGTTAGTTTACAAAGCATATTAATATTAAATATTACATTACATAAATAAAATGTAAAGTAGACTCTTAAACATTTTTGTAATTAAAAACTAAAACAATTCGAAAGTTATAAAAATTCAATTCAATAATTAACTTTAAAGCCAGCTACACAGATTGTAAGACAGAGAGTGTGTGTGTTTATATACATTCTATTATTACATATCTATAACATCTTTCTTTCTTTCTTTTGTTTGTTTGTTTGTTAGAACGTCGATTATTATCTAAATATTATCACTTATGTAGGCTGATGAATAATTCAAAAGTAAATGATCTTGCATGTCCAGAAAGAAAAAAGATGTTCTCTAATTGAAAATAAAAATTATGAATTCATATGTAAGAAGATAAACAATTGAAAAAATTATAAAATACAAAAAAAAAAAAAAAAAAAATGAGTACGTGAATTGCACAAAAACTAAAAAATATTTCAAAGTGTGACATGCTGTCAATGCAAAACTTGTAAAAAAAAAAAAAAAATAATAATAAAAATGATTAAGTATTTTCTTTTTCTTTTAAGATGCAAGCGGTGACATGCCAATAGTGCGTGGATCAGCTTGTGGTGGCGCTTGTACAACAACACCCAAGTCCAGATTCTTGATTAGCATTTGCAACCATTGCTTGGTCGATTTGTCATCTTGCAGACACATAGAAAAGGTAGCATCGCGTAACTGATCTGGCAGACATTGACGTAGAGCCTCACGAGCACTGTTGAAAAAAAAAAAAAAAAATACAATGGTTCGGTTATTCATCGGTTATTATTGATTTGTATGGGGGCTATATGCTATAATGGACTAATCTCAACTATTGGTCCTTCTATAAACAACAGACGGAAGTGGCTACATCGAGCTGATTAAAAATATATATACTTTTGGGGTCTACGGTGACTCCTTTCATGCGTTACAAACTTTTTAACAAACTGAATACACCTTTTTACACATTGTGTGACGAGTATAAAAAATAAGGAATTTGTATTAAAAACAAAATAAATAAACGTATTTTTTTTTAACGATGATCTATAAAAACTGTATGCTTTAAGCGTTCAATCCGGATTCAATTTTTTTTTATACTATCGCAGAGGTGTGTACGCTCTATGCACAATTGTTTCTGCAAAAGCACATACATACATATGTGTGTTCATCGTTTCTTTACATCCGTCATTTTCTACAAAGCAACAACACTTTCAGATAGCTTGAGTATTTCTGTATCTCGCATTATGTATGGTAAATCCGATCAGGTTAAATCAGGTGACGTTAAAAAGATGCGGTTTTATACTAAGAACACTTTTCTGACATAAAATTGAGCACGCATTAAAGATGGACAACAGCTAAGTAAATTTAAGTGTTTATAAGTTGTAGTACATTACCGTGGATTATCCGATAAACGAAGGTAGCAGCGAACAACGTGTTTTAGCAAACGGGCACAAGGATCTTTGGCAAGCTGTATAACCATTTTTCCCTGCGAAAATAAATATTCAGTATGTTTGAATTACATAATAATTTTTCGTTCTAACTTACCAATATTATTGCTACGTGGGAAAAGCGTTCATATGTCTGACATATATACGACAGACCAGATTCATCCAATAATATCTTTTGTAATATGAACGTGGCAACAGTCTTGCTTAATTCAGAGCCACTTTCCATAATGCGCAAACACAAGGGAATAATCTCAGTCGTTAGCAGAAAAGTAATAACCTCTTGTTCATCGGTTTTTACGAGGGCACCAATAACACCAAGACTAGTAAGACGTAGATATTCGAATGGACGTGTCTTTGAAGTGGTGGAAAGAAATGGATACAAATACAATGGTATCTGTGCTGATAAAAATGCTGTACGAGTTTCAGGATGAGAGGCCACGCACTGCAAGAGTGCCAGTGCATTACATACACGATTCGATTGATGTGCTGTGAGCGAAGGCGGTGATATTGCTGGATAGATGTTAATTATCTCTTGCAGTAGTGCGCATGTTGTACCAAAACTATTCCATAGCATTGGTGCTAGATCGGTTTCGCGTTTTTTGCTTAATTCAAGCAATGCAGTCTCTCTTGTATCTGGATGCGCAAGTTCGTTGATCCATTGGTAAACCTGCAATTAGAAATAGGGTTGATTAAAAATTGAAGGAAAAAAAATAATACAAAAATAACGAACAGATTAATAATGGCAAAAATAATAGCATGGAAAATATAAAGTTTTCATTTTTTTTCTTTAACTTCACGTCTGTTTTTCTCTATTACAACTCGGTTGGATCTCTGTCAAATGACATTGCTTGCGAAGCGACAGGCGGCATTTTTGAGAGCGACAGGCTTCCATGAGTTGTAGCAGGAGTATACAACAGCATGAGCAGGCAATAACAAAGGTAGACAAAATTAATTTGCTTATATATACATATGTATGTAGGTACGTGCAAAATGTGTCTTTGACTGATACATAATAAGCCATAACAATAAATATAAAAATGCATTGACAATAGATTTGTACCAACGTACATACATCCATACATATGTATGTATGTATGTATATATGTATGGATGTACATTTGGCTATTAGTACATACGTATATATGTATGTGTGTTTGTGTGTCTGTACGTACCTTATCTTGTTCACCCTGCTGTGGATTAATCATAGGACTTGGTTGCGCACTCATTTTATTTTATTTTTCGTTTTATTAACAACAAATTAATTAAACTGAAATATTTTGTTTTTATTATTTGTACGTATGCAAAATTAAAAAAAATCTGACACTTTGAGCGTAATAATGTAGCGGCGCTCGACCAATCGGTTAAACGAGTAAACGGTAAAATAGTATTTTCAGGCAGCTGGTTCAGTTCTACTAAACAGTGTTGGTAAACTTTTACCTTTTTTTTCAACAGCCACACAAAAAAGAAGCATACGAGTATCTCGCGAAACATTTGCATTTCATTGCAAAATTTCAAGATATACATAAATATTTCGCTGAACTCTATATTCCTGTTGAAAGTTGAAAAATTTTTCGAAATGCCATGTTGCTAGAATAGTAAAAATATTTTCCTAGTTTTAAAATTGTTTGAATGCAATATATTCAAGCATGGCTGTAATTTGGCTAAAACCGAAAATTTTATGAAAAATGGTCCAGTTTGTACGAACACCGCTATTCACATACGAACATTTTTCGAACACAACACATTCGTCGAACATGTTCGCATGTGAATAAACTGATTTCGCTTATTTTTAGACAATTAGTCTACTTAAACTAAAGAAGGAAAAACGTTAACTTCGACTTAAATACCCGTCACACGTATTTTTAAATTGTTAATGTGTTATTATCAGTGGCTTAAATAGAACTTCTAGATCGGATGGGACGGGGTCAATGGTCTGATACAATTCACGTTAAGACACAATATAAAAAAAAAATTCGAAAATGGGCGAAAAGTTTATGTGGGGCCTATGCCAAAAAAATGGACGTGGCACATTGGATTTGATATTGGATGATATTAAAAGTGTTTTTACCCAATTTGGAGTTAATACATTACTAAATAATAACAAGTTTCATACAAAAATTGGAAAATGGGCGGTAAGTTTGTATGGAATATTTACCTTAAAATGGACGTGCCCACCTTGCCACCTACATTTCTAAACAATAACCATTTTTATACAGGAATTCGAAAATGGGCGGTAAGTTTGTATGGGTGATATATTTAAAAATAGGCGTGGTACTTTCATATACGAACTTAACCTGGATCTTCTCTGAAACGGCTTGACCGATTCTTATAAAATCTTGTGTGTATATTCAGGAGGTCTTAGAATAGAATGTTAACTATTTTTCATAACTCTAAAAAAAAAAAAAAAAGAATGATATTGCCTACGTCTATATATATTTTTTATTCTTAAAACATAATTACAATTTATTTTCTTAATAATTACCGAATTATTTTACCGATTTATATACAAAATTATTCTATTTTTCTTGTTATGACGTTTACTAAGATTTGAATAAGATTTGGTTTGTAAAATTTAAAATAATTGTTTAAGACGACATTTCACTTACATAAATTCTTATAAACTATTTTATTGAAAGGGACATGGTATAAAAACATACACAGTACCTATTAATTCTTCTAAAATTTTATATAGTATTACATAAAATTTTAAAATTTCGATTAATTTCCTAATTGCGCTATTTAAATATTGCATATTTTCCAATTATCTTAATCATAAAATATTTCAATTTTGATAATTTGTTACGTAAATCGTAAATCACTTTGCTATTTTCAAATGTTTACGGGACTAAAAAAGCAAAACGTTTGAAATTTTTTATATGATTTTTGATTAATGGAACAAATTATCAAATTCGAAATTATTAAATTTTATAGTTCTAGTTACTGTATGTAGAAATTGTAAAATTTACGTTTTTGTTTCTTTTTGGTTAGCATATTCGATAAAATTAAAATTGCAACAAAATTATGCGATTTGAAAAGTTCACGGATCTTAAATGAAAAGCATTTGAAATCGCAAAATATTCTTGCAATTTTCTATTAACGTATTAAAATATACTAAAACTACGTTGAAAAAATTTTTAGAATAACTATAATTATAACAGAGAGTTAATAAGCTACTTTAAAAATAAATATTTTGACCAAATATAGTCAGACGATTTAGTATTTACTATTTAAGGTTATATTAAAAATTTACTTAAATGTACGAGCAAAACAAAAATAAATTAAAATTTACTAAGAATAGAGTAATAAAATTATTTGAATCAATTAGTTTTAAGTTTAGTATAAGTTATTATAGAAATATTAGATTCCTATGTAAATATCTATCAGTCTTGTTCCCCATTTAAACGCATATTTCGCCCCTTTTAAACTCGTAAAATATATACGAGTAGTTCATAAATGGGGTTTGTCACATACTAATTACTAATTAAATTATATAAAAAACACCTATAATATAAAACTTTTCGTTTAAGTTTGAGTTATTCTTCATTACTATCTTCGCGTGCATTTAGATTACCGGGTGCAAAAATCTTAATTCCTTTGTTGTAATACGTAGAACAAGCAAGATATGGCATAGTCGGATGGGCAGCAACTGTTAGAACATTATTAGCATCGTAACAATAAATATCACTTTGATTTGGCATATCCGGAAGGTCGTCTTTGGCTTGAAAATGTTTAACTACAGCGCCATTAGATCGATTATATACGTAAATACGTCCATTTAGGGAACCATGCATAATGTAGCGGGAGCCATAAAACGTCGCCTGTTGAGTCCGATTACGTGAATTCGTATGAGCACGTAATGCAATGCATACGTCATCTTGATTTCCCTAATACTATGGGGATATATAGTTAAGAAGATATATTAATAAATAACTGACATAAAACGTGCCTGTTGGAGATGGAATTAAAAACGGCTCATGAAGCATGACAGTTCTTCCATCACGACTCCTCATTTCAATAATCTGATGTGGATATAAGTACTGCACATGAATGCCGTTATTGTGACGTGTGTAGATATAATAACCAGCAAAATTTCTTCCTTGATTTTCACCATGATTTTCAACATAGTTGCGAACATAATTTCCAACATGATTTCCACCATAATTTCCACCTTGATTTCCACCACGATTTCCACCACGATTTCCACCATAATTTCCACCATGATATCCAACATAGTTTCCAAATTGATTTCCACCATAATGTCCACCATGATTTCCACCACGATTTCCACCATAATTTTCACCATGATTTCCATCACGATTTCCACCATAATTTACACCATAATTTCCACCACGATTTCCACCATGATTTCCACCATGAATTCCAACATAATTTACACCATAATTAACACCATAATTTACACCATGATTTCCACCACGATTTCCACCATGGAATCCAACATAATTTGCAACATGATTTCCATCATGATTTCCAACATAATTTACACCATAATTTACACCATGATTTGCACCATAATTTACACCATGATTTCCACCACGATTTCCACCATGGAATCCAACATAATTTGCAACATGATTTCCAACATAATTTACACCATAATTTACACCTTGATTTGCACCATAATTTACACCATGATTTCCACCACGATTTCCACCATGGAATCTAACATAATTTGCACCATAATTTCCATCACGATTTCCAACATAATTTACACCATGATTTGCAACACGATTTCCACCATGGTATCCACCATAATTTCCGCCATGGTATCCACCAAGATATCCACCACGATTTCCACCATGGTATCCACCATAATTTCCGCCATGGTATCCACCAAGATATCCACCACGATTTCTACCATGGTATCCACCATGATTTCCAGCCAGTTCGCCAATAACACTTATAACTCTAAAACTATATAATTCTCTGAGTTCTTTGATGCCTTCGAAATTGGAGTGTTTTATGTTGATTAGATATGAAAAGTCATCTTCAAAACCGGCAAGTAATTCATTTTCGTCAGGACTATAACGAAGGAAATTGATGCCTTTTGCTCGAGAAGTTTTGAATGATTGTAACGTTGGTGTCAAGTGCTCTAGTTGTGACCAAGTATCTGTTGAATTAATAACTGTAAGTTTACGACGATCGTAAATATGCACAAGTGAATCTGTGCAACCGACTGCAATTTGGTAATGGCTCACTGGTGTCACATCAAATACATGTACTCCAACTGGGCAAACAATAAGCATATTAGAATGGCATGGGAAAGTCATACAGTTCGACCTTTCTCGTAGATCAAAGAAGCGAATTGTACCATCCGTACCGCCACTAAGAAAACAACGTGGCTCGTTTGGCAGAATACAAACATCTACTGTTGTAGACTCTCCGTGACATACAAATGATTGTTCTACCAGATTGGGTGTTGGCGCAGTATAAGTATAACGCAGTGGACCATAACGCTGTCTACTGGAGTAATGCTCTACTAAGTGAGTGTGAATAATCCTTCCATACTGTGAGCATGATATAAGCTCTCGATCTTGGGTTTGTGGTAGAAAGCGTATTGCGTTGATATGTGGTACATGATTCGTTTCGCATTCAATCAAAATACGTTCGATGTGAGGATTTGATATCCTGAACTTTCTGCCATGGGCCGATGAAAGTAAATATTCTCCAGTAGAATTCCAAGTTAACGTATTAATTGATTGGTTTAAGTCTTCTAAGGTTAATCTTGTTTTATGTTCTTTTAAAAAACCAAAACAATCTATAAATGTGGCGGAATCTAGAAAAGTAGATAGAGCGTTCAAATGAACTATGTATGTACATATAAAAGTTTCACTCGTTTCTTACCTTTACAACTAGCTTGCAGGGTATACTGAGCGCGAAGATTGCCAACATGGTTTTGCCAAAACAAGCATTGGAAAACACTTTTCCGCACAAAAAGTCGGGGGTACAATATTCCGGTCCATAATGAACGTTTAAAACTGCTTTCGAAAAGATTTTTATAATTTTTTAACGTTATGTACCATCACAAAATAATAAAAAAAAATTTTTTAAAAAAACGCGGAAGAATGTAAAAAAAATGTGGAACACTATAAAATATTTTTGAATTATGTATTTCAGATTTATGCATTTCTACTATTTTTTTTAGTCGCAGACGTTGACCGATGATCAGATCGAGTGAAATTTGTCAACCACAGTACGGACAGTACGGAAATTTGTTGATCACAATTATTCTTCTGTCTTAGTCATTATCAAATGCTTTAAGGCTTTTATGATCTTATCTAGACTTGCCCTGCCATAACCTCAAGTAAACACTTTGCTCAGCTAAATTCGACTTTGCCAAAATCTTTGAAAATCTAAGTAATCGTGAACTGGTTCAAAGCGAATCATTTTTGACGAACAATTTTTGTAAGAAAATTAAATTCAAGGCTTTTAGGGTTTCCGAAACAGAAAAGCATCAGCCTCTGTACTAATCACTTCAAAAGTTAGGAAAAAAATATCTGGGCCAAAAGACCAATGAGGAAAAACTAAAAACATTCGAGTATATTTTTAATCTACAAAAAATTAAAACAAGAAAAAAAGTTAACTTCGGTTGGACCGAAGCTTATACATATAGTATACCTGTTACACATCATTTGCAGCATTTGTATTAAATTTTATCTTAAAATAGTAAACAAATTGAAAATATTCTTAAAAATTTAGAAATTCGCGGTCCGATTTAAACCAATTTTAAACTGAAGATTTGGCATGGTATAAGAAGCATTTGTACCATATTTAAAGCCATTCGCTTTATAAATACATTTTTTTCTTATAAGAACTTGACAAAATGTTTTACTTTTGTATGGGAGCTATACCTAAAAGTGGGCGTGGCCAATTGATTTTAACATAGAAAGTACACAGGACCTAGAAAAGCTTAAGTTCAAATTCAATTAAATTTCAATTTAATATCTTTAAAACTGAGCGAATAAATCACGCAGCAACAAACAGACGGACAGACAGACGGACATGGCTAAATCGATTCTTCTCATCGAGCTGATCAATAAAATATATACTTTATAGGGTCTACGATGCCTCCTTTAATGCGTTACAAACTTTCCAACAAACTGAATATACCTGTTTATACTAGTGTAACAGGTAACAAAAAAAAAAAAAAAAAACTTAAAAATTACTTTAGCATTACTTGAAAGTCTCTGATTTTTTAATATTGTTTTAATTTTTTTGAATGTTATTTAAAACTGTACTTTCGCTATACAAGTTCATTGCATCTTATTTATGTTTTATGTAGGTATGGCGTGGTATGTCCCAGTGCAATGTTCTTTAAGGATTCTATCTAAAATAGGGCTTTGTTTCTGTTTTAATACGCCAGCACAACTTAAGCACATTTAATTTATTTATACGTACCAAAGTTGTATATATATATTTTTTTTTAATTAGCTTAAAACAGATTTATTATAAATATTTAATATAGTATATATATATTTTTTTTTTTAATTAGCTTAAAACAGATTTATTATAAATCGCAGTTACGTATTTTCATTTCGAAGATTCAACTTGCAGTATTTTACAGGTGGCAAATAGTGCCGTTAACTTGATACGTACTGTTAAATTAACCGCTACATTGCGTAGTGCTGCAAAAGATACAAATACTTTATTGTGCTGCGAAGCGTCGAGAACAGCTGACTTAGCCGAAGTGGCTAGACGAAGTTTAATTTAAGCATAAAAAGAATCTTAAATTAATTTTCTAGTTTTTACATGTTTCTTTTTTCATAAATTGCGGTTTACGCTTAAAGTACTTATAGTGCTAATAGTGTTTGACAAGTTCATAAGATAATATTTTACAGCACTGATACGCACTAAAGGTGATATTCGTTCGCATTCTACAGCACTAAACATTGCACTTGGTTCGACGAAGACGGTGTCAGTGGCGTCCGCCTTGGCTAGATTTGTATAAAAATTTCGTAAATTGTTAATCTTTCTGTTCCGCAAACCTCGAACCAATAAACCAATTTAAATTAGTGGATCGTGTGCTGCTGTGTCAATTGCTGTGTCATTGCAATGGATCAGTTTTCACACGACTTAACATTGGCCCTTGAGGAGACATCGCTTATGATGGTCAGATCGTCCGGTGTAAGTAGGTGGGGTCAGCGTCGCAGAACCCGGTCAACTGGTAATTTGCGTAAGTAACAAAATGACTTTTGCAAATCTATATTTGTCACAATGATGTGCCTTTATTGAATTACAAAATCGCATAGCATGTGCGCCGCAGCCGACCGAAGACTCGTCCAGCAGTCCAACAGATATTGCAAGCACACATACACATAATCATCACACTGTAACGCATGTGAATAATGATGCCGCCAGTGCCAACACCCACAGTAACATTGATGGACTTGATGTATATCAATTACCGATGCCAGTAAGCGATTCGGATGAAAAGGAACAAGTTACATTACCACTGCGTTTGCCATGTAAAGCGCTTAACACAGCTATACGATTAGGTACGCTTGAATCGGATTCATTAAACGAAACAAACTTCAGTCCAGCCAGGTAAGCAATTGGTTCATTTCTGTTATTTTTTAAATTTCTATTTGAAATTCAATTGTTTCTTTTTTGTTTTTAGATTTTATAAGCCAAGTTCGCGTCGTAAACGTAAGATCAAACGCATGTCAATGGAATTCGATTTAAATAATGCATGTGTATCGCCAACGTCGCCACATAATGTCGAATCACCGCTGCAACCTGCAATTTTACGTACAAACGCCGTTGAGAGTATTGCTGTTGGCAACACGGTCAACATTACAGCAAAGCCCAATGTACCTTTATCGACTGGAACAGTGCGCAAACGTTTATTGAAACCGGATCCTGGTAGTCGTTCAAACGTATTTTTTTGTGGTAAACGCAAACGTTCAAATCGTGATCGGTATCATGATCATGAAACTGCAACATCGGCCTGTCAAACTAAAGCACCGCATTCGTCTAGCATGCCAAGGCATACATACATTGAGGAGTATCGCATGCGTCCGCGTAGCTATTCGTCCACATCGAAACCGCACAGCGAACGTTTGCTGCCACTTAACAAAGGATTACTCTCAAAAATCGAGCGTATCTCACAAACGCAAAAGACTGAAGATATCGATAGCTGCGTGGAACAGCTGACAAATGTTGATTGTATAACAACTGCATGTAGTATTACCGATGAGTATGGAAATAGCAATAATGTCAGCAACGAAGCAACAGATGTGCATCAATTGAATGTTGTACACGACTTGTCATTTACGTGTACAGCCCAAAAAGATGCCACTTCCAATGTAGATTCTCTTAATGTGCCTATTGCTGCTGATATGGAAACAACGATGCGTCTTAGCATAACAAGTCCAAAAAAGTCCGAACAGCAGAAGCAGCAGTTGCAGCAACCACAACCGCAACAGCTGCTTTTAGAAAAATGCTATCCAGTCGATGAAGAAACAATAGCGGCAGCAACCGGTGTTGATAAAATGTTTCTGCATAGTTATCGTAAAAAAAATTACACAAATATAAGTACAACAGCCACAGCTAATATTAGTGGTGTCACGTCGAAAGCAGCACGCATACGTGCACGTCGCGCACACCAACTGCAATTCGGTATGATGATAACCGATGAACAATTACAACATACTATGGACTGCAGCGAACTAAAAGATTTTCTTAGTTCAAGTTCGCTAAGCTCCTCATCGGAAAGTGAGGATGAGCATCGTGCTGTCAATGATACCGATCGCGAAGGCGATGATGAATTGACCGATTGGCCAGGAAATGAATTTTCGCACGGTTTCAAATATGATCCAAAACGTAAGCTAACAAAGAAGTCGACACTACCACAAATACGTTCAGATGATACCATTGGTGAAGATGATACACTTATGTCGGCAAATGACTGCTGCAGCAGCATTATAGCTGCGCCAACAACAGTTTCCACAGTTTCTGCAGCGCCATACGATTCGATGTTGCCATCAACCCTGATGTATGATGCAATGCAAGATGTATGTCGTTTTCAGGCCTCTGAACCAATACGTATTGCCGTATCACAACGAAATACGGCAAGATGTCATAGCACCACTGATAGCGTTGGCAATATCATTACTGACGGTTGTGGCAGCACCATTGATGTTGATGATGATGTTGAAAATATTGACATTGATAATGATATGAGTTGTATACCGACACTTAGGCAAATAGAAAGCGAAATGTCCGGTGAGACATCGAATCCTTTTCTATCATCATCGCCGCCATTGCAAGCGACTGAAGTACGTGAAATACGCGCTGGTTGTCGTCGTATCAAAGGCGAAAGAGCTGGTTTTAGCATAAAACTAAGCGTAAATGAACGATTAGCACGTTTTCTACAGGATCCGCGACAAATGCAAATACGTTTGCCAGACATTGAAATCTACGAGCATGATAGCTTACTTAATCTTGCGACGCTTTATTCGCTGAACATGACATTAGATAATGGCTGTGCGGTATTAACAAAAACTATGTAAGTGTTGTGCACAATTTGGTATTTTGGTCTTGAATAATTATATTAATTATTATTATGCTTATTATATAGCAATACAACACAGTCGGTAAATATAGATCAGCAGCGTAGCTTACAGAATCGTCATGGTTTTCTAAGCGATTTTAAGCGTCGTTGTTATGACGATGAGGACAATAGCGTTACCGGTGAAAGTCTACTGCCGCACAAATAGAATTCAAGAAATATTTCTTGAAATTTGCTGCAATCGAAAAGCAATAGTAACAGCAACAGATGATAATGATTTTTATGTGTTTGATAAAATCTTAAAAAGAATTTGTCAGTTACACTGAGCTCTTGGTGATGTGTTCACGTCCACTATAACATCAATGTTAATTTAATATAGTGCGATAAATATTTTGGAAACAAAAAGAAAGAAAAATCATTTTTATCTGTCTGTACATATGTATATTGTCTATAGTTATAAATTATATATAAAAAAAAGACAGCAATGTTAGATACAAACATGCATACATATTTATATGTAGGCTTGTAGAAAAGTAACTTAAAGATACTAATAACGAATTGTCAATCGATTTATCGTTTATTGTATTTTTATTTTTAAAAATGTGCTTATTATTTATATATAAAATCGCTAATATGTTTAAATTAACATAAATATTTATTTTTTTCTTTCTTTTAATGTATTTATATTATTCAAATTTAATTTTGCTTAATTATACAATTGTATATTATTTGTAAGTATCTTTATCAGAGTTCGCAAATAACTATCCCTACTTTCAATTTGTCTGCAAAATAGCAGCTATTTACGGATACAAAATGAACAATCTGAAAGTGTTAACAGATTATTTTGAGCTTTGATATTTATCCAAGTCATCAGTTTGATTATTTAAATATAAATACTTTTTTTTTTATTAGTTTGTGCTTATGTTTAGTGTTTTAACAAATAATTTGAACTGATTCTAAGCTTCCATATTAATATATATTCTATAATTGTGTAAGTCAAGCAATTTTAAGATTTTAAAAGTTTTAAGTTTTAAAAAGAAAAAAAAAATGTTTAAAAATGTATAACTACATTTTTTATTTTTCATATTAGATTAGCACATCTAAAATAAACTGAATTAAGCGTTGAATGCTTACTCGAAAATTGTATAAAAATTTACTAATATGTTATTTTTTTTTTTTTTTTTTGTGAAAAAGAAAATTTGTTTATCTTTTTGAAAGAAATAAAAAATGTGTTTACAATTGCAATTTATCATAAGGACACAGTTTATTCGATACAATAAATTGAATTTAATTAAATAAATATTATTTTAAATTCAATATAAACAGTTAAAACATTGTATATTTTTTATTGTACAAATTATTATAGGTTTCTTGCGGTAAGGACTCGTTATACTTATAAGCTAAAAGAGTTCTTCCAAAATTGAAAAACTTCCTTGTTTTTACATAATATTCCAGTATTTAAATCGTACCGTATACGTAACGTATACATACATATGATGCGCTTAATGCAATGGACCCGATCCGATTTGTTAAGCGTTTACAAATTATGCGATCTGATCTCTTTGACTGGTCTGGTCGTTCACTTATTTAATTCGACTGCAAGCCAATAAGCAAACTTAAATACGGCTGACTGCACTGCTGCTAAGTGACATCGCGCAAATTGCACAAAGCGGTAAATATAGAAATAGTCATGCATCCGTGTGCTATTGCTATCTAAATATCTAAAATGAGCTTTTTTTCCGTACGAGGTTTAATAAAGAAGAATTGTGTATAAGACCCGAATTAAACCGATGTAGATTCTATTAAAATATATTAAATTGACTCAGATGAGACAATTATCAAAAATTGTTTTTGAAGAAACCTTACAAATTTTTTATTGGCTTAGGAAATATAAATTTCAATTCTGATGAAGTTGTATAGTATCCGATGTAGTGGACATACTATATGTATATATGGAAATGGTCTAGATCAAACTTTAAGGCATACTTTAGGTGTTTGTCGCAATATGAATGCACCTCGTAGTAACATATATGTACAGGCATATATGTACATACATATAGTATATGTATATTTCAGTGAATGTGTATTTACGTAGTATATACATATGTACATATATGTATGTAGTTGTTGGATTGTATTTGTTGCACTTTATAAATTCGTGTGTGTGTACCACGCCGCAAAAGGGAAAATACGAAGTTGAGATTGAATAGTTAAGGGCGCATAAATATACAGTACAAAAAAAAAAAAGGCAACTATTTGAAGCCAAAATTTTAGAGACTTTTGAATGTATTATCAGTTTGTCGGAAAGTTTGTAACGCATTAAACAAGACATCAGAGACCCCATAAAGTATTTATATATAGTATTATTGATCAGCTCGACGAGACTAAGCGATTAAGCTATGTCCGTCCGTCTGTCTGTTGCAAAATTTTTTTCTCAGAAAATTTTAGAGAGGCAGTTTGTAGTTCAGAACCAAGGTCCCACGCCCATTTCAGATTGAAAATAGTTATTATTTTTGAATGTATTTGCTAAAGATTGGGTAAAAACACTTTTAAAGGCATGCAATATTAAAAGCAAGATGCCACGCCCATTTTTAAGTTTTTGTATGAAAATAGTTTTTATTTATAAATATATTCACTCCAATCTGGGTAAAATCACTTCTACTGTCATTCTATGAATATGCTACAAGGATTGGTCCACTATAACATACAGACCCCGTACAAATTCACCTTACATTTTTTTATTTTTTCAAGAAAACTATTGTTTTATTTGCGTTCTTAGCTTATAATTTTTCATATATGCGTCTTATTTGAGCCCCAACATGAGTTGTCCCTACCCAACCCCTTTGCAGAATATAATCTACGTAACTGATGATCGTACATAAACAAATTAAAGTTTCGTATGGCGGGTGTTTGAGCGTCGGTGGTACCGAATTTAACGTGTTTTCTTGTTTTAAAATTGTTTTTAAGCATAAAATATATATAATTAAAAAAAGTGTAGATTTTGCTTATTTTTTACGCTTAGGATTCACTCCAAATTAAATTATTTTTCAGGATTCGATTTACTGTAGATAAAGTTTTTCCTTGTTTAATATTCTGAAATAGACCTGGTTTTAAAGTTCTTTTCCAATTTTGAAATTTTTTATTATTTTACCGCAAGTTCCGGTGTCTTTCTTATATTCTAACATTTAAATTTTTTTTAAAGACTTTATATGGTAAGCGCCCTCTTAATATACGAAATACTCAAATTTTTCAAATAAAGCGGGCCTAGGTTTCTCTTATTTTTTTTTTTGTGACACCCCTCGCCTCTCGCACAAGACTGTTGTGTATAATGACTTTTGTCTGTTCGTTGTTCTACTAGTAATCATGAATGCGCATGCGTTGTTCTCAAACAACAACAACAACAACAAGATGGAAAAAGTTAACTGTGTAAAATGCATTTATATAGCCTATCTTATTTGCCTCGATTCGTTCGTCTTTTGTTCGTCTACTTTCGGCCTCGGTATATAGCCGAGCTGAGAGTCACTTGCTTGTGTGGTGTGTGTCCTGCAAATACCGTGCCGTACATAGTAGTACGCCAGTTAGATATTCAAGTCAACGGTAACGGTAACTGTAACGGAACGACGTTGTCGCATTTATTGTCATCGTCGTCTTCGTCGTTGTTGTTGTTTTTTTTTCAAACGCGCTGCTAAATGCCGTCGTACTAAAAGAAAAACATTTTTTTTTTTTGCAATCAAAAATAAATTTGTTCTTTTTCGCTTAAAAAATTGACAAAAAAAAAATATTAGCAGCGTTTGTGCATTTTATTTGTATTTAATAGTTTTTTTTTTATTATCGCAAAAATTACAAAGAAATTTTTCTTAAGTGTGAAAGTGTTTGGATTCTCTTTTGTTTCGATAGAGCATTTAATTTTTTTTCCAAACGTAATAATAATTATTATTAATAATAACAACAGCAACGCAACGTAACGCAACGGATTTGTCATCAGCGTTGACGTACGTTGGGAATGATTGAAATAGTGGTTAGGTCACGTTACAGTTAAGGAATGTGAAAAGGTGAATTAAATAAAAAAAAAAAAAAAAAACTTGTTCATCATTTTGACCGGTCACTCATCATACGACTGAAAGGAAAGATACATGAACTAGATTTATTACAAAAAAAAAACGAGTTTATATTTTTGAGAAACTGAAGCAAGTAAAAAACGTATAAAATTCTAAAGGATTAAAAGGAATAAATATTTTTTATGTTATGTATATCGCATTTAAAGTAGTTAACATTTGTACGTCGTTAGCAGCTAAGACGGAAATTTATTTTCTGGGAGCATTTGTTACCAAAAATGTTGCGTTGCACTTCACTGGCTGTGTACGGTGGTGCGATGCGGTACGGTGCTACGTCGTTTGCTCTGCGTGTGTTATTATTGATTTTTCCAAAGAGTCATAATAACATGAATACAGTCATGTGCAGAAAAAATAGCACAAGCTTAAATTTTTGCGAGATAGAGTCACCATAATTGATATTTAAACTCTCCTAAGATGTCAACTGGTCTTTTACTCGTACTTCTTTTCTTTAAAATATTATAATAGGTACCAAAAAATCTCAAGACCAAAAAAAAAAAAAAAAAAATAAATAAAAACCACCAAAGAACATTGAAGTTGAGTATGCTCGAATGCAAGATACCCTGTACCCAATCTTTATGTATCTTAAGTTAACGATTTTGCATTGGATTTTCATACAAAAACTTAAAAATGGGGTATATTAATGGGGTATGGGGGTTATACCTAAAATTTTGTTGCTCCTTCCCATAGTGGGATACCTAGAATAGAACCAATGACAACATTGTGCAAAAACCCAAAATTTGGGGTAGATTTGTATGGGGGGTACCCCTAAAATGAAGCTTTAGAAAATGTGGTTGTAAGTGAACACTTGACGGCTTAGGAGAGTCTAACTTTCAAATGTGGTAGCTCTATCTCTAATAGTCCCCGAGATAATCATTTTCATATAGCAGACAGCATGATGGACGGAAAAACAGACATAGCTATATATATGTTTATAGGTTCTATATAGCCTCCTCCTGTCTGTTACATACATTCACACAAACTTAATATACCCTTTTACCTTTTGGCATACTCCCAATATACCATGTACCGTATACTCCAATTTTTTTTTTACTTTTTCTGTTAATCGTGCTTTAAGTTTTCCTGTAGCGAAATACGTTTTTTAAATCCTGGATCTATAAGGTAAAAGGATGTATTAAGTTTGTGCGAATGTATGTAACACACAGAAGGAGGCTAGATAGACCCTATGAAGCATATGTATATATTCTTAATGAGCAGTAGAAGGGGAGTTGAACTAGCTGTCTGTCGTATGTTACGATTATCTCAGACACTACCAGAGATAAAGCTTCCATACTTAAAACTTAGAATTGCATATTATTTAAAAAGCTGAAACAAATCAAATTATGGCAGCTCTTCCCCGTGAACGGTGTACTCTCTCAAGGCCTTTTACAGTGACAGGTGTAGATTTCACTGGGCCCTTTGATATTAAAAATTATACTGGGAGAGCTTGCCTTATTACAAAGGGTTATATATGTTTGTTCATATGCTTTGCCACTAAAGCCGTACATCTGGAAGCTACTAGTGATTTGTCAACTCCGACTTTCTTGGCCGCTTTCTCTCGTTTCACTTCACGGCGTGGTTGTCCAGCTAAAGTGTTTTCAGACAATGGCACAAATTTTGTAGGAGCGTCTACTATGCTGAAAAAGAATTTCAGAAATTTCTGCAATCCGCTCAGGATAGAGTTCAGGAGAACTATGCAGATCGTGAAATCACTTGGAAATTCATTTACAAACGATTTTTCTCTAACTCCATTTTAAGGGATCGTCCCCAAATTTTGAGTTTTTATATAAAAGTGTCTTTGTTTCTTATTCTAGGAAGTCTTAATTTAATATAAATTATGTCTATGGTATTTCCAATAAAATATCCCAATATGGGTGGGACCAACAAAATTTTAGATATAGCCTCCATACAAACTTACCCCATTTTTTAAGTTTTTGTATGAAAATCCAAAACAATTACGTATATTACTAAGATAGGACTTAACTTAAGGCATCTATTGGGTACAGGGTATCTTGCAGTCGAACATACACGACTTCAGCGTATCCTCCTTTTTCTTTTTTTACAAGTGTGGGTGTATGTTGTGTTTGAACTTAAGATTAGTATGTATGCATGTACATATGTACGTGTATAGGGCTTAAAGGCATGTGGCTATTTTTGTGTGCGCCACTGTTTAGCCAAGTATGAAACCAAAGTAAAGTAAAGTGTATGTAGTACGCGAGTACTAGACTGTTAGAGTAGGTGAAGTGCCATGACGTAGAGTGATTTGGCGTGGAGTGGAGTTAAGTAGAGTAGCTAAGTGTTTGTACGTGTGTGTGTGTGGGTGTGTGTGTGTGTCTGTCTTAACTTTACTTGTTACTTTTTGTTGACAAAGTGCCAATTTCGGAATGAGACAAAAGGGAACGATGACGACGATTTTAAACCAGAAACAAAGAAATAAATATATTATATAATATAATGTCTAAACTAAATAAAAGATTCTCTATTCTCTATTTAACAGCAAAGCGCCGTCAAGCACCTAAGCAGCAATAGAAGCAATCATGTCAATCACTTAGTCAATCTTTTCGTTTTTTTTTTTTTTTTTTTGTTTTTTGTTTTTTTTTTTTCTAAATGTATAAATAATAATAATAATGAATGAATGCCAAGTGGAGAGAAGCGCCACTGATAGTAGCGGAGTAGCGGAGAGCAGCGGTAATAAAAAACTTCGAAATGTCACAGCCAATGGCAAAGTCAATAGTAGCGTTGCCACTCTGGAAGCAGCCGTGGATAGCATGGCCAAAGTTAGAAAGTCAACAGCAAACGATAATAATGAAATGACCGAGAAAATGTGTAAAAAGGATATCAATGTGGATAACATTGTGGCAACAACAACGACAACATCCACATCCACAACAACAACAACTACATCGTCATCGTCCCAATCATCGACATCGACATCAACGAATACAGCAAGTGTCAAGTGTCAAAAAGAATTAAAATGTGACAGTAAAACAAAAAGCAGCAGCATCACTTGTGGCGTAGATATGACTGGTAGCGATGTTGATGCAATGGCTTTAGGTTTGGATGCAGCATGTAATATTGCTGCAAACGCAACGAAAGCAACAACAACAACGACAACTAAGCCACTAGCTGCACTGCAATTAAATGCACTGGAAGCAGGAGTTGCAGCAGCAGCAGCAGCAGCGGCGGCGGCCGCATCATCATCATCATCTTCCGTTGTAAGTTCGTCTGCGCATAAAGATATGCTCAAGTTAAAGGAGCCAATACGCGTTGGTTTTTATGATATCGAACGTACAATTGGCAAAGGCAATTTTGCTGTGGTGAAATTGGCACGTCATCGAATTACTAAGAATGAGGTAAGTTGTTAATTTCGGAACATTGGAAGCTACTTGAATTGTTGACGAATTAATTTTGTTTATGTATTAATTATGTACGCAGGTTGCCATTAAGATCATCGATAAATCACAATTGGATACAACAAATTTACAAAAAGTCTATCGTGAGGTTGAAATCATGAAACGTTTGAATCATCCGCATATTATTAAACTATATCAGGTTATGGAAACAAAGAATATGATCTATATAGTATCGGAGTATGCAAGTCAAGGCGAGATTTTTGGTAAGTTGGAAAAAATGTACAGTCAAATATTTCGGAATGAAATACGTACTAAAAAAAAAAGAAATAACGGAAAAATGGTAACTTAGTTGGAACCGAAGCTTAAATATCCGTTAGACAACACTTTTAATAGTGTAAATATCACGATGAATTTGGTCAAATTTGTATGTAGGCTTTTTGTTATATTAGCCCGATCCCTACCATATCGATAGTGCTCACTTAGGTGGACATGGGAATTGATTTTAACAAATTTTAATTGGATTCATTCAGAAATAATAAATGTTTTCATACAAAAACTCGAAAATGGGCGGAAGGTTTGTATGGGGCTATACCTAAAAATGGGCGTGACACCTTGGATTTCACATTGGATGACATAAGAAGTGTTTTTATCCAATTTGGAGTGAATACATGCATAAATAACACAGGCCGACAAAATTTAACAAAAGTCTAGACCCAGAGACCGGACCTAACACACCCGAAGGATTTTGATGCGCTGAATCCGAATCCGTGCTCTGAATTGCTCCTATATAACCCTTTAACGCTTAATACGCTTAATTGTAAAATTTCAAATAGAGATTTTTCGGTGAAAAAAAAGATATTTGAAAAAATCCAAAAAGGTTTAAAAGGGGAAGGGTGGTACTTTCAATTGCCATAAAACGTTTTTTGATAATAATTTTTTCCGTCTGTCGCGTAACCTCAAAAACTGCAAAAAAACGCGTTTTTGGCACTTTTAGGTTAGGATATCTCAAAAACCAGACGTATAGGAGCAATTCCGAGCACGGATTCGGATTCAGCGCATCAAAATCCTTCGGGTATGATAGGTCTTGTCTCTGGGTTAAAAACTTGTAGGCCTGTGTAATTCTTATTTTCATACAACAATTCGAAAATAGGCGGTAAGTTTGTTTGGGAGCTATATATAAAAATGGGCGTGGCACCTTTATTCTGAAAAAGCTTAAGTTTAAAATATCATGTCAATATTTTAAAAACATTCTGAGTAAAACGCATCGCAACAGACAGACGGACATGGCTAGATCGACTCGTCTAGTCGAGCTGATCAAGAATATAAATACTTTTTGGGGTCTCTGATGCCTCCTTTAATGCGTTTCAAACTTTCAAACAAACTGAATATGCCCGTTTACACTATGTGTAACGGGTATAAAAAGAAAACAGTAATGAATGCAGCAGTATGGGTATGCTCAAGTCCTAAACGCCCGACGCGATAACCAGCAACCAAATGTTTAGTTCTATTCTCAGAAGGATCTCTTATAGTCTCCGAGATAATCTGCTTCATACGGTTGATAGTAGTACAGATAGATAGACAGACAGACAGACAGACGGATGGGTCTATCATGTCATGTCCTTTTATCTGTTACATACATTTGGGCGTGGGTTGCATATCAACAGAAATCTAACAGAAATCTCTGCATGTAGATCAAAATAAGAGAATGAAAATGATGCTTTTAGTTTAGATAAAACCCCTGGTAACTATTTTGTCCATAGAATGAGTTAGAAGGCTCACATCGGTTATGACCGTTCGACAACAAATAAATAAAAGTGCTATCACCTCTTGATCGATTTTACGAATTTGATGATATTACGCAACTCTATTTTATCATTCTTTGGAAATTCCCACACTTCCAGACAATTTAGCCCTGGGTTTTACTTTTTAAAGTTCCAATGATCATGTTGTTACTTTAAATCATTGGAATGAGTTGTTTTTAAAAGACACTTTTTTCTTTCAGATTACATTGCCAAATATGGACGCATGTCAGAGACTGCGGCACGTTTTAAATTTTGGCAAATTTTATCCGCCGTTGAGTATTGCCATCAAAAGGGTATTGTGCATCGCGATCTTAAAGCTGAAAATCTGTTGCTCGATTTGAATATGAATATAAAAATTGCCGATTTTGGTTTTTCGAATCATTTTAAAGCCGGTGAATTGCTTGCGACATGGTGTGGCTCACCGCCGTATGCAGCACCGGAAGTATTTGAGGGCAAGCAGTATACAGGACCGGAAATTGATATATGGGTAAGTGAAACAATAAAAAAAAAAAAAAAACATTTGCAGTTAAATTAGATAAAATTTTTTTTTTTTTTCTTAACCATAAATAGTCTTTGGGCGTTGTGCTGTATGTACTGGTATGCGGCTCACTACCCTTCGATGGTTCCACATTACAGAGTTTACGTGATCGTGTGCTATCCGGTCGTTTTCGCATACCCTTTTTTATGTCGTCAGGTAAGTTTAGTGCAATACGTATGTATGTAGATGCTCTGGCGTAAATAAATGGGTGTGTGTGTTTTTTTTAATAGAATGCGAACACCTGATACGCCGCATGCTGGTGCTTGAGCCAACGCGTCGCTATACAATTGAACAAATTAAACATCATCGCTGGATGTGTCCTGAGCTACTCGAGCATACACGAATTGCCAAATATAATTTAGCCAAATTGGAACGTAGCTCAAGCAGCGGTAGCGGCATTGACTGTCCCAACGAGGATATATTGCATATAATGTCCGAGTATGTGGGCATAGCGCCAGACAAAACGCGTGCAAGTTTAAAAAAGAATAGCTACGATCATGTCGCTGCAATATATTTATTATTGTTGGATCGTGTTAATAGCAAGAAAGCAAGTCAAGAAGCTGCAGCGGCAGCTATGCAAAAGTTACCAGCAATGCTTGCCACATCATATGGTGCCGTTGCTGGTATAACGCCGAGTACTGTGGATTTAGCAATGAGTACAGTGGCTGCATCAGCACAGCAACATCCAATTCATCTACAGCTGCATCTTCAAAGGCAACATCGAGAATTTTTACAAGATCAAAGACAAGCGATGCAACGACTCCATCACAACGTAAAGGGCCACCTACAATGCCTTTAGAATTAAATAAAAAAACAACAGCAACAGCAACAAGTGCAACAGACAATATCTTCAATGATTCCAACAAAGGAACAACAACATATAAGACTTAGCCGACATCAGACTGTATTAATCGGCGGTGGTGGTGCTGGTGCTGGTGCACTTAACTATGCCGTTAGTGCTGGTAGTGCTACTACGACTGCTGATGAATTACTACTCTCAAATTATCATAAGCAACAACAACAATTGGCACTTTTTGAATCAATTCATAATATATCTGCAAAGGAACAAATACTATCGCCACCGGAGCAACGTTTGTCTACCGGCGTACACATGAAAGCAACCACAACTACAACTACAACAACAATGACAGGGACATCAACATCGATAACATCGATAACAACAACAACAACAGCAACGACAAATGCATCTGCATCGACGTCTACGTCTACGTCGTTGTCATCATCATCTAGATTAAGTCGCCATAGTATAAGCATTAACAGCCAACGTTCGATTGGCGCTTTGCCATCGAACAGCATCGACAATAATAGAAAATTATCGATATCGAATCTTAAGCATAGGGATATTAATAATCTTGCATCCAATCAATATATAAACGGTTCAATTGCAATGCCATATAGCAGTGGAAATCACCAACATCATTCACCGCATCCGCATGCGCATGCGCATCATCACCACCACAAAAACATCGGCGAATGCATTATTAAGCAAAGTACCGAGGATTGTCGACTGCTTTTGCAACAGGTAAGTTAAATTTTACTATAGGGGGTACTAAGGCCCCGACGGTTCTAAGAGCAACTTAATTACAACTTGATTATTATCTTTTCTTTTTTTTGTTTAGTCCACTGCCATTACCGATACAAAACAACAAAAGCAACAGCATCAATTACTACAGCAACAACAACAACAACAACAACAAAAACGCACTGCCGACGACGATAATCGTCAAAATAAAGGAGATCATACCCCATTCCATTATAATAGTACAAGCACTAGTACTAGTAATACTAACAACAGCAATTATAGCAACCCGACTGATATCAAAGATATCCGCAAGGAATCAAAACCTATAATGAGTTCCACTAGCTTTGACTCGACAACGAATTTGAATCAAAGTTTTCGCTTTAAAATGTCTGCCGAGGCAACAAAACTTTTTCAAACGCTCCAGGAAAGTCCGTTGCCAGTAGATGGGGTAAGATAATATCATATTTATTTCATATTTTAAACTCATTTTTTTTTTTGAATTTCTAAATTTTTTAAGTCACCAAATGAGCAGCAACACGAACATGGCGAATCATTGTCCACAACGAATGCCTCAGCGCCAACAACGACAATGCAAACAACAACGAATGGACATCGGGAACAGTCGAAACTGATCCGGCACGATGTCATTGATCCAAAGAGCAATGGGTAAGTTTCATTTATCTAACGAATAACTTTGTAAAAATTCATAAAACATGCATAGAAAAGTTTGACACACCTTATAGTACTTTTTTACCCAGATTTCATGCACCCATGCATATTAAAGTAGCCCATTTGTTTTCATGAGTTCTCGGTCGAGTCGGTATTATTTTGATGTTGCATAGTTCAGTTATAAAGGAGCGAAACCTGGAGACTAGACATAGTGCAGCCGAACGAAATTTGATACACTGATTCCGAATTTGTGCTTAATATTTTCAAAAGTGTTCGAATGTAACATCTAGCAGTAAACAGACAGACAGACAGACAGACGTACATGGTATGTTAGTCTCGTCAAGTCTATGCTCAGAATAATTCCAATACTCACGGTTTTCAACATATTCTAATCCGACGTAGACAAAAAAAAAAACAAAGTATTAATATTTCGAAACCATGGTTACCCATGAGAGTAGAGTAATTCTGAGAACAGACCTGACGCGACAATCTTGCTTTGTACGTCTGTCTGTCTGTCTGTCCGTCTGTTTGCTGCTTAATATTTCATTCGGACAGTTTTGTGGATATTTAGCTGAAATTTTAAACTTAACTTTTCTTGGTTGTTTATGACCAACTCCAACGCGTGCAATTCTAGTTTTAAAAGACACATTAGCATTTGCTCTAGGCTGTAGGGAATCGCAAAAACGTATAGGCACAACTGCTGTGATTTTTCATATTTGTTTTTGTTTTTGTTTTTTTTTTTGTAGTTTCAAAAAACCATAGAAAACCAACGATTTACCGTATGATGTCGACACATATAGTACTACCATATAGTATACCATATAAAATATTCGGTAACACCGAAGTTTTGCATAATTCATCATATTTTATTTCACTTCTAAGTAAAATTCTGTGCCGCAACAGTGTACCAGCTAAAAAAAATGCATACGCAAGGCAGCTCGAGCACTGATGAAGGTTGTGAAACAGATCACGGCGTAGAGGCAAAGGGTAAATAGGCTAACAAATTTATTTTAAATTGAAATACAATTAAAATTTGCCATGCAGATGGTTCACAATCGTCCACCGATCTAACAACCACATCAACGACACCGCATATAACACAACGCATACAATCGTATGCTAGTAGCAGTTCCTCGAGCGGCGTCATTGCCAGTTATACAACGAAAAGTCTTAGTCAGAATCTAAGTCGTGGCTCATCGAAAAGCAATTGTTCAGCTTATGAAAGTTTTGATCTTATATTGCCAAACGGCAACAGTGGCGTCAATGGCGTTGGCAACAATGGTGGCGGCGGTGGCGGCTCTGGTTTAGATGGCGGCAGTTTACCATCATGCATTAGCAACTCTATGTTGTTGGGTAATTCCTCTATAGCAGCAGCAGTAGCGGCTGCAGCAGCGGCGGCATCAGTGGGTACAATCAGCAGCGAACATTCATCGGAACGTTCGCTTTATAGTAGCAATAATTCATGCATTTATATGCCACCTAATGCAGGCATCGGCTCAACAGTTGGCTCGATACTAGTCGCTGGTCCAACAACAGCAACAACAACACCACCGCTGTCCATGCCAACTGCAGCGTCACCACCGGCATTGCTGTGTACAACGCCAGGCATAAAGATCGGCACTGGCATACCATTCGCGGGTAAACGTTCGCCGGTACACTTTAGGTTAGTATAAATGTTTTATGGTAATTGTATGTACATGTACTCACTACGATTCTTATGCACATCCAGGGAAGGACGTCGCGCCAGTGATGGTCTTGTAGCACAGGGCTTACTTAGTTCAAGTACGCTGCTGCAACAGAATACGGGCAATGTCTACGGCAGCTATCGTTACGATGTTAAACGTAATGGTTGGTTAGAGATACAACAACTGCAGAACGAGGCAATTGCATTTAAATCAGCGGCGGCGGCAGCTGCAGCAGCAAGTGGCACATATCATGGTGCGCATACGAATCTGCTGCACATGGATATGGATCTTAACAGTTGTCAATTCAGTCAACATAGTCAATTCTATACAATGGCGAGCAAATTTCAGCATACTGCTGATAATGCTGGCATTGTTTATCATCAGCAGCAACAGCAACATGCCGGTCAGCATCATACACATCCACATTCACATGCATCGTTATCATTGTTGCAACCGCCGCCGCCGGCACCACCACCACCGCCACCACATCATCATCAAACGTTGCCACATTCGTCGCTGTATCATCATCATCATCAACATCATCATCATTTTCAAGAGCAGCATCATCATACACATTCACACAATCATAGTCATCAGTTTTTTGCGCCCGTACCACCTGCGCCACCACCAGCACCGCCAACGCCACGTAGCGCCGATGCGGCATTGCTCTATCATCATTTAAATACGCTGCCATCAATGCATAAGCCACCGTTGCAGCAACAATTGCTGCAACATCGTCTGCTGCAGCAGAAACGGCAACTATTCCAAAAGCAATATGCGCTTGAAACGCAATTGAGCCGACAACAACAGCTACAGCAGCAACAGCAACAGCAGCAGCATCATCATCCTCATTCTCATCCTCATCTCCATCCAATGCATACACGTGAACATGGTGCAGCCGTCTATAAGCTTTCCGGACATCATTCGGCACCTCCGGCTACACTTGAACAATTGCCGGACGATTTATACGAGCTGAGTCTATTAGAGCGAAGCGGTGCCACCAGCAGCAAATTACATCATTCACTAACGCTTGCGCCACTAGCGTCACCGGCTAACTATAGTGCACCGCCACCAACATCACCGGGTAGTAGTAGCTTTATGAAGACCACATATATTAAGCAACAAACACAGGAACTTGGCGGCAGCGGCGGCGGTGGCGGTGGCGGTGGCGGATCTTCACCAAAATGTAAACCATTAATAAGTCGTCATGCATCCATGGATACATGGAATTCATTAGCAGCTGCAGCAGCAGCAGCGGCAGTAACGCAAAATCAATTAGAACAAGATGTAGGCGCCGCCGCAATATCTTCGAGTGCACATTATCACGTTAGTATTCAGTAGTATGTGCAGAGTAGCGTATTTTTTTTTGTTGTACTAATTAGAAAATTTTGTTGAATTTTTTTATCTTGCAGTCGATGCCGACGCCGGTTATAAATCATATGTTTGCACCCAATTGGCAAGCGGTCATTAAACCGTTGAGCGAGAGTCCAATACTTGAAATATCGGAACACATGGAATCCGTATAGTGTGCTTAACATTTGTTTGGAGCTCAATTAAAGGACATACAGACATGCATAGATACGTACATACATACATCCAAAAATATAATGATTCTACATAATTTGTATGAATGGAAATGAATCAAAAGATTAGATTTTTAGATTGTGACAATTTTCATATTTTGGCTAGTTTTGATGAAATATGTTAATCTGAAAGTTTCCCAAACACAGACTTAATTTCTTTTGTGCTTTCGAAGCTTTTCAACATCCTAATTAGGTTAAGATGCGATCATTGTGTCTCCAACGAAATATAAAATATGCGAATCGTGTTTACTGTATGCCGCAGCACAATTTCCCACAATGTACCCTGGATTCTTAATATTTTTAATGGACCAAGTCTGAATCTGATGATTTCAATTTAGGCAAGTAATGATCCTGCGCTTAGATTCAGACTGTCCGTTAAAAGTCTAAGCCAGGTATTTTGGATGTTTTTTAAATTATTTTTTGTTATCTTAGGTTATTCATAGAAATGGATTCGTTTACCACTTTTTTTTTTCATTGCGCTTTCAAAAATCATTTTCTATTTTCAAAACTATTACACAGAAAGCGAGTTACTTACTCATATATTCTACTTTAGATGTAAATCAATCTAAACTTTAAATCGAATCTATTTCTACTCAGCCTTAACGTAGTTATTTCTCCAATTCTAGTCTGGCGTTTCAGGAGCATCATTTTTTTTTTTTTTTAAGTCGAGTGTTAGACTAATTTTCTATTCCATACCGCTTCATAGAGCGCTACTACTGCCTATGACTTTTGTAGCACATACGCGTCTTTACTTATTAAGATACAAGATACATTTTGTATATGTATATGTATGTGTGCATATGCTATCTAAAACTTACTGGCTCATACTACATACATAAATAGACGAGTATTAATCTAAAATACAAATATTGATGAACTATTGCGAAAAAAAGTAGTACATATAAAGTTAATTATATACAATACAATACATACTTACATACATACATACAACGCATCATAAGCGAGTCATTTAGTTGTGTTACTAATCTTAAGTAGTTAAAATTCATATAAAAAAAAAAAAAAACATAATACATAATTATAATAATAATATTATATTTATAATAATAATAATTATATACAATACAATACAATAATATATAGAGATGCAATGAAGGCGACAGCGTAAACCAATATCAATTATTCGAAAGCATTTATATATACAATACATACATACATATACGAGTGTGTATATAGTACATGGTCTGTTTTAAAAAGTTCTGGTTAAACAAAACATAAAAAAAAAAAAAAAAAAAATATATTATACATCTTATGTGAAACTTCTACTTAAAAGTATTTGTAAAGTTGATCGAACAATAATAAGAAAAATTATATTAAAATAATACTACAATATTAGATTTTTGTTTTAAAAAAATATATATATACAATATATATTAAACTTTAATTAAAATGCATTTTTGAAGCAATAAATATATCAAATTGTTTTTCTATTCTATTCAAGCTGTTATGGTTTCATAAATTTTATATTTATTATATTTTGAGCTACATTGACTTGGAAAAAATGCCAATAATAATGGTCAAATCAAATTTCAAACGGAAAATGCTGTGTTGTTGACCGACGGTAGCCCTTACAAATGTCTCACTCGTCTTGGATGATATGTCTTGCAAGAATTCATGCATGACATGTCTTGCCATACTTCATCCACGAATTGTCTTGCAAGATTTCATCCATGACATGTCCTGCCATATTTCATCCACGACTTCATGCATGACATGTCTTGCCATATTTCAGCCACAACTTGTCTTGCAAGATTTCATCCATGACATGTCCTGCCATTTTTCATCCACGACTTCATGCATGACATGTCTTGCCATACTTCATCTACGACTTGTCATGCACAACTTCATCCACGACATGTCATGCAAGACTACATACAAGACATGTCTTGTAAGACTTCATCCATTACATGTCTTGCACGTCTTCATACATGATATGGTTGCCATACTTCATCCACGACATGTCTTGCAAGACTTCACACATGACATGTCTTGCAGGACTTCATCCACGACATGTCTTACAAGACTTCATCCACGACATGTCTTGCAAGACTACATCCACGACATGTCTTACAAGACTTCATGCAAGTTATGTCGTGTAAAACGTCTTGTGTGTTTGTCATGGGTTTCTCTTCAATCGCTGTTCTATTGAAATATCGCATAATTTTGCATAAAAAGGTTTAAGTATTACAACTTTTTTTTTTAGTTTAAATAAATAAATAATTGCATAAACATGTTGTGCATTATAAGCACGCCAATGGTAAAGCATAAAATATAAATTTTGAAATTTGAAAGTATTCGCAGCTTTCACAATTTTATTTTAATAACTTTTTTGCGCTAAAAAATTATTCAACAATTTTATGAAAAAATACAAAGAGAGCAAGCAATGCTAAGTGGTAATTTATTAATTTTCTTGTATTGACTTTTTTAATATTACCGTTGCCGTTGCCGTAGCTCAAAAACTTTATTAGTTATCATAACTTTCATGTTGCCAGTTGCTCGTGTCTGCAAAGTTGAATCAGAAATAAATATGGAATTAATTTCAAAGTTTGTGTAAAGTTCGTAACGGTAAGTGAAATACCGGGAAAGGTAGTACTGAGTTAATTTCTCAGAATAGTTCTATTGCAGCTGTTTGAAAAACTCTCGTGCTTATCCTGTTTTTGATTAGTTCTGTACAATTTTGGACTGACAGAAAGACATACAGTTTGTCTTTACTTTACTGGAGAAGTCGATAGTTTCACATTCCACCATTTTCTTTCAACATAAAAATACAATATACATACATATATGTACATCTGTTGTGTTTGTTATTATTTAATTGTTTTTCATAGATATCGTTCGGCAAATTACAAATAAAATGTAAAAAAAAAAAAAAAAAAGTTCGGGATTCTGAAAAAAATTTGATCATGACTTAATTTGTTTACGTTGCATTTCCTGTTGTTGTTGTTGTTGTTGTTTCTGTTTCTGTTTTTGATATTGTTGATCATTCTGACGACAACTTAATAAATTCCAATAGGCACGTCGATATTCGGAACTCATCAGTACATAAATAATTGGATTTATGCATGTTGTCATATAAATAAGTAAATAGCTGCCAATATTGAGAACGTGTATATTGTTGGCACTCTTCAGGATCTTCGTTATAGTTATGGGCAGATGACAAATAACAAAGCAAACAAATATAACAAGTATCATTTTAAGTAAACGACGATCCTTTGAGCTCATACGTCCCGGATATATAGACGAGGCATTCGAAGTGTTACCCATTGAAATGTAATGGGTTTTACGTGGATTAAAACGCGTAAACGATGTTGTGGCACGTAGTGATGTTTTATTTTGTAATGTTGTTGTTGTTGTTGCAATTGCTTTGCTGTTATTCAAGTTGTTGTTGGTGGTGGTGTTGCCTTCGATTCTAAATTGAAAAAAAAAAAAATTTTCATTCAAATTTTGCAACAATTTTCACAGAAACAAACTTACTCGTTATTCTTGCCAGAAGCTGTTGTTGCTGTAGCGTTTTCTAATGTTGTCTCGTTCGATATGTGTGGAGGCTAAAATTTTATAGAAAATATTTAAAATGTCATAACATTATATATATTCTTCGAAAGCTCTAAATTTAAGCTTTTCAAAACTATTTAAAAAATAAAATTCGGCTCAAAGTTAGCTGAGTTATAGCACTACGAAATTATACACATACCTTTTGCTTAATACTATACGAAATGGGCAGCGAATTGACGGAGACATTCTCATCGATATATTCGATATATTCATTTACGGAAAACGGACGTTCCGTCGATGATTTGACAGATGCTGGCGGCGATGGTGGCGTTGAAATTGAACGGATCAATGGCGTTGGTGGTGGTGGTGGTGGCGGCGTTGGTGTCGTTGTTGTTGCATTTTGCAATTGATTTTTATTTTGCGTTTTATTTGATTCGTTTGTCGTTGATTTATGCTGGGACGATGTCTCGGCCTTTTGATGTGCTGGTTCACGCGAACGTATTGCCGCCTGACGTACCAAATGAAAAATACGCGCATAACAGATGACAATGCAGATGCATGGCACCATAAAGGCAGCCAAAAATAAAAACTCTTTCGGTGAACGATCATTTTTGTCGAGCAATATTGAACACGAACCGATATTAACATCGAGACCAAAGCGTCCCCAAATGCCACGCCATGTTGGTATCATGCAGGAGAATGCCGTTAGCCATGTACCGGCAACCATAAGTGCTAGATAACGACGCTGATATATGCTGTAAGTAGAATAATAATAATAAAAAAACCCGGTACATTTCTTATTATTAGAAAAAACTCAAAAACATGTTTTCATAATTCCTCTTCCATAAATGTCAAGGACATTCCTATTTGTAAAAAAAAAAAAAAAAAATTGCATATAGCCAGTTTTCAATGGTAGTCACTTCCACAACTTTGAGCCGCCTGGCCTTTTCGCCTCTCTTTAAAAAAGAAGAAAAAAACTCCCAAACGGTTGGGCCAATCACAAAACTGTTTGAGAGAGTTTTTTTCTATGTATTTTTACCTTTCCAAAATGGCTTTGAGAGAACCGATGCGATATGTATTACGTAAAATATCACCAAAAAATAGTACGAATTTATTCCGGTAGCCAATATTTTTTCTTCTTTTTTTATCTTTTTATTTTTTTTCTTGACCCCCCCCGAATTTTTAAAGTGCAATGAATTGTATGCCTAAGTCACTCAGTCAGTCAGTCAATAAGTCATTCAAGTTCTTTCTAGATGGCATTGCCAGTTCCTGCCCAAAGAACAACAAAATCGTATACTCACCGTAAATACTGTCGTGGATGCGCTATGATTATATAACGATTAATTGTTATCAAGGATACGGTAAATAACGACACCGCCAATAAACCGTAACGCATCAACGGAAATAAACGACACAATAGATCGCTATGCGTCCAGGCACGTTGCATGAAGGTCGATGCTGCTAACGGTAAATTAAAACAACTGAAAAGCAGATCTGAACAGGAAAGATTGATAATAAATATTGCCGTAGAGTTACGTGTTTGTTTGCCACGCGATAATGCGATTATGGTCAATAAATTGCCGGGTACACCAACAATCATGAAGACAATACATGCAATCGATGCAAAGGTTAGCAACTCATTCGAATAGCCTTGAAAGAGTGCATTTGCATTTGCATTTTGCTCAACGGCAAGTACTTCGCTTTGGTTAAGTAATAGCGCTGTCGTAGTGCTGCCTAATTCCAAACCATCCGTTATGGCATAGGATTTATAGGATGTGCTGAGTATTGTTGCTATATTTGTTTCATTATAATCGGTATTGACTCCGACTCCGAGTCCGACTCCGAGTCCGATGCCACCATGATCTATGTAATGCCCTGCTTGTTGTTGTTGTTGTTCTTGCTGTAAGTGTTGGAGCTGTTCCTCGTATTGTTTTTGTTGTTGGCTGACATTGTAGCTCATTATAATACTTTTTTTTCGATAATTACTGCCTTTGATTTTATTTAAATATTTCGCCTGTGATAATCTGTTGATTGATTACCTTTACAGTTATAATATATTATATATCTGAAAATAAAATAGAAAATATGTTATATATTTTGTAGGTAATTCATTCTTTTTTTAATCGAAATAGTCAACTTTTGTTGCAAAAAAAAAAAAAAAAAACTGTTTGTGTATACTGTTTTCTCAGTAGCGGTGACGTACGCTGCATTGCAAAAAACGCTTTAATAGTCTTTTGTATGTATGTATTAGCGTAGATATATATATATATATATATATATATATATTGGAGAGTACCCCTTAAAATGGGTCTAGAGAAAAACCGTTTGCAAGTGCACACTTGACGGCTAGAAGAGAAGAGAGAAGTGTCTAAGTTTCAAATATGGTGGCCCTATCTCTTATAGTCTTCGAGATAATCTCTTTCAAACGGCAGTCAGCAGGACGACGGTCAGACAGGCTGGACGGATATAGACTAGCTAGTTCGACTATAGGGCCCGTCTTGCCTCCTCTGTCGGTTATATACATTCACACAAACTAAATATACTCTTTTACCCTTTGGTTACAGGGTATAAATAAACCTAATGGTTGTTATACTCTATTCTTTTTCTTATTATTGTATCTTTTATAATTTTCTTAAAAAAACTTTAACCAATTTTCTTCGGTATATATACATATAAGTATCATCATGGTGGAACGAATGATGCATACGATTTATAGTACCTAATAAAACATATTAAAGAGTTAGTAACAAAATAGATTTCCATAGATTTCATTCTTTTAATTATGTAGTATAAAGTAGTGCTACATTAGAAATTTCGAAGGTTTCATGTGTTACAAATAAATGTGTATACCCGTTCTAGAAACAGGAACACGTATGATAAAAATTAGTGCAAAAAGTATTTAGAATCAGCCATGTTCTCGTAATCGAAATTTACTTTTATAATTCTACATTACAATTTAAATTTTGTTTTTTTTTTGTAAAAATTGCAAATGCTTTGATATGGGGAAAACTGCATTAGACGTCACCTAGGCCAGATTAGGCCTATTGTAATATGTACCATATGATCTCTTGTTTTTTCTTCTCCCTACTCGAACCAGCTCGATTTCCTTATAAAGGCGTCTACTGCACTAATCTTGACTGTTGTAATTTGCCCAGACTATCTAGAAACGGCCTATCAAGTACGATTAACCTTATTCTCCCAAAGGCAGAGACAGAGAAAGTGTTCTAATGTCTTCCCCTCCTCTTCTAGTCGAAAGGCATGACTGCCAAACAGGCAGTGTTCCATGAGAGCTTCTACCATCATGGAAAGAGTCTGTCTATTGCATTTTGGAAGTGTGGTCTATCTAATCTCTGTTTCACTGGGTATTTTCTGTTTCACAAGCAGCTTCAGAGTGGCCATTGGAACTTGCTGTCAAACTTCTCCCTGGTGGAATAACGGAATTTGTAACTTCCTGGTCAATCTATCTGCTTCGCAATTACCTAAAATGTCTTGGTGATCCGGAACCCATGTGAAGCAAATATGCTATTGCTTGGTCATCTCGTTAAGAGATATGCGTCACTGGGAGTTTGTTTTAGACGTGTTATTGTATGAGTCAACCCTTTCTTTAAGTTAAGACCAATTTGTATAAATATTGATTGCGCTGGTATTGTGATCTGGTTGCGATAAATATCTTGTACTTCCTACCATATTGGGTATGATATTGTGTCTGGTGCCGAGTGCACTAGAAGGTTGAGAATACTCGAGTGTTCCTCCTCCACTCTTATAGCCGACTGGAACGCAGTACAATGCAGTTTAGAAATGAAACAGAAAATTTTCCGTTTGCCAGAACACGAACTTTATGAAATCGTACGAATTTTCGTAAATCGTAAATCATAAATCGCCAAATTAAGTGATTACGAAAGCAAGACAGTTGCAATCTTTTGTTGTTCTTGAGTTGTGTTCGAATAAAAATGTTGTTTTAAATTGAATTATGTCTGGCACAGTCGAGTAGCATAACTCTAGCTCAAATTTTAAATTAAATTGTGACATGTATTCAAGTAAAAGTATTCTATTCAAGTAAAAGTTTTTCCTTGTGATAAATTCTTACTCTCATCTAGATCAAGCAGCTTACACCTATGCTAAGTATGCTGTATTGTATATAATGCGAATTGTTTATCAGAAAGTTAAGGTTAATAGAAATTTGACTTGACAATTGGCATTGTTAGAAAGCGAAATCGCACCAAAATAATTTTTTTTATACCCTGCATCCAAAGGGTAAAAGGGTATATAAGGTTTGTGCGTATGTATGTAACAGACAGTAGGAGGCTAGGTAACCCTATATTTTTGATCAGCATTGCAAAAGTAGTCGAACTAGCTATGTCTGTCTGTCCGTCTGTCCTGCTGTCTGTAGAGATATTATCTTGGAGACTCCTATGAGATAGGCCGGCTATTTAAACTTAGACTCTAAGCCGTTATGTACACTGCAAGCGGTTTTCAGACCCCTTAAGGGCCCCAACATGTTCCAATGAAATATGCCAATATGGAAAATTTTAGGTATAGCCCTCATACAAAAATACCCCATTTTTTTTTTTAAAGTTTTCGTATGAAAATCCCTACAATGAGGTATGGTAGTAAGATAGGACTTAACTAAAGGTATTTAAAGTTTGGGTGCAGGATATCTTGTAGTCGTGCATACTTGACTTCAGCGTTCTTGCTTGTTTTATTTATGCTGCTACTGCTGTCTGCAAACAGTCTATGACTCTATTACCTATAATTTTTTTTTTTTTTTCGAGTAGTAGTGTGGGTGCTTAAGTATTCTAAACGCTGTCATTTGAAAGTTGCCAACGCCTGAACTGAACTGAACTGTACAAAGCAGATAAATTCGATATTATTAACATAAATTAATGAATGAATGAATGAATGAATCCAGAGTCCAAAAACTTTAAATAGCGAACACAAAACGAACTTGTGCTGCATAAACGTTAGAAACTTGAAACGGAATAATACCAAAAAAAAAAAAAGGAGAAATGTATTTCCACAGGTTTAATATTATTATTATTGTTATTATTATAAATGGTAAGTCAATTAATATTATTATTTTTTTTTTTTTTTTTTGTAACGAAATTTATTTTTTGTTTTGTAGTTTTCTATAATTCTTCTGCGAATCCTATATTGGGTATTTTTGATCCTTCATGTTTTGTTGTCGATAGAACAAAATTGTCCCAATGAAAATATCAGTTTTTGGTTATATTCCAAGTAAGTATAACAAAGTTTCAGTTGGGTGTTTTCTGGTTTTCTCATATAAGGCGCATTATGGGTCTAAAGTAGTAGATTTAAAAATGTTAAGTGGCAATTTTAGTTTTGGGAACAAGAAAAAAATTTTCAAATGGCCATAATTTTTGAGGAATCGTCAAATTAAAAAAAAAAAAAAAAAAAAAACATCAGAATATGTTTACACATTTGAAGAAATGTTGAAGACAACCCATTCAACTCAATGTGAGGGAAATTTTGCAAAAAATGTTGCCATCGAAGTTGAAAAGTAGTACCCAAACCAAACAAAGTTTAGGTGCTCCATTTAGTCTTTCTTGTTTCTCTTCTTTCTTTCTTGTTAGCCTTTTTTTTTTAACGAATTTTTTTTTGTTACCACAGCGAAACACGTAATGCACCCATTAAGCTAAATCCATTAGAGCTAAATCCTTGGGACTTTCAACCGGTGCGACCTGTTAAAATACTTATACACGGCTATACGGGCTATCGTGATTTTGCGCCCAACTCTTATATACGTCCGGTATTGCTTGACAATGAGAATGTCTATGTTATATCAATTGATTATGGACCACTTGTGCGTGCACCATGCTATGTGTATGCAGTGCAAAATCTGCCATTGGTCAGTAAATGTCTAGCGCAGCTTTTAAATAATCTGATTGATCAGGGCATTGTGCAAAACGATCAATTGCACATTATCGGTTTTAGTTTGGGCGGTCAAGTTGCGGGACAAACTTCGAATTATTTAAAACGCAAGCCAAAACGTATTACCGGACTTGATCCGGCTAAGCCACTTTTATAACGGCCAGCGCTGAGCGTCGCTTAACTCCGGATGATGCTGAATTTGTCGATGTTATACATACCGATGTACTCGGACGCGGCATGTTACGTAGCATGGGTCACGTTGATTTTTTTCCCAATATTGGACCAGTACAACCCGGTTGCAGTGAAGAGAATCCCGATGATCCGGGTAGTTGTAATCATGAACGTGCACCACGTTTCTATGCCGAATCGATAACAACAAAAGTTGGCTTTTGGGCAAATAAATGTTCGGGTTGGCTTTTCTACATTTTCAGTATGTGTACACCAAATGAGGACCGTGCACTGATGGGCTATCATGTTGATACAGCGTAAGTCAGTTAAAGTTATTAAGTATATTCGTATGCGTATATTCCGATATTCACTTTCACAAAACATCAAAACATTTACGAATTTTTCTTTTGTTTTCTTTTTTTTTTTTTTTTAGTAAACGTGGCTCTTATTTTTTGAAAACTGCACCTACATCGCCTTTCGCTTTGGGCTTGGAACAGCATTTAAGCACAAAATATTCCACATTGCTTAATTCAAACAAATATGACACAAATGAACTCGATAGCGAATTCGAACCGCAACTTGCACGCACTTTTGTGGATTATAATGATAATGAAATAAGCGAACCGGAAATTTTGGAACTTGAACTTTTGAAAAGTCAACGTCTGGATTAGTTTAGAATATTTTTTGAAATTTAATTAATTTTAGAAACATTTTTTTTTTTTTGATTTAAAACCATGCCGAGAGCGCTTGGATTCAACATTAATCTTATCATAACTGAAAAATTGTGGTTATTTGTAAGCTAGAAAGAAACTCTTTTGAATGAAATATAATAATTGCGATTTCTGAAGCATGTACATTTTGAAATCGTATAAATTTACTCAAATCGCAAATCGCAAAAGTATCTAATCACATAAACATGTTCAAGTGATCTGCTATCATTTTAAATAGTTTAATTTTTTTTTGTTTTTCTGCCACAAAACGAAGTAAGTAGGTCAGTGTATAGTTTTATAAAGTCAAGTTCACAGTTATCGATAGCATTGACACCCACAGTGCCAATAACCTTGATTTACTCTAACGTTTCGTGTTAGAAAAAACCTTGAACGCTTCTCATAAAAATATTTTGCAGTAAACTATTAAATGAGGGTAGTAAATCGAATTTGAATTCGGTCAATAAAACTATTTAAATATAGCAACTACAACTTTTAACCAATTTTTAACTTGGTTATCATTCCACAAAATTTACTCCGATGGCTCCTTTAAGGAGATATTCTGGTTCGAGAAAAATTTGTTTTCGATTTGAGTCACTTTTCTCCGGTTCTACTGAACCGATTTTAATGAAACCAAGTGCAATCAACGCAAAATTGTCAAATTTCTAAAACTGCATACTTATATTTTTCATAAAATTTTTTTTTTTGTGTGCAGAAAAGAATTAAACTTTAAACGCGTTTATCTCGAAACTACGTTTTTCGAACTTGCGACCACAATGCCGCCCGTAATTCTGAACCGATCTTGATGTAACTAGTTGCAATCGACGCAGAATTGTCACCATTCTAGTCCGAACCTCAAGCATAATTTTACAAAATTTGATTGCTATTTTTTTACACAGAAAACCAAATAAAAATGGCCGAAAATAAAAAATTTGTGTTTAAATGGCCGCCATTTTGTAAAAAAAAAATGCAAAATTTTTTTTCGAGGTTCGAACGAAAATTACATCTATACTGATTAACCCATTTTCATTTTCGAGAATCCGTAGACACGGAATCTGTTCTAGCACCATACCTTTTTTTGGACCACGGTACTTTGAAGGCCGATAACTTATTGAACAGCCCTCGTAAAAAAAAAATGTTTTTTATAAACTTCAATTAATTTGTAATTGAATAAAAAAAAAACTACAATCAAATATGTCTTTCCCTTTTCAAATAAGATTTTTTTTTTTAAATGGTCCAAAAACAGCCTCGCGAACCAGAATACCCCCATAATGCGTTACAAACTTTCATACAAACTGAATATACCCGTTTAATACTATGTGTTACGGGTCTAAAAATTGATTTAACTGCAATAATTTCAGCGCCTTCTCAGAATTTATGCATGTTTTCCTTTTAGAATCCCATCGAATCTGGGAAATGTCGTATATTTTCTAGAATAAATGCTTGTTCACATCTCTTCTTCAGGGTTTCCGAAACAGTAATTCTTAAGAAGTTTTAGAGAAATTTGAAACTTAAGTAATGAAACCAAAGTATCACGCCTACTTTTAGACATATAGACCACCATATAAACCTATCGCCGGGATTAGAGTTTTTTTTATGAAAATAGTTTTTATGCGTTATTGTATTTTTATTCCAAAATTTATTCCAAACACGTTTTTTTTTTATTTACCCTTAAAAAAAGACTTATTTGTTTCAAAAACGTTTATATAACAACCTTTTCTGCTCATAATAAAGTTAAATTATTATTCGAACTTTACTCACTCAGCTTTAGTAATTCGATTAAAAATCGTTTTTAAACAAATACTAAATTTAAACACATTTTCTTTTTTTTTTTTTTGGCTTTAAATTTGTTTGCATTTGTTTTAATTCTTGCGGTGGGTGTAACTAGTAGATTAATATGTATCTGTATCTGTATCTATTGTATGTTTGCTCTTAAGTACTCGGTATGAGTATACAAAATGTTTGCTTGTGTATACAATAGTTTAGAAACTGTATACATTATAATGTATCTATATTTATATATATATAAATATATATATATGCATAGATACACACAAACATAAACACATAATTAAAAAAAAAAAATATTAAAAAAAAAAATTAACAATTAGAATTAATTTGTAAATTTTATAAATTGTTTAAGAAATTCTTGCACAAAAACTAAAATGGCAAAAAAAAAACTCACTTTTAATTTAAAAATTTTTTTATGTTTTTTTAATTTTTATATTTTAATATATTTTTTTATATAAATTAAAATATTTATTTATTTATGGCACTTGCATTTTTTTGTTTTTAATAAAATTATTTAGTCAAAGAATTTATTGTTTTTTTTTTAAAGTTTTTCTAAATTCTAATCGGAAACTAAGTAAAAAAAAAAATGAATTAAAAAATTAAAATTAAATCTTTTTAGCCGCGGCACGTTTGAATTTCACTCTTGAAACGATTCAACTAAATTACACTAGAAGAACTTTTGAGTTTGGGAAAACAAATAAAACAACAACAAAAAAAAACAATATAAATAATTACAATAACAAGAGCAACATACAATTTTCCGCTTTTCTTGTTTTCACTTTTATATCTTTTTTTTATTCACAGTTCACATTCTGATACACACAACACACAACAATTGACTTCAGTTCGAGGCAAATTTTTATACAATAAGTTTTTTGTTTACATGGCTTGTGTCGGTTTGTGTCTCTCGATTTTTGAATATTATTAATACACTACATTTCGCCGCCTTATAATATATTGCATTTTCCGTAAGAAAAATATGGGAATGAGCGGAATTGGAATAAGTTAAATTCAAGACACTTTTATTGCAGCTCTTTAAAATAATACACTGCATATTTTCTGGGAATTGGTAAAATCCATGGTGAATTCGGTGTTTCCAGAATCGAATTTAAAGTTTTCAAGATTATTCAGTTGCTAACTAAGAATATTAAAAATTTTTCTTTTGTAATTGTCTGGAAATTAGAAAGAAGATGTTCTGCTTTTGGAATACATGCCTTAATTTTTTAGGAATATAATAACTTAGAGATGCCACTTTAGCCACTTTTTCCGGAAAGATCTATTCTGTTTTAAATTGTTCTAATTGGAAAAATTAACGTATTTTTTAGTTTTGTAATATTTTCCAGTATATTTAAAGATGTTTTTTTTTTTTTTTTTTTAATAAATTTTTAAATATATATTGTATTATTTTACAGAGTATTCTAAATTTGTCTACAAAAAACATTAAAAAATTTAAAATTTGTTTTTGTTTTAGATTTTTTTTTTTTCGCCGATTTTTCGATTCCAAACAAATAGAGCACGTTGAATAAAAAGCCGGAGACTGTGTCGATTGGCGTCGATCGAATCGCATAAATTTCCCATTTTTTTGTTGTTGTTTTTTTTTTTCTCAGCGTTCAGAACTAAACCGCAGCACACTGTACCGCGCCGCACTACAACAATGATTCGACGACGATGTACCAGCACCACCACCAACACCTTTCAAATGTTCTGCGATTTTCTATTAAAATTAACAACAACAAAAAAAAAAAAACAAACAAATAAAATAAAACCGAAAAAAATCGAAGACCCGAAAACTTATCGAAACTTTAAAAAGATTTGTGTGTTTTTATATGGAAAATTATGAAATCGTTTCCAGTTCACAAAAAATAACTTAATACATGCAACAAATAAAAATTCCGAATAGCAGGCAGGCAAGGCAGGCAGGGTATGTAAGGAATTTACATATTTTGCTACGATTTACACCTGTGCAAATTGAATTTGATGTTAAGGCTTAATGTTGCGAAACGTGGTTCGCGCTATTAAAAATTTTAGGAATATAATTAGCGAAAAATAATTACATTTAACAAGAATTTCTATAAAATTTTAATGTTCTCAAATATCTGCGTGGAATTTTTTTTTTAATTTCAAAATATTTTCAACATGAAAATTTATTACAAAAAAAAAAAAAAAAAAATAATAAAACAAGAAAAAAGTTAACTTCGGTTGGACCGAAGCTTATATACCTGTTATACATTATTTGACGTGGATAGATCTTCGTATGCAGCATTTGTATTAAATTGTATCTTAAAATAGTAAACAAATTAAAAATATTCTTAAAAATTAAGAAATTCGCGGCCCGATTTGAACTTTATAAATAATTTTTTTCTTATAAGAACTTGACAGAATGTAGTAGTTTTTGTATGGGAGCTATACCTAAAAGTAGGCGTGCCACATTGATTTTAACACAGAAAGTACACAGGACATAGAAAAGCTTAAGTTTAAAATTTCAGCTTAATATCTTTAAAACTGAGCGAATAAATCACGCAGCAACAAACAGACAGGCGGACAGACAGACAGACGGACATGGCTAAATCGATTCGTTTCGTCGAGGTGATCAAGAATATATGTATATATACTTTATAGGGTCTACGATGCCTCCTTTAATGCGTTTTACACTATGTACGTAACAAGGTATAAAAAATAACGTTAGGCGTAAATGAGAATTTTTTACAGATTTGACCGAGGAATTCGATCAAGCAATTCATAACCGATTTTGTGCAAAATTTCATCATAACTTATCCGAACCGATCTTGAGGGCACATCTAATAATAAAAATAAAAAACCTAAAAATGTAAAAAAAAGAAAAACAATAATTTCAGAGTTCCTGTAAAACTAACCCATATTAAAAAATTTAATAATAAATGATTGGAAGTTTTTCTATAAACATTTATGAAGAGAAACATAGTTACCCGTTGAAAAAATTTTCATTTTTCATGTTTCTACAACAATACTAGGGGGCAGGAGCATTAAAATTTGGTTAAAAATTTGTTTTCATGTATTTTTGGATCACCCTATTGTACATAAGTACAATACCCATATTTTATGGGTTCTATTATGCCTCCTTCTGCCTGTTACATACATTTGCACAGCCATAATACGTGTGTATGTAATAAGCTCGAGTATTCGATTAACTTAACCGAACATCTGACTTGATTTGAGTCAAAGTTGACATAATCGAATCGACTCAAACCGATCAGTTGATCAGTTGACTTGAGTTACTCAAATCGTTGTTATTTCGAGTATTCTGTACAACCGCCTTCGGAGAATAGTGCAGCGCTCTAGTACATATGTTGGCATGTTTAAATGGGCATGAGTAAGTTTATATAGGGGCAAATCGCACGGGGGTTAGAACTTAAATTTCTAAATGCTAAGTTTGTTGGTAAGATTTTCGTTGCAAAAGCTTAGCTCAGTACTGTAAATATTCGTACATTTCAAATGATCGAGAGAATACGTTTATATACATACATACACATATGTAAGTATGTAAACGAAATGCATGAATGAATGAGTAAATGAATGCGACATAACTTTGCTCTGCGCTGCTGAGTCATTAACTTACTCACAGACTCACTTAACAAAAAAAAGCAACAACAACAACAACAGAAAAATCATTTAAGCTGCTCTTTAGTTTGCTCTTAGCTGCGGGTGCTATTATTGCTGTTGTTATTGTTTTTGTTGTAGCTTCAATTCAAATGTCGCCTGCCTTTCAGCATTGCTGCTTGTGACATTGCCGAATCGTGTTAAAAAAACTCAAAAGATCGTATGGCATACGTCGGTTCGGGGGCGACACGACACGACACAACACAATACAATACAAAACGAGTCACCAACAATACAAAAACTCTACCGGACATTATTCATCATTGCAACGCGCTTCAGTTAAGTTCATTTCGCGCCATTCAATCTAATTCAATCAATCTAAAGTTATTTTTTTTTAAAGTTTTTACTATATTTTTAATAATATTAAAAAAATTTAAAATCGAATGGAATAATCTCTTGTGTTTTGCGTGTCCATGTGTAGGTGCATATCTATTTTAACTGACTTTGTGGCAATCAATTTAATGGTGCCAATTCTAATCATTGCGTCGTCGCCTGCTTGATGCACATTCTTAACGAACGTACTACGAGACAAACGAAGTTTATAAATATTTTTTTTCTTGTGTTTTTTTTTGTTGTTGTGTCTCTGCTTCGCCTTATCATCATCAACTAGTGGTCGCATAGATGTGTGTATACATGTCTATGTATGTAAATATAGTTGAATGAAAGTGAAAATTGAATTCAATTAATTAAATTGAAAGTGAAGTGAGTGAGTGAATTACTACACATACATACAAACATACATAAGTACGTACATACATATGTACGTAAATCTATTTATCATAAAATACTAAGAATTATGGAATTACTTAGCTGGCGTTTTGCATTACTTTGTATTTTTTATTTTATTCTAATACGCATAATAAACATAATCTATAATAGTGTTTATAATACAGCTGAAGTTTAATAACAAATAAAAATAAAAAACACAAACACATACAACCGAAAAAGTCTAAAATATAAAGGTAATTAAATATTTGATAATTTTTTAAAAAATATTTTTTTATTGTTATACTAGCCGAACTTGCTCAGTTCATGTATATTTGCATTTTTTTGCAAAAGTATGATGATTTTCTTTTGTCGTTTTTATGGTGCCACGCCCACCAACCATCCAATAGATTATACTTTTCTTGGTGTAGTAACATGTGTACCGAATTCCATTTCTCTTGTTCAATGATTTGCAAATGTAGGAAGAATATTTTTTCTGTGCTATGCTGGTCCTGGTAACATGTTTTCCGTATCATTTCCCTCCATTGAAAGTAGATGAAAATCTGTATTTATTTTAGGAGAACACGCCCACCGCCCATTTTCCTACATATGTCCTTTCTTTTAAATTTCATTGAAAACTGTCGAGTTGTTTCGGAAATATTCAATGAATTTATGATCGATTATATATTAGAGACAGAGTAAAATATATTTAAACATTTATGTAATGGTTTGTATAGATAGATTCACTAAATTTAAAGCGAATATACACGTTAAACGAGGTTTTAAAATATGTGCTTACATTATCATACGGGGGCTTCCATAAATAATATAATCATTTTTATGTAGGTGTGAAGTCAGTTAAATCGTATATGTCCTATAACGTTAAAAGTTAATTTATATATTATAGATGCCCCATATACATATGTGTATAGGTGTGAGTGGGGGTCAATGATCTGAAATTAACGAAATTTATATATTATGCTGGTGTTCATGAAAAAGGCATCAAAGGCATCAAATGTAAAGTTAAATTTAAAATTAAACAAAAATGATCCCAAAATTCCAAAAATTATAGTGTGAGCGGATATTATCTGGCAGACATCGCTCGACGAGATCAGTCAATTTAGATCTAGATATAGCCAACAAGCAAAAAAAAAACCCGAATATGTTTAAGTTTTTATATATAAAAATAAAATTTATTTTAAAAAGAAGCTTCTCTCACTCACACTATAAATATGTTCGATCGAAATGTCATGAGCTTCCCGCTCTACTTTGAAATTCTTAAATTTCATTCGCCAAGTTTTTAAAAGAAAGAAATTACAAATGTGAGTTATGGTTGATCCATGAGCATTTAATTACATTATGCAATTCTGTTAATAAATTTATTTTTTATTCCGATTAAAAAACAAAAAAACGTTTTTTTTTTTTTTAATGATCAGACGAACTGGACTTTCTTTGTTGTCCATTACAAAGAAATGCAGCGCTTATATCATAGCAACTTTTGATTTGGTATCTGATTAGTGAAACAATCTTGACTGATAAGATTTCATTATATTTCAATTAAAGCCATAAAATGCAAGATAGATAGAAAGTCTTCGAGATATGTCCAGGAAATAAAAAATCTGATCAGATTCACTTTCATCTAGATACTGGAGGGCCCCATATTGCATTCGCCATTTTGAAATTGAAAATTCTTGCATGGTATTTGGATTTAGTGAACCCGAAAAAGGCCGAGTAATAAATTTCAAGCAAATATAAGAAAGAAGCAAATATAAAAAAAGTTTTTTTGACCCTCCCCACACCCTCAAAGGATGTTTTCAACCCTTAAATTTGAACCTTTGCCGGTATAAAAAATAAGTGTCTTTTTTTCTTTTGGTAGCTCAGTCAATTAAACATAGTTTCGTTAAGATCTGTGAGTATCACTTGGGTAGCTTTACTTGTAGGTATACAATGGATAATATTTAACTATCTGAAACGTTCTTAAATTCATTAATACATTTTGGATTAAGAATTTAATAACAAATTTAATTACTAAGATTTAAATTAAATCCTTTTTTTTCTCTAAATCTTATTAAATCTTTTTATAAGATAAATTGACAAAATGTCAAACGTATCTATTATAATGAAACTCACTGTATTCTGAAGCTTGCATAAAAACGACATCCCAAGGCGATTAGTCATGTTTAAACAACGTCAACAACGGCAATAACAGCAACAACAACAACAACAACGAAAACTTAAGTAAACGTTGTCAATGTTTTGTTTTTGTTGTTAACAATTTTAACACTGGCTTTTTTGAATCATCATCAACAACATTGGCCGCAACAGCAATAACAACAACAACAACAATTATAAACAATTCAATTTATTCTCTGCTTTAAAACGAAACGCTTCGTCTTGCTATTCTCTTTAAACTTAACAAAGTTATAAGTAAAAAGCTCTATTGTAAATGTGTGTGTGTGTGCGTATGAGAAAAAGTTAAGAAATAACGACAACTATCATATTCAAGAAAGTAAAAATGATAAGCTGAGATAGTAACAAAGAAAAAGAGAGAGAGAGAGAGAGAGAGAAGTGCATGACATGCTATTACTCATATAGATATGCATGTATGCATATTATGCATAAATGTATTGCTGCAATTGTCATGAATCTTTATTAAATTAGAAACCAAACCAATATGCGCAATTGTGTTAATTAAATGGAAAATAAAATTTATATTTATAAATAAAGTGGCTAAATTTAAAATACCACAGACTTAATTGTGTGTGTGTGTATAAAAATAAATTTTTTCATTGAAAGTTACACAATTTGCACTCCTTACTCTGCTTTTAGCTAAATATGGTACATAATTAGTATGAAATGGGTATTCTCAATCAAACGGATAGCAGCGTAGCGGATTCACGGAACCTTCACGCTTGATAAGCGCATAAGTCCATAAGAAGAGTTAATCTAGATATGTTCGTCCGTCAGTTTGATCAGTGGAATACGATCAAAGCAAAACTCATACTTAGGCCGGCCTAATACCCCAATACTCGAGAGAGTCAGGCAAAAGAATAACGGTGTCAAACTGCCAAAAACGTAAGAGAGGATTCAAATGACGAAATTCTGATTGAGTGAGAATGCAAATGTAAAAAAAAAAAAAAAAAAAAAAAAACAGAAAAAAAATTTTTACTTTGGTATAAGCGAAGCTCTAATACCCTACACACGAATATTCAAAATATGATCATTATTGGCGTTGGTCATATTTCGCGAAAGGGGTGCGTAGAAGTCAATGGCCCAATAAAATCCAAGTAAATACACTATTGTGGGGTCCATATAAGAAGCATGTGTTTCAACTTGTAAACTAAAAGAAGAACAATTAAAAAACAAGTAAGTTTGTATGGGTCTATATACTTGCCTGATCATATGTATATGTACATGTGTTGACACAATATTTTTCTCCAAGTTCCAAATTTCTAATTCATATCTTTAAAACTGATTGAGTGAATTTCATAGAAATAAACAGATGGACAGGAGGTGGGAGCATAAAAATGTTGTTAAGAATTATTTCTCATGTATTTTTGGTCCATGCTTAGAGGTCCATTGTGTTGTTCTTAGATCAGATCAGAGACCTATCAACTCGGAAAATACACTTTCATCATTTAGACGCCTTCGCATATGTGTTTAATTTAGATCGAGGATATTTTTAACATATTTTTTAGAAAGTAATTATCAACCATTTTCCTAATCCTCATTGTCACAACTTTTAATCGAAATTGAAAAATGCGAACATTCAAACACTTGCATATGTTAAATTTAAAAATTCATTTTTACCTAATGGGTGCAGTGTATACAAACTAATTCATATATGGTCTTAGAAAAAACTTAGATAAAATTAACAGACAGACAGACGAGTATCTACGAGTATGTATGACACCGTAAATACAATTAGCTCTTGTTATACTAGATTTTAAAAGAAGAAACCCCTTTACTTATATCAAACTTTGTGTTATTTTGCTCTTTGAATTTAAATCCAAATACGACCATGTTTAACGCTTTATCACTATAAATAATAAACGTTACGTTACGTTATGTACGTATGTATTTGTCTAGGAGAGTATTTTAACAAGCATGTACTAGAAAAATTTCTGAGATACAATATCACTTAGGCTCGTAATACGTACAATCGACCGACCGACCGAACGATCGTACGAAAGAATGAACGAACGAACGAACAAAATGAACTCGCATCACGTTGCGTTGAGTCGCACCGCATCGCATTGCGTCGCGTCGCGTCGTGTTTTGTGGTGCTGATAAGAAGAGGTCTAGGCGGCATAATTGAAATTAATACAATTTCATAGCTCAACTACTGAAAACTCAATTATTATTATTATTATTTCATTAAAGCCTAAAGATTGTTCAGTGCTCTGCTCTGCAGTTATTGTTGTTGTTCTTTTTTTTTTTATTCGGTATTCAACAACGTAACTCGTGATCGCGTAGCATTGCAAACGGATTGACAGCGAATCGATTGATCGATCAATCGATCGATCGATGGATTCATTAGTACAATTTAAAAACATTAACCAAATCAAAACAAATACAATTATTTGGATCAATATAAAATTGGATTTAATTTTAATTGAATTTAATAATAAAAGAGTGAAAGAAAGAAAGGAAGATATATAGTGAAAAGAGGAGTGTCACAGATAGTAATCTTTAGAAAACTATTGGACTACTGAAGTTACACTGACCCCGCAAAGCAAAATACATACTAGATAAGGTAAGTAAATATGAATTCCAGTAGGTACATATATGTATACTATACATGTATAGAATAGACATATTTTATATGTATTCTATGTTTGTATTTGTGCAAGCGTTTGATTAGAGTGCGTAATAAAATATTGTACAACAGTAAATACCCGTTTAAATGAACGTTACTAAAGTTAAATATTATGGTCTATCAAAAAAACCCAGGATTTTGCAAGCAAAACATATATTAATTAATAGAAATAGCTTTAGGATTTCTATACTTATTACCCAAAGGGTAAAAGAGCATATTAAACATAAATTTTTATAGAGAAAACTCATCAAATGTTTGTTTTCTTTATTCTCTTATGTTCGTCTGATTGTCTGTCTCCCCGTTTGTTTTCCAGTCAATTCAAATCTTGAAGGCTTAAAGCGACAGCAACACCAAACTTCGAATTAAGATACTCCTGAGTAGAAATAGACGTCGGGACGAGAATCCCGTGGGTTCTGCTGGGACTCGATTACTTTTAGTCATGATATTAATCAAAAAGCGTAAAACTTAACAGTGCAGTATTATAAATACACATTTGAAGTATCGTACTTTCAAGTAATCGAGCCCCAGCGGAACCCGCGAAACCATCTCTACTCAAGAGTTCTTTAGTAAATATTTTAAAACTCTACTAAAACCTTATCAAATACGTTTTTTTTTTTTCTTTATTTTTTTTTTCTTTAATTCTAAAATATCTGTTTACAATTATCGCTTGATAGGTCAGTGATATTTAATAAAGAAAAAAAAAACAATATTTAATTTCACGCCTCTTATACATACCATGTGCCCTGCATAACACTGATTAGAGATAAAAATGTTTTAATGTTGCGTTTTGTTTACATATGCGGCAATCTCTGTAAAAAAAAAACAACTCAACATTTTTTTCTTTAAAAAATAAATAAATAAATAAAAAAATAATACAAATATTTTTTTTTTTTTTTTGGGGTTTTCAAACACAAACTTATCGAACGTTTATTAGTGTTATTATGTAAAAAAATTGTAAATGAGGAGTTTGGTCTTTAGTTTGATGGTGGACCTTCTATTTAGCAGCCACAGATGCTCGTTCAACTGGGAACGTTTTTGTGTGAGATGACTCCTCCAGGTTAAGCGCGTATCCATTACCAGGCCTTAGTACTTTGCAGTGACGCTGTTCGCTATGGCAACGCCATCCAGACTGACGGCAGGGCAGTCTCCTCTTCTCAGGGCAAACGTAATGTGTGTGGATTTGTCTGGGTTGACTACGATATTCCACCGTCTTAGCCATGTGTTTAGGCGGTCCAGCTGAGTTTGGATTATGCTCGACGCCACGAGTGGGGACTTATCATTGGCTAAAAAGGCGGTGTCATCGGCATAAGTGGCAGTGAGCATTCTAAGGTCGCTGATGGTTGGCATATCTGCCATACTTAAACCTACATATGTGGACGTATGGCATAGCACTCTGGGGCACTGCAAAGAGAAGCAGCAGGGAAAGAATCCAAGTCTTCCAAAACAAGGTTCTGCGCATTATTTCTGAGGCGCACCCATATCATACAAATGCAGAAATCCACCAGGAACTAGATGTCCCTTGCATAAGCCAGGTGGTGGTTAGGCTCACTAAGGCATATCTGGATAGGCTGGACAACCATGTCAACCCTCTGGCCATAAACCTGCTGGATAACAGTACAACGACTCGGCGACTGAAGAGGTTACACCCCCTGGATTAGCCACACACATAAACTTTTAAATCCTCCTCCCTCCTCCCCCATCACCCCCACCCTTTTTAAACCCCATTTACAACTGCCAAGTCATTGAATACAATATATTATATAGAAAGTCAATGTTATGCATTACAATTCGCTGATAGTCCCCTTAGGGACTGATTGCAAATAAAGATTACAGCATTTAAAAAAAAAAAAAAACGTATAAAAATTAAGAATATATTTTGGTGGTATTTAATTTATACTATATACGTATATGTTGCCTTAAAGCCAATTATTGGCCTTGGTAGCACATAGGTTTTCACATCAGCGGCTGTAATCTATCTAAAGATTGTTGATACCCATTTGTGTTTCCCATCTTACGGATGACTTTTAGGATCTGTTGCTCCCCATTCGCTTAGGGTCACGTTTCACTCATAAACTCTTTTTGCTGAGCAGAGATGGATTGAATATTCCAGACTATGTCCATGTACTCACATACTACAAAGATTTTTCAAATAACTTTTTTCTAAAACATGCCCAACGCCGATTTAACCGCTTCTGACATGATCCATACATCAGGAAAGAATTTTGTGAAGATGTAGCTACACTTTTAGCATCTTCTATATACGAAATACATACAAATACTTTCCTGTATCCATAAAACATTATATGAAAGGTTTATATTTGCTTAAGATATTTTTTCGGGCTTTTAACTTTCTGTAAAAGAAATATAGTTTCCGGAATATCTCTTTGATGTCTGTTTAGCCTTTTAATATTTCGTCCTTTACTTAGAATATTAAAAAATATATGCATCAACCGAGTCATTAATGATTAAAACAATTAAAGCATTTGGCATCAACACGATATTATAATAAAAATAATATGTAATAAAAACGAAACAATAAAAACGAAGAACCGCGAACAAGCAATTCTCAAACACCTAATTAATGTTGAGTGTTGATCTTTGCACCCCAAAATGTTTGCTTAATACTATCATCATGTATCACCATGCTCGAGAGTATGCTCAAGTGCATGCAGTTTAAATAATCAGTTGAAATAATCTAAGTACAGATACATTTACAGATATTGTATCTTGGAAAAAAAAGAAAAACAAATACGAAATATGATATGCACTGTAACGGACATACATGTGTGTATGTATGTGTATATGGATGTACCACTTGACTTGACTAACTGACATCCAGTCAAGAATGGGATGACTATTTTTTTTTTTTTTTTTTTACATTGGACTAGACTGGGCTATGCTGAGCTGAGTTGAGTTGAGTTGGGTTGGGCTGGTGGACAAGCTATTTGGCTGATTTGTTGCATGCTATGGCTTCGAATGTGACCTCTTTAAATTATTTAATTGACACTAATTTAGAGGAACAAATAAAATAAATTCGAAAGTCTCAGGGTGCGTTTTCTATATATATAACAGATCACTACTAGTGCAAAAGAGAAGCATATATATACAAAAAGAGTAATAGAGTAAGAGTAAAAGCGTAAAATATAACCCCGATAAAAAAAAAAGAATAATAATAATAATAAAAAAAAGAAAAAACTTTGATCGAATCATTTTGAATCGAGAGCATTCGGTACTTGCCTTTCATCCACGCTTAGTCGTAGTCGTAAACGTTGTCCGCGTTATTAAATTTTTAAATACAAAACCCGGTGAAGAAATTATTTAAAAAAAAAATAATCAAAAATAAATTAAAAATTTTTTCTTGTTTTTTTTTTTTTTTTTTTTTTAAACTTGTCTTGAAGTTCGTTCTGATCGATCGATCAATTGATCGATCTAACCAACTAAATAAAACGTTTTAAAGAAACGAAGTGAGTGTAGTGATTTAAAAGTTTAACTTAATGAAATCGTGATTATAAGTTTGAATATCCTTGAAAATATTAAATGATTTTTCCGTGTACCTATTTTATTTTCTTTTTCATAGTTTTGTCACCTGCAATATTGGATGTATCGGAAATAACTTGTTTAATATTTGAAAATTTTTAGAAAAGAAAAAAAATCAAGACGTTGGGTTTTATGGAACTAAGTTTCCGTTACACAGTTTTTAAAGTACACATTTAGTAGTTTTAAAATGTAGTGGCTTAGGTAGAACTTTGAGATTGGAAGGATGGGTGTCAATGTTCTGAAACAACTCAAGTTTATACATTTAATTTTAATTTAAAAACGATTTTATTTTTTAAATTATAAAGTATCTTATTCGATTGCAGTGATAATGAGGCAGTTTTAAGGCTTAATAATAAAACTGACGCATATCATTTAATGTGAAATGTATCTCATCAATTTGTCGAAAATGTTTAAGTGAGACATCGTCAAGTGTCAGTTCTTCCCTTGATGCAGTCATATTATTAATTTCTGAATCATTCTAACGACGCAACAACGAGTTGAATCGGCAGTATTACTCCCACATTTACGTATATTTTTATCAGAGAATATACTATAACGCCACTGTCTGGATAATTTGATAAAGCATTTATGTATTTGTTTATTTATTTTCAGCATGGGTGATATAACAACCATAACCACTGACAATATCGGAAGCGTCATCAACGACAGCTTAGGTAATAAAAGCAATACCAATGAAGAAGGCAATGAACTGGATGAAAATGGGTAAGTCTTATGAATATATATACTCTATATACATATGCATATCTGCTTTAAACGGTTAAGCTTGATTAAAATTCCTCACTGAGGCTCACTGATTTTCTTATCTTGTGTAGAAATTATGCATAAAACAGTGGGTTAGCTCAATATTGTTCATCTTTTGGTATAAAAAAAAAGTTGTCTTGAAAGAGAGAACTAACGAATATACACTAAAAAAATTTGTAAATAAAAATCAGCTGATTTTATTTTTTCTTTTAAATGGAAATTAACTTTAGTTAAAAATATTTTGCTTTAAACGAGTTCAATAAGAATCTTTTGCTTCGAAAATCTTAACTCATTGTAACACAAAACTTTATACACAAGAGATGAGAAAACAGGCCTAAACATTTTAATAGAATAAAGCAATACAAAACTGTCCTTACAAATAAGACACGAGCAAAGCCGAGTTCAATTGTAGAGTCTATGCATATTTATGATATGACGGATGATACGGAAGCGTTTCAAAAGGGATTGGTTTAATCGAATATTATCATATATAGTACACCATATATACTATATGTATAAATACAATGATCAATGTTTGTTAAGCAATATTTACATACATATTTATATTACAAGAGATGACAGCCAGCCTTAAGGTTATCGAAGAGTTAAATTATGCATAAAAGAAAATATGAAACGTTCAGTATTCCGTGAAATACTTTTAACTTTAAATGTCGAACAACTTAGAGCTTACCAAACATATTCTTTAGTAAAAGACTGAACGCGCATGCGCTAAGAACAAAACGTCGGCAAAATTAACATCGTTGTTTTTTTTTTTTTTTATATGCTTGCAGTTAGAACAAATTTAATAATGTATCTTTCAATTTTAAACAGTTTTCCCACACAACTATTAACATTTGCCGCGGTGATGACCTTTATGATTATGATTGTTGGCATAATTGGCAATTTTTTGACTGTTGCTGCTCTCGTGAAATGTCCAAAGGTACGCAATGTGGCGGCGGCATTCATAATCAGGTAAGTTTATATTTTAAATTGATTGTTTAGATTGGAAAAAAACAAGGAAAAACGTAAACCTCGACAGAACCGAAGCTCAAATACTCGCCACATCTGGGTTTAGTTCATTAATGATTATCAGTGGCTTAGGAAAAATTTATAGATATGATACCTTGGAGTCCATAGCCCGATACAAACAAAGCTTAGGCACATTAATGAAGTAAAATTTTGGATTGAATAATAAACATTTTCGTGAAAAAAAAAAAAAATTAGAAACTGTGTGGTGACTTTGTTTAGGAGCTATGTATATGTTATAGTGGGCTGATTCTTATATTATCTGTTGAGCACATATAGGACGACTTAAGAAGTGTTTTTTACCCATTTGAAGTGAATATATTCATAAATAATTACTATTTTCACACAAAAATTAGAAAATAGGCGAAAAGATCGTTTGGGGCCCATACCTAAAAATGGGCGTGACACCTTTAGTTTTGACATTGGAGACATTAGAAGTATTTTTACCCAATTTGAAGTGAATACATTCATGAATACTAGCTATTTTCATACATACGGTAAGTTTGTATAGAGGCTATACCGAAAAAAAATGGGCGTGGAACTTTCATTTTCATACTTTCAGTTTAATATCTTTTAAACTAACCGAATAAACTGCGAAGAAACAAGCAGACGGACGGACAGACAGACAGACTGACTTGGCCAAATCGATTCGTCTCATCGAGCTGATCGAGAATATATATACATACATACTTTATGGGGTCTTAGATGCCTCATTTAATGCGTTTTAAAAAAAACTTTTCGACTTAACAGGCAGCAGGAGACAAGGTAGAGCACCCAAAAATTCTACACCACGTTTTATTGTTTTTGTATGACCATTTTTTTTTTTTTTTGCATTAAATCTGGAACATTAAACTCGAAATTGATTAAATAATAGTTCCAAAAAAAAAAAAATAATTAATCCTATCTAAAAATTTCAAATATTTTTACTACTACTATTAGTCGAAATATACGGAGTCTCTCGGAAGACACAAGCAATTATTATATTTTTGAAACAGGGCTGACCACATTCACTTTTTCAATAAATCTTACTTCTTCAATAAATTTAGTTAAATGAAAAAAATTCTATTTTAATTGCAGTCTCTGTATGGCCGATTTGCTCTTCTGTGCGCTTGTGCTACCATTTACCGGTTTACGATTCATTCAAGGCACTTGGACCCATGGTCCAATACTCTGTCGCGTTATACCCTTTATACAGTATGGAAATATTGGCGTATCATTGCTATGCATTGCGATGATAACGATTAAATCGTTATGTCATGATTGCGCATCACAATTCGTATGGACGCATCTATAAACGTCATTGGATAGCGGCAATGATTGTCTTCTGTTGGGTATTCTCGTATGGTGTCCAATTGCCAACGCTTTTCGGTGCCTGGGGACGTTTTGGGTATGATCCACGTTTGCAAACATGCTCAATTATGAACGATGAACATGGACACAGTAGCAAGACGACACTATTTATAGCTGCATTTGTTATTCCATGTTTAATAATTATTGCATGCTATACGAAAATCTTTTGGGTTGTACATAAATCGGAGCAACGTTTAAAGCGTCATGCAAACAAACAGAATTCCATACCGAATAATTTACGCGTAATGACACCGACAGCGGCTACTGGTTCACTGAGGTGGTGGTGGTGGCGGTGGTGGTGGCAACAATAATGAATCGCAGCAACAACAGCAACAGCAACATGTTGTCACCACGGATAGTGGTAGCAGCAGCAGCTATTCGACGGATATCAAACAACCGGATTTGGTACGAAAACATCAACAAACAGGATCAACAGCTGTCACCGGCACCGGCACTTGCACAACGAGCGCCGCAACCACTTCACGCGTTAAGGATCAACGCGAGGTGCGTGCCAAACGCAATGAATGGCGTATTACGAAAATGGTTTTAGCCATCTTTTTGTCATTTGTAATTTGCTATTTGCCAATAACAATTGTTAAAGTCGCCGATAAGGATGTCGAACATCCCAGCTTACATATATTTAGCTATATTATGCTATATCTATCGGCCTGCATTAATCCAATTATTTACGTTATTATGAATAAGCAATACCGTAAGGCATATAAGACAGTACTCATGTGTGACACGTTACGTTTACGACAACCGTTTCGTATAAAACGTAACACTAGTTCTGGTGCGGCTGCAGCAGGTAAGAGTCAAATAAGGTGCGTATCAAAGTAAAATTTTTAAAAATGCTTTTGAATGTTGTCGTCGTTGTTGTCGCTGTTTTTTGTCGTTATTGGTTTTGGAATACTGTATTTTGTCTGTGATGAAAACTTAAAAAAAAATGTTGCTACTAAACTCTTTTGAAATTTAATAAAATGTTGCATATAATTCGCAATTTGTTTAAACATTAAAAAAAAAAAATAATAGTTAAAACTAGTTGTGAATTATATGCAACAAAAGAAAGAAAACAGTTGGAAACAACCAAAAGAGTTTTTGTATGATGCCCCTTTATGTGTTTCATTCTACTCATTCATTCATACATTGTAGTTGTAGCTGTGTGTGTGTTTTCAGGATCAACACAAACATACTATACAGATCGATACAGATCGACCTTGGTTTGGTTTAAGGTTTCTCATTCTGCGACATGAAACTTTTTGAATTTTTGGAATAAATGGGAGCAATGACTGCCCAAATGGTTTTTAGCCAATTAAAGTACATCTCGATAGGCACATACACACATACATATTCAAAAAAAAAAAAAATTGTGCTGTTCACGAGGTCTAGCATGTGTGCATAAAAGAATAATTGCAAACGATTGCATGCTAGACCTCGTGAACAGCACAAGTTAAAACAATAAAAAGTATTTTTTATATATTTTTATTTGATACGCAAAAGCAATTTTTAGTTTTCGTTTTTGAATGAAACTAAGTCACTTGAATGTTTTCTTTCAGAGAAATGGAAAAGGATGGGGCTGAGCAACACAAATCACAGCCGCACCTTGGCTTCACAAATATCAACGATAAGGACATCGATCTCAGCGTCGTCGCCATCACAACAGCTGCAGCAGCTGGAGCAACAAACAAACAGCAACGTCAAAGATACAAAGAATGCTCCAATGATAGCACTCGAATTGTTAAATCAAACAACAACAGCGACTTCGCAGTCGCCGAAGTTGCCAACAACGACATTGTCCGAATCAGTATCAATACCAACAACAACAACAATAACAGCGGCGGCAACAGTAGTGCCACCCACCACCTTCGGTAACCAGTTCCAAAAATATAATACCAGCACAGTGCAACAACAACAACAACAGCAATCGCAGCCCTTTGCCAATACCACCAGTGCGAAGCAGCAGCAATACCAACAACAACAACAGAATCACAGCCACAGTGGCAACATTTATCGCGAGATAAGCGGCGCAACAGCGCCAATGACTCGCATCACAATGGTCGGGGACGATATAATACTGGAGGAGGAGGAAACAGAAACAGAGATAGTGACACCGATATCGACATCGACATCGAACACGAACACGAACACGCCTGACATCAGCATCACCGGTATTAATGACAGAAACGTCAACATCAATGCCAATGCCAAAGGACCCAAGGACAGCAGTCATCTATATGAACGTCGTAACTCCGAAGAAAGCCCAATATTATGGCCAAAATATAAGCGACACTCAAGCGAATGAAATAAATGCCATATATACCAATGGTAACAACAACAATAACAATGGTGATGGCGGCAAAGTGTCTACCGCAAAATTAAAAATCTGAAAGACTAATGCGAATGGCTTTAATGAATCAAATTATAAATATATATTTTATACATATGTAAACATTATCAATCTAGCAACTAATTTTAACGAGAGAAACGTTTTTTTTTTAATGAAAGAAGTAGAGATCCGATTAGTTCAGATCAGAGATATTATAAATCTTTTGACTAATACGTCTACAACTAATTAAGTTTTTGAGATATTGTGCAAAAAAAATTTCAGCATGAATTATATGTAAAGCGTATAACAGTTTCGGTTTTACTATAACTTATCTAGCGCATTATATATTGTAGTAGTAACATCCATTTTAGTCCAAAAGTGGTATTACTATTTTTATTTATTTTTTTTTTTTCTAATTTTTAAAAATACAAACAAAAAAAAAAATAGTGCCACAATTAAAAAAAAAAAAAAGAAGTAAATTAATTTTTAAATATTTAATTTATATTTTTATTTTGGTATTATTAATTTTATAATTATTGTTTAATTTAATGTAAAAAACATAGTAATACTATTTTTATCCAAAATTGTATTACTATGTATTTTTTTTTTCTTCTAATTTTTAAAAAACAAACAAAAAATAGTGCCACAATTTAAATAAGTTAATTTTTTTTTAAATATTTTAATTTAAATTTTTATTTTGGTATTATTAATTTTATAATTATTGTTTATTTTAATGTAAAATGTTTTAAAATATTTTTTTTTTTTTTTTTTTTTTAAGTTAAAAAATATTATTTGTTGTATAACACAATAGCTTATGTAATATAAGCAATTTTTATTTATTTATTTATAATTTTATTTTTTATTCTTAATTTTAAAAATAGTATTTAGTGCGTAAACGTCTATAATTTTATTTTTATTTTTTTTTTAATTAATTAAGTATTTTTTTATTTTTTATTATTATTTTTTTTAGTTTTAATTTTTTTTTTTTTTGGCAGCAACAAAATAATTTTTTAAGCGTTTGTTTTTTTTTTTTTTAAATACAAACATTCCAGTCCAAAGCAATATTAAAGAAAAACAAATATAATTTATATGTAGCTATTTAGATATAAGATATAAATTTAAATATTATGTTTTAAAATGCTATTTCGAATATGTTTATCGATAAATATTTATATCGAATTTTAGTAAAAAGAATAAAAAAAAAAGGAAAAATACGTATTTGTATAAAACCTACAAAATATATATATTATATCTCAAAAATCATATGTATGGTTCTTCTTCATATTAATGCAATTAGACATTCGAATAATCTGTGCCAAGAAAAGTATTACAATTGCTGCAATAATGGTTGCCAGTGAGACAACTTTTGAACCAATACGGCCAGCAACAACCGCAGAAACAAAATCTAAGAAGAAATGCAATATAATTTCGATTTTATTTATTTCTATTTATTAATTATAATTTAAAAAACTTACGCAATACAGCCCAAGATAATTGCATAGTTATGTGTGCCTGAGTTTGGCGTATGTTTCATTTTCGTAATATTTTAGTGTGCCACAGGCAGAACAAAATTGATTGCACGGTTTTGGACCAAGTTTCAGTTGGGATGTTGGCGCAGTAGCTGAAAATATAAAGAATATAAAAGTTTTTTAAACCGAGTTTACACTATAAAATTTTATATGCTGTAACTCATACGCAACGGAACGTTGCTTATAAAAATTAAAATTAAAAATATTAGATAGATGGGTTTCGTCGACTTAGTTCAATGAGAGATACGCATAAAGAAATTTACACCTAAGATGTATCGTTTTGGAAATGTCAGAATTCTGTTAGGAGTCTACTGGTTTGCCTCTTCCAGTGATGATGAGTTGTTCTAGAGACTCTAAAGCTCCCAGCTTCTCACAATTCGGTAATTTAAAAAAATATATAAAGGATCAAAGAATGGACAGACAAAATTAATTCGCTTTGTCGTATTGTTTAGATTATCTTGGATAAATACTTAAAGTGGCTTTCGAATAGTTTTTATACCAATCTCGTACCTTGATGATTTTGTTGGTAAATGCGTTGTTCCGGCAAATGTGTCAAATGTGGCTGTAGCGATTGAAAGCGACGCGAGCTCAAGAGTATTTGTTGTGTTGGAAATCTCGGTTGATCATTTATAACTGGAATATTTACCGACTCAAATTCATGTTGCAATTGTTCAGTATTGCAATTGTTGTTGTTATTCGAAAAGACGGTATTGCTTTCATTAAACTGCGGCAATGATGCTGGTAAAATTGATGTTTGTTGCATACTTCCATTATACCTTAGTGGCAGGGCACTGGCACCTTGGCTGACATTTCCATTGCTGCATATGAGCTATTTCTCTGGTTTTCGTTGCGTGCCGATAACAAGATACAAAGATCATTGTAGAGCATTTCATGCTTTTGGTCCTTGTTCATTTTTTATGGATGGGAATTCTTTTTTTTTTTCCGATGTTACGTGCTGTTCTGTCGGTACAAGACTGATTTTTTCAATGGATTAATTCCATCGAGTTAATCTAAACTCAGATCATAATTTTTTTTTTTTTAGAAAATATTTCTAAGAACATTTGGCATATGAAATATGTTTTCTTGCTGTGTGGGTTTTGTTTTCAAACAAAAAGAAAGTTAGTCAGAACTGAAGTTTTAATACTTCTCACATTAATGCAGACAGACAGACAGACTTTATTGTTTGAAAACTATAACTCTCAGTTAAACTGTTTGTTTACTAAGAACAAATGATTCTTAATACAAGAACGAACGTTCTCAAACTAAAACTTTTGTAAAAAATTTTTTTAAAGTTTATGCAGGAATTTCATAATATAAATATATATGATTATCGGTGGCTTAGATGGTATTACGTTAAAGGGGGTGGGGTGATGTTCAATTATTCAAAACAGGCATAATATTGGGAACTAGCCCTTAGGAAAAAATGTAGTAAGCAGCTATCTATTGACGGCTCTGAATAATCAAAGTTTCAAGATTAAAGGCTGCATTATAGTCTCACACATAATACCGATTTATACGGTGGATAGCAGAACGGATAAACGGAAAGTAATTATATACATTTTATATAAAAATATTGTTCTTTGTGTCATTCGAGCTACAAGTATATTTTGTAAACCTCGTTTGAAACTATACCATAGATTACATATTTACAATGATATTTATTTGAACAGGCTGTTTTGATTTTATGAAATTTGATTTGGTTAGCGATAGTGGTACGGCTTGGCACGAACGAAATTCGATTTATGCATGTGTTTTCATTATTTAAAGAAACATTTGTATTTTTATTACAGTTTGATATTGTTGCATTGAGTTCGAAAAAATAAGAACACTTCAATAGCAACTGTCTGATTTGTAATTAAAATATGGAAACCTACTTTTAAAAATATGTTTTTCTACATATATATACAAAATATATATAAATATATTTCACCTGACTGACTGACATATAGGTGAGACAGGACTACAGCCCAAACGGCTGCAAGATAGGAAGCTGAAATTTTGACTGTAGATTCGTTTTATAATGAAACTGACGACAAAGATGAGATTTTGGACAAATTTAACCAGGGGCCTTGAAGCCGGAAAAGCCATATCTCTGGGATGGTAGCAGGCAGAGTCTAATATTATGCTCATTTCAAAGGTTGCTAAAATTATTTTAGGTGTATTCCAACGATTTTCTGGGGTCCAGTGGGGAGCCAAAAATGGGTTATTTTTACCTTTTTTTATTTGGGCCGAACGCAGATTACTGTTTGAAATGAAAATACAGAAAGACTTAAAATTGGGTTCATTTCGGAAAGGTCGTTAAAAAATATTTTTGGGTTGTTTCGTTGTTTTTCGAAATTCGAACCTTAGACAAACATGGGGAACCAAAATCAAATTAACCGTTCTTTTTTAACACTTCTGTTATAACTCAGTAACGGAGAGGACTAGAGACTTGATGTTTCCGAAATTTGGATCTGGGACCCATTGGTGTACCCAAAATAGATTTTTTTTTACCAATTTTTTTTTTTTTAATTTTAGGTGACTTAGAAAATTTTTAACCAGGGGTTCAATGGGACACTTAAACCTAGAAAAGAGATATCTTTGTTATGAGTATTGATATTTGAAAGATGATTTAAAATTATTTTTGAAGTGTTTCAGGACTTTTTAAAATTTTACCTGTGGCCCAATATATTAATAATTGCTAAAAATATTTCTTTAATTTTTACTGTAAATTCAAAGTACAATATAGATGATCATCTTATCAAGATTTTGGAAAATTAGGGGACCTTGAAATAACTTTGATATGAGAATACCTAAAAACTTAATATTGTGCGCGTTTAAAAGATGGTTCAAAAATTTTGTAAAGTGTTCGAAGGTTTTGCCAATAATCTAGAGTCTTGATGGCTCTTTTGGATTGAGACTGACGCCGGACTTGGAAACATTCGACCCTTTTCTCAGTACATATTATGAATATTTTGTTGAAAAGAAGCAAAAAAAAAAAAACAAGGAAAAACGTTAACTTCGGTGGAACCGAAGCTTAAATACCCGTCACACTAATCTTTGAATAGTTTATGTGTGATCATAAGTGGTTTATATGCATTTATAAATATATATTTGAAAATAATTACTTTTTCATAGAAATGTTCGAAAATAATCAATAAGTTTTTATGGGTGCCTTAGCTAAAAATGGGCGTGGCACCTTGGTTTTGATATTAAATGTCATTAGAAGTGTTTTTACCCAAATTTGGGTGAATAGTCTCATAAATAATGCCTATTTTAATACAAAAATTCGAGAATGGGCGGAAAGTTTGTATGGGGGCTATATCTAAAAATGGGCGTGGCAGCTTGGATTTGATATTGGATGACATTAGAAGTATTTCTTTCCAACTTCGAGTGACTAAATTCATAAATAAAAGCTATTTTCATGCAAAAATTAGAAAAAAACGGTAAGTTTGTATGGGGGCTATACCTTAAAATGGGCGTGGCACTTTGATTTTAACACTTGAATTGCTTAGGACTGAGAAAAGCTTAAGTTCCAAGTTTCAGGTCAATATCTTTAAAACTGAGCGAATGAATCGCATAAATACAGACAGACGGACAGACGGACGGACAGACAGACGGACATGGCTAGATCGACTCGTCTCGTCGTGCTGATCAAGAATATATATACTTTATAGGGTCTACGACGTCTCCTTTAATGCGTTACAAACTTTCTGACAAAATGATAATACCCTCCCCACTCTGTGTGGCGGGTATAAAAAAACACGAGCAAAACCGTGTATTATATATACATACATATATGTATATATCCAATATCTATAACTTACGGGTTTCTCTATTAAAAAAAAAAAAAAAAAGCTTGAAATTGAAATAATTTTATCAATAAAAATAAATAAATAAAATTTTAATATAAAATTTAAGTCGATAGATCAACTAACGCACATTCAGTCGTACGAATAGACGTAAAGACCCACAGACAGAACAAATGTTTTTTTTTTTTTTTTCGAAAAGATTTAATATTGCTGTGCTTCAAATGCGTTTGTATCTGTGCGGCGCGGTGCGGTGCGGTGCACTATTAAAATGCTAGTTTTAATCTGCAAATAATATTTTTTTAGTGTTATTAACAGCAACAACAATGATAAGGTGTTCGCTATAAACAAAACATATCAAATATGAGAAGGAGAGAGAGAGAGAGAGAGAGATAGAGAGAGAGAAAGCCAGAAGAGCATGCACACTGTAACGCCTCCAATGCAATCGTAATCATTGATATCGGCTTTGTCGTTGACTTCGTTTGTTGTCCAGCTTTATTTATTAGTATTAATGATTAATCGCGATCGTCACCGGTATACTTTACAGTGGTACAAAATACTAAAAAAAAAAAAGTTGTCAAAAAATATTATTTGGGTTTTTCAATACACAGATTTTCAGATTTTAGAATACGCACCGTAGAATTTTGAAGAGAAATTCATCGGTTTGTAAAAGGGTGAAGTGCTATAATGCGCCCGATTTAATCGTGTGTCCCATTGTGATCATAAATAAGCATTTCAAAATAAAAATACTCAAAAGTTAGAGGTACATTTCTATAAGGGTTATATGTAACAGTGATCCCAACTCAACCATGGGTTCTTTTTTTAAATATGGATTAATATAAAAAATGTTTTAACGTATTAAACACAAATCGCCACATAAATAAATAATTTTTCTTTAAAAAAAATCTTAAAATGGGGCTAGAAAAAACACGTTTGCAAGTGCACACTTGACGGCTTAGTAGATTCTAAGTTTTGGTGACCCTATCTCTTATAGTCTACGAAATAATAACAGACGGATGGGCGAACGGAAGGATGGACATAGCTGGTTCAACTCCTTTTCCTATGCTGATCAAGAATATATGTATATACTTTATAGGGTCTATCTTGCCTCCCTTATTATTTGGAATACAGAATTACTCCAAATTTGATAAAAGCGCTTCTAAATTAAACCTAAGAACACACTATAGATTTCATGAGGTTCGAGTCACTAAAGTATATAATCCACATATAAGCTCACGTTCCACTTTCTGAATTTATTTAGAAATTTTTATTAATTTTTGTAGTTTTAGCTAAAAATTTGAACCCCGCCATAGCGTTTAAGCATGGTTTAGACTGGGCGATTCAATTCCATGAACCCCGTTTAAAAATAAGCAAATGTTTTTTTCCGGTTTTCATTTTGCAAAAATTTTTTTAACGATTTCGTTACACGGTGCATTGTTATTGTCATTGTATGTGTATATCTAGCATATGTATCGGACTGTAAAGCGGATTCAATGCGCGACACGACGCCGCGACGTTCCGTTCCGATCCGATCCGATCTGTCTAATCTAATGCAATACTATACTATACAATCGTCTGATTAGTGCAGTGCACCGACTGAATTATTTTCAAGTAAACTACACAAGGCTGGCTTTCAGTAGTTACTCAGTTTAGTTTCGAAATCATTGTCAGAAGTCAGAGGTAATTAGTAACTTGTCAATTTAAGAGAACCGAATCGAATCGTGAAGAACAGGAGCAGCAGCAACGCTAATAAGAATTTCAGCAATGAGACGCACCACATATTCGTGTCGTAGTAGAAATCCATCGAACACTGGCCATAACTCCAATGGACGCCGTAATACGCAACATAGTCCGCATCGTGGTACTTTTTACGGAAATGTTTTCAACAGTCCAACAACGATCTCACCCAGAACGGGAAACGTAGCTGTTAGTGATAAAATTGCTTGCAGTATTTGCTTGGAAAAATATCGAGAATCGCATAATGTTTATGTCTGTGAATGCGGTCACGTCTTCCATTACGATTGTCTAAGACAATGGCTGGATGAGTAAGTTGTTTTTTTTTTTTATAAATAATTATATTGTTTTTTTTTTTAATATCGCTTTGAAATGAGAAAAAGCTGAATAGTTATTATTAGTAATGATCCCAAACTCTTTCATTATCTTTGGTATAGTTTCTGTGGGTTTCTGTGTTGGCAAAAATAGCGATTATTGAGTCGCCGTGTCTTTTAGCGACTGCGACTTGAAAAAAGTGGTAGAATCACAGTTCGCGGAAAACAATCAGCGATTACTGAACAGTTTCACTGTTTGCAAATAGTGATACACAAAATCGCTGCCAACTGAACTTTTTCGCAAGTGACTGACAAATGTACTATCGAATTTGTACAGGTTCGGTGTTTAAGCGAATATGAACGTATTGCGAAGAATGATAAAAGCTCCAATCACTGATAAAGAAGAAAAGAAAGTCGCAAGTCGCTACTTTCAGTCACAGTGAAAAAATCACCGAATGTGATTTTTTTGCTAAGACTTATTTAAATATTTTCTTTCTATTTTTAATCCAATCAATTAATAAAATATTTATTTTTTTTTTTATTTATAATATTTGCAGAAAACAAAACTGTCCCATTTGCCGCATACGTAATCCCAGATATTTTAAGATCTATTTTCATTTTGAGCAAAATGTATTTGACGCTGCATCAAACCGTGACAACTCAACAATTGCTGCCAGCAGCTCCAATTCCGCTTTAAAAGATTCCGAAGATTCCATCCATGATAATCTTGTATACGAGACAAATATCTATCGCAAAGAATTGCAACACGCACAACAGCATTTAGATAGTTTAAATGCACAAGTGGCACAGCATAATTTCGATGTAACAAGTCGTGATGTGCAATTAACCGAAAAGGATCTGGCAATCTCTTCGCTGAAAAAGCAAAATAAAAAACTTAAGAAAGTGCTGCGTTCTTTGCAGCAAAGCATTGCCAAGCATGATGTCTATGAAGTTTTCGTGGAGGATTTCATAAATACAATTAGCGATTTAAAACTGGATCAGCACGTCCATGTCAATGTCACTGACGATGTTATAATGATGATGATGATGATGGATGTCAGTGTACGGCATAATCGAAGCGTTCACGAAGAGGCATCAGTCTCAGCCTCAGCAGCAGCTTCAACATCGGCAAGTGTCGAACGAAATGTTGAAGACTCAGACTACTTGGAATTCGATGAAATACCCATCGTGTGTTATGATAATTTTGAAATATGCCTTAGACGCTGTATGGAAGAGAATTTTATGCAGCGACGTCGCGCTATAGATGATGCTATATACGTCGACGATAATGATTCTGTTGACGAAGATGTTCGTTTTAGCGGTGGTCGAAATATTTGCCGTTCAAGCTGTGGCGGACACTTATGCTCCAGAAGACAATTTCCGTAGATTGTATTAAAAAATATATTATATGTATTATAAATAAATATTGTATTGCTTCGAGTACTGCGTATCTCTGTTCAGGCGGAACAAAAAAATATAACTAGTAGTGTCCGGATTTTCTTAATAAAAAAACATTTTACACTAGAATCATGCTCGCATTGAGCGATCTCAAACAAAGTTGTTCTTCTGATAATAACTTCAACTTTTTGTTTTTTTTTTTTTTTTTTCATTTACAATTTTTAATCTTGAATTTTGCTAACATTTGAAACATTTGAAAATATTTGTAAAATTAAACGTAGCCTAGGTTCTGCATTGAAGTATTCCATCAATGCTTACTTGTACAAGAGTCTCCTCCTTTTAAATCAGTCGACATAAACTCGACTTGAAGTCGTATCGCTGTTGCCGCTAAGTCACATCTACAGTCTCACTGTAAGATTTTGTAGTTTTTAGCGAAACTCTTTTCTTTAACGTAAAATACAGAATTTCTTTAATATTCTCTTTAAAAGCCTTGTATAGCACATCATTAAATTCACTTTTTGTTTCGAAATGTATTGGTACCTTGGTGGTATGGCATGTTAGCGGCTGCTTCTTTTGTTGCCCTTGATTGTCTACTTCGACTAATTGTGCCTCAAACTGTAATTTATGTTGTGGTGGTAATTGTTGCTCTACTTCAGTATAACCAATTGATCTTGACTGTTGGCAATCGCTAACAGCAAGATTTGTTGACGAATTTTTGGAACTCTTCTCTGAAATTTCTCGCTGAAACAAGTTTTCGATAAAAGGTCTCAGCTCTGTCAGAAGGTCATTTCGTAACTCATCTTTAACTCTCGTAAACTCTTGCCTCATTGATTGCATCATGCAATTATTTTCATTAAATTTTTCTGTCTCCAAGACATCCGGAGAACTTCCTAATTCATTTGGGGATTTTAAGTTTAAAATCGCTGACGATGATGTTCAAAAAGATATTTTACTTTTACACTCACTACACAATTTTCTCATTGCTGTTTCTTGTGAGCATTCCTGTGAACCTTCATGTAAACCTTTAAGTGAACCTTTTAGTGAACCTTTACATCTGGCTGTTGTGTTATCCAAAACAGTTGTCTTCATGTTATCCGTCTCCACGTTAGACTTCGAAGTGCTCAGTGTAACATCAGAATTTGCAGTTTTACGCAAAGTATTGAAGCTACATAAATTCTGTTTCCAGATTCATATATCCAGAGAGCAACTTCAAAGTTTGCAACACATCACCATTAAGTAGAATCAAACACTTCTTGTATTCAGAATATAACCAGTTCTTTTTAAAATCGCGATACGAATATTTTAGATGTGCCTTTTTTGCAAATTTCTTTTTCAAAGCACTTGAAATGGTACGTTTTGAAGCACTTTGACCCACAGCCAAGTGTAAAACTTCTTGAGCCTACAAAAAAAACAAAAGTAGTATTTTTTATCTTATTTAAAATAAAATAAAAATATTTACCTTTATCGGTAGTATTTCCTTTGCCTGAATTGACTTCCAATTGTCTGTTAAATCCCGAGACGATGCTTTCGCCTCAATTTTGATCATGGAGTCTTCAGACACTGAGAAAGTTTCCATACATTTTTCATACACCTTCGGCAGCAGCAGCACTTCTTCAGAGGTATTTGACTCAGTAGTAATCAATGTATTGGAATTCAGCCTAGACATGTCACTGCCGTTTTTCAATTCCAACGATGAAAGTTTGTTCATGGGGTTTGCGAAAATCTTTAAGACAAGCATTCGGTGGTAAGCAACAAGTAATCTTCATGTCAGAATTCTCATTTAAATCTATTGAAACGCTGGCTAAGTTCTTAACCTCTTTAAGAGCTTCAGAAGACTTTTCTTCAGAAGCGTTTGTCTGCGTAATCTCTTTTTCCAAATTGCTTCAAGCAATGCACCTCTGTTTCCGGCATTCTGAAGCGCCATGTTGCATTCACCAAGCTACGCCCCAACTCCATTAAAGAAGAAGAAGCGCTATTCGAGCTCAGCGTATTCACTTCCACCGCTGGCTGCACTTTCACAGGATTTAAGGGCTCCACAGCGGAATCCTCGGTCAAAATATTCACGTCTGATGAATCTAATTCACAACAAAAGCATTCCACATGTCTCGACTGATCTGCCACTTTTGGAATGTGTCCATACCGTGAAATGCTTAGAGTTTGAAGATGACAAACGTTGCAGTTCTTGTTTAAACGCTCATCGCACGCAACACATTGAAAATGTAAGTTTGGGCACACACTTATTAATTTGTCACGTTTTAAAAGCGTGAATATCATTTCATACTGATTTGCATTGGAACTCATTGTTGCAATAATAAATATTTATATCGAATTAACTGTAATTCGTGGTCAATTATATTAAAACTTCCGAAAACACACAAAATATTCGGAATATCTGAACGTTTTAAAATGTTTGACAGCAAATTTTTCCGAGCATACTTCAGAAATTATGTTTTTTAAATTATGTTGTAGGTAATAACTCATGATGATGTATGTAATTATACGAGGTGTAGTATTCTAGCACTCTTGTTTACATAAACTTGATCCCTAAGCTTGTGGTAAATTTACTATATGGATATGTCGTGAACTTACTATATGAATGAGGAAAATTATAAGAAATGCAAAAATAAATACAGCAACTAAATAAAAATATAATGAAAATTCGAAAATAAATTACGTACATGCTGCTAGCATCGGAAAAGTGTAAAAACTGATAGGGAACTTGTCGAAAGCTTTACAGCAGGAATGTGCCCACTGTAAAGCCTCTTCTGTTAAGTCTCTCACTGTAAAGTCACTCTCTGTAAGCATGTTTCACATGAAAGACTGCCACATTCGGTCCATTCATAAAGTCGGCTTTATAAAATATCTTCCTGTAAAGACTCTATCTGTACAGACTTTATTTGTCTGTTCTAGAGGCTTTGATGTGAAACACGTTAAATGGGAAAGTTCCTCGTCAAAGCATTCAAGAAGGCATCGGAGACCCAGAATCAGCTTTTGAAGTGTCAGAAGTCACAACATATGTTGGTAGTGCAATGTACAATAATTTTCAAAACTAATAATGAGAAATCATCTTAAATGATGAACTTGGCTATTTAGGAGTTCACACAAAAAATTTAAAATTGTTAACGGTTTTTCTTTTTTTTTCTTTTTTTTCCGAGACGTGTTATTTAAATAGTATTAATTTATAATTTATAGGTCTTATTATTTATTTTTTATTATTATTTATAGTGAGAGAGGTTTAATTGTAGTACTGCTTGAACTTAAATCGAACGTATGTAAGTGTAAACGCGATGCTAGATCTATCTAACTCTGTTCCACTTACGAGCCAGATACAATTTCAAATTGTTAACGGCAATTCGGGGACGCAACTGTCTCGATTACACTTATTGAGAAAGGGCACTGTACGCTTGTTTTAAAACTATTATCAAAAAAAAAACCCGCGATTTTGCTCACATATAAAAAGAGCAGATAAATGAGAGAGGACATTCAAGACATTCTGCAATTTTCGTTCGTCCTAGCTGAATTCATAACTTAAATATCAAAATAGAATAATGAGTAATGTTTTAAGCCTCCAAGAAGTACTGTCATTGTTTTTAGCAATATAATTGGGCAATTAAATCATAAATTGTGCTGTAGAACTGCTTATGGGTATTTAAATTTATTGAAAACACTGTCTATATTCTGAAATTATATGACAATGAGACTTGGGTCGTATTTGCGCCCCCAATAGAGCCATGGTACTAATTTAAGATAATCTTTTGACAAACCAAGAATTTGTATTTTGCTCTACACAAATTTAAAGCTCCAGCTCCTCTTTCTGCTACTGATAAATGCCTTAAAATTAACCAGACTTAACAAACCCTTTTTTTTTTGCTGTCACAATTCGATGCCGCTGAAGCAGTTATTCACTGGTAAAAAAGGCCTTTCAATCAGGACAGTTAGTTGTTTCGATTATTAAAATTGCATAGTCAACCGGTTGGACCGTGCGGATGGACCATGTTGCTATTTTATTTTTACCGGTTTGTACGCGTACAGATGTGAAATGTTAAATATTCGCCGGTATTTCTTTAAAATGCAACTCTGCAGGCGGCATGCAGCAATAATGCGGCGAATCGCAATGAAATTTGCGACGAAAGTGCGCGTGAGCGAGCGAGCGAGCGAGGGGCGCGAGTGTGTGAGACAAGCAAGCAAGCAAGCAACGAGGGCGAATTAAGCGAATTCGCTCATTTGAAAAAAAAAACATGGCTGGAAGAGGTGGTTATGATCACGCTAGGTAAATATTATTAAATTTTGTACTAAATTAGCATGTGTTTTATGAAAAATCTTGTGTTAAATTGTGCTCGACATGTACGCAATTGACTGTGCGCCGAAAAATGCATAAAAACATGGTATAAAGTGTCACAAAAACGCACCGAAAGCAATGTGTTTTTTTTTTTTTTTTTTTTTTTTTGGTTGTCTATTTTTTTTTTTGGGGATATTTGCTGCGCGGCCGCTGTAAATGTTGTGAATGATATTAATGCTGGTATTTATTAAATTATGTTACGGTGGCGTTTACATTTATTATTACTATTTTTTTTTTTGAATTATATCCGGCGCTGCTGCTACTATTTTGGGTGGACGTTGACTACAACTACAAAGACGGACGACTAAGAAGTCGTCATCAGAATCATCATCATCATAAACAACAACAACAATGTCATTATCATTTTAAAGAATATTTTTAACATTAATGCGCCCAAAATAGATGTTTGCTACAAAAAAAAAAAAGAAAATGAAAAAAAAAAAACAATTTTTATTTATTTTTTTTTTACCTTTGCCGCCAATTCAACATTAACAACAACAATATAAGAAACACTTGTCAATTAAATCAATGCTGCTGTTGTTGTTTCAGTTGCTTTTTTTTTTTTTTTTTTTGTGCATTGAAAATTGAAGCGTGCACGTTTGTTTATCTAACGCCGCCACCGACCGACCAAATACTGCCCGCATGCTTGCATGCGATTAACGCAGCAACAACGACAAACAAAATACAGAATCGGCATGCTGTCACTGCTGCTGCTGGTGTTAGGTTAAACATTGGATGCATTAAATTACATTATTAGCAGCCAAACTGGCGACAAATATAACACACAGAATACATGCCCTACTACAATATAATTTACCTTTAAGCCATAACATTGTTTATTGTGTACTAAATGATCTGTCATATTATATTACAGATATGGAGACCGTCACGTTAAGACACTACCAACGGAGGCTCCATTCATTGCCTATGTCGGCAATCTACCCCAAGGACTTGTCCAAGGCGATGTTATTAAAATATTCAATGATTTCGAAGTAAAAAATGTGCGTTTGGTAAAGGATCGTGAAACGGATCAATTTAAAGGCTTCTGTTATGTGGAATTTGAAACACTGGACAATTTGGAACGTGCACTGGAATGTGATGGACGTATAAAATTGGATGATTTATCAGCGCCATTGCGCATTGATATAGCTGATCGCAGGAAAAACGATCGGTAAGTATTTCTAATATACAATATATATGTATGAAATAAAATGAAAATAAATAAAAAATTTAAATTTTTAATTACAAATTTATTTATAGCCCTGGTGGTGGCGGCGTTGGTGGCGGTGGTAATGGCGCTGGCGGTTCCGGTGGTTTTCAGAAACGTGGCCCACCACGTCAGGGTGGTGGTAGTGGTGGCGGCGGTGGTGGTGATCGCGGTGGTGGTAATGGACTATTTAATCGTGGTGGTGGTGATCGGAATCGAGGTGATCGTGGCGATAGTAGAGGTTCGTACAATGATAATTACGGTGGTCACAATGATAGAAGTCGTGGCGGCGGAGGCGGTGGCATGAATAGAGGATACAATGGTAATTGATGCAACAAAAGAAAAAAAAAAATAATCAAATCAAAGAGTGTTGTTCTCTCTTATAGCAATTCCTTTTATTTTGCACTCGATTCAATCCAAGCAATTTATAAAATGTGTTTTTTTTTCTATCTGTGGCTTAACTTTCACTATTTTCCTAATCACAATTTAATTGTCTCCGTTTTTATTTACACTTCATTTAAAATTTTGAATAACAAAATATTTCGATTCCTTTATTTATTTTGTTAAATTTTGATAATATGCTGAACATATTTACCTCCTCTATCTTATCCTGCTGAACACAAATTTGTTGCACCTCTTCCTCCTCCAAACGCATGCCGAAATTTTTATTATATACTCTTTTTATTTATATACCTACTTATACCATATATATTTTAAAAAAAAAAAAAAACTTTAATCATATTTCTTTTTTAAAAAAATATTTGCAAAAGAACAACAACAAAATAACGTATTTTAGGTCATAACATGTATATAAATATGTTTTATGTTTTAAAAAAAGTAACTTTATATGTAAAAGACTAGCTCAAAGTTGTACCAATGTAGTCAATGTTTTTGTGTTTTGTCTGTCAGAAAAATCTTACTTAGACGCCAATTGTTTATAAGCTTCCACTAAAAGTTTTGCAGCAACTATTCAACCTAAGCTAAATTGAGATATTTTATTGAGACTATCATAAGAATAAGCCATACTAAAGTTTCTAGATAAATTAACAAATAAGCTTTAGTGCAAAAAATAAAAGAAAATATTTACAATAAATGGAGTTAGAAGAAGAATCAATTGGTTATTACAGAATCTAAGTTTCAAGTTTGGCAGCTATATCTTTTATAGTCTCCGAGATCTATTGCTCATTCGAACACTTGTCTGAATGTCTGATTCATATTGAATTGCTTAAAGCTATAAATCCCAAATATAAAATTTTTATGAACAAACTATCCCAGTTTTCGAGCAGCTTACACTCGACCAAGACTTTCATTTGTTTGTATATTATCACATTAAAATTTATTAAATTTTGTTGTTGTTCCAATTTTATTTTTGTACTAATACTACCTAACAATTGGTTGATCTTTTAAAAAAAAAAAATATGGAGCATATAAATACAATATAAACAATTTTCTTTTTGTATTAAACTCATTTAAAATATTTAATCGTATATTTTCTACAAACTTGCTGCTGCTCCACTACAAAAACAAATACGTAAAAACATTTTAAAAACAAAACAAACAAAAAAATGTATATATAGATCGCCCTGTGAATCGTGGACGATATGGTAACTTTAACAACGATGATCGCAACTTTGAACGTAATTCGCATCATGATCGCAATCAACGCGAAGGTAGTTTCGGTAATCAGAGTCGTGATGGCGGTGGCAGCGGCGGCCCAAGTGGTGATCGTTATAATAATTTCAGTCGGCATCGCGATCGTGATCGTGGTCATTACAATCCAAATACCCAGGATCGTCCTGGTGCACCACCACTGGGCGCTATAGGTAAGCATATACAATAAACAAATATATACAAATGTATAACAAAATTAACACACTTTTTTTTTTATTTTTATTTTGCCATTTTTTTTATAGATGACAGTGAGCGACCACGTCTCAATTTAAAACCGAGAACTATTCAAGCGCCGATAAATGCGGTAGCCGAAACTAAACAATCGGCAACGATTTTCGGTAATGCAAAGCCACGCGAAGAAAAGATTAAAGAGTCAACACCGAATATAAATCTTAATGGCGATAATTAAAATCATCAAAAAAAAAAAAAAAACAACAACAAAAACAACACCAAGAAAGAAAGTCACATGCAGTTTGATAAAAAAAAAAATAAAAACAAAAAAAAAAAAATTATTAATTAAATACAAAAATATGTTAGAAATGACGATAACGACAAACGAGTGTTTAAAAAATTGAGCATGTGGACAAATGAGATGGTATGGATGAATAGTTAGTTGCAGTACCGATTAATAGAGATGCAAAGAGAAAAACTTTAATTAAAAAAAAAAAAAAAAAAAGAAATCATTATAATTAGCAGCAAAAGATTAATTAATAAGAACCGAAAGACGCAAAACCCTAAAGAAACATATTTAAAAAATAAAAACACATAAAAAAGTTAATACATAAAAAATCCTGACATTAGCAGCACATCATTCTCACCTTAACTCGGAACTCTTTTCTTTCTCTTACGCTTTCTGTTCAAGAATTATATTGCTGCGTGGCTGTTATTTTATTTTTTCTAACGTTGACGTTAGCAATATAACAACAGCCGCGGCAGCAAAGTATAAAGTTTGCAGTTGACAAGGAAACAGACACACAGCTAAGTAGAAAGACATGCAGAAACATATACAGCAAGCAACAAGGAGCAGCATAAAACATGATTTAAATAACTAAAAGCACTAAATTTATTTATTATAAAAAAAAAAAAAACGTAAATTTGAGTAAAATTTAGTAGAGCAGCGAGAGCGAATATAAAAAAAAATGTTGTAAAAGTTATTTTTGAGTGTAATGATGTGCGTTGATGTTCGAGATTTAAACAAAAAAAAAATACACATGTATAAAATAAGCAGTTTAGTTTACAATACAAAAACAAAACAAACCATTAAAAAATTTATTAAACAAAATTATATTTATAATGTTTGATAGTAACTGAAAATGAGAGAAATTTTTTTTTTCAATTGTAGCATTTTACAATAAAACAAATTGAAAAAAAAAAATAAACAACAACAAATATTGAACAGACAAACAAAAAAAAAATTAAAACAGCCAAATATTTTCACAAAAAACAACAACAAACACAGCTCTTAGCTATGTAAATATACAAACAACAACAAAGTATATAAATTATACATAAAACAACAGTTACACTAACAGACAAACAAAGGCAAAACATGCGAAGAAGGAGAAGAAGAACATCGGCATAAATATAGTTTTTTTTTTTTTTTTAATTTAATGTCATACAAATTTTGTTTCTTTTTTTTTTATAATAAATAACTAAATAAATATATATACATACGTATATACATATAGATCTAACTGCGCGCGCGATTTTGTTTTAAAATAATAAAATAAATTATACAACTAATTATATATAAATATAAACTAAAATCTTTTTTTATTTATTTAAATTTAGCTTTTTTTTTAACTGATTAAATTTTTTATTTTTGAAATCAAAAAAAATTTGTTTAGCAAGAGCAAGAAAAAAAGAGCAAACAAGTAAAATAAAACAATAACAATTTAAGCACTTAAATCATGTGTTTGTGTTTGCGTGTGTTTTTTTTTTTTTTTTTGAAATAGAAAGAGATAACAACACAAACAAATAAATGCGTTAAAAAGAGAAAGAACTAAAGTGGAGTGTGCTGTGCTGCGTATATGGATGGTGTTTTTTTTTTAGTTTAAAACGCAAAAAAAGCAGAAGTAAGGCAAATTAAATTGTTCTTTTTTTTCTATGTTTTAATAATTGCATTATAAATATAAAATTAATTTTTAAACTTTAAGCAAATTTACTAAATAAAAAAAAAATCCGATATTGCTAAAGAATAATAAATGGTAAAAAAATTATATATATAAAAAAATAATATATATATAAAATAATTATTTGCAATATATTGCATTGAATTATTTAAAGCTAATATTAATTTTAAATTTAGCAACTACCTACTATTAAAAAAAAAAATCAAGAACTATATTATGCAAAAAAAAAAAAAAATATATATATAATATATACAAATGTATATACATACAATATACAACAAAAAAAAATTAATAAACCCCATAAAAAAATCAACAAAATTAAAAAAAAAAAACTTTGATATGCATTTTTTCCAAGAATTTATACAGCAAAAAAAAAAAAAATAATGGAATGAGTTAAAATCTTGAAAAGCTAAAGCAAAAACAAACAAAAAAAAGAACAAATCAAAGAAAAAATTAAAAAAAAAAAAAAAACAACAACAACAATAAAACCAACAACGTTAAAAACATAAAATAAAATTTAAAATGAAAAAATCGAAAAAGAAAGTTAAACTAAATCTTGTAAAAAGTTTAATAAAATTAATAAATATCTTATATATACATTAAAACATGAAAGAAACAAAAATTAAATATTAAAAAAAAAAAAAAAAAAATACGGCACTCCAAAAAAAAAAAAAAAAACAATAAGCTGCAACTTTTTTAAATGTCGTAACAAGCTATAATAACGCAGGTCGACAAATTTTAACAGCAGAGACTAGATATAGTGTATCCGAAAGACATAGACATGCTAATTTTAAATTCGTGCACAGAATTAATCCATTATCCACGGTTCGCGATATAATCTAACTCAAAAAAACAAAAAATTCTGGGTAATGGAATAATTCTGAGCACAGATTCGTAATTCATGGTTCTAAAAATTGTCGGCCTGTGTAATATTTCTGATACAAGTTTTTTTTTTTTAAATTTTTTTTGTTTTGTTCTTTTTTTTTTTTTTTTAATAACGTATATGTAGAAGTACATAGATTACTTTTTTGATGACAATTAAAGTCCTAATATATTTCTTATGTTAAATGAAAAAAATTGACGAAATCATTGTAACGCCCTAAAAGGTGTAACTAATGAATTAATTTATCTTGACTTTGGTTGCTACCAGCCGGAACAGCAATCAGTGCGACTAAAATTCGCTACTCTACAGTAGCAAATTGTTGTCATTTTCCGTTGATTATTGTCCCTGGAATAGCAGCTAATGTGAATTCGGAGAATTTGAGTGAATCTTTAAATTTTTTACATTCGTTAAAATATTCTTAAAAAAATATCATGGAAGAAAATTTTCGCACAGTCAAAGACTACGTATTCCAAGTTAAATGGGCTGCATCAGGTACGTATGTATATGAACAATAGCTTTGCCAGCTTTGCCTAACAAAATCTTAGCTACTACAAATCTTTCTTATTGAAATTTTATGATGACAACCTACACCAAAATTTTCATTGAGTAATTATTCTATATTTACTGAAGAAAAACGGGAGTATGCGTTCGTAGGCTTTCGTACCAGTGGTTGTAATCTAGTTCCAATCTTTCAGCTGTCTTCCAAAATCTGGTCCGCCCGAATACTCTATTGCCATATTTCAGTATTATCGTCTTAGTAGTTTTTCATTTCTGTGTTTGGTTTGTTTTCGATTTATTTCCTGGCTGGCTCTTATTGTCGCTGCTAAGCTCTGTAGCCAAGTAGACGACGAAGTTTTTTACTCTTGAAGATGAAATTCTAAATCCTCACAGTCCAAATCCTGTTGATGGTCTGCAACGGCATTGGCTTAGTATTTATGATTCATCAACAGATTGAAGAAGTCGTACGTTAACGCATCGTCCTGTCTAAACCCTGTTTTAAAGTTTTTAAGATCGGCATAACATTTCTTACGAATTTTTCCAAATAAATAAAATCAAATTTTCGGAAATTCTTAAGTGATTCTATTTAAGATCATTTAGTTCCGTTTTTTTTTTTCAAAGCCTTTGTTTTTATAAGATCTTATACATCGAAATAATTAATAAATTTTGCAATAGTTAATTTTTCCGCAATATAATTTTTTATCAAATTTTTGTGTACAAATATGAAACTTCAATGAGAATTTTATATATTAAAAAAAAATATATTAAACAATAAAGTGCAAAAAAAAAAAACGTTGACATCGTAACAGTTAAATTGATTTATACCAGCTTTATTTTAAATATTTATATAAATACAGGAGTGTCACAATATGTCTTTGGATTGATTTCAAATCTCTTATTTCTCATTCATTAATTAATATAATTCACAATTAGTTAAAACTGTATGAAAGGTATAAAAATAACAGAACTACTGTTTAAACTATTTGTGAATTATAATCATTATTTCGATAAATGAAACGAGAGATATTTGTGTGACAGCGGCGCTGTTGATATACATATTTATTATTATTTTTATTTCAAATTTAGATTCCTTAAAAAAAAAAATAATGAATAAATATGTAAATTAATATTTTGTTTAAAAAATGCGCACATAAAAATATTCGCAATAATTTATAATTTTATGTAAATGTATAAAACAAAAAATATTTCCTTTAATTACAAAAAAAAAAATCATAATAATAAAATAAAAAAAAATGAGCTTTTTTAGGTCAACATAAAAAAAAAGAAATACACGCAAACATCGACATTATGAAAAAAAAAATCGACTGTTGTGTTACGAAAATTGTTTTATTTTAAATTAAATGCTCATAATCAGATTAATCTGTATTTTGCAATAAATATAAAGCTAAACACAACAGTATTGCATAGTTTGTGTTCCCATAGGTGCTGATTGGGTTTATATTTCTGAACAAACATCTATAGGAAAAGCTTTCTCTATTTTATTTGAGATACTTAACAGATTTTTTTTTTTTTTTTTTTTTGAATATAGAACCCAACATTATTGGGAACACAATAAAATAAGAAACAAGACAAAAATGCTGCTTCGGTGCAACCGAAATCTTTAAATATAACCGTCACAGAAACAGATAAAAAATAAACATGTAAAATGCACTTTCGAACATAAATGTTTCTGATCTCATATACCAAACTGTTTGGGGGAACATTGCTTGAATTATGTTACTTGAACAATACTTAAAAACTGCACTTTTTTGTGGACAGTTGTGCACTCGGGACTAGTTAGGACTGTTTTAGAAAAAAAAATAACCATTTTGACTTACTCGCACGCAGAGTGGTTGCAGAGTTTACCACCAAAATGACCCATGACGAGTCACTCGTATTAATTTACAAAGAGGTTCGTAGCTGAAGGAAATAATATTGTAAGAACCGATAAATGCGGACTTTGAAATAAAATAATCTGTACCAGGATCTGTACCAATTATAAATGTGGGGATTTATAAAATATAAATTATTAATTATTTAAATCAAATTGTAACATAATCATTTGTAAAGAGGTTGACCATCTTTTCTCAGGTCAAATCTTGAAAGAAATAAAACGTTGAACTTTATTTTCCGGTAAAAAAAGAAAATGGGATGGAACACATTGGTGGCGGTTATATGATAATACTTTTACTCCATTGAATTACACTATATGTATGGTATATTGGTAAGAGCTTTTCTATTTTGTTGACCAAGTTATGTTTTTCTTTATCGTTGTTTTTCTTTCTCAAACACCACCACTTATATTGTTCTAGCCGATTTGAGTTCGATGACACAGGCCGACAATTTGCAGAACCAGAGATTGGACGTAGAACTTTAATGCGCGCTGATTACAAGATACAATATTTTAGCCGACTTTTTTTTAAACTTTTTGGCTAGAATATCTCGAAAAGCATCTGCGAATCAGCGTACCAAAATCCCTCATATACTTCATGTACCAATCTCCGGTTAAAGTCTTTCATCAAATTTTGTCGGCCTATGTTATTGAAACTCAATTTATAAAAGTTCAAAAATTTTATTTTGATTCGATTTAAAGTAAAGAAATTGTTCTTTACTTAATTGTAATATATCGAAACAGTTTTTTCAAATACAATTTTTTTAATGGAAAAAAATTTAAAAAAAAAAACATAAGTAATAAATTAAAAGAATACAAAAACTAACCTAAAAAATAAATAAATAAAAAATAAAAATATTACAAAATTATGAGGAACGTCGTAACTACATTATTATATACATTATTTAGTATATGAATATTATATAATTGTGTGAGTAGGTAAAAAATTTTGTATACAAACCGAAATTAAGTGAAGAAAATAATTACAAAATTTTTAAGCAAAAAAAAAAAAAGTTTTAAAAATCTTAAAAAAAAAAAAATAACAAAAAAAAAAAACACTACAAAATGAAAAGTCGTAAACGAAGCAAAAAAAAAAGTGGTCGTATTGAAGGCGTTGCGTCAAAATTTGATAAGTTATAATAAACAAATATACATTTAAAAGAAAGAAGAAAAAAAACAAAACAAAACAGTAAAAAAAAAGAGGAATAAAAACAACAAAATAATGAAAAGGATTATTAAATTAATGCTAAAAAAAAAAATTATATATATATACAATACATACTTAAAAGAACTTACAACAAGATGAACAACAACAACAAATATTAACTATATATTAAATATAAAAACAAAAACAATTACTTTTAATTCAGTTGTTTTATATTTGTATTTCCATGTTTTTTTTTTTTCTCTCTAAGGCGTATTTTTTTCATGTTGAAATTATTTACAATTGTAGTTTACCGCCTCTGTCTCTTTCTATATAGTTATGCTTTATATTGTTTAAGACATGACAAAAAAGCAGTTGCATATCAACGATTTTTTTGGTGCATCCTTCTGTGTGTAACCCAAAAGTGACAAGTTTTTCTCCTTGACTGAACCAAGCAAACATATTTATGTTAAATTTTCCTAATAATCAATGTCATCATCAATTTAATACAATGCTCTGACGAACATTTTTTTAATCATAAGCGACCATTTTCAATTTGTTATGAGTGTCTTTGAAGCGAATTATGTTCGATTAGCAAAAAAATATAACAAAACCTTTATAGTTTTGCCTTGTGTGAGGAACCGTTATATTAATATTTCAATTATTGCATTGATAATATATATCGTTTCTACACTTTGAAGTAATGCTTTTCACGTCTGTACAGAAAATTCTATACAGCATTAGCGAAAAACAAACAAACAATAAATATGGTGAATTATATGCTGTGTTGAATTTTCATACAACAAAGTCACCATATAGTTAAACAACTAAAAAACGACATAAAACATTAGCAGTGTTGAAAACTCTGAATGTAGTTTGTATTTTGTGTAGAAGAGAAGCGTGGTGACGGCAGAAGCACAGCGACAGCGGCTGGCAGAACGAGTGAAAAAAATTCGTACACGTGAAATACCGTTCGACAACGTCTCTCTGTTCTCTCTTTTACTTCCGAAAACGGAATAGCACAGCAGCGAGTGAGCGGTCGAGACGTGCAAGTAAAGAAAATCCGATTTGCACGCAAAATTAATTAAAAACTAAGGTAAAACAAAGAAAAAAAAATACGTGTAACAATGACAAAGAATTTGGAATTTTTTTTTTTTTTCATTATTACATTTGTTGCCGATGTAACGCGTGTGTAATATATTTACATATATATAACATATGTATGTTCGTGTGTGTGTGTGTGTGTTGTGCTAGTGTCGTGTCGATCTGTCAGCCAATTTGTCCGTCCATCCGTCCGTCATTACCACCGGCTGGTTGCCTGTTAGCCAATGACCATGACTTAATTTATTTCTATGGCGCCCCAATATTTTTGGCAATGCGAAATTTTTACGCTATAAATGGTGTTTAACACATGCAGCGGAATGCAATAATGTGTTCAATTCAACGTAATATTATAAATCATTAACTCCATCGCGCTGCACGTTTTTTTCTTAAGTCTTTTTTTTTTTTTTTTTTGCTTCTCTTTATTAATCATTTTTTTTTTTTGCGTTGCTGCTGCTACTTATTGTTGCTGTGTGCTGTTTCCTTTTTCCACTTTAGCACATTGTTTGTACATTTGTATTTGTATACGTGTGAAAGAAAGAGAACGAGCATTTGATCTGCCGAAGAGTAAAATTAAAAGAGGGAGAGAACGTGTGAAAGAGAGAGAATGTGATCGTTTATGAGCGCATGTGAAGAAAAATTATGAGAAGTAGAAATTTGAAACTAAAATTGTTGTTGTTCTTTTTTTTTATAGAAAGATTGTGTAAAAAAATGTTTTAAATTGTGCTAAGTCTCAAAATACTTTTTTTTTATATTTAAACAGTTGTCAAGTCTGTGTTGCTTTATACAAGTATGACAATAAATAAGTTTAGCGCCGCAAAGTATGCTCAATATTTCTATGAGTGTATAAAACTTTTAAAGCTTGTCGAAGAACATTCAGAAGATTTGTAATAATAAAATGCTTCTAGTATTCCATTGAAATGTAGTTTCCCACCTAGCTTGTTTTGAATGAACATGGATCCAATCCACCAAAGAACATTCATATATTCTTTTACTTAGCAAGTCCGTCTGTCTTTCTGCCAGTTTGACCCTAGCGCTAATTGCAATCTACTGAAACTAGCAGGAAGTCATTCACTGAATCCTCATTGAGAATATGTATATATTATATAAACATTATTTTGCATTTCTCAATTGGTACAGTATATATTTCCGACTGGAATACACAGAGATCCGGTCCGGATATATAAATAGTTTTTCTTTTGAAATAAATTGTTTGATACAACTGAAATTGTTTTTTTTTTAACAAATAAATACAAAATAACCAAAGGAACAAATGTCACTCAAAATTGTTTTTTTCGTATTATTAATTACATTTTGTATTTTTTCTTATATTTTCATAGGCAGCACTCACTGAAAGTCACCTCCCACAGTCGTGTAGTTGTAGATAATCAATAACCAACCAACAGACCAACCAAGCAACCAATCAACGAAATAATTAACTAGCCATGCCATCTGACTCTAAGAAACGTGATGCACAGCGTAAGAAGGATGCGCGTAACAAAAGATCACACAGGTTTCGTCATCTACCAAAAAGGTAAATGGACAACCCGAACGTGAGCTGACCGAAGAGGAAAAGCTGTGCGCCAAGCTAGAGGAGGAGGCACGCATCAATGCTGAAGCGCGATCGTGTACTGGTTCGCTGGCTGTACATCAGCGTTCGCGTGATATAAAGATTGCAAACTTTTCGATAACGTTCTTCGGCTCCGAGCTGCTGCAGGACACTATGCTCGAGTTAAATTGTGGCCGACGTTATGGTTTGATCGGTCTTAATGGCTGTGGTAAATCGTCGTTGTTGTCGGTTTTGGGTAATAGTGAGGTGCCATTACCGGATCATATTGATATATTCCATTTGACGCGCGAAATTCCGGCTAGCACCAAAAGTGCATTACAGTGCGTCATGGAGGTCGATGAGGAACGTATTAAATTGGAAAAGCTTGCCGAGGAGCTGGCAATGAGCGAGGAAGATGATGCTCAGGAGCAATTGATTGATATTTATGAGCGTTTAGATGATATGGCTGCAGATCTAGCCGAGGCAAAAGCGGCACGCATCTTGCACGGTCTTGGCTTTGATAAGGCTATGCAGCAGAAACAGGCTAAGGACTTTTCTGGTGAGTAGCTCATTAAATGCTCATTGGAAATTATGATTGGTTATTGATTTATGTTTTTTTTTTTTTTTTTAATTTCCATTCGAACAACAACAATAACAACAACAACAGGTGGTTGGCGTATGCGAATTGCACTTGCACGTGCGCTCTTTGTCAAACCGCATCTTTTGCTGCTTGACGAGCCAACCAATCATCTTGATCTGGACGCTTGTGTCTGGCTTGAAGAAGAATTGAAGACATACAAACGCATTCTTGTGCTCATCTCGCACTCTCAAGATTTCCTTAATGGCGTCTGCACCAATATCATACACATGACCAAAAAGCGCCTTAAATACTACACCGGTAATTATGAAGCATTTGTGCGCACACGCATGGAATTGTTGGAAAATCAAATGAAACAATACAACTGGGAACAGGATCAGATTTCGCACATGAAAAACTATATTGCACGTTTCGGTCACGGTTCAGCAAAATTGGCACGTCAGGCACAATCAAAGGAAAAGACACTCGCTAAAATGGTTGCACAAGGTCTGACAGAAAAAGGTTTCCGATGATAAAACGCTCAACTTCTATTTCCCGTCATGTGGCACTGTGCCGCCACCAGTTATTATGGTGCAAAATGTTAATTTCCGTTACAACGAAAACACGCCTTGGATCTATCGTAATCTCGAATTCGGTATTGATCTCGATACACGTCTTGCTCTGGTAGGACCGAATGGTGCGGGTAAATCAACGCTACTAAAACTGCTTTACGGTGACCTGGTGCCCACATCGGGCATGATACGCAAAAATTCACATTTGCGCATTGCACGTTACCATCAGCATTTGCATGAATTGCTCGATCTTGATGCCAGTCCGCTCGAGTATATGATGCGTGCCTTTCCCGATGTCAAAGAAAAAGAGGAGATGCGTAAGATTATTGGACGTTACGGTCTGACAGGACGTCAGCAGGTATGTCCGATTAGACAACTATCAGATGGACAACGTTGCCGTGTCGTCTTCGCCTGGCTGGCCTGGCAAGTGCCGCATCTACTATTGCTTGATGAACCTACCAATCATTTGGATATGGAGACCATTGATGCGCTTGCAGATGCAATTAATGATTTTGATGGCGGCATGGTGCTCGTTAGTCACGATTTCCGTTTGATCAATCAGGTATGTAAAACTGATCTTTTTTTTTTTTAAACCGTTACACATAGTGTCCAAAAGTTTGTATCACATTAAAGGAGGCATTGGAGACCCCATAAAGTATTTACTATATATTATTGATCAGCTCGATGAGACGTTTCACTCAGAATGTTTTTAAGATATTGACATGAAATTTTAAACTTAAGCTGTATTTTGTCCTAGGCAGTTTGTATGTCAGAATCAAGATGCCACGCCTCTTTTTAGATATAGCCCCCATACAAAATTACCACTTTTTTCACTATCGATATGGTAAGGATTGCACAAATGTAACATGAAGCCTCCATACCAAATCCATTGTGAAATTTAATCTAAGCACCTGGTGAACATATAAACTATTAAAGGTGTTGTGTAACGGGTATTTCAGCTTCGGTTCCAACGAAGTTAACGTTTTTCCTTGTTTTCTTTTTTCTTTTTTTTTTTTTAAATTTAACTAAAAAATATATTTTATATCTTTTAGGTTGCTGAAGAAATTTGGATCTGTGAAAACGAAACAGTCACCAAATGGAAGAGTGGAATTTTGGATTATAAGGATCATTTGAAAAGCAAAATTACCACAGAGAACGAAAAGAAAAAGAAGTAAATTGTCGTCATTGTTCTTCGTCATCTAGTTATCTATAAAAACTAAAATGAAAACAAAAAAAACGCTATAAAATTTTATTTACAAACACAAACAAAAATGAAAATGAAAAGAAAAACATATACAAAATAAATTTAGTCAAAGCTCAAGTCTTTAAAAAGTCACGACGCAAACGCAGCGCAGCAGCCAACACAAAAAATCGAATCGTCATTATTAACAAATTTGTCAAATTATTATTTCGACAAAATTTTTTGCTATACAATTATTAAATAACTTTTTGCTTTATGGTTTATTTTTTAAAATATTTGTTTACTCAATGCAAAACAAAAATCAAGTGCAGACAACTTTAAAAATAAATTTATTTGTTTTGATTCGATGCTAAAAAAAAAATGTACTTTTACTTAGAAATCTAGAACGTTTTCCTACTTCTTTTAACGAAAAACAAACAAACAAATAAAAAATTGTGAAATTTATGCGTTAAATAGTTAAATGTTAATATACAAATAATTTAAAAATAAAGAATAACAACTAAATATGTAATTAAATAAAATATAAAAACAAAACGAATAAAAATAAAAATAAAATTGTAGAAACTAATAGAAAAAAAAAGATAGACATTGCATATAATAATAAAAAATATAAAAATAATTATAAAAATAGCCTAAAACGGAAACCAAACAAAGAAGATATAAAACAATAAAATAAACTAAATAGCAAAAGATATTAAATTTATAGTAATTGTACAATTATGAAAAGAAAAACAAAACAAAAAAACTATATTCAGAATTTAAAAACAAAAAAAATAAAACAAATTCTTTTAAGTTTTTTCTTAATGCGCAAAAGAAACAACTTGACGCAATTTTAAGCTAAGAAAGAAAAAACTGCTTGTGATGTTGCACCTATACTTATTTTACTGTACATTTAATTTATTTAAAACAAATTTTATTATTTTTTATATATAAATAAATGCGATACATCTATATATATATATATACATATATATATATATATATATAAAATCACAATAATTAAAATAAAAATAAGAAATAGTTTATTAAAATAAAAAAAAAAACTTAATGTGTGTGTGCTATCTCCAAAATGTTATATAAAGATTATGGTGACGTAGCAGCACTTTTTTTAAGGCGTGCTGGGAGTTTGGATAAAGCATAAATTAGAAACAAATAGAAGAGGCAACCAATCAACAAACAAATTAACAAAAAAAAAAACGCTATAAATTAAAAACCATATTTTTTATATAGATTAGACCAAAATGATGTATGTATTAAACTAAATAAAGAAATTAAATAGATTAAAAACAAAACAACAACAGTTATAAAACACATTAAAACAAAAATAAAAAAAAACAATTTAGTAACAAATCAAAAAAAAATTATATATACATATATATAAAAAAAAAAAATAAAATTTGGAAAATAAAATGCAATGGATGAATATGTAAATACTTTTCATCCATACAACAAAACAAAAAAAAAAACGAACTTCTTTCATCAACGAATGTACGAACTGAGCTGAATTATCAAATTTTAGGCATAAAGTCAAGGGCGTGGCAACTTGGTTTTGAAATAAACTGTATGAATTGCTTAGAAATATGCAGACGGACGGACATGGCTGCTTTAATGCATTACAAACTTTCTGTCTAAAAGAATAAATGTTCGCTTTTTACAATCTATTATTTTATTTATATATATAGCAAATAGTTTATGTTTCAAGACCAATGGAATCTTCACAACAAGTTACCCAAATCATTTTATTATATACAAGACGCCTTATTGACTGACTACACCATACATCGTATGTATGCTCATATATCATTATTATTTATAAACAAATTTTTCTGACGACAGTCTCAGAAAGTTTCAAATGGCATACATTCAAGTAAATCTTTAGCTTTTAGTTGACTGGAAATCGTTGGCGCAACAATTACCGCTGAAAAGATGTCGCTTAAATCGGGAACAGATCAAAGCGCCAAAGAAAAAAAATATAGAAGAAACAACTTTCAATGTTGTGCCGCAGGAAACATCAAATTTAAACAACGCTAATGCACAAAATGATACACAACAAACAGAACAAGATCATAAGGATGATCAGGAGCAAATTCTAAATAAGCAAATCGAAAAACTCGTAAACGCAGCAATGGAGAAGCATTTGGGTCGTCTTATGTCAAAATTGGATAAAATAGTTGAGTTGCAGACCGAAATGCTTAAACTGGAATGTGAGATAATGCATCTTATAGCAGTACTGATGTCATGTATTCAACATTAGGTTACTTGAGCATCTTTAAAAAAAAATTCTTTTATACATAAAATTGAGCAATTATGCAAAATTAAATAAAAATATTATTCTATTCCTAAAATACTGTTTTATTTGGTATAAAATATCCATGCAATGCCAGCTTGTCTGTCTGTCTTTTCAGCAAACAGCGGTGCTTAACATAAACGGCAATGGTCGAGTACCCAAAAAAATTTGCTAATCCTCTGCTCTTTCGATCAGTTTGGAGAGTATAAATTACGGATTACGCTTAAGATATCTTCTGTTTTAATAGTGCTGCCTAATTTAAGATATTTAATAGTGAGCTATGGTATTTTTTTACAGATTGCTTATAAAAGTTTTTCTTGTGCTGAAATAAGAAATACATTCTTAATTACTTATTTTAGTGATTTTTAATGTGATGTTGGAATAGATTACATTTTAAAATAACAATATACACTATTACTATTCTCATTATTTAGTATCTAGTATTACACTTAATTATAAAAAAGTGATGATTATTGCTGCTCTTTTGTGAGTTAAAGTTTTACAGTTTTTTTTTTTTTAGATTTAAAGCGTTTTTTTCTTATAAATACGAATACAATTATGAAAAGGATTTCTATTTTGTTTAGTACCACAGTTTATGATTTAAATTTAACAAAGAATTTAAAAATTTCTTACTTAACAATATTTTAAAAGACAAAAATCAAAATAAAAAAATTTTTATGTGAATAAAAACCGCAGCAGTTGCTTTGTGTGTGTGTGTATGGGTGTATGCTGTATTGACGACCTGCGTTTTCTTTGAGACAATAAATGATTATGAAAATATTACTGCTGCGGCTATGCATTTGCATCTACATATATGCGAAATATAAAAGTTACATGTATTTTTATTATCTTGTATCTATCTTGTAATCTAATTGGCAATTATTACTTTCTAATGATAAAGTTTACATAGTTCAGCATAGATGTGCTTCAACAGATGACGTTCGGTATTACTAATCGAGGTAAATTCAGCTGCAAAATCTTTAAGTAAATAACGAAGATCACACATACGTCGCTCTGTCCAAGCGAGCACAATATCAGCAAGCGCATATTGCTGTTGCATTGGTATAAAAGATCCAGGTATGCTACTGCTTAATGTTAACGACTGCAATTGTTTTCTTTGGCCATCAGTTATATGAGAATTTACTGCTACTGCTGCTCCAACGCCTGATGCTGCCGTATTCTTGTTATCTGACATTATAGTTAAAGTGCACAGATCGTTGTCGTTACTATCATCGTTGTTGCCAATATCTTCAATGTTGCCGCTGTCTACATTCTCAAAATTAGCCAGTTCATAGTAGTATTCAATCAATTTAATATGCGCCGGCGATTGACGTGCCGGTGGTAAATTTATTTGTATTAGCAATAATAAACGCAATATTTCGACGCTATGCAATAGTTCACCATAGATATCGTACATTTTACGTTCGTAAATATTATCGACAATATCATCGTACTGGCGTAGAGCATTGATAAAATCCTCACGGCGTATACTCGTCTCTGCGCCAATTTCGAGATCATTGATACGATGTGTCGGCGATGAGAACATACTTGTACGCTCAAGTTGATGTTCCGGCTGTACCATATTCATTTCGCGTATTATTGCCGCCTTGGTAACACTCGCATCGGTGGTACGTTCCAGTGCATTGTTATAACAATGCAGTGCTCCCTGACGGAATTCATCGCGTACGCTGCGCAGACGCAATTTTAAGTTATCGACGTGCGCTTGCATAAAAGCGCGCGTCCACGTAAATATGCATTGGCCTCATCCTGTGCAAAACCAACATACTGTTCGCATTTGGCCTGTCCAATATGACACATGGCTGCGTACTGATAGATGCCGCATTCCTCAAAATTAAGCGCAAGACGGTAAAACTCTTGTTTCACATCGGCAACGCTAGGTGCAAAGCGCCTTAAAAAAATAAAAAGAGGATAAAAAAAAAAAAAAAAAAAAAAAAAAATTGTGCAATAAGCAGCACATTTAATAAATGAGCATATTAAACGAATTTATGTTCGTTGCAAGCTTTCATTGTTTACTTACTTGAAGACCACACGCTCAATTTTCTTAAGCTTTGTTGAAGCGCGTAAATATTGCTCTATGAAATTTTTTGGATATTGTTCAACTCGTTCCATTTTTAGATTTTGGCCCCGAATTTTATCCATGACAATGCGGAAAGTTTCAGCGCTTACAAAAAATGGAGCAGATTACAAAAATACAAAAAAAAACAAAAAATATACTCTCTATCGAATTGTTGTTGTCGTCGTCAACACACACAAACAACTAATGCCTTGTCAGATTACACATATGGGAAACACAGCTGATTATAAAGTGCTATACAACGGTAAATTGTTTATATACTTCATATATGTATGTATATGTGTGTACAGTGTAGGAAACGGCTACTGTTTTTTTTATATACTTTTAATTCTTTCAATCAATTAAAAATGACTGACACTAAATTTAATTTTAACAAAGTTTTGATTTTTATTTAATTTAAAAATATAATAATTTTTAATAAGCCTTTTACATTTGACACTACACTTAGCCCTTTGACTGGCCATTAGCGGTATGCTAAATAGTAAGGTGTAAAGAGCCCCACAACAGCAAACTTTTAATTTGAGAGCATTCGAATAATTTTCAAAGTTCGCGGCAATATTTTGAACTTTCCAACACTAAAAAAAAAAAAAAATACATCTAAGAAAAACCAGTTGACGCACACTAGGTACTACCGTTGCACAAGAATTCTTTATTGCATGAATTTAATAGAATATTTTTTTTTATTTAAACACGCACGCGCTGTTTAAATACATACAAGGCGGCTTGTATAAACATCTTTTTTTTTTTGTTATACAAATAAAACACCAAATCACCCACCAACGACAACAGCGTCACGTCACAACGTCTTAGCAGCTACGGAACGGGCACAAGAAGAAGGAATACAGCTAGAACAAATAAACCAACCAAGTGATAGAATAAAACAAAAAAGAAAAATTGCATTTTAGTCGGTAAACTGTTTGCGTTTAAGTATATATACAATCACAACAATTTCATAGTTGTTAGGAATAACAACATATAAAAAAAATATATTAAATTACGCGAAGCAAAGCAATTCGGAAACAATTAGAAAAAAATAAATAAATAAATAAATAAAACAAAAACAAAATGGTCAACACCGAACACGATAATGTTTTCATATTCATACCAAATCTAATTGGTAAGTAAATCTTTCACAAGACAATTATAAATTGCATAAATATAATTTAATGCGCAAATAGTGCTATAGAATTTCACACATATATATGTATGTATGTATAAAAATATGCACATATATATTGCTATATTATTGTTACATACACGATTACGCGGTGGCATTTTGTTAAGCTTAATTCAATTAGTGCACCGCATCAATGAAAAAAAAAAAATATGAGGAAAACAAAGAAAAGGTCACCTGGCCACCGGTGAGCAGCAGCAGCAGGCAGACAGGCAGTTGGAACACGTATAAACATTTGTATGCACATAACAATAGCAGTATAGCATTTGGCTATTAGTGCAATGTATAGATAATAATATATGTACATACATACATATTGATTACTAATTTAGATACATACGAACATACATACATACATAAATTTAAATGTATTTATCAATAAGATTAAACATTTACCTACAAATGATGTATGTAAGTGCATAATGAATCTCTAATATGAACCTTTTCGTTAGAAAATTTATTTCATTTATTATTATTATTATTTTTTATTCCAGGATATGGACGCATTGTACTCGCAATTATAGCCTTCTGGTTCATGTCCACGGACTATGTCATCTCCGGTTGGTGTTATGTAATTAGCGCGCTGCTGGATGCAGTTGATGGACATGCAGCGCGTGCATTTAATCAGAGTAAGAAAAGCAATAGTTACTCAAGCAGTTGTTTAGTTATGCTGTACTGTATGTAGTGATTAGCATTAATTAGCATTTTAATCTTAACCTAACGTCTGTGTAATTGTGATCTTTCTAAAGTGCTATTTACTATCAGTTAAACTATTTTTGAACTATAAATTGTTGCGATGCGATTTTTGAACAGTTCACACAAAATGTCTCTTAAATGAGACACAGAAGACGTTCAATAATTGACATTCACGATGTCACAAAAGTATTAAACACTCCTAATAAGACTCTTCAAAGTATTCCTAAAATTGTATGTACAATTTTGAAACGTATGTAGTGCTTCTAAATGCTACTTGAAGAATTTTTTTCTAATTCTGACTCAGTGTCAAGTCAATGCAAATATTAACAAAAAAAAATACCTAAAATTTGTCAGTTTATAACTTCTAGAAATACTCAGTTTTCTATTCATCAAACTCCAGTCATACTGTCAAAGCAGCCATAAAAGATTTGACAATGATTCTGTTTGGCTTCTCCTTCATAGAAACCAACGTAACTTTTATAATCAAAAATTATTAGATTAGAAGTCTTACGAATGCATGTTTCATTTAATTTGATTTATCTTCAAGTTTTATAGTATTTCAAACTTTAAAACTATAACAAATTTCTATCAACATTTAACAACATAATTTAACATTGTTCCCATGACAAATTTTTATCTTAAAAAATTTTTTTTTTATCTTTTTGGTTTATAGTTTGTATATAAAATGCAATAATTAATTTCTCTTATCGGCGGTTTCGTTTATAAACGATATGCCAGTATTGTTGGACTTTATTTATTATACTATGCTTTTCGTTAGTTTCAGAGGTTTTATGAGATCTTACGGTATGTTCAGACACGCAAATATTTTGAATCAAATTTTTATAAATATAAAAAAATGTAAGGAGAGTTTGTACGGGGGTCTGTATGTTATAGTAGTCCGATCCATGTCATATCGGTAGCATGTTCATAGAATGACAATGGAAGTGATTTTACTCAGATTAGAGTGAATATATTCATTAATAAAAACTATTTTCATACAAAAAATTAAAAAATGAGCGCTAGGTTTGTATGGGGGCTATATCTACAAATGAGTGTGGCATCTTGCTTTTAATATTGGATGCCTTTAAAAGTGTTTTTACCCAATCTGTAGTAAATACATTAAAAAATAATAGCTATTTTCATACAAGAAAATGGAAAAAGTGGTAATTTTGTATGGGGGCTATATCTAAAAAGGGGCGTGGCACCTTGATTCTGACATACAAATTGACTAGGATCAAAAAAAAGCTTAAGTTTCAAGTTTTAGGTCAATATCTCTAAAACTTTCCGAGAAAAACGCATTGCAACAGACAGACAGACAGACATGGCTAAATCGATTCGTTTCGTCGAGCTGATCAGTAATATATATATACTTCTTGGGGTCTCCGATGACTACTTTAATGTGTTACAAACTTTCCGACAAACTGTTAATATCCTTCACACTATGTGTGGCGGGTATAAAAAAAGCTTTCATAATTGGATTATCAAATCATTATATTTCTTGTACCATATGTGTAAACTATAAACAATTAGTAATGTTATTGTTTAAACAGTTAAACAGGAAGGGTGTTAATAGATGTATGAGTCAGTAAATTTCTTTGATTAGTAATCAAATACTCTTCAGCATTCCATACAAATGAATGTATATACATTCGTTGTTAAATTGTTATGTACACAAAAAATGTATCTATATATGTATATATGTACTGAGGGCCACATTGACTTTTTTTTTTGTGGCCAAAATGCAATATTTCAAAATATAAATAAATTAAAAAAGCCCGTCATACAAATTGTTAATGAAGACAGATTAATTTTAAATAAATATTTTCATTTTCAGCTAAGTTTTCAAAAAAATCTTTTACAAAATACATTTATAGCATACAAATACGCTTTAATTGATTTAAATCTTAAAAAAAAAACACCGAAGTGTCATAAAAGCTATTCATATGTAGGTACTTTTAATTGACGCCAAATTAAACTATTGGACTCGTTCGCATTTTAATCAAATATTGAAATTTGGCATGGCGTGATTGTTGTTTAGTGGTGGTGGTGGTGGTGGCGGTCTACACAATTCAATTGTACAAAAACAATGACGAAAGCAAATAGTATTTTAAGTGTTTAGGCACTTCAGTATTTATGATTGTGATTGTGAGAAGCGTGGGATCTAAACAGATTTAATTGTTTGTTGAGATAGTAGAAGATGATAATGTTAAAAACAACATAGGTATACAATGTTTTGAGATTAATCAAATTCAAATAATGAAAATTCCTATTTATCATCTAACTAATTGTGTGAATCTATGGAACAAAGACACATTCGTATACCTACCTTTTTCAATTTTTTTATTTTATTTTTATCATTTCTATTAATAAAGTCAAAAGATTAGAAATGGAGCAGTACGATCTATTAAAAGATAAGCGGAGGGTTTGTCATTGCAATAAAGACGGGAGGCAATGTTAATCTGAAGAATATCACAAAAGTAGTTCTAGGCATTATTTTTTCATAATCAAGCTTTTATGAATTATGTGTGAAAATATGCCATAGTTCTACAGGAGAACTATGCTTTGCATAAAAGCTTTCTTATATGAAGATAATGCAGCATCTTATCATATTTTTGCCATTGTCTTGGCTAGATATAGGCCCATGTCTCATAGCCTTTGAGTTAAGTTGTGCAAATACTACAAAGATTTTTAGAAAGATTTTATGTTGTTGTTTTCACTAGCGTTCGCATTCGCGTTTATCAGTTACTATCAGCCATGCTTCCACTTATAGAATTTCTAAAAATTTTATGATTTACTTTTAAACTAATAAATTAATTTTTTTATTTCATGTTTAGGCACTCGTTTCGGTGCTATGCTGGATCAGCTTACTGATCGTTGCGGAACCGCTGGTCTACTTGTAACGCTCGCCTATTTCTATCCGCAATACATGTTCTGGTTTCAGCTGTCGATTGCCATCGATGTAGCCTGCCACTGGCTTTACATGCAAACGTAAGTACTGTTTGTTTGTTTGTTTGTTTTAGTAGCACACAAAACGTTAATGTTTGTATTAATCTATTATTTAGGAGCGTGGTTGTCGGTCGCACATCACACAAAGTCAACGATAATTTCATAATGCGCATTTATTATCAAAAGGATGTACTAACCTTTATGTGCTGTGCCAATGAGCTTTTCTACATTTGTCTCTATTTGCTGCATTTTACCTATGGACCATTGAGTATGTTTATAATATTTTAAATAATCTAAATATTTTTATTAATTCATTTTATTTTATTTACCTTAGTACTTGGTATGTCGCTATTCAAAATACTTGCTATACTCAGCTTTCCGCTTGCGGTGCTGAAGGCATTGATCTCATGCGTACATGCCTATATCGCTGGAATTGATTTGGCTGCTATTGATGTTAAAGAACGCATTCAAAAACGTGGCGAAATAGCATTCGATAGCAGCAAGAAAGCTGAATAAATAAATAATTAAAAAAAAAAAAAAAAAAAGAAACAGGCCATGTTAGCATGTTTTACTATATACAAAAAAAAAAAAAAAAAAAGAATAACAATAAACAAAAAAAAAAGTACAGAAATGAAGAAGATAATGATGATGATGAACTATTCCATGCAAACGATGCTTAGTCGTATTGCACGTCGAGTTTTTATTGTGTCGTAATTAAGTCGTAATTAATTAATTAAATTATTAAAAACAAATTGTAAAAAGAAAAAAATATATTTAAAAAAAAGAAATATATTAAAAAAAAAAAAAACTTGCACCACAGCGCTGTAAACTAATTTCCAAGTTTCTCGTCACTTGCAATATAAAACAAAAAATTAAGTCAATTTTATAATTTTTAATTAGTAACAAAATTTTTATAATTTTTTTTAGTTATATTTTTTTGGTTTTATTTTAACAATTATAATAATAAATTAATATTTATTTATCTGTGTATATGAACGAATTGTATAGTTGTTTAGCTTACTTTTAAAGTATTTTTGTATTATTTGATTTATAATTTATTATTATTATTGTTTTTATTTTTTTTATTTTAATTTTATTTACTTGTAAATATAATACAAAAGAAAAAAAACTGAATAGAAAATATATACAATATATATACATATAATTTATATAAATGATGATGCATTTTGTTGAGAATTTATGTAAAATGTACAGAAATGTACAGAAAGAAAGAAGCAAGATAATCTACATACATATAATATGTGAATCAATTAAATTCGTATAGAACACAACTTCTAGTCAAAGTAAAAGTTTTAGTGAAACTTTGATATTTTGCAAAGGTGCAATTAAAAATAAGTATGTGTGAGTGTTTTTATGTATTTAATTACAAAAACTTCAAATATTGTTTTCCAGAGAGTCACCGACTCCATATTAAGATATAACTACCTAATAAATATGTCCGTCTTTGCTGTTCACATTTGTGGTGTTACTTCCTTTAAAATTGGAATTATTACATTAAAATGAATAGAAAGTGGAACATTGTTTAAGTATCAGTGGCGTAGATATTTAGCTTTTTACCAATTGGAGTGGAAGGCGTCAAGGGTGCGATCATAATCCAGCTATTATATATCGTAACAAAGCTTATGAATAATTTAATTTTAATGCTTGGCAACATTGTCGGGTTAAGTCTCTAAGATTGTTTCAAAATTTAGAAACTTAAGCTTTTCACGGCAACATTATTATTTTATGTACCTCAAAAGCTTACGTTCAGATCGGAGCAAACATTTTTTGACAAACAGACTGAATTGACAAACAATTTGAATTCAGCGACACGTAAATCTTATGATAAACATGGTCCATTCAGTAAACCAGCTCAAACGGAAAAATTTTAAACTAAACCGAACGATTTTTTTCAATAATGCTTCTGTTATTTTGAGTGCGCTAACTTGCATTTCCAAAAAAAGAAGAAAAAAAAAAACACCTCAAATTTGAGCATATTCTATGGGACGGAAAAACCCTGTTGAGAAAGAACGCCTCAGATATACCTACTTTATATAACTTTGTCTACATTTCTTAATTTTCTGAACTGATCGATATGATTATTGAATGAAATTAATAAAAGTAAATAAAACATTTATCAGTTCCAATACAAATTAATACGTTAAAATTTGTTATCCGAACAAATGATTCAGATTCCAGATATTTTCATTTAAGAAAAATCTTAGAAATCATTTAAAATAATGTTTTAAAAAAATATCATTGTCAAAAATAAAACAAACAAAAAAATGTTAATAGTTTAATAAAAATATTTGTGTGTAGTAGTTGAAATTTTTTTCCAAAAATTATGAAAAAATAAAAAAATAAAATATTTTAAATGAAATTTCAAGTAAATTTAAATGTAAATACTATAACGTTTACTCAACACGCAAACAAAATTCAACACAGTGCAGTCAGCTGTTTGCAACACTACACACTACATTTGCTTTGAACAGCTGTGCTGCTGCTGCTGCCTCTGCTACAGAAAATCTTTATATGCCAAATTTCTTATTTATTTTGTTTCTTTTTTTTTTTTGAAAACAGCAACAAAAATATGTTAAATTGCATAAATAAATCTAAAGCATGTTGAAACGTTTGTAAACTATTAAGTGAGTGAGTAAATGCTTACCTATTTTATTGTTAAGTGGAATGAGTTGGTTGAGCCGTGTTAAAACATTATTCAAGTATACGGTGCAGTATGCTTGTATAACGCATTGCACCTTTGAGTATGTTGGCGACTTTGTTATGGTAATAATATAAAATATATGTTATAAAAAATAATAATAATTTACTTTACACGCAAAACTCCACAGTGCAATGGGCCATCGATGGAGCCAACACTTTTCTCTAAGAATGTACTACTAACTGAACGTTTCTCGCGTTTATGGCGTGGCTATAAATCTGGTGATATTATAATTGCCGTCTCACCGTTGAATGCCGATCAATATATATGCAAGCGAATTGTAGCCGTATCAGGTGATAGAGTTATGGTACAACAACCACGTCCAATTGATTTGGAAACAGAGCCTGTGCGTGCCTATGGCGGCAGTAGTAACAACTCAACTATTGTTGGTGTTGCTAGTGATGGCACAACAAACGAAGGCACTACAGAGAGCCAAGCTAAGCGTACAAAATTAGTACCCGAATATGTACCACGAAATTGTGTCTGGGTAGAAGGTGATAATAAGACGAATAGCTCTGATTCACGTTACTATGGCGCCATACCGCTTGGATTAATCAAAAGTCGTGTGGTCTGCCGCATTTGGCCATTTTCAGAGCTACAACTTTTTTAAGTTTAACATTTTTTTTTATAAAGCTTGATGTGCAACGCGTAGGTATTGTTTTGTTTTCTGAAAATCTAAAGTTCTAGAATTATGATGCATATTTATTTGTATATAAATTGTAACTTTTTTCTTAATTTTTTTTAAAGAGAATTATAGCAGTTTTATAAGTTTGAAAATTTTGTTAAATTTAGTCGTTTTAGTCCTGTTTGCATTACAAAATATCTTTTTTTTTATTTCATTTTTCACATATTATGCTAAAAATTAAAAAAAAAACACACACACACAACGTTCTACACATTCATCATGTCTATGGGAAATGGAAAAATAATTGTTGCATCTCGTTCGCTGGCAATGGCGCTGAGCGTCTGAAGATATCTAAGCTATAATTTTGAGTTTTTTATTAATATTTAATACATTTTTATTCGAGTATTTTTATAGTACCTGTAGTGTTATGCTATTGTCAGCCATTATATCAGATGCTTCTTTTAAAGCTTTCGAAGCATTAAATTCTCCCTCAGCGGATACGACTTTTGCGCGTGCCTCACGCAATGCTTCTGCTTCGGCGGCCAAAGCACGCTGTAGTGAAAACGGTAAACGTACATCTTTGCTGAAATTTCAAAACAGTTGATCGATCGATCAATCAATCAATCAAATACGAAAGAAACACTTACATTTCAACACGTTCCACTTTAACGCCCCAAGCATCGGTCGCTTCGTCCAGTATTTCACCAATTTGCTTCGATAACATGCCCTTCGATGTTAAAAGCTCCATAAGCATTTTGGTACCAGCTACATTGCGTAATGTTGTCTGTGCCAATAGCTTCGTTGATTGACGTACATTTTCCACCTGTATGACTGCATCGAGTGGATTGGTAATGCTATAGAAGACGACTGCATCAACAGTTATTGTTACAGAATCCTTTGTTAATATATCCTGTGGTGGCACATCAAATGAAGCGACACGTAAATCAACAGTTACCCATCTATCGATGCAGGGTAATACGAAGCAAAGACCCGGACCACGTGGTCCGCCACTTCTAAAATTATTATCATTATATCAATTTTTTTTTTCGAAATATGTACTTAAATTCAACAAACCTCAAACGACCAAGACGAAATATAACCGCTCGCTGAAATTCGGACATGACAATTAAACACAAAAATATTGAGATTGGAAATGTTATTATCATAATGATCAGCGAAAGAAAATATGCAACATGTTCGAAGACATCTTTGTGCTCGCGTGCGCCTAAAAAAAGAAATTTTATGCATTTATCATGTCATCTATAAGTCTGGAATAACACACGGATACATACTCGTTTGAATATTTTTTCGCTGAGTCGAAGTTGTTTGTGAAATTTCATTTTTTGAATTTGATTGCGGTTTCCCTTGTTCCGTAGACTCCATTTTTTTATTAAAAAAAAATATATATATACACTTTACAATTTGTACACGGATTATAAATAAGATTTTTTTAAATTTAATCCAGTAATATGTAGATATAACCCTTAAACAACAAAATCAATGCCAACTCAAATAAAAATGTGAAGATCCTACAGAATTATTATGATGAATTTCCAAATTTTATTAAAGCCACACTACATGATTGATGTTCAGCAATGCAGTACTCATCACCTCGTCTGGATCTCTGGAGTGACTGTAGAGCAGATGAAATTGCAGGGCAAGACCCTACCACCGACATCCATCCAAGAGAGAAGTCAGACGGAATGCCTTTGGCTTCATTTAGATAAGTTGCTCATCAAAATAAATGGACATACATTTGTTTTAATCGAAAGAGAACCATGGATGTATGTACAAAATTAATAGAGTAGATCTCAAATTTGTTAACCGTCTTATAGGCAGCTACGCTAGAAGACTTTGAAAAGAACAATGAAATGAATTTTAAATCGATTAACGGTCGCGCGCTTTAAAGAAAATGGACAAAAGTGTAAACGGCAATGTTGATAGCTGTACAAATATATTCGTATTTGATGTTCAAATTCAATCACATGTCAACGCATCGAAATGAAAAGAATTTGTCATTCACTTGTATCCATTCACATCGTTGTCTTCATCATTCGGCTTTTTGTGGCAGCGCAGCAGTCAAGTTAGAAGTTTGTGCAGTTTTTATTTTGTGTAAATAACTTGCGTGATATTTTTCGTTGATTTATAATAAATTATATCTACAACAACAGAACAACAACGAAAATGGCTTCGATAAGTCTGCTTAATCCTAAGGCTGAATTTGCGCGTGCAGCACAAGCGTTGTCCATTAATATTAGCGCTGCTAAAGGTTTACAAGATGTGATGAGAACCAATCTTGGACCGAAAGGCACTGTAAAAATGTAAGTTGAATGAATGAAATTGTATTATATTAGTAATAATCTATTGATGCATTCTAATTACTTATTTACTTATAATGCATCAGTTAGTTTGTGTAGCAAAAAACATGAAAATTGAAACAGCTGCGGTGACATGCCGCCGCCGTTGTAAAATAATTTTTAGGTTATAAACGATGCGTCATGAGCTTTTATGCACTTGCGTGTTTGTGTGAAAGAGATAGATTAATAAGCGGCGGTCGTACACGAAAACTTAAAAAACAGATTTGTAGAAATTTATGAAAATAAATATGTTTATGCTACTTTTATAACACACTTGCTGTGGTGCAAAATAGCCATAATGAAAAAAAAAAAAAAAAACAGTTTATAAAAATTTCATACAAGAATTCTATGCTGCAGCTGCTATTTCGTTTGTTGTTGTTGTTGCTACTTCACAGTCACGTTACTCACACAAACACACCCACACTCACACACGAAATAATTTTCTCGAATATTCCATATTTTTTATAGGTTGGTCTCTGGTGCCGGTGACATCAAGATTACCAAGGACGGCAATGTTCTATTGCACGAAATGCAAATTCAGCATCCAACTGCTTCGATGATTGCACGTGCCAGCACTGCACAGGATGACTCCACTGGTGATGGCACAACTTGCACTGTCTTGCTTATTGGTGAATTGCTGAAACAGGCCGATCTTTATCTAAGCGAAGGTCTGCATCCACGTATCATCACTGAAGGTTTTGAGAAGGCACGCGACAAATCACTGGAAATACTTGAATCGATCAAGATTCCAATTGAAATCAATAAGAAAAATCTTGTTGAGGTTGCCAACACCAGTCTGAAGACAAAGGTGCATCCAGCGCTTGCTGATTTGCTTACCGAAGTCTGCGTTGATGCAGTGCTGGCCATACGCAATGAGGATCAACAGCAAGTCGATTTGCATATGGTTGAGCTTATGGAAATGCAGCACAAGACCGACACTGATACAAAACTTATACGCGGTCTGGTCATGGATCATGGTGCACGTCATCCGGATATGCCTAAGCGTGTAACAAATGCATACATATTGACTTGCAACGTTTCACTGGAATATGAAAAGTCTGAAGTCAACTCGGGCTTCTTTTACAAGACTGCCGAGGAACGCGAAGCATTTGTACGTGCTGAGCGTGATTTCATTGATCAGCGCGTCAAGAAGGTTATTGAGCTGAAACGCAAACTGTGCGATGGCACAGATAAGTCGTTTGTTATCATCAATCAAAAAGGCATTGATCCAATGTCCCTAGATGCGCTTGCCAAGGAAGGTATACTTGCGCTACGCCGTGCCAAGCGTCGTAATATGGAACGTTTGGCTCTCGCATGCGGTGGCACTGCCATGAATTCATTTGACGATATCGAAGAGTCTCATCTTGGCTACGCTGGTCTTGTCTACGAACATGTTCTCGGTGAGAATAAGTATACATTCGTTGAGGAATGCAAAAACCCACAGTCGGTGACCATTTTGATTAAGGGCCCCAACAAGCATACAATTCTACAAATCAAGGATGCCATACGCGATGGACTGCGTGCCATCAATAATACAATTGTTGACAAATGTTTGGTACCTGGTGCCGGTGCATTTGAGGTACGCGTCCACAATAAACTGATGGATTACAAGGATACGATTAAGGGTAAACCACGTTTGGCTGTGGAGGCATTCGCCAATGCGCTACTCGTTATTCCTAAAACTTTGGCTATTAACAGCGGCTATGATGCACAGGAAACCATTGTAAAGCTAAAAGAAGAAGATCGCCTTAGCGCTGATCCAATTGGTTTGGATTTGAGTACTGGTGAGCCAATGAATCCAGTCGACTTGGGCGTCTACGATAATTACATTGTCAAGAAACAAATACTCAATTCATGTTCCGTAATCGCTAGCAATTTGCTGCTCGTTGACGAGGTGATGCGTGCTGGTATGACAAGTCTGAAGGGCTAGTATCGCTGCTACCAAACATGTAGCTGCCAAAATGAATACGATAGACACACACCCGCTTTGCTGATTATCTTATTTATAAAAAAAGAGAAACATCTTAACATACTAATAATATTTTTTTTTTAACATCTATTTTACTTAAAATAATGTAACGCAAGTATTCAAGTTAATACGAAATGAAGAAATCAAAATGTGCTAGACACATCCTTTGCTGCACGCACCTAAATTCATCATTCACGTTAAATGCTTTATGCAAAACTTACTTCTTAAACATTAAATTAACCTTTGGTTTTAAAACAAACAAAAAAATGAAAAAATAAACACTATACTTTTTTTTCTTATATAAAAATAAATGCATTTAACTGTAACAAGAAATCGTTAATTGTTATTTAGTTTGTATCTCTCAAAACTGATTAATTAGTACGCTAAAAACTGCAAACAATGCGGAAATTTTATTTTTCAGTTTTAAAGATATTGACCTGGAATTGGAAACTTAAAACTTTTCCGGCCGTAGGCAGTTTACATGTTAGAATCAATTATTTTTTTTTTTGGCATAGTTCTCGTACAAAAATAAAGTTTCTTTTCGTTTTTACGAATACTACGGATACTATCCAGAAAAATAAACTCATTTGGGCTTTAATTACCCATGTTGCACTGTGTTATTTTGACGCAACAACCTTGCATTCAATTTAAATGGCCTTGCGAAGTAGGTATGGCAAGTATTAAATGTATGTATTTATGGCAAGTATAAAAATGTATAAAGATTCTTCTTTTTGCCCGACTCTGGAGACAATTATCGATCACTGCTAACTAACAAAGAATATTCCACTATTGACCATTTAATCCTTATACATATTCAATTCCATTCGATAATCTTTGACTTTGTTACACAGATATACATAAATATTTTATTTGTAGTAAAAGATACATAAATAAATTAATTTAAAAAAAAAAAAAGATTAATAGACAGGCTCTCATTTTTGAGATCATTAAAATCTAATAATTCTCAAACAGTTTAAACATAACAATATAGTATCTGCTCGATCGGTTGTCAGGCGTCAACAAGGGACATGAAAAACGAAGTTTATTAATAATGTGGATGTCCACACGGACCAGTTCTATTCTTTCAATGCATGCCAGACAAAGACTTCCGATCACGCAGAAACTGCTATATTGGTATGCTTAAACTCCTTGAAAATTATAAGATTGTATTTGTAAAGTAAATCCCTAATTTTGAAAATGGGGGCCTGACTGTACATGTTTTTATTTTTAAATTGTTCACAGAAGTTCCATGATTCCTTCAAATGTGGCTCACCAGAAGCCTTATTTAATTTAATCAATTTCAATAATATTTTCATCGCGTTCATTTTGATTGATGTCAATGCGTCTCTGAACAGGAGAAGTCATAGATTTTCGAAATTTTCTCGTAGGTTTCTTGGTTAAACGAGAAGTGTTCGTCGGTGTACTTGTAGTAAATTGTATGCTTTTTGCCGCCTGTACGCTTGATGTTGGCTCAAGATCGAGTCTTTCGAGTGCAGCTACCAGTGCTGCTGTCAATGCGACAGATTCCTTTTCAATATTTTTTAAGATTGTCGCGACTTCGAGCTCCGACAAATCTTCAGCAATGGCAAAGTTTTGTAATTTAAACATTTTAAAAAAAGAAAAAAAAAGAGAATAATGCACTTTTAGTAATTAACAAAACATATTAAAAAAACGATTATCTTAACTGTAAAACGAAGAAGAATTAAATAAAATAATGCAAAATAGAGCACAACAACAACGACAACAAATTTCGCTTTTATTCTCCTGAGCAGTGTTGCCGCTTTGGCTTTTTTTCTCTTTCGCACTGATGCATTGTATAATGTATAGAAATTTGAATCAATACACCATGCGTATGTGCGAAAGAGAAAAACAAAAAGCTAAGTTGGCAGCACTGCTCCTGAGCCTACCTCAAATACCGTTAACAAAATTATTTACATAGGCAACAACAACAATCGTATTTTTTATTCGCAGTTACTGTTGTTTCTTTTTTCCCTTCTTAGACTTTACTTAACAGCTTAAATTTTAATTTCTTAAATCTCTTTTACAAAATTCTAATAAGTGATAATTTTTTAAATATAACAAACAATAATATGTCGAGTAATAAGTTATGTGATGACAAGGAAACAAGCGAAATGGAAGCTGTATGCGCACACACAAATGCGTTAGAAGACGCTGACGGTGATATAGATGAGCAACAGGCTACCACGTCATGGTGTGACGCAGATGTGCAAAAGCCGCTGCATTTGAAACGACCCACAACAACAAAGAAAATGGTATTCGAAGCAATTATACAACTCAATGAGAAAAAAGGTTCATCATTGCCCGCCATTTTTAAATATATAAACTCAAATTATGCCATACCAAATGGACAGTTACGAAAAGAACGGGTCTCATGGTTTCTCAAAGATGCTACATTATCCGGTCAATTGGAAATGATAAAACGTTCATATCGATTGAGCAATAATTTTAAGAAAATGGTAAAACCCGAGAAGAGTCTTAAAGTCAAAAATAAGCTTAAAGCTAAAAAAATTACAAAAAATGACAAACAGTCGCAAAAAGAAAATCATAATCAGGTGAGTAGCTTATATTGTCAGATAGACAGACAGACTGATAGATGATCGGAGATGAAAAAAATAACATTTTATAATTTCTACAATTTTTTTTTTTTTAGCAAAAATCTCAAACGAAAAGCCAGACATTGCACACTAGATTGCCGGAATCAGCTACTTCAATTTGCTCGTTGCTGTTCCCATTATTTCAAAGAACGTCTCCTCGAAAAGCTATGACTGATCAAAACAATATGAACACATTTTTTGGGAATTTTAAAATAGGAGGAACTACTCTAACCGATTCTCAGGCACGTCAAAAACTTTATTCGATCTTTGACCCTACTTATGTCGCGCAACCAGATGAAATTGGCAATGCAGCCAATGATAATGAAAGTACTGCTGCTAATGCTGCTGGCGAAGATATAGTAGATGAGCAACAAGCTAACACATCAGGCGGCGCAGCATATCATCATTTGAAGCGACCCTCAACAACAAAGAAAATGGTATTCGATGCTATTATTAAGCTCAACGAGAAAAAAGGGTTCATCTTTAGCCGCCATATTCAAGCATATAAAATCAAATTTTGCCGTTGCGAGTAATGAGCAGCAGCAACGAAAGGATCGCGTCTTAGGTTTTCTTAGAGATGCTACGTCATCGGGTGAATTGGAAATGATAAAACGTTCATATCGATTCACCAATAATTTTAGGAAGAAGGCAAAAGCCGAGCAAACACTTAAAGCCAAAAATAAGCGAAAAGCTAAAAAACTTAAAGAGCAAGAAAAATCACAAAAGTTTAAATCGTTGCAGCTAGAGCAACCGAATCAGGTAATTAAAGATTATTATTTTTATAGAAAAGTAGGTGCAGTGCAACCTTGTTTTTGCTTTATTGTACACTTTCTTTAGCATCTCATCGAGCCCTATGCTATGATAAACCCTCTGTCGTAAAGAAAAATGTATTCTAAAATAAAATTTATTACAAATTTTTTTTTTTTTTTAGGCAACAATTCAACCCGTCGATGCAAGAAGGAGGCTTACAATGCCAGCCATATTATCGGAACCCATTGAGCCGTCATCAACACCAGCAAAAGCAGTAGATACAATAAATACTCCTGAGAGAGCTGCTATGTCTGTTCAAATTAATAATAATAATTCAGTTGATAAAAATGTTAAGTCAGGTACACCAACTAATCCTAAAGCACGAACACGTAAGTCGTTAAATATACAAAAAACAGCACAATTGAAATCATTAAGTGGTGCTGTAAAAAGGCGCGTCGTAGATATGAAAGGAAATGAAGACAACGATGAAGATTTCGCTAAGATGATGCCTAAGGCTAAGAAAAATGTTAATCAGGCTGCTGGCAAGTCAACTGGTGCATTAAAAAATCATAAAAATATAATTTTTTAATAATCATAATTTTTTTTTCTTTTTAAAAAAAAAAAATCCTTGCAAAGAATTAATTTTATTTTGTTTAGTTTTCTTAATTTTAAATTTAATTCTTTTTTAATTTAAAAGTTTTTAAAAAACGTTTATTTTTCAGCAGAGTTTTTAAAATCCGTATGTCGATGTAAATGTCGAAGATTTCATAAGTTGGTTCAGTTATATCCGCCTATATTTGTGTTAATTAAAAAAAAAAAATATTTAAGTGGAATAAGACGAGCAATTTAATTTAGACATTCATGTTTCTTCGAACTTTATATTTTCGTTGATTTTTTCTAAATTTTATTATGCTGATTCCACTTTATATCATAAATAATTTTAAATTAAAAATTCAAAAAAAAAAAAAAATTAAAAAAATTAAAAAAAAAAAAAAAAATAAATAAATAAATAAAATAAATGTATTTAAAACCAAATAACAACAAAAAAAATATATGTATATTTTAATAATTAACACTGGAAATGTACAAAAATAATCATAAAAATAAATACTGCCATTATCAAATCAAAATTCATACGAAAAGTTTATTTAGGCCCATTTATATTTAAAGGCCATCCTTAAGCACTTGTTGCCAATTAACGCCACAAAAGAATGCATGTGACTTCAGTTGTTCATAGTCAAAACGAGATTCCGGCATCAATTGCAGCAAATTGTCCAATAAATCGCGTGCATTTTCTGTTATTTCTATATTATCCGGAAATTGCACTGATCCATAAAGATCTATTTGTCCAGGGTGCATCATTTTGAAGGGCTGTAATTATTTTGTATGATAAGAATACAAGCAAGAAATACTAATAATAATAAAAATTTATAAACTTTGTTGATTTCTGCTTTTAAAATAAATTTTGTAAATTTTGAATATAGCTAAAACCTAGTACGGTTAAGTAGACACATAAGCTAAATAAATACAAAAATAAAAAAAAAATAAATATCGCAACATACCAAACCAATTAGTAATTGATAAAGAACTACACCGTAGCTCCACCAGTCCGATTTAAAGGTAAGCGGCCGTTCCGGTGCTACAAAGTGACCAGCTAATGCAGTTGAACTCAATGCTTTATGTACGTAGTATTCTGAGCTAAGACCTTCATTTTGGTAGAAATATGAGAGCAATAATTGACCTTTGGCACCGAGTAATAAGTTATTCATGTGAAGATCACTGAAAATAAAAAGTATAAATTTGATAAAAAAAAAATATAATTTTTTTAAAAACTTTAAATTTTTTACACACCTCAAAATGACACCTTTACCATGCAGACACTGTATCGCAACAGCTAATTCGCATGCCCATTGTCGCAAACATTGCTCGGGTAAATTTACTGGATTTATAATATGTCGTTTTGAAGATTTAGCTTCATATTCATCATTCCGAGATTCAACTTCATGTAACGTATTTGAGACTGATTTCAATAGCTGCTGTGAACTGCGTAACTGTTCAGAGAAATCATCATTTGTCTCTGTATTTGAATTTGTTCGGTTTTGTACTGATGCTTCACTATCGACAGCATCGATATCAACAACGACTGCCGGAAATAATTGTGCATAATCTGTAGTCTTAACAGCGTTTGGATTATAGCTTTGTATATAATCATAAAGTCGACCACCTTCCGCTTGTTTTAGCAAAAGAAAGATTTTTTGTTCCGATTGAAAATACGTCAGCAATTCAATCATGTACGGCACTTGTTGCGGCAAAAATATACTCTGCGTTGGTGCATTACTTGATGGCTTTTCGACGCCTTTCATAATACAATGCGGTTTTTGTGGTTCCGTAATGCATTGCACTTGCATGACACGTTCCCCTAACACTTTAACAACTTTATATTTGGCCAATTGATTCCATGGGCGCTCCAAGTATAGTGCATCCGTAGCAGCATTTCCCGTATCGACAACATCAAGCGATAATTGTAGATGTAATTTTTTATTTTGTGCTGTCGCGCTTAGAAAATTCGTATATATCTCATCGGCGCGTGCCAGATATTTGGATATTTTTGCTTTGGCAATAAATTTGCGTTCATCGTTGGCATCATCTGGAAATTGATTACCTATAATAATAATTACAATAAAAATATACAAATTTCTACATACCTTGTGAGCCATGCAATAATAGCTCGACGCCACGTTTGTAACGTTCGTGCGCTTCTTTATATTCAAGATTCACTTCTGCCTGTACAGCATGACTAAATTCTAGTGCTGCTTCGTATATATAATCGCTATCATCGCTTTCGATTGATGCCATCGGTGTCAGAAAACGTGTTGTATGTGTTTGATTATCTGTTTTAGGCAACTCCGTATGCAATACTGGAACTGGCAATGCAGTATTTTTTTTTTGTTCATCGTTTGTATTTTTGTTCGTTTCGTTATCGCTGTCATTGTTTGCATCGCGCGTTTCATCCAGCAATGATATATCGCTTGCATCGTATGGTAAATCAAGTTTATCGCAGATTTCGGTAATTGCACCTTCACCAATGCCACCAATGCCAATTATGCTGTTGTTGTTCCTCGTCTAGATGTTCGACAATAATTAATTTATTTTGTATTTTCTCAAATATCGGTGATACCGTTGGTGTTCCATCTCGCAGGAATTGCGCAAAGGCACAACATTTATACAATGCCGGATGCTGTGCTGCAAAATCAAGTAATTCTAATATATATTTCTTTCGTCGTTGTATGACATCCGTATCGAAACGTTTAAAGTAGCTGCTGTCTGTCGGTTCCGGCAATTTGCCAGGCAGTTTAAGACTTTTGTGTCGACGACTGAGTTCGCGATGTAAGCGTTTAACATCGTGAAATCGTTTCCAGACAACCAGGCAGGTTAGCGCTTGAGGCACAGAACGTGGAAATATCTAAAAAAAAAAAACAAAAAATAATAATTAAATGAATAATCAAATCAAAATAAAATATTCTTACGTACAATCGATGTAATTTTATAAATGGTATAACCGCCTTTATGCGTTTGAGTATCAGTTACAGTGAAACTATGTATCCAGCCGCCAAGATTGAGCGTCATCTTTTAGCATATACATATATATTTACATATTATTTAGCCACATCATTATAAATTACGTATTATTTACATATTACAATAAGTAGCAATTTTGTGATTATTTCTTTTTTGTTTTTCTTATTTAAATCATCCCCATTTACACATATGTTTTCTTTTTGCCGCGCAGTGTTGCCAAACTTGTTAAATGTATTAATTTCGTTGTTGTAAATTTGTTTGTTGTAATTGTTGAGTTTCTTTGTTGTTGAATTTGTGATATATGTAATCCACCACTGTTTTGCTAAGCATGCAGTATAAGCATATAAAAGTAACTGCCATGGCTGTTGATTATTTTTGTCCAAAAAAATTGTTGAACAAATTGAAATTTTTAATTTAAGCGATTATATTTGTCTCACACCGTTGATTTACGGCTTTTTAAAGAATGTATGTAAATGTTAACATTTAATAAATGTGCATACCAAATGTCACTAAACAGGTAATATGTTCCATAAGTAAAATTGAAAATTTTGCACTTATTTATAGGTTTTTATATATATATATGTATAGTTTATATATAAAAGCTTTTGTAAGTATTTAAACCTATTTGCTTATGCATCACATTACTGGCTTCCATTACTGGGTACATTACTGGGTGCATTACTGACTGAATTAGCAGCAAAGCAGCTGTTGCAATCTCGCAAAAAAATTATCACTATCTCTTTTGCACTTATTGTATATTGTATATTCAGTTTGTCTTAAAGTTTGTAACGTATTGAAGGATATGTCGTAGACCCCATAAAGTATATATATTCTTGATCACAGACAAATCGATCTAGCCATGTCCGTCTATATAAAGATATTGAACTGAAATTTGAACCTTAAGCTTTTCTTGGCAACGACTAAGTTAAGTTTGAAAATGAAAGGGCTACGCTCATTTTTAGGTATTTCACCCATACAAACTTTAAGTCCATTTTGGGTTTTTTGTATGAAAATAGGTATTATTTATGAATGTTTTCATTGAAAAATGGATAAAAACACTTCTAATATCATATGTACACATCACCGATACATTAAGGATCGGGCCACTATAACATATAGCCCCCATATAAATTCACCTCCCATTTTATGTTATTTTTTAAAGAAAATGTTTAGCTTATAATTTGACCCTATTATGTGGTATCGGACTATTGACTCCCACCCACCCCTTCGACAAATTTTACCTAAGCCACTGATGATAATAAATAAACTTCATGAACGAATCGAATATGCCTAATGCATTGTTTTAGTGGTATTTTAATTTGTTTGCATTATTGCCTTTCAAATGAAACCAGTTTGGGACTCATAGGTTGGATGGTTTTAGCGTCCATAGCGGACATAGAAACATTTTTACTATTTTATATGTGACAGAAGGGACATAGAGATATATAGATATATAGAGATAGAGATTTGTATTGAAAGTTGCTTAAACATAAATTGTGTAGAGTTTCCTACTGCAAATTTGTATTATCTTGTTTAAGTTTAATTTTCACTTGCAAAGCAATGCTATCTGCAAAGCAATGCAATGCACAATCATTTTAGTTGAAATGGAATTCAGTCTGTGTCATAATTTTCTTGTTGTTGCATTTGAGTGGCTTTAAGTTCTGCCAAGTTAAGCTGTGTCCGAAACCAATTTCTTTTTAATCCGGTATGCTGCGCTGCTGTTGCTACTCCTGACTCCTGTATACAATACAATATTTCGGACATTGTTGTTGCTGCTGCTTTTGTTGTGACATGACATGCTGTGAGATAAAGTCGGCTAAAGAGCCTACAAGTATGTTATGCTTTAGTGTTTTGGTAATTTTGTTTTTACAACAACAACAATAATAACAGCAAAATAATAATTGTAACAACAAGAAGCAATGCTGGAATCGAGTTAGTACGACTACGAGATGCGCTGTATTCAATATGTTTTTGGAATTTTGAAAGACTTTTTACTTTACAAAACGTACAAACGCAGCATAAATACCGCAGTTTTTCATTTTCACTTCAACACTTTATCCGGAAAACCCCCAACTTTTTTCACAATATATAAAAATATATTGTCCGTTCAAGAAAAAATTCCAAATAATAATAGTTTCATGGCCAAGAGAATTTTCCTCTAAAAGGGGCAGGGGATATAATCTAATGCAATATGCTGACAACGCCTATTTCTGCTTTATATAGTAAGAATAGTGGGTTATATGTATACCTTTATTTACACAAATTTAAAATACCCTATCAACACTTCGGCTGCAGGGTATACAAACAAGTAGGACAAGAAAAATAGCAAGTTGAAATATTACAATCGCTGTTGTCGCAAGGTATCCTGCGGTGCTGACATTCTAACGTCATTCTTGCTGACATTGTCACTGTTTGCTTAAGATATTATCTTATATATATTATATAATATATGTTTGTACATTTAGACAGTTATTATTATTAAATTAATATTAAAATTGACGTTTCGTGCCTATATATTTTAAAATATCCTTGTGTTAGGGTGGGGATCTGGAGATTCCAATAGAATTGAATCTGAGCTCGAAAACATATCATAACAACACGTTTTAAAAAAGCAAAGTCTGGGTTTTGGGCTTATTTGGACAGTTATAGCGCTGAATCCTCACGTGAAAAAAAGTTATCACATTATAATAAATTCTTAATTTTCTAGAGCCCTCGCCCCACTATGCCACAGACCGAACATTTTGTAGGAAGTTCAAGATATTTATACCAACCAAATCACAATGAGAAAACCTACCCTATTATATAACCAACGCTATCAATATTTATACAGATGGGTCGAAACTTGAAGAAAGAGTTAGAGGAGGTATCTTTTTCTCGGACCTGAAGATTAGAGAAACCTTTAAATTTCCCGATTACGTTCAAGCAGAAGTGATCGCTATACACGAAGTCATGCATCATCTTGGGCACCACTTAGGTAGTAGGCAAAAAGTATACATTTTCACAGATAGTCAGACTGTAAATGTAGATGTATTAGTCAATAACAACTGTCTGTCTCATTTGGATAGTAGTGCACACAGCTCACTGATTAATAGCTTAACACTCATTTTCACTAAATTAAACAATTTTTACTTCATGAGTTTTCTAATTACTTAAGCATAACCGAGTACCTAAAAGGTAAACGAATTTCTGCTGTTGCTGTTTGTTCCAAAATTATGCAAAACGACAACTTCATCAAGTCTCAATCTTCATTTTGTGGTCGCATTAGTGGTTTGAGGTCCTCGTGGAGCATTGTGGAGCAACGTTGAAGGCAAATTCGTTGGCTGTTTTATGTTTTATCTCTTGTTTAAGTGCTCTTGGCTTTCATATACATATTATAGTATGTCTAAGTAACACTCGAGAGTACTTTTCCAAAAAAAACAAAAAAAAAAAAACCAAAACAAAATGTGTGAGAAAAATGAATATGAAAATTTGTGTAGCAGAAGTGCGTCGCAAAGATGTCCTTGTTGGCATAAAAAATGATAATTGCAAATGAGTCACGCACATGTTGGTTTGACAGTTTTTTTTCTCTTCTATTTTTTTTTGGTACTCGAATAGACGGATAGGCAAATTTATTTTAATTTTAATCATATACATACGAGTATGTACAGTATGCGAGGTTTATTAAAGAATATACCTAAAGTATGTATATCAGATTGATTAGTTTCATAAGTTTTTTGTACAAATATTTCCAAAATACAAGCTGAGTGTTTAAAAGGTCCATTGTGATATCATCTTTATTTGTAATTCGATCTAAATCTTAACGTGCTTTCCAAATGCATACATTTTAATATTATAGTAAGCACCATAAACGATTCTTGTTTTTGAAAACGCACGTTTTTGTTTTTCCATGGAATAAAACGTTTTTTAAAATATTCGTTTTATCTTGCGTTTGGAAAACACGTATTTTATGTATGAGTTGCCAAAAATTTTAAAAGATCGTCTTCGTAATTTTTTGAATAAAGTTCTTGTTTGTCATAAAGATTCGTATATTTACCGTAGTGATGTCAACTTTGAGAGTACTTTTAATGAGTTTTCGAACAATTTTCTGCATTGTTTTGAACTATCCACACTGCTAGGAAGCATTGTACAGATAGTTTTTCAAATTTCGAATCAGCGCAGTATATTTTGTTGGCGTCTTCGACTATTTTTGCAGTTTACTATTTTTGCAGGAATACCAGAAAGTTTTAATTTTAAAATTGTATCAAAACTTAGTTCGTATCAGTCCATTGAACTCCAACCCATACCAAGCCACTGATGAACACACAAACTATTTAAAGATTCGTGTGACGGGTATTTAAGCTTCGGTTTGGCTTTTTTTTTTTATTAACTCATGGTAAAATTGCGTTACGGCGTTAATTTTATATCAGGGGTGTCAGAGAAATCTCCAGCAAACAAACTTTGACTCCATATTTTTGCTGCATCATAGCAGTCGCCAGATATAAATCATGTCATATATTAGGCTCTTCACATTTCTTCTCTCTAAAAATATTCTTCAAGTTTCCATGTTGCACATATCATATATGATATATGGTAACTTTGTGTGTGTGTGTGTGAAGTGCAAGACCAAGTGCACAATATTTTTTTTTTTTTTTAGCATGTCAGATCTGGTGTATTCTATTCCACTGCGAAACACGCACCTGTAACATAATCATTTATACATGTACACTAAACGAGTGCTAACTTATTTATAATCAGTTCCTATTGCAAACACAAACACAAACTCAATACTTGTTATCTTAATATTAGATTTCACTCCACTACCATGTTCTGACTATCAAATGAAATAATTTAGATCTGCGATTTATCTGTCTTTCTATCTGTCTGTACTTATCTTATTTATTTAATCATTGATTATTTTAAGAGCTTCCCTCGTATATATGCATATAAAATTTTCTAGCTTTAATACGCTTGCTGCTCTTCTAAATCCAAACATTTGTTTGCCAACATAAATTCTCACGTACAAGCAGCGAATTATTTTTTTTTTTTTTTTTAGCAGACATTCATAAAAGTGTCATCTACCCCAGCCACCTGTTTCGAATTCTGCTTCAAAACAAAAACAAGAACAAATTTAAACATTAACTAAGAGTTCGACTGTATGTCGTCATAATCGTTTCTATTTTCATGTTCTGTGGTCTTTCACATAGACACGAGCCAAAGGATTTTCGTTTTTTTTTTTTTTTTAGCTTCTTGTCGACTGTCTGTCTGTCTGTCTGCCTTCCTGTCCGTCTGTCCGTCTGTCTATGGTTGGTGTGGTGACGTACATTTCTTCCATACATTACCATCAATCTGTGGTGGCGCATAAAAGCCATATAAAAACAGAAATCTTTTATGCTTGATAGCGTACAAAAAAAAAAAGAAAAAAAAAGAGGAAAAATGATAAATATATATAAAAAAAAAAAACAAGGAAAAAACGTTAACTTCGGTGAAACTGAAACTTATATACCCATCACATGAATCTTTAAATAGTTTATTCGTGATCATCAATGGCTCGAGATGGGATGGATGGGAATCATTGGTCTGATACAACTCAAGCTCATACACAATATTAATATAAAATTTTAAGCAAAAATACAACAACTTTCTTGGAGCTATCAGGAAATGAGAGGAATGTTAGTATAGGGCGGTATAGTAGCCTTTTCGGTGGAGTGCACTTAGGATGATATTAGATGTGTTTTTACCCAATTTGAAGTGAATACATTCATAAATAATACATATTTTTATACAAAAAAATTGAAAATGGGTCGAAAATTTGTATGGGGGCTACACCTTAGAGTGGGCGTGTCACCTTGATTTTGACATTGGGTGACATAAGAAGTATTTTTACTCAATTTGGAGTAAAAACATGCACCTTGGTTCGGCCCAGGGGAGTAAAAGACATTTAAGGGGAAAGTGGAAAGAGAGCAGGTAGACGAATAGTCAAAAACAGAACAAGGAACATAGAACATAGAGGTGAGGTGTAAGCTTAAGAAGACGACACCTCAAAACGTCTTGTCAGTGCTGCACCTGCAAGACACCCGCTATGGTCCGGGACTCTTTATTCGCTTTCGCTTATTCAGAGCTAAACATCACTACGACCTGGCCTAAAAGCGCTCTGTGTTGAACCCAGTCCAGCCACAGTGATGGCCGTTAGCTATCCGCAACCTGCTACCCGTCCGGTTCCCACAGCTTTGGGACTTCACAGGACCACTCCTCTAGTCCTGAGAAGCGGATATAAATAATACCAGCTTTCATACAAAAATTCGAAATGTTCGGTAAATATGTATGGGGGCTACACCTTAGCTTAAGTTTCGAGTTTCAGCTCAATATCTCAACATACAGACTGACGGACATGGTTAGATTGATTCATCTCATCGAGCTAATCAAGAATATAAATACTTTATGAGGTCTCCGAAACCTCTTTTAAAGCGTTACAAACTTTAGGACAAACTGAATATACCCGTTTACATTATGTGTGTAAAAATATTAAGCAAAATTGTTAAAGTACGCGCAAGGATTCATGCCAAACAAAAGAAATAATTCAGAACGCAAAAAGATTTTAGAAATAAGCGCAGCAGCAGCACACAGTCGAGCATAATAAATTTAAGAAACAATTTCTTTTTCTCGTATTTTTTTTTTTTTTATTATTTTTTTTCCCCATATAATATTCATGCACCTTGAAGTAGCTAAAAGTAGCAAAGTTTTTAGAATCAAAAGCAATTTAATGCTTTATTTCTTTTGCACTTTAAGATATTTTTCAAAACGGAAATTGTTCAATTTAAAATAAATAAAATAAAAATTTGAAATAAAAATAAAAAATAAAATTTATGTAAACATAAACAAGTCAACGCATAAATCATGTTGCTTGTATATATTATAGACTGCATATCGTACTAAGTACTTATTCCACAAGTTCTATTTAATTTGAATGAGAACTCTGTTGTTTGTGAATAAAAATTGTACCCATAAAATTGTAATTAGTTCAAAGATTCCAAATACTTTGCTGATGTGTTTCTTACACTAAATTTTTTTTTTTTTAAATATTATCGAATAAATTATGCACTTAATTTGCAGAGAAGTGAAAGCACTTTGAATGTGAAGATATAAGATATATTCTAATATTTTTACTGTATCCATAAAAAAAAGGTAACGTTGAAATTTTGTGAACTGTTTTTTCGTTCTCACTCACTATTTTCATAGCACCATCGTGGAATTATAAAAGTGTTGTCAATCGAAACGATGGTACCATGTTAACCAATACTTATGAGTGTGAAAGAGATAGCTAACTTTTTGATTTTTTACTCCGTTTTACAAGAGTGAATGAAATATAAAATTTGTGTTGTCTTTTTTCGTTTTTTTTTTTTCTCATAATAATGAAATACGACTGATGCTGGTACGCAACACGCTGAGAGAGCAAGAGCGCCTAACATAACCTTGTATAAATGAACCATGGTACCCACATAACAAAAAAAAAAAAAAAAAAAAGAAAGCTTTGATTAACACTAAGAGCTGTCCACTGTGCGGCGAACTATACCTAAAAGAAAGTTTACAACGTTGTATTTTTTTTTTGTTTTTTTATACCCGTTACACATAGTATAGGGTATATTCATTTTCAAAAAGGAAGACATTTTTTTTTATAATTGATTTAAACATAAGCCTCCACGACTAGGTTAAGTTCGAGGAGGCCACCCCTTTTTAGGTATAGCCCCCATACAAACTTATCGATTTTTTTTTTGTTTTTTTTTTTTTTTTTTTTTTTTTTCCTTATTTTTTTTCGGGCAAACCAAGAGACAGCCCATGTAACGGGTATTTCAGCTTCGGTTCCACCGAGTTAACGTTTTTCCTTGTTTTTTTTTGCGTAGTCTATTTTGTCGTAAATTATGTCAGAAACCCAGGAACGACCTCTTAGTTCAATTAGCTTCACAAGTTAATGGTCTGCCTTGCATAACTTTAGACGCTAATTAATTTAGTAAGAAGCTAAAGAAAAATGACTTGTTTTGTGCATAATTGAAATAAGAAGCAGCAGACGTTCCCTAAAGAATTAGCTTTTAAAAAGAAGTTGTTGGCAAATAGCCTCGAATATTAGGATGCTTGGATGCTGTTAAGCCTAAAAGAAATGATTACTCATACGCCACGTTTGTCTTTTCAGTCAAACTGAAATATGTATTGTATTTTATTTTCGTATGGCTAAATACACACACACACACACACACACACGACAAACACAGACATATTGCGGTGACAGTAATTACATGAGTGTCGGTGACAGTAATAAACTCATTTTGGTTATGTTTGTGTCTGTCTGTCTGACAAAAGAGGGTATACATATTATTTTGTAAGCTGCTAAAACTTGCTATTGTTAAGGTAACCCACCGTGTGGAACTCTTTCCATGAAGACAGCAACATACAAAGTCATTGACGACAATTTCGTACTTCATGCATGAAATGTCTTGAACGACTTCATATATAACATGTCTTGCACGATTTCATGTATGACGTTTCTTGCACGACTTCATGCATGACATGTCTTGCACTACTTCATGCATGACATGTCTTGCATGACTTCATGTATGACGTTTCTTGCACGACTTCATGCATGACATGTCTTGCACGACTACATGCATAACATGTCTTGCAAACCGTTGACATGTCATGAAATAGCACAAACGCGCACATGTCACCAAAGCTAAAACAGCACATAAACGACTTAAATGAAAGTTTTTATAGCTGAGACCATATTGAAAAAAAAGGCGGAGAATCAATAACTAAAAAAAAAAAATTAAATAAAAATATTTGCTTATTTATTCGACTTAATAAAAATTATGGATAAACATTTTGCGAATTATAAAACTTTAAGTTTTAAATTATTAAAAAACATTTTTATTTTGCGTCTTATATAAATAAAAATTAATGAATCCACCCTCGTGCAGGCAACAATTACACATTTAATACACATTGCTACTTTGTACTTCCGCTATTGCTTCTATTGCCTTCATTTTTGACACCAACTCGACAGGCGCGCTTAATTTTCTCCCTTGTGGCTTCAGTGTGCATCTGTGTGTATGTGTGTGTGTGTGTGTGTGGTTAGTGTTTGACTGTAAATGAATGAGCAAACGAGAATAAGAGATTTAATAATGAACCCACATAATGTGAGTATACGAGTATGTATTTGAAGTTGTGTGAGGCGCATTAGCAATGTAATTCAAGTTGTGTGTTGATTACACAAGCGTGTACAAATTTATTAACATAAAACTCTCAGTTCAAGTTTCACACACATACTTCAAAATACTTACATAAAACTTAAATGAGGACTCCAAAGTTTAACAATTTAACATAAAAGATATTTATGTAGGGAGAAGAAAAAAAAAAAACAAGCTTCATTTATTGCCAATTGTGACAAATACAACAATAAACTTTGGCATTCAATTACGAAACGAGATACATGTTACTTGCCTCCGGATTATATGACATAATTTTAGCTTAGAAACATTATTTTTAAAAAAAAAATTTTTAAATTAAAATTGTTTATATTCCTGAGGCGCGTGTTTTTTAACTCACATGTAAGTCCCTTTTTTTTCCTTCTTTAAATTGACCTATCATAATTCAGATGTAAAATTTTCTGCTGAATCCGAATATGAAACAAATATTTAGAAAGTTAACAGTTATTGGTCACCATTTCCGTCTGTCCAAAATTAAAAGTATTTATTCTGACCTGAAGATCTTAAGCATATTTTTTGAATCTTTTAAAACAAATTCAATCTGTAATTTCAGATATTAATTTGTGTATATTTTACATTTATAGACATCGCAACTATGAATGTTTATATGAATAATACAATATTAAAATATGTAAAATCATTTTGAGAGAACTGTCGAGACATGCTTTTATGCTTTTGTGCCTCGAATGAACGCAACACCCCACGACTGCTGTCGTGCATATTAAAATTTACGATATAAACAGAAACATTTGCAAAAAATATTGCACATGAAATACACAAAGCTTTATTTCTTTCTATCTTTTTTATTTTATTTTATTATTTTTTTTTTATTTCCATTGTATTATTATTCTAGCACAATAGAATCTCTCGTAAAGCAAAGCATTCTATAATTTTTATTTTTATTTTTATTATTATTTTTTTTTACTTTTTACAACTTTAATTTATCATGACGCGTAAAAAAAAAAATAAAATTAAATTCAATTTTTTTTTTTGGTAAAGAAAATGTGGTGGAAAAACGGAAAATCCGAGGGAAAAGTAAAACAAAAAGTTCATAAATTTAAAGCAAACTAAACTATGCGACGACATGGCGTATGTGTAATAAATTTGTCGCCGTTTTATTCATGCAGATTCATGTGGAGTAATAGGAGAGCATACGTCACGTTGTAATTTTTCAAGGCAATACAAAAAAAAAGAGGCTTGTGGCATATAACGTTGCTGAGTACTAAGAAGTGATTTTCAAAAGTTTTGAAATGAGGCATAATACTAGAAGTTTTGGAACTGTAATACAGAATTTAGCCATATCTTTGGTATGAAGTGTAAAAAATAATATTAAAAAAAATACTACAATTTTATGTTTGGTTAATCATAGTGATTAAGCAATCAATTAAACAATCAATTTTTTTTTTTACAATCATCAACAATCGATTATTTTCAAAAAGCACACAGCTCTAATTGGCCTTCTTGACGCCAGAAAGTATGCAGCATATTTTTTTCTTTTTTATTTTAATTCATTTGCAATTTTCTGCTGTTCTTTACCAAATGACAGCAACCTCAGCCATCTTATGTACTTTTATTCTTCGATCGTTTAAAATAATTTTATTGATTTTATCGACTATTTCTGGTGACTTTATTATTTTTTAACTATTAAATTTGTTTTAAAGCATTTATCAAACCATTCCTTGATAACGCTGATTGTCTTTTAGCCATTTTCGTTCATATTAACGAGTTCGTTTGGGGATTTACAAAAATTGTAACGAATCCTTTATATGTACTACGTAGCTTCTCTATGTAAAACAATGAAGAAGCAGAAATAAATGGTTAACACATAAATTTCTATTTACAGACACGCACAACAACGACAACAATGACTGCAAAAAGCCAAATAACATCAGACGCATCTATTAGCCGTGATGTTGCTGTAAAGAACGAAAACTGAAAACCATTAACAGCAGCGGTAGCAGCAACACAGTCATCAGTCAGTCCATCGGACATGTGTCACAAAAAAAAAAAAAAATGAGCTACAAAATGGGTTTGTACGTTTTGAATTGATAGCGACTAAGTAAAAGTATCTAAGAGATACTTTATTATGATGATGCTGGTTTCAGGTGAAAATTTATTATGCTCAATTAGATGCGTAGAAAGTGTGATAAATGATAAAGCCTAAATCGGAAAATTTGCATTTCAGCGTGTGTGTGTGTGTGTGTGCGTGTTTGTGCCCATCGAAATAACGCAATAAATCGCTTTTATAATTTAATGAAAAATTCTATTGAAATTCGATGTTGTAAATGTTTTGCCGTTTTTCGCCTTCTGTTAAGCTCAAGTTTCGCTTGTCAAATTTTGTATCTGTGGTGGTGCAAGGAGTTAAGACTTAACATAAGTCCAGCCGAAACTATCATTGGACCTCTGCACCATTCAGTAAAGTATCCAAGTATTTAATAGCAAATCGAAATAACAAATCGCTCTGGAGATGCTATCCGAAAACTATGCTCTGGCTATAAACTCGTAATATTGTAGATCGAAGAAAAACATGATCAAAATGATCATTGAATCGCTGCAAAGAGTGTCACTGAAGTGATACATTCATATGTACATGTCCCAAGACAGCATTAGAAGCATAACTAGTCCTGACATCATTAGATATAGAAGAAAAGCTACGGTGCTATGTAAAATAATGCAATATTTTGATAGAAAAGCGTTGACAAACACACAAGACGTCTGCAAGACATGTCATGCATGAAGTCGTGCAAGATATGTCATGCATGAAGTCGTGCAAGATATGTCATGCATGAAGTCGTACAAGACATGTCATGCATAAAGTCGTGCAAGACATGTTATGCATGATAACGTGCAAAACATGTCATGCATGAAGTCATATGTCATGCATGAAGTCGTACAAGACATGTCATGCATGAAAACGTGCAAAACATGTCATGCATGAAGTCGTACAAGACATGTTATGCATCAAAACGTGCAAACATGTCATGCATGAAAACGCATTTTGCATGAAACGAAAATTTCATCTAAAAATCGCGGTATGGTATGTCATCGATAAAAGAGACTAGTCAAGAACACTTCGTAAATTTTCAATATCAATTCAAATTGGTTTATTTTTCCTACATATATGCTTTCCTACATAGTATGCCATAATTGTCATCTGCTAAAAAAAACAAAATTATTTTGATTATTTGTAAAGTTCGAAAAACACTACAAACAAACTATATAGAAAAATTTGCTGTTGTAGCTCGCAAAAACCAAAAAAAAAAAACAACAAAAAATACACACAAAGTCAAGGTAAGTTGGAACAAATACATTTTGAATCATAAGTGCCATTCAAATAAAATATGTAAATGTTATACAGACATTACTAAGCAAATTAGCTAAAAACACAACAATATAAAACAGTTAGCTGCGTTGGGTTTGTGTTAGCAATGTCTACACCGGCACGTAAACGTCTTATGAGAGATTTTAAAAAACTTCAGGAGGATCCGCCATGTGGTGTTTCTGGAGCTCCATCTGAAAATAATATTATGCTATGGGATGCAATAATATTTGGACCGCAGGATACGCCATTCGAGGATGGTACCTTTAAATTGATGATTGAGTTTTCCGAAGAGTATCCAAATAAACCACCAATTGTGCGTTTTGTATCGAGAGTCTTTCATCCGAATGTCTATGCGAATGGTCGCATTTGTTTGGATATATTACAAAACCGTTGGAGTCCCACATATGATGTTTCGGCTATATTGACCTCTGTACAATCGCTATTGAGCGATCCGAATCCAAACTCACCGGCCAATTCCACTGCGGCACAGCTTTATAAAGAGAATCGTCGTGAATATGAAAAACGTGTAAGAGCCTGCGTAGATCTTTCTTTTGATGATTAGATAAGTATTCAAGACAATATAAAGTTATATATTATATTACATATAATTTCAAATATAAAAACCAAAGGAAAAAAAAAAAGAAAATTGCCAACAACAACAGCAGCAACAACAAAATTTTTTCCCCCTTATTTCAATACAAAACAATACAAATTTTTATTATACAAGAAATATTTATGCTCATAAATAAATAATAATAAAAAAAAAATATGCAAAAATTTCACTTGCGGTGATTTTTTCACAGTTCAGGCAGAAGAAGGCATGGTAGACACTATAGCGTATATATATATTCTTAAACAGCATTGATCGGAGAGTCGATTTAGCTTTGTCTGTCTGTCTGTCTGTCTGTCCGTCTGTCATGCTGTCTGCTAGTGTTGACAAGAAAATCATTTTCGGTGATTTTTTCACAGTGATTTAGCGCTTTTTCTTGTTTATAAATATTTTTGTTATGAAATTAAAAAAATTCCTTTTTTTCGTCAAATGATTTTATTAAAATTGGTGAAATTCTTTTCAAATTTATTAATTATTTCAAGTAATAAAAAAAAAAAGGCAAAGAAAGAATTTTCATTACAATAAACAAAAAAAACCAAAAAAAAAAAAAAAAAAAAACTTTACTTCTGCGGTACCGAAGTTTTGATACACGTTACACCAAATTTTTATGACAAAAACTGAAAATGTTTCAACTTAATATTTTCCAATTGAGCTAATGAAATGCCTTGCAACTGACAGACGGACATACAGAAAGACGTACACGGCTAGATCGATCCCCCAAGTTAATAAGAATATAAGGCTTTACAAAATTTGCGACAATTTGATTATACCCGTTCATACTATGTGTGACGCGTATAAAAGACAAAAACAAAAAAGAACAAAAATTATGTTAAAGGGTTCAAGTTAAAGTTTTTTGTTGTTGTTGTGTTTATTTATCTGTTGCGAATATTTATAAGAAAAAAAAAACAAATGAAAATAAACAATCTACTTTGGGAAAAGGCTAGTGAAAAATATTTCAATTTATTTTACTCGTTTCTATTTCGTTTTGGCTTAAATATTTTTTTTTTTTTGTTTTGTTTTGTTTTTGTTGTACGTAAACTTTTTGTGAAACTTGATGTCGACAACTTTACAGATTTCTGTCCGAAATAAAACTAAGAAATATTGAAATGTTTATGCATGAAATCCACTTAAACTTGCAATACGAACTGAATAGAATATGCAGAAGGCATTGCGGTGCAAAACACTTTGGAGGTCATACAACATAGACAAACAAACAAACAAACAAAAAGGACGAAGTTAAGTATAATGCTGAGACCGATGGATGACAAGGATGACTATGAGGCTTGACAACGATGTTTCGGTTGATGTTAATGTTGACAACGATGACAAGCAAAAAAAAAAAAAAAAAAAAAAAAAAAAGAAAAGTTTAAATGAGAACAATATGTAAACAATTCAGATTTATATTTATTATATGCATACATCCTCTATTAGCACAAACACAAACACACAAAAAACTCAGTTACAAAGATACATATATACAGCAGATATACACACACACATACAACTCTTAAACGCATTAAGGCATTATAATATAATATTAAAAAAAAATAAGAACCTTTTTATAAGTAAAACCAGCGTTGCTAATAATTTTTAAATTTAATTTGAATTATGAAAAATGTATCTTGTAGATACTTTTATAAAAGTTTTCAATTTTTCGAATTCAAACCCTTTGTAACCAAAAAAAAAACAAGCAAGAACGTTAACTTCGGAAGCACCGAAGCTCAAATACCCGCCACTCGAAACTTTAGTCATTTTCTTGAAAAAATAAAAAATAGAAGGTGAGTTTGTATGGGACTATATGTTATAGTGGCTCGATCCTTGTCATATCGGAAGCATATTCATAGGATAACAGTAGAAGTGATTTTACACAGATTGGAGTGAATATATCCATAAATAAGAACTATTTTCTTACAAAATCTGAAAAATGGGCGCTTGGTTTGTATGGGGGCCATATCAAAAAATGGGCGTGGCACCTTTCTATTGAAATTGGATGAATGGATATTGGATTAAAAGTGTTTTTACCCGATTTGCAGTCAAAACATTCATAAATAAAACTATTTTCACACAAAAAAATCGAAAAAAAATGCAAAGTTTGCATGGGGGCTATATCTAAAAATGGGCGTGGCACCTTGGTTCTGACATACAAACTGCCTAGGAACACAAAAAGCTTCAGTTTAAAGTTTCAAGTAAAAATCTTTAAAACTTTTCGAGAAAAACGCATTGTAACAACAGACAGACGGACGGATGGACAGACGGACAGACCGACATGGCTAAATTAATTCGTCTCGTCGAGCTGATCAATAATATATATACTTTATGGGGTCTCCGATGCCTCCTTTAATGCGTTACAAACTTTCCGACAAACTGATAAAACCCTTCACACTATGTGTGGCGGGTATAAAAACAAGAAAGAACGCTAAAGTCGAGTATGCTCGACTGCAAGATACCCTATATCCAAACTTTATGTACCTTAAGTTAAGTCCTATCTTACTACCATAACTCATGGTATTGGGTTTTCATATAAAAACTTAAAAAATGGGGGTATATTTGTATGGGGGGCTATACCTAAAATATTTTTAATCCTACTCATATTGGGATATTTTCTTGGGACTAACATAGACGTAATTTATACCAAATTTAGACTTACTAGAGTAAGAAACAATGATGTTTTAATGTAAAAACCCAACATTTTGGGGAAACCTTTAAAATGGGATTAGAGAACATCGTTTGTAAGTGAACACTTGACGGCTGAGGTGAGTCTACATTTTAAATATGGAATCTCAATATAGTCTCCGAGATAATCGTTTTCATACGGTAGAAAGCATGACGAACGGACAGATGGAAAGACAAACATAGCTAGTACGACTCCCCTTCTAATGCTGATCAAGAATATACATATACTATATAGGGTCTATTTAGACTCCTTCTGTCAGTTACATACATTCGCATTCAAACTTAATATTAACCTAAAAATGGCCGTGACACATTTGTTTTTACATTTGATGATATTAGAAGTATTTTTACCCAACTTAGAGTGCATATATGCATTTTGTATGGGGCTATAATTAAAAATGGGCGACAGATTTTCTTATTTTCGATATACGAGAGAACAAGCCAAGGGGTTGAGAGCATACACATTTCTGTGTACCACCCTAATATATATATACGAGTATTTGATATTTACGTAAATTTACAATATTTATATTTTGATTTATTTCATTTATGTTTGAACATAATTTGGATCTAAAGATTCTACTTAAAATGGCTTTTTCTTTTGTTTGTTAGATTTTATGCCGTTCTAAATTTGAATGCATTTAACAAAGCTTTGCCATTTGATAGCATCTAAGTTATGCGTTACCCAGGGTTACCTTTAACTAACCGTTTGGCTGCTTGCTATTCCACGCTTTCGACACTTCGCTAAATTATCACCGCCAGCCGTGGCATCAATCAAACGACCGCGGCAAACACGTTCTGCTGCATTTCGTCGTACTTGTTTCGGCGGTGGCTGTTGTTCCTTATGAAACCAGCCATAGCGCATGCTGGTTGCAATTGGATAATGAAATTTATCATCCGGCATACGTTCATAGCGTTTCAGAAGATATTCACTACGCCAGCCATTACGTAAGAGCTGCAGCTCTGCCTCGTTTATGGACTTCATAGGAGTTTCGAAGTTACGAACAAACATTTGCTCATCCTTTGATAGATCATAATCGAAGATGCTGCTATCCCTGGTCCTACTCGTAAATTATGATTATGTGTGCCGTTGCAGCTATTTATGAAATATTTTTGTGTTTTTCTTGTTGTTGTTGTTGTTGGAGTCCTTTGGAGTTTATTGCTGGAAGTAGTTAACGTTCCAAGGCTGTCCTTTGATGATGTCTTTTTCGTTTGGTTTGAATGTTTTTGAGACGGTTGCACGTTTGTTTTAGATATTGCTGCATTGCGTTGTAAAGTTTTCGCTGTCAAGTTTTTTACTTTTCGTTCGCTTTTCGTCCTTTCCAATTTTCCTACATTTTTCGTTGTTGTATTATTCGTTCGCACACTTTTTGTTGTTGTCTCGACACTTTCTGTTGTTGTATTTGTTTAAAACGAGCACCATTAAATTTGGAATCCATATTTCGAACTTTTATGTTACCAAAAATTGTATACGTTTCAAAATGAATGAGCATAAATTTACGACGTTGTTTCTAAAGTTATGAATTAAAGTACAAATTAATTAAGTAATTCGATTTGAACGAATTTTGATAGAAATGATAGAAATTTACTAGCCGACGCGTTATCTCGATTCTCATTTTTAGTTGAGTTTGTAAAGTTTCGATGGTGACTAATTTAGATTTTATAACTAATTACACAACCCATGGGACCTAGAGTTTTCGAAGGGAATTATCGAATCTGAGTTCAAAAATGTTGCTAAGAAATACTGGAAGAAGCAATTCGTGTTTAGAACGAAAATTCCCTTCGGAAACAATAGATCCCATCTTATTCGCAAAACTTATGCAGGGCTGTGTTATTAATTATACTGACCCATAACATTTCCGAAAAAATTTTGTACATTGGCTCAGAATTGTTTCATGGCATGATCTTATGTCAAATTCTGTAGGCCTGTGTATTCGTTAAAAGAGAGAGAGAGAGATTCTATACCTCAAAACAAAAAACGAGACGAATTTGAGAATATCGCTCAGCCTGGGTCCTAGGCACAACAATTTTGATCTAAAGCATAAATTAAAAAATAAAAATTTATACAATTTCAGTGCAAATTTCGGAAATCTTTTACACCCATCGAAATATATTATTTTTTAACCATCTTTTAAATGACCCAAATCTCTTTAGTATTTTCCGAGTCTCGGGTTCGTCAATCGAATGCACCACTGCTCCAGTTGAATGTGTCCGAAATGGAAAACACTGGACAGGAATGTATCGAGGGAAAATGAAGAAATGAAACACATTTTTGTGTGCCGAACGATAAAGTCACAGACTTATCAAATTACTATCGTAGCTAATCAAATATTATTCTTTGAAAAAAATGAATTAAATTGCAGTAAATATGTTTTGAAAGGCTTTGAAAGGTTATTACCATATTTTCATTAAGATGAAAGCTTTTCTATAAACACTCTTGTATGCTCACAAAAGTTGCCATATTTATGCGTATTATTAAGTGGGTGAGGTGTGTTCACGTATCTACAAGTATGTATGTGTAGTTTTTAGGTAACTATCTACCTATTTACAAATCTTTTATGTAGGCCAACAACAAAAACAAAAACAACAAAATTCTTTTCACAGCAGCAGTCCATGAAAAAGGACAAATGCGACACAGCTGCAGAAAAGTCAACAAAAAAAAAAAAAAAAAGTTCTTTTAGGCGCATATGGACAACTACAAAATACGCTGCATTCAGTTTGCAAAGCTTTTGAGCGTAAACAAATCATAAGTTTGTCGAGATTGCAATCGACGAAGCTTTTGCGATTTATTTTTCAAATCACAAATTTTGTTGCTTTATGCTTTTTATAGAGTTTGATTCTGTATTCGAATTTTAAATCAATATTTTTCTACTCATGCCTGAATTTAGCAATTTGCATTTTGATAAGACCGATAACCTTTTAATTTCTTACCGATAACAGTTTTTGTCATGTACAAACAATGCAAAGAAACGTTTTGGAAATGAAACATGGCTGGGTTTGCCAATGCCGGAACACGCATAATTTGAAATCGTACGAATTTACTAAATCGTAAATCGCAAAACTTATGCGATTATGGGAGCATGGCTCAAAATAATTTGTTCTATACTTTTTGCTGCATCAGATAAGCAGTTTTTGGATCTATCACGAATTCTTCAGCACAAACTAGCTATATATTATATACCCTATGTAGGGTATAAATAAAAAAACAACTTTCGTTCTAAAAAGTTTGTTAATTATTTCGAACAGCCTGCGGAAGTTTAGTGATGCAAATGAAAAGACAACAACAACAACAACAACAAATTTAAACTTCGTAAACAAGAACGACAACAATAAACTTTTGCTAAAGTACATTTTTACTAGAAATATGTATAAAGTGCAACTAAGTCAATAGTTGACTAAATATGTAAGCATGTGAATGTTAGGTATGCATATCAAGTTGCAATTATGTTGAATATTCACTTATATAGTAGAGAAACCCTGTATTTGAGCCACTGTTAATTATAGCAGAAAAAGTTTGATCCATCGGATGACCAGATGACCAGAGAGTGAACCCAAAGTTTATAAATAACCTGGCTATTAAAAGGGTATGATTGATTGGAAAAATGGACGTTGGGAAAGTTTTTGGTTGAGGACACAAAAATATTTACAAAAAATTCGCAACTTCATAATACCCCCTTATAGAACCCACCCTCCTTATTTGCGAAGAACTCGGACAGCCACTTTTTACAAGCCTCTTTTGAGGTCAACTTTACACCAACAAGGGCGTTCGTCATGGACAGGAACAGGTGGTAATCACTTGGCGCTATGTCCGGGCTATATGGTGGATGCGATAAAACCCCCCTCACAACACGCGGCGGACACCCTTCCTAAATACTGAGCTCTGGTCGATCGCCGTAGCCTCTATGACGGGTCACCAAAGACGTTTGTGGCCTGGCGTTGTTCTGCAGTGGAACATTACCCCCTCTCCTGTGGTTTACGTTTTTCAAGTTTGTCGGTATACGTCGTCACAGGTCTTCGGCTTATCCATGCGAGGCTCTGAACGCGAAACATTCGTGCGGTTAGTGAACTCCATGTTTACACGTCTATAACTTTTGAACATAGCGTCGTTTTGTAGGTTATGTCAAGACCTTTCATTTCATTTGGTTATTTTGGTGGGCTCTTGCACTTTTCACATTGACAAATCGAATCTTAAGTATTACAGTTACAAATTGATAAGCTTAACTGACGTGTCTGTCTGTCTGTCTTCCAATTTTTAACAAAAAAGCGTAAACCTGTGAAATCATATCGAAAATGTTCAAAAATATACACTGTAAAAAATGTATCTTTCTGGGCAGAATACTCTGGTCTAAAATTGATACCAAACAAAATATCCGATCAAAATAACTCAGAACTCAATGGGACAATTTGGAACAAAAATGCTAGTTTCCTAGGTGAGAAATAGTTCTCTTTATTTACAAATCAAAATAAAAAATTAGTGGAAAATATTTTTTTTTCTTTGTTTTTGTTCAGTGTAGCCAGTCATTTTTTAACTGTGTTCATCTTAAGCCTTTAATCTTTTTAATAGCGTCGACTCATTTACTCTTAAAGTGCATTCACAGCAGGAACAGCAAAAGCAATATTAAGATTTATTTTGTCGATTTTGTCGCTGAAGGATTTTCGTTTGTTCAATTTGTATCCTTTGGAGCTTCTTTGACTTCTGTCTGTTTCGTTTAAGGACAGCAAAATTAACGAAAGGCTTCTGATGTTTTTTGTCTGCCTGCCTCTCTGTTTGTCTGTCTGCTTGCTTGATTTTGGGATTAACTGCAAAGACACTTTTTATACACACACACACAAAAGACACTCACATAGTTAAAGTTAAGCAAAATATATCCTTGAACATATACATACATATGCATATGGTATACATATGTATATAGAATATTGAGGGCGTCCCTTGATCAGAGTTAGAAATTTTAGGTTAGAACATGGCTTGATCGATACGTCTCTTTTAGTTAACCAATAATATACAGGATTTATATACTTTAAGGGATCTACGATACCTGAAGTGGACAATGCTGCAGAGGAGCACAATATTAAAATTAAAAATAAAAAAGCAAACCCGAAAATTTGAATATACATTATCTCGGAAATACAATTAGATGGGATCTTAATTTTTGCAGTTTAAAAACCTAGAAATGTATACGAATCAAGAACCAAGCTTGGTTTTTGTAGATATTTTTAATTAATCCTGTGACCTCTTGAACCTTAGTATGTATAAAAGATTGGTGAAATATTTGATTTAAAAGTTATTTACAATTTTTACCAAGGACACCTCTAAAATTCGTACACACACACACACATACATTCTTAAAAGTATGTTTATTGGAAAATTTGTTATACCCTGTACCCAAAGGGTAAAAGGGTATATTAAGTTTGTGCGAATATATGTAACTGACAGATCGAACAGCATTGGAAGGGGAGTCGAACTATCTATGTCCGTCCGTCCATCCGTCCGCCTGTCCATCTGTCATGCTGTCTTATCTCGGAGACTATATGAGATAGACCGAGCATATTTAAAACCTAGACTCTCTTAAGCCGTCAAGCGTTCACTTGCAAACGATTTTGCTCTAGCCCCGTTTTAGGGAGCACGCCCCATACAAATGTACCCCAAAATTTTGAGTTTTGCATAAAAACGTCGTTGTTTCTCAATCTAGGAAGTCTTAATTTGGTATAAATTATATCTATGATCCCAATATGGGTGGGACCAACAAAATTTTAGGTATAACCGCCGTACAAATATGCCCCATTTTTTAAAGTTATTAAGAGGTATGGTAGTAAGATAGGATTTAACTTAATTTGGGTACAGCGTATCTTGCAGTCGAGCATACTCGACTTCAGCGTTCTTTCTTGTTTAGAACTTGTATGTTAGTGGGTGTGTGTGTGTGATGTGTGTTTATGTTTGTGAGTCTTAAGTTTTATATTTGTCTGCTTTGAACTTTGACTTGTTTGCAAATTTATTTGACTTGATTTTTTATGCATTAACATTCTGATTCTCCTGCTGCTGTTCATTTTTTTTCTTCTTCTTCGTGTTTTGTGTCATTTTTATTTTTTGCATGTGTGTGTGTGTGTGTGTGTAGTTGAGCTTAGGTCCTGCCATGGCGCATTCAAATATGATACAGACAGACAGACAGACAGAATTACAGATAGAAATACAGTCCTACAACGCTACTCTATCTCCTTTTGCTCGTCCGCTGTGTTATTGTGTCACATTTGTGCAAATGTTTTTTTTTTTTTTTGTCAACCTTTTTCCGTACACTCTCATTTTTTATTTCTGTAACATCAACTTAAGTTGTCCTTGCTTCGATTTATTTATAATTTTTTGATTTTTAAAGTTGAAACTTATTTAATTTTATTTTTTACTTATTTATGGCTCAGAATTATGAGCCATGACAGAATCGGTTAAGTCGGCGTTGGGCGTGTTTGAGAGAATAAAACTTCAGAAAATCTCTGGTACAGTTAGTGTGAGAAATGATAAGTTATACGAGCTATATACTCGACTATATATAGTCAGGAGCATCCAATACAAAAAGCTGTTCTGGGCTGGTCACCTGTGTCGGATGGATACAGAGGCACCGGCAAGAAAAGTTCATAAGCAAGACGTGAAGGGACGCGGCAGAGAGCCGCTCGTTGGGAGAACCAGATCTCTGAAAGTTCTCTAAAGTTTCCAATAAATAATTTTTTATTTTTTTATTCGATAAAGTGAAAAAACTTCAGCGTGACATGTACTTACTTTAAGTAAAACTAAGTGTTCGTTTCTTATTTAATTTGCTTGAAAATTTAATTTAATTAAATGTTTTTTTTTTTATGTTTTTATTCCTCAAGTTTCAATTGAAGCAGCAAACTAAATCAATTAGTGACAAAATAAAAATGAAAACAAGGAATTAAAAGTGGCGCACTCCACTTGAATAACAAAAATAACCTTAAAGGATTATGCGTAAATGTCAAAGAAACAAAATAAATAAAAGAAAAACGAAAAATAAAGAAAAAATTAAATTTAGAAAGAAAAAAAAGAAAGGTTAAAGCAACAAATAAAGCGACAAATACTCAAAAATCATTCATTGAAGCTCCTAAAACGAAACGTAACAAAACTGAAACGGAAACGGAAACCGTAACCGAACCCGAAAATAAAACAATAAAGCATTTGCAACGAGTTCACCGAGTTAATGTATGCGAGGTTTTGTTAAAAATATATTTTAACACTTAGTTTGGCGGTTTACGATTTAAGTAAATTCATGCGATTTCAAAATGTTTTTGTTCTGGCAAACGCTCATTCAAACGCTCATTCAAACGTTTCATTCAAAAACTGTGTATCGGTTACAAATTAAAAAAAAAAAGTAAATCGGAAGACTTATAAATCTTGAACAAACCTTGTACCTTGTACAATATATCAGCAAATTCGACATTTTTCACATTTTCCACAGCAAACGCCAATGAATTTAATTTCATTTTTAAGCACGTCGCAAAGTCGCAATATCGCAAGTTGCCAACCATTTTTTTTCCCCTTTTGGCCAATCTTAGAGTTCTTACCTCCGCATTTAAGGCATTTTGGCACAAAAAAATTACAAGATAATTTGTGTGAACGAATGAATGAGAAACGAGAGAAGTTGTGTTTCAATCTGGACAACGCCAAGCGGAACACATCTATAGAGACGCCGCCAGAAGCTTCGAAATATTGTTTAGAAGATTATATTGCATTTACCATCAAATGATTACTTTCAGTCTCTGTTTATGGAGAACGGATTTTCTGTTGGAAAATTCGCCAAAGTGATAAATTTCTTTTTACTACACCTTGTATTTCTGTGTGGATGTTTGTTTTCGTATTTATGGGACAACAATATCATATTTGAATTCGGCTGCCAAAACTCACCATGTAAGCAAACAGAAGCGGAATACGACACCTTACATTCATCATTCCATCATTGGGTACATTTATTTAGACGACAGAATACGCTTGGCCATTCGGAGAATTCCGTTACTTTGACTGTTTCAATCTCCATATTGCAGTTTCTCCATGTAAACATTCACACAGAAATATAAGGTGTAGTAAAAAGAAATTCATTACTTAAGCATGGCGAATTTTCCACCAGCAAATCCCACTGCTAGGCATCTTTTGCAGCACTACTCATTTGTCTAATGTTGGAATCATGTCTCATTGCTTATGCCATTCCTCGTCATAGTAGCACACATACACACGCACACACACACAATGCTCAACATGTGTAAATTTATGCAATTAGCCTTAGTCAATTATTCCTGCTGTCATCACGTTCAGAATATCATAAGGCAACATCCCATTTAAAAAACATATTTCTTTTTATTTTTTTTTTTAACCCGCCACACATAGTGTGAAGGGTATGTTTAGTTTGTCCGAAAGTTTGTAACGCATTGAAGGAGATGTCGTAGACCCCATAAAGCATATATTTTCTTGGTCATCATTGAAAGGGAAGACGAACTAGCTATGTTCTTCAGTTCGTTCGTCTATCAGTCCCCCCGTCTGGTAGACTGTCCGTCTGTCCATCTGTTATGCTGTCTGCCGTGTGAAAACGATAATTTCGGAGACTATAAGAAATAGAGCTTCCATATTTGAAACTTAGACTCTCCTAAGCTGTCAAGTGTGCACTTGCAAACGGTTTTTCTCTAGCCCCATTTTAAGGGGTACCCTCATACAAATTTATTCCACAATTTTAGGTTTTTGCATAAAAACGTCATTGTTTTTTTATTCTAGAAAATCTTAATTTAGTATAAATTATGTCTATGGTAGTCCCAATGAAAAATCCCAATATGAGTGGGACCAACAATATTTTAGGTATAGCCCCCATACAAATATACCCCATTTTATAAATTTTTGTATGAAAATCCAATACAATGAGGTATGGTACTAAGATAGGACTTAACTTAAGATACATATCGGGTACAGGGTATCTTACAGTCGAGCATACTTTCTTGTTATTTTTTTTTTTTTTTTTTTTTTTGCACGTGTGTGGCATATCGATTGCAACGAGTTAAACTTTTCTTTCTTTGTAGTCTAGTGTAACTTCAAACTGCACTCAACTCAACTCAATTCAATTCAACTGAGTTATGCTCTCATCGCGTGCAAATAGCACAACTGTACAAGTTAAAATATGCTATCCTTCGGTATTCGTTTTATTGAATGAATTAAAGTGAATGACTGCAAAACCCGCAAACACCCGCCCAACCATGTTGCATTCATATTTGCGTATATACTCGTACTTGTATATGTGTTTATGTGTATATGTGAAGTGCATTGTGGTTTCATTTTTTCTTGAATACTGTGAAAGTGTGTCTCTCCTTTAAATTCATTTTGCATCTGTACAATATGCGAAGCTAACCTAATTCAGTGCGTGTTTTGCATTTTACTATGTTGTATCAAACTAGAACGCGAATGCTTTATGAAGTATAAATGTGCAACATTGTTGTCGTTGTTGTTGTTGTTGTTGAAAGTGGCAAATGTAGAACATATGAAAAAACATATCAACTTTGTATTTTATACTTTTTTCCATTACAACACCAAAATGAGGTGTTAGCGCATTGTTATGAAACAAACTAAAAGACTCAATTTAAATACAAATAAAGTATTTAATTTTGCATTTTTTTAATGGAGTATTTTGCCACAGTTAGCAGTTTTTAAATTTAACAGCCATGTTCCAGCAATCGCAATCGCAAAAATTTTGTGATTTACTTTTCAAATCGCTGATTTTTGGCAGCGGCAATTGCAGAACGCAAAAAATGTTTTTGTTTTCAAAACTGGCAGCGTTTATCTTTGTAGATAGATAGAGGTGGCTGAGGGGAAAATACAATGCGGGGGAATTCCCCGCACAATTAGCATAAAACGGCCGTTTTGTTACCACTAAAAATCTCTGTAGGGAAACATTTGTACGTTGAAAGCTATGTAGGATCAGAGCCAACCAGCACAGTTAAGAAAGGACCTTAATTTGAAGAGACATAAGAGTGCTAGAGCGCTCTGCGATTCTAACTGTCTATGTCTAAAATGTCTCAGTTTACTTTATCTAAGTGCAGGACACATACAGGAAAGTGCTCTAACGTTTCTGGGGTATACTCTTCCTACAACTTCTGCAGGTACTGTTTTAAGGGATTCCTAATCTAGCTGCGTATTCCCCGATGGGCCAATGCCCAGTGATGGCGGCTGTCAGTCTCGCAATGTTTTGCGGGAGTTTAACAGAAGTGTTCTGGTACATTTGGTGTGGGCGACCCTAGCACTCATTTGAATCTGAAACGAGACTGGTTGAGATTCACCCGATGAACCCCGTCTAGCCAGCGTGTCAGCTTGCTCGTTTCCGGGAATATCACTATGACCTGGGACCCATGAAAGGCAGGGTTGGTTGTGGCGACAAACAAGATTTAGTTGGTTTTTAAATTTCCTTACTAATTTACATTTAGTAATGTGAGTATCCAACTCTTTGGTGGCTGCTTGGCTGTCTGAGAAAATGAAAACCAATCTGTCCCGAATCTCCCACAGCTTGCACGCCACTAGTATAGCATAGACTTCCGCCTGGAACACACTAAACCCGAGTGTACCCCAGACCCGTCGGTGTATAGCGACAGAGCAGCATCGATCCCCAAGTAGCTCCGCCATCCAGCCTTTGCCTTGTGGATTAAAATTGTGGTTTTAAAAGAATTTACGGTCAGAAAGTCCGAAGTTTCGGACTGAAAGTTGTCGCGATTTTGGATAAAACAGCGCTGTGACCACAAGTCTGTCTGTCTAGCATATGAAGCCGATTATAAAAGATAGAACCACCACACTTTTGTATTTAGATTCCCCAGCACCCCAAAATCTAGAACCAACGAAGCCACATGGCCACATTTTCGGGATGTCGGTAATATCAGCCTTAAATTTGTCAAGAGTGCCAATTAGTTATTTAATTGCACCATCGCTTCTAAGAGTTCGGACATTCCATTCCATTGTGCTCCTTAAACATTTTCCAGAGTTTATTAGTCATAAACTGTAGATTTAACGGTACTTGGTGTTTTTGATAATCCGTGGCCCATTCTCAAAAATTCTCCACGGTTGTACTTTCACGTCTATCATCTCGAGTACTACAGTTTCTTTAAGCCGTTTTATGTATGATTTTTGATAGAGTGTAATTTTCCGTTAGAGTGCACCAATAATGAATCCCACCCTGACGATTTTACTCGTACACTTTAATTTTTAAACAGAGCCCCTACACAGCGTTTTATATTTTATTTATTTTTTAAGCTATAATAAATATAAAAAATTTGATAGAAACCAAAAACTTAAAATACATTTTTTTCCCATTGCCTCAAACACTTTCATTTAAATAGGAGAAACACTTTAAAATTAACATCGCATCGCTTCACTTCACTCTGTTGCTTTGTTGCTCATCCTTACTGTTTACTTATTTATCGCCTGTTGTTCATTTTGTTGTCGTTAACATTTTCGTTCTTGTCATTTTGTCTTGTTGAAAATATGAAAAAAAAAAAAAAAAAATAAAAATGTGAAAAAAAATGAAATTTACATAATTTTCCTTGATGGATGTTGGGGAAATTGAAATCCTTGTCAGACAAATATTTAATGAAATTTTCAATTTATTTTTTTTTTTTTTTTCACTGTGCTTAAATGTCGTTCAACGTTTTTCCACCACTTGAATGTTTCCTTGTCCATTTAATATTTTTCAATTTTTTTCGTTTATAAAACTATTTTTTATTTCACTTTATTTTTTTTTTTGTTTTTCTTTTTGTTCGTTTCTATATTTCTGTTTCGTGAATGTATCTTTTAGTCATCGCGTTTTATGTTTAAACATGCAAACACTTAGAATACGCATACGCACCGTGGAGTCACGCCTTTTAAATCCTTAAATCAAAAACTGAGTTTCTATAGCAGACAGACAGACAGACAGACAAACAGACCAGCATGCAATGGTCTATGTTTTATTATTTTTAGCAAACTAACCAAACTCTTGTATAGACTTGTATAACATCGTATATAGACTCGACTGTAATAGTTTTTGTGTTTTTTATACCCGCCACACATAGTATGAAGGGTATATTCAGTTTGTCTCAAAAGTTTGTAACGTATTAAAGGAAGCATCGGGGACCCTACTAAGTATATATATTATTGATCAGCTCGATTAGACGAATCGATCTAGCCATGTCCGTCTGTCAGTCTGTCTGTCTGTCTGTCCGTCTTTCTGTCCGTCTGTCCGTCTATCTGTCCGTCTGTCTGTCCGTCTGTATGTTTCCATGCGTTTTACTCAGAATGTTTTTAAGATATTGACATGAATTTTTAAACTTGCACTTGCAAACGGTTTTTCTCTAGCCCCATTTTAAGGTGTTGTGTGGTGGGTACTTCAGCTTCGGTTTCACTGAAGCTTGTTTTTTTTTTCGTTTTGTTTTTATACCTGTTACACTAGTGTAAACAGGTATATTCAGTTTGTCGGAAAGGTTTGTAACGCATTAAAGGAGGCATCGTAGACCCTATAAAGTATATATATTCTTGATCACCTCGACGAGACGAATCGATTTAGCCATGTCCGTCTGTCTGTCCGTCTGTCCGTCTGTCCGTCTGTCCGTCTGTCTGTGTGTTGCTGCGCGATTTATTCGCTCAGTTTTAAAGATATTGGGCTGAAATTTTAAACTTAAGCTTTTCTAGGTCCTGTGTAGTTTCTATGTTAAAATCAATGTGCCACGCCCACTTTTAGGTATAGCTCCCATACAAAAGTACAACATTTTTTCAAGTTCTTATATGAAAAAATGTATTTATAAAGCGAATGGCTTCAAATATGGTTAAAATGTTTCTTATACCATGCCAAAATCTTTAGTTTAAAATTGGTCCAAATCGGACCGCGAGTTCCTAAATTTTTAAGAGTATATTTAATTTGTTTAGTATTTTGAAATAAAATTTTAATACAAATGCTGCACACGAAGGTCTATCAACGTCAAATGTTGTGTAACAGGTATATAAACTTCGGTCCAACCGAAGTTAACTTTCTTTTGTTTTTTTAATCTTGCAATTTGTGTAAAAGTTTCAATGCAAAATTTTTTCTAAAGCTGAATTAAAAATTAAATTAGAAGGTGAATGAGGCGTCAATGTTTTTTTATATTTTTTTCATGGCTTAGCAACGAGTATCCTTGACTGTTTTTCTTGCTGTAGTGCAACTCATTAGAGTTAATATAAAAGGAAAAAAATAAATATTGCTCATACGTAGCGTATGCCTCGAGTGCACTCGAGGCGTTGATGTTTTGGTTGATGATAAAGACAACTACGATGATGATGATGTTGATGATGATGGTGATGTTGTGGAGGATGACAGGCGATTGATGTTGATTTGGCTTTTAGACTTCGATCATGAAGAGTTGAATAAATAAAATAAAACAAAACTAAAGATGCTTTACACCAACAAAAACAATAATAAAACTGTTGTGATAAGTGTTGTAACGGTTTGATGAAAGGAGTAAATAGAAATACAATTTACGTAGATATTATTTCCTATATAAAGAAGAAAAAAAAAAACACAAAAACAAAACACGTAGAAATCTAATAAAACTTGAATCTTATTACACGTAAAGTGCCATAAAAAATTACATCACGTAAATTGAGTTTACACTTTGGCTTCTGTCTGTCTGTCTTGTCGTTCTGTTTGCGGGCGTATGTGTATGTTAAATATTGTGTGAGTGAGTGTGTGTGTGTGTTTACAAAAATAGACTTAGCATTTAACAAAAAATGGCAGTAGCAGCAAAAACAACAACAACAAAATTAAAAAAAGCGATTGAAACATTTTGCAACGCCTCAAAGTATGCTACAAAATATTAATGATATTCATTACGATAATTTTATTTTATTTTGTTAATAATTTTACAATATTAACTATTTTTGGATAATATCTTGGTTTATTTTATAGATTAAAAAAAAACAAAACAAAAATAGATAAATAATTGAATAAATGTTATTCAAATTTAAATGTTTAACTTTATGAAATTCTATTTTATTTATTTAATTTAGCTTAATTTTCTAAAAATATACTAAGACATTTACAGTGAATAAATATTTTAAGAAGTTAAGAGAAATTGGCATAAAAAGTTCAGTTTAAAAGCTAAGATATGTCTGTCCGTCCAGCCTCTATTAATACAGACCACAAAAAATCTAAATTATTAATCCAAATACCAATGCAAGTCAGTTTGTCCAAATGGTCTAAGGTGTCAGATTAATATACTGAATCAAATATGAGCACATAGATTCAAATCACACGATCAAGCCAAGTCCATCCAGAAGCTGTGGCATCGCAATATCGCAATAGAATAGTCAACTAATAAAATTCTTTCAGAATGAATTACATACAAATAAGAAAATAATAAATTTAAAATTTTTCTAAATCTAAAATGTTAGAGTAAATTGCTGTTAGCAATATTGCGCCAGCTGGCTCTGAACATTAAAATCTGTACGGCATCGATAAATCAATCAATTGACTGCAATCACTGATGCGGCTGCACAATACACTGAACCTGAGCCAAGCCAACCACCACACCATCAAACAACAAACAAACGATATGTATGTGTACATAGCAACATAACATTTATTGCTATCAGAAAAGGGGTTAAACACTGAACAATTTCTGTTGATATAATTTATAAAAAACCCTTACGAAATTATAGACGTAAACACCTGCTGTAACAGCTTTTACTGCTGACATTGTCATCGAAAGACTGTAACCAACTCCAACACCTCAACTGACAACGACATCGTCTCCGTTGTAATTTAAGCTCAAACCAAACCTGTGTAAAAAGTCAAGCCAAGCAGCTAGTCAAACTGAATGAAGCTACTAAGTCGTCGTCGTTGTTGTTGGTTTGAATGAAGGCAACGAACCCGAACCCGAGTTCGAACACGAAGTGTAACGCGTAACGTAATGTTTGTTCAACGCTTTTCAACACAGATTGGGATCAAAAAAAAAAAAAAAAAAAAAAAAAAAAAAAAAGTAAAAAAAAAAAAAATTTAAATAAAAAAAAATAAAATTTAATTTTAAAATTAAATTAAAAAAAAAAAAAATATTTTTTTTTTTTATTTAATTAATTAAGGAGGGAAGAAAGAGGAAATTGAAAATTTATTTAATTTTAATAAAAAAATTAAAAATAATTTTTAAATTAATTTTTTATATAAATTTAAAAAAAAAATTATATTAAAAAAAAAAAATATAAAAATAAAAAGATAAAAAAAAAAAAAAAAAAAAAAAAAAATAATTTTTTTGCTAAAAAAAATTAAAAATTTTATAAAATTTATTAAAAAAAAAAAAATAAAAAAAATAAAAAATAAAAAAAAAAAAAAAAAAAAAAAAAAAAAAATTTTAAAAAAATTAGGAAAAAATTTAAAATTTTCAAAATATTAAAAATAAAAAAATAATTAAAAAATTATAAAAAAATGAAAAAAAAAAAGAAAAAAAAAAAAAAAAAAAAAAAAAAGAAAAAAAAAAAGGAAAGAAAAAAAAAATATTATAAAATACATAATTAAAATTATAAAATATATATAGTGTTTTATATAAAAAATGTTTTTATTTTTATATGGTGTTTTTTAAATAGGGTTTTATAAATTTTATTTTAAATTATATTTAAATTTATTAAAAAAAAAATATATTATTAAAAAAATTGGGAAAGGGGTGGAGGGTGGGGAGGGAGGCAAAACAAAAAAAGGGGGAGGCCCCTTATTTCTAAAAGGGAAACTCCCAAGAGCCAAACGGTAAATCTTAAGTTGAAAGTGCGCAATGCAATGAAAATACTGCAAAAGCGAGCGCAATACACAACCGCTTGTACGAGATACTTCAATCCAATACTATAATTATCTAATTCGGTCTCCGAGGTTTGCTCAAAATGAAAGACCCGTTTACTTTGTTTTTAACGGGTATAAAAATAATTCAAATAAAATGGGCAAGAAAAAAAAAACTATTTCGGAACCACTTTGGGTCTCAGGTTCAATACTTTCAAAAACGCAGAAATAGTTCACAAAAAAATATTATTTTAAACATCTTTCATCTGTCATAACACCTGTTAGAGTTTTAGAATTTTTACAATTTATAACTATCTCTTGGAGCCCTGGAAGATCGATCTTAAAATCTGAGCTTCTATTAGGCACAAACTTCTATTTTTGTCATTTAAAAAAAAAAAAAACAAAAAATTCGATAAGAATGATTGCAACTATATCACAATATCATGTTCTAGTAGGTGCCTTGAACTTGTCTTGAAAACTTTTCAATTCAGATTCAAACTTGCCTTAAAAAAGTAGAACAAATTTTTTTTTAAGCAAATCTCGAACTTAGAAATATAACAGAAAAAAAGATACCCATAAGTCCCCATACAGGTAGCATCGTTCACATTCTCCACTTTTACTCATTCTAAACGATGTCATCGTCGTGGTTTGTTGTTCTTGTTGTCGTCGTCGTAAAATGTGTGCCAAGTGGTGTGTGTATACTTGACTTTAAAATAACAAAGTAAACGTGTGCAAGGATATATGACCGTGTTTTGTGTTGTGCCAAATGATTTCAGCAAAAAAAAAAAAAAAAAAAGAAGAATAAGAAAACAAGTAACAGGAAAGAATATGCCAACGAACAAACAAACGAACGAAAAAAGAGCTATGCATATCTTATACGCAGCAGGATGCGAGCACCATTAGACAAAACAGTAGGAATAAGATTGGTATTGTATACACTGGAAGAAAATAAGTGTAAGCACTTGCAAAAGTTTTAAAATGCTTAAATTCTTCTAAGATTTTTTTATTTTGAAGACTTAAAAATTCTTTCACCATTATAATATTTTACAGTTTACCTTTAGAAAGGCTATGCAGACGGGTCCAAACTCGAGGGAATGGTAGGAGGAGGTATCTTTGCACCAGACCTGCAGATTAGAGAATCCTTCAGACTTACCGATCACAGAAATAAGCGCCATACACGAAGCTATGCATTATCTATGGCACCACTCAGGTTGTAGGCAAATAGTACACATCTTTTCGGATAGTCAGGCTGCCCTAAAAGCACTTGACTCTTACAATAATACATCCAAAACTATCTTCCAGTGTCAGTGGGATATTTGCCTCACATGGGTTCCAGGTCACCAAGATATATTTGGTAATTGGGAAGCAGATAGATTGAGCAGAGAAGGTACAAATTCTGTTATTCCTCCTGGGAGGAGTTCCACTGGAATTCCCATGGCCTCTCTGAAGCAAAGAGAAAGACTAGATGGACCACAAATTCCAAATGTAATATCTCGAAACTTACGTGGCCAGAGTTGAGCACTAAACGAACAGCCCAATATAGACAGACCATGATAGACAGACCCTATCTATGATGGTGGGCGCCCTCACGAAATCGAGCTGGTTCGAGTAGGAGAATATTTAAGAGGGATCATATGGTATCACAATGGGTCTTTTTGGCCTAGGTGACGTCGCGAGAATTCGCGGCAGCCAATCTAAACTAACCTAACCTAGAAAGGCTCTTGAACGATTCTTGACATTGGTTCATTTTGGCATAACTGTTCATTAGAAAGATGAACGATGACGATTTTTATAAAACCCATTTTAAATGATATTTTCAATAATTTTTGTTCGAGTGTAATTGAGTTAAATAAAACAATATCAGTTTCAATATTAATGTAGGTAAGTGTTTAAGTGTATCAAGCATCAAGAGCAGCACCAGCAAAGCACCAGCACCAGCACCAGCACCAGATGCGATTAATTCAGAGCAAGATGAATGGAAGCACAAGAACTAAAGCAATAATGGCACGAAGTGGCATGACACAGCATGCCATGACGTGCCATGCCTGCAAGGACACATAGCACAGCACAGCATTGTCCTGTGTTGACTTTAACAAAATTTATGTTTTTTTATTTTTTACTCAATAAAAAACAAAAAAAAACAAAAGTAGGTAAATAAATAAATAAATACATAAAGAAATAAAGAATCTAATCGCTTCGGTTTAGACAGACAAAGTAAAGTATTCAGTCGGTCAGTTTAGCTACGCATTTGGCTTTGGTTTGAACATGGCATGGCATGGCATTGCATGGCATGGATTTATCATTCTGTGTTGCACATATAAATAATTTATTTATATAAATCCATTGCAAATACATACATACTCGTACTCATATATTTACATTGCTATTTAGATATAGCGTCTAACTATTGCATTCTCAATATAAATGACACTCTGGTATATACTGTATGAGATTTAAACAATTATCTGTGGTATGCAGTTTTTCAAACGGTTGCACAGGCATGTAGCTTTTAAGGCCCAGGAATGTCTTTATTTCTTATGTGGAATTGCTTATAACGAAATGAAAATCATTAGAAGTCATCGTTGTTGTAATTTCAAAATGACAAAGTTTTGAAGAGACAAACATTTTTGTAGATGAACTTGAATGTCAAAATATGTTTGTTCTCATAGTAACTTAACTCAAGATACATATGTAACTTATAGATTTTTCTTTTTTTTTTAACCTTTGCTCGAAATATACAAGTAAAACTCACGTTTTCAAAATGAAAAGTAAAACGAATATTCTCAAAAAAAGTTTTACACTATATAAAAAGTAAAGTTTATAGCAGGCATCGGAGATCGCATAAAGTATAAATACATTTTTGATCAGCTCGATGAGACTAATCGATTTAGCCATGTCCGTCTGTATGTCTGTCCGTCTATCAATTGGAATGCGTTTTACTCAGAATGTTTTTTTACCAGGTCATATTGACATGAAATAAACTAATTAAAGTTACATTTGGCGAAACTATTTGAGCCTTCTGGAGCTATCGAATTTAACATTTTTAGTTGTTTTATTTTCGACGTCCTCAAAATTCGCCATCTACGCGTACGCTGCCTTTGCCAGTTCAGATCCTGTAGCTACGTGCACGTTTGTTGTTATTTACTTTTGTATTCTATAAATGATATCTGAAATCATTGCTGAAATCTATATGCTTTTCTTATTCCTTTTTTTTTTCCATTGGCTTTCCTTTCTTGAAGTTTTTGCCTTTTTTATTGTTTTTTTTTTTTTCCAAACTTTGACATATTGAAAAGTTTTTGCTTAAGTTTTTTTTTTTTTCTCGATTTTTGTGTCGGTAAAGCTGAGCGCATAAAATTTATTTCAACTTGTGCAATATTTGAATAAAAGCTTTGCTTTGCTTTTGGGCTCAGCGTCAATTTCGATTTAACTTGGTGCATTAAGAGATTTGCAAAGTAATTAAATGGCTTAAGTAACAACAACAACAACGACAACGGCAACAACTGAGCTGAGCTGAGCTGAACGGAACTGCGTTGGCAAAGAAGAGTCAGGTAGGCAAGTTTTGAAATGCTATTAAGGCACATTAAAGGCTTTTTTTAAGAAAGAAAGATTGTTTCTTATGTTAGGATTTTTGTTTTTTGTTTTTTTTTATTTGTTTCTTTACTCGGATTGGTTGCATGATTTGTTGGTTACGTGTCCTTTGGCGCAGCTGTTTTTTATATTTTCTTGTTACACATTTCATGCTTTTTATAAACAATTATTTTATTTTATTTTTTTTTTATCAAATACTGAAAATAAAAGACTCACAATAAGAGACGCTTCCAAGAGCTACGAGCTTTAAAATTTTAGATGTAGCAGATTTAATAGACAAGATTTTAAATAACGAATCATCCATAACGGAATGAACACGAGATTAGTAAGTGAGGCTTTATTTTCAGACCTTAATGACGAATGATTAGTTCCGCTAGAGAAACGTTCCGTGAGATGAATGGTGTTTTGGGGGATGAAGGAACCGCGGTTTCGACGATTCAGAGCCGGTGAAAACGACACCATGGATAAGCCAGCCGGCGGAATACCTGTTACGACAAATACCGTTAAAATCATGGAAAGCATTAAGCTAGACCGGCATGTGACATCGCCCAGGAGATGGAAGTTAGTCACCGAACCATTTTAAACCATCTGCAGAAGGCTGCATACGACAAAAAAAACTTGATGTTTGGGTGCCGCATGATTTGACGCAAAAAAACCTTCTGGGCCGAATCAACGCCTGCGATATGCTACTGAAACGGAACGAACTCGACCCATTTTTGAAGCGGATGGTGACTGGCGACGAAAAATGGATCACATACGACAATATCAAGCGAAAACGGTCGTGGTCGAAGGCCGGTGAATCGTCCCAAATAGTGGCCAAGCCGGAAGTGACGGCCAGGAAGGTTTTGCTGTAGGATTGGAAATATGCACTTTGAGCTACTCCCCTATGGCCGGACGTTTAATTCTACCAGCTACTGCAAACAACTGGACCACTTGAAGCAGGCGATCGACCAGAAGCGTCCAGAATTAGCCAACAGGAAGGGTGTAGTGTTTCACCAGGACAACGCCAGGCCACACACAACTTTGGTGACTCGTCAGAGGCTACGGGAGCTCGGATGGGAGGTTTTTTCTCTTCCACCATGTAGCCTGAAGTAGCGCCAAGTGATTACCACCTGTTCCTTTCCATGGCGAACGCCCTTGTTGGTGTAAAGTTGGCCTCAAAAAAAGGCTTGTGAAAAGTGGCTGTCCGAGTTCTTTGCAAATAAGGAGGGGGGATTCTACAAGGGGGGTATTATGAAGTTGCCGTCTAGATGGAAACAGATTATCGAACAAAACGACGCATATTTAAACTAAATTCGATCACTGTAATACTTTTTATAAAGCATTGAATAAAGGGCAAAAAAGCGGAAGGGAGATATTTGACAACCTTATAAGTTTTTATTTTCGGGAACTTTAGGATTAAACCAATATTCCGTTCCGCGCGGCCATTTTGAAGTTCGTTGCGATTCCACACATTTCATTATTGATGAGCTCAACGAGATGAGTTGGTGTATTTATGTCCCTCCGTTCGTTTTTTGCAAACTTAATCAAAAAAGAAAAATACCGAGGAATAGCAGTATTCATAGATTAAATGTTAATTAGTCTGTGAGATATAGTCGAACATATTTATAAGGGAATAGCAATTACATCACATGTTAAACCGTTATCTAAATGGAACTTACCTATACTCGTATTATATCGTATGAATATTTATGGAGAAACGGAGCGGAGCGAAGGAAAAAACAAAATAAAATGAAATGAAAAAGAAAAAGAAAATGCTAAGCAATTAATTCAATTCGGCTGCACAATAAAAACGATAAAATCAACAATAAATTCGATTGTTGAAATACGAGAATAGAACAAAGCAAAGCAAATAAATAATTCACATTTTCTTCAAGTGTAAAACGGGTATTAACAATTTTTCTTAACGTTTGCAAACTCATTTAAAGAATTTTCGCCAAACTGAAGCGTGCAAATGATAATTTTTTTTCATCTTAAAAAAAAAAAAAAAAAAAAATATTCAAACTAATTCGAGGAAATCAAAAACTTTTTTTGCTTGATTTCAAATTAAATATACAAACTCCATTTAAAGTGTTTAATAAAGTCGTTATGACTGAAGTAAATGTATTAATTTTTTTTTTTGTTCTATTCTTTTCTTTGCTTCATCATTGTACATCATTGTTGGTTTGTGCGCCTAAAATTATGCTAGAAGTAGAAATATTACAGTGAACAATCAGCACCTTGCAACGAACGATTCGACTGCCATTCTATGCCGATAACGCCAATAATATTTAAGCAGCCAGGCAGGCAGGCAGGCAACGAATGAGCATAGCATCAAGGATAATAAAGCAATTTAATGCTTGAACAGGAATATCGAATCGAATTGTTATTTCATGCATGAATTTCGAATGAAAGAAATGACTGACCGACCGAACGACCATTAGGTCGGTCTTCTTCTTTTGCAAGAAATAAAAAAAAAAAAAAACAAAAAGAAAAACAAAACAAAAAATTCTTTCCGGGTGAAGCAATTGATGGAATAAAATAAAAAAAGAAAGAATAAGAAAAGCAGTAGTATGACTTGATGAAAATTTGATTCAATGAATGCGCAATTATATATTTATTTATGTATATTTCGGTTTTCCGGAATCTCCACTGGCACGCCTAAAAGTAGACTTAAAAAAAAATAACAACAACAAAAAAAAAAAACAAATAAAAAACATTCTACAAATATTTTTGGTAATACATATTTTCTTTGTTTTGCAAGCTGTTGCCGCAATTTATACAGGACATCATTTATTATTAATTAAAGTATGCAACAAAAGTTGAGTTGTAACAATGTTTATTGCCTATAAGTATGCAAACGTTTAAAATATTTGAATTTTATTAATTCCCTATACTCAGCACATAATTATTTTTGATTAGAACTCGTTGCTAGTAGAATATCAATGATTCGAATTCGAGAAGTTTGCAGTAGAATGTCCTTGAAGTCGCCCCAACAACCGCAATTTGAGATTTGGTGGGAATCAAAATGTGTGGAGTATATAAACAGTTACAAACTGAAGAATTTGTGATGTTGTTTTAGTATTTTTCTTTGCGTTCTAAATTTCAATATTGTAAAACCAAAATGAAAACCACAAAAAATGACATTACCATCAGGACTGACAGACTAAGTGCCTGACTGACTGACTGACTGACTGTTTTACAATCAGAGTTTCTTTTCCCACAAGAAGCCTAGAAGCGTACTAACAGAAAGAAAAATAAAATTAAAGTTTTCTTTATGTAAAAGTAGCAAACAGGCAGGCTAAAACCATTTGCGATATTCGACATTCTGCTGAGTTGTTTGTTAAGTGGGCTGAAATTGCCATTTAAACCCCTTAAAAAAAAAAAAATAATAAAAGAACGAAACGGTACAATTTTTCTGTCTTCAAATTGAATTTCCGCGTAATTCAATACGGCACATTAAGGCTCCCCACGCTTCACATTTTAAGAAAAATTTCAATTTACATAATATTTTTTTTTTTTTTCATTTCGTTGTTGTTGCTATTGTTCGCAAATACACTCAATAACTTCACCTATAAAATTTAAAGTAGTTCAAATTTAAATGACTTTATTCGCAAGTCCAATAGGCGTGCCACAATGTTCCATTAGACTTATTTATAATATGGAAGCATAATGTTTCACATGAAAAGTGATTGAAAAAATCACTTTCGTTGATTTTCTGTTTTCACAGTGATTTTAAAATTTGCCATGTCGCATTGTGACTGAATGTAGTGATTTGCTATTTTCTTGTTGCTCAGTAAACGATTTTTTTTTGTATCCTGCTCAGTAATCGCTGATTGTTTTGCAAACTGTGATTTTATCACTGTTTGCAGTCACTGCGATTTTCAAAGTCGCATCGACAAATACAATATTTAAATAAATTTGATAACAGCAACCTGCATGCATTACTCTTACTAATTCTAGATTAAATATGATCGATGACAACTAAAATAACATAAATAAATTTAGATAAAAACAAAAACAAACAAAAACAATGCTTTAGAAGAGTATAGAATCTATTTCGACTTTAGCAGCTCTTAGCTTAAACTTATTACGAATTATAATTTTTATTTAACATAAAATGTAAAGAAAGTGTGCCCATTTTGAGCTCGCACACATTTTCCCATCATATGTATGTAAGATAAAGCACCTGGTGCGCCTGGTTTTCATTTATGGATTGGCTTTACCTGAAAGTGCCAATCGTCTTCTCAGGAGAAATATAGCTCAGGTGGCTATGGTGGCTGGATCTATTTCCGAAATAAACCGTTTCATACGAAAGACAGCAGAACAAACAGATGGACAGACGGACAGACATAACCATTATGCAATTATACCAGACGAAAGTACTACGGAAATATTTGGTTAAATAAATTTGATAGCTTAGTTTGTGGGGAATTATATTTGATTTCACCATAACAGGAGAGAAGAGTAAGAGACATTTTGAGAATGAGATAGTAAGAAAAACATTATATTTTCTGTACTTTTGCTTCGGTGCTTTTAAAAAAAATATAAATTTTTGAATTATATCAAAATCAAGAAGCTGAAAAATGTAAGGTAAAATTTTATTTAAATTCACCACAAAATGCATACTCAACAAAATTTCTTAACAAATTAGAAAGAGAAAGTGGCTGAATACTTCAACTGGTATAATTGCATCATAAACAAAACTAGATCGACTCATCTTTCAATGATCAAGAATATATATACTTTATAGAGTCTGTTGTGTCCCTTTCAGCCCAGCAAATGTTTTATAAAATTTATTTGTTATTTTTTTTTTTTTTTTTTAATCAAGCCACTTCTTTGCCTTTTCAAAGTACTCTAAACTTTATATAAAAAAAATACCTATATATAAATAAGTAAATAAAAAATATGTATGTACAAAATGGAAATAATGGAAGAAAAAAAAAAGAGCCAAGTATCCTTACGACAAACAGTAACCTATACTATCATATATTTGTATTTATATCTTTGTATTGTGGTATATGGCAGCAAAGATAAAAGTAGCACGATACGTGTAAGGACAAAGGACATGAGCAAATGATACTTACTATATTTCTAATTCTACCATACTTGGGGCATAAGTTACGCTTCATTCGTTGCGTTCATGTCCTTACGAGCTAAACATAATATCGAACGTAAAATGAAAAGAAAATATACATATAAACCATTACAAAATCGAAGTAAACAGAACCAGAACCAGGAGATATACAACATTAGCAGCAGCAGCAAAAGCATTCAGAAGCTTTGAAGGATGTGGCAAACAGCAATGGCAATGACATCGAACTCTTGACACATTTACAAAAGATCAAAGACAAAGCATAGCAATTCATGTTCATATTATGGAATAAGAATTTTTCATTTTTTTTTTTTCGTTTTTTTTATTTGCAGTATTAAATTTTGTTTGCCTTAGTTTTATGTCAGCGAATGAAGTTTTTGTATTAAACTTTTTTCTTTCTTGACTTTTTTAGTTAGTCAAATGCTCTTGAGAAACAAATCAAATAGATTTTAAAGCTTATAACAAAGCAGTCTGGTTCTTTTAAATGTAGATGAAATTGTTCAAGTCGATAAAAAAAAAGATTATATGTGAAATTTTTTATACCCGCCACACATAGTGTGAAGGGTATTATCAGTTTGTCGGAAAGTTTGTAACGCATTAAAGGAGGCATCGGAGACCCCATAAAGTATATATATTATTGATCAGCTCAACGAGACGAATCGATCTAGCCATGTCCGTCCGTCTGTCTGTCCGTCTGTCTGTCTTTCTGTCTTTGGAATGAGTTTTTCTCGGAAAGTTTTAAAGATATTGACCTGAAACTTTAAACTTAAGCTTTTGTGTTCCTAGGCAATTTGTATGGCAGAACCAAGGTGCCACGCCCACTTTTTGATATAGCCCCAATACAAACTTACCATTTTTTTCGATTTTTTTGTGTGAAAATATTTATTATTTATGAATGTTTTGACTACGAATCAGGTAAAAACACTTTTAATCCAATATCCATCCATCCAATATCAGAAGAAAGGTACCACGCCCATTTTTAGATATAGCCCCCATGCAAACGTACCATTTTTTTCGATTTTTTTGTATGAAAATTGTTATTATTTGTAAATGTATTTACTACAAATATGGATAAAAGCACTTCTAATGACATCCAATTTCAAAAGAAAGGTGCCACGCCCATTTTTTGATATGGCCCCCCATACAAACCAAACGCCCATTTTTCAGATTTTGTATGAAAATATTTCTTATTTATGGATATATTCACTCCAATCTGTGTAAAATCACTTCTACTGTTATCCTATGAATATTCTATCGATATGTTAAGGATCGGGCCACTATAACATATAGACCCATACAAACTCACCTTTTTTTTTTTTTTTTTTCAAGAAAATGAATAAAGTTTCGTGTGGTGGGTATTTGAGCTTCGGTGCTTCCGAAGTTAACGTTCTTGCTTGTTTTTGTTTGATTTTGAATTTGTGCTTAAACCAAGAACAGTCGTTCTTAATTTTGTAACAGCGTTTTTTTTTTTTTTGTTGTTGTTTCACATCAAAAAGTTATTTTTTAACGACTCAACCGATCCCTAGAAATTTACCTTCAATTTTTGAGTATTTATATGAAAAATGGATTCTTTATGAAGCGATTTATTTTAAATATGTTCAGGCATGACAAAAGTGAGGCTCGGAAGATGTCCGGGATAGGTAGCTTGTTTTTATAAGTATGTGTTTTTTTTTTTTTAATTTATAAATAAACATTTCTATGAAATATTCCACAAAAGTAAACGAAATCATGTCTCAGATTCTTACCTTACATACTCGTACAGCTCAAAAATATCTAAAACATTTTAACTTTTAACCAATTTAATACGCCGTGCAGAATTCACGTAACTTTATTGTTGTAAATTTTCTAAAAATCTACACTAAAATTCCATCGTTTGCTAGTTATTTTTTAGTTACTTTCAGGAAAAGAAAAAAAAACAAAAAGAATTTAGGAATGAAAAACTTTACTTTCGAAAATTTTATCATCAGCAAAACACAAAACACAGAACGCTGCAATGTAAAAAAAAAAAAAAGAAACAGATAAAGATACAGCTTAGCAGAAACAGCAGCCAAATACATTGGAGTACATAGAATGTCGAGTACTGTTGCTGTTTTGCTGTTTTGCTGTTTGGGATAATGTTTTGGCTAATGGCAATGCATAAATTTTGCAACAAATTACCAACTGCGATGCGATTTTTTTTAATGCCAGCTCAGGCTTTGCTGAGCTTTAATTCCAGTCAACATAATGCCACACTGACCGTGAACAAATACAAAATACACATATGTACACATACATATTTCGTATTTCGTATTTTGTATTTCGTATTTCGTATTTTGTATTATATAATTAATAGTTATGTTTTCATGTTACACGAAGAAAAATACGAGTAAAGAATGAAAAGTTGAATTGTGAGAAATGGATGCAAAGAAAAACTTTCGCTAAGTTATGTTTTGGTGTTTCTTTAGATAATAACAAACATAAAAGTTGAAGTTAATTTAAAAACAAATATCAAAAAAAAAAAAAAAAAAAAAAAAAATAAAAGATTATCATAGCAGTTTTAGGGAGTTTCTTTTTGTTAGTTTAAATGCCAGATGCAAACTTTACTCAAAGTTTGGTTATATTTATTTATCTAAAGCAATTCGAAATAGTAAATATTTGCTTAAACTTGTTTAAAGATCAAATTTATGTCCAATTGTTCTCGTTGGAGAATGGGGGCAAGTAGTTTTTTTATCCATCCACTGCCACAAACCGCTACGAGTATTACCTGAGCAGTCTTCCATTTACAAAAAATTAAAGATAAAAAAATAATAATTACCAGTAACACAAAACTTTGTATGGGTTATATATGTATGTATGATCAACAGTGTCGTGGATAGTACTTCATAAAGAGTATGGGTCCATAATCATATACAACACAACTTAGGACACCAGGCCAGGGTTCATATAAGAAGCACATGTGTCAAATTTTAAGCTAAAAATACAATTATAAGAATATTTTTTTTTTTAACATTGAAATACGTTAGGTTGGACCGAAGCTTATATACCTGTCACACAACATTTAATGAACCAATTAAAAATGTTCTTAAAAATTTTGAAATTTGCTGTTCGATTTCAACCAAAGATTTCAACTGAAGATTTTGAAACACTTGTACCATATTTGAAGCCATTAGATCTATACCTGACAGTGAGCGTGGCGCATTGATTTTAACATAGAAGGTACACAGGACTTAGAAAAGCTTAAGTTTAAAATTTCAGCACAATATCTTTAAAACTGAGGAAATAAATCGCGCAGCAACAAATAACAACCGAGCAAAAAGTAGTAAGACAAACCATTTTAAATTTCCCGGGCATTAGGAATCGGTCGATTTTTATACCCGTCACACATAGTGTGAAGGGTATATTCAGTTTGTCTGAAAGTTTGTAACGCATTGAAGGAGACGTCGTAGACCCCATAAAGTATATATATTCTTGATCAGCTCGACGAGACGAATCGATCTATTTTGTATAAAAATTGTAATTATTTATGAATGTATTCGCTCCCAATTGGCTAAAAACATTCTAATGTCATCCAAGATGTCAAATCAGATGTGCCACGCCCATTTTTCAGATATAGCCCCCTACAAACTTTCCAACCATTTTCGATTTTTTGTATGAAAATGGTTATTATTTATTCATGTATTTACTCCATATTGGGTAAAAACTCTTCCAATATCATGGTGCCACGCCCATTTTTAGGTGTTTCTTGCATACAACCTTACCGCCCATTTCCAGATATATTCGAGAAATATGTTGTCATACATATCTGTATTTTTAGCTCAAAATTTTTAGTTAATATTGTGTGTAAACTTAAGTGACCACTGATGATTACACATAAACTCTTTAAAGATTCGTGTGACGGGTATTTAAGCTTCGGTTCTACCGAAGTTAACGTTTTTTCTTGTTTTTTATTAAAAATGGTTTATTTGTGAAGTGATTTGTGTTAAATACAGGTAAAAACACTTCTTATATTAAGCCATATTTAAAAGAAGGGAGTCCACTATAGCATGTAGCCCCCATACAAATCGAACGCCAATTTTTGAGTTTTTATATGAAACACAATAATGAGCGCTAAAGTCGAGTATGCGCGACTGCAAGATAACCCTGTACCCAAATTCTATCTTACTACCATACCTCATTGAATTGGATTTTCATACAAAAAATGGGGTATATTTATATGGGAGCTATACCAAAATTTTTTTGATCCTACCTATTTTGGGAAATATTCCATTGGGACTATCATAGACGTAATTTATATTAAAATTAGATTTTCAAAATTAGAAAAAAGAACCTTTTTATGCAAAAACCCAAAATTTTGGGGTAGATTTGTATGGGAAGTACCTTTTAAAATGGGGTTAGAGAAAACCCGTTTGTAAGTGCACTACAGGAGACATGATTAAAGTAGGCTCTTTATAGCATATAAACCCCATTACAAACCGAACGCGTATTTTTTATTCTTTTCAAGAAAATTAGTCAAATCATCGTGTGACAGGGTATTTAAGCTTCGGTTCCACCGAAGTTAATTATTGCTTTTTTTTCTTGTTTTTTTCACCTATTACCATTAACAAATCAAAGCTTAACATTTCAACTCAGTTAAATTAAAAGCAAAAAGGTAAATGCAGCAGCACTACAAAACTTTAGATTGTTTATGTTTGTTCAGATACTTTGATGCATTTCCGTTTAGTTTGGCATGGATTAATTTTGCATATTTCAGTTTGTCTGCTTCGTTGCGTGCCGTTGTGGTTATGGTTTTAATTATGGTTTCAGTTCGAAGCATCTAATGCACTTTTAATTAGTTCAAGCGTGCAAAATGTGTATTCCGTACACAAATGTTTGCATACCCTCATGTAACATATCTGTTAATCTATTTTTCAATAAATTAAATTTCAAAAAAAAAAAAAAAAAAAATAAAAAATGAAAATTGCCTTTATCATTTCTATATTCTATGTGTGCAATATGCGTGCAATACTTTGCGGCATGCGTGTATGATAAATTGCATTTGTCTTCATTTGTGTGTGTGTGTGTGTGTGTGCGTGTTGTCATTATTATATATTTAAGAATATACATTTGTCTATGTCGATAGATTTTTATATGATTTATTGAATTATATGAAGCTGCAATTATTTAAAAAAAAAAGGTTGGCGTATAAATAATATTAATTAAATAGTAATATAAATTTTTTTAAAGTATGTTGAAAACATTAAAAAAAAAAAAAAGCATAAATAAATAAATAAAAATAAAGAAAATAATATCCGTTTATTTCCGTTGCTTTAAAATGTTAACTTCCGTTTTGGCTCACACAATTCAAAGAGAAAATGTCCTTGCATTCCAATTGTGAAATAATTGGAAATGCAAAAGCAAAGGAAATTTTCTCTTTACTTTCGTTTCTGTAGCTTTTGTGTTTTGTATCTTTTAAACGAACGAACGAACAAATGAATTATTTTATTTACATGCAAAAGGATACGTGCAGAATTTAAGTTTTTCTATTATTATTGTTGTTGTTGTTGCTGCTTTGGATTTTGATTTAAGCACTTTGTAAGCGTGTTACTTTTGGTTTTTAATTTATGTTGGATTTTAATTTACAAAAACTACTTAGAACGTGATTTGTAAACACGGATAAAAGTATTTAAGTGGCATTAGCTATAACACTGCATTTTGTTAAATTTGAAATAAAAAATTTGAAAATTAAATCGCAAGTTAAATATTACTGCAACATGCAAAAGCTACATTACGGTAAATTCACAAAATAAAATTCATTGTGGAAAATATTTTCAAAATGGAATTTTTTTGTACATTTTATACATTTTATACATTTTAGTAATAATGATTTACTTACTGACTTTCGTATTTGCAGTAATGCAATATGTTGCAATATTATTTATTTATTTATTTGTTTGGGTATTTCATAACAGTTACACATAGTGAAAACGGGTATGTTCTGTTTTTCGTAAAGTTTGTAACGCATTAAAGGAAGCAACGGCGACTCCATAAAGCATATATATTGTGGATCAGCTCGACGAGACGTATCGATTTAGCCATGTCCGTATGTCTGTCTGTCCGTCTGTTTGACGCTTTGCGATTCATTCGCTTAGTTTTGAAACTATTTAACTGAAATTTGAAACTTAAGTTTGGTCTTGGGGTTTGTATGGAGAACCAAGGGCCAAGCCCACTTTTAGATAGAGCCCCCACAAAACTCCAATTTTTTGGATATACCGTAAAAGTAGTATTATTTATGAATGTATTCACTTCCAATTGGGTAAAAACACTTTCTTATGAATATCCATTCATCGAATGTCGAAAAGGCCCCATAGCCCAAATTTAAACCAAGCCCATTTTCAGATTTTGTACGAAAATAGGTGTTATTTTTTGATGTATTCATCCAATCTAATATAGTCACCTACTGTGCTCCACCACCTCTTCCGATATGATCAAGAATCAGGCCACTATAAAATATAGCCCTATAAAAAACTAACCTCCGATTTTCTGACATTTTCAAGAAAACATTAATTGGTGGGTATTTAAGCTGGTTCCACCGAAGTTAACGTTCTGTTTTTTTACCTCAAAATTTGATAGTAATATTATGTACTTGAGTGTTATCAGTCCCATACTGATCCTAACTCCAATTTTATCTAAGCCATTGATCCCATCACACTGAAACTCTTTAAAGATTCATGTGATGGGTATTTAAGTTTCGGTTCCACCGAAGCTAACGTTTTTTCTTGTTTTTATTTCATAAAATGTAAATTAAAATGTTTCGCAAATGTTTATAAGGCGAAAGTAATGGAGTTGTTGTTGTTGTTATGTTTTTTTTGTGGACGTAAAGTGCTCAATGGAGTAATTAAAAATAGAATATAGAATACGAAATTGTTTCAGTTTCAATTGAAAAACTCAATTAAATTGAAATTTTTCATTGCTTTTTGATGTTGCATAATTGCGTGTGTACGTTTGTGCATACACAGACGCAAGGAAGGTTTCAAAAAGTTTCATTGTGGCCTGACCTAAAGGCAAGATGAGTAACGCCATACAATAAAAACTACAAGCAAATATATTTTTCACAAAATGGTGTTTCCATTTTCCCCCTTTCTCTCTCTCTCTCGCGAGTACGCGACGCAACTTGGTGCTTGCTCGCAACCATTTCGCTATTTTAAGTTGTGAAACTGAACGAGTTAACAAAGCTCCCATAAGCCTAAACAAAAAAATATAAAACTGGCAATAATTAGAAAAAGGGTACACCTGCATTAAATTCGATATCGACGCCTAAAAAATTCGAAATTCGTTGTTATAAAGTATGCCACCGAATTGCTTTATCATTCGGCATGCTTAAACTTTAAAATCAGATCTTCATTTTTTGTAAAGCACATTCTACGTTATTTGGTGTTAAATACAGAAACGGAAATGCCTTTATACAATTTTAATTAAAGCTTTAAATATGGAACGGCATGTCTTGTTTGATTGTCAGAATCTTATAAATTGAATAACTTTTTTTTTTTCAAAAATAAATACAAATTTTAAACCATCCAAGAAACGGGTCAGCTTAATTTAAGTTTTATTTATTTTTTTTTATTTTTTTTTTTTTTTTTGAGAAAAAAATTATGTTTTGCTGCATTCCGTTTTCAATTATTCATGTTTGTACATTTGAATTAACGTAAAACAGTGAACATTCATACAACGTAGCCCAACCCACAGCGCCCACATGATAAAGTCGGCATTATGCTCTTTGTATGCGGGTCGGGTGACATAGCAGCGCCTGATTTTATGCAACAAAAATAATGAGTCAACATAGTTTCACACTGGCAAGGACGAACGACGTTGAATGAAATGAAGAAAACATATTCAGTAGCTGAATTCATACACAGACGCCACACTTATGTATGTACGAAATGCCTGAAAGCGCATTAAACACATAATTACTCCTCATGCAATACAGTGAGTTAAAAAAAAAAACAATTTTTTTTTTTTGTTTTGAGCATTAAAAAATATATCAAAATAGTTTCAGAAATTAATTTTCATTAAAGCAAAAAATTATAAAGGTGTGCATTTCTGCATACTTAAATAGCTAACTGCCATAAAATGTTTTGCCTATGCATGCAATGTGGTTGTTGTTATTTACAGTTATTCTTGTGCAACGAAAACTAAGCAAAGTGTTTGTGAATACCGCAAAGCTGAACAACTTTTCTACATAGTATATTTTTCGGTGGAAAAAATCAAATGGAACTCTTTTTAAAAGGCAATCAACTTTAACATGAAGCATTAAACAGAGACACATCACCCAGTTAGAGCAGTTTATACACCATATTTAGTTTTCTATGTCAATGTAACGTTTCATTTTTGATGTGTATTTGAGCTTCGGTTCCAACAAAGTTGGCATTTTTTCTTTTCTGTTTTTTTTTTTTCGTTGCTAAATAAATAATAAACTCAGTGAACTTCACAGGCCATGACGGACAAGTGTAGAGTTTCTTTGTATTTCCGCATATTCAGCAGCATTGTCGAAAGCCTGCAGCTGTGTTAAGCATTTTTGTGCTTTTTTATACCCGTCACACATAGTGTTCAAAGGGTATATTTAGTTTGTCGAAAAGTTTGTAACGCATGATAGGAATCACCGTAGGCCCTTTGAAGTCAAATACAGATTAAAGATCAGCTCGATGAGACGCATTTAGCCATGTTCGTAAATCGGGACCTCATGTGTTCAGGTTTAGAACCATGTATAGGCATAAACCCCCATATAAATCAACCCTCAATTTTTAAATTCTTAAAAAAGATTTATTTATGAAGCGATTTGCGTCAAATACGGTCTAAAGACTTCTTATAGCAACCCCATGATTAAAAAAGGACCCATGGTTGAGGTGGGTCCACTAAAAACCCATAGAACAACCGTCAATTTTTAAGTTTTTAAAAAAAAAAAGATTTATTTATGTAGCGATTTTTGTCAAATACAGTTTAAAGACTTTCTAATAGCAACCCATGATTAAAAAGGGTCCCATGGCTCAGGTAGGTCCATTATAGCATATACCTCTCATACAAATCAACCCTCAATTTTTAAGTTCTTATTAGAAACATAATTTATTTATGAACCGATTTGTGTCAAATACGGTTAAAAGATTACTTACAGCAACTTATATTGAGAAAATGGCCCATGGTTCAGGTGGGATCACTATAACATGTAACTCTAATAGAAATTTACCTCTAATTTTTGAGTGTTTGTATTCAAGAAGAGATAGTCTAATCATCGTGTGACGGGTATTTAAGCTTTGGTTTCACAGTTGTCAACGTTCCTTCCTTGTTTTTTTTCTCTTTTTTTTTTTTTTTAAAGAAGAAATTTCGAAACTGTTGAATAATAATGTAGCGAATAAAATCGTGAATGCGCATACGTAAATGGCAACGGAGATGTTGAAGTTGAGTTAAGTATAAAGCGGCGCCTTTAAAAACGTTTTCCATGTTGTTCTGTGCAATTATCCATGTTCAAAAGTTAATAGCGATGACAGCAAAAGAAATTTCGAATTAAATCAGCGTAAAAATGAGTAAATAAATAAATGGATAGATGAATGGATGGATGGATTGGGACGAACGAACGAATAAGCGAAGAAGCACGAGAAGGGCACTTGCAATGACAGCAACAGGAAATTACATTAATTATAAGAAAAGAGAAAAGAAAACTGAAATCGAATAGGCTTAAGTCCGCGCAACATGCAAGTTTGTTGTGAAACTTAATGAAAAATAAATCCAAAAAGGTTTAACCAAAAAACAAAAAAAAAAAAGGCAGCGAGGACGTTCGCTGTTGATCTTGAGAGACATCCACAAGATTGAAATTCCAAATTGTTAACAACAATGCACTGGGCGATCCAAAACCTTAAGTCACAGAATTTAAAACTATCGAACATAATCCGAATGCTTGTTTATTGCAAACCCAAAATATTTTCATACTCATAAAAAAAAAAAAAAAATGTTTAATTAAATTCAAACTATGCGTGTACTACAAAGCGAAAGGAATTTTCAAAAATTAAACGACACATTTTATAGCTCTCCTATCCTTTTATTCGAACGTAATCCGCTTTGTTATTTTCCTTTCTTTGACTGTGATTCAAGGATTCAAAAGAAAACTCAATTCAATTTCCGCTTCATTTACAATGAATTCGATTCATTTTGGTTTTACTTTTTCATTTTTTTTCTTTTGTCACATTTGTCAAGACACATTACAATTTTTTTTTGCTGCTCAATACAAAAAAAAAAGAAGGAAAAATAATCGAAAACAAGAGGAAATGTTTTTTATGAAAGATTGAAACGAAACATCTTTATACTACTCTGACTGAAGTATAATGAAAACTTTTAACAAAAAGAGTGTAGTTTTGTGAAGATAATAAAATATATGTACAATAGATAATTTCTGACCGGTTTGACGAGACTCACCGATAACACTTACTAGAAGAAGAAGAAAAAGATTTTGATTGCCCAAGGCAACATGAAGTAATTCAGCAATGATCTTTAGCAACAGTATGGGTCCTCGTGGTTTTTACCAAACGATCTCGGAGACTTTGAGCAAAAGAATCACCAAACAGTAAACTTAGATTCTTATTCTTCGGATCCTGAAACTCTAATGGGTCATAGGGCGTCTATAGCTGCTCTCCACGCTGAACACAGATTCAAGAAGAACCGTCAAAAATCGGCAATAATAAAATTTCACAAATTTTCCAATGGATATAAAAATAAAATATCATAAAAAATCATTGAATAAACAACTTTTTGTAAATAAAAATGAATTCTTTGAAGCATGACTAACTTGTGTAGCTCTGATTGTACATAACATACTAGTATGTATGTGTACATTTCCGATATTAAATATTTGATGCATTTTTTTCTACACTTTTTCAACTTCTAATCACAAACACCAAAAAGAAAAAACAAAAACAAATTCTTACGAAGTGAAAATTTTAATTGGCAATGCAAAAACTCTTTTAAACTCTCGCTGCCATTGTCATTCTTAGCTAACAATATTCGTCCAAAACAATACCTGAAAAATAACATCAGACAGCAAAAATAATGGCGATGGCGATGGCGATGGCAACTGCAATGGCGTCACTGCTGGTAACTGCTGGGACTGATGTTGCTGTTGCTATATTGCTTTTGCAATACTCGTAGATGATAATGGCTTCGATGGGTACGCCAAAAATTCAATAAAACCAAAACTATGCAAGCGAATAGAAAAAAAAAATGAACAAAAAAAAAAAAAAAAAAAAAAACATTTAACTTCAGAAACACCAAAGTTGTAATAGGCTTCTCATGCATTATTTCAAATAATACACTTTGCTGAAGAATTCATAAAAAGCTTTGTATTACAAATATTTATACAGGCCCAAAACAACGTTGGCTAAAGTGAGAGAGATATACATACATATGCACACAAAGAGAGAAAAACGCTGTTAGATAATTAAGAACGATTATACTTGATTTAAATACATATGAAATCAAACACATAAATTACTTGTTGGTTCTTTTATTATGCATGCAGAGTGTGACTGTACTGAGAAGAAACGTGTTTGAAAGCTTAAATTGAACAAATGAGAGAGAGTGAAGTAGTGGAAAATGATATCTGCTGTCTTACAAATTTGTTCTCGTCGCATGAGTACTTTTGTTTTTTGAATTTTTCTGATATAAGAACGAATGTTCTTGATATAAAAACGCATGTTTTTGTTATAAGAACGAAAGATCTTGACATGAGTACGAATGTTCTTGATATAAAAATGAATTTTTTCGATATTAGAACGTATGTTCTTGATATAAGAACGAAAGTTCTTTATATAAAAGCGTATGTTCTTGATATGAGTACAAATGTTCATGATATGAGTAGCGAATGTTCTTGATATAAGAATGTTATATGACAAAACACATTCCAAAGACCAAGTGAAGTGTATAAATTTAGTTTGTGAAAGGGCAACCATGTAAACTCGTTCAAAATCCGTTAGCCTTTTTTTTCTATTATTCTTCATTTATCCGTCTCTTTTCTCTTTCCCTCTCTCTCTCTCTCTCTCTCTTTGGTTTAGTCTTTTATTTTCAATGCTGCTTCATAAAATGTTTAAGCAAACTGTTCCCAAAAAGCAAAATTTGTGCAATAGCGCCACCGATTTCTTTTTTTTTTTTTTTTTTTCTTTACTTTTTTAATATTTAATTGATTTTTCCGTTTTAAATTTCTGTAGCTAATTCCACTGTAAACATTTGCACAAAGAAAATACGATCAACATCAAAACTGCACAAATATTGAGGGCAATTTAAAATGAGTTTAACAAGGATTTTATTTAAGCTTTATAAAAAAATATATTCAAAAAAGGAAAATAATTTATAAAAATACATAATTATCTATGTGGCAGGTGTCCCTATAAGGCTGTGATAACTCTGAAGAGGAAGGGGCTGATGAGCCCAACTTAAACCTACACAAACTGGTTTTGTGTGACACCCCTGATAACTAAAATTTTCTGGTAAAGCGTAACTAAAGTCGAATTAAAAAATTATTGTCCAAAAATATTTAAACTATAAAACACGCATTCATATGAACTTTTATAAATGTAAGTGCACAAATTTTTATGATCTCTTAACTAAAATGCACAAAATTTCAAAATGGTAAAAAAGTTTTAACATAAAAAAAAAAAAAATATAAAAAAGCGCATTTTTAAACTGAAAATTGTCAACACGCTTTTCTGTCCTTGAATAAAAGTCAACGTGTTAGTTTGAGTATGTGTGTGTGTGTGTATGTGTGTGTGCATATATGCATAGGTGTGTATGTGCATGCAATTCCGCAAAACCATTTTATAAAATGTTTAGGGAAGCTATAAATTTTTACACTTATACCTCAATCTTGTTGAAAATTTTGAACACCGGCAGCGAACCCAACGCAAATACACCGAATTTAAAAAATTTTATAAAAATACTATACACATACTGCTTATTTAACACATATTTGCGCAGTAAAAAGTACTGAAATGGAAACAAGTTCGTAAAAGAATAATCAGCACTAATTGAACATTTCAGTGTGATACACAAAAAAACGATCAAGTGACTGGCAAATGTACCAATTGTACAGGTTCGGTGTTCAAGCGAATATGAACGATTAGTGAAGAGTGAATCACTAATAAATGATCAGTTTCACTATTACGATACACTCAAAATCGCCGATAACTAAACGATGTGCACTGAGAAAGAGGAAAATTGCAAATCACTGTGAAAAAAATCACCAAGAGTGATTTGTTTTCGTCAACAATAGTTTTAAGATAATACATTTCTCATGCACTGTACTGCATGCAAATGTATTCAAGTTTGTATTTGTGTGCTTGCACATTTTTTGAGTCAACCGCAACAATCATGAAGTTGCAATATGCTTGTTTTTTTGAAACTTGTCGTAAATGGGTAAAATGGTTTATAAGTTCTATATGAGAACTTATGTGACACCATAAACCGATCTGATATGGGATATGGCTGAATTTTATATTTCGGTTTTAAAGCCCTATAACTGCCAGTGTATATGGTGTGTACATTAGGGTGGTCCAAAAAAATGTTGTATGCGCTCACCCTCTTGGATTGTTCAAAAATAAGAAGACCGATATATTTTTTTAATCGGATAATATTTGATGGCGCCGCAAAGCCCTTGAAGATTTAGTGTAGAAACCTGAAAAACCTGACCGTTTATGAAGAGAAACATCGTTATACGGCTAAAAAATATTCATTTTCCAGGTTTCTACATTAAATCTACGAAAATGTTATATTTTCCAATATAAAATACATGGGAAACTTCAGGGGCTTTGCGGCACCATTAAATATTATCCAATTAAAAAAAAGAAATATACGGGTCTTTTTACTTTCGATATAGAACAATTTCAGAATAAAACAATAAAACAATTCTAGGAATACAACAATATTTTTGTTTTCAGCTCTAAATCTATTTTATTCACTTAAAGTTTTGTTGTTTACATAAAATTTTTAAGCCTTTATCATCATCAACGTTTTTTGTGCCAGACAGAAGCAAGCAGTTGTGAAGGTTTTCTGTGCAATAACATTGAACGACGCAAGAACGCGCAGTGACAGACGGACAGACAGACAGACGAGCTACAAATTCATCTTTATGTATGTATGTATGTATGTATGTATGGTACAGATACACACACACATAGTAGTAGATGATAGACATTTCAACGGTATAGACAGACAGACAGACAGGATAGATGGATAGATTGAAATACATTGCTGCATAGATGAACTACATAGACGCCATCAATCTAACCAAAGCTGCAGCATTTCAATTTATGCAGATTAGCAGCATATGTAAACCGATGGACAGACAATTGAATAGTTTGATAGAGGTATATGAGCTATACATATGGATATGAATATATGCCTAGGCAGTTAGGATAATAAACGAGAAAATAATTGCTTTGTACTACTAATTTAGTAAAAGCAACCAGAATGTCGGGACTAATAATGGAATAGCAATTCTAAGAACAAAATATTTATTTATATGCATATTTTATACAAAAAACAAAATACATAATCGATTACATATTTAATAATTTAATATTTTTATTTTGTCCTGTGATGTTTATAGTTCTAATCTTTGTGTTTTTATAGGCTAGATCGACCCTATAAAGTATATATATTTTCTGAAGGGCCGTCTGTCTGTCTGCCCGTCCGATATTAATGAAATTTGCAAAGAAGCTCCAATTTCACTAATATTATTATCCTGCGCCGTAGCGAGCCTACTTTTTATGCTCGTTGCTAACATCTTCAGAAAATCGATTTTGATGTGACTTTATGAACATAATTGCTGTCTGAGCTGCATTTCTGAAGCGGATTTAGATCGAGATAGGAAATTCGACGCGTTTCTTTCGTATTCAACAAAAGATACCGAAATTATACCGGATATAGTAAAGCAACTGGAAAATGGTACATATGCGTTCAAGGTTTACTTTCACGATCGTAATTGGTTAGTCGGCGGTGTTCCCGATCAAATCGTTTAAATTGTTTACGCTTCGAAACGCGTCATAATAATTTTGTCACCGAATTTTATGGCATCAGATTGGGGTCGAATGGAATTTTGCCTAGCATGCCAAGCATCAATGGAGGAAAAACGACGAATACAAATCGTTGTAATGTACATGAAGGTTGAATAATTTTAGAAAATCCATGACGAACTGGAAGATAGAAACCATATGTAACTCTATTTATTCTTGTGAAAATTGAGAAAAAAATCGTCAACAAAATCCCGTTATGCATAGTCAAAACCTCACGGTTAAACTAATCCAAAATGCTTGGACATAGCTAATACACAACTCAAATGGTTTTTGTCTGAAATAACAAACAGCGACATCTGCTCACACAATTACACCAACGTTTTACTATAATATTCGACTAAATGTTGTGCGCCATAATAAAATTTTATGGGCCATTGCCAAAAAACAAATGGGGAAAATATTACAGTACAGTGAGCTTTGGAAGCTCACTGTACTGTACTGCTAAATAATTACAGCTAGCTTCCAAAGCTCACTGTACTGTTATTTAGCAGTATAGTGAGCTCACTGTGGTGTGCAGTGAGCTTCCAAAGCTCACTCTGTTAGTTTTCTGTTAATAACATGGGCTGGTAACTTGGTCTAATAACATTCTGTTACGTGACAATGTTACTACAAGACAACTTTTATGGCGGACGCTATTCGAGTGACGAGCAGTGTATATTTCTGGAGATTATTATTTTGTCAGAAAGTAACGCATGTCCGTCTGTCAAATAGCAAGTTTGACATGAAATTCGAAACATAAACTCTTCTCAAGCCTAGACAGTTTAAACCTTACGCCCATTTTTACCCATAGCTCTCGTATGGGGACCTAACTACAACAAAAGAAAATTATAAAATTACACATGAAAAAAAAATTATTTTTATGAACTTCGATTTATATTAAACAAAAATTTAAATTGTCTCGTTTTATAATTTAACAAATTCATGTTTAGATTTTTCTTTTTTTATTTTTTATAATATTTATAATTTTGAACCGCTTGCCAGCCTATTACCGATTGAATGAAAAAAGAAAATTATTTTAATGAATTCTTAAATTGTTTCTTGTACAAAAAAAGTAGTTTACGTCAATTTTTTTAAGTTGCCTAAAATTTTATAAGACTCTCATCTCTTTTTCTTTTAGTATATCTTTTTTTTTTACAAATGAATTATTTATTTTTTTGTTTTTTTTTTTTTTGTTTATCAAATTTGAAATAAAATGTAAAAAAAAATTTCAACTTTTAGACAAACTTTTTTTTTTTTTTTTTTTTGTTTATGTTCGTATTTAGATTATTTATAAAATTAAAACTTATTCAATTCTAAATGGTTATTCGAAAACCTAAAAACTATTTGATATATTGTAAGATTTTCGTACGTTATACAATTTAAACTTTTTTTTTTTTTTTACTTAACGCTAGACTACAAGTTTTTTTAGTCTAATTAATTATAATTATTATTTATATATATATATATATATATATATATATAAAAATGTACTTATGCTTATATGTAGATATATATGCAAAAGCTTATAAAACTAAAGAGCTATTACCGCAGGTTAACATAACCTCACTTACTTTATAGATTTTCTTTTGAAGATATTACAAAAAAAAAAAAACTAAAATAAAATAAAAAATCAATATAAATAATATATATGTATATATACATATACAGACAAAAAGAAAAACTTAAGCTCAGATTTAATAAGCAATGATTGAACTGGTTAATGCCTTATTCACTGGCCATAGCAGCATCTGAGAAATTTATAATAAAGAAAAACTTATTCAATAATATAGATACAAATCAAAATATCTACAGATATGCGTAACCGTGAACCACAATTGTTTGGCATCCCTAAGCGTTTTTTTTAATTTGATACCATAATAATCCAAAAAAAAAGCACTTTAATATTGCAAGATTTTGCTTGATCAGCACTATTAGCTTAAAAATGTATCTCACAATAATGAGCTACTTATTTTAAGTTTACACAATATTTTGTTAAAATAAGTATTCAGATAGATTATGCGTTTGATATCAAATGTAAGATAATTTTTGAAACTTAAAGAAAAGTATAAATTTTGTAGGTGACTAGTTATATTAAAAAAAAAAATGAATTTAGATTAAAATGCATTTTAGCAATGCAAAGCAATTGTGGTTTGCGCTTGTAGATACTAAACAAAATATCTGCAGACTTCAAACTAAAAACTAAATTTTGTATAAAGAAATGAAATAGAAATTTGAACTTGAGACGTTAAATCCGAACAAAAACGTGTTTGTGGCATTGTTTTATGTGTTTTTGTTTAAAGCTTTGGCTGCCGCGAAAATTTCTTCTTTTTTTTTTTGTCGACTTAATTCAGACTAATTGAAATATGTTGCTAAAGTGTTTCATTTTTTGTTTCAAGTCAGCTTTAAGCATCTAAAAAGATTCTGACCATGCAGAAGTCTTAGAAAAAACGCTTGTAACAAAAAACGTTTTGTAAAATATCTCAAGTAGCATGAATAAAGCGCATAAACTATGTAACCGTTGACGACTGGTAGCCAAAACTCTATCAAAGTTAGTGTTTAGTGTATTTTACTGGCCATCTTGTTTTGAATTATTAAATTTAATTGTTAAAATACGCGCAACCAGGCGCTATTTCTATGTTGTTGTTTTGCTATTTCTTTACAAGCGTTGCGCTAACAAAACACCTTTACCCTTCAGAGCATGCTTTTTTTTACGATGTGTCGATAGATTACATGATTGCTTAAATGAGGCATTACACAAATCGCAAATAAAACGCCGTTCTTTGCTATGCACAGCACGATGCAATTCCAAACGTGACATATACTTGAATTTGAGACCGCAAGTTTCATAATCGCAGATATACCAACGTTCACCATCTTCCGATGAGACGGCACTGCTAGCGCTTGCTGTTGTACTATTTGAATCCTTTGGAGGCATGTTGTCATGCTGTTGTTGTTGTTGTTGATGTTGCGCAAGCATTGCTGCCGCTGCTGCAGCGGCCATTACCGATGTTGGTGCAACATTCCCCGCTGCCGCGGCGGCAGCAGCTGCAGCAGCAGCCGCTGCTGCCGATGATGATGAAGTGATACTAAGCGTTGGCATTTGAACAGTTGAGGCATTTGTATGCAATATGTTTGCAGCAGCAACAGCTGCGGCTGCTGCGTGTCCGGGACTGGTATCGCTAGACGTAAAGGCGGCAACTTGTTGTTGTTGCTGTTGTTGTTGTTGTGGCACTGTTGGTGGCGGCGGTGGTGGTACCACAACCTGTTGTGGCAAATGATAAATTGCAGTTGCTGCGCTTGCACTAGTTTGCTGCTGTTGCACATTATCGGGTGCTGTTGGCGGTGGTAATGTTAAATTTGTGGCGGGTTCCAATTTTATATTTATACCAGTCGAATTAACTGTTGCTGATGCTGCTGTTGATATTGCTGTTGTGGTCGTTGTTTGTGTATGCTGCTGCTGTTGCTCATCAATATTATGCAAATCAGAAAAATCTTTACTATCTCGTTGTGTCGGCGTCGTTTGTTGCTGTTGTTGCTGTTGATGCTGTTCATGTAATTCAATAGCCAATTGTTCACGTTGTTGCTGCTGGTGCTGCTGCTGCTGTTGCTCATCATCATATTTGCGATGATACAGCGATAACGTTGGCAATGCAACCAAAGGACTTGCGCTTGTCGTTGCTGTTGTTGCATTATCCACTTCCATACAATAGCTTGTTGTGCTGCGCACCATATTGCCGCTTGCGGCTGGTTCCGTCTGTGCGGCGTGAAAAAATCAAAGAATGTACAAATATTTGAAAATTACAAAAATACAAACAATTTTAATTTATTTATTTATCATATACTCACCTTGGCCAATGCCAGTCCAACGCCGTGCATAAAATTATGTTCATCCTGTATATGTTTCCAGAATTGGTCTTGCGTTTGTAACTCCTCCTGGCAAGTGTGACATACAATCCAGAAGCTATCGCCCGCCAAACAAAATTCACCAAGCTTTGTATATATTTTGTTGTTCTTACTCAATATACGCGGGAAGCCCATTTTCGCTATAAATGGCTTCGCAGCAAATGTAAAAACCACAAGATTCAATTGTAAACGATAAATTTTCTTGCGTGGAAATAATTTTTTGCGCCGTCGTCGTCGCTTGTGTTTTTGTTTATTTTTTCTTTTATTTTTTTCCTAATTCTGCTTTTTTTTATTTTTGACGTCGTTTGCGCTCAGCTGTGCAACGCCAGTGTGAGCGCTTGCGCAAAAAACGCTAAAAATATCCATAAAACCTAAATAATACCAAAAACAGAAAAATCCGTTAAATTTAAAAGTTAAATTTTAATGCGAATTTAAGATAAACATTTAGTTCAATTAAAAAATATAATTAAACATTACTCTATCAATTCCTCTATATCTAGATTTGCTTGACATGAAGCTTGACGTGCAAAATGTTTGATGTGTACAGAGAGCCTCAAATGCGCTCAACTTTTCGTATCGATAGGAATTATCACAACTGTGATATAAAGCAGCGGTTTTCAAAAATTCTTGTAATAATTGTTAAGTAGTATGTCCGGCCAAATATCATTTTACATCGTTGCCCAATAAAATAATAGCAATGTAAGATGTGGCTTTCGTGTTTTAAAGCTTTTGGATTTGTGTTTCAAACTGCTATTTGGCATTGTTACAAACGCAATCGTTGGAAATTGTTCCAGAATACCTCTCATATTTTTTATTTTTAACTGAATTGTCCTTTAGGACAATCGACAAATGCTTAATTGAAAACATTGGCTTTTAAATTAATTAACATCAAAGCTGAGTGTTGGGGTGGTGGAAATTGGGGAGGGTTTGTGGGAGGAGTTCAACTTATTCGATGAGGCAGATGCAGCTGGTGGTCTCTATGTAGGCGGCGGGTGACAGCGCTGTTGTCCAACAGGTTTATGACAAAGGGGTTGCTGTGCCTGTTCAGTCTCTTCAGATAGGCTTTGCCAAACCTGGGGATTTTCTGATGAATCCAAGGGACTCCGAGCTTATTGTGTAAATTCCTAAAGGGTGCGCATTAGAGATTGTGCGGAATACCTTGTTTTGAAATTTCTAGTTCAATTTACAGTTACTATGTTCAAATAGGCTTTAGTATGACCTTATAAATAAGAAGCTTAAGGCGTAACCTCAATGTGAATCTTTTTTTCTCAGAAGCCATAGGTATTTTTTTAAACTAGCATTCAATTTCTTATTGATAAGGTAGGGTCTCCATATCAACCTTCTATTGAGCTCCAAACCTAGGTACTTGGCAGTGTCACTGGTTTGGATAGATGAACGCTTCGAGTTGAACCAGGTGGCATACTCCTCTTCTTAAAGAAAAATTTGTTTGCAAATAATAAGCAATACTTGGTTCTTACTGAAGTTTTGTATTCAACACAACGCGAATCATGGTCATGAGTGCGACATTCAGTGTTGAACATGTTTATTTACGGTGTTGGAAACGGTTTTTTTCCTGACTAGTTTACTCGGTTACTTACTGAATATGGTAGAGCCATTCTAGTGTTTGTAAACGTTTTTTTCTTATACATAAATAAATAATTTTATGACAATACAAAAAAAAAAAAAAAACATTTTATTTATTTTTTTTTCTTTATTTCAAGAAATATTTTATTTCACATTGAAGATCATCATAATTTACTAGTTGTATTTTCTCTGTGTATTTTTGTGTTTACATTTTTTTTTTTCACATTTAGTTTGTTTATTACAAAACGTATATAAGTTCTTCTATATTCTTAATTGTTTTTTTTAAACATTATTCTCGTGAATTGAGAGAAAAGATAGAGAAAGTGTGAGCGATTGAAGATCAAAAAAAAAAAAAAAAATATGTATCAAAAACGTTCTTTTATAAAAAAAAAATTTTAACTTGTCTTTGATTTTTTATCTTTTCGATTTTTATAAAATATAAAAATGGTGCCGAAAAAAAATTTAATTTACAAATTAATGGTAAATATATACTAATACAATTCAAAATAATTATTTAAGTAAAAAAAATGGCAGCAATTGAATTTGTGTTTTACAAAATGTAAAAATAATTATTAAATTATTTAATATTCAAGCGCAATTTTTTTCAAACTAAAAAATTTAAAAATTATTAATTATTTAACAAACTTTTAAAGAAATAATTTTTTTTGTTTATGCTACCGTATCAATAAAAAATTTAAGTTTTGTGAAAATTCAAGGAACTTGGATGAGATTTCTTTTTATAAATTCTCGGTTCCAATAATTTAAATGAAAAGCAAGATAGGGTTTAGTCGCCTCCAATAATTGTTGCTGCTGATACTTTTAAAAGAAGCCTTTAATTTTGTTTTTTTTTTTACACTAGAAAAAGATTAAAATTAATTTTTCAAAATTAATTTAAAGTATTTAAAGATTACCTTGTAATCTTTTTTTTTTTTGTTTTATTTTTACTGAATTTTTAATTATTTTCATTAAAAAAAAAACAAATATTTTAATTATAAATAAAAAATTGCGCAGAATATTGAAAACTGCCTTAAAAACTTAAATACAGTGCGCATCTAAGAATGACAAAGACAGTAAAAATAGCGATAGAGATGACAATAGTATCTCTATGCATGTTTTTTTGTTCTGGCTTAGACAGCAGTAGCGAGGAGTATAGTGAGTTGCATGTTTTTCTTAGCAGTATTTAACGCATGCGTGCAAGCAGGATAACGCTAGAGTGCAGTGCAATAGAATAGAACGGTAAATAGGCGAACAGTGTTCAAAATTATGTGAATGTGTCTCTGTGTGTGTGTGTGTGTGTGTGTGTATGTATGTGCAGTTTATTTCTCTGCGACATTTTTGGAAATATCTTTTTTTTTGGTTATTTTTAATAGCAAAAGTGCACAAATAATTTTTTTTTTCCTTTTTCTTTTTTTTTTCTTTACAAATATTTAATTGCAAAATACATATATAAATTCGAAAAATATACAATATATATGTATGTATGTTTGTAAGTGTGTGTGTTATATAATACATGCACTACTTTTTTTCACTTTTTTTGTTTGTTTTGCTGCAATAAAAAAAAAACAAGTTTTCTTTTTATTATTCAATTATTTAAATTTAAAGATGAGCGAGAGCAAGAGAGAAATACACAGTTTTATACATACGCATTGATTTAATTAAAAAGAGAGAAAGAGAAAGAAAGTAGAAAAATGAACAGTACACATACATATATATATATAAGTACACTGAAAAAAATTCTATGCAGCGTGATTTTTCATTCGCTTGCAAGCGATTTTTCTTTTTACGATACATTTTCGTTATAATTTTTTTTTTTATACATTTATAATATTTTTGGTTTACATTTATTTGAATTTTTTTCTTTCTTTTTAGTAGTTGTGGATGGAAATGTTTTTTTTTTCAATATTTTATGTTTGGTAATACTCTTTGCATGCCATATTTTTTAATGTCGTAGCTTATTTATATTGTTTTTTTTAATATACAAAAAAAAAAAAATTATTTCACATTTTAATCGATATGTAAAGCCATATGTGTTCAGAGCGTACAGTTATATATTTATAATATGTAAATGTTTAATAAGTAATCGCGCTCAAAAAACCGGATGGACCCAATGGGTTTTCAAGAAATTCCAGCTAATACAATATGTCATTAAAAAAGACTTACTCATTTTGCCATGTTTTTTTAGATAAGATATAATATAAAAACAAAAAAAAAAAAAACTGTGCCTGGCTTCGGACATTTGAATTAATTGAAAATACTTTTCCTTTTATTTTTGTTTGAATATTTTTTATAGCAAAAGAAAAATGGAATCCCTACACTACCATCAAGTTTAGTGTACTGCGAGGTCTTTACAATTTCATAATTATCTCACTTTTTCCCCTTCATTCTTTTCCATCTTCCAAAATAAGCACATTCATCACATAAATAGATTCCAATACTGAAAATTGTATCGAAAAAAAAAAAAATTGCTTATAAACTAAAATCACATGTAAAGAGTATTTAAGCTTCGATTCTGGCCGAAGTTGACAAATTATTTCCCATTTGGTTTTTAAAGTACACAAAAATTCTATGCACTTTTAGATACGTTTTGTTGTTTTTTTTTTTTTTTTTTTTGTGTCATACATTGAAAATGTTTTCATACTCTTCACACTTCAACCCGAAAGAAGTTGTCAATGTCATTCAGCACTAGCGGACGGACATGTTGAAATATTCAAGAAAAAAGTCTGTCTGTGTGATTGAACTCCTTCTAACGGTTTTCGGTTGGGAAGAACACTGACAGCACTCGATGGTGTTAATGAAACTAGATTAGCGCTGGAACAAGTATCGATATTTTTTAATATTGGTCTTTCGATATTTTGTTTTAATGCTATGAAAATAATCGATATACACATATCTATGTGGTGATAGCCTTTTTTTTTTATTGTAAAATGTTTGATCTCGACGACTGCAGCAAAATAATCGGGTTTTTTTAATGTATCGATAAACATATTTTAAATCTAGTCTGTTAGTTTTCAACTTATATCTTTTTTTACCCTGTATTTTTATGTATTCATGTGAAGAGTATGAAAAAAGCTTCGTTTTTTATAACGATGCTAAATATGTTTTTCTTAATTTTTTTTTTCCATTTATTTTAATACGAATATGCATCGAGACTTAAAATATGCTGTTCATAAAAATCAATTTGCTCTCTTTCTTTCTTTCTTTAATAATGTCTCGCACACTGAAATATATAGTATGTATATTTTCTTATTTTGTTTTTTTGGTTTATTTTTTTTTTTTTTTTGCAAATATAGAGATTTTACATCTAATAAAATTGTGTGATTTCTTTTTCTTCTATAATTTTCTTGCACTTTTCATTTTCATTTTTTGGGTTTGGTTTTCGCATTCAATTTTTTTTTTTCTTATTAATTACAGTTTTCGCTTACAAAAAATCCTTACTCATTTTTTTCTTTTTTTTTTTTAAAAGAATTATCTCATTCCAAATAAGTTTGTAGCATATGCTTCTTATATATTCTTTTTTAAGTGTACAAATTCTGTGTAAATCTTTTATTTTGTGTTTTTTTTTTTTAGTATAAATTTTGCCCAAATTTTTTTTAGGCTTATTATTAATCTGTTTTTTTTTTTTTTTTAATTAAAAATTTTACTAAAAAAAAATAAATTATGAAATCAATTTTTTTGTTTTTTTATTTAAAAAAAAAAATTATAATTTACAATAATATTTTCTAGTTTAATTAAGATTTCAATACTTTCAAATTTTTTCAATGCTGCAAACATATATTTTAAAGCAGAATCAATTTAAAACTAATTTAATTAGCCTTTTAGTTAATTAAGCTTTTTTTTTTTTTTGTTACAAAATTTACAAGTATGTTCACTACTACATAATATGGAATTAGTATTATTTTTGTATTTTTCACACATTTTTTTTAAAGAGTTTAGAAGTCATAAACATTTTATTATTTTATAATTCTGATGATACTAATAAAATAGTTGTAATTGTATATTTTATCGAAAAAAAAAAAAAAATGGGAACATTTAAAGACTACCTTTGGGAGCCTTATTAAATGCTTTTATTTTATACTAGAGCACACCATAAGGCTCCGAAAATACTATGAACCACCTGAAAATTCTGCCAATTAGTATCAGTGTTGCACAGTGTACCCATGTGTACTGGGTACACTGTGCCATCTGTCTGTAATACAATATGAATTCTTATTTAGGTAAATAAATTTTGTAAACATTTTTTTTTTTATAAAATATACTACCCCCCCCCCATGAAAAAAGGCTATTACAGTGAAAAATTCCACACGCAAACAACTTTCATAATCGAATAAAATCTAAAAGATTGCGGTTATTTTTCGGTTTCCCGAAAAAAAAAACTTTAGAACTTATTTGAATTTCGTTAGTACCGATATTAATAAAAGGTTTTAAGAAAATTGCATGACTTTTATAGAGCATTATTTTAATTATATAAGCAAGTTTGCGTTATGAAAGTTATACTGTATTAAAAATAAAAAAACTATAAACTCTGTGTGAAAAATATAAAAAAAAAAATAATATTTTTTTAACATGTTTGGTTTTTTTTTTTTCTTTTATTTTTTTTTTTATAATTTAAAATTATAAACTAAACTTAATGTGTAACAAAACAAATTCTCTTTTAAATAAAATTATGTGTAAATTAAGCTGGTTTGTAGCCGTTCGCTTGTGTGACTCAATTTAAGTAAACTTGCACAATAATTGAGTAGCAATAGTATAAATAAAAGAAAAAAAAATTCTTTTTTTTTCTTTCTTTATGCTTCACGTCAAAAATTTAATTTCTGTACAGCTGTACGCTATGCATGTGAAAGAGCGAGACGACAACTGTATTTTGCGTGAAAGTGTAAGCATTAATTTGAGTCTTATAAATGATTGACGTGAAAATCATCTTTCTAATGCAAAAATACTTAATATTCTTGTAGTACTTTGGGGTTTTTTTTTTTTTTTAAATAATTTTTTTCTTTATTAAATTTGTTTTTTGTTTTTTTTTTTTTATTATGCATGTTTAACCACAACATTATACTAATCTTGTACCAACAAATACTCTACATATAACAATTACAATAATATTACCAACAAGCTCAAAAACCAGTATGATATACATAATTTTAAATAGAAAATAATCAATGAATTTTATTTAACATAAAAATATTGAACAATAATAACAATTTTTTTTGGTTTTTTAAATAAATACATCATTCACATCGTTTTTCAAGTTATCGGTTTTAGTTTTTACGTTTGCCAATTAAAATACAAATAAATTGTGTTGTCGTCGTCTTCATTAACAAAATAAAATAAATGAATATAAAAAACAATTGTTTACATTAAAGTTAATAATTATATGCTTTTAACCCAATTTATGTTATATGTTTAACTCAATTTTTTTTGTTGTTTGTTGTAAAGGAATTGTTTGTTTTTATATTAATATTTTTTCAAATTGTTGTTGTTGTTATTTTTTTTTTTTGTATATTTGTCAACATACATACACATCCTCATATGCTTGCGTGTTGTTGGTGTTTTGTATGCGTTAATTTTGTTTTTCCATTTTAAAACATTTTCCATGGAACAATTTGAAAAATATGCTTTCGTATATTTCATATATTTGCCGCAGTCTGTGGTTGTTGTTGTTGTATCTGTTGTATTATCGTCATCATTGGCATTATTATTTTTATTAAACGTTTTTGTTATTGTAAATTTGTTGTGGTTGTTGTTGTATGATTTTCATTCTTGTATATTGCAAATATGGTCGTTCGTAGTTATTAAATTTGTTGTTGTATACTCCCACATACATGTTCCTTTTATTTTGCATTTCTTTTTAATTTATTTATTTTTTTTTTTTTTCATTTATACTATTATTACTTTTTCTCCTTGCTGCGCAACATCAAATTTTTTTTTTGCTTTTTTAGTTTAAATTTTTTTTTCTTTTGTTTTTTAAAGTTTTTTTTTTTTTTTTTTTTTGTATAAATTTTTTTTTGTGGTTTTTTATTTGTTGTTGTTGTTTTAAGTTATTTAACCGCTCTTAAACAAAAGAATGGCCACTTGACCCAAGTAGAAGTAGATAAAATGACGTGTCTCATGTGTGACATAGGAGCCAAAGTTACGTCCGACAATGCAATGCCAAGTTGGATTGTATTTCTTGTCGAACTCTTTTTTAATGTAGGCTGCAATGTCCTGTAATGAAAAATAAAATGAATATTTTAAAATTTATTACAAGATTTTATTGAATTTATTGAAAAAAAAAAAAATTATGTTCAGTATATGAAGGTGTTAGTGTTGGCAAAAAAAAAAAACTTTCGGTGATTTTTTCACAGCGATTTAAAAATCACACTGTGACTGAAAGTAGTGATTTTCGATTATCTTGTTCCTCAGTGAACATTTTCCGCTAACGGCGATTTTGTGTATCATTCTTTGCGAACAGTGAAACTGTTTATTTATCAGTGATTGGTACTATTATCACTCTTCGCGAGCAATGAATCAAAACAAAGTCGGTTTGTTATATTGATTTATCGAAACGGTTAAGTTATGGCGATTTTGTGTATCATTCTTCTCAAACAGTGAACCTGTTCAGTAATCACTGATTGTTTTTTCACGAACTGCGATTTTATCACTGTTTGCAGTATCTGCGATTTTTAAATCGCAGTCGCAAATCGAGCAAAAGAGAATTTGTTTTTCTTTTTTACCTCATGTTCGCGTATATATGTAAATATGACTGATCAGCACGATGAGACTAATCGATCTAGTTATGTTCGAATTTCTGTAACGATGCGATTCATTCGCTCAATTTTCAAAATATTGAGCTGAAACTCGAAACTAAAGCTTTTCTTGGTCCTAAATAAAATGACATTTTATTACAATTTGACAAAAGTCTGTTCATATTTTTTTCGTTTTATTTATTTTATTTATAAATTGTCAAACTTTCAATTAGATTACAAATTCATTTTATTTTATTTTTTTATGCAGTTCATTTGAGTTCATTTTCAATAAAATTCTATTAAAATGCGCCGCCCGCTATTATAAAAATTTTTTTATTTTTTATTTTTTTTTATTTTATTTCAGCTGAACATTTCAATGTTTAATCAATATAAATATAATCAACGTTTTATTTCGTGTCCTATCCAATGGCAGCCGGTCTTTCTATATGATACACAACAACGATTACCTTCTTCTCTGACGTGTTTGAAGTTACATACGCCGTATCGCTTACATTGCGTGCGTCGTCGTGTACACATTTTCAGTTTCATTTTTATAATTTTTTTTTCTTTTTGGGTTGTCTATAAAATTGCTTTTTTCATTATGCGCCGCCAATATTGACAGCGTACATGATTTTGGCGGACGTTCTTTGCAGCACATATCAATGGCAAATAAAATGAACAATCAAGCAAAAAATAATAATAATAAAATAATAACGAAAACTGTTTTACTGTTTACACTAGACACGCCACGCCCACAATAGTTCATATACTCGAACTAGAATTTGGGATTTTGATTCGAATTGAGTTCCCCATTCTAATGCAGAGCAGTGTTATCAATAATGGCATTAAAAGCTTCTCGCAAATGGGGGTTGTCTTCCACTCAAACTCAAATTGGAACACAATGTTGTAGGTTCATATAAAAAAAAGTAGTAGTTTTTAAAGTCAGAAAGACGAGGGATGCAACGAAAAAAAAATAATTGCTCTTAAATAAACATTTACGTTTGATCCAGCCATGTACCGAAAAGTTTTGTTTCAAGATCATAAATAATTTGTATGCTTCTAAATAAAAGTAAAAGTAGTAAAAAAATCTTCAAAATTAGTTTTGAGTAAAAAAAAAACTTTACATAAAATATTTGAATATTTTTGTATACAAAAAAAAAAAAAAAATAAAGTATGACACACAAAAAAAAATTGTATTTGAATAAACTTTTGAGGGTCGTCATCTGCTTTCTTTGTCAAACGTAACCAAAGTGAATTATTTACTTTGAATAAATTTCAAGTCGAGTCTATATGAAAATCGTTTAAATGCCAACAGTGTGTCATACTATTTTATATAGAATATTTTTTCTGCATTACTGCAACTACTACTTCAGATTATTATTGATGTCTGACACGCAACTGAATCCTATAAAAATATATATATTATATACTATATATATAAAGTAGATGTAGCAAACAGTTTGAAATAGTCAAACACACCCTTTCTACTCAAAAAAAAAAAAAATGCCATTTACCAAATATGTAACACAAGCTAAAAAGCAAATCAAACTGTATGCGTAGTTATTGTTTTCTTCAAAATCTTTCTATTAAGGTCAGTGGGTTAAGTTTATTACTTGATATGACTAAAACAAGAAAAAACGTTAACTTCGGTAGAACCAAAGCTCAAATATACACCACACGAAACTTTAATCATTCTCTTGAAAAATTAAAAAAAATGGAAGGTAAGTTTGTATGGGGTCTATATGGTTTATAGCGTCTCCGATCCTTGTCATATCGGTAGCATATTCATACGATAACAGTAGAACTGATTTTACGCAGATTGGAGTGAATATATACATAGATAAGAACTATTTTCATACAAAATATGAAAAATGGGCGCTAGGTTCGTATGGGGGCCATATCAAAAAATGGGCGTGGCACCTTTCTTTTGATTTTGGATGCCATTAGAAGTGATTTTAGCCTATTTGTAGTTAATACATTCATAAATAGTATCCATTTTCATACAAAAAATCTAAAAAAAGGTATGTTTGTATGGGTGGGCTATACCAAAAAATGGGCGTGGCACTTTCATATTCAAACTTGAACAGGTCGTTGTCGAGAAAAGCTTAAGCTTCAAATTTCAGCTAAGTATCTCCAATATCAAAAGAAAGCTACCACGCCCATTTTTAGGTATAGGCCCCATACAAACCTAGTTGTCCATTTTTGAGTTTTTTTATGAAAATAGATCTTATTATATTTAATAGAAGCTACGTTTTACAATATTTTATAACATGTACCATAAGAATTCGCTGGAATAACGTAAGAACAAGTTTCAAATAAATTCGTTGGAATATTGGTAACGACGCTTATACGTAAGAGGAAACATTGTCTACGTGGTGGTGTATAAAATGCAATAGAAAAAAATATAAGAAATATTTTTTAGAACAAAAAAGAAATAGCAAAAGAGTAGCAATGGACAATTTCCACATAGCTTCAACATTGTTAGTCGTGCTGTGACATTGTCCTTGGTTAAACGCATTCAACTGCTGCTCTGCTGTATGTGTATGTTGGCCCCCCTCCCCTTATAATATGTATGCATGTATGTATTTGAAAATGTTGCCATATACGTTAGGTATAAATATCGTTAATGATATTGTTCTTGCGGGTATTGTTATAGTTCTGACCGTGGTTATCAACAATGACCTTAACCATATTCATAGTTGCTGCCTCTTTTGCTTTTGTCCCTTTTATTTATTTTTTATTTACTTTACTTTGCTGCTTTGCTTTTTTTTCTTTTTTTTTTTTTGTGGTGATTTCGCTTGAACAATTTGCCATTATGCCTATTTTCCTATACATTTTGATCCCCTTCTTGTTGTTGCCTTCCTCATTTAATGTTCTCTTTTGTTTTTTGTTTTTTTTTTTTAACATAATCTGCATTAATCACAGCAATTATTCCAATTATTTACATTTCTAATTGGCTTTTCTTATTTGACTTTTTTCGCATAAAAAGCCTAGTTTCAAAGTCATGGCACTTTTTGCTTTACAGTTGATGTGCAATGACTTATAATAATTTTGTAACAAGATTTTGATATGAGGAAAAAAAAAGTGAAAACCACAATTTACTTTAGCTAAAGAGATGCAAAAATGATCAACATTGAACTCGAATGGGCTGCCAACTGCTTTGTTGTTTTTGTATATAAATGGGCAATTGGCACTTTTCCCTTCATGCACACTTTCGTTGCTGCTAGAAGAAATATAAACATTCAGTCTGGTCCTTCCGACTGTGAAATTTGATACAACAAAATAACTGAAAATTGAATTAAGAATGCAGCACACACACACACACACACAACCAAGTAAAATTCTCTACGAAATTTTAATTTAATTTTACTACATTTAAATGGACGTTATCTACATATTTTTGCTCCTAGTCAATTTAGTTTTAAAAGCAAACTGTGTAGTCGGCGTCTGAGAGAATTTAATGTTCATATTAAAGTGCATATAGAGTCTTAAAGGTGTGCACAGCATTGTACTCTAATATATTTTCGATATTTTGTAATTTGTTATCGTTTGCTGTCGGCTAAAATTATTATTTAAATTTTAGAACACTGTCATCTGAAAATCATGAAAGACATTTGAAAGCGAGAAACTTTCGCAACTGCATAAAGAAGAAAAAACACTTGAATTGGTATTTAAAACAGTGGAAAAAACTTTGGGGAAACGGATGGATCCTAATTGTTTTGTATGGTAGTTTAGAATATACATCTAGATTAACCCGAAAAGAAATCAAACGTAACTGTACGACAGTGCCATGTTTTTGAGATTTTTAATAGTTAATTTTAAAAATAGTTTCCCAAATGGTTTCGCTTTCTTCTGCCCAACCGGCCCCGCCTGCTTTGACTCAACCCTATTCACCTATTCACTCTTTAGTTAAATCGGTTTTACTCAATGCGCCGGAAGTTTCAAAGAATTTCCGTTTGGTTAAACTTTTCTTTCAATTGATACGACGACAACGAGGACGAAGTAAAGGAGAAGGATGTTGGCGCGAGCGAATGCTGCCGCCGACGTAAGTCAATAATTTTTCTTTTTGAGGTCATATTTGGGGTTACCCATAGTGACAACAGTTTAGTTTGTTGTATAGTTTGTATGTATATAATTTAATTTTCGCTACAGTTTTTGTTTTTGTTATTTTAATTTACGCTGTCAGTCAAAACAATTCGCATTCATGTAACTGAAATCGTTAAATAAAAATATGTGGAAAAGAAAAATAACACGCACTCGAGTGTATAGAAGACTACAAGATACCCTTCTTCTCTCTGTTTATAATTTAACTATAACAAAAATAATAGCTTTATCTGTCTCAGAAATAACGCAAGATTTGCAGTAAAGTGCTGGCAACTCTTAAAAAATAATAACAATTTGAAATGGAGCTTGACACGATAGCATATTTTAGGGTTGCCACCAACACTTTACGTCAAACCTTGCGTAAATTCTGGAATACCCTCTGTAGCTAATATTTTTTTTTTTATAAATAAAAGAACGATTTAGAGATTTTTCAAAAATGAGAACGGACAAGTATATATTTCGGTAAAACTTTTGATGTGCTTTTTTACATATCAGCAACTCCCAATGGAAAAAATATTCTAACAAACTTTTCTGACAGTTTGCTGCTTTGGTTTACTGCCTAACAGAGCCTCGCCCGCCATTTTTGGATTTTTGGGAGCAGACGACGCACGAAATTATAAACAATTAATTTATAAGTGCCGTGTACCTTTCATTTATTTATTTATTCAATTTTTTTCCCTTTGTTTTTTTTTTTTTTTTTTTGGGCCAACTTATGCACAGCATTTCAGCGTAGCGCATTTAAAATTTATATGCAGCAACTGTTTTAGTGATTTTATTTTGCGTGGCAAACTTCCCATGACGACAACAAGTGCGACGCGACGCGTGATTTATTTGCTTTTGTTTTAGTCTAAACAAGTTCTCATATACAAATTCTTGTAGCTTTTAATTTAATATGAATGAAATATGTGTTAAATACAGCAAAATATAAATTCAGAGCCTGCTACATACATACACACACACACAGACCACTTCATATAATGTTCAAAATAAATTATACACCATAAACATTGTTGCTTGCTTTCACTAAGTTTCATGTAGCTATTTAATTTGAAGCTTTGCGCAACAATTGGTTTCTATTTTCTCTATAATGACTGACAGACAGACAGACTGACTGTCAAGCCTTCTATGTCATTGAATTTGTCATAATTCGTTGCGTGTATTTGTTCTGTTGTAATTTTGACATTAATTTCTATCATTTTTTTTATTTTATAAAACGGAAACGTTTTGGAGAAAAGTGAGTATTAAATAGAACCCATTCCATGAAGTGGCTGAGAAATTTCTAATCAAATTTCTTTCTCAAACGATGCGTCTGGACAATTTTGTCTGCAATTTCAAATATTGCTGTGCTCTAGCGCCTAAATGTATACTATAAATGTTGGTTATTATCTTGTTAAGAGATTTGTAGAGTCGCTTGATTATCAAAATTCGATGCAAAAACGCCTTGCAGGTCTCTCGGTTGCATTTCAGAGGAGCGTTTATTCTCCAAGTTACTTCTAGCAATTTCATAATTTTCCTTTGAAGAATAGAAAAATTATGAGCTTTATTTGCATTGAATAAAAAAAAAACTATTTTAATTATCGTTTCCCACAGTCTTTTCATTATATCGCTTAGAAATATTAATTAAATTCTATTCTATTAAATTTAATTTTTATTTTTTTAACTACCAAACTACTTTCTCTGTTTTGCTTCAATTTTTGTTTGTTCTTTAAATAGCCCGGAAAGTATGAGCTTTCTAAGAATTTTCATGGAATTTCAATATTTATCGTTTTTTTTTTTTTTTTAATTTGAAGCACTCAGCAACGTTAAATATTTATAACTCTGCTGCTGCTCTCGTCTTATATCTCAAAAGCGATTTGCTTGCATTAAGCTTCAGAAAAATGTATAAATAAAAAAAAAAAAAAAAAACAGAAAATAAAGCTCAAGTTAAGACAGAAAGTGGCTATGCTGGCTGTATAAACAGTTAAAAACATATTTATACGACGACCAACGTGGACCATTCAAGCAGAGACAACAGCAGCAAGCAAGCAAGCACAAATTCTAATTAAATTTATTTATAATTTCATCATCTTCAACTAAAGTTGACATCAATCCCAAACATACATAATTATTTTGTCTTTAAGAAACGGACGGACGGATGCTCGATTTGGATTCGCTAGTTGAAAATATTGTGTGTGTGATTTTAGGCGCAACAGCAACAGTGGTATAACGGTAGAAATATATATAGTATAAGGTAAATATACATCATTCTTGCATTTATTTTTAAATTTATTTATATTTCAAAATGAAAAACAGTAAAATGATATATATACATCATAGCAAGCAGGCAGATAGATAGGCAAGCTACAATCTAATTGAATTGTAATAAAAGAAAGCACATAATTTTACTGGGATAAATACAAAGTACGAAATGTACAACAAAGTCTGTTATTATTTTGTATTATGTTTCGTTTAAGATGGACATAAATGAAAATAATAAATGAAATATGATACTGCATAAATTTCTGATTGATACTGAGTCCGTCCGTTAAGGTCTTTAATACCACCTAAACAGAATTTAATATTTGGGGACAAAGGGTTGTCGTCAAAATGTTTGGAGTGTTTTTTTTTTTAGGCTAAAAAATACCAAACTTTACGATTTGATGTGGTAACACAAAATAATTTCTATATTAACCCTTTTTTTTGATGAATTGAACAGAAAATGGGAACAGGGGAGTTGGTACAGCAATGAACAAAAACGAGTCTTTAAAATTATTTGGAATCAGTGAGGCAGGCAGCAAATAACTATAGCTTTTCTTTAAATATAAAAATTTAATACACACATTTTTTGTCATGAACTGATTTTATATTTTGAGTCACACTTTAATAAACTTGCAAAATACTGCAACTTTATACATGTGTAGGGTATACATACAAATATATATATATGTATATATAGTATATTGTACATATATAAACGAAATGAACTCACGCCATATTTATTATGCAATAACAATAATAGCAGCAATCGAACCCAAAGAATGCCCAAATGACTGCCTAACTATCTATCTATCTGTCTCTCTATGGATACTGTATCTATGTGAGTGAATGTGTAGCGTCGTGTATGTATCTACGTGTGCGTCTGTATGTGGTGTGTGTGTACGCGCCATATTTATTTATATACAACGACGGCAACCAATAACAACAAATAAATGCCTTAAATGCCAACAAAGACAACGACGACGACGACGAGAACGGCAACGACAACAATAACGACAAAAACAAATAGTAAATTTAACAAAAATTCGTTGTGGCATACTTTTTAGGCACTAAAGCAAGCTAGTACATATTGTACAAAAAAAAAAAAATCATATATTGCTATACTATATATAGGCAAACAAAGTAAAGTTCAATTCAAAAACTCGAACGCTTTTCTGCGCCATTTTTTACTTTGAGAAATCAGAACAAATTGATAAATCGACTTTTTCAATTTATTTGAAGTGATTTTTAACCAAAATCACAACAGACAATACTATGAAAATATAATCGTTAATAAAAAACAAAAAATATTCCACGTTTAAAATGAAATCTACAAAATCATTCGTAAAAAAAAGCTACGAAATATTTCGTACATTGTACAAAATGTAAATAATGTGTTATCTACTTTTTGTCTAGTTAAGTTTCGTTTAGTTAGGAAATTATATTGTTGCATACCACCACACTACACTACCCCACAGTCCACTCTATCATAAATTTACTGCCCTTCAACTATACACATTCCCGTAAGTCTTCAACGAGCAAAAGTGCCTGTATGCATTGTGGCTTTTTTTCAAGGCCTAATGCTGCTGCCGCCGCTGCTGTTACTCATGCGTTCGTTTGCTTGACCATGAAAAATTTTGCACAAATACAAAAACAGCTTAATTTTCCATTTGTTATCAACAATTCACTAGTTATGAGCGCCTTAATGAATTATTGATTTAATTAAAATTTTCATCAAAATAAATTTTCAAGCAGTACTAACATGAGTTAATTATATATGAAACTACCCTCTCTCTCTCTCTCTCGCACATATCATATGAGCTAATCCTGCAGTATACAATCGTACGCTTACTTTTTAATCCTAAGTAATACAATATAAAGTTTATACATTAAAATGTAGATTTTGATTTTTTATTATAATTTCTTGGATTTGAATATTCCAAATTTTTACTCTTTTTTTTCAACATGAATTTTTAAAATGAAGAGAAGAAATGGCTGGCCAGGTGCGAATGTATGTAACAGACAGAAGAAGGCAAGATAGACCATATAAAGTATAGGTACATATTCTTGATCAGCATTGGAAGGGGAGTCGAACTAGCTATGTCTGTCTGTCTGTCCGTCCGTCTGTCCTGCTGTCTGCCGTATGAGAGAGATTATCTCGGAGACAATAAGAGATTATGCCACTATATTTGAAACTTAGACTCTCCTGTATCGTCCCAATAAAAGTCCCATGTGTAGGACCAACAAAATTTTAGGTATAGCCCCCATACAAAGATATACCCGATTTTTTAATGAAAATTCAATTCAATGAGACATGGTAGTAAAATAGAACCGATCCTAAGGTTCATAGATTGGGTACAGGGTATCTTGCAGTCGACTTCAGCGTTCTTCTTGTTGTTACTAAATTAGGAAGAGATAACTGCGGAGTATGTCACCTGATATAATTGCATCATGGGCCGGCCCACTTGGGATAAGCACAAATCAATCTCTGTCCAATCTTCATTTCTTCTCCTTTCATTTTTGCCATTCATTTATCAATTATTGTTGGTTTCTCTTAACAGTTTGCGCGTCGCTTTTTAATTCATTTATGTACACAATTTTCGCTTATATTCGCATCATTTGTTGTGCATTCAGTGTAGGCGTTGTTGCACAGCAATGATTTCCTTTTTTTTTTTCTTCATACAAACCAGCGCATACACCCACGCTGCTCATACATATACACACACACACACATATACAAAAATATTTACAAATATAGAATTTATGCTTGCTGCTACTACCTCCTTTGTTGCTTTTGTTGCTGCTGTTGCTTGTATCCAATTATTGATTATTTCATTATTTACCCTGACATTGCTTGTTTGTGCTTCGACGATGACGATGACGACGACGACGAAACGCACTCTTTTGTGTATGTATGCCTATTTTCCTTTACTTTTCTCTTCTCTTCCGTCGTCTCGACTACAGATCCATTCCATAAAAAAAAACATAACCAATACATCTTTACATACTTTATGCGACATTAACTTTATTACAGATACTGTCAGGCAATATTCATCCATCTATCCATCCATTCAACCATCCATCCATCCATCCACTAGTTCAAAAATACATACTATATAACTAAGCAAATATTTCTTGCTCTATTAATTATTATCTTATTTATTCATTCATTCATTTGATGAGACATAAATAAAAGGCTATTGATGGTCCTTCACATATTATAAGAGAGTAGCTTATAAAGTACATAATTGGCAGCATCATCAATTATAACAAATTAATATGTTACTAAGGGCTTGTATAAAAGAAGCGAAGTACAAGTAAATTCCTCCAATTTTTCTTCTGGAAAAACATTCTTCTAGTAGTAAAGTAAATATATTTATTTAAAAAAAAAAAAAATTTAATAATTAATAAATAACTAAAACACTGCCTTAATATGCAATACATTGGGGAATTATCAATTACAACATTTAGACTATCCCGTATACATTATGTTGTGTACTCTACCATCGAATATTTGAATGTATGCATTAACTTTCTCGTAGTTCCCTAATGGAAAATATACTTTTCCATTAGCATATCCGTCCGTCCGTCCGATGCAAGAATTGCTTCTGTGTTTGTGGTTTTCAATGGTATTTTTCATTCAATTGACCATTTAAGCGTGTAGTAGCAACACAAGCAAGGTAGAGCATACACATAATATACAATCGGTATTATCTATCTGTAAATTCAAAGATATATATACTATATATTGCATTTTATCTCCTGTTGCGCCTGTTGCGGTTGCCATTGCTACAATACATTCTTCTTTCTATTGTGCTGGCTACTAAAGCTATTGACAATGGCAGTACTATATGACAGCATCTACACACACACACACACATTTCAAAATAAGATTTTGCATTTGTCGACAACGTTTTGTTTGATTGAATTCCATTTATGAATGTTCTTTGAATAAAATCAAGACGACAATCGATGCGTATACGTTTTATTAAATTTCTCATTTCTATTCATTTTTTGCTTTCTTTTGAAATGTCTTCTTCAACCCAACATTGACAACTCTGAAGTTTGATGTATGAAAATAGAAAATTAGGCAATAAAGTGTCTAATGGTGCTTGTATTAATCAAGCACAAGTTTCTTCTTTTGAGAACTTTTTTGTGCATGATTTACGCTTATCGCGTCATATCCTTTGTTCGCTTTTATTAAGGACAAATTTATCTTGAACAATAATTCACAATATGCAAAACAAGTTCAAGAATAATCGTGCTTAAATCAAGAACATTTTGTTCTAGTACAAGAAGTTAATTTTTTTTTTTTTAATACATCTGACCTGTCAGTCAGTGATTTATAGGTTCTGAATACCGGTCAAATATTATTGAATGCTTCATGAAGTCAATTATGTATCATTATAAATAATGATAACAAAAACAAATTTGGGTGTGTTCTCGCAAGAGAGAGAGAGAGAGGAAACGTTTTACCTATAAGGAATAAGTTCTTAAAGCAAACTTCTCTTAGATACATACACAAAATGATGTTATTATCTTTTTTCTGCGCATATTTGTTTGCATTTGTTGCACATTTTATCTCCCATACAGCAGCAGCAGTAGCAGTAGCAATGTATATGCAACTCTACGCCAAATTACTGCTTACAGCCTTTTGTTAGCAGCAAAATTGTTATTGTTGTTGTTTGGCATTTGACACCCACGCACAATGCAGCGTGCAGCAAGCATACCACACACACACACACCACCACCAGCAGCAGCAACATTATCAACCAATACATTTCTCACATTTCTAAAACACCCACAATTCAACAACACATTTCATACACATTTTATGCAGCCAGCTTTCACTTACGGCGCAATTCGTTCAAATCAGCTGGTAAATAGGTCAAAGTTTATATGCAAGCGAAAATTCTAGAAGAGAACTTGTAACTACCGAAAACTAAAAAAAAAAAAAAAGAAGAAAACCCTTTCATCCTTACACTTGACTCACTCGCTCGCTTGCTCAACTATCTCAACAACCCTTTTTTGTCTCTTTTTCTTATTGCATTATATTCCGCTTTCATTTTTTTCAAACCGACGCTTTTATTCAACACCATTAAACAGACAAACAACAACCAACCAACCCATTCAACCAACCATCCTTTTGCTCAGGCAATTGCAATGAAATAGGATGTTTTAATTATAGCGTTTATTTTTGGCGTAAAATTTAATTATAAATGTTGCATACAGCAGCAGAGCAGCAGAATTATCTTATTACGTAGATTGGCAGGCCACCTACCTCAGTGTTGCCAGATCAAATTCTACTTATGCAACGTGAAATTTGTTATTTTGAAGTCATTTGAGGCACTGACTGATCTGACACATTTCTGGATATTATTTTCAAAAAGTTTTAGTTTGAGTTGATCTTACTGAAACGGCTGTTGTTCTTGAAGCATATTTTGAAAAGTAATGGAAACAGTTTCCCATTTTTGTATAGAAATGCGTTTCTCATTCGTTGCACCCTGTTTAAAAATACATACATATATGTATGTGCAACGTGAAGATGTATCTTATGCTCGGTTTTACTCTTTTAACTTCTACATTTATATTTGCTACATTGCTTTCAAGTTGTATTAAGCTTATTTTCCCTTTTTTTTTTTTTGCATTATTGCTGCAACAGCAACAGCAGCAGTTGCATTGTTTTCCAAGTAGAACCTCAAGTATACAAATATTTTTCTATGTATTTTATATGTATTGTATGTATCTAAGTATACGTTTATATTCATGCTTAAAGCAGACATTGCATTTGCCTTCAGTGCTATTTAACCTTCTCTTTTCTATTCATTTTAAGTGTATATTTTTTATCATTGCACATGCACATAGTGAACATCCCTTCTATACTAACGCACGCATACACTCACTATAAGATTGTTCCAGTCTGTGTATTTGTAACTATGACATTTACATATGTACAAGATCTGACCCGTGTTTCGTCTGCTCTGGTTTGCCATTTTATTATTATTATTATTAAAAAAAAAAATTTTATTCATTATTTACCACAAAAAATTTATTATCAACTAAAAAATGTACCACAAAATACGAGTTCTAGCTCATGAAAAAAAAGTGTAATATTTTGAACGTCACAACTTTGGTTTTTCTAAAGCACAAAACTGCATATTGCTGCTCTAATTTCCAAAAAAAAGTATTGTTTTTAAAGATAATTTAAAATTTGTTACAATTGTTTGCTTTTAGCTACGCACAGCTTGAAAAAAAAAAAACATTCAGACTTATGAGAAAACGAGCCTTAAAGCCTTAAATTAAATTATATCAAAACGAAATATAGAACATACAATACAAATATTTATTTATTTTAACAACAGAGCGCATTGATTTCATTGAAGAAGAAAAAGAAACAAAATTTTCTTTGAATTTTACAAATGCTGCAGGCTATAAACAGAAGCAAAAGCGCTTTATGAATTCCAATTGGAATATTCTCGAAAATATTATAAAAAAAAAGTTGGCATGATACAAATTCTACAACAAAATATTCAAAGATTTTTCAAAAGGAATTTGTGTGCTAATAATTTTGAGTTGCTGCCTAGAAAATATTTATTTATACAAAAAAAATAAAAAAGCGAAAACATCGATTTAAGAATTGTTTCGTTTAACAATTTCTTTCATAAATAAAAATATTTTGTAGCATAAAATTATAAAGAATGTTTAAATATGTTTTATAAAGTTTTCTTTTGAGCTGATTATGGAATAATATAGAAACTATAGCAGCTAGGGTTTATGGTTGGGGAAAGTGGAACACAATGATTGGAATGAGACGCTAAACAAAGGATCTCATACATTCAAATAAGAACAAATAATTTTATTGTAAAGAAAAATTATGAACATTTGATTAAATTTCTGCTTAATTTCTTTTGAATTATCGATTCTTTAATGCTTTGCTTGGCTCTCGCTGACCTTCTTAGCTTCTTTATGGTTATGAATAGAAGTAATATGTGCGAAATTATATAATCCGATTTAGTTGAAGCAGACTTGCTCAGCCAACTGTAACTTTTAGGTCCATTCGAACTAAATGGAACCAAATGTGAGATTTCACGGGGAAACTTAGATATGTTTTAAATGAATTTTTGAAACATGGGACAAAATTTTTGTGTTAATATTATTAAAATCTACGAATCGAAAGAAAAATTTAAAAAGAAAGATCCCCGCAGATGAATCCTAGAACATCCACTGATAATTCCCTTTTCTGATAAGTTTGTATGAGAGTTTAATGTTTAAGTGGTTCGATGAGAACTTTGACATTTTTAGCCGAAAAGCAAATAAACCCCATTTTCGAAATATAAAAAATTATTTAAAAAAAAACAAACTTACCTTTTCAATGTTATATTTCTCCAAAGCCTGTGTCGCACAGTCAACAGCATCCTGCTGCATTTCCTCGCTCATATCAGCGTTTTTAATAACTGCCTTGCGGTCGGACATTTTGATACGGTTTGATACTTCTTGTTAAAATTGCTTAAAATTCGTTAAAAATTTATGACTTTTTGTGTTGTTGCAGCGTTGAGCGTTACTCCGTTTTGAACTAAATTTTTCTATTTGTGTTCTTTAACGGCGCCAAAACAGTTTAAGTTCAGGGTACACTGAAATTAAAAATTTAAAATCAAATAAAAATTTAATAATTTTTTTTGGAAATTTAAGAATCTTTTTTTTTATGGAAATTTAAGAATCTTTTTTTTTTTTTTATGGAAATTTAAACACTTTCGTTTTACTGCGAAAAATTTAAGTGTTTTAATTTTTTTTTATTTATATTTTTTCTTTACTGAAAAAAAAAATTTAATAAATAATATATTTTTCCAGCTAAAAAGAACGCGCTTGGAAGTAATGTACACACACAGGAAGACAATCAATCCAATCTCACTCACCCGACTACCAAAATATATGTACATACTCAACAGTTTAATTTTGAGCAAAAACACAAGAGAATACGTCAAAACTTTGATAAAACCGTAGATTTAATGCGCTTTACATAAAATCCAAAAGTAATAAAATTCTTTTTTTCTAAAAAAAAAAAGATTTTTGGAAGGAAAAAAATCGTTTTTTTATTTTTTCTCTTCTGCTTGATTTTTATTTTACTAGTGGAATATTTGAATACATAAATAAACCGGGAACTTTCAGGATCCATGGGATTATCATCCCGACGCCTATCTCTAGTAGAGTTTGACAATCACAAATACATTCAAAACTTAATATACGATTAAAGGATACAAAATCAAATACAAACTACTTTTTGTTGCATACATTTATGCGTCTAAAAAAAAAAAAAACCGAATAAGTGATGAGCAGCTTACGTACGAAGTTGGCTGAGTAAAAGAATAAAACCGAAATAAAATGAAGCTGCAGTCGAGTAAGTTCGACTATGAAATGCTCTGCAATCATTAATTTAAATTTTAAATTTCAGTACAATATCTTCAAAATTGTGTGAATAAATTGCGCAGCAGTAAACAATAAGACAGACGGACATATGTGCTAGATCAATAACAATCGATCAATACATAAAAGATACTTTAAAGGGTCTAGCAGGCCTACTTGCAAAAATTTAATATAAAAAAAAATATTAAAAAAAAAAAATTAAAAAAAAAAAAATAAAAAAACAACTTTACAGCGCGCTTATTATATCAGCGGGGAATATGCAATAAAAATTTATACATATACTATATTTTTTTTGTTTAAAATTTTCCAAGTTTTACATTTAAGCGTAGAAGGTCACTCTGCTCAACGCTAAAGCCAGAAAGTATGCTATTAAAAATGACAAAAACATGCACACAAATTTTCTATTCTATTCAAAATGTAAAAAAATAAAAAAAAAAACAAATTTAAATAAAATGGTAAGCAAAAATTAATGGTAATTCATTCGAGCGAAGCAGCAGAAACAGCAACAGGAACAACAAACAATTGCAAACAAAACAAATACAACAGAACAGTATGTCAGATATATGTATGTATCCTGTGAATAAAATATACAAGCTGGCTGACTGACTGGCAACAAACAACGCTGTGGCATAAAAGTTTTCTTTTCTAAAAAGAACTAAAAAAAAAAAAAAAGTTGAAAAGTAGAAAAGTAGAAAAGGCAACACAAATTATGACTAAGTGGTGCACAGCCGTTGTCAGCCATAACCAAACCAAACCAAACCAAACGAAACCAAAACGAGACCATTTCAGAGACGAAATAAGAATGACATTTACGAGGTGTATTGAAGCAACATTAGCAAACAATACAGTAAACACAACTGCATGCAGTACGAGTAATGTTTCATAAATAATTGAAATCAAAAATCAATGATACCTAAAATGTAAACATATAATAAATATTTATAGATCTTGGATAAGTAGTACTACCAGCAAATCAAAACTTAGTTTATCCTTTTTTTATATATAGAATCCTGTCTTTGCGCTTGACGTTGTCATTTTGTTTTTCTCTGTTTTTCTTTAGATTACTTATTTACCACTCTCGAACTGTCAGTTAGATGTATAAGCTTGGCATCTAGCAGTCGCTGCCGCTGTTACTGCTGCTAACAAGACAAAGTGCAACCGTCAATGCCGTTGCACACTAAAACACAAAAACACACACAAATTCACAACTACAAATTAATAGCAACGAACAACAAAGTCAGTTAGTCAGTTCTGAATGTAGCTACTGGCACACTTCTTTATTGTTTGTTATTGTTGCTGCTACTGTTTTTACTTCTTACTATTTGCCATGCAGCGCTGTCTCGACTGCTTTTACTGTTCTGTTTACCATGCAGCGCTATTGTAATACCAAAAAAAAAAAAAAAAAAAAAAAAAAACAGGCAAAGGTTTGATTGTTCACCGATGAAGTCAATTAGAAATGCATTTAACGAACGAACGAACGAACGACTGCACCAAGTCAGGCAAAACATACACACACACACTAACACTTATACATAATGCTAACAACATTGCCAACAGTGACTGATTTCAGGAAAGGAACAAAGGATATATGAGACGTTGAAGTAACAACAACAGCATTGTAAGCAGTAGCACCCATTAGCAAACTGTCTATCTCACTGTTTGTAGAGTATAGAATTTATCTATTTTTAATACGCGGCAGTTAAGAAAAAAAAATCGATTTTATCGTAAAAACGATTAATATCGATTATTTTATGATGATTAACAATTTAATTCTTGATTTAGTGCATCAAAGTTACTATTTTAAGATGTAAATATTTGTTTCGTTTAATATTAATCGAAGAATACACGAATAATTTTTTTTTTTTTTTTTGCGATTAATCGATTATTAAGCTATTATCGAATTGATTGCTTCATAGGTTTTTTTCCTTTTAATTTTATAAATATAGCAAAAATGTTTCTGCACAAGACATTAGCAGACGACACTAATAGAATATGGAAAGATAGAAAGTCGAACAGATAGCAAGTTAAGCAGGTGTTTTTTAGTTGATTGTTAAAAATAGTTCGAGCTTCTCTTTCATCACTCTGCCTATCTTTTTGCTACACGCGCGCCTGAAAATATGCAATAGAATATGAACGTCAACGTCACAACATCAGAAGAAAATAAAATAATTGAAATTAATTTCTTAATCGGAGAAGCTTATTTAAAAAAAATATACATATTTGATTAAATTATATTTATAAGAAAGTTTATGAAAGTGGCTTGTTGGTAAACATTCTAATTAGTTCTTAATCCGTTTATAATGAATAAATTTTTCCCAAAATAAATGAGTTTTGAGTACAAAAAATTACAAACAAATCTTAAAATGAAATTGAAATGCATCTGCTTCTCTTTTTTCTATTGTTTTCTTAAGGTCCATGAAATGCAACAATAGATACATTCGTATTAGCAGCACTTTACAACGAGATATTCTGTGTGCTGTCCAAAGTAATTATGGATTTGTACATTCAAAACAAAATGAGTTTTTTAAGCTGCAGTCGAGTGAGCAGCTTCACTAAGTGATCTTAAATTAATTTTTCATACAAAAACTTAAAAAATGGAGTATATTTATATGGGGGTTTTACCTAAAAATTTTTTGGTCCCACCCATATTGGGATATTTATTGGTACTATCATAGACATAATTTAAACAAAATTAAGACTTGCTAGAATAAGAAACAATGTCGTTTTTATGCAAAAAACTCACAATTTTGGAGTAGATTTGAATGGAGGGGTACCCCTTAAAATGGGTCTAGAGAAAAACTGTTTGCAAGTGCAAACTTGACGGCTTATGAGAGTCTAAGTTTCAAATATGGAAGCTTTATCTCTTATAGTCCCCAAAATAATCGTTTTTATACGGCAGCAAGCTTGGCAGAAGAACAAAGCTAGTTTCACTCTCCTTCCAATGCCGAACAAGAATATATATACTTTATAGGGTCTATCTATCTAGTCTCCTTCCGTCTGTTACATACATTACCCTTTGGGTACATGGTATAAAAAAAAAAAACGAAATGTGTTAGCGCCATTCTATAGCTCACTTCATCGCAGCTTGTTTTTGTTTTTATCGATGACCAATTCTATGCATGACAAAAGAAATCACGTCAACATATATGCGTGGGTATTTCCAAGAACCAGATGGCCTAATGTAATGTAATAGCGTTGTATACAATATATAGTATGTATGAAAAGAAGAGCTGCTGCGCGCTAACGTCGTATAGCAAAATGAGTTAATCTATGAAATATGTGAGTGTTGACGGAAACTGCGCATAATGCCTTTCGTCTTTTTTTTATATGGAAAAAATGTACATTGAAAGTGTTGTGCACAAGTTGCGTGTGCTGAGGCTAGTTTCAATGGAACAAAATGGAAAAAAGCGTGGTAAGGATGTTTTAATCAAATGTTTGACAAAATTTCACAGAAGAAGTTTTTTTTTTCTTTTGCATCAATTGATAACTTTGGAAATAGATACACATATATGTATACATTATTTCGCAACTAACTCGAAGCTAGCTCGAAGCAATTATATAAGCTTATGTATTTGTTATCTAAGTCAACCCATACCTTGGTGAAACAAAAGAATAAAGTCTTCGGATGATGGCATTTTTAGTATTCAGAATATCTGACGAATATAAACACAATATAAGCTTCGCCATCTTCTTTACCAAAATTTTATTATATTCCATTGAAAACATATATCGGGTTGTTCAATAAGTAATGTCGTATCTGTGATCGAATTTTGACGTTTTATTTAACATACTTAGAATTATCCGATTAGTCAAATATGCACCGTTTTGTTGGCAAACTTCGTCTGGCCATAGTTGAGCAGCTCATAGTGGACGATTACCTTCCAATCCCACCACACACACAGCAAAACCTTCCTGGCCGTCAATCCGAGCTTGGCGATGGTTTGGGTCGGCTCCCCGCGCTTCAACCACGACCTTTTTCGCTGGTCGTTATCGTAAGTGATCCACTTTTCATCACCAGTCACCATTCGCTTTAAAAATGGGTCGAGTTCGTTCCGTTTCAGCAGCGTATCACAAGCGTTTATGTGATCCAAAAGATATTTTGCGTTATTTCGTGTGTTTTTTGCAAATAGGGAGAGGGGTTTTATAAGGGGGGCATAAATGAAGTTGCCTTCTAAATGGCAACAAGTTTGCGAACAAAACGGTGCATATTTGACTTAAATCGGATAATTCTAAGTATGTTATGTTAAATACAGCGTCAAAATTCGATCACAGATACGACAATACTTATTGAACAGCCCAATATATCATTGAGAATACATATTTTTAATGCAATACGATACAAATTTAGCAATGTCGAAGACAAAACTTTTAATGTGCTTAGGTAAATTCAGAAAATATTAAAAAAAAACGGACTTTTAATGCAGAAAACAAAATAAATAAACAAAATATTGTTCAGAAAGTTGATAGGGAATAAAGTAACTCTGATATATTCTATTAAATCATGTCGATCAGACCATACGAACCAAAGATATCAGGTATCAATTTATGGAAATAAAAAAAAAAAAATAATATCAAATGGAAAAAATCTGATTTAATTTTTGGATGTATATAAAATTCAATACAACCGATTGGCAAAAACCTTTAAATTACACCCATGAAGTATATCAAAGTATAAACGTTTTTTTTTTCTTAATGCAAAATAATTGTGTCGTTCAGCGAATTATTAAAATAAGTTAAACGAAATTTTTGGAAATACTTCCGGCATTGTCAAAGAGTTAAATGACATCATCAACCGGCAAGACTAAGAAACTGGTTTTTAAATCTAGTAGATAGGTCATAAGCAAGTGGAATACATGCTCATAAATCTGTATCGTCTTATACCCTACAGATAAGATTTTTTTTCATATTCTTATTAGACACAAACAGATGTGCAGCAACAAAAAAAAAAGTGTACACAAAAAACACACACACCGATGCAAGAATACAAGTACGACGCGCGCAATTTGCCGTAGAAAATTCTGGCATGCCACAAAAAAAAATTCAGATAAACACAAAAAATAAAAACAAATTAACAGGTTTTTTTCAGTGCGCTAATTTCACAAATTTTGCAATTTTTTCACACGCGTTGTTCACAAATTACAATAGAATAGACGTATTTTTCTATAACTTCAAAATATTTTTAAACAATTGTTTAGCAAAATATTTTTTCGCTTCTCACAATTACAAAAAAAAAAAAAAAAAAAAAAAAACAGCACGAAGAGCAATGATAAGCAACAGCGTCGTTAAAATATTGAGAACAGCAGCGTTGGCGGCTGTAACAAAAACAACAACAACAACATTTTTGCAAATGCATTCACATATACATAAGAGTATGCGTCTATGTGTGTGTGTTTGTGTAAGCCTTTGCATGTGTGCATACATTGCTGCTGCGTATGGTGCTCGTTTTTGCGCATGAAAACTGTGTAAACGATTGCATTGGTGTGCAACTTTTTGCAGAATTCCCTCGATTTTTTCATTACTGCACATAAGTGTTTAATTTTTAATGCAATGTTTAAAAAAAAAAAAACGTTTTTTTTTAGGCACTTAGCACAAATGCGTGCAAAAGTTTTTTTTTTTTGTTTTTTTATATATGCGCGTGTTTGTGTGTGTATGCGGTGGCATGCGTGTAGTTGTTGCAATAAGCATTTTGGTTTTTTGTTTAAACTTGAGTTTTGTTTTTCTTTTTTTTTATTTTTAATATTACGCACTGCTTACGATTTTTTTTGGTTTGCTAAAACTCACGGAATTAAGGCACCCGATTACCTTTTTCAATTACAACAGCACAAAAAAAAAAATTTGTAGAAAAAAATAACTTTTTTTATTTTTAAGCTCTGTGATTTGACTAGATGTTTCCTCTACAAAATAAACTTTGTAACTGAATTAAAATTATTTCGTTTGAATTCTATGTTGACAATTAATGAAAATAACGCGTAGCAAGACACAATTCACAAAGTGAAAAAAAAAAAATAAATAAATAACAGACAAATGATAGAAAATTCGGAGCGAAAATATTTTATTACCTTTGCTCGTTAGAGATCTCTTTTCAACTGATTGATTTTTGCCGAATAAATTGGACTGCGACTGACAGGTTGAACGGTGTGCTTGTTTCTGATTGGCTAAACTGTGGCACAATCTGGCAGGCGAATTCTGGCAAAACGAAGTCCAATACATTTTGTATGTGCTGCAAAGTAGTTGCATATAGCATAGTGCTGGAAATTTTTAGATGGCGCTGTTGTTTTCATTGAAATTAACCGGTAAATAACCGGAACTGTTTATTGTGAATTGACAGTTTTATTTATATTTCACTATTGTTCCTGATCTAACAAAATCTTGTTACTGATTTACTCAAATCGTTTGAATTAAATTGGCACCACTACTACAAGACAATAAAACTGCAGCCATTAAGCAAGGAGAAGATCTTGAACCCCAAACAGACAACAAGAGCGTATCTACAGACAGTTGGGTTTTCATTTCTGAATGATATGTACGGAAATCTCCTGACAAGTAAGGCTGTCTAGGCAAGCTTTTGGTTTAGACAGTTAGCGTAACTTGTACATTTTTGAGAAAGTAACTGAGTGCTCGTAGCCACATTTTATACAACAAATGTCAAAAAAATGATGAAAAATCTCCTGTCTCTTTTGGGGCACGCGATTTTCAAAAAGACAACGGCACGGTTCAATCGCCGGTTTCTTTTGCAGCAAATAGCGTTGCCAGAAAATCTGATAGTCGTTTCATTTCTTTCGCACTGACACAAATACTGACATCTGAATAAAGTAAATTGTACAGCGCGATTTTTTATATGTGAGACAATAACACAACACAACAACAACAAAACAGAGCAACGCGTAGTGTAAGATTTATGCCGCCGCCACCGCTGCTACTATTGTGACTACATACATAATTGCCATTGCAAACGTTGTATTCGCTGAGGTCCGTGTACGCCGCGCCGCAGCTGCTTGTTTGTTTTTATTTTATTATTATTTTTTCGTGTTTGTGTGAAACTTTACTTCTCAATAAAAAGTAAAATATCGAATATTGTGCAGCTGCTGGAATATTGTGGTTGCCTTTTTAATAAAATATATAAATTAAAAACAAATAGAAAATAATCAAACACAAAAACATGAATCGCAGACGCGCACACGACAACAACGAGGACTATGGTAATGTGTTGTGCCATGCCGGTCGGTCGCAATGACGCGTGCCGGTTGTAAGATTTCTTGCAAATGTGGCCAACGATGCAAATATAAAAAAAAAAATATAAATAAAAAAATAAAAATTACGATATAATATACTTTTTTTTTCTTTAATATTTATATATAGATATGCGCCGCAATAAACGTCGTCGCGTTTCGGAGAATCAAGAGATCGAAGATCGTCTGGAATCGCTTATATTGCGTGTAGGCGAACGTAGCACATCATCCGTTGAATCGAATCTGGAGGGTCTTGTTTCGGTGCTGGAGGCTGATTTGGGTACATTTCGTATGAAGATATTGCGTATACTGTCCGATTGTGCGATCAAAATGCCGGAAAAATGCACCATCTATACGACGCTTGTTGGACTGCTGAATGCAAAGAATTATAAATTTGGCGGTGAATTCGTAGATCACATGGTGAAAACGTTTAAGGAATCGCTTAAGCTATGTCGCTGGAATGCAGCTCGCTATTCATTGCGTTTTCTAGCCGATTTGGTTAATTGCCATGTAATATCGGCTATGAGTCTGCTACAGCTGCTGGATACAATGATCGATGTATCAAATGAGGATTCAGTGCCACAGGTACGTCGTGATTGGTTCGTTTTTGCCGTACTCTCGACACTACCTTGGGTTGGACGTGATCTCTACGAGAAGAAGGAATCATCACTTGAATCACTACTGTTGCGCATCGAAGTCTATCTGAATAAACGTTCGAAGAAGCATCATAATGCATTGCGTGTCTGGTCTTCGGATGCACCACATCCGCAAGAGGAATACCTTGATTGTTTGTGGGCGCAAATACGTAAGCTACGTCAGGATAATTGGGCCGAAAAGCATATACCACGTCCGTACATTGCCTTCGATTCGATACTGTGCGAGGCGTTGCAACATAATTTACCACAAATCACACCGCCACAGCATCATGATAGCTTTCAGTATCCCATGCCTTGGGTAGTCTATCGTATGTTCGATTATACCGATTGTCCCGATGGACCTAATCTGCCCGGTGCACATTCAATTGAACGTTTTCTAATTGAGGAACATTTGCATCACATTATCGAGACACATCGCAACGAACGTAAAGATTGTGCTGCACAATTGCTCGCCTTTCCTTTTAAAACACAAAATACCTCTGGAATATTGCATAGTTGAGGTGATATTTGCTGAGCTGTTTCATATGCCAACGCCCCGGTATCTTGATATTGCCTACGGTTCTATTCTAATCGAGTTGTGCAAATTACAGCCGGCCACATTACCACAAGTGTTGGCACAAGCGACAGAAATACTATTTATGCGCATTGATTCTATGAATACATCGTGCTTTGATCGCTTTGTCAATTGGTTCTCTTATCATTTAAGTAACTTTAAGTTTACCTGGTCATGGGAGGAGTGGGACAGTTGTTTATTGCTTGATCCTGAACATCCGCGACCAAAGTTTATACAAGAAGTTTTGCTTAAATGTTTACGGTGAGAAAGTAGTCTATCAAACTGTTTTGAAATTTCATAATTAAAATATTTTCCTTTCGTTTTGTAGGCTGTCCTATCATCAGCGCATTAAAGAAATGATGCCGGAGCCATATGCTAAATTAATTCCTATTGCACCTGCACCAACTTATAAATACGCATCAGACGAAGCTGGTAAGTTTGATACAATATTTTGTTTTGTTTATTTTTGAAAAGTCCAAACTATAAAACAATAAGATTTTTTCACCATTTGCTGTTTTCGTTATCGGAAAAAGCTTGAAGATTTGATTTTGCATAAAGCTAAATACATTTTTCTTAGACTATTAAACTATTTCGAAACTGTGAGCTAGAATGTTTTTTTTGGACATATTAATCTTTCTTTATTTGCAAAAGTATTTTTTAAATTTAAGGCATTTGTAAAATGAGATAGAAAAAAATAAGACAGTTCAAAATTTGTTGCAACCGCAAACAAAGTAGCTCGGGCTGCCATTTTTTATTTTAAGTAAAAAACCAAAAAAAAAGTTTATAATAATAATTAAATATTTGGTGCCAATATATTTTTTTTTTTTTTTTTTTTTGGTGTTTTCAGCGCATCACGCGTGCTTCACCTCATTTTCTTCGTCGTCGACAATAATTGGTATCTCCTCACCATTCTCACCGACTTTTATGCTTACTGAACGGCTAACTGATTTTTGTGTTAGAACTTCATATGTTTCATTGTCGCTTTTCTTTTAGAGTGATCTATTTCTGTGGTCGTTGCCGTTGCCGTTGCCGTTGTCGGCGTAAGCGTCTTTAAAATATCCGGCGCAGGCGTCTCTAAAATCTCCGGCGCACTCGTTGCAAAGCTGTGCTTAGACTTTTGCGGCGCTTTGATTTTGGCCTCATGCCAATAGCTGCTTTTTGGTTTATTATCTTTTGTTAGCTTAGTAATAGCTTTTTCACGATCAATGCCGTCGTGCGTTTCTGTTATGTTGGGCTTTATGGCAGCCGTAGTGCCTCGACGCCTTGGTTTCCATTTCAGCACTACAGGTTCAGCTGTTGTGGTTGTTGTGCTGCTGCCGGCAGTTATACGTTTGTGTGGCGTTAGCGGTTTTGCTGTTTCGGCTGTGCTATTGTTCAATGCGCCTCTATAGCGACTGAATACACGTAGTGGCGTTGCCTTTGTTGAAGTCGATACAAAGTTGGCAGCTGTATTTGATGCAGCTACAGCAGGTGTTGCGGCTGTTGTAGCAATTGTTGTTGTTATTGTTGTTTGACTGCTGCTGCTGTTGTTGTTGTTGTTGTATGTCACTGTTGTTGTACTTGGTGTGCTGGTCTCGTCTCGTTGCAGCTTGTTACTGGAATAACGTTCTTTGGTCTTTGAGATTTCTTCGGGTTTTTCCGTAGTGAAGATCCGAACGTGTGTCGTGAGTGGTGAGATTTGTTTATCTTTAACTTCCGCTAAACTTGGCTTAGTTGTCAATGCAGCTTGTAGCTTTAGGTCCGGCGATCTGGTGTCTGCTGTTGGTGCTTCCAATTGTGCAATTGCATCGACGCTTTCATTTTGATTGATATAAAGTGGATCCGGTTCTGAGTAACGTATGACTTGCACATCAAGTGGTTCGCTATGCTTAAATGGTTTCTCATTTTCGTCCTCATTTGCAGCGTAAATTAGTAAAGGTACCTTGGCTGCTTGATAACGGCTTGCCTGCCCATATATTTGTGGCTTACGTAGCGGTGTCAACGGTGTAACCTCAACTACTCCAATGGAATCTTCAGCATTATCATCATCTTCACTGACATCGCCGGATGATGATGTTGTTGATGACGGAAAGAATAGTTGTCTTGTTGATTCTTGTTGTGTTGGAGTTGATGGGGGTGGTCGATCTATAAAAGCCGTAGTCATGTGGCTGTTGTGTTGCAAAGTGCACCACCTCATCGCTGCCGAATTGTCGTATTGGTAGCGTAGGCTGTGGCGGTTGCGGTGGTGGCTGTGGCGGCATATAAAAATGATGATGAAAATGATGCGTCACACCGCCACCTGTTGCAGCATCAACGTTAGCATCAGCATTACCCGCAACAGCGCCTGCAGGCGTTTGATGATATCGTTGCGGTAACTCGTGTTGCTGTGGTGTCGCAATATGATGTCCATGGTAGATTTCCGGTCGTGCAAATTTCATTTGATAATTGGGCCGAAATGTTGTCGGCGTTAAAAAGTTGCCCAAATTGAAGAAATTTGGAAAAATCTCTATTTTTGGCGTTGCTTTGTTTGGCAATGTTGGCGCTGGTAGTGCTTGGTGACGTTGGTGTGGAGGCAACGCTGCATATCTGTTATCCTGCAAATATTCGCCAATATTTAATCTTGATGGCAGTGGCGGTGGTGCTGGTGGTGGCGGTTGAAATATGCCATGTACAAATGTCGATTGTGGTACTGGTACTGCTGCTGTGCGTCTTTGTTCCGTAGCATCAAGACGTCGATCAGCAAATGTATTTTCGCGTTCATCATTGTAGACTATGCGTCCAAAACTTTGCGGATAATCATCTTCTTTTTGTATATAGTGCTGCGGCTGTTGTAAACGTGCATCTGTACGCCATGGTGTACGCAGTGACCAATTCTCAGGTGTTATTGTTTGTCCCCGCTCATCTACTTTGCGTTTATGTACTGCGCCATGTACACTGTCGGCATTGTCAACATCAATGCTATTGTTGTTGTGGCTGTTACCGCCGTTGCTGTTGAGCGGCTTTAGTGGTGTCACACTAAATTTCATTTCATAGCGATAACGACGCTGTGTCCCAATGCTATCATCACGATGCCGTATCTTTTGCACTTGCCAAAATGCCCAAATGCGTGCTGCATCGCAAGCATCATGATAACCATTGCTGCAGCTTCCTTCAATAAAACGAAAACTTTTATGATCATTCGTTTGCTCTAAACGGCCGCTTGCAAGTCGAACTATGTCGCCAAATTTTGGCTCTTGCCGTCTTTGCAATTGCTCTTCAGCAATAATGTACGGCGCTGACATGAATTCATTGTAATCACGCAGTTGACTGTGTCGGGGGAAAAATAAAATAATTTTAGGTACTATCAAATTTGATTAATGTACAATTTTTCACTTGCCTAATATTGCCAGCGACAGCGCCAACGGCAGCATTTGTAAAAAGTGTCACATATGTGACATGTTTCAGTGTGCGCTCCCAGACACGTTTTGGTGTTTCAACGTTTTGTTGCAACGTAGCTGCTGCATTTGGTGGTGATGGAGGTGATGGAGGTGGAGGAGGTGGCAGCATTTCTACTGCAGGACTGGTTTTATTTTCATTTGACCATGCTGCTGGCACTGACTGTGTATGCTGCGCTTCCTCGTAGTAGATGCTTTTGCCGTTAAGTTGTAATCCCTGTTTTGGCGTTAGCACTAAATCACGTCCGATTATTGATTCCGTACACTGAAACTATTGAAAATAATGTTTGGTTTTTTTTTTTTTTCTTCTAAAATTTTGTAAATATTTTTAGAACTAAAACCGAACAAACTTGAAACATTTTCTGGGAACCATTAGCAAAGTAAAAAACGAGACAAAAAATTCTGCATTTGCTAGGTTTAATGTTGGCATCTGATTAGCGAGCATGGGGGGAAAAGGGTGTGCAAGATTTCGGGACTGTAGTATTATAAGAGCCCAGGCTGCAGGAAAATGGGGCGAATCGTGATATTTTTTTATTTTTGAAAGTTTTTTAAAAGAAACCTGCATGGCCTGAATATCCTTTTCTTTAAAACTTGATCAATTTTATATAGAAAGGAGCTAAGAAGAATTGTTTAATGAACTGTTTCTCACATGGGTATCATGGAGAATCTAAAATTCTTACTGGTTAGCTAGTTAGCGATCGCTTGTAGTATTTTAGACAGATGTGTTAATATGGTAGAAAAAACAGGAAATAGTATTTCAATTTAAATTTTCTTTTAATATTTTTCAAACTAATTTTACTGAGTATAGAATATAAACGCGATTATCAGAATAGTTTTACTAGAATCGCGTTATGGTGGAATGAAGTCCTTAAAAAACTATTAAAATTTTCGCTTATTTAGAGTTTAAAATGTTTTCAAAGTGTATCTCGTATCCATGTGTAAACGTAAACAAAGAAAATCCTTTAGTTTGCCAATTAATTTGTTGCACTTACACTTGATGCACTAAGAACAAGCAATAGTATAACTAGATTATTTATATGTTGTCTCTTGGTTGCCATTATCCATGGAACAATTGCTACAATTTTATAATTTGGGCATAAATATATTTGTAGGTAAGTAGTATCTTTTGATATTTTAGGCAGCACAGATCACTTTATAACTTTTTTGTAAAAATACATTTATAAAAAAAAAAAAAAAATATTTAAATTATCACATAAAAAAAAAACAATATTTTATATATTTAATTCAATAAAATTAACGACTTCAATTAACTTTTAGGTCAATTTTTTAATAAAAAAAAACAAAAAAAACAATTGTAAGGATATGAACCACACTGAACGCTTATGAAAACTAAACTGAAACATAGCACCATAATGCACATGCTAATAATATTTCTTATGCGTTACTTTGATTTGCTTGGTCGGTTGACGGTGTCTGTCCGTCTGTCAGTTTGTCAGTTTGTCTATGCCGAAAGCTACTGGTGTTGTGCGTCGCTGTAGTCGTCGTCGTCATCGTCGTCGTTTCTTGTCTTGTCTGCCATTCCGACGCCCTCAAGTGAAACAACAACAGCCGCAACAGCAGCGGCAACAGCAACAGCAACGGCAACGGTGGCAACAGCGACAGCGTTTGCTAGCAACTTCAATAATGAAAGCGAAAACTGCAGATTTTGCAATCAAAAATTCGTTGAACGCTGCGATCTAATCGTTGTACATAAGTGCTTCGAATAGGTTAAGATACATATACATAGACTCGTATATGTAGTATAGACAAAGTAGTACAAGCGAGTGCGTAATTTAACGTTTTCAAAAATAATTTCAAAAAAAAAAAAAATAAAAGAAAAACTTAATTTCAACTTTATTGGTTGCATTACACAAAATGAGTATGAAAGCCAAATATTTGTTGTTATTAAATCAGACTGCATAACTAATGCCACTCATTAAACAGCTCGCTCTCGTTTTGGGCATAGTTTCAATTTTAAGAAATCCTGTCTTGTATCTTTGTCTTAATTTCTCTATTCTAAAGAACTCATAGACTTCTTTACAGTAACAATCTGTATAGTTGTACGAATCTTTTAGTTTTTGTTGAATTTACAACTTCCTAGCTTTACAAAATATTCCGAGACCTCGTGTCTGTATGCTAGTGACTCATAAAAATTCTACGCTCTATTGAATTGTTCCGTTCTTTTCTTTTTTGTTTTTTTTTTGTCTTGAAATAAAAATTCGAAGATTTTATCAAAATTTAAGGTTCATGAGTTTTTTAAGTTTGGCGGCTTGAACTTTTTAGTTCCTCAACTGTTTTCCACTTTGTCTTTACTCCAAAAATGAATAAGCTTTTCCGGCATTGATGTGGATATACAAGAACTAAAAAGTTAAATTTTTATTTAATATTTTTAAGAAAATGTAAAAAAAGTAAAATAAAAATTAGCATTACTCATTTATCACAAATTTTATTAAATCATTCAAGTGTTTAAATATTCGCTCGCTTGTTTTGTTGTAAGATAGCTTCTAATATTATATTAGAGTAAATTAAAGGCTTCTTAAAAGTCCAAATTAAACGTTATCTAATGCCTAATTTGCGTGCAAATTCAAATACCCATAAAAATAAACAACAAGAAAAATAATAATAATTCAGCTTAAATAGCTTTAATGATAAACGCCAGGGATGCACAATATAATCAAATTGAAAGGTTTTTAATTGGTTTTTTTTTTTTTTTTTTTTTGTGGTTGTTATAAAAAAGTATTTTACATGCTTAAAATCAGCATGAAAGATTCGAATTTTAATTTGTTTTTTAACTTAAATTTGGTATTTTCATTTCCCTGAAAACAGCATTTCAAGAAGTAGAGTCTTTACAATTTTTTTATTTTTTTTTTTTTTTTTTACATTTTGAAACCAAAACTAGACACTTATTTTGTTAGCTAAATTTTCAGGCTATCAAAATTCAAAATTGTAAATTTTTTTTTTCGTCATCGAAAATCATAATTTGCTATCGCCTAATATACGCTACAAATACGTAAATATACATAATTAAATAGAGAATTTTTCAAAAAAAAAAAAAAAGTAAAGATTCATTGTTGTTGTTGTTTGTTTTTATTTATATCTTTTTTTTTTTTTTTTTGCAATTAAATTTGTCATATTTCAGTGAGTACAGCAGCAGTAGCAGCAGCAATAGCAACACTGCCGTATCCACTGAGCGTATCACCTTAGCAGCGACCTTAGCGCATTATTATTGTATATGCTGGGAATCTTCACAGAACCTTACGTTGTCTTCTAACTATGTCTGAGTTTAAAGTGTTTACCTTGGTCTAGCTTATTCATTTCTTCTCGAGTTTTTTTTATTTTTATAGTTTAAGGTTGAAAAATTATCGCTTCATGAAAATATGTGTTTCATTTACATTGTTGTGCGCATTTTGAAATGATCTGCAAAATGCAGCTTTCATTGAACTATATTTTTGGCTATGCTTTTAGGGTGTTATTTCTTTTAGTACTAATTGGAGTTGGATTGACAGCTTTGGGCGTTCAGATCTTAAGAAATAAATATATATTATATGGTATTTAACATTTTTTTAGGTACTAGCTACATTTTTGCTGACATTTTAATGATGGATTATAAAAAAATTTGCAAACGTACAATGCACAAAAATGTTATTTAAATTAAGTTGATTTGATGCCAAATGTCATAACAAATTCAAATAATGCTCTAACATTTTCATAAAGGGTGTTTGTTTTGTACGAGTATAATAAATAAACAACATGCAGAAAGATCATTGTATTCCATGTTTATAGATTTGGCATAAAAAATTCCCATTTAAGCAGTTCACCAATAGAGATGTACTAGTTTTTTTAAAATATATCTCGGTGCAAATCTGATAGATTTTTTAACTTTTTAAATAAAAGATATTTACTATTTCATGTTTCCCACTTTGATTTTATGACAAGTCTGTGTTTGCTTTGTATGGGCCATATTAAACAAATTTTGAACTGAAGCAAATTGGGATATTTTAGTAAAACTATCATCATAGGCATCATCCATACTGAATATGGCGTTTCTAGATCAAGTAATAAAGAAGTTTTCCGTACAAAAACTAAAAGATTTAGGAAAGGTTCCCTTAAAAGGCGTTTAGAAAAAAATTTAAAAATTAGAGGCCTCACAACGGTTCTGGAGATTCTAAATTTTCAGTTTGGCAACTCTATCTTTTTATGGACATCTTAAAAAAAAAGAGACCCTCTCTTTTGCGTTGAGTTGACGAAGCGTTTCATTGACATAATCAAATAAAAGTCGTCGATTATAAAGACAGTAAGATAGATGACAGTCAAATGCCCATTGAATTGAACACCATCATTAGTAACGCATACAACACTTTATTATGCCGACGACAACGGCAACGGCAACGAATTATGTCTGTGATGGCATGGATAATATGTGGAATTCAGTGCAATGTTTGTGTGTAATTGCAGCAGAAAAACAACAACAACAACAACAGAATTACTGCAAGATGCAATGGCCGCAGTCGTCAGTACTAAGCGTTTCGATGTGTCATTTCTGTTTTTTTTTTTTTCTTGTAACGCCGCAATGCGCATTCAAAATGTTGTAATATGCAATGTGAGACGTTGAAACGACTAAATTTTTCGATAGTTTAGTTTCACGCAGTTGCCAAAGATGATAGACTCCTCAAAAGTGTTGACTACACTGTATTATGTACGAGTATATCAAATAGTACATAAAAGTAAATATTTGAGGCGTGATTTAAAAGTTATTGAGTTATTCTAACAGAAAGTTTATCAAATATAGTAATCGAACCGATAAAAGATATCGAGTTTTCAAACAAGCAATGCCTGCCTACCATAGCCTAGACGTGGCTCACTGAATATATTTAAATGCTTCTGAAATGAAACGTTCAACCAATATGCTTGGTAGGCGTAATTTCGATTGCTCGATTTCTTTTATTGCTTCGATTGTTTATGTAATCGTAAGTCTCTAACGCGAATACAACTGCAATGGAAATATAGTGTAATGATCGTTCCAATAATATATTTAATAATTTTTTAAACACACCATGTAGCGCTATATGCATTGCTGTCCTCCTATTGTCTATTGTTGTCACGCGCGAGTAAAGCGAAAGCGTACAAAATAACAGTGTACACCAGCACCTTTTTGCTTCTTCTTCTTCTTCTTCTTTTGTTGTTGCTGCCAATTGGCGTGCTGCATTATAAAATGCACTTCCCTGTATGTTGATTAAACGTTTTTTGTTTTTTTTTCTTCTATATTTTTTTTTTTTTTTTTTTTTTCATTTTTAACTTAAAATTTGTTTTCCTTATTTAAACTCTTACAGCTTCACTACCTGGCACTGCTGTAGCGCATCAACTTGTCGTCGCCATACGTCAGAAATGCACACCAGAGGAAGTTGTTAATATACTCAAGGATGTACCAAGTAGCGGCTATAGTGGCGAAGAAATGTCAGATGGCTCATTTAATGCACTCAAAATTGATGTTTTCGTGCAGACAGTGCTCAATTTGGGCTCGAAATCGTTTTCGCATAGTTTTGCAGCAATCTCGAAATTTCATTTGGTGTTTAGAGTAAGTTTTTTTTTTTTTTTTTTTTTGAGAAAAAAAGTATCCTAATCTTATTTTTACTTTTCTTTTTTCAGGCACTTGTCGAAACAGAAGAGGCACAAATCTATTTGCTACACAATGTCTTTGAATTATGGCAAAATCATCAACAAATGATGGTCGTACTCATTGATAAATTGCTTAAATTGCAAATTGTCGATTGTTCTGCGGTGGCAACTTGGATCTTTTCAAAAGAAATGACCGGAGAATTTACAAAAATGTATTTATGGGAAATATTGCATCTAACAATTAAGAAGATGAATCAACATGTTGTGCGTTTGAGTAAGTTTGGAAATAATCAAAAAAAAAAAAAATATATATATATTTTTAATTTATTTATTAATTATTTTTTCAACTTCTCGTTTCTTATAGGCACTGAACTGACCGATGCCAAGGATAAATTATCAAAAGCAGATTCCTCATCCAGTGATTCTGATGATGATTTAGTACATAAACGTAAAAAACCACTGACGCATGCTGATCGACCAACAGAGGAAGTAAGTGTACAACACCTGAAAGCATATTGCGTCAAAGCTGTGCACTAATTAAATTGTCAGAAAATAAGATAACAGGCCAAAATAAAGGCTTGTCTGTCCATGTGTGTGTGTGAATGTTGCCAAAAGCTTACAAATGTCTGAATGAATGAACAATTTTATAAAACAACAAAAAAAAAAAAACATTAACAAAAGCTAAAACTAATGCATTCATGTATTGCAGAATTCGCGTGCAGCCTTTTGGCAAAATGTTTAAACTGTATTATGCAATGACAGCAACAGCAATTGAAACAATAACGTTGGCTTATATGTAATATTTTGTTTTTAAAGAAAATCAAAAGAAAAATAATACAAAAAACTCATTATACCCCACACATCAGCACGTTTGAGTTGCTCAGTCGTATATTGGTTTATCTGCTATACGAAACCCGCTAAAAATGGCTCTATCATTTATAGTCTTCGAGACTAACTTAAAATTTTAAAACGTCTTAAAGTATTTTATAGCAAATTCGTTTTTCTATTTTCATTTTATAGTGCAGTGTTTTTCGCTTCACTTTTACAAACCCTTAATTTTGATATGGCTTACAAATAATTCAAAATAAACAACCTATGCATGCGTGTGGAGTATTATATATGATCGTACACCTTTGTAGTATAGCACGCTTTTTCTGTTAGTTTTTATTATGCATTTGTTAACTTAATTTTGACCACATTTTCGCCAAAACATCTTGGCCGTCTTGGTTCGCTGCATATAAACGTCTTAGAGCTAACAAAAAAAAAAAAAAAAAAAAAAAAAACAGACTGGCTGACCGATTGACTGACTGACAGACAAAGTAAATGGCTTGATGCCAATATCGCCAACAACAACTGCACACGTTCATGACTGACTTCCGCTTTTAACATTGCTAATAGTAATGCATTCAGTTTGGCATAGAGTTTTAATTCTTATTTTTAATTTAATCACTTTACTTTACGTAATTAAATTAAACTTAATTTTTTTTGTTTGAAACTAGCTTTTGTGCTTTGATAATTTATTTATTTAATTATTTATTTTATTTTTTATTATTTATTTAAGGCTGTCGAACGCATGGAGGAAAAACTTGAAGCGGCCAATGTTAATCAAAAGCGTCTATTTTTGATTGTTTTTCAACGTTTCATAATGATACTCTCCGAGCATTTGTTACGTTCCGATACAGATGGACGTGATCCGGATACAGATTGGTATCGTTGGACAATTGGACGTTTGCAACAAGTGTTTCTCATGGTGAGTTCGTGGATTATTTTTCTTTTTGGTATATAATTAAAATTGATTTTTTTTTCTTATAGCATCACGAACAAGTTCAAAAATATAGTAGTACCCTGGAAACGCTACTCTTTACCACCGACTTGGATTCACATATACTGGAGGTCTTCCAACAGTTTGTTGCATTGCGTGCCTAAACGCATATTAACGCTTTCATTATACACACTTATATGACTATTATAGACAAAAATGATGCATATACAATAAAACCATAAGAATAACAACAGAAACAACAAAATGAAAAAAACCATGCTTATGAATGAATAACAACTTAAATAATATATATGTTTCAGAGAATTATTATTATTTATTTGATTATATTTTTGTTTTTATACTTTTCACACATAAAAAATAATAAAATTAGATTTATAAATCTAGTTAGTTAAATAAATATATATAAAATAACGAAATAAATATTCAATAAAGACAGTTTTATAATTCTAAGAACAATAAATATACCAATTGATTTTATTGTAATGAAAAATCTTGCATGGTACTTGCATGTATGCGAACGCATGTGTGAAAAGTTTTCAAATTTCGGTGCGGCCGAAATTAAGATTTAATTTTTTTTTTTTTTATTTTTAATTGTTTAAAGTTTTATTTATAAGTAACTGTTTGATGACATATGTGGAGTGGTAATAGAATATAAAACAATTTTTGCGTTAGGCATAAAATGTTAAGTGTTAATTATGAATTTGTATTCAAATTTTTTATATAGACACGCTTGTCGAACGTATTTTTTTATACAGCGGTTTTAAGTTTAAGTTAACAGTGTTCTTACGCAAAAAAAAAAAAAAATAAATAAAACAAAACAAATAAAAAAATAATAACAATAACAATAAAAAAAAAATCAAAGTTTTAGAATAGATAAAATAAATCTTAAAAGCTAATTTGTGCAAATATAATTAAACATTGCCAAGCAAAGCTACACGAATGTGGCAGTTAATAATAATTCGATAATTAATTAATAAATTAAAAAAAAAATAATTATAATAACAATGCAAATGAGTGTATTTTTCTATATAAATATGTAGCTATACTACTTACTTCAGTTCGAGCCAAGTTAAAGCATTTACTTGTTGTTTATTAAGACTTTTGAGATCGCTTGAGCGTGTATGATACCGACATGCCATATAGTATGTTGTAAGTACAATAAAATTTTAATGATTATATTATTTTTATTTCTTTTTTTTTCAGCCTAAAAGTATACTATAAATTTTATATATAATTTGCTTGTAAAATAAGTTTCACAGTCTATTTGCTGTCCACTTTTTCCGCTGTAAATCAAACAAAAACAAGAAAAAGAAAAACACATTTTTATTTAATATTTGCTTTGATAAAACTTCTTTTATTTCTACATCAACCTTTATGCTTCTTCGTTACATAATTATAACAATTATATTCTTGAATGACCAAGACCCATTGAGTGTGAAATGCTAGGAACGAGTTAAAATTTATTTAAAAACTTATCTGCAGACAGAACTAATCAATTTTCGAAATATATTTTTGAAAGATTCAGCTACTCTCATGAATTTAGTCTCCCCGTCACTAGTTGCCAACACTTTAGTTTCATTTACTTAACTTAATAATTCCTAACATTTTATTTTAGTTTTTACTCTCATATTATATATATAAAATACTCTTGTCCGAATTTTCCTTATATTTGCTTGACAAATGTTAACCTCTAATAAAATATACTATAATATTGCTCTTAAATTTTAATTAATAAGTTAATACAATAAATATACTCGTACTATATAGTATACATATGTATGTAAATAATTATTTAACAATTTTTTAAAAATTTGTAGATTTGTTAATTTTTTTCGTTGTTACTTAATTTTGTAGTTAAATTATTATTATTATTATTTTTTTTTAAGATCAGGAAGCTATCGTTGTTTTTATTTGATTTTTTGATTTTTATTTCATTAATTACTGCGAAGTACGTGGCTGACTAGGTACATACTTTTCCGATGGCTGATATTGCCATTGTGCACAAATTTCATCTTGCTCGGTTTGATTGTAGCCAACTCTGCAAGAATAAACAAGATAAGATTAGCCGATTTGGTACAGTTTAAGACGCATTATTATTTTTAATAGCTAAAATGAAAAAAAAAAAAAAAAAAAAAAAAAAAAAAAAAAAAGATTATCAAACATAAAATTTATTTATTTTTTGTTTTTATTCAAATATAAAATTAACTAATTATACAAAATTAATTAATTAACTAAAAATACTGATAACAAAAACCGAGTTCAGAGACCAAAAAAATTCCGAAAAAAAAATATTTGAAGAATATTTTATTTATCTGTATACCTCACCTATATAAACATACATAAATAAAGTCAGTTATTGATATGTTTCATTTCCAAAACACAACCGTTTTGCAACCGAAAATATTTTGCGATTGTTGGAACACACGAAATTGTGATTTTAAAAAGTAAATTTTTTGTATTACGAACGCTGAGACTGGAGTTTTAAATTTTAATTGGCTCTTGTTTAACAGAAAACGGCTTCCGTTGAGCGCAAAACGTTCATAAGCGAACAATAGCCAAATAATCAACCCATTCAGCTCAACCGCTCATGCTAATGCTCGCATAAGTTATTATTCTTGAGTTGAAATCACTCAGCTTTGTTACATTTGTTTTGCTCGCTGAGTTTACTTCGGGTTTCGTTCGGCTCAAAAATGATCGTGTTGAGTCAAACAAAAAAAAAAGCTCAAATGAGCAAACTCAACCTGTGTGAGCAAACTCATAGAGTTTGATCAAAATGCGTAGTTTCACAATATATATTTATAATTTTAATTTTTGTATTATATATAAAATAATAAAGTAATTCATTTTAATTAATTATTAAATTATTTTATAATAATTATAATAATAATATACATGCGTTTTTTCGCCAGCTAGACGCAAATGAAATTTATTGCAAAAGCAATGAGCCGACTGAGCTGTTCTTGAAACAAGGCTGAGTTTAGCTTCGCAGAGTGAGCAACACATTAAGGAACGAAGGCAGTGTACGTTGTACACGATCCCCTTTTGTCCTTCGCACATAAACTGTACAATTAAAAAAAAAAAAAGAACTAATTGACGTGTTCGTCAGCACGAGCTAATTTTCATTCGACGCTGTGTTTCGCTCAGTTACTGGAACTGAGTAAAAATTTTTGCGTCTGAACTGACTCAAGGAAATTGTGAGTTTCTAAGCCATTTCTAAAGATTATAAAAAACCAAGAAAAAAATTTGAACTAATTTTTTTCGGAATAATTTGTTTGGTCTCTGATTGCATTTATAATTTTTAAGAAATAATAATAAAAATAATTAAAATTTAAATGACAAAAAACATAAACTAACTTTGACTATGTTACACTCTCTGACTTAATTTTTGTGCTTAATTTAAAAAAAAAAAAAAAAAACTTAAACTACTTGGATGCACTTGGCGACGGCATTTTAAGCAAATAATTTACAAAAATAATAATAAAATTTAAATATTTTATAAACTAAAATACTATAAAGAATTATACAAAAAAAAAAAATAAAAATTTAAATCAGTCTTCAAAAGAAGGGCGAAAAAAAAAAGCCAAGACTTAATTTAAATAAAACAAACGACAACAATTTAACGATTCCAATAATTTGGTCTTGGATAATAATAACCCACAGCATTGGAAGCATATGGTGTTGCATGAAAAGCAGGACCACCACCACCACCACCACGACGACCACCACGTTCATTATAATAATATCGAACGTTTTCATCGCTAGGACCGCCGCGATTACTATAGCGCACGCCAGGATTGCGCTGTTGCTCATTCAATTCTCTGGAAACGGGAACATGTAAATTGTTCCAAACGTCACGCGGACTTTGTACAATTTCACGAAAGATATTCACTGCAGCCAGACCGACAGAGGCAAGCTTAACGCCTAAACGACGCGTAAAATGATTAAAATTTTGTTTTATATTTCCCGAATTCTCGTCGTTTTCGGCATCATAAGCCGCATAGACATTTGTCGTCAGTGCACGTCCAGCATAGAGTGGCGGTGGTTGTGGTGGCTGTGGTGGTCCATTTTCATGATTATTATGATTATGCGGAAATAGCTTTTGCGCTAATCCATATGGATGTGCCAATATTTTCTTTATAATATTTCCCGCATTCGGTGGCACATACAAATCCGCCATACGCCATTCAATCGGACACTGTGCACTGCGATAGAAATAATCGTCAAACCTTTGATGTGCCGAACATGGACTGCGTTCCTGAAAGCATGTCACTTGTACAACATTATAAAAGATGGCACCAAGTGTGTTGGCTGTTTCTAAAGAAAAAATAAAAAAATTATTTAAAGTTAGACAACCAAAAAAAAAAAACTACACAATTTATATTTACCCGTATTCGCTGCTTGTAGACAACGTCGAAAACGTGCATCACAATCACAATGCGAACGCGTAAAAGTGCCCGTATTGCATAGACCACGTTTACATTCACCGACATTTAAGACATCCGGACACATATCATGTTCGCGACAGCATCTATCCTCACGTGCATGTATACCGAGATCATCATAGTTGAGCGCTGCTGTGCCGGGACCACACCATTTTGTGCCCGGATATATGAAGCCTAAACCGCCACGGAATGCATGCCCATATGAGCCTTGATTCTTGCATACCTCTTCTAATTCCATAACAGATTCATGAGCAACCTGACGTATACGTCGTGGATCGGATTGTAGCAGCATGCGTTGTATATCACCGCTGTCGAATAGATACGAAATATAAAATGGGTTTAATATAAATTTAATTATATATATGATCTATTAATTTAAAAAGAAATCCATAAGGCCCATAGGCTACCAAGAGATTCTTGGACCAATTTGTACATATGATATCCTAGACTTGTTAAATTTAAAGCTTCAAGGTTTTTCCGTTATTGATATCAGCGAGAGCCAAAAATGACCCAAGAGAACTATGATCAAATTTGTGGAATCTCCGGTTTTTTTTTTTTTTTTTGATTTTGAGTCAAAGCAATTTTCGGGCGTCGGTTCGGTTTTTGGCGAAAATGAAAAAATTTAGCCATGATACTTTTCATTTTGTAAGTTTGTCTGTTCATAATTTTGCTTATTTAGAGAATATTATACAAAACTTACCGATCTGTATGCATTTTACAGAAGGGATGTCGCGATGATAATTCAACCATTACGGACATTGTCATATCCGAGATCAACACAGCAGATCCATGAATATTGACAAACTGCATGGCTACAAGTAAAGCAACCAGCAATGCAATTAGCATATTGCGTCGCCTCATGTTGTGATGCTGAAAAAAAGAAAGAAAAAAAAAAAAAAAAGACGTAAGGCAAGCAGGTAGATGGTATGTAAATTCGTTTTATAGTTTTATATTAAATTTAATAGTTTAATTTTGAATTTTGGAAATTTATAGAGTATACAGTCACCGAAAATAAAAAAAAAAAAAGTGTGAACCGTTTTTCTATTTCCATTTTAAGAGTTAACACTCATACTAACCTATACAAAATGCATATTCTCTAAAGGAATCTTGAAACCCTGAGTTGGCATGCATACATATAAATCTTGAAAGTCTGAGAAGACGATATGTACATACATAGTATAGTAGTTCCTAGGACGTGACTCTTACCGAGTCAAGGGTACAGACACTCGGGATAGTAGTTAACCTAGTCGACATATGCAAAAGCGCAGTTTCTGTTATCCAAAGAGAAGACACCATATCCAAAAATAGAGACCTCATCCTAGAAAGTTACTTTTTATCTAAAGAGCAAGCAAGAGCGATGAATCCCAAATAGGTTCTGAAGGTTCATAACAATTATAAAGTTTACATTAAGTCATCTAATTAGCAGGGACTACAATAGATCTTTGAGATCGCAGTAATATTCTCTACATTATTAAAAAAAAACCTTCACCCATTTTCACCCAAAACCCTTTCTTCTTTTATACGTTTATTTCGAAAGTAATAAATAACTTGTTCGGTTCAAAATGCTACGGTTCGATTACAAATCGATTTTTATTCAATTAAATTTTAATAGTTAAAATAGGTGCCTTCACGTTATCGAACTACGCCACTGTCTCGAAATGAACTTAACTAATTTACATTGTCGCTCTAATTTATGACACACTGAAAAAAAAAAAAAAAATAAATAAATAAAAAACAAACAAACAAGCATCTTCTACAATATATTCTCTTTATCTGAATATCTAATGTGCCAGTAGGTCATTTCCCTTTGTTAATGATGACCTTTCCGCTTCGATACACAAAAACTAGCTGCAGCAACAGCAGCTGTATTGTTGAGGTAGTGCCTATATTTGTATAACATAAATGTGCGACAATAATTAGTGCTACTTCCTAATAAGCATAATATTCGCATTGAGTTGGCGTCGATTTAAATTATGTAAATTTTGTTGTGCATTCGTTCCGATACAAAACAATAAAATATATAAAGCAAATATTTACAATAAATACCAAACGCAATAAAAATCAGAGAACTGTAAAAAAAAAAAAATATTCGAAATATAAACTATGTTTGCAAATTATAAGAAAAATTTCAACTATACTTTTGGTGTAAACAAAAAGAAAAAATAGTTTTTAAGTTGGAATTGTATAAAATATAACTGAATCTTAATCCAGACGAATGAATCATACATAGCCCTGTTTGGCTCAGACTGTCCTAGAGCTTATGCGGTAACATATCGATTGATAGTTCACTATAAATGAGAAGCGTACGATCTACGATTAAATAAAAGACGAATTCGCGCACGTCCTACCCGCAATATTAATGATTGATGATGTGAAATATCCGATACAATACGATAAGATGCGTGCGATGCGATAACAATAAATTAAAAAAAAGTATCGCTAAAACATTAAGGACGGACTAAACAGGTCTGATTGAAGAGTCCTCTTGTTACCAAAGAAGGAACGCTGATGTCCTGTATGGCTCGACTGCAGATAGACTGCACCCTAACTTTATGTACCTTAAATGGATAGATCTATCTTAGTACCACACCTTGTTGTATTGGATGGCGTACATAAACTTCGAAAAATGGATTTTTGGATGGAGGCGATATACCGATAAAATTTTAGACGATCCTACCCGATATTGGTATATTTCAATGGGACTATCATAGGCTAATAATTTATATAAAATTTAGACTTTCAGGTATGATTGAAGAGTTTTATTACCACTAAAAAAACTCAAACAATTGGCTAGAACACTGGTGTCGAGGTATGCTCGAAAATGGAAGATAGAGACTGCACCCTGGAACTTTATGTACCTCTAAAGAAGTCCAGTCTAAGAACCATACCTTATTGTCTCTGAGATAATCATATTTATATAAACTTCAAAAATGCATTAAATTTGTACGGACGGACACACAGACGAACGGACACACAGACCGACTGACGGACGGGCATAGCTGTTGACTCCGTATTCAATGCTGATCAAGAATATAAATATATATGTACTTTGTGCGGACGATCTCGCCTTCTTCTGTCTGTTACATACATTCGCATAAACTTAATATACCCTTTTCACCCTTTCGGTACAGGGTATAAAAAGCTTGCATTGAATAAGAATGTTTGGTGAAAAAATCGCTTGTTTGGGAATTATGTTTAAGTATAGTATAACACTGAGTGATTAATCGATTAATCAATTAGCAATCGATTAATTTCTATAATCAAGTAATTAATTAGTTGAAGAATCAATAATTGATTAATGAACAAACAATAAACAATAATAGTAGACAATAGTCACAATCATGGAAAGAGAAGAAACCAAGGGGGTTGTTAATAGCAAAGCTTTTTGAAGTGAGGAGCAAAAAAAAAAGGTATTTACTTATTTTTCTTAGTGTTAAATTTTTTTTGTCAATAAACATCATTAATCAACAATAATCAATTTTTTTTGGTACAATCGATTATTTCCAACAATCACACAATCCTAGTGTAGTAGTGTGCAAAATGTTCAATTAATTGGAAATAATCGATTTTTGATATCAATTTAATCAATTTTTCTTTGTCTTTAAAGTAGAATCGATCGAACGTTTTTTTTTTTTTTTTTTTAAATAGTATCGAACGTTCGATTTAATCGTTATTTTGCAAAAAAATTTAATCAATGAACTTAATCGATTTTTTTCTTAAAATTATTAAAAAATTGTGCATCAATTTTCATATAAAATGTTTGTGCTGCTTCAAAAAACTAAGACGCAATTATTTATTTATTTTTTTTTTGAAATAACGAAACTTTTCAAACAAACCTTTTACTGAGACATGCAACATTTTCATAGTTTGATAACTTAACAAGAGATTATATATTATGTTATTAAAAAAAAAAATAAATTTATGTTTACACAAAAATATGTAAATCGTCAGTTCTATGCTTCAGTTCAGTTCAGCTCAATTCAATTCAGTTTACGCTTCAATTACCACTAGCAGAGGTATTAAAAGTATTTCTAGGTCATGGTTTAGATCGAATGCGGGTGGCCGCGCCGCGCCGCGCTGCGCAATGTAGAAGACAAGAAGAAGGAGAAGAAGAAGCAAAAGAAACGAAGGCAAACTGTTTGCTTTGCGTATTCTTCGACAGGAAACTTGTTTTTTTTTGCCAAATATGAAAAAAAAAAAAATCAAATTGAAATCAACGTCACCGTCGCGACGGTCGTCATTCATGTCATTATGATCAAAATATTTATTAACAAAACGACTTTGTCTTTAACGGCATCATCATCATAATCATCATCATAGTCATCATCATCAAAAAAAATAATAATAATAAAAAAAATAAAACAAGAAGTTAAAAGGTGAAGGTCATTTGTCTCTACCTGAACTTCTTGTTTATTTCGTTTTGGTTTTACTTTTTGTTTATTTTTATTTATTTTTTTTATTATTATTATTTTTTTCGTATTTGTTTTGGTTGTTTCCGATTGCTTTCCAATTAGCTACCGGTAACAATAAGAAAGGCATTAATGCGTTGAAGTGTGGACAATTTACAGTAAAAAAAAATAAAACGAAATTAATAAATTATTCAAAGTGATTAACAGCAAATTTGATATACATTTGAACAAGGTCTGGTTTTAAAGTTAAGCGAGTATTTATTATGTTCATACGTTGTTGTTTTTATGACCCAAAAAGAAAAGAAAAAAGGGGGTGTTGTTTTTTTTATATTATTAATTAGAAAGGGGGGGGGATAAAAGAAAGAGAAACCATATTTAAAAATTTAACCTCTCCAGGGGCCAAGAATTTTTTTTTTTACGGGTTTTTTTTTTTCCTTTTTTAGGGATTTTTTTGTTTTTTTTTAAATTTTTTTTTTTTTTTTTTTTTTTTTTTGTTTTTTTTTTTTTATTAAAATTTATTTAAATATGAAGTTCTAAAGGAAAGCTGATTAGAATAAAAATATGGTGTTGTAATAATACAAAATTACAATTTTTTTTTGAGTTTTGAGGAGGCAGTGTAGACCCTATAAAGTACATATATAGCCCCCATATAAACTTTTCCCTTTTTTTCTATTTTTGTATGAAAAAAAGTTTTTATTAATGAATATACTAGCAGGTACCCGCGGCTTTGCTAGCGTTTTTTTTTTCTTCTATTTGGTGGCTAAATATAAATTGTTCAAAAAATTTGGGTTTAAATTTTGGAAATCCACTAAACACGACTAACCATCATGCGCCCAGTTTCAAGTCTCTACGTCTATTCAATCCAAATGTATGATTTTTTTTTCAAAGGCTCCCATTAGGTCCCGGGTCAAAATTTTGTAAAATTCCGTCTAGTGCTCACCTGTAATAAAAAAAAAATTGGTAAAAAATCTATATTAGGGTCCACATATGGGTACCAGGTCCAAATTCCGGAAATCCCTTGAACACCTTGAACGCTAAAAATGTTTTTTTAACCATCTTTCAAATGAGCCCTATTTCAAGTCTTTACGTCTATTCACTTCAAAAATATGGCTCTTCCGGTTTCAAGGCCCTCATTAGGCCAAAATTTTCCTAAATCCCGTCTTGTTGTTTACCTGAATTCTAAAAAAAACACAAAAATAAATAAATTTTTTAAAGTCATTTTGTTCCAAATATTTGACTTTTCCAGTTTCAAGGGCCCCATTAGGCCCCGGGTCCAAATTTTCCAAAATATAAACCTTCCTCTTCAATCACTCTATCTGTTAAAAAAAACGCATTAAAATCTATTGCGTAGCTTTAAAGGTTTAATTTGTTTTATACTTTGTAGTGATTCCCTCCAATCTGGGAAAAATCACTTCTACTGTCATCCTATGAATAAGCTACCGATATGACAAGGATCGGGCTACTATAACCCTCAGACTCCATGTGTTTCACATGAAATTCAGAGTTTTCATACAAAAAAAGTATACATGGTTCTTTTAAAGGTTAAAATCAGACCATATTTGTCTTGAGATTCTACATGTTTTAAGTAGAGTTTACTTTTTGTTTGCAGTTCTAAAGAGCAATTTGTATATCGCCAAAGATATCTGTTTTACTGGAAGAATGTCGTTCGTATTACGCTGCCTAACAAGTTCATACGCTTTATATTCACCCTCTATTCATAGTAGTCAAGTGCCTTAAGGGCTGCTTGGTTGTTCGAGTTGTGTCTTGGACGATTTAGATAAAAATGGTTTTAAATTCAATTAAAACTTATTACTCAAAAGGTTAATGGAACCAGTCTTTCAAAAAAAAAAAAAAAAAACTATTTTGAGACGTCATAAAATACCATAAAATCAACACTACCTAATGTCTTCTTTAAATACAAATAATTATTGTATACATTAAACAAAAATTTTAAGTGAAACTGATTGGTATCACTCAATTATTTTCAATATGCAAAAAGTAGATACTTAACCTTTTACAAAGTACTTCTATAGACGAAATTGTTACAAGTTCACCGAGTATAAAATCCATAAAAATAAAAATAAAAACAAAAAAAAAAAAAAAAAACTGTGAATATCATCAAACTCATTTATTATCTGCTAATCGTGCATTGTTGCTCGAAATGTCGCATGGACAGATGAATAAATGAATGGATGGATGGTTTGTTTGGATGGTTTGTTTGGATGGTTGCATGAATGAATGTGTTGGTTGTGTGTTGCTTCGCTACAATTGCTTTAAGCTGCAATTCATGTTAATATTTCTTTTGTTTTGTAATTTTAGACAAATTTGTGAAGGTGTTATTTTAGACAGCATCGCATGGTATAATTTATCAATTGTTTTTAACGAGTTCTCAAAGAAGAAGAGAAGAATTTCTCATGAATTTAAATTTTTATTTTTTTTATTTTAACTGATTTACAAATGATCTACATAAAAAATCAATTGCTTTTGATAAGTAGGTACTCAGGTTTGTTTTGTTAGAAAATTTAATGTCATAAAAATATGTACGTACTTAGATGACAAGCAAAATATAATATTTTTATACCTAAACAAAATATTAACGAAAAAAAAAATATGTCAAGTCATTCATAAACACACAGCCAAGCTATTATTTTATGATTTACTTAAAGTCCTATTTAAGCGATATCGATTTTATGGATTCTCTTAAAAGATTGACTCATCGTATATTTCTTAATATTAATGCTGTGCGAATATTTAACATTCTGTATCCAAATTCAACATTCGAATATGTCTAAAAAGTTGGAAACAGATTATCTCAGAGACTATAATAGATAGAGAAACAATATTTCAAAACGTAGAAGTCAAGCGATCACTTGAAAACGTATTTTTAAAAGGAACTCCCCATAAAAACCAAGCCTACAGTCGAATCTGCAAAATTTAGTAAAAACAAGGAGAAACGTTAACTTCGGTGAACCCGAAGCTTAAATATTCGGTGGTGAAAAGGAAAAAGTGCTTAAGTCGACTTAAGGAAAAATTGAGATAAGAATACTACAAGTTGATCTCCATAACGAAAAGTAACTCCAAATTGCAAAATTTAAATTATTTTTGACGATTTCAAATTATTTTAAACCTACAAAATGCTCTCGAGGAAAACGGTAAGATCAGACTTAAGTAGTTTTTCCTTTTTCCACAGATAAACTACTGTGAACAAAAAGTAAGGAAAATTTTCAATTTAAACTTCGCGGGATTAACATTTCGGGCAAGATTTTTTTTCTTGAGTTGGCAGGACTGTTAATAACCTCTGGGAATGAGTAATATATTTACGCTTGTGTTTACCAAACGACCAAAAGTGCATTTTTCGATTTTTACAATGTCTGATTTAATTGAGCAGAGAAGTGTCAGCAAATTTTGTTTCCCGAATGAAATAAATGGAATAAAAATGTTGAAGAAGACCTACGGTGAGCGAACTTTACCAAAATCAACAACATTTGATTGGTATAAATTGTTCAAAGAAGGTTGAGAACGTGTTGAAGACGAAGAGCGACCTGGTCGAAAAGTGCTGGCACACCGTCGATTAACTATAAGAGACATTGCTGATGAAATTGGCGTGTCGAAAGGATCAATTAATACCATTTTAAAAGATGTTTTGCGCCTCAAACGTGTCAAGTCTCGATTAGTACTGAAAAGGGTGAATTTTCTTGAAAAACAGCATCGATTCTTCGTGAATTTTTCTCCAAAAATCTAACCAATATCGTTCCGCAACCAACGTATTCGCCTGATTTGGCTCCGTGTGACTTCTGGCTATTCTTAAAACTCAAGATACCACTCCGGGGAACGCGTTTCGAGTCGATTGAAGAGATAAAAGCTGAATTGAAGAAGGCGCTGGCTATACCGGAAAGAGATTATTTGGCATGTTTCGAGGATTGGAAAAAACGTGGGCACAAGTGTATTTTATTGAGAGAGGATTACTTTGAAGGAGACAAAAAAGATATTCATGAATAAATAAATAATTTTTGAAAACACACAAAATTCGTGATACTCTTTGAACACACCTCGTACTTCAACAATCACTATCACTAGCATCGTAATAAAATTTATTATTTGTCGCTTACGTTTTTTTTGCGGTTAGGACTCGTTATTACTAAATTATTAATGCATACATATGTACAGCTGCATACAAACTGAACTTAACGTGTCCTTGTTCTTAGCAACGTCAATATTCGTAAAACTTGTCTTAAAAAATTACAATCTCCAAAAAAAAAATGATCATGAAATGTTACTGCAGGAAGTTGTCATTCGTACAACGTAGTCAATCTTGTTCGCATTTAAAACCAGAATTTAGGTTGCTACAAAGTTGTTTCTTTGTGTTTATGGGTCAAGTTCGTTTAGTTCAGAATTACAGCATGAGAACTGAGGATAAGAGCTTTAAATATTGAACTGAAGCGTTAAATTATTGAAACTAAAAAAAAAAAAAAAAAAATTATAAACGAAAAAAAAAACATATAATAATAATTATTATTTAAGCTTCCAATTAAATTTATTTATTCTCATAAAATAATTCAGACTTCTTTGAATTTTTTTTCCTGTAATGCTTTCAAAATGACTCATGTTTAAAATTGTCTACAAGATATATCTAATCTTAAGCATTATTTTCGCTTGTCAACATGAATTCGCATTCATATGTATACAAGGTTTTTTTGCTATTGTTTTTTTGCGACAGATATTGTCAACAATGATCACATTTATAGGAAATAATCCAAACCCAACTACAAACGAACAATAAGTCTATGTACAAGTGTCAAATGTCAATTATTTACAATACTGTCGAAATATTTAAAAAAAAAAAGCGTTAAAATTAATTATGTTAATTTTAGACAAACAAAAATTTAAAACAAAAGCGAGAAAAAACAAGAATTTTGTTGTAATTGAAATTTGTATACACTTCAGATACTTTTTTTTTATAAATATCTTTTCTTTTTAATATAAAAAAATTTTATGTCACAATTCGTGTTTGTACCATAGACTTCGAAACCACTCGATCGATTTGAATGAATTTTTTTAGATGTCTATTTTTTGCTACAGGATATTGTTTTGGAAAAGCTCAACAATGGGCGTGGCACCGATATAGAAATTTAACGTTTTTTTTGCAAATATAACAACTTGGGAGTGGTCAAAAAAAAATAAAATGCGCTCACGTCCTAGGATTCTTCTATATCGAAAATAAGAAGACCCTATTTTTTTTTTTTTTAATCGTATAATTTTTAATAATGCCGTAAAGCCCCTGAATAATGATAATAGGAACGGGAGCTGATGATCCGTCGAACATAGACGATTTTTTTATGTTACAAATTATTTGACAATATGCTTAAATGCTTTTGCAGCGCATAATGCAAATGTGGCATAAAATTATTGAAAAATGCTCTTAGCTAAAAAAACGTCAATCAAAAATTCAATAAACCAAAAATTAATAATAATAATATCGAAACATAAGTGCTCTGGTGTGAAAAGAAAACACTTGAACGTTCACTTACATTTGAAAATGGTGCAGCCTAGTCTATTGAAAAGATAAACAGATTGAAAAACAAAAAACAAATCGTATACACGTAGATCGCATAATATTGACAATGTGCGGTCATTGTACTTCACAAAAGACAAGACAGAAATATGTTTTTTAATTAAAACAAAAAATCAAAGCTACAAAACAAAAACAAAAAAACTATAACTTCCGATTTTGACATTGAAAAGCAAAGAAAGAAAAAAAAATATGAATAATCGAAAGATCTATCTTTGATATCTAATTTGTCTTAAATGGTTAATCATATGCTGACATATGTATTGGTTACCATAGATACCATAAGATACATTTTTGAGATACATTTCTGAGATACATTTGAGTTTAAGTTTAATTAGATTGATTGTCAGAAAGGAAATTTATTTTGTGATGTATGGTAACAGTGAAGGTTTTTTGTGTTTCTAGGGGGGATTTTTCAGTAAAAACTCGTAACTATGTGATCCGTTGTACATAGTAGCTGTGTGGTTCATGTTTTGGCCAATTTAGTTTCGAATTGCAAAACGCTGTATTAATGGTTTTAATTTGAGAATATTTCTTGTGTCATAGAGTACACCAAAAAATTTTCTTGAAGTTTAGCTGCTGAACAAGTTGATTTCTTTTATTTATAAATTGACATTTGTTTTTTTTTTTTTTTTTTTTTGTATATAAACCTTTAAACCTTTAAACTAAACCTTTAATTACTTTACTATGCGATTAACTCATTTTAAGAATCTAGTCTCTGGAACTCGACATGGTTAAATGTCTTCAACTGTGACATTGAAACCACTCCAAACTGCTACTGTACTTCAATTCAAGTTAAACCAGTTTAGACCAGAAAAAAAAAAACAGAAGTGGGAAAAAAAATGAATTATAATAATGTGTGTTGGCCATTACTTTCAGTTTTAAGTGGCCACCGTTTACTATTTGTTCACTAATAAAAACAAACTAACTACATTTATTAATAATAAAAAACCAAAAAAAAAAAAAAAAAAAAAAAGTAAAATAAAAATATTTACATATACAAACAATTTAATAACAAAGATTTATGATGTGGTTGAGTCTAGCGTTTTAACTTTTGCTCTTTTTGAATATAAAAAAAATTATCATTTCTAATAAAGGCTTCAAATATTTCCTACTTCAACTTATTTCAGGCGAAAGGTCTTTGTTAGAGATGAGCGCGGGACATCGGGAACCACGAGACAATTGACGAGAGGGAAAGGCTAATGGTGTAATCCCGACATTTGCGAAAATAAAAATTAATATAAATTTTCGGTTTCCAGACATCTCTAGAGAATTTGATGGCTCTACCGCTAAAAGTCTCCGAGATAATCGGTTTCAAACGCCAGACGAACGGACACTCCTTTGCCCACACTTAATGCACTCATGCAAAATTTTTTGAAAATCAGAATGTGGTGGATCTTGGTCAAATCTTTATTTCTGCTTACATCTCTTATCTCTAATCATATTTTCAAAAGATCTTAACAGAATGTACAAGTTAGGTTCTTTATATTCTAACCATGGCAAATGGATAAACGGTTGTAGGTTTATTTGGGGTACCTAGTGCCAAAAACTACATCAAGCTTTTCAGCGAGATTGTACTATAAAAAGCACAACTTAAGCGGATCCAACCTATACAAAATATAAGCTTAAATTTCTTATAACAAGTTTTTCTGCTAGCTCCATAAAAATCTAACACACAAGTCAGAATGTTTGGCGAAAACATGGAAATACAAAAAAACAACTTCACTACATATTACGAAAAACTTTAAAGATTTCTTTTCATTTTGACAATTATGCACTTCTGCAGTTGACGGTGGAACCGAAGCTTAAATACCTGTCACACGAATCTTTAAATAATTTATGTGGGAATTATTGGTCTGATACAACTCAAATTTATACACAATTTTAATATCAAATTTTAAGCAAAAAATACAGATATAACAAAAATTTTCTTCAGAATATCAGAAAATGGGAGATTAATTTGTATGATGGCTATATGTTGTAGTGGCCCGATCCGTATCATATTTGCATAAATAATATCATATTTTCATAGAACAATTTGAAAATGGGCGGTAAATTTGTATACCTTAGAGTGGGCGTGGCATTTGAATTTTAACATACAAACACCCTAGGACCGAGAAAAGCTTAAGTTTTAAGTTTCAGCTCAATATCTTAAAAACTGAGCGAATGAATAACTTCGCAACAGGCAGACAGACGGACGAATATGACTAAATCGTTTCGTTTCATCGAGCTGATCAAGAATAAAATATGGTCTCCGATGCCTCCTTTAATGCGTTACAAACTTTCGGACAAACTGAATATACCCTCTTTACACTATGTGTAACGGGTATAATAAAAATTGTTTTTTTTTGCTTATGAAGATGCTAAAAACATTGAGTTACGCATGCTAATTGAGGACAGAACAAAGCCCCGGAGCTGTTACATATTGACATATGTAGTTGGTAGTAGGTAGTAGTAGTACCTACAATGAGTTTTGTAAATATGCATCAACATGCAACAATAGCTTCATTAGTTGTATGAATTTTGTTTCATTTTTTTTTTAGTTTTGCCCAGACAGTTAGTAGAACTTGAATCAATGAATCGTTCGATACGATACGTTTGTGCCTCTGGTCACTGAACGCATTAAACTGGAGGTCAAATATGTTTTTTTTTTGTACTATGTCCAATAGTGCACAACAACAACAACAGCAACAACAAGGTTTCACTTTAAGACAAAGAGTTAATACATGCGATATTAAAATGTGGGGAAACTCAACTCAGATTTCTTGCATTATAAACAAAATATTGTATTCATAAATAGCCTTTAACTATGTACACAAATGTTATTGAACTCTTCAAAAAAAACAACAAAAAAATCAACACTTCTGAGTGGAACGGCACTTAACATGTTTCGTTTTCGATTTTCACAAAAAATAGAAAAAAAAGTGTTAATTATCAAGCGACGCATTCATAAGTTTATTTATCCATTGATTAGACACCGAACCGTTCCAATACGAACCCAGCCCAACCCAACCCAGACCAAGTCAAGAAAAAAAAAAAAAAAAAAAAAAATGGTTTTTACTATGTAAATTTGCAGAGTTCTTATGAATAGTTCGTCATGATAATCAAACATTAACGCAATGATATGCTAATCATTTAGTTTTAATTTAAGAATTTGCGCATTTAAGGAGGCTAACAAATGTTCAGCAACTAAGTATTCTTGTTATTTTATATCATAGAAGATTAGAAGCACTAAAAACGTAAAAACAACATTTTTCATAAAATAGTTTCAAAGGGTTTTCTTCCATGAGAGCATTCTGAATCCGTTCCTGAGAATTCAAAATAAGCGCCAGCGTTTTGGGACCTGTGCTATCATCTCCGTCTTCATCTTCGTCAAAAAAAAGATTCTGTGTTAGTTGTTGTTGCAATCGTTTGCACTTATTCTTTTTGCACTTTTGCTCGACCTCGTGAACAGCACAAATAATTTTTGTTTCATTTTCTTCTTTTCAAATAAATTCATTAAACTTTTATTTGCTTCCTCGTAACAATGTTTATTCTAACTATTTATGTACATAAATACAAGTATAATATTTAACAGAAGACCTTGTATATTTGACTTTACCATCTTTATAATGTTTCGATTATCTTATTGTATAGATTTTTAAAATACATATTGACTTTTTGCACAATTTTGCGAGAAATCATGCAATATTTTTGTACAAAACACGCCAATTCGATCATAATCATCATCATCGTTTCGTTTGTATCTTGTAATAATTATTGATTGATTGATTCTCTCGATGCCATATAATAGTATAAAATTCTGTGTTGACGTTGGCGTTAATCATTGATCGTTGTCGATCTACGTTAATCATTTTCAAGTGCTGAAATATTTATTTTCCAAATGCGCAAAACGCCATTTGCATTTTAATTTATCGAAAATGCATTTTAAAGCTTTTGTGTAACGCAGAAAACAATTTCGTTAGATCACTAAATGATCATTGCGAAAATAGAAAATGATCTTATATGCGTTCCATCTATACAAGTATTTTAGAGCACAAAATTTCCAAAAATTATCAAAATTCGCGATAGTTTCTGGGTTTTCTCGTAACGGAAGGTTTAAGCTTTAGTTTCAGATGTTATATAAGAGTTAGTTTCCCTATTCTAAATTAAACCTTTTTTTTTTTTTTTTTTTAATATAAGTGTGCACTTTCAAGCGGTTTTTCTCTAGCACCATTTTAGGCGTTACCGCCCATACAAATCTGCCACAAATTTTTGGGTTAAAACATCTTTGATTTTTTTTTATTTAAGGAAGCCTAAATTATGCCTATGATAGTTCTAAAAATATATTACAAAATGGTTAGGACAAAAAAATAAATTTAGGCATAGCCCTTTACAAATTTATTATTATTTATTATAAATCAGCTTCTTTCTTGTTTTTTAATTGCAAGTAAGATGTTTGTATAAATGTATAAACTAGGTAATAGACATATAATTCACAAAGTTTCAAAGAAACCTCGAAACAGCACACGAAAAAATGCATTCTTTTCGTAAAAATCCTTTAAATTTTAATCAAATATGCATATACTATGTATATATTTCTAGGTTATCTAATTTATCTAAACAGCTGCGTCTAACATGTTTCCCCGACACATTTTTTTTTTTTTTTTTTTATGTTACAAGTTCAACAAAACTTTTATAAAAAAAAAAAAAAAAAAAAAAAAAAAAAAAACATTACAAACAGATAATGGTGGGCGGGTATTTCAATAACAGCCACCATAACCTCGCAAAGGATATATTGCTTTGCCTTGGCTCTTCGTAACAGATATTTTAGTATATATATAAATGATCAGCTCGATAAGACGAATCGATTTAGCCATGTCCATCTGTCTGTCCATATGTCTGTTGCGATGCGTTTTACTCAAAATGTTTTTAAGATATTAACATGAAATTTAAAACTTAACCTTTTTTTTTTGGTCCTAGGCAGTTTCTATGTCAGAATCAAGGTGCCACGCCAATTTTACAGCTCCCAAAAACAACCGCCCATTTTCAAGTTTTGTATGAAAATATTCATTATTTCTGAATGAATTCAATTAAAATTTGGTAAAATCAATTCCAATGTCCACTTATGATATGGTAAGGATCGGGCTATGTAACATAAAGCCTCCTTATAAATTTGACCATATTCATCGTGAAATTTAATCTAAGCAGCTTAATTTGAAGGAATTTCAGCTTCGGTTCCAGCGATATTTTTCAATTGCACTCGTATGTAAATATCTGCTTGAATATGTGGGTGGGTGGGTGTGTGTTTGGGTGTTAATGTTGGGTATGCATCAAGCTCAAGGACATTAAAAGCAGCTGTTTACTTTAATATTTTACATCAGTTAACTCTGCTACCTGGCATTATTTCTACGCATTCACTGTCTTTCTCACTCACACTCTCACTGGCACTCTCCCGCTCTCTCATTCGATATGTGTGTGTTTTTTTTTTTTTTTGTACTTTTGTCACTTGACCTTCAAACAAATTCAAGTCCTGGCGCCGCAGCATTTTAGGGAAATGCGAAAACTTTTTTTTTTTTAATTAAATTTTTAATAGAATCTTTTGTTTCGCATATTTTTTTTAATTTACTTACTTGGAATGATGGTTTTTTTTTTATTTCTTTTGAGTTTTATTTATTATTATTTTTTTTTTTAATTTACTTTTTATTATTTTTTTTTTTTTTTTCGTAAATTTTAATATTTTTTAATGAAAATAAAAAATATATATTTTCACTGATAGAATTTTGTTTTATTTTTTTATGATTTGCATAATTTTTTTATTTTTATTTAAAAAAATAAATATTTATATACTTTTTTTAATGTAAAAGCCGACATCTTTGTTTTATTTAAAACTTTAAGACCAAATTATATCGTAATAAAATCTTATCTATTTAAAATATCTTTAATATTTTATATAGAGATTAGTTTAAACTAAGATTAAATAATCTTGAATAAAGATCTTAAAACATATTTTCTACAATATCACTCTTGTTTGTATTTTATTATAAAAAAATCAAAGGAGCACACTTTTACCGTTATTTTTATTTAATTAATTTTTTGTACCTTTTATTTATTTAAATTAACAACAACAAAATGTTCCTATTAGATATTTTCACATAATATTTAAAAAAAAAAAATTATTTACGAAAATTTAATATTTAAAAAACACTTAAAAAAAACAACAAAAACAACAACAAAAAAAATAATAGTTCTTAAGCTGTCGGCAAAGTTCAATTACGAATAAAAAGAACAATAAGCCGGAGTAGTAATCGGAAAAGATGTTGCCGTAGTATAAAAAGAAAGAAATGAAGATGAATATTTAGATTGATTTTCGCAGTTAAACATTTCCGTAACGCGTTTGCGGCACGACTGAACTTGATTCTGGCGCGTTGAGTGTTGTTAAACTTGGACTTGGCCAAAAAAAAAAAAAAAAAAAACAACAAGAAAAAAATAAGACAAAAACAAAAAAGAAACAGAGGCAGAGCAAGCCGACCGACCGAACGGAACGACCAACTAACCAACCGAGCCGATAGCAAATAAGTCAAAAAAAAAAAAAAAATAATAAGCACAGTGGTATGCAGTTTAAAAAATAATTAAAAAAAAAAAAAAACATTAAAATAGTTTTACAATGGAGAGTTCTGAAATCTAGTGAAATAATGAATATAATTCGCAATTGCTCAACACTTTTATCTATTTTCATAGTATTCATCTTATATATGCTTAAACTTTTATATATATTAGTTGCGCAGAGTTTTGCACCAACGGTTGTAACTCAGTGCTAGTCGATACCAGTTTAGGAATACCCATCTTGAGAATGTCTTCCAAGATATTGTTCTCCCAACGTAGCGGCGGACGTCCTCTCTGCCGCAAACCCTCCGATTTAATTCACGTCTTGCTTATAAACTTTTCTTGCCGGAGCCTCTGTATTCATGCGACACAGTCGTTTGTATTGGATGTTCCTGACTATGTCGATGTCAGCATATAGCTCGTGCAGCTCATTGTTCGTGTGTACACAGAAGTCATTTACCACTCTAACTGGACCAAAGATTCTCCGAAGTATCTTCTGTCGTGACCCATGCTTCTGAGCCATACATCAGGACAGGCATTATCAGCATTTGGTAATATAATTTTTTTTTTTTTTAAAGAAACGGAAAACCTGTTTGAATCTGTTTTGCTTCTTACATGGTTCGATTTTTTTTCTTTCAGGTTCGGTTCATGGGTCGGAGCAAACGATCGAAAATTCTGCGGTTCGGTTAAAACCGGTTTGCAGGACTGCATAAAAACATTGAGCTATTTGGAGCATTCGAGAGAATTGGTAAAACTTTACAAAGTCAAAACGGCATTTATTCACTAGCTCAGCTTTAAAGTTGATATCTGTAGAATCAAAACTATTGGGGTCCACACCATACATTGTACCGAACGCTTATAGGATTTTGTTCTGACTAAAAAAAAAAACTACTTATTTTTCTGGAAGACTACTACTTTTTTTTTTAGCTTATACCAATATGAAAATTGTCCCACTGTTACCTGGCGTTAATAACAATTAAAAGTAACGGTAGCTGTATGTGGCAAAAGAACGCCTACAAAAGCAACAAAAACAACGAATTTAATCGTCGCACTAAAGTGCAGCGTAAAACTTTAAAGAAAAAAAGCTTAAACATGAAGACGACAGGTGCTTTACAAAAAACAACAACAAGAACAACAACAAGATGAAGCTGACATTTGAAATAAGTTTCACGGTCAAAGCTTTTCCTTTTCGTTTTCTTTGAAGGTATCAATAAGTGTAAACGCGAGGCTAGATATATCTAACTCTGTTCCACTTACGAGCCAGATACACGGTCCGCGGTGTAACGCGATGAAAGATCTATGTAACTCTGTTCCACTTTCGAGCAGATGTTATTGTTTTTTCTCGCTCGCACATTGCCTGCTTTCTTGCTCGCACCTATATGGGTAAATGGTAAAAGTAAGAGTGTGAAAGGCATAGTTTGCAAGCTTAAACACTTCACAGGAGTCGTCATATTATGCGTGAGCTTTTGTGTTAACGGCTTTTTATGAATGAAAAGTTTTAATCGTGAATTACTTTTCTTGTAGCTTCCATGACTTTTGCTTTTAATGGGCCTTGTATGGCGTTGATGTGACGTCAATGCGTGAATTATATAAAAAGGAAAAACAAAGTACAAAAAATATTCGAGAGAGAGAGAGGGAGACAGGGAAAGAAAACCGAAGATTGTTCTTTTATATTAGAGGTCAAAATAGACACTTGAGCCTTTATTAGATCTTTTCTTCTGTCCTTACCAAGGCTGCAAATTGGTTCAGTTTTGGTGCAGGTTGCCGTGGTGATTTGAAAATTAAGATTGCCATCTGTTTAAAATAAATTATTTTAAATTTAAATAATTTTTTATACCCGCCACACATTGTGTAAAGGGTATTACCAGTTTGTCGCACAGTTTGTAACGCATCGGACACCCTATAAAGTGTATATATTATTAAACAGCTCGACGAGTAGAATCGATTTAGCCATATCCGTCCGTTTGTCTGTCTGTTGCAATGTGTTTTTTCTCGGAAATTTTTAGAGATATTAACCTGAAATTTGAATCTTAAGATTTTTTTGAACCTATGCAGTTTTTAATGTCAGAAGAAAGGTGCCACGCCCATTTTTAGATGTAGCCCCCCTACAAATTTACAACTTTTTTTTCGATTTTTTGTATGAAAATAGTTCTTATTTATGAATATATTCACTCCAATCTGAGTAAAATCACTTCTACTGTCATCCTATGAATATGCTACGGTTATGACAATGATTGGGCTACTATAACTTACAGAGCTACTGTACCAACGTCACCTTAATTTATTTTTGTTTAAAAAAGATTGTTTTATATGCATTTTAGCTTAAAATTTTACATATGTATATGCGTCTTATTTGAGCCCAACATGAGTTTTCCCCACCAACCCTTGCAGCATATAATCGTACGTCATTGATGATCGTACATAAACTAAATATAGTTTCGTGTGGCGGGTATTTGAGCTTCGGTTCCACCGAAGTAAACGTTTTTTCTTGTTTTTTTTTTTTGCTCCTCACTTGAAAAACTTTTGTTATCACGCATCCCCGTGGTTTCTTCTCTGTCCATAATTGTGATAATCAATGCTGCGTCTATTGTCTACTATCAACTACATGATTATTAAATTATTCATTAATCAATTATTAATTCTTTAACTAACTAATCACTTGATTATATTGCTGACTGATTAATCGATTAATCACACAGTCCTAATGTTGGCTTTTTTTTATGTTCCTGAGAATTTCAAATTGTCTTTCGCAAGAGTAAACCCGAGATTTTCCATCTGGTTTTAGATCAGGAATACGTGCTGGCCATTTCAGAAGACGTAAGTTACTTTACGGAAAAAATGGTTTTGGTATTAACTATTCGAAACTCTTTTTTATACATTTTTTCGGTTCTATTAGTTTTTTTTTTTATTTTTTTTTTATTATAATTTATTTTTTTTTTTTTTTCAATGCAACAACAGCATATGTATGTATTTCGATTTCTTATATATAATAATAATAAACAATTATCAATATCAATGAATGTTAAATGTTATACGCTTCCTCTGGCTCCTTTTTATATATTTATTGTTTTGCTTATATCCTACCATACACGTTTTCCAACTCTTTAATTTCATTCAATTGATATATACTATAGTACACACACATATGAAGCTTCAATAGTTGGCTACTTAAACATAATTAATTATTTTTCTTTTTTTTTTTTTTTTTTTTTTTTTTTTTAATTTTATGTCATATTCACATTTTGTAATTACACTACATACAATTGTTCATTATACATTTTGATATACAATTATGCATATCTTTATATCGTCATATTTATTCATATTTTGTGTATATAAACTATTTCTATTTTGCTTTATACAAATATTGCGTTGTAATATTTAAAAACCATTTGTTATTTTGGATTCGATTCGATTTGTTTTGTTTTGATTCGTTTGGGTATTTTTGTTTTTTTTTTTTTCAGTTTCTGTACATAAATTATAAATTCTAAAAATTATTTATAGATTTGAGATTCATGTATTGTAAAAAAACAAATAAATTGTTTTATAAAAACTAAAAGCAAATGCAAATATGTTCGTGTTTTATAAATATCGTCTTCTTCTTTTTTTCTATATTTTGTGCTGCACAAAAGTATCTAGTGCGTTGGAATAATTTAAAATGGATCACAAACTACATACATTACATATTACTGAATATTTTTAGAGAAAAAAAATGCTGTATATACTGTATAGATAAAAATATATAAAAGTAGACAAAAAAAAAAATAAATAAATAAATCTATGCAAATTGAAATAAAGCTATTATTTTCGGAAGAGCGAAACTTTCATATACTCGTCGTAGGCTTTACTCAAATTTAAAAAAAAAAAAAAAGTAAATCAGAAACTTCGTCAAAAAAATATAAATTAAGAATGCGACGTAAAAATATTTCACTGGAAAATTTGTGTGTGTGCTATGCCCCATATGGTAATCTGATAAACGCAAGCTTAATATACAACCCAGTAACTAATTCACCATCATTATTATTTATAAATATAAAAAAAAACCTTTTCATATTCAAATTTAAAACTGAAAAAAATTGCTTGAATTTGCAAATTTTAAGATTCAATAAAAAATTCCATATATGTGTATACTAAAAGACTCAGTATATTCTTTAATACTATTAGTTCTAGGGAAATAGAAATGATATTTATTACTGCTTTTAGCACAGAGTTAGAGTTGGTACTACAGTACCCGAGAGATTCTTATGTCCAGACGCTAATCATGCATTTACAGAAACAATTTGTAAATTTTTTGAATGAACAATTATTACCACAAAGAACAAACCCATGGCGTATTTAAAGCAACAAATCAAGATTATGTTTTAAACATTAAGTTATCGGTTACTATGTCCAAAGAACTAATGATCATATGGGAATGTACCGTATTTTTTAATTCCAAATAATGGATGATATGTATGAAAACTAACTTTTCTGCGTATCGATTTTGTCATATCTAAGGGGGTCTAGCAGCACAAAACGATCTTTGTTTTTTGGTAGAAAATTGTATAACAAACTGACTGAAAATATGTGTTAAGTCCGTTAAAAAAAATATTGTTGTGGAAAAAATGCTATGTAAACCTATTTTCTTATCTTTTCACTTTAGACTTAATTATTTTAGTTTTTTTTTTTTTTTTTTTTTGGAAAATCTTGACGAAATGCGCGTTTTTTTTTTCTAACCACAAAATAAAGGAACGTTTAACTACTCTTTCTTTTTTTCTACTTGTCTCTCTCCGTCTCTTTCTATTTCAACATACATATATGCACTTTTACACGCCCGCGTATGTAGGCAACTTTACCGTTTCCACTTTATCCTCGACCTTGAACGAAGGAAACAGGCCGCCTTGATTGGTGCGTGTATTTTTACCTTTGGAAAAACCATCCCAATGGTTGCCTGCAACTGATACCAGATCTCCAATCTTCATTTGCAGCTCATCATGCGAACGTCCTGTATGTGCAATGATTACACGACGATTATGTGGATTTTGGCCGCCATAATAGTAGATATCGTCCAGCGATTTAAAACGATTAGCAGCATCCGGATACAGTGTCTGCATAATTTCGTATGCTACACGGCAGACTTGTGAACTAAATGTGCACACTAAATAGTCGGAGAGCGATAGTAAATGTATATCCAGTATAATGCCATTCAATGAGGTATCCGTGTAGCGCGTAGAGACTGCTGCCATGCGTGCAACCTCTGGATCGCCAACGATTTCGTATTGTGGATATTTTCGGCGAGCTTCTTCTATGACACGCGCATCATCTGATGCTAAGAATATGCGACGCTCAACTTTTGCAGTCGTATTCATTTCAAGCGTACGATAATAATCTTCTACATGTGTCATGTATTCTTCGATGCTGTGAAAGGCAGCTTCGGTGCCAACTTTATCAGTACGACGCACATGTACACTGCAAACATTTACAAATTAATTAGTTTTGCTTAATTATATATAAATGTATAAAAAAAAACGCATTGCTTACCCTACAATCGGACGCTTAAAGCCTAAATTTTTCATGCCCGATTCCAAAAAATCATGCGTAGCTGTCTGCGGTCGTAGCAGGTACTTAAGAAACTGACCGACCCACCAGACAATTGGATCACCGTGCAAGCGTTTCAAACGCGGCGCCAAATCTTCAGGTATGGCAAGCGGTAAATACGGTGGACGTGGCATCAATGAATCGATAATTGGCAATACAAGTACTTGTGTATCGTGTTTACCCGGCCAATTGTTCGTACTGGCCGCACCTGCATCGTTGCAGCTTTGTGAGACAGGCTGAAATACTTCCTCCCAACCGCCTTTATGATAACGCCAACCACGCGATTTTAATATAAGCGTACGTTCAGTGGCATAAGCAACAATAAAACAATAGACCACATGATGTAGCTGGCAGCCATAACCACAGCCCTGTTTGTTAACAAAACCAATTGAATCGTATCAATAAATCGTAAAAATATATTAAAAAAATAATTCAAATTTAAAATAATCATTTACCTTATTCAATTTGCACACCAATTTACGCGCTGTTGCACAATCCTTTGGATGCTGCAAATGATGTAAGCGACGTTGCACTAATTCACTCAAATCATGCGCTTCCTGTTGCCGCCAAGCATCATAGCCATCTGCATGCCGCAATCGCTCCATATCACTTAACAGTGAACGCTTGTGCTCTACACCCTGCCGCAGCACCTGATTAATTGTCTGCTCTACGTCGGCATTTTCAGTTGACATTAATTTACGCAATTTGCCCAACTCACTGCTAAAATAGTTCCAAATCTCAGCAATATTTGTTTGTACGCGTCGCCGCGTTAATTCATATTCAAGACTTGGTACACGTAAACCATTAGCGTCATAACCGGCACCACCATCTTCATCGCTGCGACGGCCATTTTCAATAGGGTCAACAGGAATAGCATCGAGTGCAATACTTTTAGGATTTTGTGCTGCATCAAATTCAAGCCTTTCGATTAACTTTTTGTGCACTTTGCTTATCCAGTTGTTCACTATATTAAAGAAAAAGAAAACAAAAAAGAAAATTAGCATACAGCTTAAGTATGGAGGCAACACATCCATGTAAAAACAACAACAACAACATTCAAGGCACACTTGTAATCCGACGTAGCAACATTTACATATGAATTATGAATGGTACCACACGCTAAGCTGCTTTTGCGGTTTATATTGTATGCGCTTCTTTGAGTGTTGTTACTCACTCTTCTGTTGTTCTGTGTATATGTTTATACTTACCTCATTAGCTCGTCAATGAGCAGTCGCAGCTCCTCGTTACGCTGTTTTGTGTGTTCGAGCAATTGTAGTGCTTGTGTAAAACGTTTTGTATTTAAATCCGTCTCCAGCCGGACATTGTTCTGTGTGTTTAACTTTGTGACAAATACATAGACAACAAATGCCCATGCCAGCACGAATACAATTAGTGCACGCACCCATGAATTTGACGATGGACCAAAGAACTGACGCATCAGTAACATTTATGCACGACCTATGAAGGCCGTTGTTATTATGAAGGCGGGTAGTTATGTTGAATTTGAGCCACGTGAGATTTAGCACTTGATAATTCACGTTTTGTGCAACGTCCACCTTTTTTTTTTTTTTGTTTGGTCATACATAAACCGATCTTTAAACTATTACTGCTGCTCCAACTGATTCGTAATATTCCATGGTGCTCTTCGTTGGTTGCTATAGGCTAATAAGCTTTAAATAATAAACGTTATCTTTAAGGTAGTTAACTGTAAATAATAAACGTTAAGGGGCGTTTTAGAAATAGATTACGTGGACAAGTCAAACAAAAAATAGAAAATGTATGTAAACGAATATAACTAATGCACACCCGCACCACAACATACCAATTAACAAAGATTTTTTGTTGTTGTTGTTGGACGGACAAGTTTTTGTATTTAGCATGCAGCTTTCCCTAAATCAAAAATTGCCGTGACCTCTTTTGAGCTGCAGAATGTAATGTAAACAGCTCAGCTGCTCCTGCTGTTCCAGTTGCACATATAAGAAAAAACCGTAAACAATGGCAACGAAAAGAAAACAACTGCGAAAAAAAGACGTCGACAGCGCAGCTACGTTTGCGGCGTTTAACAAGAACAATATGCACGTTTGTTATGTTTTTATTAATAAAAAATTGCACATTTTAAAATGAGAAATACTGTTTCAAAGCTTAATTAGTTTTATTACGCGCTGTCTATACATTGTGTTAATTAAGTTTTTATTTTACGTTTTTTTGTTTTTTTTTTTTTTTTTTTTTGTATCTAATTACTACCAATTTGTTCTTATTTTGATTAAAAAGTAAATTTAAATGAGTGCGAATGAGAGAGGTTTTAGCTTAGCTCTACTCTGCTTAAACTTATAGCAAACGTAACTGCTCAATTCAAGCTGTACACACTGAAAATATACTAAAATTGCCCATGATACTCTAAACAATAATTTCAGTGTGCATTAATGCTAAAACAATTGACAACACTGTCAATGTGTTCTGCCGCAGCTGCGATATGCAACAATATATATTATGATAAAAGATAACAATAAATAATTTGTTTTTCATTTAACGATAAAAATTATAGTGTTAATTGAAATTGCAGCTATTAGTTGCATACATGCGCATGTATTTGTATATTACTTATAATACGGCCAAATTGCCGTTGTTGTGTAGCTGCAGCGGCACAAGTAAACACGTTTAAAACCTTAATTTTTCAATTAAAAAAAGAATTTACATTTACAAATTTAACGATGTCGGCAACTTTGCGTTATCGTGGTGACAAAAATAATCTCATTGAATTGGCTAAGACATTGGATGCATTCAAAAAAGTACCGGAAAAATATACGGAAACTACAGAAATCGGTGGTACACGTAAGTGAAAATGTGGCATTTATTATTATTTTTTTGTTGTTTTGTTATAAATTTATTTATTTATTTTTCATGCACACACATACACACATATGTACGTCTTAACTTGCCAAATACGCATATTTATGTATTGCAGTTTCATTGCTGAGCCGCTTGCTTATTGTTTATTTGGTGTACTCCGAACTGCGTTACTATTTCCATGATGCCAACATTGTCTATCAATTCCAGCCGGATATTGATATGGACGAACAGGTTCAAATGCAAGTTGATATTACTGTAGCTATGCCATGCGCTTCACTGTCCGGCGGTGATCTTATGGATGAAACACAACAGGATGTATTCGCATATGGTACACTACAACGTGATGGTACCTGGTGGACAATGCCACATGAGAAACGTGCAGAATTTGAAATGATACAAATGACCAACCAATATTTACGTGAACAATATCATTCCGTAGCTGATTTAATCTTCAAGGATATAATACACAGCAGCAGTAGTAGCGATGTAAATAATGATAAAAATGATAATGATAAAAAAAGCGCCGGTGATAGCGCTAGCGCTAGCAATAGTAATGATGTTATCGCATTTATAAATAATGATTTGACGCACAACAGCAAATCATCGAGTGAACAGCAATATGATGCATGTCGCTTACATGGCACACTGGGCATAAATAAGGTTGCCGGAGTGCTACATTTGGTGGGCGGTGCACAACCAGTTGTTGGACTTTTTCAAGATCATTGGACAATTGAGTTTCGACGTGTGCCTGCAAATTTTACCCATCGTATAAATCGTCTCAGTTTCGGACGTTATTCAAAACGTATTGTACAACCGCTGGAAGGTGATGAAACGTTATTAACCGATGAAGCTACTACAGTGCAATATTTTTTGAAAATTGTACCAACTGAAATACAAAATACATTCTCAACCATTAATACATTCCAGTATGCTGTAACGGAAAATGTCCGTAAATTGGGTATGTAAAACTGTTCATACATACGAGTATGCACAGATTTTTAACATTCATTTACTTCTTTTTGTGTCTTACAGATTCAGAGCGCAATTCTTATGGCTCGCCGGGTATTTATTTTAAGTATGATTGGTCGGCGCTTAAGATAATTGTACGCAATGATCGTGATAGTTTGCCTAAATTTCTTATACGTTTATGTTCAGTTATTGCGGGCATTATTGTAGTTTCTGGAGTTTTGAATGCATTGTTGATTGGCATACAGCGGCGTATATTACGTATCTTAGCGCCCGAATTGTATTTTAAACTGCATAATTCAATAGCAACAGTGCCTACGAAAAAGACAACAATCGCTGCAAACAACGCAGCAACAACGCTGTTATTGCCTACGTCAACATCGTCGTCCTTATCTAATGGTACAACGCCGGGTCTAAGTATAGCAAATGATCTCATAAGTACGGCAAATTTAATGGCTTCAAATGTACAATTGCATGAGGCAACAACAACAGTGTTTCACTGTACAACGCTCAATCCCGATGCTGCAAAATAGAAAACTAAGTAAACAAAAAGATAGAGTAAGCATAACTACCAGTTACCCTGTACCCAATCTATATACAATACCTAACATATGATCCAAACGTTTTCTTCAAAAGTTGAAAATCTATTCATACACAAATCCAAATTTTAATCAAAAGTTGTATATCAGAATTAATTTTCTTTTTATTATAAACATTCCAAATTTTGGTATTAGTTTGTATGGTGCGGGTCTATATGTTATAGTGATACGATGTGCACCAAATTTAGAAATTTTATTGTGCTCAATATAATTAAATCATGCTCTTGAGTTCGGCAGAGTTGTTTTTTCTAATTTATGCGCTGCTCTGCCATCGAAGTTACCTATTCAGCTCAACGAGACAATTCAATCTAGCCGTATTCATACAAGAACTTACCGCACACTTAAGAGTTTTGTATGAAAAAATATTTATTTTGAAGCTATTTTTTTTTTTACATAATTATGTTATAGCATATAGACCCCATACAAGCCTATCGTCTATGCTCGAGTTTTTATATGAAAAAAGTATTCATTCCAACTTTGATCAAACAATGGCTTAATTTCGAACAAGCCACTGCAAGATAATACTTCCTTTACAAATTCATGTCTCACTTTCTAGGTTTTTTTTTTTTTTTTAATATTATTTGTATTTCTGTATTTTTACTCAAAATTTGCATTTTTTATGCACGCCAATATGCGTGGTATAGGATCATTACCCACGCTACTGCTGATTGTGCCGTATGTTATTGAGCTTCGGTTTAAATGAAGTTAACTATTCGATTACAGGGTATAAAACGCTGCTCCTTTAAAAAAAAAAAAAAAAAAAAAACTACTAACATTGTAAGCAAATAGCTTTTTTTTTAGATGCTAATAAGTATAATAGTTACATGTATGAATCTCTAAACAGAATCTACAATAAGAAAATCTTCCCTTAACTTAAGTTTAAAGTAATTCATTAATTTTTGTAATTAAAAGTAGCACAAAAGCTGAAAGTCAAGCATTAAAAATACAAAATACAAACATAATTATATAAGTACATACATACATATGTATATAAACTTGTTATAATTGCATAAAGAAAATATATATAAACATATGTACATATATAATAGAATTTGTACATAAAATTATACAATTCATTGTTTTTTATTAACTATATCCGTATCAATCTTAGCCCAACTGCCGCTACGATTATAGCCAAAAACGCTCTTTAAGATTTCCAAACTTGCAGCAACTGTTGACTGTACATCTTGTTGTGTGCCTAGCTTGGGATTTACTTCAACCAGATCAACGCCCTGCACACGCTTCGTTTGCTGCAATGCCTCGCATATTGATATACCTTCACGCAGTGTTAGGCCGCCATGTACAGTAGTGCCAGTACTTGGTGCAATGTTACAATCGAGCGCATCAATATCAAAACTAATGTGAATTTTATTTTGCACATTTAATGCATCCAATGTCATTTCAATGATCTTCTGTATGCCAAAACGATCGACAGACTATAAAAGGAAAAAATGCGAAAAGATTAAATAAAATAAATAGCTGGAATTATTAAAAAAAAATGCTATTATTTTTGATTTTAGCAACGCCTTGTCTGACAACCAAATAGGCATACCTAATCCAGGAAAAAAAAAAAAAGCGAAAGAAGGAAAATCTGATGATGCACAACGAATATTTGAATGAGCTAATGAGCTATCATAAATTTTCAGCTTAAGACCATTAAACCATTTTTCAACATACGATTTCACAAGCTATAAATAATGTGACTGACAGACAGACAGACAGATAGCAGGACGAACACAGCAATACAATTGTTAAATCGTAACAGCCGCAGACAAATAGTCTATCTAACGGATGCAAAAAAAAAAAAAAAAAAACGGACGGACGGACATAACGGATACACAAATGAATGTACGAATTTATGGATGGATTATATTGAAAAGATGTAAACTAAATGCTGATCGAATCAGGAAGTTGAATTTTTACAAAAACACGCGTGTGCAGTGCATAAGAAGAAGGGACATTCATATAATAAGTATATACATACATATGTACATATATAAAAGGGAAGGAAGTCTGATGACTGCATTGGGTGGTGTTGCTGGTGGTGCTAGTGGCAGTGGCAGAGGCAGAGAAACTAGATTTTTTGCAATTAATTTACAACCCCTATTCACAACGTACAGCAAAACGTGTTGTAAATTGATCCTCACGTTACAACGAAACAAAAAAAAAAATAAAAGGAAAGGAAAGGAAAGGCAGAAATTTACAACAGAATGCATATCCTGTAATATGTACAACAAACTTACATCCATAGCATATGCACGTATACCACACAGTTTCATGATATACGCTTCGTAAGGGTCAATGTCCCTTAGACCGATGTAAACCAATTGATCGGCAGCCAGGCTGTAAGTAAATAAGAAAGAAAGAAAAACGGAAAGGCGAATCAGAAATATTTATATGTGTATATTTTGTATATATAGTATATAAAGAAAAACATAGTCCTGACTGACTGATTAACTATTAATTTTTCTGTACAGCCCAAAATCAAGAGATCAGTTTTGGGAAATTTTGAACTTTGTCACAATGAAAGGAATGTGTAGATCTAGAGACTTGAAACTTATAGATCAATCAACAAGGAATAGCGTTAGCTTCGGTGGAAACAAAGCTTAAATGCCCATCAGTAGCTTAGATAAAACTTCGAGATGGGATGGGAGGGAGGGGTAAATAGTCTGACACAATATTGGTTTTAAATTTAAAACTAAACATAAAGATTTACAAAAAAAAGTTCTAAAATAATCGACAAGCTTATGTGGAGCCTATGCCTAAAAATGGGCGTGGCACCTTGGTTTTGACATTGGATGACATAAGAAGTATTTTTACACAATTTAAAATAATTACATTTATAAATAATGTCTATATTCGTACAGAAATTCGAAAAAGGGTAGTGATTTTGTATGGGGATTATACCTAAAAAAAAGCTTAAGATACAAATTTCAGCCAAAAAGCTTCAGTAGTCTCCGAGTAAATAGCGTTGAAATAAACAGACAGACAGATGGACATGGCTAGAACGACTCGTCTCATCGATCTGATCAAGAATATACATACTTTATGTGGTCTACGAAGTCTCCTTAAATGCGTTTCAAACTTTCACACTATATGTGGCGGGCATAAAAATATATATTTTTGATGTGTTTTTCAGAATTTTTCGAAACTTAAATCTGGGCCAATATGATGCCATTTATTTTTTTATACATTCGTAGCGGAAAAGACTACTGACTTTGAAATAAGATAGAGAATAGCAGTTAATTTCGGTGTTTCTGAGAACTTTCATCTTCCAAATTTTACAGGATTTTTATAACCCTTCTAAAAAGGGACCTTGAAATTTGGATGTTGAACTACTTTGGGATTCAACGTGATGGTAATCTCTTAAAAAGAATTTAAAAAGTTGAGGTTTACAAAAATCGTGTCTAAATTTGTAACATTCGCGAGCAAAACCGCGTCGTGCTGCTAGTGTTTATATTGAAGTACATTTGTATGTCTGTGAAAGTTTTTAGGATCACAAGGATCTCGCTCATCTGTGTTCTAACCACATGTCACGATTAGAACGCGACAACAGCAAACGACGGTTGCACATGCGTCCTTTCTTTTGGGCGGTCTGTCGCTCGTTCGTTTGTTCGTTCGTTCGGTCGGTCAGGCATACGTTACGCGACCCAAACGATTTTTGATGATTATTCACACAGCACAGGCGCACATGCAACCCCGAAATAAATTCATAATTCCTCCCTTTTCCTTTCTTGCTTTCGTTCGTTCTATGCTGCTGCATAATTGCTGCATGGCATGGATGAATGAATGAATGATTGAATGAATGTAAAAAGGACAAAGGTTGCATGTGTGCGCTACGCTGCGCATGCGTGCATACTTTCTGTTTTGTGTCTTATGGTAATTTTGCTTATAACAATTTTAATATTTTTTTTTATTTTTTCATTTTCGTTTTCCACACAGAAAAATGCATCTGTTTCAAAATTAATGATTGCCTGTGCATTTATTTCGATTTAACTCAGGCTCAGCTTCAGCTGCAAAATGACCGACCGGCTGTGCTGTGTTCTGCTGTGCAGCATTTCGAAATCCTTAAATTTTTAAATTTTATGTAAATTTATTTTTCTATTCGTCGAGCACGAGCTGCGCTTTTTTTTTTTTTTTTTGTCTTTCTATTTTCACTTTTTTTTTTTTTTAAGTTAGAAAAAAGTCTTGTTTTTGTTTATTCAAATAAAGGATAATTTAAAGGTGCAAGCAGCGCAAAGGGTGCAGTTAATATTTTACCTAAGCGTTGTTCCAAATTCATTTTTTTCCGAAAGAGGCAAACTTTTTCTTTTTAATAAAAATTTCTTAATAAGAATCTAGTATAGACTAAATCTAATAAGTTTCGAATTGTTTTCAAAGCATTTTTTATGGATTTGATAAGTGAATACTGGGGACTCTCTTGCTTTTTGTATGAAATTTCTAATCAAAGCGAAAGATATTATTATTAATTACCGATTGAACATATGAAAAAAGATGTTAGCAAATTGGTTGATTTATTGAGAGATTCTCATTGGAACGGTCGGGATCGGAATAGCTTTTAAAAATTATTGAATAGAATTTATGTATAACACAGGTTGACATTTTTCAGAACTAGAGAGACTGAATGTAGTATTAAAACTCGAAAACATAAGAGCTGGAATATTTCTGTCAAGTAAAGCTACCCAAGTGATACTCACAGATCTTAACGAAACTATGGTTATATGACTGAGCTAGGAGTGTGTGAGGAAGGGTCAAAAAACATACATGTTTAAAACTTCTTAATTTTGCTTAAAATTTATAACTCGGAGATTTTCGGGGTTAGTGAATCCGATGCACTTTCCCCTAGATACTAGAAGGTCGCCATATTGCATCGGCCATTTTGAAATTGAAAACTCTGACATGGAATTTGAATAACGTTAACTTTTCTATGGCTTTTCGACATCGACGTTGAATTCGAACTCGCAATAAAATACTTACTGCACCTTGCATCATTAAAGAATATTCTTAAGAAACAGGAGTAAATTTTGCTCCTTTTCCTATGGTAAAATTTTTTAGAATTTCCCAAAGATTACGTCAATGCTTTGTACATTTTGATTCGAACAAATTAACCCACTCTAATGTTCAAACGAAAGCCTCTCTTTTTTGAACTTTTTAAAGCAACTTTTTGTGCGAACTTTTAAATTTTTTTTGCTTTTATTTGGGACACCCTTTTTTATATATACTTCCTTTCGTCTTTGCAATTTTTTTTTTTAAATTTCAAATAATTGCAACAAACTAATAAGCAGCTGAACTTAATTATATGAAGAATACTATATGTAGTTACGTATGTATGTATGTATGTATGTATGTATGTATCTATGTGCGTACGCATACAGAACCATATTGGAAATGTTACATAAAAGAGAGAGCATTGGCAATTTTTAAGTTTTATTGTAAAAACTTTATTACACATACATACATACACACATACATATATACGTATGTATTTGTATCTAGATACATACATACATACATACATACATTTATATTGTTGACGCCGATCTGTCTGCGCTTTTGTATCAAAACCAAAAAAAAAAAAAAAGGGGGACTACGAGTACTACTAAGAGGTCGAGTTTGCTCGACAGTTAAACACCCTATTAAATTAATTTATAAAAAATGCACTGAAGAACGAAATTTTTATTAAATTTTTATCTTATAATAAGTTGAGCTGATTAACAAAGCGGTTGGAATCTGGGTTCATCAGTGACTTTGGTTAAATTTGGAGAAGGGTTGGCTTTGAGTCCATACAATAAAGCCAAACCGATACAACCAAAATTCAGACACAATAATGTGGTCAAATGTTAACCTAAGAACATAATATTATAAACATTTTCTTGAAAAAAAAAAATAGAAAATGGGGGCTAATTTTGTATTAGGGCTGTATGTTATAGTGGGCTATAAGGATCAGCCCACTATAACATATCTGTTTAAATAATATAATATAAAAGATGGCTTTAGAAGTGTTCTTGCCCCATTTGGAGGGAATATATATATATTTTTATACCGATGCCTTCTTTAATACGTTACAAACTTTCTGACAAAATGAAAATACCCTCCACACTATATGTGGCGGGTATAAAAAAAGAAGGAAAAAAAAACAAAAACTTATAAAAAGGACCAAGCACATGTACAACAAAATAAATACGCCAACGCTGCGCCTGATTTCATATTGCAAAACGAACAACCCTAAAAAGTCGTGCAAAAATACAGTTGAGTTTTTATTAAATACAAAGCAAAAAGAGAAATAATAACAAGGATAATACAAGTGGACAAGATATACGAATATACCATACTCTTCAAAATGATATGATATTATATGGGTTTTATTTTTTAGAAAATAGTTCCATGGGTCTTGACTCTTTTCAAACTTTTTTATGTTACTTTTGTACCTTACTTGAATAATGCATATACATACATACTATATATACTAAATCAGCATCATTAGAGCTTAGTCTTAGTTATATCTGTTTGTCCGTCTGTCTACTATATGATCCCAATAATGCCGAAAACTGTAAGACAAAGTCAGCTAAAAATGCTGGTTTTCAGGACCTCGTTTTTTTAAACTTTTATTATATATAATGTCCCAATAATCCATCCATAATGGTTTAGGAAATATCTGTGGTCAAAGTGGATCCGCATTAGCAAGCATCATACTTGTATAATCAGAATTTTGTCTTTACATTGCCATAAACTCTAAATTTTTTTAGAAGGATTCCAAAAATGCAAAAACAAAAAATTATGTCAGTCTGTCCGCACAAATTTTCAACGGGCATCTGGCTCAAATTAAACAATTATTTTACTTCAAGTTTTGTACACATTTTATTACTTAAGACGACAAAATTTGCTGCCAAATATGAAATTTATATACGTTTTTTTTTCTCTATTTGGAATACATAATAATATGTTCATATTAAGCAAGTTAAAATCGATAATGCATTTTCAAGTCGATAGCAAAAATAAAATAAACACAGCTACAAAAGGCATAAACTCTTCGGCTCCTTATTATTAAATAGGCCGGGTACTTCTTATAAGAAGATGCATACATACATTCCAAAGAATTATAGAATTATACTTGCGGTAAAAACACTTCTTATAAATTATCTTATTCCCTTAACTTTTTTTTTAAATTTTTATAATTTTTTCTTTAATTTTTTCAAAAAAAAACTTCTAATACTACACTGTCAAAAAAGGTGACACGCCTATTTTTAGGTATAGCCCCCATACAGACTTACTGCCCATTTTCGATTTTTGTGTATGGAAAAGGTATTATTTATAAATATATTCACTCCAAATTGAATAAAAACACTTCTTACGGGTATTTCAGCTTCGATTCTACCGAAGTTAAGGTTTTCTTTGTTTTTTTTTTATCATTTTTGAAAATGATGAAGTACAACGATAATTCTTTTCAGAAATTTCTAGCACGGGCCCGTGGGATTTACCCAACATGTTCTCTTTATTTTCCTTTGACCCAAGTAACTAATAATATATTTTACATATGCATACATACATATGAATTTTCATATGAACATAGATGTACATACAAAATTGTTATTTAAAAAAAAATGTAACAACCACATTCTATCCAATTGGCTCTATAAAGTGTATGGTTACAGGGTAGACCTAAAAAAAAAGTTAAAATTGAAACAGGAACTTGTTGTAGTTTTGTTGTTGTTGTTACATTTTGTTTGTTGGATTTTTATTGTAGAAAACTGCAAGGATTTCAATGAACACGAACTAAAATGCAATAAAGCATGTTCGTTAATACATACATATATACATTTGTACATATATACTATACTATGTGTGTATGTATGTACAGGAAGTGAGCACGCTTCTGATATCAACCCCCACCGCATAAGTAAACACCCCAAACGCCACTGCCACCGTTATTGTCGTCAGCGGCATCATCATCATCTGATCTGAAACAAGATTCTTTAAGCATTCGTCCTGGTGGTGTCTATTCGTAAAAAAGGAGCGTTAGTAAAAGTAGAGCGTTAAAAAAACTGAGAGATTTAAGGACACAAGACTAAACAACAACCACCACAGGAAACACCACTCGTATGTACGTTTGTTTGGCTTGACACAGTTATGCAACCGATAGAAGGAACTCAAAACAAAAAAAAATAATATTTCAATTATTCATAAAATGAAACAATACACAAAAGTAAATTTTGAATTAAAGAATTAAAGAATTTTGAAGTGAAATAGCACAACAGACTCCACCGAGTATAAAAGTTTTTGAGAACAAAATTTCAAAATTATGAAATCTGTTTCTGGAGCTTAAGTGTAATAAATATGCTAAATACAACTGTATCTATTCACTTGTGAATTACTATATTTGTTGTTTATACGTATGTTGATACAGTTCCATCATATGAATATGTGTGTATGTATGTATGTATATAAAACGGTTGATGAACTCGAAATGGTTTTACCAGATTTCAGAAATACAATATTTTTTTGTTGACATTTTGAGATTTTAAATTGCCAATTACGTTTATTTGTGCATATGTATACAATTGTATGAAATAGATTTTATTTTATTTTTTGATAATTGTTTATAAATAAAGTGGCATGGCTGCACCTAAACTCACTTATATGCATATTGCATATAATTCTATTAAACATAATTTGAAAAATATATTTGCTTTGAAATGTATATTTTAATTTATAATTATCAATTGGAATTAAGTAATATATATATATATATATGAAGATACCCTTTAAACAATTGTGAATTTTATACAACAATTTTAATTGTTACTAGTCTGGCAACGCGGCAAACACTATTAAACAGTATAGATGTTTAATAACATAGGTGCGAATGTGTGCGCAAATATGTTAATTTTTTCGGTACTTGCAGTTACCATCGTTACAAACATGCAGTGTGACAGAGAGCAACAAAGAGAGCGCATAAGTTATATGAGACAGAGAGATTTATGTCTATCGGCGCTACTGCTACAGTGGCTGCTATCATTTCATCGTCAACCGTTGCCGTGTTGTTGTCGTCGTATTTGTGCTCGTTTTTGTCGTTGTCGTCGAACGTAAAACAAAAGAAGAAGAAAAAAAGCAAAATTTGCAAAAGAAAAAATTAATAATTTTTTTTTTATTTCCCTCGTCATCATACTTGTCCTCGTTGTTTTTGCTATTTATTAAGTGAGTAGTTAGTGGTGTATATGTGTGTTCCATATATGTATATTTTTTTTTAACAACGTGCAGCGTAAAAGAAAACCTTTAAACAATATAATTGACAACGTTGTATATCGTTAGCATGTTCTTATAGTCTCTCTATCTCTCTTGTTTCGTCTTATTTGACTTTTGCTCGAGTAAAAAAAAACTTGCAAATATTTTGTAATTTTTTTTTTTACTATTGCAAAAAAAAAAAAAAAGTATATCAAGTTCAATAAACTAATTGCGGGGGAAAAGGTTGGCGAAACAACAGCAAAAAGGGCGCAGCTATTAGTGGTTGTTGTTGTTCTTGTAGTAGCTGCTATCGATTAAATTCAGCACAGCGCTGAACGCAATAGCAACAATAGCAGTGGCAACATCAACAACTATATGTGCCGCTGCCGAAATCAAGAGAGTGAAAAAGAGTGTGTTTGTGAGAGCAAATAGACGAAAAGTGATTGTGCAAAGCAACGTATAATTCTTCGAAAAAACGAAATAATAAAATAAAATATATAAAAGAGCGTGCAAATATTTAAATAAAAAGAAAAAAAGAATTAAATTAACAAGCGCGCTCTCTCATATTATGACAATAACGTGCAAATTTTATATAACGTAACGCGTGTTTTAATTTAATAAGCATTTCTAACTATAAAAAAAATCTTATAGATACTAAAAGCGACACACTTATACTATATCACGCATATATATACATGTGATTTTTTTTTTTGTGTGTTGTGTTTGTGTAATAGCGCATGCTATTTCATTTACTCATAGACAACGGTGCTAATGCGTGCATGTATGAACAAGCATATTTTAATAAACTTAACTAAAAGAGAGCTTTTTTTTTTTTTAATATATGTGTGTATGTTCACTTGGCGCTTTAGTGCTAAACATATACATATAAGTATTTATAATGAAAATTCGCTATTTAAAAAAGAAAAAATAAAATTAATATTGTGTAATAACAATTGTAATATACAATATAATAAATTGCAAATTTTAAACAAAGACACACACACACACACAAACAAACTAATATATGTACATAGGTTGAAAGCAACGCGCGCGCGTTTAATTACACGCAGTTTTTTTTTTTTTTTTTTTTTTTATATATTATCATTTAGTAATAATTTCTTTTTATTTTTTGTTTCGTTTTTAATAACAGAACGAAAAGCAGTCTACAACTAACCAATCAAATAAGATAAATAAAATCGATAAAATCGACTAAATTTTTAACGAAAAGTCGATTGAGCTGATAATCATTAACTTTAAAAACAAAAAAAAATAATCAAGGAAAAAACGCAAGGAAATAGTCATCAGACAACAACGAATATACAGTCAACAGCGAACATCGTTTTTGTATGTATGTGTGTATTAGAAGCAGAGTGCAGCAGCAAGAGTTAATAAACAAAAAATAGAGAGAAAGTGAGCGCATGAGAAAAGTGCATATTTACGCACGAAAAAAAGTTTCCGCGCGTGTGTGCAAGAGAGCATAACAACAAATAACAAAAAAAAAAAATTAAATATTAAAGAACAAAGTTTGTCAAAAAACAAAACAAAAACCTAACTAAAGCAAAGGCAGAACGGAAGTGCAAAAAAAAAGTAAGTATTAGTGTTAGTATAACTTTTACGGGGGTGTAAGCGAGTGGGTGTTTTTTTTTTCTTATTGCAATAAAAGGAAAATTTATAGCGAGTGCCAAAAAAATATGTACATGAAGAGAAAACGACAGTGCAATACTCTCGCCAAAAATATGTTAAAAAAGCCGCCCGGTGACCTTTTGACTTGTTTGAAACATACAAATACGTATCTATGTTATATGTGGGGGTGGTGGTGGCGGCGCGAAACGCCGGCGCAGTGGTTGAAAACGTGTCTAAAATGTTGCGTTGGTTGACTATACTCATAGAGCTCTCTGCTGTATGCGCTCCGGAATATATGCAACGACGACAACCACGATCATTTACACACAGGGGTGAAATAACCCTTAATGTAAAGTTAGTGGTGGTAGCGACGCTTCGGTGGTGTATATGCTATACATACATACATATGTATATGCATGCATGTATGTATGTATGTATGGTATATATTAACTGTTGTAAAACTTGGCGAAATTTTTAACAGCTTAACGCTTATAGTTTTTTCGGGGGTTGAATGACTAATGAACAAATGGTCGAACCAACGGACGGGACAGACAGAAGGACTGACATGTCAGAGGGAGCGTGTAAATGTTTTTTTTTTTTTTTTTTTTTGTTTTGTTTTTACTGCTGCTGCCGATTGCTCATTTCTTTGGCTTAGTTTTTATGGCAATGCGTTAAACTGATCCTCATATATAATTTCAAAAGGGGTGTGTGTGTGTGTGCTGCACTTACATAGTTCGTTAGTAGTAGGTCCTGTGAATGCTATACATATGTATGTATATATTTATATGTATGTATTACATAACTGCTGGGTTTGGCCAGGCTTCGTGCTTTATTACAAATTTTCGTGCGCTTTTTAAGGGAGCGGCGTACATATTTATATATATAAATGCTAGGCCAAAGCAGCAACGCGGCAGCAGCAGCAGCACAACAACAACAACATTGTACACTATTACAACAAAACAGGAACTCGAAACGCACAAGGCGTTGTTAATCGTGTCTATGCCAGAGCTTGGGTCAGAAACAAAACGTGCACGCGACTGAAAGGACTAAATTTATAAAACGCAGTCATAGCTTAGTTTTCTATTTTAAAAAAGGATTTTTTTTTGTTAGCTTCGATTGAGAATCGCTTAAGTTTTTTTTTTTTTTTTTTTTTTTTGAATCTAGTCAAAATTTTAGAAAAAAAAAAAATAAAATTTTATAATTACAAATTACAAGCAGAGCAATATAAACATTTTTGAAAGTGTTGTGACTAAGATTTTAGTACAAATTACAAAATTTAAAAAAATATTAAAAAAAAAATTAGTTAAAGTAAGTGTTGCAAAATTAAATAGTTTTTTAAATTATACTATAGCATACTTTTGTGCTAATCATTAAAAAAAAAAAAAAATTAAAAAAATATTTTTAACTATATTTTTATTTTTTCCTTCATTTTTTCTTATTGCATGTTATTTGCGCTGGTCTAACGTTTCACAACAACAACAACGAAAACGAAAATAAATAAAATACAAATAATTCGAACGGATAATACGCAACAAAAAAAAAAAAATTCAAATTCAAACAATTAAATAATCAAACGAATTCGAACAACAACAACAAATAACAACAAAAATCATTGTACAAACTGTAGTGGACTTTATGATGGCTAATGCAGGTCCCGGTGCCGGTGCCGCCGTTGATACACAACTTATGCAAAATGCAGCCGCTGCTGCGGCAGTTGCTGCTAATGCTAATGTTGCCGCTGCAGCAGCAACACCAGTACAGACTGCTGCCGCAGCAGCAGCAGCAGCACAATTGCAACAGCAACAACAGGTGCAACAAGCAATACTACAAGTGCAGCAACAGCAAACACAACAAGCAGTCGCTGCAGCCGCTGCAGCTGTAACACAACAATTGCAACAACAACAACAGCAGCAACAACAGCAAGTGCAACAACAACAACAGCAACAACAAAATAATACAAATGGTAATGCAGCAGCCGTTGCTGCAGCCGCCGCTGCAGCAGCTGCTGCTGCCGGTGTTGTTGTCTCACAGAATGGCAGCAATGGCAGCACAGAGACGCGCACAAATCTTATTGTCAACTATTTACCACAAACAATGACCGAAGATGAAATACGTTCACTATTCTCAAGTGTCGGTGAAATTGAATCGGTTAAACTGATACGCGATAAATCGCAAGTATATATCGATCCATTAAATCCACAGGCACCATCGAAAGGTCAAAGTTTGGGTTATGGTTTCGTCAACTATGTACGTCCGCAGGATGCCGAACAAGCGGTTAATGTATTAAACGGGCTACGTCTACAAAACAAGACAATTAAGGTATCATTTGCGCGTCCATCGTCCGATGCAATTAAAGGCGCTAATCTGTATGTGTCCGGACTGCCGAAAACAATGACACAACAGGAACTTGAATCGATCTTTGCGCCATTCGGTGCGATTATAACATCTCGCATACTACAAAATGCCGGCAATGATGCACAGACTAAGGGTGTTGGTTTCATACGTTTCGATAAACGCGAAGAAGCGACACGTGCCATAATTGCACTGAATGGTACCACACCGAACAGTTGCACCGATCCAATTGTTGTTAAATTCTCAAATACACCCGGCAGCACAAGTAAAATTATACAACCACAGTTGCCACCATTCTTAAATCCACAATTAGTGCGACGCATTGGTGGCGCCATGCATACTCCAGTCAACAAGGGTTTAGCGCGTTTCTCGCCAATGGCTGGTGATATGCTTGATGTTATAATGCCGAATGGTATTGGTGCTGCAGCGGCTGCAGCGACTACGCTTGCTAGTGGTCCAGGTGGTGCATACCCAATATTTATTTACAATTTAGCGCCAGAAACTGAAGAAGCAGCACTTTGGCAATTATTTGGCCCATTCGGGGCAGTGCAATCGGTAAAGATCGTTAAAGATCCAGCAACAAATCAGTGTAAAGGTTATGGTTTTGTATCAATGACAAATTATGACGAAGCAGCGATGGCCATACGTGCACTCAATGGTTATACCATGGGAAATAGAGTACTACAGGTCAGCTTTAAAACAAATAAAGCCAAGTAAATTGTTTTACAAAAAAAAAAAAACCAAACAACCACAACAACAACACAACAAAAACAATAAAGAATTAAAAGAAAAGTAATACACAAGCAACCCAACAACAAAAACAACAAACACAAAAAACACAGATAGACAAAAACGACACACGCCATCAACAAAAGAAAAAAAACTACAATTTTTAAATAATAAAATGATAGCAGCAAACGGTAGCAGCAGTTTAGCCATTCAAAAAAAAAGTAACTAAATACAAAAGAGAATACATGCATAAGTAAAAACATGTATGCACGTAAAGAAGAAAACTTTTGTAAAATTTAAAAAAAAAAAACAAAAAAATCTAAACTAATTGTAAATTGGCGTCTCTGTTGTTTTACGTTGCGCCATTTAAAAAAAATATATATATATAATATTGATTGGTCGTGTTGCGCTGCTGTAGGCGCGTTGACGCTTAAACAAAAACATTTTTTTATGGTTTTTATAAATAATAAAATTTATATATTAATATAAACATTTAGTCATATGTAAAACAAAGAAATATGTAAGTGTAGTTGTATGCATGTATGTAAATGTCGCGGCGCGGCCGTAAATGATAAAACAATAGCAATTCACACGCACATGAAAAACACACAAAATAAAAAAAAAAAAAAAAAAACATAGAAAGAATATAGGAGCAAGTTAGAGAACAACTAAGAAAAAAAAATAAAACGAAATGAAATGAAATGAAACGAAACGAAACATGGCAGCCATAAACGGAAATGCAACGCAACAATGTAGGCAACACTATTTTTTCAAAAGCAATCAAAACTTCTTTTTTATTAAACAAAAATATTAAAAAAAAAAAAAAAGGAGAATTTAAATATAAATATTCCATGCATTTTGTCTGTCTGTTTGCGACGTCTCAGATACTCTATACAAAACCCTATATCTTTCTAAGTTAGTGGCAATATGCCGCCATAGCAAATTATACTATATAAATTAATAGCATTTTTTAGACAAAGAAATCAACAAATTTGAAAACTGCAAAAAATAATAAAAATAAATAACTTTAATAAAAAAAATAAAATATAAAATTCTTAAAAAAAAAAAAAAATATACGCCATTGTGGCAAAAGTACACAGCGAAAAATATATTAAAATCGTATAGCAAAAAAAAAAAAAAAAAAAAAAAAAAAAAAAAAAATAAAAGTAAAATCGCTAAATTAATTAATAAATTGTTTTAAGTAAAAAATTGTAATGAAATCTTCCATACAAAAATCAAGGCAAAATGATAAATCCTAAACAAAAGAAAACAAAAACAAATCAAATAATGTTTGTGGGCGTAGACATTGAAATGCTACAAAAATTTCCTGAACTATTGTGCATTGGCATAAGAAGTTATTGTCTAACGACCGAGAAGTGTTAGAGTTATAGTGCGGAAAATGTAAGACATAGAAGCGGTTTAGAGAGCAAAACGTAACAAATTAAGGAGGCTGCTACAGTATTAAACTATTTACTAAAAAAAAAAAAAAAAAATCATATTTAAAGTAAATTTTGTGTTTGTTTTTTAAATATAGAGCAAATTACTTATAGCATTAAAACTAATAATAATAATTATAAAATAAATAAATGACGTCTAGGAAGTTGTGCGTTGAAACAAAATAAAATAACAGCCAAGGCACAATTTTCAGGAAATTTTAAATTAGAGAAAAAAAAAAATTAGAGCAGATTTAAATTTAAAAAAAAATATATATATATATAAAAACGGAAATAATTTTTTAAAAAAATTTAACTAATAAAAACAAAAAGGTTGAATACAAAACACCACAACAGCAGCAGCTATTATTGTTGTTGTTGTAGTGAATTAGTATATTGAGTTAATAAAGTTGAGAAAACAAAAAGTCGAAAATTTCAAAAACAAAAAACGGCAAAATACAATACAATAAATAATAATAATAATCTATGCGCAAATTTCAAAGTTTTACTAAACAAATTACTTGGTAGTGAATTATCTATAAATGAATGTATAGTTAAAACAAGAATTTAAAACCAAACAAACAAACAAGAAAAATATACGATGAGATGAGTTGAGAAAACTAAAGTGCTATAGTCGGTATATAACGACTATATTTTCTGCTGCACAATTTGTTGTAGTGGAATTAAAATATTTTTAAATTAAATAACTTAAATTGTGCACACAAAGTGTGACATCGTCAAATATGTAAAGCATTTTTTTTTGTTTTTTTTTTTTAATAATTAATTTTAAAAAACACTACAAAATGTGTGTGCAGCACTTAAAATGGCAACTTAAATAAATAATTTAAATTAAATTAAAAAAAAAAAAACAAAACAAAATTCTCATCTAAATTTAAGCAGCAAATAGAAGCACAAACTAAATGGTTTTTACAAGACAACAATTATGAAAAAAAAAAAAAAATAAATTCTTATTATATACAAAATATTTACAAAAAAAAAAAAAAAAAGTAATAATATTAATTATTTTTTATTATTTGTAAGTTTTTTTTTATACTATTCATTTTTGTTAATACTTGTGCAAAAAAAAAAAGGATGAAAAAAATCGAAGTTAAAACTGCGTGCTTTAAGCGTTTAAATTTAAAAATATTTTTTTTTTCTAAACTAAACTAAATTATTTTTTTTTTTTGTGACTAGTAAAGTTGGCGAGCAATTGTGTTCAATGCTAAACTCGTAATAATAATAATAATAATAAAAAATGACAAAAATTAAAAACTTTTAATAAAATAAAATAAACCTGAACTACAACACACACACACATACATACACACAGTTACGCCCATTAAACTTGAAAAAAAAAAAACAATCCTATTTGAAAAAATTTTAAGTTGAAGATTTAATTTTTCTACAAATCTTAAAAAAAAGGGTGCTTCAACAAATAAAACAAAATATATATTTGAGTAATATTTATTAAATATTTATATTTTTTTTATATATATTTAATAAATATATTCGTAAAAAGAGAACAATAAAAATCGTATGCCGGGAATTTCTCTTGCAATAATTTATAATAAACAAAAAAAAAAAAAAAAAAAAAAAAAGTGAAACTCAAATATAATTTTTTTTTTTTTAAATATATATTTTTTTTTGTTGAAACACAACTTTATGCAAATTCCGTATTTAAAATTATTTAAATAATATTTTGTTGATTTCTTTGTTTAATTAATTTTGTGCGTTTGATTTGTTTTATATTTATATATTTCTATATATATTGTGTTTTTTGCTATTATTTTATTGACAAGAAAAAAAATTTACTAAAGAAGAACAACAAAAATTTTTTAGAGCTACAAGATACAATTACAAGAATGAGAAATTAAAAAAAAAAAAAAATGAAAAAAACATACATGCATATTTTTTTTTATTATTTTAATTATATTTTTTTACTTTCTGTTTGTGTTTTAAATGTATTCATTTCTTTGTATAATTAGAATTTAATTTATTTATTTAAAAAAAAAAAAAAAAAAAAAAAAAAAACGCGCATGCAAATTGCCATGCAGCAACAGAAAAACAACTTAGACCTAAAAAAAAAAAAAAAATATACAATCTATTTACCATATATACACCTATATATAATTTTAAATATTTATATTTTGTAAAATTTAAGCATATCTTTTTTTTTTAAATTTAGTTTTTAATTTAAACAAATCCAAAAACAACAAACCAGCTCCCATAAATACATACAAAACACACTGATACGCAAGAATGCAAATAAAGTTAAAAAAAAAAAAGAAGAATTGAAGAAGATAAAAGCTTAACGGAAAAATAAAATAAAAAAAAAAAAAACAAACAGCATAAACACATAATTGTACAATGCAAAATATATATTAAAAAAAAATCCAAATAGTTGCTAAAACTAAATTAAGCATTAAAATTTATGCATAGATATATTTGTATATGTATAAAAATATATTTATGTATATTTTTTAAATTAAGAAGAAAATGAAAAAAAAAATTTATGTTAAGCAAAAGTGCAGCAAATGTTAAAAAAAAAAAAAGAAAAGAAAAAGAAACAAAATGAACAATTTGTAACAAGAAATCTAGTCAGATCAGAAGTGCAGCAGAAGTTAGAGCAAAGAAAGTAAGAGAGACATCAAGTTAAAAAAAAAAAAAAAAAAAAAAACAAGTATGCAAGTTGAAGCAATACAGACTGAACGAAAAGCTAATAAATTAGGCAGCAAACAGCTTAAAAAAAAAAAACAACTGAAAAAATATATATACATTTTTTTTTTTAAACATAAATTTAGTATATGTTGTGTCGTCACTGAAGCATGTGTTGTGTGCACAAAATAAAAAAAAAAAAAAAAAATATTAAAAAAAAAAAAAACACACACACACATAAAAAGTTGACAGACACATATATATATACATATATACATAACATACACACTACGCTGTCTGTCTGTCTATCTTTCTAAATATATTTAATTATAATTTTTTTTTTACATATTCTTTTTATGCCCTACACACTTTGGCTCAGTAATAGCATTATTATAAAGTGCAATCAGTTATTTATGCTGAAATATTGTATCTCTTAATTTAAATAGCAAATACGATAACTTTGCAGTAAAGCAACATAAAAATATTAAGCTTAAAAATCTAGCTTTAGTTAAGTTTAATTCAAATTTTTTTTTTTTTTTTTCACTAGATAAATGATATTAAATAAAATAAGCATGAAAATAAAATACAATATATTTAAAGAGCATAATTGGCTTATATATGTAAATTTAAATAAAAGCGTTCGCTTAAAATGTATACTTTTTAATTATTTAGTAATAATGGCATTCTTATTCTCATTGCAAATGAGGCGCTAACAATTTAGCTTTGCATAGCAAATTAAAGATTTGTAAGATCTTAAGATACGCTGTACACATTGTTAGAAAGATACGTTGAATTCCATGTGGCATGTCCGTCTGATCGAACCAATTAAGAATTACAACTTTTTGAGTTCCAGAGAGTCATTAAAAAATATCACTAGCACATTTAAATTTAAAAATTTGTTCTTCAAAGTGAAGTTGGTTTAGTTTATGAGAAAATGGAAAACACATTAATGAGTCATAACCTTAAAAGATTCAATAAACCAGTCGAGCTGTTTTCACTTTGCAATAAATTTATATAATAATTTTTTTTTTACTTCAAAATTTAATTAATGCCAAAGTGTGTATAGGCTTAAAAAGTTTTTATTTTTAAAATATTTAAAGGTTTTCTTTAAACTTCTAATTTATAAAAAAAAAATAATATATTTTCAAATGGCGTGTCTGTTTCAATTAAAAAAAAAAAAAAAATTCAAAAAGATTAATTATCAGCCAGATCTATACAAAAACATAAAAAAAAATATAATATTAGTGAGTTCTTGATGTTTTTTTTTTTAACTCTTCTACACTTTTTTCTCAATTATTATATATTTAGTAATTAGAAAAAAAAAAACCATTTTTTTTTTTACATTTATCGTTTCTCAACGTTCTGTGCAATAGATTTTTGTAAGCAGAAGGAGAAGATTTAGCAGCATAAAGAAGAATGTGGAGTAGAAAGAAAAAAAGAAAAGAAAAAAATGTGTATCTCAATTCAAAGTATAAATTTATATGCGCAATTTTTTTTTTTTCAAGCATATATATATTTTTTTTTTTAGTTTTTTCACTTAGATTTATTATATAAAAATATATGCTTATCGTATATATAGTATATAATGTTTTTTTTTAAGATTATAAGATAATTATTTTATTTATTTATATTTATATACTTTACATATTTATATATACGCGTTAGTTTTTTTCAACGTAAAATAGAAAAAAAAAAAAACGAAAGAAAAGAAAAAGTATGTGTGTGGACGGTGTTTTATAAAAAAAAAAAAAAAAAAAAGTACATAGCAGAAAGGAAAACTAACTAGACAGGAAGTGACATACGAAATATATAGGAAAAGTTGTATTGCAGCTGTAGAACAATCTTTTGATTTTGATTAGAAATACATTTTCTTTTATTATTTCAATTAGTTTTTTTATTTTTATTTATTTATTATTAATATTATTTTTCTTTTTATTAATATACACACTAAAATAATTTTTTATTATAAAAAAATTTTAAAATTTTAAATATAAAATTATTTTTACTTTAAAAATTTTCTTTATTAATTTTTTTAGTTGTGTATAATTAATGAAAATTATAGTATATAATAAATACATAGGTATATACTAAATTAAATGATTTCTTGTTATTTGTGTTTTTTTGGGTTTGATTTTAATTTAATTTTTTTTTTTTTTTTTATATAATTTAATTTTATTTCATTTTATATAATTTCATTTTAAATAAATATATTTTTTATGCATAATTTTATTTTATTTTGTAATAAAACAATAATAGCACATTTTTTTTTTCATATAAAGAAATAAACACATTGTAGTTTTTATTTTGAAAAAAAAAAATCGCATATTTGTGACTATTAATAATATTTTTATAATTTTAATTTTTTTTTTTTTTTTATCATTTTGTAGAACTTTATTTTGTTAATTATAGTAGGAAAAAAAAAATTGAACTGTCATAATATAGCGCTGGAAATTATGAAATTTATAAAATACAATATAAAGTATAAAAAAAATTAAGTGTATTTCTCGAAATAAAAAAAAAAAACATTTTTCCAGCGCTAATTTATATATTATAATTTTAAATATGATTTACAATAATTAAAAAAAAAAATGCTGCATATCTGTATAATTTAATAAATATTTTTTTTATTGTTTCAAAAAAGGCTTATATCGGGCGTTTATATAAAAAAAAATATAAATTATATAAACATTGTATAATTTAAATGAAAACTTATAGAATTAATGTATTGTACAAAAGTTTAACTCATTTAACAAAAAGAATATATATAAATGTCTGAGTTAAGCTTTATAATGGAAATTGGTTTTTTTTTTTTAAATATTATTTGTTTATATGTTTATTATTTTTTTTTAATTTTATTTTATTTTTTGTATTTACTTTTATTTTAATTTTTTTGTATTAAAAAAAAAAAAAAAAACAAATACAAATTTAACAACTTTTCAACAAAATAAAACTTAATAAACAATTTCGTTTCATCAATATGATTTTATTTTTTTATTTTAATTATTTTATTATTATTATTATTTTTTTTTTTTTCAAGGAATTGTATTTAATATGACGTTGATTTTCTTTTATTAATATTTACAACAACAAAAAAAAAACCTGTTTAATATGTTTGTAGCATCAAAATAATTAAATTAAGCGCAATACTATTTTTTTTTTTTTTTTCATTTAAAATTCTTAAATTTTTTATGATTTGATTTAAACAAACTTGCAAAATTTATACATTTAATTTTATTTTGTACATTCCTAATGTGCGTGCGTGTGTGTAAATGTTTTGAACATGAGTTAAATTTATTTATTTAATTTTATTTGTTTTTTTTTTTTCCTTTAAAAAAAAAAAAAAAAAAAAAGTAAAAGTCATAATACAAATTAATTTTTCTCATGTTTTAAACTATGTAATAATGTCTGTCTGTCTGTCTGTATGTCTTTTCTCTCGCTCACACTTTATAACTATTTGTTTCTTCTTTAGTTGCATATACAAATGCAGTATTTCTTCTGTGTTTCATTCCGTTTCATTTCACTTAATGCTAGTCATTTTAGTTTCTGTACAACTGTACTTAAATTTTTTTTTTTTTTTTTTTGTTACCCCCGTCTTCTGCCATTAAACGTTGTTGTACACTAGTCAAAAGCGTTGTACAACAAAAACAATATACAAAAAAAAAAAAAATATAAAAGAGTTACCAGATCTCAATTAACATTCCAGCTATTGTGTTCTTATTGAAAACAAAAAAAAAAAAAAGTAAGAAATCTAGTCAAAAGTCGAAGTTATGCATAACAAAATACTTCGTGTACATCGAGTATATCTCAAGAGAATCTCATTTACTTATAAAAAAAAAAAAACAGAAAATCCTTTTAACTATCCAAAAATATTTAACATTTAAAATAACAAATTTTTTTTATTGTTATTTTTAATTTATTTTTAATTAAAGCACTTTTTTACAAAACAAAAATTATTAACATAAATAATAAAAAAATTCTAATGTGTTTCTAAAATTTTTTCATAAAAATAGAAAAGGAAAATACTCAAAAATGTGTGTTATAGATCGTTTTATTTTATTTTTTTTTTTACTTTTTTCGCACACATTCCAAGCAAAAGTATAAAAAAAAAAATTAATTTATTAAATTAAAAAAAAAAAAAAAAGCTGTAGCTTATATTTTTCGTACATATTTTCATGCAGCTTATATTTTAGAAAAATATGATGAAGTTAAAATAAAAACTGAAAGAAAAACACTTAGATATTTTTGTTTAAATACAAAAAAAAAAAAAAAAAGACAAAAAAAAAAAAAATCTTAAATCCCATTAGATTTTAATTGCAATTATTAATTCCAATTTTAATTATTATCTCATTAATTATATTTATGATTATGATTATTAATTTATAAAAAAAAAAAAAACATATAAAACAAAAAAAAAAAAAAAACATTAAAAAAATTGAAATAGTTTTTATTATAAAAAAAAAAAAATTATATATTTATTCTTATTATTATTATTCTTATTGTATACACACACACATGACACACACACACCAAAAACACTTATATTTGTAATTTTGTAATCGAGCAATTAATTGTTTAATTAATTAATTAAATACATTATTGTATCTTTATATGATGAGTTTTGTGCAAATTAAATTTAATTTTAAATTCATAGTTTATAATTAATTTATTTAACAAACAAGTTTTTTTTTTTAATTTATCTTTGGGTGCGTGTAAAGCAATGAAACCAAAAAAAAAAAAAAAAATAAAAATAAATAAATTAATATGTATTTATATATACATAAAGTATATATATATAAAAAAAAATTACAGAATAAAAATAAAAACAAAATACTACGCTCACTTATTATTTCGTTAGCAGTTGCAAAAAAAAAAAAAAAAAAAAAATCATAAAAAAATAAAACAAATTCTCATTGCATTAGAAGAGACACTAAATTGCAGCTGTTCTACACAGGAAATTTTTAAAACAAAATAAAAAAAATAAAAGGAAAATAATAAAAAAAAAAAAAAAAGTGAAAAAAAAAAAAAAAGTAAATGCAAAACGCGCGAGCGGAAGCAGCCCGATTTACAAGTAATATTTAATATTTATTTTTAATATATTTATTATTATTAAATTTAATATTTATCACACATATTTCAATGATATTTAAATGCAAATTATATTATTATCAAAACGAAAAAAAAAAAAAAAACCAAAAACATTCAACAAATAATATTATAAATGTATTTATTAAAAAAAAATATATATATACATTATGAGTTTTTATTACTTTTCCGATACGTTTTTCTCGAGTATAAAATTCTTTCGTCTGATTTGTTCGTTCAATCGATCGTTCGTTATCTTCTCGTTTCTTCATTGAACTACTTATATTGTATTGTATATTCCTTCCAAAGCGCTTTCGTAATGCAGTGTATTTATTTTATTTTATTTATTGTTTATTTATTTTATTTATTTTTATTTATATTTTTTCCCTAATTTTAAAATATATATTTTTTTTGTCACTTTTTATTTTTTTATTTACAGACTAAAATCTCTTTTGAATATTTTTTTTATTTGATAAGCTTAGATCAAGTCATCATGAGAAGTATAGATCTTTTAAAGATTGCTTTTTAATCAGTTTCAATTTGCAATAATAATAATAATACATTATAACAATGGAATCCACAAAGTGGATTGTGTAGTTGATCTCTCTCATCTCACTTTGTAGCATAGATCAATCAGTGAACATGAAAATCATCTACACAATAATTATTATTTCTAAAATATATATAAAAAAAAATTATTATATATAAATATTTCAAAAATTATGTTTCCTTATATATTTGGGTTTGTCTCATGTCTGTCTGATATTTAAAGTGTCTAAAAAAAATAGGCTTCATATAAAAATTCAAATAATATTGCGTAACTTGGCTATCGAGATAATACTTTAATGGAGTCTGTCATAGCTTTTTCAAAAGTGTAACTTATTTCTTTTTTTTCTGAAAACAACTTTTTAATTTAGTAAAAAATGTAGTCAGTTTTGTTCAAATTATGATTTTTATTCCTCAAGATTTTTTTATTTATTTTTTTTTATTTTTTTAATTAAATTTTTTATTTATTAATTTTTTTTTTTTAATTTCTCGATTTATTTTTTTTTATATATAATTTAAAAAAAAAAAAATGTAACTAATTTTTAAGTGTCTTTCTTTGTTGTTTTTGAACTACGGTCCCATTTATGTGTACGCGTAAGGCTGCGGATTTTTTAGTTTTCTTTAGCAAAAATGTTTAAATTTTCAATTTCCCATGTCGTGTTTTGTTTGTTTTTTTTTATATAAATTTTGATTTTTCAGCACTACACGCTTTTAAAGTTATCCAAAATGAGCTGTAAACGTGTTTATTTGTGGTAGTCATACACTCAAAGGCGTTGGTTTTGGTTTGTTTTTCTTTAAAAAAAAAAAAAAAAATCTGTTTTTCTTTTTTTATTTATTAAACTGCGATTTTTTTTTTTTTTGTTTTTGGACTTTGTAATTGATGTAATATTTTTACAGTCAATTTTTTATTTCGTTTATAGGCTTAAAATTTTTTTAAAAAATTATAAAAATTTGTTTTTCATCAAAAAAATTTATTTTTTATTTATTTTTAATTTATTATTAATATTTTTTTTCGTGGTGTGTATACAAATAATAATATTTACGTTTCTGTTTTTCTATTGTAAATATTATGGATTCTACTTGTGTACTGTGATTTTTTTTTGTTTTTATTAAGACAGATAGACAAATATATATATATGCGTATGTATATGTATAAAGATTTTGATTGCGTTGTCGTTGACAGCCATTTTTATGGATTTGATTTTCTTAATTAAAAATGTTTTCAGTTTTCAGCTTTAAAAAAAAAAAAAAAAAAACAACATAAAATCGATTAAACGATTATGAGTTGAGTTGAGTTTATTGCACTCACCATTAATATTTATTTTTTTAATTATTAAATATAGGTTATCCACCATGACTATGACCATTCCATTCCATACCATTCCAACACTGACACGCAACAATGATAATAATAACAACAACAGCAACAACGCACCTACCAAGAAAGCGAACTGAATTCAATTCTTTAAAAATTAATCGATAATAATCGATTATTGATATTGAAAGTTTTTGCTTTCTTTCTCTTTCTTATATTTCTTTAACTTATAAATGTATCTCGCTCGCTCGCTTTCTTTTGCTAAATACAGTTTTCTTTTTGTTGTTGTTTGATTTTTTTCGTTTGTTTTTAGTCGTTTACGATTATTAGTTTTTGAACATTTTTGATCAACATTTATTCGGTTCGTTCGTTACGTTCCGTTCCGTTTTTCGTTCCTTCGTTGTTGTTCGTTCGTTCGTTGTTCTTGATTTAATATTATATTCGGTAAGTAAATGCAAATTTATTTATTATTATTATTATTCTGTTCTTATTATATTCTTAAATATAATTTTTTTATAAATATTATTTTTAAAATTTTTGCGCTCATCAATTGTGATTTTTCTAATTTTTAAAGTTAATAAAAGATTCATTTCTTAATTTATTGTAAAATTTTATTCCTTTTTACTTCTTAATTTTCAGGCGTGTGTGTGTGTGTGTGTATGTGTGTGTAGCACAAAAACAAAAATGTCACATTTTCATGAAATTAATAAAAGGGTGCGACAAAAAGTTTTCAAAATCAACTTAAAAAAATTTCTTACAAAAACATTAAAGATTTTTTTTCATAAAAACTCAACATTTCGAAATAAGTTTGTATGAGAACTCCATGTGACAACATTTTTTGATGTTCTAAGTTCAAAATTTACTTGGTACACGAAACTGTACTATGTATTTTATTCGTAATGATCATTTTTTTGTGCACACCCTGTGCAGAAACATTTGACAAAGCAACAACAAAAATGATTAAATCGATCATCTTAGAAAATATATTACAATTGAATTTATTAAATTAAACAAGAATTGTGAGACATTGCTTTCGACAAAATAGTTCCTCAAACACTGCAAAACTTTAAAAATGTTTTTTTTTTTTTTCAAATAAGTTTTTTTCAATTAAAATAATTATTTTTTTTTTTTTTTTTTTTTATAAATTCACAAAAGTAGCATACAGTATTAAGTGTCGCACCCAGAACACAGATCATTTTTTTTATAGTTTTTAGACCTTTAAAATGTTATATTTTTTTCTGGGATTAAACCAAAAATTTTAATAATCTAAAGCACATATCTAGACTTCTTGAAGCCAATATCACTAGGCCAATAATAATTTATGTCCCTTTTCTTTCTTTATAATTTCCATGTAAATATGTACATAAATGTATACGTTACTATATTCATATAAAGAAGCCAAAACAAAAACTAGCCTCAGGTCATCTTTATATATTTTTATGTTTTACATAAAAAAATCTTAATTTTTTTTTTTTTGAATATTCCTTTCTTGTGCATTGATAATTTTTTTTTTTAAATAATGAATTAAGACGGTTTGATCCTAACCAAACGATCTGAAGATACTCACACATAAACACACACAAAGCCGCCGTAAGATAAATAAAAAAAAAAATGAAAAAAAAAACGTTGTAAATTTTGTACTATTTAAATTTAAGATAAAATGCAACTAAAAGACTGAATTTTACAAAAAAAAAAAAAAAAAGAATAAAATAAAAAAAAAAAAACTACAAAGCTGGTTACTCTAAGTAACTCAAAACTCTGCAAAATTTAAAAACCAAACAATAATCTAAAACAAAAAAATACAATATTGTGATAAAATAATATAAATCAATCGAAACTATTTTTATAAGCAAATTGCTTAACGTAAAAAAAACCAAAAAAAAAAAAAAAAAATGAAAAAAAACAGAAAAACTACTAAAATACTTTAAACAAAAAAAAAATTAAAATTTATTATTTTCTATGCTGGTTCAACTCAAGGACCCCTGGCATAGAATGGACCTAACACGGTAAGCAAATGGATAATATTAAGCATTCACTCGATTTCAAAAAAAACGTAAGTTGCTTTCTGTTATTTTGGTAATAAGCAATCGAAGTGTCGTAGTGAAATAAATAAACGGTGTCGTATTCCGTGTTTCTCGCTGTCTTTTATTCAAGAATTTCTTTTTGACTTTTTTCCAAGCTAGATTTACCGGGAAGTCTACCATTTAAAAAAACAGGCATCAAATAATACGACCAACCAAATCAGAATTTGTAGTGTTTTTTTAAAGCCGCCAGTTTGAACGAAGACTCTACCCTTACTCACATTCAAGAAAGTTGACCGTTTATAACATAATTTTTTTTTTAGAAAGGGAAAAGGAAGTAACAATAATTTGTAGTTCAGCATTGAGAATAGAATTTAAGAAAGATTTGAAAGAGGAATTTATAATACTTTGTGTATAGAACAGAAAGAACAAGACATGTCATGCATGAAATCGTTTGTGTAAGACAAGTCATGCATGAAATCGTGCAAGACATGTCATGCATGAAGTCGTGCAAGACATGCCATGCATGAAGTCCTGCAAGACATGTCATGCATGAAATCGTGGAAGACATGTCATGCATGAAGTCGTGGAAAACATGTCATACATGAAGTCGTGACAGACATGTCATGCATGAAGTATTGGAAGTCGTCCAAGACATGTCATCCAAGACAATTTGTATGAAAATGTCGTTAATGATTTGAATAGGGTTGTCGTCGGTATGTCATCGAGGAAAGAGACTTTCCCCCTGGATCTGTTTTAGAGATGGGCGTCGGGCGGAATCCCGCCCAATCCCGCAAAAATTTCGGGTCCCGAGCGGGATTTCGGGATTGAGCGGGATTGGGAAGCTCTTTCAAATTTTCGGGAGTTTTCGGGATAGTCGAGCTATCCTCCCGAACTTTTTAAAATTCCCCGATCCCGCCCCGATCCCGATCCCGAAAGGGACCCTAGGGATCGGGCGGGATTTTGCGGGATTCCCACCCGACGCCCATCTCTAATCTGTTTTGAGTAAATACATAGAAAAATTAATACTCCAAAATATGTAATAGATTTATATGAGGTCCGATCTTAAAAAAATACAAGGAATGGACTGGCATTTTGTTGGAACAACAATATTTTTAAGAAATATGGAATAAATAGCTGCAAAAATAATTTTTTTTTAAAAATATAAAATCGAAAATGGGCCATAAGTTTGGGCGTACAATTTTGATTCCTATGGTCGAAAATTTCTTTAGTGCCGAGAAAACCTGTGTTTATGAGTCTTAAAAAACGATTCATAAATTAAAAAATGAATTGAACATTTGCAAATATCTAAACATACGATTACTGAGATGTGAGTAGGTATAAATTAAAATAAATTAAAAATTGTACTTACCAATTCGGAGCATATTGATCCAGTGCTGCATGTTGCCAATGGTGACGCAATTGTTGCAACAATAATGAAATAGGCATTCCGTGTATATTACCCGATTCGGAGGTATTATGCAAATTAATATCCGCATGCGCATCAATCCATACCAATGAAAGATTCGGCGTATGCTGCAAATGACCAGCAACGGAACCTGAACCGGAACCAGATGACAGACAACATGGAACATGAAAAATTACGAATGTACGAAAATAAAAAGCACTATATTTACTGTACGTACCAAAGCCAATGGCATGATCACCACCAATTGTTAAAAATTGTTCATTACTGCGTAAGATTTCTTGAACCTTTGTTATTAATGCTCTATTGCAGGCCATAAATTCGGCATAATCATTGATATGCGAATAATGTTCACTTTGCTGCTGTCGCAAAAGTAAACCAGCAGCATCATCTTCGATTCGATATTGTAGATTGCCATAGTCGGTTATGCGAAGATCATCTTTAAGGAAAACAATTTGTTTATTTTTTTTTTTTTTAATTCTAAAACAAGTTGTGGAAAGTAGTAGACGAGCATGATTTTTAGGGATTTCTACTCATCTTAACTTCCATCTTGCATACCACACTTAACAGAATATATATTACCTGCTGAGGAACGTTCAAGTAAATTAAATAATTTATGCTCTCGCAAAAGATCCGGTGCTAGCTCTACACCCGGACGTCCTTGACCCTTTCCAAAGGGTACACCAATGACACCAAGCGTACGTGTTACGTTAGTAGCGCTGCTGGCAAAGCCACGTCGGATGCTGCCATTTAATATTAAATTCAATTTCGACAGCATAGTTCCGTAATTTCGTTTGACGTATTTAAAAACCGAAATGTTTTTTGTTTTTTTTTTTTCTGTTGTATCAGCTTTAAAAGCGTAATCGATTCTAAATGAAATGTTTAATGTGACATTCTATTCTCTCTTTTAGGCTTCAGCGTGGAGCAGCGTCCAACAACACAACGCGACAGTTTGTCAACGCATTTGGTCTTTCATTGATAAGACAGCATCTGAGATAACCTTTTCTTCGTGTCTAGTTTAAGTTTTTTTTTTTTGTTTGTTTGTTACAGATTTGTATTAAAAAAATTGTTTTTTGAATATTGTTCTTGAAACTAAACGACTGATTAAATGTTTTTTTTTTTTATAATGTACGCCTTGGTTTTTATCTTGAAAATGTTTTTGTTCCGGTTTTAAAGTTCATATTCAATCTAAGCAGTTAAAAAAGAAATATAGTTCAAAGGAGCAAAGCGAAAATGTGCTTGATCTGAAAGAGTTTATCAGAAGCAGTTGCCTTCGAAGAATGCTATTCTTGATGTGAAACCTGGCGACGTGAAAGAAATGATAGACAATTCGAACTATCAAAAAAAAAAACGTTTTAATTAAAGTTTGAACTTATTGTAAATTATTTGTTTTTGATTTTCGTCAGTTTTATCAGGTTTCTTGTTAGTAAAATTCATAAAATTTTAGACCTACATGCCTAACTATAATTTAAAGATTTTATTTTTTATATTTTTGAATTAGAAAATTTTTTATTATTTCTATCATTGTAAAAAACTAATGATATATTGTTTGCCTCTAAATACTTTATATGCTGTAAGTATTTTTTTTTTTTTTTTTTATTGCTAAGTGCCTTATAAAAATTTTTACTACTTACTTAAATCTAATAAAATAATATAATTCACATATTTAAAAGTGGTTTTATTCAATAAAATATTTTTTTTTTTATTATAATTATTATTATTATTTAGATAATATATTTTTTTATTTTAAATAACGCAGATATAAGTTTGAATCGTTAAAATGTTGCTTATACAACATGATTTCACATACAAAATTTGGAATGATATAATTTTTTTTTTTTTTCAATATAAAAATTAAAAATAAAAAAGCTGCAACATAATTTTTTGTTTTCTTGTTTTTTTTTTTTTTTTTTTTTTTTTTGATTGTCTCAAACTGTTTGTAAAGGCTTTTTTGGAATGCAACAATTTCAGTCTTGAGCAAAATATATAATTTTAATTTTTTTTATATTTATATTTAAATAAGCAGCGCCTTGAATTTAGTTAAATCAAATACAGAAAAATATTGTATATATAAATTGAGCGGCCAGCCAGCAGTATTTTGAGATTCACTATGGGCAGCTTTGGACGTATGCAGTATTTATGTATGTAAATATTTTTTTATACTATATACTACTACATGTACATATATATAAATATTAAAGATACATAACTATAGATCAACTTTAAATTATCTTTGTGATGTCATTTTATATAGTATTGCTTCTCTTGTTTTTTTTTTTTTTTTTGTATTTAAAAGCTATTTTAAAAATCATATACAGAGGCTGGTAAAAAGAAAGCCAGCTTAAAATCGTTTAGAAAAGAAAAAAAGATAATTACAAAATAAGTTGCCATTGATCACAGTTTAGGGTTTGCGTTTGTTTTTGTCTAACATAACAATTTCATCGCCGCTGTCTTCAATGAAATGCAGCGTACTATCCGCTTCATCGGCTGATTCATTGTCCTTGTCTTCGTCATCATCATCATCATTATGCAGTATATGTTGTAGTTGTTCCTCATCGAAATACGGTTTTATGGACATGCTCTCTGCAAATTAAAAAAAAAAAAAAATTATAGTAAGCCAGTCAGTTAGACAGAACTAAGAGTTTTATTATAATAACTTACTCTTTATTGGCGAACGAAACAGCTCAGTTTCGCCATCATCGCCCACTTCATCGTCGTCCTCGAACAGCTCACGTCCCTTTTGCGGTAAGAGTGAGAAATTATAATATGGCTTATCGCCACGATAGCGTCGATTAACCAAAAACTGTGCACATAGAATGCAAAGCACAACGCCAAATATAATCACAATGCTGGCAAAAATAACAAAGAGTAAACGTGGCATGCCCATTATATGCTCGTTGCGTTGCAAATGAAAAACGACATTTGTCGTTGGTGTACCCGGTTGTCCGAGATGCAGTTGCCGCGATTCATCCAAATGGCGCGGTGCAACCACTTGTAACTGCACATCGCCCACAGGCACATCGCGTATGATGTACGCACCGTTGCTGTCAGTGAAATTACGTAAACTAAGTTGTGGCATATTAAGTTGCGGTGCATTTACTAAAACTTTAGCATTGCGTATGGGATGATTATCGGTGTCAAAGACATGTCCGGATATGGTTGTATAACCGCCAACGGCAATAGCAGAATGGCCCACCGGACGCAGCTCACTCACTTCGCCGGTTATAAGCGTGTATGTCTTCAATTTTACAATACCCAAATTTGTTATTTTGTCTTGTTCAACGGTAACCGGTTGTGTACGCGATTCAAAGTTTGGTGCGCTTATCTCAAGACGATAAACGCCACGTGGCAATATTAACTGAAAGTGTGCTGCATTTTTGGAAACATTAAAAACGAAATCATTGTGATCATGGAGACGTATATACGCTTCGCGTATAGGTGCATCGCCATGCTCTGCATGCACTACACCGCTGATGCCGGTGTCACTGAGATGCAAGAAATTCTTTAGTTTATCAACATTTTTACGCCAAATCGATGCAATTTGCTGTTGCTGTGGCATGCGGCAACATGATATGCCAAGTGTGAACATTGGAATATTGTAATATTTGTACAATAGATTCGTGGCACGCTCAATGGTCTCGTGATGATGATTACGTGCCGCTGTAGCGGCACATTTAAGCGGTGAATAGTTGAACTCTGTTGCTGCAATATTGTGTGCCAATTTCTCATAAATTGGTTCGCCGCGTGGATAGCTAAAAGATAGTCAAAGTAGATTAACTCATTTGCGTATTATTATATATCGTTTCGAACTTACTATAAATCAGAGCTTCCCGCTATGAAGCTCAGTATTAAGTCTATCTTTTCATTTTTTATAAAATTCAGCAACATTTCTGTTTTCGGATTCAATTCGGGATTAAGTATGCTGTCCGCTAGCTCTTCTGCTTGCATTGGATCACAAACGTCCTTGCTGTGAAAAAAAAAAACAATTTATATATCCTTGATAAGTACAAATATAATATAGAAATCAAATCGATCAGCAGCCTAGCCCTTAAACGTTGCATTGCAAATGTTGTATTCCCAGATTTTTTTATGCAATTACAATCCTTTAGCCTGCATTCGCAGTAGCAGCATACTCACTTCTTTTTATAACTTTCAAAGAAGCTATTCTGTGACGTTACATATGGCATAAAATAGATAATGCTACGCTGCAGCATACGCTCCATAGGCGGCTCTTTTATCTTATAACCCTCGATGACATGTCGCAACAAATTCATTGTAATCTCACTGCCCAGCATCATTGTTGTATCGAATAACGAACTCATTATCAGTATTTTGTATTTATTTTCTTCAGGTTCGCCAATCTGCGCAGAAAAAAAAAAAAAAAATAAAAAGCAAACGTTTGAAGTTTCTCAAAACCATAAAAATCATCTCATAACTTACATCTGATGTCACTTTCATGAAATGATAATTACGACTAAATTCACTATCGGCATAACCGAATACTGCAATTTGTCCATTGCGATTCTCCAACTCTGCCATACGTTCAAGATTCTCAGATTCGCTGTGATAGCGCGTATGCACAACATTCTCAATGATGCGATAATCATTTGCCGATGCCCAATGCTGCGGATCATCACGCATCAGTGTCACATCGAGACGTATTGCACGTGTTGCATCATCTGGTATTTCAATCTCATCACGCTGTGGTGCAAAATCGTCGGCTTGTACCGTTAGATTATGACGTCCCGGTAACGTTAGTTTCCAATAATCACCATAGCTGCTGCTGTACGTTGTATGATTGCTGCCATCTAACGTTATCAATGCACCAGCAATTGGCATACCAATTGAACTCTTAACCATGCCATGTACACCATAGTGTACCTGTTCGATAAAGCTTATTAGTGATTCACGATGTTCATGCCAGTATTGTTTTAATTCGGATGCCATCGGATATTTATCACAGCCCATTTCAATTGTAATCTCAAAGACACCGGCACGTACATAATTCCAGTCTTGCATGCCACCGGTAACGCTGTACCATTGTGCGCCGTTCGTTATGCCATCGGGAAACTTTTCATTGTGAAACAATGGACACGGATCGCCCAGATGCATGGTAGGATGTGCCTATTGCGTTGAGAAATAAGAGAAAGTTTAAATCAAAAGAAAAGAAAAGACGATATATGTACTTTATGTACGTTTTCTCTTACCTTTGAGTAAACTAATGCCAAATGTTTGAATAGCGCATTATCTTCGGTTGGATTTACTTTACGTGGCGATAATGATGCACCACGTAAACGTGTATACGGATCACTAAAATCATTTTCATTGTCATCGTATGGATAATTTGCTACGAGCGAACCACCATGCAAATTGGCCGAGAGCACAAATGGCAGCGATAGCGTCCAATTCATGACAGCAATAACTTCGGGTTCGGCGATTTTATTAAATTTATCCGTACCGTATTGATCCGGAAAGTTACGATTCAAATCGATATTATTTGCATTTGCACGTCCTACCGGACCAGAACGATCGCCCTCTTGTGCTATTTCGTAGCCGTCTGGATTCATGCTATACAAAAAATGCATACGCGTTGTATTCACCAGTTTCGTAATGCGCTCGTCCAAACGATAACGTTCGACAATGTAACGTGTAAGCAGCAACAGCATCTCTTTGCCAACGACCTCATTTCCATGCATATTGGCAACATATTTAAATTCCGGTATGCCGGGTACATGTACACCGGGCTTTGCAGCAATTTCTAAAACCCAAAGATCGCGATTCTGTACACTTTTGCCAATCGAATAGAGTCGTGTAATTGTTGGATATGATTCAGCGATGTCACGCAGATATCTTTTTTTTTTTTTTTTTTTAAAGAAGAAACAAAATAGAGATTAAATTAGTTTTGAAGATATTGAAACGAAATTTTAAACTTAAGTCTATCTCAACGACACAACTAACAGAAATCAAAATACGGCAACGCTCATGGATTGTATGGGTTCAGCCCCTGTACTAACATACAGCACATTTTCGAAAGAACACGTTAAAGGTTCCAAGGCTTCAAACTACTCAAAAATTAGCAGCAGTTAGGTGCGCCGACTCGTGATAACTTTGAACTGCTGATTCGGTTCGTATCAAGCAGTTCAAAAAAATTTTATATTAAAAAAAATGACCTCACTTCTGGTTATTTGATATGAGCGCTCATTGAATTGAATTCAGAAACTTGTTTGCAGCCCTGAAAGATACTTTATAAGACACTAATTATAAAAAATAGAAAGAATGTTAACTTCGTTGGAACCGAAGCTGAACTATCAACACTTTTAATAGTTTATATGTTTATTTATATGTGCTTAGAATTAATTTCACGATGAATTTGGTCAAATTTGTACGGAGACTTTATGTTATATTAGCCCGATCCTTACCAAGTCGATTGTGTTCACTATGGCGGACATTGGAATTGATTTTACCAAATTTTAATTGAATTCAATCAGAAAAAATAAATGTTTTCATACAAAAACTCAAAAATGGGCGGTAGTTTTGTATGGGGGCTATACATAAAAATGGGCGTGGCACCTTTTTTTTACATTAGATGGCATAAGAAGTGTTTTTAACGAATTTGAAGTAAATATATTCATAAATTATAGCTATTTTCATACAAAAACTCGAAAATGGGCGGCAAGTTTATATGGGGGCTAAACCCAAAAATAGGCGTGGCACCTTGGATTTGACATTGAATGGCGTAAGAAGTGTTTTTTACCGAATTTGATGTGAATGTATACAAAAACAGTACCTATTTTCATACAAAAAATTGAAAAAAGTGGTAAGTCTGTATGTGGGCTATGCCTAAAAATGGGCGTGGCATCTTGGTTCTGACATACAAATTGCCTAGGGTCAAAAAATTAAGTTTAAACTTTCAGGTCAATAACTCTAAACTTTTCGAGAAAAACGCATTGTAACAGACAGATGGACGGACAGGCAGACGGACGGATAGACAGACTGATATGGCTAAATCGATTCGCTAAATCAAGCTGATCAATAATATATATACTTTATATAGACTCCGATGCCTCCCTAAATGCGTTACAAACTTTTCGATAAACTGATAATAACCTTTTAGACTATGTGTGGCGGTTATAAAAAACCCAACTATTTGCATTCAACGAATGAGAACTAAATAGACTAAATAATAAGACATTCTTTAAATCCAAATTAGTAATTAATAATAAAAAGTTATACTAACTTCACCATAGATGTATAGTTGTGATGCTCAAATTTAAGATTGCTGTCATTGTCCTTCAGAGGTTCCGAACGTATCACTTTTGGCGCTTTACGAAAATCTCCTGTAAAATATAGCAGAAATATGAAAAGAAAAAAAAAAACAAAAACCAAAAGGATGTCAAATGCATTAATAATGAGAAATAAAGAAATAAATTAATAAATAAAACTATAAAATGATATGAATTAAGTTGACACATAAAGTCAACTTCCATAAGCAATTCACTTGCGCAGATAGACAGACAGCAAGATAGACTGACGCCAAGTGACGTGAGTGGTGATAACCAGTTCCAAATGCATTTAAACGAAACGAATTAAAACCAAATAAAAATGAAGCTCATGACCAAAAACTGAAAGTAACAAACAGGTGCAGTGTGGTGCAATACAAAAAAAAAAAAAAAAAAAAAAAAAAAATTAAATAATAATAAACTCAATAAATATGTATCTAAAGAATGATGTATGTACAATATGTATCTTGTATCTATATGTATGTAGCTATGTATTATGTAATCTCGTTAAGCATGATTGTGAGAGAGATAGAGAGCAGATGACAGTGATTCAAATAGAAAGGAAACTACTGCATCGCTTATTGGATTTTTTTGTTTGTCTTTTTTTTTTTTTTTTTTTTTTGCATTTTATTATTATGAATACATTCATTTTATTTATTGTATATTGTACTTGTTATTTATTATTTTGTAGATAATTAATATGTTGTATTTCAAATTCATTTCATTGTTTACATTTTATTTAGAATAATAAATTATTTATTATTTTAATAATTTAAATAGTTTATGCGTTGGTATACATAATTGTGGGCTGGCTGTCTGGGCTGGCTTTTATCCAAATACTCATACGCAGTGTGTTGCGTTCTCATATAGAATGTAATGTTGATTTCAACAATTTGTACATTATTTTAAGAATAAAATTAATTTAAAAAAGTTTACAAACATTTAAAAAGTTATTTATTTTAGCAAAAAAAACAAGGAAAATACATTGCCAATCTTACAACTGAAGCCTTAAAATTTGTTTAAATTGTTATACATGAAATAGTGTCTTTGTTGGAGACCCTACGAGTGTTCAATATCTTAAATATTTATTTAAGGAAAACAACTATAAAAAGTCTATCGAAACGGTTCGTCAGATTATTGATTCAGAGTTTAATAGTTTATGCGAGTAAAGCGATTTGAGCAAAATGAAAGTGCTCAGTTAAGCTTGATTATACTCATTTTTCAAGTTAAGCGTTCCAGAACTTTAGTTCATACAGCAGCGAGATTCAACAAAATAAATAGGCATGTTTCATGGGTTTATTTTTCTTCTAAATTTTAAATAAATACTGTTCACTTTCACAGTCTCTAAGCGCAGCTGTTAATGTAAATAAGCAAATAATGGATCTTTGATAAACGATCCGGCTGTGCATGGTGCTTATACGTAAGTTCTTTTATCGATACTTTGAGATTGATTCGACGTGAAACCTCGTGGCTGCTGTACAATATCTAGAAATGATAACTTAAACAAGAAAGAACGCAGGTATCGAGCGCGCGACTGCCAGTTAACCTTTCCGAACTTTAATAATTTTTTTTTTTTTTTTTATTTTAGAGTTCCTAAATTAAGAAACAAAAAAAATTTTATGGGATTGAAGAAAGGCCATTTGTAAGTGAGCACATTGAGTCTCTAAGCTTCAAATATGTTGGCTCTTATTTTATATCTCCGAGATAACCAGACAGCAGAAACCAGGGACAAAAATAGCTAGATCGCCTCTCATTTCAATGCTGTTCAAAAAATATATAAGCTCTATCATTACTCATTTTGTCTAGTTACATAGAGCCCTGTATTTTTTTGCTCTATATTACTAAATCTCTTTGTCCGATCAAAAATGCTTGTCTTTTTTTAACAAACTGATCGGATCGACCAAAGTACAATCCATCATTGGCTTATACAAAAAATACCAGCATATTTCGAAAAAAGAACACACGTATTGATTCGTATTTTGATAATGACTGATTCAATATTTAAAATAAACAAATTGAAAATTTTCAGCACATGTAAATGATTGTTTCGGCTACAATTTAGACAAATTTCATGTTTTCCTTGTATTTCTTATTTTTTAGTGTCTCTAATTATGAGTTCTGTTGCAATATTTTTCAGTTCTTAGTGCGAGAGAGTTAACGTTTGTTTCTCATGTTTAGATCATTATTTTCGAAGAAAATATCTTAATTAAAGCTTTCGTACTTTTTTTGTTATTGCTATTTGTAACAGTTGTAACGAAACTCTATTATTGATTATGATATACAGTATGTATGGGAATATCGTTGCTATTATATTTGATTCTATGTGCAACTTATAAAGTAGCAACATAAATATTGTTACATTTATTAAAATTTAAGTTTAATATGATTTCAAATGAAATAAAATACACAACTAATAAACGTAAAGCAATAATTATTATATATGTAATATGATAATAATAACCTCAATGTATGTAATTTAAATAATATACGAAAATTGAATGCTCCTTTTGATTTATTGAATTTTATTTATTTCCATCTGATCTTAACTGTACTAGTGTAGTCCGAGACAATTATTTCTTGCACCCATCAAAGTATTGTGATATAACCTAACTAATATTTTTTAACTAAACTAAAAAATATGAGTTTTAACGTTAAAAAAATAAAACCAAATCAAAATAGATGTAACATCATTTATGTTTGCTATAACTTTGTAAAACTTTAGCTATGTATTTTTTATTGTATTGTCATAAATAACTACTAGAAAAAAAAAAACTCTGTTATAGAAACAGCTTTTGAAAAATTCAGAATGGTTTTCATTGCATGAAACCGAATATTTTAAATAAAAAAAATATATAAAATAATTGCCATATAGTTGTAATATTTCTTTTTTTTTTTTTTTTTGGTTTTGTTAACTTTATAAGTTCATAGTTATTATTATTTTTTTTTTTTAGTTTAATTTTTCTTTAATTTTGCACACATACATTTATTTATAGATATATAGTATAATATGAAAAATGGAATAACAATTCTTTTTTTTTTTTTATACATTTATGTAGTAAATTTAAAAAAAAAAAAAAAAAAAACCTTTTGTACATAATAGACATTTGGCATACATATGTATAGTAGGTATATGAATAATTGTTTTCGCTATGCTTGATGTACACAAAAAGTGTTATTTGTGTATGTGTGTGTGTGTATGCACCTACACAATTTAAATTACAGTATAAATAAATATATACGTACATAGATACATACGTAGATACATATTAAGTTAATTATTTAATGAATTTTATTTTTTATTTTTTTTTTTTGAATAATAATAATTTTGGTAATTTATTTTTAGTTGCAAGTTTAAAATATAATAATGCTTTTATATAATAGACATATTTTTATATAATTTCTTTTTTGTTTTTTTTTTTCCTTTTGTACATGAATGTGTTTTTGTATTTTAGTAAAAGAAATTTATATACAGGATGTTGGGTTTTACTCTTTGGTACCTTTAGGTTAAATTTTTAATGAAAGACGTTAGATGCTATGCATCCAGTCTTTGAAATATGACAACTGGAACTGCTTACCACACAAATCATTTTGTGCAATGTAAAATATCGATGTCATATTTTTTTTTTTTTTTTAATATGGAAAAAAACTTGATGTTTCGAGAAATTTCATCATATAATTTGACTATATTTAAGCATATTTTTAAATTTGACTATATTTTTTTATATGTTAAATATTGGAAAACAATATAGAAACTATCAAGATCTCTACTCTTTTTGGTACATGTTAAAAATCGGCAAACGCATATATCGATTAGTTTCACGTACTAATACACAAAAATACTTTATGTGAAATTAAAATTAAATTTTGTACCACAAAGTAAAAACAAGCACCCTGTATATGAAACAATAAAATTTTGCAAAAAAAAAAAAAAAAAATAAAACCAAAATAATTAAAAATTTTAAAATGAAAACTAAGGCAATACCATAATTCATATTTGTGCTTTGTACATGAGAAATGTGCATTATTCTTCAAGTGCAAAGAAAAGCTTCGTACCAATAATAGCATTCAAAACAAACAATACGAAGCAACATAATTATTTTATGTACATAAATGTTGTTAACTATATATAAATGTGTTTATAATGTATGTGTGTGTGTGTGGGAATATATATATTTTTCTTTTAAATTTTTTAGCTAAACGCTTGTCACCACTAAGCATGTTGCATGTGATTTGTGTTTCTTGTGTTTGTGTGTTTGTGATAGACAAATGCAAATTACAAAACAAAAATAAAACGCAAAAATCATTAAAAAAAAAAAAAAAAAAAAAACAGAAAATGCTTTTCAACATTTTTGTGTTAGCTTTTAGGCGTAGAACTACTTTGTAGCTTTGGCATCAGCGTATTATACATTCGCTTCATTTAATGCCTTAAAAAATATGGACTATAATAACTGCTTATACCATCATAGTTTGTCTCAACCGGTGACAAAACAAAATCCAAACGTTGCGCCTCATCGTTATCATTGGTTACATGTATCTGTTGCGCTACACTTGATTGATAGCTATTAAAATAAAAAAAAAAAAAAGAAAAACATTCAAAATTAAAATTAATTAAATTTTAATTCTAGCTAAAGCTAAAGTATTCACTTAAGAAATCGAAAGCTTCAATTTCTTTTCAACAAGACTAAAATACGTTAAAAAACCATAATAATAATTTACCCAAATGACATGGCGTAGACATTATATAGACCGGGCGTTAATAGACGCCAGTATTCACCATTCTTTGTGGTACGTATTGGTTTTCCTTCCAAACCGGAGACAATAATTGAAGCATCAGCAATTGGAAAACCGTTAACATCCTTAACAAGTCCCTTAATACCGATATGTGCCAACTTAAGGAATTCCAATAGACTACGTTTATTATTTGCCCATTCATCGGGCAAAGTTGATGCTAACGGATATTTACAACATGATAGTTCAATGGTTAACTCAAAGCAATTGGTAAAGGCATAATTGAAATCTTGCATGCCACCCGATAATTCATACCAATGTGCACCATTGGTAATGCCACCGGCAAAGCTATCATTGCAATTATTGCCACGACGCATTATCGGATGAACATCAGCGTAAGTGTGTGCCATTAATTTAAAAACGCGATCATCTGGTGTTAGACTCTCTTCACAGCATTCATGATGTGCGCTAAAAAAAAAAAAAAATAAAGAAAAATTTTATAAATTATATTGAAGAAAACTCAATTTTTTAGGTGACTTCCGTTGTCATTTATAGAAATTGAAAACTATAATCGAATTCTTAAACGCAAATATCCGGAAATAGCTCGGAAAAGATTTTTGAATGATTGACAATAAGAACTTTTTACAGAGAACAAACAAATATTATAAATAAAGAATTTTCTTGTATTCTTACATTGAATTATCATATGGATAACTGGCAACGACTGCGCCACCATGGAAATTAGCTGACAGTACAAATGGTTTTTTAACAATCCATTCTGTTAATGCTGCAGTCTCCGGTTGTCTTGTTTGCCAGCGTAATTGTGATACTTGTTGACTTTCCAGACGATCCGAAAATCACGATTTAAATCAATGCCGGCAGCATTACCGCGTCCAATATAATTTGGTAACGATTCACAGCTACCTTCCTGTAATGAGAAAAAGTGAGAAATAGAGTTAGAGAAAAATTTTAACAACTTTTATTATTTTTTATTAAAAATACTCATAAAATGTTTAACTAGAAACTTTGCCGTCAGTTGACTTTCTCGAAAAATTTCTATGTTACGCATGAGATGCATTAAAGGTGGGTGTAGTCGTTAAAAAAGCGTGCGCAAAATTTATCAATTGGCATTAACTGTTGTCGTCAATATGCCGCATATACTCGTACATATTTGCATGCAAGACAGGCATTCAACTACATAGTTAGTAGCTGGCCAATGAATAAACAACAAACGGTCGCGGCATGTGAAAGTATTGAGTTGTTTTGCGACGAATTGCGTAATTTTAAATTTACAACAGGTGAGAGCAAAAACGCTAGTCAAAACGCCGCTGTAACACCTGAACAAGCAAGCATTTAAGTGGTGTACTGGAATAAAATTAAATATAACCACGAACGCCAACGCCATGCTGCCACAGCTACAGCCAATAAAAAAAAAGCAAAATTAGTTAATTTGCTTATCAATTTTTTGTTTGTTTTTTTTTCTCCTTTTTTTCAAATGACCTAATATTATTATACAGATCAAATGTAAATCATAGAACAAAGTGCAATTATCAGCAAATTTTTGGGTATACTAGAAAGTTTTGACATTAGCACAAAAAAAAAAAAATATATAATATGTAATAATAATACACTGAAAGGACCCAAAGGAAGCAAATCATTTAATTTTGATTACATTGCATTTGAGGCTATTAAACCTTTAACATATGTTTTACAGGATCCCAAGAAATGTTCGACAAAATGATAACAATCTTTTTTTTTTTTTTTTTTGTAGTTTCAAAAGTTATAAATATTTTTTTAAAAAATTTACAGCCCTAAGCAGAAACGAATGTAGCAACCTCATTTAAAAAAGCAAGTAAAAACAAGAACTACAAGATACCCTGTACCCAACTTTATGAGTCCTATCTTACTACCATACCTCATTCTATTGAATTTTCATATAAAAACTTAAAAAATGTTATGGGGCCCAAAATTTTGTTGGTCCTACCTATATTGGTCTATTTCATTTAATACAAATTTAGACTTCCTAAAATAAGAAACAATTAGGTTATTATGTATGGGAGTACTTCATAAATGGGGCGAGAGAAAAACCGTTTGCAAGTGCACATTTGATGGCTTAGGAGAGTCTAAATTTCAAATCTGTTAGCTCTATCTCTTAAAGTCTCCAAAATAATCGTTTTCATACGAAGCACGGACGAACGGACATAGCAAGTTCAACTCCTCTTCCAATGCTAATCAAAAATATCATATATATACTTTATAGGGTCTATCTAGAGCAGTTTCCGAATTCTGGCCAAAAAGTGCTATTTTTCTTTTCAATTTAGAATCCTATAAAGCAGTTCATATCAAAGACAATTGTAAATTTAATGCCTGGGAGTTTTTATGAAAAACTTTCGGGATAATTGTTTATGTTGAAAGGAGTCAAAATACTTTTCATTTAATACAGATGCAACTGTCTTTAAATCGGATATCATTTTGAACAAGCAGATACTCAATATCTCTCTTCGGCTCCTAAAACCCGAATGGATCAGAGAGCGTCAATAGCTGCTCTCCATCTCGTTCTGCCAGATGACGCCACCCTGGCATGTGAAGTCCTACACGTCGCTTCCTTTACTATGTTTTAATGACAAATTCTACTTTAAGTTTGCAAACGATAACGAAAAACTTTCTAATACACCTAAACTACATATACGATTCGCAATAAATTCGATGCAGCTGAGAGACTGGCAGCGCTAACGTGCACTGAGTGAGCAGCATCATGCGCAATTTAACTAAAATACAATATAAACAAAGACATTTTTAAGTAGCTTTAAAAAAAAAAAAAATACAGAATAACACAAATGGAAATTACAATAAAATCAAATTCACATGAAATTTATATTCTTGGTACTTTTTTTTATACATGCAATAATTCCCTGTGTATGTATGTATCATATACATATACAATAAATATTGCTTTATGTAAAAAACTGTGCGGCAGCAGCGGGTACACCCTTGATGAATTCTTATCATTACTGCCATATGGAAAGGCGTTTTTTTTTTTTTTTTTTTTTGAATGCGTGGGCGACAAGTTCCTTTTTTTTTTTTTTTTTTTTTTTGCATTGTGACGCACATAAAGGGGCCGACAAGAACAAAAAAAAAAAAAACCATTTAATGACGTAGATGGACATATCGATTTTTCACAAATACATGGCAACACAGTGTAAAAATGAGAGAAAGAGAGCGTGAGCGCGAGCGTGAGACAAGGAATTGGTAACAGGTGATACAACAATTAATGCTGAAATTGAAATAAATTCATTTCCGTATTAAATCCGAATCTTACCTGTGAATATGCAAAACCATCTGGATTCATGGTTGGCATTAAATATATATTGGTAGTATTGATTAACGTTGCCAAATCCGTATTACGTTCATAATTATATAGCAGATATTCCGCTAAATAAATTAACAACTGACGTCCGACAGTTTCATCACCATGCATATTGCCAACATATTTAACCGATGGTGCCAATTGCTGTCGCTCACGTCCTGGTATATTACGGCCAATTTGTATTACCAATAAATTACGCCCTTCAAGTGAACGTCCAATATTTTGTACGTGCACTAAATCGGGATATGTCTTTTGCAAACGTGCAAAAAGATCTTCAATTTCTTCTTGTGTTTGATAATGTGGCTGTTGTAGAAAGGATTCATCCTCTTTAATGATATATCCAGTACAGCATGATATAAAGATGCTTAGCAGCAGCAACAACAACAATGAAGACGACGACATGGTCGTTGTTGTTGTGATGGTTCTTAGGCGATAGTGTTTTTGTTTTGTATTCTGTTTAGCGTAAAGCATGTTGCACACTGTGCGTTATGTTACGTTGTTTTTGATGTTATTTAAAGTTGATTTGATGCAGAATGATGGATGCTCTTTTTGTGTTGATGATTGTTTCAGTTGAAGATTGAATTACTACTGCTATGCTTTGTTGAAATGGTTTGTTCGTTGGTTAGTGCGGTCGGTTTATGCTGCTGCTGCTGCTCTGCTTTGTGGCTGAAGCCGAAAATTGGTTGTTGTTTTTTTTTTTTTTTTTTTTTTTTGTCGTTTTGCACTCTTAACACTGTTGTTATTGTAATGGTTGTTGCTGCTACAACAACAATTGACAACAAAATGTAGTATTCGTTGATGTTGCCGTTGTCGTCGTTAATTCGTGTGTACCGTTTTTATGATTTTTTTTATTGATAATTTTTGTTTTTTCCTTTTTTTTTCGCTTGCGCTTCGATTTGTTATCACTTTAGTGTGAATGAATGAATGAACGAATGATGCGCGTTATTGAAATCGGTCAGTCGAGCGAGTTGTTCTTGTTGTTGTTGCTTTTATAATGGAACGCAAATAATTACTTTATTTTTTTTTTTTTTTGAATACTAAATTTTCATTTGCTTTTATTTATTTATTTTTATTTTTTTTTTTTTTTTTTTGCGTTCCGTACTTTAACGTTAGACGCTACTGCTGTTTACAATACTGGTTGCCACAACTCGACTACTGCTGTTCGTTGTGCGCGCGCCAAAGCTTCGAGTGATTGCAGTTAAACTACGAAACTGTTTCGTTGTTGTTTTTGTTGTATTGACGGCGGCCTAAGTCAAGTCAATGGTTGACGTCGTCGCCGTTACGTTTTGTACTTTACTGACAGACAACGAAGCTACTGGCTGCTGCAGCAGCACGCACAAATGTATATAGAGCGAGTAAAAAGAGCACAACAATGCGGCAAGTGAGCGAGCGAGAGAGAGGGATAATGCTCCAAAGTTAACGAAGAATAAAAACAAATAAACGATGAGGGAGTTCAAAAGGGGCGCAGAAACTATACCAGAGAGAAAAAGCAAAGAGAGAGAGAGAGAGAAAAAGAGAGATTGTGTGAAGCTTAACTTAAGCCTTACGTGCAATATCCAAAGAAAAATTTAAATAGCACTTTCGTTAGAAAAGCTGTTAAAGTTTACATATTTAAGTGTTGAGCTTTTATACTTCACATAAGGGTATTTTATGCAATTGGGTGTCTTAAAATTCACGTGCGATATTATTTGCAAATTTTAAAATCAATCATAATTACGTAGCTAACGCTTTTGATCAAAAAATAATACATATTAATTTTTACGGAGAATATTTTGAAAAAAAAAAAAAAAAACAATAGAATTTACAAATATAATAAGCTTTCATCATATATGCAACCCAATTTATTTTTGATTTCCAGGAAATCAGATTTCAGATAGTGCCTAAATGCCAAAAATCGTTCCAAGTCTGTCGGTTATCTAAGATTAAAAAAAAAAAAAAACTTATATTCTGAGAATATTTTTGTCTTTAGCTGATTTCCAAGAACTCAAAATCAATTTTGAATAACCTACCAAAGATAATAAGTTTGTGTGAATGTATGCAACAGACAGAAGGAGGCTAGATAGACCCCATAAAGTAACTATATTCCTGACCAGCATTGAAAGGTAGTCGAATTATCTATGTCTGCCTATCCGTCCGTCATGCTGTCTGCCGTATGAAAACGATTATCTCGGAGACTATAACAGATAGAGCTACCATATTTGAAACTTACTCTCTTCTAAGCCGTCAAGAGATCACTTTCAAACGCTTTTCTATAGCCCCATTTTAAGGGGTACCCCAAAATTTTGGATATTTGCATAAAAACGTCTTTGTTTCTTTTTTAAGATCTCTAAATTTAATGATAGTTCCAAAGAAGTATGCCAATATAGTTAGAACCAACAAAACTTTACGTTTAGTTCCCAAATAAATTTACTTCTTTTTAAGTTTTTATAAAAATCAATACAATAAAGAATGGTACTAAGGGTATCTTGCACTCGAACATACACGACTTAAGCATTCTTTCTGGTTTTGTTAAAGTTTAAATATTGGTTTTCTCTCAAACTCGTACTGTAAAGTTTAAAACCAATATTGATATCAAAATTTGAGTTTAAAATACAGATATAACAATGATTTTCTTGAAAATTTAAAAAAAAACCCTCATTTTTCAAGTTAAAAAAAAAAAACTCACGAGCTGATCAAGAATATATACTTTATGGGGTCATCAACGTCGTCTCCTTTAATGCGTTACAAACTTTCTGACAAACTGAATATACCCGTTTACACTATGTGTAACGCGTATAAAAAAGAGTTAATTATTCATACTAATTTTCTAGTTAATAAATGCAATTTACCTAATAAAATTGTTAAAAAATGGCAAAAAAAAATTGTGAGTTGAAAACGCTTACAAGAGTATTGCATAGAAGAGAGAGAAATCGAGAAATGTAAAAGAGAGATAGAGCACAGTATTCCTTCGATATAATATTAAAAATTTGATTTTTTTTTATTGAAGACAACAATGAACAATAAATAATGGCGTGACTACTATAGGTTCGCTATATTTGTCGGTTCGACTGACTTTATGGTGAAAATGACAAACAATCAGCAAATTGCCAACCGGCTGTAGTTAATAATAACTTTGTTTTTTTTTTGTGTTTGCGGTTTTTTTTTTTTTTGATTTTGTATATACATTTTTTTATTAAGAAAATACGTACAAATTCACATTGAAATGAATGACGCATTTCTCTTGCTTTCATAAGCCCATTCAAAACACACCGCCTTCCCATCTTTTTCTGATTTATGAACGCTCTCAAGGATAGTTCTTATTGGTAGACTGAGTGTTTACGTTTGTCGGATGCTGCCACCCACACAATGTTACGGAAAGCTGTTATTAATCTGGTAACGTTACATATGGCACCTAACTAAAGCGTCAATTAACACGCTCAACTTGTACTTATTTTTACATTTAATTGCCCTCTCTGTGTACCACTAATCCCCTGCACATTGGGCCGAATTGTCAAAAAACTCATTGATGCTTATTGACTTTGTGGCTTTAAAGGAAAATCTGTTTTTAGCTTTGAATATTTGACAATTATTTGCTCTTAACCAAATAGGGACTTATTATAATTTCAAAAACCTAAAAAAAAGGGAAAGTTTGTATGGGGCTACTTCTTAAAATGAGTTTTGCAAAATAGTTTGTTGTAATAAATATAACGACGGTTCTGGAGAATCTAAGTTTCCAGTTGGGTGACTCTATTTCTTATAGTATACGAGGATCGGTTGTCAACTACAACAGCCAGTAGGACAAGTATAATTAGAGCAAATTAGCTGTCGATGCTATCGAGAATATATATTTTGTAAGGTATATCTGCTTCTGCTTGTTACAAGCACAATGCTGCTGGGTAAAATTCAATGTTTGGTTCGTAGTATTATTACGTATCACAAAAGTACCTTTTATGGGCGGTAAGCGTGGTCGAAACTGTCGATAATTTTTTTTTTTAATAATCTATTTTATGCCATAATAATCTATTATACCAAGTTCAATTCTGTAACAGCTTGTTTTGACTTAATGCCAAAAATTTAGCGTTGCAGCCCAGTGTGCAGTGTATTAAAATGCTTAGTGGGATTCAATTATTTAACTTGCGCTAAAAATGTTTAAAAATAATATTTTAATGTTCTTATTTATAAACATGCCAATAAAAAGAAAATATATTTTATTTATTTATTTGTTTACAAAATAGATTTATTTTACTGGTTTGTGATGGTATGCCAATGGTATGCCTAGTCCAAAGGAGACTATTTAAAAAAATTAATGTGGTTTGCTTAAAAAAATTTGTTTTATTCAATTTGTGTTTGTCTGTTATGGTTTCTGGAAGGTGTAGACCTTGGTTCTTAGTACAGATTGGTTTGTAAAAAACAACTGCGGCAGAAACCCATCAAAAGAAATCGACCGTTTTTATTATTTTAAAAAATTTTTTTTTGATATTTTATAAGAACGCCTTTAAATTATAATACTCGTGTGCTACTATATATTAATCTGGTAAAATACTCGGTTTAACCTAATTCACTCGAATAGTTTATAACAGTGCACACACCCAAAGCTAAATTAACAAACGGAAATCATATGCAAATCTGAATTCATGTAAGAATATGTGAAGCGAAACGAGTTCATAGAGTTCTCAATTAGTTTGATCATTAGTAGGTTAGTAAACAGAAACATTAACTCAAATTGAGAACATTGTAATGACAACCGGTTTCTATTTTTATTTTATTTATTTATTTTTGGGTGCAAAGTTTGCAAATTTAATGAAATATTAGCGCAACATAATTTTATACAGAATGAAAAAAAAAATGCAATTCCACCAAAAAAAAAAAAAAATCATAATAAATAAATAGAAAAAAAAATAAATTATCTTTACACCAAGTAAATTTAAAACTATATTCTTTTTTCTCTTATTTCTTCAATCATTTTTCTCTTATTTCTTCAATCATTTTCAGCATGATTCCGGCAAGGGTCGTAGAAATGTAGAGAAATCTCATATGCCCAATTTATCAACTACTTTAAGATAGCCATAGGAACAAGTTTTTTTTTAATAAATACACACATGTGTGACATGTGAATTGAAATGTTTGCTGTAATATCAACTTGGCAAGTCATTGACAATTGAATTGCCAAGTCGATTAAAGAAGCTGAAGCTTGCTTAAGTGATGTCATATTTTAAGATCGAGTGAAAAGACGATACAAATAAAGAACAAAACGATGAAAGTGAAAATAGACAAAACCCGAAAATATACTGACACCAAGTGTGCCAGATTACAATACACCCAACACTCAGTAGTATGGAGTAATATAAATGAATCATAAATATGTGTAGTGTCATGTGATCATCTGCAAGTTGGTATGAGCAGTAGCGTTTTGAAAGAATGTGCTAGCATTCAATCTGAGTAATCTTTTAAGAATATTGATAAAAATTCGATCTGCTATTTTCATAAACTTTAAACAAAATTTTGACAAAATTTATATATTAACAAGCAGTTGTAACGCTAAAAACTAAATATTAAAACTATTATATTATTTGGTGTAGAAGTTTGAAGCATATCAAAATGTGCAATATCTCATCGAGCTGATAAAAAAGTAGAGCACAACTAAGTTAGAAGGGTAAAAGTTCCACAATCATGAAGGAAGATTGTGTGATATCAACATGTTTTTCTTATATTAATTGAAAGAATCAAAGCAAGAAACGTTAACATTTCAAAATTAAATTACTCCGATAAAAATGCAAAAAAAAAAAAAACAAACAAGGAAAAACGTTAACTTCGGTAGAACCGAAGCTCAAATACCCGCCACATCTTGGTTTAGTTTATTTATGATCATTAGTGGCTTACGTAAAATGTGGAGAAGAGATGGCTTGGAGTCAATAGCTCGATACATAAAAAGTTTAGAAACAATAATGGAGTACAATTTTAATTGAAGGACAGAATAATAAATATTTTCTTGAAAAAAAATTAGAAAATGGGCAGTGGCTTTGTTTGGGGGCTATATGGTATAGTGGGCTGATCCTTATAATATCAGTAGAGTAAAGATAGGATGATATTAGATGTATTTTTACCCAATTAAAAGTGAATACATTCATAAATGAAAACTATTTTAACACAAAAATTACAAATTGTCCGGAAGATCATATGGGGCCTATATTTAAAAATGGGCGTGGCACCTTAGTTTTGACATTGGAAGACATTAGAAGTCATTTTTACGCAATTTGAAGTTAATACATTAAAAAAATAGCTATTTTCATTCAAAAATCGAAAAAAACAGTAAGTTTGTATGGGGGCTATACCTAAAAATAGGCGTGGCACTTTCAATTTCATACTTCTTTTAGTCGTTACAGAGAAAAGCTTAAGTTCTGAATTTCAGCCTAATATCTTTTAAACTGACCGAATAAACTGCGAAGAAACAAAAAGGGGTAAGATGGCACTTTAAATGCGTTACAAACTTTTAGACAAACTGAATATACCCTTCACACTGTGTGTGGCGCGTATAAAAATGCAAGAGGTTTTATCAAAACAACTTGGTTATTTTTACCAAATGTTTATTTTGAGAAAAACGTTGTTTTCAAAAGGCAAGAATTGTAATTTCTTGTTTGGTAGTTTTATCGTTTTTAGTTCCCATAAGAAAGTTATTTACTTAAAACTCAATCTAGATAATATTCTTTAGAAAGCATACACCTTTGATTCTCTATACTATTTAAAAATATAACTTCTATAAAACTGTTTATTCTATTAAGTTTGCACAGCTTTTCCCAAAACCAAAGCAAAACCCATAATTTCAATTTACTTGCATTAAACTCTTGTTCAGAAACGTTAACTTTGGTGGAATCAAAGCTGATATACCCGTCACACAACACTTTTCATAGTTTACATGTTCATCAGCGGCTTAGATTAAATTTCACGATGGATTTGGTCAAATTTGTATGGAGGCGTGGCACCTTTAAAAATTTAAAAGTCTCTAAAGCTTAAGTTCCAAATTTCAAATTGAATATCTTTAAAACTAAGCGAATGAATCACATAACTACAGACAGACGGACATGGCTAGATCGACTCGTCTCATCGAGCTGATCAAGAATATATAAATATACACTATGTGGGTGCAGCGTAAGTCAAAGTCGAGCATACTCGAATATAAAGTTGTTTCGTGTTTTGTATTGAACAATGCCTAAACTATTGTGACTCATTACGCATGTTTCTGGATAAGATTGAACTTTAATCTTTTACATATTATTACAAAATCGTCAACTCATTGACTCAATTCAATTCAAAAGTAAAAGTAAAATTGCTTAGATAAATAACTTTTGATCTGTTGAACTAATTTCGATTTTTATCTTTTTTTTTTTTTTTCTTTACTTGTATCTTTGCATGATGCCGTCAGCTTTCCAAATACTTTCTAAACTTTAAATGGAAAAAGTTGAATAGCAAATTTAACAAAAACAAAAAAAAAAAAAAAAGGAGAAAACCAGAATTAATTTTATATAAATGTAAAAATTTAGTTTAACTCACCTTAGCCATTGCAAATCCATCAGGATTACAGCTGGGCAGCAAATGTATTTCGGTTGTGTTAAGCAAACGCTGAACTTCCGTTGAATTTTTATAGTTGGCAGCTAAATATTCGGCCAAGAAGATAATCATTTGTCTGCCCAGCGCTTCATCACCGTGTATATTTGCAGTCATTTTAATAGTTGGACGCAATTCGTTTACATCGTTTGTGGACGTTCCAAGCTGTAGAACATGCATATCGCGTCCCTGCAATGTTTTGCCGATGCTATAGGTTTTTATCACATTCGGTTGCTCAGCGGCAAGTTGCGCGAATAGTTTGCCAATATTTTCATTATCGCGATAAAACGGAGCCGGGAATGTAGTTTGCGAAATTGTTGCCGCATGCGCACAGCTGACCAGCAGCAGCAGCGGAAATACAACGGACAATACGACAGCGACATTTGTAAATAGGCGACATAGGGCATGCGCTGCCATTGCGCGTAGCGTATCGGAAATTGGCAACTATTTTAGAAAACAATCACACCGAGAATCAAACGAGATATTTAAAAAATTAATTAACGCAAATGCGTCGAACGTTGGCGGTAGACACGTAAGCAGTCAATTGCTTTTCGTTGATTTTATTTAAACGTTATAATTATTATTTATTTTGTATTAAAGACGATTTCACTTATTACTTTGTTATGAATTTTCCTTTATGATAACTTTTCACTTAAAAAAAAAAAAAAAAAAACATTTTACACTTGAACTGCAACGCAGGCTTACTCAAAAGCACACACACACTCACACACACCTTTATACTCGAACACACTCACATATATGATTTGGCTTAGCTCTGCTGACGTGAACTTGCAGCAATAACAAGAACAACAACAAAAAAAAAATAACAATTGCACTTATTCGTATATTAATTGGAATTGATATTTGGCAAAATATTAAACAATTCTGCACAAAGATAAACGTTAACGATCACAATTACACGACACGAAACAAGTTAATACAACGCAAGCCGTATTTTCTTCTAAATTGTTGTGTTGTACTGCGCTGCTTCACCTTCTCTTCTTTTCTTATTCAGCTGCTGCGCTTTTGTTATGACCAGGGATAGCGTTACGTGAAAGTGTAACGTAAAACTTTAGCAGCCCTGTAAATAATGTTTCTTTAACCCTTAGCTGATTACTATACCGAATAGGGAAATTTATAATGATTAAATATGTTTTTGTTTGTTTTATTATATAAAATCTTGTTTCGCTTTTGAATATCATATTTTATTTTTATTATTAATTAAAAACATAAATATTTTTTTTGAGTTATTATTTTATATGTACATACAAACTTTTTATAGGAGCGTCTCCTAAAAAAAAATGTCATGCACCTGCAGCGGGTTAACGTCTTTCATTTGCCGGCTGTTTTTTTTTTTCTAGTTGAGGGAGTCGCACCGCGAGAATCACTTGCATGAGTGAAATAAATAAATAAACGTATAAGCAGTAATAGTAAAACATCAAAGAAAAAAAATGTATTTCCCATCGATAACGACAATACTCGCGGGCATATTCTTGGCCTACATTGGACATTCCATTTACCAGATGGCACAGCTTTTTGCCGTTGTTAAATGTACAAACAATCCATGCTACACTTCATTTCTACAGCAAAAGCCACGCATGCAATTAGCGCTCTTCACATCTGCAACACGGACTCCCATCGGCAGTGAGGTGAAACGTATACATAAAATAAAGAATTTTGACTATTGGCATGAGTATACGCAAGATCTGTCAATCGATGTGCCGCTCAAGACGCGGCGCAACGGTACATTATACATGCAAGTAGTGTTGGCACTCGAAGGCGAACCAATTGAATGGCGCACACTGCGACGCGATGGACCAACAGTGATACATACGCTCGGATTGACTGAGTATTTGGTGCCGCGTGCAGAGACCTTTAATTTACTTGGTGAATCGGTAAGAAAGGCATACATACATATAGTAAGTTAACAATTAAAAAAATATTAACGTTATATTTTTAGGGCAATGAAAATGAAACAAAAACGAAATCGCAATCAACTAAACAACAACAACAACAGCAGCAGCATAAAGGTGCAGGTGCAGCTAATGCACCGTTGGCCAGTAAACCGGTAACACATTTACGTTCGACAGTTTTTGTTAATCTGTTAACTGATAGTATATCGGTATCGCAAAATGATGTGCCACCGGAAATGGCGCATTTAATACATGTCAATCGCTACAAGCAAATACTGCCAATTATGAAGACAGATTTCTTCAATACACGTCTCAAGGATCTCAAACAAGTAACAAAGAATACCACCGAATTTACATTTACATTCCATTTTAAGCCTATGAGTACAGGCAAGTTACGTCTCATGTTGCTCATGGAACACGCAATGAATTCGTTGCTCTCAGTGGGTTTTGTTGTCAAAGATGTCGATGAATTAAAGGGCATATTTTCAGATACGAATGTCTACTTGCTTTGTGTGACTTTCTTTGTTTCAAGCGTGCATGTAAGTTTTGTATTTTTTCTTACAACAAACATAATAATTTATTATATTTTCTTCTACTAGCTACTATTCGACTTTCTATCGCTTAAAAACGATGTAAGTTTCTGGCGCAAGAAACGTTCGTACGAGGGTCTGTCAACACGCACCACTCTTTGGCGTGCCTTCTCGCAAATAATTATCTTTCTTTATCTATTTGATGAGGATACTTCGTTGTTGGTGCTCATACCAGCCGGTTTCGGTACACTCATCGAGTTGTGGAAATGTAAGAAAATATTACGCATCGAATTGACCTTTAGTGGATTGGTACGTCAGTTAACTGATGATACGCCTAATGCTAATGCCGGCGCTGAGCAACGCACCGAACAGTTCGACAAGCAGGGAATGCGTTATCTTAGCTATTTACTCTATCCGCTCTGTATTTGCGGTGCTATTTATTCGCTTATCTATCAGCCACATCGCAGCTGGTACTCGTGGACACTGAATTCGCTTGTGAACGGTGTCTATGCATTTGGTTTTCTATTTATGCTGCCACAGCTATTTGTCAACTATAAACTTAAATCAGTTGCTGCACTGCCATGGCGCGCATTCATGTACAAAGCTTTTAATACATTTATTGATGACTTCTTTGCATTCATCATTACAATGCCAACGGCCCACCGTGTCGCCTGCTTGCGTGACGATGTCGTATTTTTAATTTATTTGTACCAACGTTGGCTCTATCCAGTCGATAAAAATCGCATTGATACAGGCGTCGCTATTGAGGAGCAAGATTCAGAAGAAACGTCTACGTTGACGCCGAACATTCATGCAAAGGCAGAATAGAATTATCCAATACAAGTACTATATAATACATACATAAATCTTCCTGCATTAAAATTGCATAGCAAAATAATTAGCATTTCAGTAGTCCGTCGTTAAATGTATACTCAATATTTATTAATATAAAAAAAAACCCGGCATATGTTTGTAGTTAATTGTAAAACGGATTTAAAATTTGTTTGCAGTTATTTGCAAATAAAATTTTAGAACAATTTTTTTATAATTATTTAAATTTGTATTTATATTTTTAATTCTCATATATGTATGCTGTTTACAAAAGTAGCTTTAAAACGTATAAAACATCTTACAGACCTGGGCCTATCTATTGATACACAATTGTATTTGAAAGCCTTATTCTCATAATTGGGAACCTCATTGTCAGACCTCACTAACGGGAACATCTAAGAGCGTTGTCCATGTGGAAATATCAATGTATTAAATAAATGAGGTAGTAGATACAAAAAACGGTCAGCCACTTTTCGCTGGTAAATCCTTTTTGTCGAAGCCTCTGCCTACATACGCATTGGGACTATGTCGATGTCATTATAGCTCGATGAAGCATCGAATAACAAGAGTAAGCTGATGTGCCTAAGTTGATGAAGTTTGCTACAACCGGAGTTAGAAATTCTCCATCCTCAGAGATTTTCTTTGTCGAGTTTTAGTCCCATTGAACGGAAACGCAGAAAGAGTTTATATGCTGCAAGGAAGAGAACTGACTCTGTGTGTGTCCGTATGTGACGTTAGCAATTCGATCCATTAAGCGATCTGTACTTTTTATGTTGCTCCAAACTGCGTTCCTTAACTGTACAGGTTGGCTCTGATTCTCTGGGATTAAACTACCGAATAGTTGTGGTATTTCTCTCTAAGCTAATTGTTTTGGAAATATGTTTTTTTTACTCTCAGTCACCTATATGTATCTATCTAAGAGCAGACAATTTTTTTAAACTTGCTTTATAAAAAAAAAAAGACACGTACTTTTTGGCGGAATATTTCATTAAATACATAATTTAATTTTCGTTAAATTCTTACGTAAAAAAAAAAAAGGAAATGATTTGCCATATTGAGCATAGGCAGCGTAGTTGGCTACATCCTGAATGGGTTTGTTGTGAGCGTTAAATCAAAATAAATACTTCCTGAATATGTTAGCCTAACCGCTGCGTATGCCAAGCGCTTGCTCAAGTTCAGCGCGCTTCTGATTGACCTTAGTAAAGAAATATCGTGAAACAGATTCGTGTGTCCATGGCTGATAGTAAAACTCTGCACGACGCTCTTCTTCTGGATTACCGACTACTTCAGCCATTACCTGCATAAAATAAAATGAAAAAAAAAACCAAATGAATTAACAAAATGCAAACAAAAAATTGTTAACTAAACGCGCACTAACCTTTAAGTCACGCGTCTGACTGATAATCCAACGATTTATAAACGCTTGTGGATCCTTGGCAAAGCTCAAAAAGAATTCACGATTTGTTTTCATCTGATTGATGGTGTCAACCGTTTCGTGTATCTTCGTATCAAGTCCTTGTATCTCCTGTTGACTTGCGGTGCTCATTAGAAAATTGTTCATTTGATTCTTGAGAGTATCATCAACCTCAACATCGATATCATAGCAGGCGGTCTGTTTGTTCTCGGCGCCACTCTCAATAAAATGATTGATAACAATCGGATCTGGCGGATGCAGCAATGGATTTAAACGTTGTGGTATTTCCGCGAATTTCATGCGCTGACATGTAAATATCTGCTCCAGATACTTGTCACAATTGAGGTATTCACGCTCGTGAGCATCCTGCAGTTTGTGCGTCTTGATATACTGCCACAGCGCCGATATTATGACCGGGCGTGTTTGCGTATGCACGCCCAGCAAACGTGCCAAACGCGGATCGAGCTTAAACTGTAGCGGCTGATAGTCGAGTAGCAACAGTATTGTACAACGTACATTCCGATCGCCCGGACGCTTCACCTGAAAGCCATCGGTCTCTTGTGTGGTATGTGTTCGATGCCATTCAACCAAATGATTATCGGGACCATATAGCTCCTTGTCCAACTCAATAACCAATGACTTAAAGAACGATGAAAACTTGCGTTTAATTTTTGTATTTGGGTCACCCTTGCCATCCTCCAGCAAGCGACCTTCAACGCGCAACTCCCACGAGGCAACCTGTCCATCATCGCCGTCATTGGTTGGCTCCTTGCACGGGTAGAATGTGTTCGAAATGAATATACGCAATTTACGTTTTTGCTTCATTGGACGCTTTAGCGCCTCCTGTATATCAAGCCGTTTACGCATAATTGTCGCATCTAATTTACGTTCAAAAGTTAGTAGATCCATGTACGCCTGCGATTCGGGCACTAAATCACGCACTTTTTGCGGTAATATTTTATCTGCAAGCTTTTTCTTCTTTTTCGCGGGTACTAAGTCACCAGCGGCGCCACCTTTGTTGCCTGCAGCACCACCACCGGCACCGCTTAAATTACGCGATTCATTTGAACGTTTAGTGACGCCACCACCTGTACCTCCACTGCCACGCAAGCCGCTTTGAAAACTTGGCTGTGCCGCACGTTGCAATATTGAAGGGCCGCCAACTACAGCAGTTCCGGTTGGATTTGCACAAGATACAGACTGCGCTGGATTCGGATGCAATGGAAAACCGCGTGGCTGCAAAAAAAAACATGTACAAATTAATCAAATAAATTTCTTTTCATGCGACTGTGCTATTTTTCCGTTTGACTCTTACCGGAAAGCTGGCTGCACTACCGGCCGCATAAGGACGTATACCGGGCGCTTGTGGTTGATAATGCGATTGCACTGGCGCTTGGCCAGGCGTAAAACGTTGTGCCATTATTTAAAAGTACACAATCAAACAAATTTGCGACTATTAGTAAACAAATTCGCTATAAAAATTATTTTTGCTTTGCACACATACACACACAATAAAAAAAAAAAAAACAATTCCACAAAATTTACGCTTTGCTTATACAGTATACCAGCAACACTGCAACACTGACGCCATTTAGATTATTTATCAATATATTTATCTCTGTTTCTCTTGTGCGCAAGAAACGTTAAGCCGATTCGCAACCACAGGAGTAAGCAGCATAGTATTAGCTGCATAAGTTTTTTTCACTTAAGAGTCAAGCAATATAAACTAAAAAACGACACTAAGCTGGCATAGACTTGAAACACCCATTTCTCCTTTGACTTGAGTCACACTGTACGCATTTAAATAAAATAAATACCAGAGTACGCATGCCAAATTTAATATCTTATACAGATATAATATTCAAATACACTGGCGATTATATTTAATTTTGATTTTATGCGTATAATTTAAATATATTAAATATATTAAATATTCTCGCTCACGCACACAACCAATATAATGGGGGACGATTGGTGTACCGGTAAATTAAACGAACTACGTGTGCCCGAAACGCGTCTAGCTGCACTCGCCGTGATTAACAATCGCGTCAACGAACAGCCGGACAATTCCTTGGAAGATGCGCTATTCCAGAGACTACTAACTTCACCGGAGCTCTTTGCTTGCTTGGAAAAAAGCAATGAATTCAGCTTGGACGAAAATCTCGAACAGACAAATCTAGCAAACGAGATTATAGCACAGTGTCTGACGCGCATTAAAATTGATCCTTGTCTGGACGAGACCATTAATATACTACGTTGCGCGCTAACGTCAACGCAACGGCATATACGTGCAAAGGCCATAGATGCCGTACTTCGTGTGCTACGTGAACAGGAAGTCAATCAATGTGAATTGAAACCACCGCTACCAAACAACGACTTCTTCATCTACATTCTCGACGAACTAAAACAACCGGAATCAGAATGTCGCAGTGATGCGATTCATATTTTAAATTTAACACTATTGCCGCACATTCGAGAGCAACGCATAAATGATAAAATACTAGCAATGCTCAAGGAAAATGATATTGTACGTTGTCGCCTATACGAGTTGGCCGTACAAATTGGTAATCAGAGTACAAATACGCTGAAACACGTCGAATTTATATTGGACGCAGCCATTGCAGAGCTGGACAATGACGATATACTGCTGCAGTCGACTGTTTTGGAAATATTGGTACCACTTGCTGAGCGTGCACATGGTTTTAGTTTTTTGGAGCGTCGTCGTGTTTTTGATGTGCTGAGCGATCGTGTACGTCTCATCGAACAGCTACCTTTGGTCAGTTTACTATTGCCGAGCATAATGAAGTTTTTTGGCAAAATTGCACGCTTCTATCCGCGTAAAATGGTGACACAATACGAAAATATGATATTATTCTTATTCACAACGCTGCTAGATGGCGATATGAATTTATTACCCACCGCCATGGATACGCTGGCAAATCTCGCAGATACGCCGGAAGGTAAACTTGTGCTAGATGAACGTTTTGCTACAGCAATACGTGACGTTTTTGGCATATATAGTGGTTATTTAAAAAATCTACCGATTGAGCTTAAGATACGTTTATTTAATACGCTTGAAGCGATATTTTCAAAGGATAACAACGAAACAACAACACCAGCGGCGCAGAGTGTTAGGTTTGTATTCAGTATTTTTCTTTTAATTTACAATTTCAATAATAATATTTTTCTTTCTCTTAAATTTAGCAATGTACTTAAGAAATGGCTGCACTATTTGACAAATGATAGCAATGAATTAAAATTATTGCTAGACTATTGTCGTACACCATTCGCTGATCTTAAGCTTGCTTCGCTTGGTTTCGTCAAAGCGCTTTGCAGCTATGAATGGGGCATTGTCGCTGTAAATAATACTGGCGGTTTTATTGAATATCTGCTCGATCGTCGTGTTGAAACGGAAAAAGAAGTCAAATATCAAAAATGGGAAATCATTCGCAAATTGGCCGATAGCAGCTGCGGCGTATTTGATGCACAACAACAAATACAATTGACACGTTTTGTTAATAATGGACCGTACTATTCATCATTTGAAATGTCTGTTGCTTTTGAGGGCGGCGAATAATAATGAAATTAAAACAACAGATACAGTTCAATATGCATTTTACGCATTTAACATTGCGATCAATGCGATTTAGTTTATAAGCCCAGATACAAACCGTGCAGCATTTATAGTTGAACTATGCTGCATGTGCAAACAAATGGAATTGTGGTATTGTATTTTTTTTTGTATTTAATATTCTAAATTATTATAAAGGAAAAAAAAACAAGAATATAAGAAACATAAATTAAGCCTTATAAATTTTAAAAATTAATCTCAATAATTTGTATGGAAAGTTTTAAATATTAAGAATAACTTGGTTCAAAGTTCGACTTTCGATTCCTTTAACCTAACTAATTGGAACACAAAAGTGCTAAAAAAAACTGGGCTTAACGCTTACGAAAAATCCCAAGATGCAATTTGCCAACGGAGACCAAGGCTCGATCATTTCACAGTTCTAAAAATTATAGGTAAATAGTATCATAAATTTCGTCTTTTGCAAGTCTTATGACACCCTAAGAAGAGGGAAATTCACCGCCTCTTTTAAACACATAAATCTGCTGATTGAAAAAAATATACACAGCCATACTCCCGTAATCGCAACCGCACAAAGTTTAAAATTTAATTTTTAAATCGACAAATTAATCATGCCGCGTTTCGAAGCGATTTGATTGGGTATACATCCTCCGGCTAGTTCACCAGATGCTTAGATTAAATTTCACGATGAATTTGGTCAAATTTGTATGAAGGCTTTATGTTATATTAGCCCGATTCTTACCGTATTAATAGTGATAACTTAGGTAGACATTGGAATTGTTATTACCAAATTTTAATTGAATTCATTCAGAAATATTATATGTTTTCATAAAAAAACTCGAAAATGGGCGGTAGGTCTGCATGGAAGCTTTACTTTAAAATGGGCGTGACACATTTTTTTGACATTGGATAACATTAGAAGTGTTTTTACACAATTTCGAGTGAATATATTCATAAGTAATTAGTATTTTCATACAAAAATTCGAAATAGGCGGTATATTTGTATGGGAGCTATGTCGAAATATTGGCGTAACATCTTGCTTCTGTCATACAAACTGCCTGGGACCCAAAAAAAAGCTTAAGTTAAAAATTTTCGCTCAATATCTTACAAACATTCTGAGTAAAACGCATTGCAACAGACAGATGGACAGACAGACGGACATGTCTGAATCAATTCGTCACATCGAGCTGATCAATAAAATATGTATACCTTTGAGGTCTACGATGCCAACTTTAATGCGTTACAAACTTTCAAACAAACTGCATATACCCGTTTATACTATGTGTAACGGGTATAAAAACAGAAAAGCTTTTATACTTTAACAATCTGGCAACACTCTATTTTCTTTGGCGATTCGCCGCTAATGCCGTTCATATGCTATACAAATCTGTGCGCCTGGCCATTTCGGGTGAATTCTACGAATTGCGCCGGTCGCATTTGTGCCATTTTGACAAATCAAATTCAGCGAGCGAGTGAGCGAATGAATATTTTTTTCTATATTTGAACCAATGCAAAAAATCAAACTAACCAAATCAACCAACTAACGAACGAACCAACCATATTCGTGGTCTTCGCTGCAAAATATTGTATGTATCAGACAAACTGAATTGTACAAACACGTTAAGTGGTTGTTTTCTTTTTTTTTTTTTGTTGGGTTAGGTTAGTTTCGCTACATTTAATTCAGTTCAAACGCTTCAAAGGTTGCTCTTTATGTAAAGTTTTTTATGCGCTCGCTGTCTGTCCGTCTGTCAAACAACCTTTTTGCCTTAAAATATGCAGCCAAGCAGCAGCCAGCAGCCAGCCAGCAGCAATAATGGCAGTCAAAATGAAAAAAGTCATTCACTAGTTTACGTTGAATTTGCCATTGGAATGAACATTCTAGGAACTTGCCCTAGATGTAGCACCAGGCGCACAGAAATTGTAAACAAACAACGCGACCTAATTATGATTTCTGCATTTACACAATATTGTTTTTTTTTCTTCTTCTTCTTCATTATTTTGTTATACAGCAGTGCTACCCTACAATCATCTCGCTCTTTCTCTGTTCCATATGTGTTCGGTGTGTGTTTGCGTGGTTACCTCTTTTTTTTGTTTGTTGTTGTTGCGTTTTGTCGTAAAGCGAGAAAAGTTTCTAAGCTTTTATTTTTAACTCATATCGTGTTGTCTCTGTCTTTCATGCTTCTGCGTATTTCTGAACCGTTTGCAGCCAAAAAGAAAGACGACATACATATACAGATACCCTACATATGTATGCAAAGCAAAGTATATTAGTTTACAAGTATTCTTTATCAACTTTAAGTTAAATATTCACTTGAAATAAGTGTGATGTTCCCTGTCTAGAATCTACCATTACATATTTTACTTCTGGGCTCTTGAATTCTTAGAAACCAATCGAATAAGTTCGACTGCAAGAAACCATTTAGCCAATCTTAAAATATATTTCACCTTGGTACGTTGTGTATAAGTGTTTCTAGTTTAGTTTTTTACAACAAACACTATTTTCATCCATCTACATACATCAATAGTGCATGTTAGAGATGGAGAACTATTGATAGCACTATCGACACTATCGATGGTTTGGCCACCAAACTATCGATAGCTCATTCTCTCGAAAGTATGCGTTAATGTCATTTATAGGCTTACTCTGTTTTTTTTTTGCCACTTCTCAGAAAGATACTTTAGATAAGACTGTCGTCGATTAACGATGGTTTTAATAAAACTATCGCCGACTATCGATAGTTGTCCACCTCTAGTGCACGTAGAAGCAGCTTGCAGATTGCCACTTTTTTGCAGTTTGCTAAAAATATAGAAAAACACAAATGAAAACACATCAGTTTACTTACTGAGTTTTTGTCAATATAAGATATAAATGAATTAGACATAAAACATTAAAATAACAATAAAGCTTTAGGGTGGCAACCTGCATGCCTCTGCTCACTGTGCTTTAAAGAAGTGACTCTTCGTTTAAATTGTGTAAAGACAACAATGGATATATAAAACTCTTCTTTAAAGCCAAAATATGAAAAAAAGTTAACGATGAAAGCTTTTTTATTGTCTTCTTTTAACAACAGATGGCGCCGCCAAAAGTGTTTTGTTAGCTTTTTTCCGCATATGGGGAAAAAATATAATTAAAAAATATAATTATAAAAAAATACAAATATTTCAAAACAAATAAAAATTTACAAATATTTAAATATATATATTTATGTATATTTATATATATACATAAATATTTCTACATATGTAAATTAAATATATTTGTTAGTACAAAAAATTGCTCCAATTTTGCCAGGCGAACAGCAGAATAGCGCAGCGACCAGCAACAATTAGCAATAACAAAAGTTGCAGAACAACGAGACCAAAGAGAACAAAAGAAGGTATTTATATATTGTACATGTATTGTGTATGTACATACATATGTACGCAGTAGCGTGTTTACGAAGGGAAAGGGTGTGGTCAAAGGGTGTAAAGCATGCAATATGGTTGGAAAACTTGGCTTATTATTGCTGATGATGTTTTTTTCAAACAAAATTTTTACAAAATATGAAACAAAATTTGGTTTTGGATAAAATAATCGTAAATTTATAACCGTATAAAAATCTTCATATAGAGTTAGGAATGGAATGCTAGGATGTGCGGAAACTTAAAAAGTTCGACTTGCAAAGGGTAAAGGCATTATGAGTTGAATCCAAACACAACAGACTGCCGCTGCCTTCACATCAAGGGTCTCCCATTTATTCCGAGGAATTCTCCGGCCTCCGACTGTATAAGCGATCAGTGCGAAGCGTATCTCAAACTCACTAGCCACGGCAGCCAAAGAGGTTAGCTACACTAAACCTCGAAGGCAGACATGTTACGATGAGGAATGTCGCATTGCTACTGCAGAGAAGAATATGGCACGACAAAGAACTCTGCTGGCGGGAGCAACACGAGCTGTTATTGAGCGATATAGGAGAAACGGAGAGACGAAAAACGTCTGATCAGACGGAAGAAAGATAACTGGAAAGGCGTGAAGTGGAGGAGATTGAGATGATGGGTAGCAGAAACGAGGCCCGTGGTTTTTATCAAAAAAAAAAAAAAAAATTAAACGTATGACCGATGGTTATTAAGCAAGGAGCTTTATTCTGCAAGGATGAACAAGGAAACTTGGTAACAGATGTCCAGGAATTACTAAGGCTATGGCGGAGCCACCTCTTTACCCTACTTGGAGGCGATGACGGCAACAATAACGCTGGTGGAGATGATGAATATCTGGGTCCTCCGACCGATGACGAGATTCCTGTGGAGCCACCAGACTATGACGAGGTCTTAGAAGTCATACAAAGGCTTAAAAATATTAGACTTTAATCAAACTCCTGTTAGTCTTAAGGTCTCTCGTAAAAAAATCTATTAAAACATCGAAGATCTAAAATAAAAAAATAAGAAACTGAATCAAATTAAAAAATAAATATGTTTATAAAAAAAAACGTTACCCAACTTTAAACTTTATATAAAAAGTGTTAAAACTACTTGCGAATTTTACGATATTTAATTTTTGAACTCAAATGGTAAACTTTATATGGCACCTACTCTGTTTTTGACGGGAGTTTTTTTTTTAAGAATTAAAAAAAACATTCTTCGATTATTTTTACTTTTGGGTTCTAACATTTTTATACCCTGTACCCAAATGATAAAAGGGTATATTATGTTTGCGTAACAGACAGAAGGAAGCATGATAGACCTTATAAAGTATATATACTCTTGATCAGCATTGAAGGGGAAGTCGATCTAGCTATGATCGTCTGTCCGTCCCTCCGTACTTCTGTCTGCCGTCTATCGTATGAAAACGATTATCTCGGAGACTATAAGAGATGGAGCGACAATATTTGAAACTTTGACTCTCCTAAGCCGTCAAGTCCCCCATAACCCAAAATATTGGGTTTTTGATTAAAAACGTCTTTGTTTCTAAATTTAGTATAAACTATGCCTATGATAGCCCCTATAAAATATCTTATTATAAGTAGGACCAAAAACATGAACACAGATTGTTAACGTCTTCTCAGATTTAGAAGCCAAGGGTATTTCGGAGATCATTCCCAAGCTGCAATCTATAAGTTGCTTCTAAGTTGTTTGTTGAATCTGTTAAGGACCCTGGACAACATTCTCAGCATATTCTTTTCATGTCGAATGAACTTCTATGATCTTCGCTTAAGGTTCCTATATAAAAGTTCAGCGATATTTAGAAAAACTTCATCATTCATTTTTCGATACACGCTCGTAAACGCTATTTGCCGGCTTTTCGTCATGCAGCGTTATACGCGTTCTGTGTGTGTTCTTGTTTATTTCGCTACATTTTTGCCGCATCGCAACTTTTGAGCAGTGCATGCTTGCATTGTCCCACCATTCTGTTTTCTGTTCTTTTTGTGTCTTAATAGCTTTCCTGCTGATACTTTTATTCGGCTTCTACATACATCATCGTTGCACGTGCATAACTTTCGGCCAGCCCCACTACGCCGGCAGGGAAATGTCGGCTGGCTTTTTCCAATGAAATAGCTGAGTCTCGATTTGCCGTTGGTGCATTCCAATTGGACACGTGCCAATTCCAAATGAAACATCAAAAGTTTAACTTTCCTCAAAAAAAAATAATTCAAAGCTGGAATGCGGCATTTTGTCTTCCAAAAGCTGGAAGTTCCAAACGCTTAAAGTTTCATTTCCAAAGCTTTTCTAAGAAAAAAAAAACAGGCTTTCATCAGCTGTGGGGTTAGTGGAGTAACATTTGTCATGACCAGCGGCAGTGCAGGAAAAAAAAAGGCAGCATGACCACTCTTCTGCTGGTACCACTTTGACTTTTCTTGGGAGAATTGAATTTCATTTGTATTCAACATTGTTGCCTGTGCTCTGTGTACGAATATGAGGCATATGTAAATTTCTTTTTATATTTTTCCTTTTTTTTTTTTTATTAAAATACTTTTGCTGTTTTTATTTATATTTATTTTAATTTAAAAAAAAACCTTTAAACTAATAATGCTAATAAGCTTTACGTGACCCAAGTAAACCCTTTCAATGTGCATGGACAATTAAAGATAACACGTTCCGGGACTAGACTACATTTGTTTTCTTTGCATCACAACTTTTTTTCCCCCGTTTACCGTTTTTTCCGTTTATTATAAACAAATCATTCTTGTTATAAGCACGAGTGTTCTTTATATGAGAACGAATGTTCTCATATTACTCAACACCGAGCTAGAAAAATTTTTGTGTTTTGGTTTGCTTTCATATTTTTCGGGAAGTTCACTGTTTAAAATGTTGAAAAATAATAAACGAGTGCTAAACGTTTGTGTGAGATTATTAATTCTTATATTAAGAACGATTTGTTCATAGTAAACGGGCAGACAAAAATAAAAAAACGAAACAATTTCAAATTTGTGAGAGCGTAGATTACAATTTTTACTGCACTGCTCTCTCATTTTGAAATTTAGGCTTTTGATGCTTAAATTAAATACGATTATTCTCAAAACAAGCACATTGTATATAATTCAAGAACATTCTATGTAAGCAGAATTTATGATTAATTTATATTAAAAAAAAAAAAAAAGAGCAATATTTTTGTTTTTAAATTATTTATTAAACTTAATACGATCTTCAACTATCGAATATGATTTCAAGTTGTTAAAGATTTATACATTCGATTAGACTGACATGCCGAAGACTGAAACAATGCAGTGCATTGTCTTGTTCTCCCAGCGAACGGTACAGCTGCCATCGGTATCGACGATCCAGTAGCCTGCAGATGCAGAATGCAGTCCTGCACCAACTTTCTGCATAATCATAGCCGTGCATACATACTTGTAGGGTTTTTGTTCCTTGGTCAGCTCTACAAGACAGCCATCGACAACGCTGGTAGTCCATAATTGTACCAAATTGGAATTATATGAATTACCCTCGAGTATGGTCTCAATGACATCTTTGACAAGGCGACTTATCTCATCGGGGCTGAACTGATCTTCATCCTGCGAAACATTCATTTTGTCAATTTTTTTTTTTTTTTTTTTTTAATTAAAAATTCTTTTTTTTAAATATTTTTATGCTGCAAACTATTTTTTTTTTTTAAATAAATTTTAATTTAAAGTTTTTTTTATGAAAACATATCAAAAGGACTACTTTGATTGCTATTTATAATTTTCTTTTTTTTTTTAATTTAAATAGTTTTAATTGATTTGTTGAATTTTGTTTGTTTGAAATGAGAATAGCTCGCTGTATGTATGGGTTTGGGGCTGTTGCCGGTCAAGTGGGCTGGTTGACAACAGTTGAACGATGGCAGCAACTTTAGCAGTAATTGCAGCCTTGAATGAAATGCACAATAGCCGCAGCCGCAACATGAAATTGTTCTAACAACGCCCACACACACACACACACACACACACACACACACACAACAACATACAAACACACACATACTTACTCTACTAAGTGTAACAATTTTACAGTTTCCCAAACCCCTCGCATCCATATTTTGCCAATAAATTGTGTTGCTGGCACAGCACAGCACAGCAGCACAGCTAGAGTAGCTACAGCTACAGCTGCTGCTGGTCGTTTGTTCAGTCTTTCGGTCGGTCAGCTGGTTCTATTGCAGCAGAAAATGACTGACATGTGATTTACTCATCAACTTCATTAAATTACATATAGCCTACTTTTAGGCGCCTTTACCGTAGTCATTGCATTCGCGCGTTCTTTTCGTTCTTTCGTTCTATTTTTGTTACATTTTCTATCTTGCTTACACACTCATTTGGCTTACTCTTGCTATGCACAAAATTGCTGCGACAGTTTTGCAAAACATTTACAGCCATTTGCAACTTTCGACAAAAAAAAAAAAAAAAAAAATAAAAAACTAAACAAACAAACAAAAAGAAAAAAAAAAAAAACTTAAAATGGCAATTTCGACATTTTTTATTACAATACTTACGAAGTTTTGCTCCTTCTTTCAGTTTATTCATTTTGCACTTCTCGCGCTACACGATAATCGGCTTGAATGTCCTTTTGTTACTTGGCAAATACTTGGCACACACACACACACACAGCACACAGACGAACACACACGCACTTAAATAAAATAAATTAAATGAAAAAAATGTCTTTTGGTGCTTATTCTGCAATATTTTCGGTTGATTTTGTTGACTTTTGAATCATTTTTAATACTCTTCCCAAAAAAAAGTTTGGTAACACTTTCTTTGAGTGTCTCTAAGATCGATTGACTCATAGGGCCGGACGGATGGATAGTTAGACGGATATGACTTTCTATAAAGAAGAATGGTATATTTACTTCAAAGAAAAACAAATCGACACACACCACCACACCTGAAACGATTGCACTGGGTTGATCACGTGCTTCGAATGGACCCACGGGTTCCGGCGAGACAAGTGTACCCTAAGTGATGCCCAGGCTTATAACTTCACATGAAATTAATTTTAGAACTACGATTTTATTTGAAACTTAAAAATATTTTTATGCTTAAGCAAGCCAAGATTGAGTTTTCCTATAAAGAACTTTTAAACATTCGGAAAAAAAAAAAAAAAATTCAGAGCAAAAAATTGCTCACGCCAGATTGTTGAGTCAAACGATATTCTTTATCATAAAATACATACCACATATATAGTATATATATATTTTTCATTCGCGATTAAAAAACAAAGAACAACTTTTCCGAAATGAATGCTGCACAAGATGATGAACAATTCAGTCCCGATGAGATAAGTCGCCTGGTTAAAGACGTCATTGAAAAGATTCTTGAAGGTAATTCATATAATTCTAATCTGGTCAAAATCTGGACTACCAATGTTGTCGACAATTGTCTCGTGGCGCTGACCAAGGAACAAAAACCCTACAAGTATGTATGTACCGCTATGATTATGCAGAAAGTTGGTGCCGGACTGCATACTGCATCGTCCGGTTACTGGATCGTTGATACCGATGGCAGCTGTACCGTACGCTGGGAGAATAAGACAATGCACTGCATTGTTTCCGTCTTCGGATTGTCAGTTTAATTTTAAATACACAAAAAAAAAAAAAAGATAATGTAATTCTATAAAACGTTTATGTAAAAATGTCAAAAAAAAAAAAAAATAAAATAAAAAAAAAATAAATTTGCCGATATGACCAATTGATTTTTCCAGTGTATTAAATAATATCTAAGACACGAACCATATTTCAGCAAACGAGAGCGCCATCTAAAGATTGATTCATTTCCTGTTTTAGACTTCTCAATTACGCCGCTTTGCAATCGTATTTCAAAAGCTTATTGGAAAATTGAGTAGATTAAATAATTAGAAGTGGCTTTTAACCGCTCGATCCATAGTGCCAAACGCTCTTTCAGTTACATTGCCAACATAATTCACATTATAATTTTTTTGGTTTTCTTAAGAAGTATCAATTTTTGGCTCAAACAAATATATATAACAGGCAGCAAATGATCTGAACCCCTGGGCGGGCACCATAAAAAAACCCCAAAAAAAAAATTTATTTTTTTCCAAATAATTAAACTTGACAAATGAAATATGGTATTTGTACATGACCCTAGCCAAACTGGATAGTTCAGTTGGTAATTTATAAAAAGAATCCTCTTTCATTTTCGGTAACAGTCCCAACAGGATAGCGTCTTCAGCGTTAATAAAGCTTGATCGTATCAATTTAACAATTTGATTCTACCAATGTTTGGGAGAATAAACCTTTTGTGAATTATAAATGGTTGCTAACTGGTTTCTAACTAATTTCAATTTTTTTTTAAAACCATTTTGGCTTTCGACTCCACAAAACTCATTACAAAGCTTTCAGTCTTTTACTTTTAGCGTTCCATAGTGAAACCAGAAGGTAAGAGTCCGCTTTTTCCAGTTAGCTTGTAAAAGTAAATTTAACCTATGCAATTTTATCATCCAGGCTCCCATTTTCGAAATCACTAAAATTTTGTAGTTTACTTTTCAAATAAATTATTATAATCTTATAATTCGCAAACAATTCAAGCATAAAAATATAATATTTTTGGAATGCGAGACATCAACAAGGGACATGAAAAATGATAATTTAAAAATAATGTGGAACCAGTTGCGGCCTTACAACACAAGTTATACAAAGGCAACCGAACATGCAGCAACTTCTATATTTATATACTTAAACTGTTTGAGAATTATAAGATTATAGGAATTAATTTAAAAGATAAATCATTTATTTCCGTTCAAACTGAGCAAAGCCGGCTTACATAAACTTGTAAAACATATTATTAAGTCATTCATACATTTATAAAAGCGTTTAAAGTGTGTGTTAAAGTTTTAGTTTAGTTTATTTTGTGTTTTTTTTTTTGTTGCTTTTTAAGACGAAAAAGTTTTACATTTTATTTCAATTGAAATACAAAAAGCGGCAGAGAGCACCTTGCCTTGGACACGTTTACTAAAACCAAAACCAAACGAAACGAAACCAAACCAAACCAAACCGAACTATTTCTTTCCATTATGCCATTCTAAGCACAATAAATGCACTTGAGCGAGCAACTTTGAAACTTGCGCATAAAAGTATGCAATATATATCTTTGTTATAAACGAGCACATACACATACAAACACATACATACAACGTTTCTTCTTCTTCTATTTTTTTACACTCAAACACTTGCAAGGCTTTTCATAAAATATATTATTACATCACAGACAACCACGACGACGACGACGACGAAGACGACGAAGACGATGTTGATGATGTCGATAGCAACTAAGCCGTGTTCAATTATTGTGCATACTTACACAAACACAAACACACACACACAGATACACTTTTGCTTATCTCAAGATGAGTATCTGCACACGTAGGCAGCAACTATACTACAAGCACTTAACAACGTATCTAGATAGTTTTTTTTTTTTTTATTATTATTATTTATATGTACATGCATAGAGATAGTTTTATGCTTTTTGGCTTTAATAGAGTCATTCGCTCAACTATGTATGTGTGGGGCAACAGCATCGTCAGATCGATCGATGTTGCGATTGAATGTAAAAGATTGCAATGTGCAATGCATAAACCACAATTTGAGTGTAGTTTTATACTTAAAGATACATGCACACATATATAGATACATGTAAACTAGTATATACAGTATAAGTATCTACAGCTACACTAGAATTCCAAGTCAATCGATAACTTAAAAAAAAAAAAAAATAGAAAGATAGATACTACAACATTTCAGTTAACATATTTTGCGTTTTTGTTTGGAAGTTACTAAATGCAAAGTTGTGGCTTTGATTTGTATACTCTGTGCCTGAACGTTAAATTCCCGTCATGTGTGGACATAGTTCGTTTGAAAAATATTGTCCTTAGGTCAACATGAGCATTGGCGTAGCATTTACTTTTAGGAGATTGAAGAGTCGCGCGACAACGCAACGTCCTGTCGAAGCCTCTTGGTATCAAAGGGACGGAGAGATTTTTACCGATCAGGACAACGCATTGGGTGTTTATTAGCGTCATCATATAGGGCAGGCCTACTGGGGAACCAAGTTCAATCAGTGCCTTGGAAAAGTTCGCCTGGCGTGTACTGTACAAATCTGGTACGTACCTTGTCTAGAACAAGATAGTAGTTCGACTCGTTATTGGGACCTTTTGGACATTAATCACACTCGATGCATATCTGGCATCGATTAGCACGTGTTCTATTTGGTCTATTTGTCATGTGGATGTCGAGATGTTGAAATCTGGTGTCGATTAGCTTTTCTCCATTATTATGGGTGGTGTCCTATAGGCTAAAATTTTTCCGATGGTTCTTCGAAAGACATCCGCTTTCCCAATTTGTTAAGGGATCGGACATTCCGGTTCCTATTTTTAAGTGTTCCTTAAATATATTCTTGAGTTTGTTATCATAAGCAGCAGATTTAACGCTAGTTGGGGCCTTCAGAATCCAGTATCCCATGTCGCGGAATTCACCACAGTTGTACTCAAGTCATTTTCCGGTTGAGGAGACCATAGATCGCTACAAAATCAATCTCATTCTGAGCGCATGTCTTTTACGTCAAGCTCAGCTTGCTGTTTTGATGTATTCTTGAACGCCCGCACACCACACGGTCGAGTGTTTAAGTTTCGAATGTGGTGGCCCTAACTCTGTTAGTATCAGAGATAATATAATAGACATTGAAAAGCTTGGACGCTTGAGAGACACTCTGCTTATTTTTGATGTAAATATTTTGCAGTCGTTTCTTGGATTTGATTTTTTGGTCTCATAGCTATGGTATCTAAACATTTCAAATATTTATTTTGTTTATTTCCGACAAAAGTTTAATAAACGCAGTCATGGCACGCGAATTTGTAATAAAATTATCAGACAATAATAAAAATAATAAAAACAATTATAAAATTATATAGAGCCCTTAACTAACAAAATTAAAATTTTGTTTTTTTTTTTATTGACTACCTTTGTAGTATGAATGGGTATATTAAGTTTCTATGTCTGTCTGTCTGTCTACCGCATGAAAACAATTATTTTGGAGCGAATGTTCCATGTGTTCCACCATAAATCGTTATTATGTTACCACAAGCATTGCCAAATGACTAAAGCTTTGCCTAAAATGTTTCGAAAGATGAACAAAATCCAAACAAAGGGGCAAAGTATCTTAAAAATATTGCGTAGTGCATAATGTGTGAATTGTGGCTTTTAAGAAAGAGACTGGACAGACGCCGCATTGAAACTTGCAAGTTACAAGTTTTGAACTTTTTTGATTACTTATCCATGGAGTACAAAAATTAAATAAACTAATTAAAAAAAGGTGTATTTGAGTAATATAAACAGGCTTCAGTCCAATCCCAAACATACTGCGTGCATCTCACATTACTTTTATTATGACAGAATAGTAAAGAGCTTCGCCGAATTTTTTGATCCATGTGTATTGTTACGATTCTTGCCTTTATAGCGAGGCTGAAAGGGAGCTTTAATAATTTTTGCTAAGCGAACAAAAGACTTTCCTTTTTACTATGCACCATTTATTTCTCTTCTCTTTGTTACAAAATTCTACTGTTTAATTTAATTCACTTCTGCTCAATTCATTACATGTGTTTTCTTAATCGTAGTCAATATCGTTCTGCTGCAGTTGTCTTCAAAAAGTGCATTGTCAACTTTTCTATCTCTTCTTCTTATTAGTTTCTTTTTCTAACAATCACCTGGTGCATGATCATTCCTTCATTTCATACCGCAACCAGCAGTCATGCGTTCATGCAGGGTGATGCAGTGGGACGAAACTCATGTTCATAACAGTATCTTATACAAAACTCCATCATAGTATCCAAATTTAGATTATCAAAACGGTGCATTATCACTCATACTAAATTTGGCATGACAGGTATTTGAGCTTTGGTTGTATCGAATATAAATCTATTCCCAATTTTAATTATGCCCTTTACGAACGGGACTACAATGTAGATAAATAATGCACTTTTCAGCAGACGAAAATCGATGCAAAGTTTTTGAAAATGAATTTAGTCAAACTTTGCTTTCTTTGAACAATGGATTGTCTCGTGAAGTTATTATTTATTTTTCTTTTTAATTCTTTTGATTTTTCGTGTCATAGTGCAAATATTTTGAAAACCCTAAATGAAGAACATCGGCACGATTTGTTCCTTTGGAATTTTGTGCTACATTTGCAGCGGCAACATAATTTTCGAACTTTAATAAATTACAATTTCGAAAATGCTGCTTGGCAGCAGCAGAGTTTTCTTAAAAAAGAATTACAAATACTACCGCGAATAAATTGTGCAACAACCAAAATGGCTGCACCATTTCGTATGATTTTAGCAGATAATTGCTTAGTGATGATCGGCATAAAAGATTTAAAAACGCCAATTTGGAACTTGTTGCATTTGCAGCAAGAAAATTTTTATGGTGCACCGATTTTATTTGTTTTGACTGCAAACGTTTCTGTGTCGCTTGCCGAATTGGAGCATTTCTTTGATGCGTGTTGGCAACGTCGTTTTATAAATGCTGCATTAATTTTTCAACAGCAAATTTATGCGTTTACGCCATTTCCTACAAAATTAACAATAAGAAATCTGACCGATAATGTGGATTATTTAAAAAAAAATCGTATATAGACGAAGCTATACGAAATGTGCAGGGTTGTCGTATTAGAGTGCCCGTATTTCAGGAACCGCCCACAGTGTTTGTTGTAGGTTTTGTTGTTTTCTTTTTTTTTTTTTTTTAATTAAAATCTTATACATTTTTTTTTCACAGGTACAAAGGCGAAAGAGTCCAATAATAGGAATATTAAAAAAAAGCAAAAAGAGAGTAAAGAATAATTTGGAAAATAAAATTACCGGAATATATGGCTCGATTTTTAATCATTTTATACAATATTTAAACGGTTCCATTGATTTTGAAATCGAGCCTAGTGAAAAGTTGCATTTAATTGCAAAATTAATGAACGAAACAATTCTACGAAATAAAATCGATATTGCACCACATCAGTTGATAACTTTGCAGATGAACAGCACAACGGGAAGTCATATTATTGGCGCCACGCGCATTTGTATAATGGTGCCATTTATCGGCGAAATACCAAAATCGAAAATACTTAACTACTTCTGGAGTTGGTCATTAGGTTTGTTGTGGTTTTCAATATTATTCGCTTTCATAGGCATTTATAATTTTCGAAATTTGCATTGGAATTACACTGTTCCGTTATCGCATTTCGTTGCTATTTACACACTACAAACGGTTTCGTTTCGTGAACTTTCCAGACTTCCATATAAAATCGTCTTTTTAAGTTCATCCGTTTTTTCGGTGCTCATGGTAAACATTTACGCAGCGAAATTGGCATCTGTATTTACAATCGGCATAAATGGACAACAGATCGAAACGGTTGCGGATTTTTTGCAGCATGCCGACTTGCAGCTTGCATTGAATGAAAATCACAAAAATGTTTATTTCGATCGTGAACATTTGCCGCGTGAACTTGAGCCACGTCTACGTTTGATGAATATGTCTGATATTTTGCGTTTGCGAAATGAATTCAATACGAATTATGCTTACCTAACAACGGAACACAGTTGGAAACTTACAGAATTTCGTCAAAGATTACTGTGGAGACCATTATTTCGTAGAACTAGCATCTGCTCGCCATTGTATTTGGCCTTCTTTCCAATGCTAGCGAATTCACCGTTTCGAAAATTGCTTTACGAATTTGATTTGCTTGTAGCCGAGTGTGGCTTAAAATCGTTTTGGAGTGAAAGAAGTTTGAGTCAGGCGCTTGAGAATAAATTATTCACCATTCGGCTGCCAGAGTCGTGTATAGAACCGAAAGCATTGACATTGGAAATTTTCTTTGATTATTTCATAATACTTTTTACTTTTCAAATAATTTGTCTTATTTGTTTCATTTTGGAATTAATAATATTTTATTATATGTAAGCAACTGATTTGTTTTGCTATTTGTATGAGACTCAATAAATTAGAGATACATGAGCATCTAAAATCTGTTTTACATTTCATAGGTTCAATCTCCGAGGCTGCCCAGCAAGAACATTTTTTTCCTTTGATGACATTTTATGTATTTTTTTAACTACATGCATGAAGTCATGCAAGACATATCATGCATAAAGTCTTGCAAGATGTGTCATGCATGAAGTCGTGCAAGATATATCATGCATGAACTCGTGCAAAATGTGTCATGCGTGAAGTCGTTGTAAGACATGTCATGCACCATGTCCACGACAATTGTAAAAAAAATATCGTCAACGACTTCTATGGTGCAACGCTCATATCACTTTTTGCTTTAAATCAGTTTGAGTTCTTAGCTTTTGTGACAACAATGTGGAACAATTCGGAATCCTGAGTGATTCTTAGCACACATTCAATATAAGCGTGTCCAGTGTTTGGCTCCGGTTTTTATTGAAATTTGTCGGCACGAATAAACTCCAGTTTTAAAGCTTGTATCCTTGGAATGTTTAATTATTTATTTCATCTTAAACTTAAAGTTTTACACAAAGTAATTTCAATTTTACATTTCTATGTAAAATAAATCGAAAAATTATGTTTCAAATTTATTCGTTTTTTTTTTTTTTATTCAATTCCTTCGACTTTAATGTAAAAATTGCATACTTTTGGGCGTGCGTTTGGTCGCTCTGTCGATCGTTACATCAATGACATCGAAGAGAGTATTGTGGGTGTGTGTGTGTGTGCGACGGAAATTTGCCATCGTACAAAAATGTAAATCATTGAACATTTATTAAAGAATTTATTGGATTTGAAAGTTTCTGTGACACGTTACGCCGCACTGAAAACATTGGCAGCATCGCATCGCATCGCAACGCGCATCCTTTTGCCATTGACGACGACGATGAAGACGACGACGACTAGTTCAATTCGTACTGTTGCTTCTTTACTCTGCAGATATTTCTTATATATATATAATGGAAATTTATATAGTTTAGTATAGAGTATAGAGATATATAGTATAGTTATGTATATTATGCATTGATAGTACCTAGTAGTACTACTACTACTACAACAACATTGTAGTATGTATGTAGTAGTAGTAGTTCACCATCGTTGTTCAATCCAGCGCGCACAGAATTCAATTATGCAAATGCAAATATGTACATAAAATTTCAAGCAAACATTATGACAGCCAAACGAAGACTGATAAATATGCGGACAGACGGACAGACGAATAAGTATTTATTTGCAATTCTGTAGACTTCGTTTGACGTTCAAGAAAGAAATGCCTTCAATTATTAAAAAAAAACAAAACCAAAACCGCACACGAATCTTAAGGTAGGACACGTGGCACCCAAGTACCACAATATAAGTCAAATTTGAGCTAAAATACAGATATGTATAACAACATATTTCCGATATATCTGAAATGGCCGGAAGGTGAAGCAAAAACACCGAAAAGGGGCACCAATAGGAGAGTTTTACCCAATATGGAGTAAATACATGAATAAATAATAACCATTTTCATACAAAAACGAAATGGTCGGAAAGTTTGTATGGGATACCAAAAAATGGGCGGGCACATCTGATTTGACATTGGATGACATTAAAAGTGTTTTTAACCAAATTTGAGTGAATATATGCATAATAAATAGTATTTTTTACAAAAATCGGAAAATCGGAAAAAACGGAAAGTTTATATGGAGGCTATGCCTAAAAGAGGGCGTGGCATTTTGGTTTTGACACTGATGACAAAAGAAATGTTTTTACACAATTGGGAGCGAATACATTCATAAATAATTACAATTTTTATACAAAAAATCGGAAAAAAACGGTAAGTTGTATGGGGGCTATACCTAAAAATGGGCGTGGCACCTGGTTCTGGTATACAAACTAACTAGGAGCACAAAAGCTTAAGTTTCGAATTTCAGGTCAATATCTTTAAAAATTTTCGAGTAACAGCCATCGCAACAGACAGACGGACAGACAGACAGACGGACAGACAGACAGACGGACAGACGGACAGACGGACAGACAGACGGACATGGCTAAATCGATTCGTCTCATCGAGCTGACCAAGAATATATATACTTTATAGGGTCTCCGATGTCTCCTTCCATGCGTTGCAAACTTTCGGACAAAATGATAATACCCGTTCACACTATATGTGACGGGTATAAAAACAAAAGAAATCATTTTATAATTAACTATCTTCATGTATGTCTGTCTGTCTGCAAATACATACAAAAAAGTCAAATTGGTAATTTAATTTTTCATTTTTCTTAACTAATTAATTTTTTATTTTTTCCATTTATTTTTTAATTAATTAATTAAATGTTTATCTTCATTCATTAAAATGCAAAAATATTTAAGCGAAAAGCAATTTGGAAATCAATGAGTAGTGCTGCTGCTTGTAAGAAAATGGAAATGAATGATTACACAGAGCGAAAAAACCAAGCACATTCGTGGTCAAAAGTAAGTTAAGCTGAGTTTTCTAAAGTCAAGAATAATTTTTAAATCGAAAAGATGAAGTTGTTCTTAGTAAAAGTATAAATTTTTCTTATATTAAAAACAAATTAAACTTATATCAAGAACTAATTTATACTTATATGATGAACAAATTGAACTTATATTAGGAACGAATTGAACTTATATTAGGAACAAACTGAACTGAACTGAACAAACAAACTGAATTAGGAAATTAAAAACGAATTTTATTCATATTAAGAACGAATAGAACTTATATTAAGAACAAATTGAACTTATATCAAGAACGGATTGTAACTTATGTTAAGAACGAGTTGAACTTATATTAGGAACAAACTGAATTTATATTAAGAACGAATTTTATTCATATGAAGAACAAAATGAACTTATATCAAGATCAAATTGTATTTATATGATGAACGATTTGAACTTATGTCAGAAGCGAATTATGCTTATATCAAGAACAAATTGCAGTTATATAAAGCACGAATTGTACTTATATTTAGAACAATTTTAACGTATATTAAGAACAGATCATACATATATCAAGAACGACTGGTCTTGGATTATTCGTATTAAGCATTCGTTCTTACATTAAGAACATTCGTTCTTATATTAAAAACCATTTATTAACAATAAACGTACAGACAAACATAAACAAGAAAGAACGCTGAAGTTGAGTATGCTCGACTAAAAAATACACAAAGTTTATGTACCTTAAGTTAAGCCCTATTCCAATTGCTTAGGTTTCAGTTAGTCTAATTGAATTCTTATTTAAATTTTATGATTTAAGACTTTTTAGTATTTTGATGTAGCTGCGATTATTTATAAATTTGTAAGCAAACCTTTCGTTTTTTCTTTTTTGAAAAAAAGTGTAAAAGGATTTTCAAAATCGAAAAAAAAAAAAAAGTTTCGCATTTAAGTTTTGGGCACAGCAAAATCACTTGAAGGCGAGATTAGCTGTGCAATCCGATTTTATGCTATTATATCCTTTTACGACTCAGAGTATATTGTATGGTATACTCGGAAAATGTTGACGATATTTAGACATACAGACAGACAGAAAAAAAAACGAACTAAAAGATACAATTCTATTGCGACGAGTACGGCAAATTCTACTTATAAAAAGTCTTTAAGTAGCTAAAGGCAAACACGATTATGCTTGTAGTTGTCCTTGTTCTTGTACATTTGTATTGCCTTTTTGTATTGTTGAAATAGTTGCTGTTTGTTGTTGTTGCTGTTGGGGGACACGCTCAAATCGATTTGACAAAAATACCCACAAAATGAAAAAAGTAAAGAAAAAAAAACCGAGAAAATAAGTATTCGACTTAAACAGCAAAGAAAAACCAATTGCAAAGAAAAAGTAATAAATGCAACAACAACAACCACAGCGAAATGATTTTCCACTTTACAAAAAAAAAAAAAAAAAAAAAACTTGTCAGCAACATTTACAACAACGCTTCAAGTTAGCAACTAGAAACATATGAAAAAAAAAAAAAACAGACAAACAGGATATGCGCTGCGGTAAGAGGTGTGCTTAGGTGTAGTCGACTGGTTTTAAGTGTTAAACGGAAACGTTGCAACGAAACAGTTTCAAATTCCTATCTTTTTTTTGTTACACTTTTCACACACTTCCTTGCGTAGCGTATATTTACTTTGTCACAAAGTTTGTTTCAGATGTATACATTGGAAAACCGCGAGATATGGTCAAAGCAGAAGAAGGCGAAAAGAGATTTGATCCAATGAAGAGGTCATCATTAATATATACTTTTATTATGTAGAACTTCTGATGAACATATCATTTTAAAAATAGAAAAAAAGGGAATGCGGAAGAGCTGGAAGACAATCGATAATTTTAAACATCGATGACTTCGATTGTTAAAAACAAAAATCGATACTATCGATTGTTTTCATAAAAAAAATGTTAGTTAAAAACTATAATTTACCAAATTGTTTTTCTTTGGAAAATAATCGATGTTAGTGGTAGAAATCGATGATAATAACCATCGATACTATCGATAATGTCATCGTTTGTTTTTCAGCTCTAATTAATGGGATCATGCAATTTCATGACGCCCTAGTTAAACTTGGTATTCAACGTTGGTGACGTTTCCGTAAAGAGAGGTTTCCGGCTGGGCTTAGATCCGTTGTTGTAGCATTTCTTCAAACTCCTGAAGGAATATATTCCAAGTCAATGTTAAAGCGATTTTATTACAATATAATTTGCAAACAGTTTGAGCGTGTTTATGGCTAAATCAGAATGGGAAGTATGCAGAGTCCCATTCATAGAAGCTCCCGTACAGTCCCATGGTAAAATAACTCAAGCGAAACGATAGTACCATGTGAACCGAGTGCGAAAGAGATAGCATAGTCTTTTTTTTCCAAGTGTGAATGAAGTAGAAAATTTGTGTTTTCTTTTTTTGATTCTTTTCATAACAATGAAATACAACTAACGCTGGTACGCAACACCTCGAGAGAGAGAGGAGAGAGAGCAAGAGCACTTAACATAACCTTGTATAATTGAACCATGGCCTATTCCGCTTCTCTGACACGTTTAATGTTTTCAGTATGGTGAATTTACTTAAATGTGGTGTATTCGTTCTCTTTCTTGTTTGAGAGCATGTTTAATTTAACCATAAACGAGAGAACGAGAAAGATATATACTCTCTGCACGTTTCGTTTAGATTGATTCAGTGCAGCTAGCTCAACGTAGTCTATTTTTACTGGCTTTTGCATTCGTATACAAAACGTAATATTTTAACGCTAACGCAAACGCAAATGCCAGTTAAAATGAACTATTTCCAAAAATTATGTCGCAGATCAGAGCGCAAACCAAACAAATACCCCACTTTAAGGTAATTTCACCATGGTTGTGAGAGGAATACAATGGAGAGTGAGAGCATGGTGGAATTATAAAGGCAGTGTCAAGTGAAGCGATGGTACCATGCGAACTGTGTGCAAAAGAGATAACTTACTTTTAATTTTTACGCCGTTTTCCAATTGTGAATGGGAATGAGAAAAATTTATGTTTTTATTTTCTGTTTTTGTTTCTTTTCAAAACAAAGAAATTCAGTTGACGTTGGTACGCAATACGGCGAGAGAGAACAAGAGCGCTTTACATAACCTTGCATAATTCAAACATGAGTTAGAGAGAAATTGAGCGACTAATGATGCAATTATACAAGGTGTAACATTTCACCACATATTCTCTATATTGGTGAGTTTTGATGAAAAGAGTACAGAAAGAAAGCTTAATAAGTTGAAATGATTTAAGTAGAGTCGGAATACGACACCTTGCATCATGTAACAAAACTACATAAAATTTGTGTTTACTTCAAATTTAGTCTTTTTTTTTTTTCATTTACGATGCAAAATTTATTTTTGTGTTGTGTATTAATGCTTCGTTTTTTTTTTTTTTGTTTCCGAAGTTATCGTTTTTCTTCTTCGTCATCGTTTTGTTTCTTTCTTAGCTATCGTATTTGTATTTGTTGCTTTTGTATACTTACCAACAAAAGAGTACATATATACTTTGTTATTTTTTTTTTTAAAGTCTTCCATTTGCAATGGTATCCAGCCGTGCGGTGTGCCATCACTATTGCCATTGCCATCGCCATCACCATCAGCGTCATTCTTCGTTTGACGCGTGGTAGCCTACGTCGAGTCGAGTTGAGTCGAGTCGAGTGCTTGGAGGCCTATTACTTTTCGCCTTTGTCGGCATTTTTATTAGCTTGAATTGTACATATTTTTGCTGTGCCGCAAAATGGCACTCTGCACTCTGTTTAGCACTGTTCAGCTTGAGCTGTTCTGTTTCATGTTCCTTTTTGTCACACACACACACACACACTCAACACACTCATCTATACAACTTTTCTGCGTTGTATATGCGCTTCTGTTCTGTTGTGTTGCTATATTTGTCGACTTGCCACTAAAATCCTTTGACACGTGGCAACTTAAATTTAAATGCTTACAATGAGCACATTTTCAACCAAAAAAAAAAAAAAAAAAAAAAAAAGAATATTTTGTCACAACCTTTTCGACTTTTGTGTATCTCAACTGTCCTTTTCTTAACACTTTTCTTTTTTTTTTTTTTTTTGGTATCTTTACTTTTTACATTTATTTTCATCCTTTTTAGTGCATTTTCGGTTTAAATTGTATCATATATTCTTGTCCCACGCTGTGTGTTTTATATTTGGCTTTTTACTTTTTTTTTCTCTCGCTTTCGTTGTTAATATTCAAGTTATTTCACTTAAGCTGTTCTGTGTTGAGGTTTTATCGCGGCGGCGTACTTCCTAAAAGTATGCAATGAATTTTTTTTTTTTTAGACAAAATAATAAATAAATGTGTCTATTTATACGTCGTACTCTTAGCACAAAGCTTGTTTGTTTGTTTATTTGTGCCGAGTATAATAAATTTGTCAATGCGTTTGTAACACAAAGACACATCGTAATCCCCCTGCCGGTCTGTGTTTGTGTGTCATGGTACATGTGTGTCTATAGAAATACATAAATACCATTAAGCCAACAGACTGAGTGACTGAGTGACTAACTGATTAGCGACCCATCTGGCGGCTGAACGGCTACAGTTGGGAAACTGAGAATTTATATATATAATATAATTTTTTTTTATATAAGTTGGTAAGCACTGAAAGGGAATTAGAATATTTATTCGGGAAGCAGTTAAAAATGTGTTTAGAAAATTCTTATGAAAAAATAGTTAAATTTTCCGCGTTGCATAATATTTTTGATTTCAAAATATAGCTGTAAATTAATAATGGACCTAATAGATGACTCAGTTTTCTAGCGTTTCTCATCAAAAAATGAATATCGAAAAAATGTCGCTTACGGTTTTTTTTCACGGTCCTAGAAGATGACGTCGGCTGAAAACGCTGCCATGTACGTCCATTCCTCGTTTTCTGCAGTTGTCCGCATGTAGCAAAATGTCGAAAAAAAACCTTTCAACATATTACATCAAGTTTTTAAGTAAGTTTCCTGCGGGTTATGTCTACGTGAAAAGGGCTAAGTGAAAGATGACACTTGCAAAATTCGTACACATACACTCACACACACATACAAACAAAGAAACAAACAGACTGACAAGCAAAATAAAAATGTTGAATTTTCGTGTTGTTTTGTCTGTTGACTTCTTAAACAGAAAACTAAAAAAAAAACAAGGAAAAACATTAACTTCGGTGGAACCGAAGCTGAAATACCCGTTACACAACACTTTTATTAGTTTACATGTTCAATTCGGAAAAAAATAACTGTTTTCATTCAAAATTTCGAAAATGTGCGTTCAATTTGTATGGGGGCTATACCTAAAAATGGGCGTGGCACTCTCATTTTCGAACTTAACCTAGTCGTTGCCGTGTTTAAAATTTCAGTTAAATATCTTTAAAACTAAGCGAGTGAATCGCATAGCAACAAACAGACGGACAGACAGACGGACGGACAGACAGTCAGACGGACGGACATGGCTAGATCGACGTGTCTCATTGAGCTGATCAAGAATATATATACTTTATAGGGTCCAAGATGTCTCCTTTAATGCGTTACAAACTTTCCGACAAACTGAATGTACTTGTTTCACACGATGTGGGACTGGTATAAAAACAGAGCCCACAGAATAATTGACGCCTAAATTTGCAACGTCTCAAATCAAAAAACTCGTAAAATTTTAGTGCTGCTAAAATAGAATTAAAGTGGTCAAATTTTTGTGTATTTTTTTTTGGAATAATTTTTTTTAATATTTTATATGATTTTTTTTTGGTATACTCTGCTACCTGGACCCTATAATAAAGCCTATAAAATACATATAGCTATATCTTTGTCTCCCTCTCTTCGGCTGTCTGCCATATGAAATGGATTATCTCGAAGACTATAAAAAGGGGAGTCACCATGTTCGAAACGTAAACTCTGTAGTGCCTTCAAGAAAATACTTATTCTAGGCCCATATGAAGGCGTTCCCACCATACAGAACTACATCAAATTTTTATGATTGTTATATAAAAACGACTTTGTTTCTTAATCTCTTGGAATCTTGAACTAATAATGACCATTGCACATAAGAGGTCGTCATTGGTGTATGAAAGAACATTTCAGTTTCGAAATTTTTGCCACTGAAGACTATTGTTACTGAAGCTTATGCTCTGTATGGGACCAGCAACTATGAGCTTCTCAAACCGAATGAAACGATTTCGGTTGAAATTTATTGGACTCTATTGGAGCAAAAAATGCTGGAATACAAAGAAAGTTAGGACAGAGTGATTTTGGAAACGCTTAAATGGTAAGTTCTACCCCACTCTTTCGCTCTTTAGGACTAAAACCTTTTTTGGTCGATGAGTCATGGTCTAGCTGAGCAGCAGTTCACTTTTTAAGTTGGATCGATTAACGGATTGTCTCAAAAGTCGTGTCCTTCTTGCGATATAATATCCGCAAATTAGCCGAAAGATAAGAAAAAGTTGTAGCTAGCGATGGACAATTCGTTGAATAATATATTTGCAACCAATTTTCAAGGTCCCAATAGAAACTCCAAGAAAATATGTCAATTTTTGCAGAACCCATAACTTTTTAGGTATATCTTCCGTTCCCCTTGCAAAAATATCTTTTGATAAAGAAAGTTCAATTTCAGTCTGGCTTATTTTCATGCAAAGCTCTCTGAATTTAGTTCACAGGGAACTACTGTAAAATATGACTTCATGAAAAGTGCATCCTGTTTTTTTTTTTTTGTACGAAATTTGTACGAAAATTTTTTGTAAAAATTTAGGCGAGCATGAACGGCTTGCTTCAGTGTTCCTTGTTGTTGTTGTTTATTATTGCCTGTGTGGGTTATCATCTATTGTTGTTGTATGTAATTAGTTTACACAGCAATGTGATCTATTCGATATCGAATGCCAGTGCCAAATAGGTTCTTCCTTGCTGCAAAAAAAGAGAAGGAAAATAAAGATGGTTGCTTGTTTGGACATTTGTAAAGATTGAATGAATACGGATGGCTCGTATGATGACTACTGCAGGATAATTTTACATAAAATTAAATGACAGCTGCACTCGTACACACCCAATAAGGCATTGAATAGCAAACTAAATGACAAACTAACTGACTCACTGACTGACGGATTTGACTAAGCAGCAGCAGCAATGCAGCAGCGAGTGGGTGCCAAGTGCAGTGCATATATTTAATGTGCTAGTCTGGTCTCGTCTAGTCACACAGATCAATCGAATTATGAGTGAATTCTGTTCACTATTGGCTCGACTCAACTCGGCTCGGCTAGGCTTTGGCACTACATATTCAATGCGCCTAAATGTATGCTACGACAATTTCATATTTTCACTGCGGCATTACGTTGTCACACTTTTAATATAAGCTTTACACCATTTCTATGTGTATGTGTGTGTTTTCATGGTCTCTGTGTTTGTGTCTGTGTATGGAATCGAAAGTATTTGCTTGTCTAAGGCAACGTAAAATGTCGCAAAATATGCAAATTCAATAAAACTCTGACACTGCGTTTGCTTCTATTCGTATCAATTCTTTGTGGCAATTTATTGCTTTGATTAAAATTTTTGAAGATTTTAATTTTACTTTCTTTCGATTCTCTACAAAACTTTACAACAAAAGAATGAATACAATGGAAAATGTTGAATACTTTTGTCAAGATTAAGGTTTTATCGTTTCGTTTTTTTTTTTGCAGAATTATTTTTCTTGTTTAGAAGGTTTCTTTTGAAAAATTCAAGTAGTCCTAGAAATATTTTTTTTTTTATAAATCTTAATAAAAATAAAATTTCAGACAGTTTCAAGACTGTTAAACTAAACTAAAAAAAAAATAAATAAAATAAAAAAAATAAAAATAAATATACAAAAAAAAAAAAAATATAATTTACTAAAATGAATGTGCCGCAAGATGATGAACAATTCGGTCCCGAAGACACAAGTCGCCTTGTCAAAGATGTTATTGAGAAAATACTCGAAGGTAATTCGTATAACTCAAATATGGTACAGATCTGGACACAGACTGTCGTAGAGAACTGTATTGCGGCGTTGACAAAGGAACAAAAACCCTACAAGTATGTATGCACGGCTATGATTATGCAGAAAGTTGGTGCTGGGCTGCATACAGCATCGGCAAGTTTCTGGATTAACGATAACGATGGCAGCTGTACCGTACGCTGGGAAAACAAGACAATGCACTGCATTGTATCAGTCTTCGGATTGTCAGTTTGATTATAATTTAAATCTTTGATAATGTGAAATGTTATCGCATTTCGCCTACAAAAAAATTGTTTAGTATAAATAAAATATTTTTGACAAAATGACTTAACTAAAAAAAAAGAATGAGAATTAAACATATTTTAAGTTTAGTCATTATTACCGAAAACCAATTCGAAACCATGTTTCAATTAGAAAAGGTTATGTTAAGCGCTCTTGCTCTCTCAATGTGTTGCGTACCAACGTCAGTCATGTTTCAACACGCCTTTAGAAGTGGTTTTACCCAATCTGTAGTAATTCCTATAAAAAAATAACCTTTTTTTATTTAAAAAAATCGAAAAAGTTGGTAAGTTTGCTAAATAAATGGGCGTGGCACTCTGGCTCTGACATACATGTTCAAATTTCAGGCGCTGACTTATACAACTCTGTCGTGATTATCAGCGCCGAGTAGAATGTTAATTTTGTGTATCTGAAGAGAATTTTACGACATATTACATCAAAGTTGAAATTCTTCATTCTCAAAGATTCAAAGATTGTCGCATCGTTCCATTGAAAGCCTCCCAGAAGTTATTGCCTAGTCTGACAACGCTTTGGGTATTTCTTTGCAGAGATAAGTGATCTTTACTAGGAAACCAAGTTTCGAGTCACAGCATCGTAGAATTTGAATCTTATTTGTGTGTTAAACGCGGCGTGATTTGAGCTTTTTATAATTAAAGACAAAAAATGTATATCTCATATTTTAATTTAATTAAAAATCTTTAAGAAAATTTATATTTTTCTTTTTTAATTAGCCTAGTTTTTCTACGCCATCTTCAATGACTTAAATTTATGCTTTCAAAAAGCGACTGTCTTAAGCTGCAAGAATTCGACCTCAAATAAATTAAACAGAAAATGATGGTTCTGCTGCTCTTCCGTATCCGCGTTGTCTTCTTCTTCTTCTTACTTATTATTGCCTTCATTGTTGTACATATTTTTGCGTTGTTGCCAATTTAGTCGAGTCTAAATTTTGCAGAACATAGAATCGTATACAAATAATGACGTCAGCGATGATGTGACGCCGTTCTTGTTGTGGTGTCTGCAGTTCTTCGCACACACACACCAAAAACACACACACATAGTATAAAGTCACAAATTTTTGAGTACACTGCAGCGCCAGACAGCGCGACTCTGTTCTAGTTTAAGCCAAGTTGAATTGTTGCTTGGCGTACATTATTAGCTGAACAGATACGGACAGACAGACGGAAAAATTAAAGTATCTCTGACATAACGACATACTCGTACCAACTGATTCTCTTACCAATAACTACACTAATTGTATGATTCTGTTAGCAGCGAATTCAGAATTAATGCATAACAACGCGTTTTCCCATTCTGTTACGTTCTGATCAGTCTTTTACATTTAAATGAAATGTATCTCAGAAATTACTGGCAACATCTTCCCGTGCTGCTTTAAAGCGTTCTGTGTCTGTGTTTAAATTATATACTCGAACATTGACTTAACGTTTTGCTGGATGCGTATATTTTAATTAAATTTTATTGATTGCTCGTAGAAGAAATCCATTCATTCTTGCTTACTTTCTTCCATGTACGTCCATGCATGCATGCAGGGCGTTGCTCTGCTCTGTTTATATTGTATGTAATGCTTGGGAATGTTTAAATCAACTGCTCTGGTCTAGATTTCTCTATACTTATACGCATATACTCGTACATGTGTACTTCCACTTCCACATTCACATACACATACACACCTACGACTAATATTATTAACGTTTCTTGCTACTTAGACGTACACGCAAAATTGGTACGACAAGCGTAATTGGAAGTCTATGTGAGTGTTTTTTTCTTTTTTTTTTCAACTACGATAAAATCATCAATTTTCGATTAATCAAGTTATCGAAAGAAAATTGAAAAGTACTTTACTACGAAATTAAGAACGACTAAACTTGATCTAAGCACGGAAATCACGCACAAATGTTGCTCTTGTTTCTTAAATCATGCACAATGAGCTTCTATTGAGAACAATTGTCTAAAAAAAAAAAAAAAAAACTTCAAAAGCTTTAATTAAAAAAAGAGAGCATGATCTATGCTCTTACAAATTTCATTAGTGTTTTATTGCTTTTTTGTCTCTTTTTTTTTCCTTTAAATAAGAAAAGAACACGAAAGTTCGCACGAAAGTTCTCACATAAACGATTACCATTCGTTTACCATTATTGAACTTATAATACAAAACAAGTTCATGCAGGAATTTTATTAGGTGAATGGGTGCAATTAGAAAGAATCAAGTCTTTGTATATATGGGTGTCCCCCATTTTTTTTTTTTCTTATTTTTTTATATTTTAAATTAGTTTATTTAATTATTAATGCGTTAACAAAATTATTGGAAAAATAAATGTGAAAAAAGAAATATTTTCACCCGTGCGCACAAGCAGACAAGTTGAGCAATTAAAGACGCAAAATTTGCAGTAAATAAGTTACACGAAGCAAATTAAACAAAGTGCAAATAAGTGCCTGTCTAAACACTACATATATTGTATCTACCTTTTCTAGATTTTGTAGCAATAGAAACCTCCTCAATATCGGCCTGTAGACTCAGTGGCGAAAATACGTATAATAGTAATAACTGTTGTCTTACAAAGATCACTGAGCAACTAAGTGATATATCCTCAGACACAGACTACTGTGTTCCCAGAATAGAATTTGACAAAAGGTTCGAAGTAACTTTACTCTCACGGCATGGTCGGCCAGGAGGAAGTAATGCCATTTCTGTTTATACAGACGTTTCTAAGCAAACTAAAAACATAGAAAATGGGGTATATTTTTATGGTGGCTATACCTACTAATTTTTTGGTCCCAATCATATTGAGATATTTCATTGGGACTATTATAGACATAATTTATACGAAATTAAAACTTCCTAGAATAAAAAACAATGACGTTTTTATCCTGAAACCCCACAATTTTGTGTTAGATTTTTATGTGGGGGTACCCCTCAAAATGGTTCTAGAGTAAACCGTTTGCAAGTGCACATTTGACGGCTTAGGAGAGTCTAAGTTTCAAAGATGAAAGCTCTATCTCTTATATTCTCCGAAATAATCGTTTTCATACGGCAGACAGTATGACAGACGGACATACAGACGGATGGACAAACAAACATAGCTAGTTTGACTACCCTTCCAATGCTGATCAAGAATATATATACTTTATAGGATCTATCTAACCTCCTTCTGTCTATAACATACATTCGCACAAAGTTAATAATACCCTTTAACCCTTTGGGTACAGGGGTATAAAAAATTGATCCATATGGTATCACAGTGTACCAGTCTTCTGGTTTGTTTCTCATTATAGGAAGTCTAAATTTAGTATAAATTATGCCAAAGATATATCCCAATATGGGTACGACCAACAAAATTTTAGGTATAGCCCCCATGCAAATATGCCCCATTTTCTAAGTTTTTTTTAGTTTAAATGCAGACAGGACTTAACTTAAGGCACATAAAAATTGGTTACAGCGTATCTTGCAGTCGAGCATTCTCGACTGAAACGTAACGTGCAAAACTGTAATCACTTTCGTTTATTTAATTTCCGCATTTTATGCGAATGGCGCATCTTGATTAGACTCGATTTTAGCAAATCACTATTACGGCTATGGCTACGGATACGGCTAAAACCTGTGACCAAAATCGTTTGTTCAATTATAATGAATTTCGTATTTAAACAAAATTTGTATTTGTTTTTTTGTTTTTTTTTTTTTTACATTTATTTCTGCCTCGTGCTAATTTTTAGCGTGCTGAGTCGCTCCGAATCTGTACAATTTTCTTGAAGTTTCTTTTTTCTTTTTTTTTTTTTTTTTTTGCTACGACTACGATTTTGCCTTTGACATTTCGACTTAAAATTTATTGCAATTTCATGCGACAACTAAGGCGGCCCCGGACCCGGTCTCAGTCTCAGTCTCGGTCCCGGTCCGTGCGAATTAGACTTTTGTACTTAAAGTGCTACTCTTGCTGCTTGCTACCTGTGCCTGTGCCTGTGCCTGTGTATCTGTATCTGTGCTGTCGTTGCTTGTTGTTCTGTATACTTCATCGCGCTACTTTAGCACTTCTGATTAAATTGCTATGCAAAAGTCAAAATACATTTTATATGGTTGGTATGGAATGTTTTTAGTTGTACTCTTTGTCATTGTATTTGTTAGAATGTATTCGTGTGTTTGTGTGTTATTGCTTTCTGACATTTTCTGCCGTTTTTGTTACCTTTTCATTTAATTTGCTGTCTTTTTGTTTTATTTGTTTTTCCGTGTTTTCTTTCTTTTTTGTTCGTTTCGTACTAATTAATAAACGTAATTAGTTTAATAAAATGATGATGCAGGCAACCAGCGGCGCAGGACAGCAATAATGGCGAATGGCGACGGAAATTATGCTGTAGCCATTTTGTTTTCTTCTTATTTTTTGTTTTTGTATTTGTAAATAAAAATGAAATTAAGAATGAATGTACAATCATTTCTTAGTTAAATTTTTTTTTTGGGTTGCTTTTATTGGATTTGCAAATTTAATTTTGAAGAAATTAAATAGAAAAGCCAATAAAGTACAGCGTTGCCAGATGTACTTTAATTTGGCAGCTTTTAATTTATTTTTTCCTTACTGCTTATGCTTATAAGGTGGTGTCAAGCGTAGCAATGGTACCATGTGAATCGAGTGCGAAAGACGAGAACTTTCTTTTCATTTTCATTTTTTTTTTTTTTTTTTCCCCTCTCAAAACTTTAATATACTATTTTATTTAAAAAAAAAAAACTCTAAAAGACGCTGATAATGTAGTTCCTGATGTATGGCTCAGAAGCATGGTTCATGACAGCATCGGATAAGTCGGCGTTGGGCGTATTTGAGTGGAAGATACTTCGGAGAATCTTTGGTTCAGTTAGAATGGAAAATGACATCCGTATGTCGCGCACGAACGATGCGCTGTACGAGGTATATTCCGGTATCGACTTAGTCAGGAACATCCAATACAAAAGGCTGTCCTAGGCTGGTCACCTGTGTCGGATGAACACGGAAGCTCCAGCAAGAAAAGTTTGAAAGCAGAACGTGAATCAAATCGGAAGTGCGCGCCAGAGTGGACGTCCGCCGCTGCGTTGGGAGAACCAGGTCCTAGATGACATCTGCAGGATTGGTATCCCGAATTGGTATAACGAGGCACTGGATTACAACCGCTGGTGTTAAACCTTGTATGTTGTGGTGAATTTATATTATTTCACCAAACCAAAATTGGAATTTTTTCTACAACTTCGTAATAAGTTTACAAAGTGTACAAATATTTCAATTTAAAAATAAACATTTTTTTTACATAGCTACATTTAGGATAGGCCGACGCTTTTCAAGCTTTTTAGACCCGAAGATTGGTCCATTGTGGTACCATATAGATCCCTATTTTCCTTAAAGTAAAGGACAGTTTTTTTTCACCACTACCACCCAGATTTTCTTACATGTTTACTAATTCAAATTTTGACCTTGGACATCTCAGACAGTTTCTGCAATGTAGGAGATCAACGTGCTCCTTCTTGTCAAAGTCATTAGAGTTTCTGCAGATTCTATTCTTTTGGCATGCCTGCCTATAAGGCAGTGATCTGTGGAGACATAATAAATATTTTTAAATAAATTATGTATGTAAGGAAATCGAGGTGAATAGTACACCTTGTTTACAATAAGTTTACTCGACTGTCAAGTTTTTTTTCCTGATAACAATTAAAAAATAAAGAAGGCAATCTGTAAAACTTCAAAATAAAAATATGAAAAATCGAAATAATTAGAAACAAACATCTCAGAGCAACGAATAAGCATCAAGAAGAAAAGGAAGAAAGACAGAAAAACAGAAAAACAATTTATTCTTTCCCCATTTTTAAAGAGCAGCCATATAAATTCGTATATTTTCTAAATCAAAATGAAGAAGCTGTTGCGCAATATACTCATTTTCGTGCTACTCACTGACAAAGTATTCCAAATGAATACGCAAAGCGTTGATGAAGTCGATGTTGCCATCAATGGCAATGTACCCGATAAGCGTGCCGCTATACGATCGTATGGAAATTTTGATTATAAAGACAGCGGCAGCAGCAGCGCTTTAGTTGGAGATACACTTGATGCCAATGCTGCTGCTGCTGCTGGTGCTCAGATACCATACGAAATGCAGGCAAATGCACAGGATTTCAGTTATAATCAGTTTGGAGAACAAGCGCAGGAGCTGACACGAGAACAGGTACAAACACAGCATTTAGCAAACATTCGAGATGAGTCACAAATGAGTCTGTTGCCTGCACAAGCATACGAACGCGCTTCAGCAGCGCTGGAGGAGCCGCATCAAATGCAGCTGGAACAACAGCAGCAGCAGCAGCAGCAGGCACAATTTATGCAGCCACAATTTCAAGAGCAGCAACAGCAACAACAACAACAACAACATGCTGAAATGTTGAATGCTGAACGTGGCCAAAATCAGTTCCAGCAATTTCATGATTCTGTCGCTGCCGATCTTCATGAAAGTGAACAGCAAACAGCACAGCTGCAGGAACGTGCGTCATTGAATCAGCAGCATAATCAGGGATTTTATGCAGATAAAATGCAGGAACAAATGCAATTGCAATTCCTGCGCCATGCGCTGATGTTGCGCCAGTTGCTGCGGCGGTTGTACCGATTGCAGCGTCGGCAGCACCAATTGCGGCAACAAATCGCGCTATAAGACGTCGACATAGTAAGCGTTTAAGACGCAAGCATCGACGTCGTAGTCACAAACAAAAGCGTTTTCAACAACAACAACAACAACAGCAGCAGCAGCAATTACTACAACAACAAAATATGGAGCAACAACAAATTCAAGAACAACAGCAACAACAACAACAACAATTGCATGAGCCAGCATTAAAGACACAACAAAATCTACAAGAGACCAATGCACCCAATATCTACGGTGGTGTTGGCAGCAGCGGCAGCAGCGGCGGCGGCGGTTTATCTTCCTTAACATCGTCCTCGTCCGCGTCATCATCATCAGCAGCAGCACCCGCCGCCGCATCAGCAGCACTCTCCAGCGTTGGTGGTCCTACTAAAACGCATCAAAAGCGTCTTTCACCGGATTATATCAATGGAATGCTTAACTTACAGAGTCGTTTACTCTTTAATACACTCGAGCAGCCATCCGAGTTAAAGCTTTACAGGAATATGTATTTAGAATAGAAAGCAAATTATGCTAATTCGGTGGATATCAGCGCTTTGATTATTTATGATAATTCATTCGTTTTGTAATGTATTTCCATAAAATTTATTTGATTTTTATATATTTTTTTTTTTTAACTAAAAATTTTTTTTTTTTATATCAAAAAAAAATTAAAAAAATTTTCTAAAATAAAAAAAAAATAAAAATATGCAAGCAGAACAGCTGTGCTTCAATCAGAGTCGGCATTTGTGGCTTCGTTACGTTGCCGCCGCTCAGCTGTCAGCGAGCAAACGTAAACGAAATTGAATGACAGCAGCAGCAGCTTCAAAAAAAAAAAAAAAAAAATGGCGCATGCGCACTTTCGCATTCCATATTCAAACTGGAAATAAAATGTCACATGTTTCGCATGCAGCACGATATCGACATCGGCATGAGAAATCGGAAAACATCGCATGATTCAATTTCCAATGTTCCAGAAATAGACTCCAAAGAAACACATGGACAGACGAAAATCAAAGTATAAATCAGAGTTACATATGTGTACTTCATGTGTGGTGAGATCCTTCAGCTGTAGTAGACGTAGTAGTATTACACAATGACTCTAAATATGAGCAATTCTACAGAGGTACTTCAGTTTTAGACAGGTTTAGATAATGAAATTTTTAGATTTGAGATCCAACTGCAGAATGTTGCTTGATTAATTTTTTTTAGTTGCTAAAGTTGTTTTAGAAAAATAGTTTGTTTCTAAGATAGCTCACAAAGGATCTTAAGAATTTCCAAGCGTGGAAACTCATCTCTAATAGTCTCTGAGTTCTGAGCTAAACTCAAACCAACAAAAATTGTACATATGAACAGTCCGCCTAGATGTTGATCGGCTAGATAGAAAAAAACTCCTTAGATATTGATATTGAATAGTTCAGAAGATTCCAAATGAATTATAATCATTCTGAAATATTTAAAGATTTTAATCTGAGCATTTAATCGATTACACAGCGCCGAATTTAAGCTCGTCTACTGGAAAACAAACTTTCGAAACAAACTTTTTGTAACTTTTTAAACAAATAAAATCAATGTAAGTTGGAGATACGGCGGGAATTCATTTAATAATCCAATGTATTATAAAGGGTCTTGTCATGATTTTTTGCTCTTCACTTTGAAAAATGTTCGTTATGGAACGAATTTTCGCAAGACTAGGGCTGTGTACATTATCGATAAATGAGCGGTGCCATGACTTCATAAACATAATTCGTCACATCTGTTCGCCTTTGTATTTGGGGCGCAGTTATATATAAAATTTTGGAAATGGATATCTTGAGTTGTGGCACGCACTTTTGCATCAAAGAACCGATTTAACAATGTTAAAATAATCGAACCGATAAGAGATATCGAACCGTTAAGAGATATACGCAAATAGGCGCCGATTGTGATTTAATTTACAAAAAATTTCTCTAAAAATCTTTGCGATTTATTTGGGAGAATCTGTTATGAGTAATTTTTTTTTTTTTTTTGTACAACTTCAGCTGCCTTCATAGTGTAGGGTAAAAAAATTAGATTCATATTTAATAAAACAAAAATATTCAATGTAGCGCAACGAATGAAAAGCCGATGATGACAACAACAACAACAAATAAAGGAATAAAAACCCGAATACGAATGAGCAAACTGACAGATGAGATGGCTTGGTCAACTCAACTCAAAATATTGGCGCTGCTCTTTAAGTAAATATTTCAGTGTTGAGCAAACTGTACAGCAAAAGCCGCTGAAAACTCGTAAGAAAATAGTGAAAATTCGATTTCCATTTTATCGCCAACTTTTCAATTTTAAAATTTTGAAAAAAATAAATTTAAAAAAAAAAAAAAAAAAAATAGTGACTAGAAAAATTTAAAAAAAAAAAAAAAAAAAAAAAGTGTAATGCTATAAAAATATTTCTAAATGTCATCCAAGAAAGTCAAAAACGTTGTCTTTGCTGCCTAACTAAGAGCGTTGTTGCCAAAAGAGACAGTCAAAGAGATACAAAAAAAAAAAACAATAACAACAAAAAAAAAGCAATTGCTAGCGCCAGTTTGCTGCTCTCTAATGCCACACTGCAGCAATTTATTGGGTCAGAAAGCAGTCAAAGCAAAGCAAATAGTCAAGTGAATGCGCCAAAAAGACGGCAATAAATTATTGAACGAAAAGAAAAAAAGAAATAATTAAAATTTAAACAAAAAAAAAAAAAAAAAAAAAAAATAGAAAATTAAAAAAAAAAAAAAAAAAAAACAGCCACTGCAATAATTCCATAAAAGTCCAAAACGCAAAAGTTAACGTTTTATGCTTCTCTCTTTTTTTCTGTTGTTTCTTTTTTCAATAAAATAATTAAAATTTAATTAATAATTTAAAATAACAATAACAATTTAGCACACACACATAAATAAAAATAAAAAACAATAAATATTAATTCTGTTTAAATAAATAAACAAAAAAAAAAAACAATAAAACCAAAAGTCTTTTTCAATAAATTAACTAAAAATCAATATCCGTCTAAAGTTTATTTCGGTTTCAAGTTTAAACTAAAGACAAAAAAAAAAAATATATAAAAAAAAATATTACAAAAAAAAAAAATTAAAAATAATAAATTAAAATAATTTCATTTTCAAACAAAAAAAAAAAAAAAAATAAAAATTAAAAGTGCTTCTAATTATTTTATTCAAAAACTTTAACAAAATTAAAAAAAAAAAAAAAACATTAAAAATTGCTGCTTCATTCAGTATTTTTATTAATATTATTATTATTTTTTTCATAAAAAAATAAAATTTAATATAAAGCTTAAACTAATTGAAAACAAAAACAACTACACGTGTCCATTTTGGTGTTTAGTGCTTAGAAAATATATTTAAAAAAAAAAAAAATAAAATATACATGTGCAACATAATTTTTGAGCTAATTATTGCTTTGAGATAGATTTAAAAGTTAAAATAAAAAAATTTAAAAAAAAAAAATTTTTAATTATTTATTTAAATGCTTTACGCTGCTCCATCCATAGTTTATTAAAAAAAAAAGAACTGCAATATTATATTATAAATAAATAAAATAGTAAAAAAAAAACTACTCAAATTTTCAACAAAATATTTAAATAAATAAAAAAAAAATAAAAAAATTATTCACACAGCCAGCCAAGGTAAATAAATAACTTATAAAAAAAAAAATACAAATATTTTACATTTATTTTATTTGAAAAATCGAATATTGTAACATGCGGCTTACGCCCAAATGATTTTTTTTGTTTGTTTGTTGCTTTTTTTTTTTTGGAGTGTGGGGTAGGTAATACGCTAGGCTAAAGTGAGATTGCTCAAACAGCTGCTGTTGTGCCAAAAACGTTTAGTCATATTAATACACGAATGTACAGAACAGCTGACACGAACAGCCGGTCGTGTATACCGTTATAGCAACAATTAAAACAGATGTCTGTCAAGTGCTGAAAATCAATAAAACAAAGAGAGAGAGAGAGAGAGAGAATACAATGTTAGAGAAATATTAGTAGCTCTCAAGTGTCGCAGTTACATGTCTGTCGCTTATGCAAAACAGATGTTTTTTTTTTTTTTTTTTTGAAGAGTGTTTTGCTCTTCATTTATACAAAATATTCTTATTTACTCTTGTTTTTTGTGTACACAAAAATAAGAGTATGGATACGTGTGTTATAAAAAAAAAAAGTTAATGAGATTTTTTTTTTTTTTCAAACTATATTTTATGTTTTTTTGTTTGATAAATTTTTTCAATAATGCCGGCTTTACGTCGTATTAAAAATACAGAATAAAAATACATTTTCAAGCACATTTGCCCTCTCTGAAGACCAATTAGAATGCCCTATTTAAAATTTTTTTCAAATCAGCTGCTTCAAAAAAAAAAAAAAAAAAAAAAAAAATAATACGAATTTTTATTAGAGAGAAAGAGAGAATATAGTTAAAAGCCGGTTTTAAATTAAAAAAAAAAAATTCAAATTAAAAAAAAAAAAAAACTATGGAAGTCATTGAAGCACATTTCGGTATGTTTTTAAGAACGGTGTGCTATTTTTAAGAACAAAAAAAAAAAAATCTCGATTAGAGAACGAATTGTGCTTGTATCAAGATCGATAAAAGCGGATTATGCATTTAAAATATCTGCTGCATCGCTAGTCACTCCTTTTTTATCTTTCTGGCAATTTTCAACGGATACGACTCGCCTTTCGAGACACATTTTTGTTTCGCTCGGCATATTTTGGCTCAAACGCATTAATTGAGTTCGGTACCACTTTCACGTGTTCGTTTCATTCGATTTCAAAAGCTTCATAACAGATCACAACCTGCTGTTCCACATGCATGAGCTTGCATCCTTTAGCCTTAAATTTCTTCTAATTAAAAACAAGAAAACTAAAACTTGTTGTATACTACATGCTCAGAAATGGTAAACGAATATTAATCAATTGTGTGAGAACGTTCGTTCTTATATCAAGAACATTTATTCTTAAATCAAGAACACTTGTTCTTATATCAAGAACATTTGTTCTTATATCAAGAACATTCGTTCTTATATCAAGAACATTCGTTCTTATGTCAAGAACATTCGATTTTATATCCAGAACATTTATTCTTATATCAAGAACATTTGCTCTTACATCAAAATAATCGTTCTTACATCAAGAACATTCGTTCTTATGTCAAGAAAATTCGAACTTATATCAAGAACATTCTTTCTTAAATCAAGAACCATTTATTCTTAACATGCGGACGGTAAAAAAACGCACAGAAAAAAATATAAAATAACGCGTTGAGATCAAATTTGTGAGTTTTTGTTGATCGTCTGTATGGAAAAGAGCGTTGCAACCTTTGTATAATATGATCTGAATTGGATTGATATTTTCCATAATGTCAACATTTAAAGACGATCGTTACAGAAGTTTAGGCTGCTATAAGCGACCAAAATACAGTTAAACACTCTTTTTAATATATGCACATAAAAGGTCTGTACTCATGCTCTCGAAATTTTTATTGATAGTTTTTCTTATACATACAATACATAACCTATACCAATTTATTTCATCAATGATGTCAGCGGCCGGCATGAAGCGAAGCAAAAAAGTTGTTTTCTGTGTTTTGTAACAAGCAACTTCAACGATCAAAAACGTTGCGTTGCTGCGCCTATTGCCAATTTTTCTGGCACTTCTATTCATATTTATAGTTCCTCATCTCTCAACTCCTCTCTTAAACACTTGCTTACTTGCTCCATTGCGGTCTCGACTCACAAACAGCTGTAAGTCCCAATGGAAAACTTTTGCCGATTTCCCAATCTAATGGAAATTTGCGTAATAAATTCGCGCTCATCTCATCTCATCTTGTTTCGTTTGTCAATTCCAATTGTTTCATCGGTTCGTTGGTTCATCTGTTCGGTTCGGTTTGGTTCGGTTCGGTTTGTTCCGTTCGCTGTTTCAAACTTCCAGTCCGCCGCATATGTTTTCGGTAAATTTCGTTTTATCTTCGTTAATTGTCGTCGGCTTTATATCAATTAGCCGCTTTCAATGTTGCACACAATCCTAACTTAATTCAGTACGTTTTCGAGTTTTGAACAGTTCACTTTCAATAAAAAAAAAAAAAAGTTTTAGAAAAATAACAACGGCAAAAAGAGATATTAAATCAAAGACAAAAAGGAGAAGAGCGAAAAAATTAAATAAAACGAGTTTCAAGAACCTTAAAATATATTGAAAGCAACAGTTTTGTGTAGGTCTACTAAAAGAAGAAGAAGAAGAACGGTCAAAATAAAACTAAAATAAAAAAAAAAAAATAAATAAAAAAGAGTTTAAAAAGAAAAAATAAAATATAAACTAACTCATAACGTTGAATAGAGATTTTTAAAGAATTTCAAATGTTTATTCTTTACATTTTTCGAAATTAAAACTTTTAGATTTCTTGGCTGATATGGCAAAGTTTTTTTTTACATAATTCTGAGGCATTTTAAGAAGAAACATCTTACTTATGAGTCTCTTAAATTTCTACTCCATATTTTTTACTCAAATTTTTGACTTTCAGTTTAATAGATGCAGAAAAAATAGTACAAAATATATTTTTTATTGCCTAGCATGTCGATAAAATGATGCTTCTTACAACCAAAACCACTCAACCATCAAATTCAAGATCGACCGAAAGTATCTGTAATAATTAGAAAGAGAAATGTCTGTTGAAGTTGTTTTCATGGGAGTGTTTTCGCGTCTTTAGCTTTATTTGGAGTTTTAGTTAAGTTCAGACCCGGAACCGGCAGACATACATTAATACAAACCAATCCATAGCAATAAATCCATTTTTCATATACCTTCAGGGGTATCACATAAAATCTCCTTGGCTTGGTTTTAAATCTTTTATGTTTTTGAATTGAGAATTGTTAAAAGAAAAGTGATTTCCAAAATTCTTTGGAGCAGCTAAAAGATGCCTGAGACTACGTCGCCAAGTCAGTAACTTTCTAAAGAAGCTTTTGAAGCTTTTTGCTTCCTGCTTCTAACTATTTTCTACAACGCTGCTTTTTTTTTTTTTTCCGAGCTGTATTGGTTATACCTATCAGTGAACTATCAGAATACTTATCAGTAATCTGGAATTCTCTCCATTGGAATTGCAACTGGTAGTGGCTTTGGGTACATTTTTTTGTGATATTCTGCAATCGTGTTATCTACACTTGTTATCCACCTTCTTCACGTTCTCTCAAAGTCAGTGCATTCAATCTTCTCCAGACTGCATCGTAATGTCCTTAAAGAGATCGGCAAATTAGTCGGTCCATTTAAAGGCAGATCGATAATTTCATTTGCTAGGCTGTTTCCCATCTCGTTACCGTCTATTCCGCGTATGGAACATATAATACAGCTCGCCTGGGTTTTTTTAGATAATTTCGAAGCAGATGATACACGGTAGGAATTATCAAACATTAAATTCTAAGAGCACCACATCGAAGCCTACGTGACCAGTCTACAATATTCTGCGAACAGCTAAGTTTTTGCGTCACTGTAGACAGGTTTTATTCATATTGATAGGAGTACAAACGGTATACTGTCCCATTGGAAAGCACACCGATCGACTAGTTTTTGATTGCAATGACTTTTGCAGAAGCTACATTAACGAAGAGAAGGTTGGAAGTATTTTTGAACACCTGCTCTATCACTGTCCAGCCCTTGGAAGATTAAGACTTGCCCTCTCTAGACAATCTGGCGTAAATTTCATCAGTCAAGATTGGTTCACCAACAAGTTTCGTTAGAAGATCCAACTTATTCGAGTAGAGTATTACATATAGAAATTAATTTGCATCACAAGCATTGGCCTACAGCTCAACATTAACTATTTCGGAGATCACAACTGGAATTCTGAGAACATTCTAAATGTTCTGAGCATCAGACTATTTGACGAAGTTTTCTTTCTTGACGATGTAGCCTCCAAATAGCAAAAATTCAGTTTTCAACGTACCGAACCGGTATCCATTGACATTGATGCTTCTTTATTTTTTAAAAGAAATTTTTTTTTTTTTGTTATATACCCTTTTCAAGTAGATTTAGATCTTTTTAGGTGTTTTTGCAGCATCTGCGAATCAGATTCAGATTTCGTAGGCACACCAATAACCTTTAAACGCAATTTGCAAACTGAAAGCGGTTGATTGATCATAGAAATACTTTTAAGGACCATTTTCGAAAATTACCGATACGCCGACTATTTTTATGTTATTCACAAAATTATATCAATTGGAAAAACCTTATAAAGCGGTTAAAAAAAAAGAAATACTAATAAAGTTATTTTTGAAACATATTTACATGTAAGCCACAATTTCCTTTGATCTGTTGCCAATCAAAATTAATAGCGGTAAATATGAAACGAACAAAATATGAAACAAAACAAAACAGAACAGAACAGCAACATGAAGAGCAAAACAATAAAATTTAGAACGAGAATGAAGTATTGAAAACGAAATGAAACCGAAACGAACTGAAACGAAACCGAAACGAAACAAATGTTTCGGCAGAAAATCAACGAATGGCAAAAAGACCTGCGAACGATTTTCAATTTTGAACTGGAATGAAATACGAACGAACAAACGAACGAACGAACGACGAACATTTGAATAGCGGCGATTTAATGATACAAATGGCAATACAAAATCGATCAAGGGGTGCGGGTGGGTGTGTTTCAACATAAGCCAAGCAGCTGTACGGCTAACTAAAAAATTGTCAACTCATGCAATACGCCGCTCTTTATTTTATTTTTATATTCTTTTATTTCTTTCCGTTTTCCTTTCCTTTCCTTTCATTTTCTTTTAATTTTCTTTTGAACTTCCTACATTGGCCAACTGCCATTGTGCAGCCGCTAAAATGTATGGAAAAAAAGTCTAAAAGCTTTAAATGCCAAATTGGAATAGCTGCTGGAATATATAAAAATTCATATTGGAAAGCAGGCATGTCGACGCCATTATTGCCGAAGACGACTGCAGCTGGCAAACAGACTGACGGACAGACAGACAGACAGAAAGGCAGGCAGGCAGGCTGTCCGGCACACGCAGTCAGGTTATGTTTGTCAAACAAAAAAATTCACAACGTTTCATTTCGATGACGATTATTTTTTTTGTTTTTCTTTATTCGGCAAGGATATAGCGCGAGGTGTATGGCAATAAATTTTTATTATTGTTGTTGTTATTATTATTTTCATTATTTTTGTTGTTGTTGTTGTTGCTATTGCAGCTGAAATACATCGGCAACAAAATTTTACCGACTTGCGTGCGCCTTCGTCGTCAAACGTCGTAAACGTCGGCATTTCACTTCATTCGACTTGATTCGATTCGATTCGCGCATTGTGCTGCCACGACTTGACTTGACTTGACTCAACTCGACTCGAGTTGCCATTGAAGCAGTCAGTCTTCGTCGAGCTTTTACAACGTTTGCAACTAAACAGCAACACACAAGCAGCAATAGCAGCAGCAGCAGCATAAATAACAGCAGCAGCAGCAACATCAGGCAACTTTAAAAGCAAGAAAATTTTTATAAAAAAAAATATATTTAATTTAATTTTTTTTTTTGTTAATAATTTATTGCGCGTAAAATTTAAAAACAATTAAATTTTTTTTTCTGGTGCAACAAAAAATCAAATCTATAAAATCGCAATTTAAAATATAATTTCCAATAAGAATGCCGCCGCATTTTGTTGCAGCAAAGCAAAGTGTTACTTAATTTTTTTCTTGTTGAATTTTTTTGTTGTTTTTTTTTTTTTTTTTTTTTTTTTGAGTATAATGTGGCGCCGCAGTGTCCTTTTTAAGGCTGCCAACAATGCGTTATACTTCCGTTGTGTGTCTGTGTATGCGTGACATTCTATACAATGTTTAAGTGTGTGTGTATGTGTGTGTGTGTGTGTGTGTGTGACCTATTGATTCCACAACTTCCTTTTTGTTTGCTATCTTTATTTTTTTTTTTATTTTTTGTCTGCTTGCCAACACCGTTTTATCCTTTTTTTTTTTTTTTTGAAGTCGTGCGGCTTTATTTCAGTTGCCTTTGGTCGCTCAACCTGTACGGAACAAGTGAAGTATTTTATGAAATTCAATTGTGCAAATTTGTGATTTATTTATAAATTTTTTTTTTTATTTGAATAAAGTGATTTTTTTTTTTTTTTTGAAGTTGGTGTAACATAAAAATGCTAAAAATACTTCAAAGATATAAATAAAAATATTAAAAAAAAAAATTCATAAAAAAATTAAAAGAATTTGTATAATTTTTATTAAAATTTATTAAAATATCTGAATAAAAAATGATATAAGGGAACTTCAATGAACTAAGCAGTCAGTCAATGCATTTATCACCATATAATAAAAAACAATAATAATAATCAATTTCTTAATTTTATTTAGTTTTAAAATAATTTAAAATCAGATGGAGCACTGCGAATAGGTTCGACTATAAGATACAATCTATATAGTCTATAAAGTAGTGTGCTGTCAAAAAGGTTTAACAAATTTGAGAAATTTTTGGTTATAGTGAGTCTTTGCTAAACAAATCTTTAGCTACATGAAATGACTTGAAAAATGCTTTCATTATAGTTAAAAAAATATACAAGGGGGTGTGTCACACAAAATACTGTTTTGTTTGCTTTAAAATCTCTTCTAAAATTCAATGAAATAATGAATATAATTCACAATTAGTTTAAACTATATTAATAGCAATAATAAAAGTTTAGTGTAATTTTTATTTATTTTTTAAATAATTTTTGAACTAATTGTGAATTATATTGATAATTTCATTGAGTTTTTGAAGAGATTTCAAAAGCAAACAAAAGTGATTTTTTGTGCCAATAAAAACTTGAAAATAGGCTTTAAATATGTATGGAGGCTATATCTAAAAGTCGATGGTTCAGTTGTTTGATGGGAATTAAAATGTTACATATTTGGTTTTACATATAAAGACATACATATACAGTTTTTGCTTAAAACATCAAAAATATTTTCAAAACTGTTTGACTTAGAAAAAATTTAATTTCATTTTTGAATTCGAAATGAAATGTTAGATTAGAAATGGCTGTTCAATTCATAAGAACGGAAAGGCTATAGGCTGAATCTTTTCGTATTTTGGACTCTAAATGAAAAAGTGTTTTATACAAAATATTCCACCACTTTGAATTGGTTTGGAAGTTCTTTTGGTATAATTTTTGTTCAAATTAAGTCAGACCAAATTTGGAGTTTCTGGCGGTTTCGGTAAAAAAAAAATTGCACGAAAATTTGTGCTAAATTTGCTCCTTAAAATATAAATGAAAAATTAAATTTATACAAGTGAACTTCAGAGAATTTTAGGCTTCGAGATTATCAATGGTTTTATACGGCAGATAAAAATACAGACTTTAAGATAAACAAATGGAAAATGCGAAAAAAAATAACAAAATGGAGCAAAACATGGAGCATTTCTTTTATATGCAAAAATCTTAAAGTAGAATTTGAATAATTTACACAAAAATCTTTTAAACTTTAAATTGACACAACAAACTGTGCATTTGGCTAATAGCCAGTTCCAGTTTTAAAGTTTTGACATTAATTACGCCTACAGAAACTGATACACAGCGACATGTGGATTTGGAACATTTGCCAAATGCCGGTTCCAAAGAGTCTACGCACTGAAAACTAAAAGACTAACTGCCTCAAAAAAAAAAAAAAATAACTTAACTGAACAAAATGCTACTACAATTTAGCACAATAATATCGAAAGCAAAATTAAATAAAATTATATTAAAAATAATATTAGGCTCCTAGGCACTAGGGGCGTGGCTAGTCATATAGTCTCAGAAGTACGGACAGATGACAGAAGACAGTAGTAAAGAAGGGCGTGGTTATTTATAATGTTTCGATGCTGAACTTTATGAAGTGTTAAAAGCTTTCTTTTTTTTATGATTCAGTTACACATATGGAAACTCTAGATAAAATATGAAACTCTAAAAATAGAAATAATTCAATAATTGTTCAGAATAAAAAAAAAAAAAAAAATTAAATATTCATTTTGCATTTTAAACTCAAAACTAAATGAAAATTATTTTTATTTATGAAATTGTTTTTTCAAGAAAAAATAGTAGCATAGGGTGACGTCGCCAGAATTTGTGGTGTTTATGGTGTTTTTTTTTTTTTTTTGGTGGTGGTCTCCAGTTGTAGTGAAGAAAATTTGCAAAAAAAAAAAAAAAAAAGCAAAAAATAAATGAAACACTCATCGTCTCCGCAGTCAATGTCGAGCCTTATGGAAATATTTACATGCACGGCACATGAGATGTGTTGGGATGGGATGGGATGAAAGGCAAAGGTGCAGCAAAAACTATTTTTGGTAGCGGGAGACAAATGCTTTTGTGAAAATTGAGAAAGGGCAAAAATATTTCCAGTCAATTTAATTTTTTTTTTTGAAATAAAGTTGAAACAAACAACAATTTGCTTCTTTTCTTTTTGCTTTAGTAAAATGAAACAAACTGAATTGTGAGTCATGTGGACGACAGACATGCAGTGCAGTGCAGGGTGTAAATGATGACGGCGACGACGTCATCGCTACAGACACACACACACACTGCACATTTATAAGATATGAAATGAAAGTTTAAAGAGAAGAAAAAGAGGAAATGAATTTGAAACATATACAAAATTTTTTTGTAAATTTTTTTTTTGAGTAATGTTGTTGCTTTGGAGTTTTCTCTATGAAGAATTGTGGATGTTTCTGCGAAACTTTACCATGAAGCATGCTGGAATCAGACATGTTCCTAGGTCTGTTGGCGTTTTCATCTTTTATTTTATAAAAAGTCAATATAGAGATTTTCCAGAGCTGGTATTGAATACTTTAATCGCTCTTTTAGCCAAGATTTTCGACACATTATCTGCTTTGGCAGCATATTTTGTTCTAAAAAAATAGTCTGTTTCCAAACTCGTCCTCCAAACTGTTTTATCACTCATGCTTTTGAACCTTAAATCGCCGGTCTTTCGTTAAATTTTGCTCGGCCTCTGTTATGCATAAATTATATATTTTTTTTGAAGAGATATTTTCGAATAAGTCCTTGATTACTAAATTTATACATATTTATCGCTGTGTAAATGTGACATATACAACAACAACAACAAATTAAACCAATTGCAACAAAACCAACAAAACAAGAAACACAAAACACACACATTACGTGTTGTACTTTATGACCCAAGAGTGTAGACAGAATATTTAAAGTTGGCAGCAACAGAAAAGCCGCAACAAATAATAAAAAAAAAAATAAACATAAAAAAAAAAAAAATCCATATTGGCTCAAGTTACAACTATTCTGTTCCTTGTTTTTCTCTCTCTCTCCCTCTGCTTCTATCTCTCTCGCTCACTCTTTCTCCTTGAACTCCTATTCCTTGTTTCTTAGAGTTTGTTTTTAATAGTCATCGTTGCTCATGGTGATGACTGAATAACTATGCCTGTGTGTTGTATGTGGTGTGTGTGTGTATATTTTTTTTTTATTTTATTAACGTCGCTCATACTAACTATCCAACATAGTAAATAGTCCTTCGCTTTTAAGGCTTTTTATGGTATTTTTCGTGGTGTTGATGACGTCATACACAAACACTTTATTACACTATTTTTGGGGTGCAGCAAACAGCGTTAAGCCGCAACTTATAGTCGGCATAACAAAGATACTCGTTTTAAAATCCATAAATATAAACAAATAAAAAAATAAAAAAAAAACATACTCGTACACACACACACACACATGCAGCGTTCTATTTTTGCAAAATTGTTTCTATACAAAAGTTTTCTTTAATTACAAAAAAAAAAAAAAAAAAACTATTCATATATATATTTTTTTTATAAAACACTGGCGTCATCTATAAAACTTGCTTACAGCCAAAAATGGTCTGGGTTTTCATAGAGCTATACCCATATATTTTGTGCCAAAGATACCAAAAATGGTCACGAGAAGTTTTTCTTAAGATTCGTTGTTCAAAAAATCTCGGATCTTGCAATCCAAAAGCGATTTCATGGTGTCACACAAATCTCTTTGGTATGATTTCAAATCGCACATGTTTTAGCTAGAGATTCGGTAGAGTTATAAAAAAAAAAAAAAATAATAATAATAATAATGGTAACATAACAGCTGGCTTAGTTTAATATAAAAGCGCCGCTTCGAGTTGGGATTGGTCAGAGGGTTGCTTCGCTGTAACATAAAAGAAACTATCACAGCAAAAATTGTTATAATGCTCAGAGTCCAGATGGCAGTCATTGAAGTGTTTGGAATACATTTCTTTTATTTAATTTTAAAAATAATATTTTTATTAATATTAATAATTTTAATAAACCTATTTTTTTTTGTTTACTTAACAGTTTCTACGATTAAAAAAAAAAAAAAAAAACAAAAGAAGCCAATAAAAATTGTATAAACTAAATAAAAAAAAAAGTGCAGTTATAAAAAACAAAAGAATATAAAAAAAAAAAAAAATTGAAGCAAAAACAAAAGACAAAAATATTAAAAATAAAAAATAAATAAATAAATATATTTACTTAAAAAAAAAATTAAATAAATAAAAAAAAAAAAAATAGTCCAAATATTAAAGCAAATATAATAAATTTTATTAATCAAATAAGAAGAAAAAATAAATATTTAAAAGCGTCAAAAACTCATAGACACGCCAATTAAAAAAAAAATAAAATAATAAATTATAAATAAAAAAATATAAGAAACACAGACACACAAAATATAATCCAACAAACACAAATATATACACTGAAAAAAAAATCAAATAAAGCTTAATTGTGCACGAGTAAAAAAAAAAAAAAACAAAATCGATTTCTTCAAAATTAAAAAAAAAAAAAAACATTTTAAAACTGAAAAACAAATTAAAACTTAAATAAGTCCACAAAAAAAAAAAAAAAAAAAGATTCGAACTCTTTCTAGCTGCGTGCAACAAAAACAAATTTGTAGCACAGCATAATCGATCCAACAGATGCAGCAGTAAATAAAAACAACAACAACAACAATAAAAAAAACAGCTTCAACATTACAAGAAGCGCCACAAAGAATAATAATAAAAAAAAATAATAATAAATAAATACAAAAAAAAAAATCTGAAAAAAAAACTTGCATGCAACCAAAACGCTGCGCAGTTTGAAGTTGAGTCAGAAGCAAAGCAGAAGTTGCAACAAAAAACAGCAGCAGCAGCGCCAGCGACTTATTTCGCTTCTAGTTGCCACGCAAAGCAGTTCGGATCGATCGATTGCGAGATTAGTGCGCAAAAAGAAAAAAAAAAAAAAAAAATTATAAATTTTAATTTTTCTCAGTGTTTTGCAAATACCGAATTTTTTTTTTTTTTGAAAACATTTTTTTTTTGTGTGTGTGTGTTACCAGCCCAAAGAAATAAAAAAGAAAAGACTGAAAGAAAAGTGATTTGAAAATTTCCAAGAAATTAAAAAAAACAAAAAAATTAAAACCGTTAGAAGCAGTGTGTGCAAAAGTCAGTGAGACAGACAGAGAGAGAGATAGACCGATAGTGATAGAGCTAGAGTAAATCAAAACGTGTGCAGGACAACAGGAAGGTTCCTTAAAAAAAAAAAAAAAATTATTAAAAAAAAAAAAAAAAAACTTTTGTGAATCAATTTTTTTTTTCGCAGCATAAGAAAAATAGTTTTTTTTTTTTTTAAAAGAAAATATTTTTTTTGTGGTTTGTTAAGAAACGCTGCCAAAGAGTTTGACAAAGAAAAAAATTGTAAAAGAATAAATCGCTAAAAATTGAACAGCAAACTGTGATGGGCGATCAGGCGAAGACTGCAACAACAACAACAACAACTGATGCAACAACTGTAATGGCGGCCAATGGTGGAAATGGTGGAAATGGCAATGGCGGAGCAGCTCAACTTAATGGCGGCGGCGGCGGCGCCACTGCTGCTGCTGTTACTAATGGAGCCAATGGTGGCACCGTTGAAACTGTTGATGCTGGTGGTACGCTAAATGGCGCTGCAACTACAACTGCAACTCATGTAGCCGAGCAACATGATGATGCTGCTGCTAACGCTGATGATGATCCTGGCGCTAGCAATGCTGCTGCCGTCGAATTTGGTAATGATGGCGCCGTTGGTATTGGTTCTGGTTGCGGTCCAATTGATGATGCTGCAACAGATGCTGGCGCTAGTTCATTACCGCCATCCGAAATTGGTGGACGTCCACCATTGGATACCGCCTGTTCGGATGGTGGCGGGCCATCGAGTTTGGGTGGCATGGGCGGCATGGTTGGACCGCCTAGTCCATTGACCGGCTGTTATTTACTCATTGTGCTGGGTGAGCCACATTCGGAGGAGCACAAGGACAATATACTGCAACATCTATTAAAGGGTAAGTAATTTAAAAATATATTTTCCAATATTATATTAAAATAAACTTCCGGAAAATTTATACCAAGTATTAATACGAAAAAAAAAAAAAAACAAAAAAAAAAAATATTGCTACCATATTACGCCTGCAACATGTGAGCCAATAATTCGAGTTTAACCCGGCCGATTTTAGGTTTTCATGGTTCATAAATAAACGTTTTTGAAGGTGTTCTAAGACTTTAAGTCGTCATTTTTGTCATTTTTGATCCGAGATGCAACAAAAATTAAAAAAAAAAAACCTTCTGAGTATTTTTTATCAGTGCTGCAAAACAGGTTTGAACTGAACCGGTTTTTGAACCAAACCGATTACGATTCCTTGAATTATTAAAAACACTTTCAACTAAATCTTGTGACTTTTGTTAAGAAAAGAGTTCATTTGTGTTCTTCCTGATACGATTTATGCTAAAAGTTTTCTTTGATTTTTTCACAGTGATTTGAAAATCACAATCACAATGTCACACTGCGACTGATAGTAGTGATTTGCGATTTTCTTGTTTCTCAGTGAACATGTTCAGTTAACGGCGATTTTGTGTATGGCTCTCTCGCAAGCAGTGAAGCTTTTTTAGTTATCGCTGATTGTTTTGTTTTTCTTGCGAATTGTGATTTTATCACTGTTTGCAGTCACTGTGATTTAAACACTGCGACTTAAAAATCACTCTTTTTGTTAATTAAACAAAATGTATCTATCAATGTTTTTATTCTAATCATAGCTTATGCCATGACAATGCTGTGCTGCCACAATTGTTCCAATTTGATTGAAAATTAATATTACTGCAAATGATTCAAGTGAAAATGACCAATAACAAATCAGAAATAATTATGGTCCAAAAAAAAAAAAAACAAAACATAAAAAGATTGTTACTTTGGTTAAGCCAAATTTTTCATACACTACACAAATTGTGCCTGCAGAAAAAATTGAAATTCGAAGAAATAGCAAAATAGATACAAAGTATCTAAAGATGAAAATGTATCTGAACGGAATTATCTTGTAAAGCTTTTCAAGAAAATAAATGCATAAGTATCTTTGATATCTGCGCAAAATAAAAATAGAAACTTAGGAAACAGTTTAGGTTTTGACATATTTCAAAATAGCTCAAAAAATTTGTGTATTTTCTTTAATTTGTGTAGCGTACAAAAATATGAATGGCAACTTAACTAATAAGCAGAATGCTAGTCTGATTGTCTAGCTAAATAACTAACTAACTGAGTAACTGAGTAACTGATTAACTGACTGGCCTAGTGAGATAGTTTGTCTACTGCATAAGAAGTGAAGCAGTCTCGTAAATTGTTGTTGTTGTTGTGTGCTGCGTTTTTTTTTTTTCAGTTAAATAAAGACACGCGACGCAAGTTATTGAAGCGTTAAAATTTCAAATTCTTACAAAGCGAATGACTTGATAAATGGATGCTTCGATAGATAAATACAAAAAAAAAAAACAAAAGATATTTGAAATGACGCTTTTTGGTTAAATCTGTAAGATATTTCTTTTCTTATACTGCTTTTTTTTTGTTTGTTTGCTAATTATTTGCATTTTTAGACTCAATGAAAAATGTTACTTTGAATATTTATTTGCATATTAATTTTTTTTTTTTATGTAAAATAGAAAATCATTCAATTGGGTTTTTCTTGCTTAAATTGTTTTAAAGAAATTATTTTAGATACAATTTTTCTATATTTATTCCGAACGAATTAAAAAAAAAAAAAAACAATTTAAGCATTTGCAAAACTTTCGCCAACTGCGAGCCAAACAAAAATAGTTTTTTTTTTTTGAATAATTAGAAAAGTAACATAAAAACGTAAAATATTTAAATTTTTTTGGAGTTATTTGAAAATTAATAATGTTTTTATTTCAAACCAATTCAATTCAACTTATGACTTTGGACATAAAAGTTCGTAATTTCATGAACTCGAAAAATAACACCTTTCAAAAGACTACTTAAAAGATTTCACCATGAGAAGAAAAACGCTCTTCTTAAAAAAAAAAAATGAGCATGTATGTTCATATAGTATCTTGTATTAAGCACAATGTGCTTGTTTTTAGAACAAACGTGCTTAACACAAGTTTTAAAAGTTTTAATTGCAAAATGGGAGAGTAGAGTAGTAAAAAGCGTGATCTACGCTCTCTCGTCGGTGCATTTATTTTGTTTTTTTTTGTTGTTGTCTCTCCATTTGTTAAGAATAAATGGTTCTTGATATAAGAGCGAATGTTCTTGAGCAGTGGTGAAAAATTTCAACCAAAACAGATTTCAAGGTGTCACACAAATCTTTCTGTAATTGACAGCAGATTTACAAGTGATTTCCATGAGAACACTGTACAAAAATTTTGAGCCTAGCATTCCAGATTTCGCAATTGACAATTCATATCAAAATGTAAAAGCATTAAAAGGCGACAAATAGCCACCAAGTAAAATTTACACTTAAAATTAATTGAGTGAATTTGAGCGCACTTTCGAATGATTTAATGTCGAATGTGGCTTGTGTATGCATTTGAAATTAATCACACTAAACCAAAAGAGTGTTTTTATTTCAAACTCACTTGAAGCAAAATAGAAAACTACAAAAGAAAGAATAAATAAATACAGACAGCAACAACAACAAATAATATGCTTCATCATACACGCAAAAAGCGTAAATTGTGTATTGAATCACAAGTATAGTGAGTACACAGTAAATACAATTGAATATATTCGCAGTACATTGAGTACACTGAGTATCACAGTAGTCATAGTAGTGGCATAATAGCTAATTCGACTGCGCAAATAATAAAAAAGATTACTAGGCTTAACAAAACTGTTCTGCTGTCCATAAAGAATCAATTTATCGATGAGTTCATAAAATATGCAATTTTTGTTTGTTTTTTTTTATTTGTTTATTCGTGCTGCAACCAAAATATAAAAAAAAATATATTAAATAAATAAAATAAAAACAATGAATGTGTACACAAAAGACAATCGTTTTAGTTGGCTAAAGTGTGTTGTCAGTTTTAATTGCTTTGAAGTATGCTCTGCGCATATTTTTTGCATAAAAATCAATTTGCAAATAAAATAAATGCAAACAGACATTTAAATAAATAAAAGCAAAACAATTAAACAAATAATGAACGATTTTATCAACGGAAATTGAAAAAAAATAAATAAATAAAAAGTAAAACAAAACAACTTAAAAAATTATTTTACTATAAAATTAAGCATTGAAAATTCTCGCATTGAAATGCGTTTATGGTAAAATCGTTTCGGTTTATCTTGTCAAACAATCTTTTCGAGACACTTTCAAGCGCGCTGCTGCTGCCGCTGCATAACTGGCATAACTTGTGGCAGACAAAGGTTGCGGCAAAAAAAAAAATAATATTGCCTGTTAGACTGTCAGACTGTCTGTCTGTCTGTTTGCCATTCCATCACTCATATTTGCCCAACAGCTTATGTCATAATGCTATTCGCTGCTTCTCCGCGTCTGCGTTTTTGCGTCTTTCACTTAACTTCCGGCATGCTAAAACAACAACAACAACAATAACAACAACTTGCTTACGTTTAGTATAGCGCATAAATCAAATATTTGCTAATCAGTTGCAAAGCACATTATTTTCAGACGCTACTTTTCTGCCAACCTTTTTTTTTTTTGCCTTTAATAATTTCTCGTCGCTCTGACTTCCGTTTCCGCTTACTGCAGCATATTTTGTTGCATACTTACAAGCGTCAAGCTTTTATAAATAGTTAAATTGAAAAAAAAAGAAATCAAGAGTAAATATAATGCAATTGCTTGTTTATTATTTTCTGTTCTTTTTTTTTTTGTCAAACTAAAATTAATTTTTTATTATATCACATCCGGCATATACAGCCAAATTGCTTTTGTAGTACAACTTGTGCAACTTTTTTTTAAATTTTTTTTTTTTATAATTAAAATGTCATTAAAATGTATATTTAAACAATAAACAATATAATCGATTATATGTGTGTTTGTGTAACAGATACGCTATATATGACTTAAATATACGCTACTATAAAATGTATCTAACGGATACATCTAAACTGTTTTACAGAAGCACATTGTTTCACTAACCAGAAAAAGGAAAAAAAAAAAAAACTGCCACATTCTGCCATTTTACATAAATTTATGAAGCCATTTTATCCTGCGGCTGTGTAGCGTATTAAAAACAAACCACAAGCCTGATAAATGAAATTGTTTGAAAAAAATGTTTGTGCTTTTTTTTTTTTTTGTTTGGTTCAAAGAATTAAAATTAAATTAGTCGTTTCATAATCAAAGTCTATTAAAATTGAAAACAGATACCAAAGTATAATGGCGTAGCTAATTACTTGGATAATTGCAGTTTTAATTGAATTTATTTGTTTTTCGCTTCCATTTTTTGAAGTATTTCAATACTTTACCTTGTTTTTAACGTTTCTGATTTCGAATATGTTTAAACTTTCTTTTACTAAGCTAGAAACTTTGGCTCATTCGGTTTTAAACCGAATTACTATCTTCATTTGGCATTTTTCCATTTGAGCCTGTGCCGCTTCGGATTCAAAGGGTAACACAGCTAGTTTATTTCCTTGACATGAATCAAGACTTTACAAAACTGTTGAACCCATTGGAGTGTTGACAAAAATAGTAATTTTTGAGTAGCAGTGTAATTAGCGACTGCGATTTGAAAATCACAGTGACTGCAAACAGTGATAAAATCACAGTTCGCACAAAAAACTCCGCCTGAATACCGATTTGCTGGACTAAAAATTCATTAAAAAGTTGGGAAAATAGTAAAATCTTTTTAAGGGATCAGCAGAAAAATAAACTTTACGAAAAAGCTCTTCTGGCACCGCTTTTTCGCTTAGTGGTACTGAATCAAGAATTTTGTTCATCTGTTCATGAACTATAGTGTCTATATAGTACAGTATTTGTATAAAAGGTGAAACTACATGTTTTATATTCGTGTTTCCGCTTATCTGTCTGTCCGTCCGTCCGTTCGCCCGCCTCACTTTTATATCATTTTATGTAAAAGCTTCGGTAATACCAAAATTTCTTTTGTTTTTTTTTTTTTTTTTTTTTTTTGGCTTTTTAATTGACTTAAAATAAATCGATAACGCTTAATCGTCGCATTCTCGCGCTTCAAGGTTAATTCTGTCATTTATCGAAACACCTTCCCTTCTTCTATATATTTTCATACATTGTTGTCAGTCTGTCCACTTGCACGCAGTACAACAGTGGCCAAGTGAAAAAAAAAAATAAAAAAAAATACTACGAAATCGATAAAAAAATAACAAGCCAAAGTGCGTGAATGTGTGTACATCGATAATCCATTTCGGATTTTTATTTTTAGAGCGGGCAAAGACGAAAAATACAAAAAAAAAAGTCTATTTATTTTCTTTTAGCTTAAACGTAGAATCGAGCGCAGACACCAATTGCGTGTAAAGTATTTTTGTTTTTTTTTTCTTTCCAATAAAAACCTTATTAAAACAAATAATAAGCAGAATAATAATAAGAATAATGAGATCATAATAAATGGACATGACCAAATTACACGCAAGACACTAAAACCAAAAAAAATAATAAATAAATTAATCAAATATAAGCGTGAGTAAAAAAAACAGGTGGCATTTTTTTTTTGGTAGACAAAAACTTAACTGACAGACGGACTGACTGATTAATTTGAATGAATTGCTTCATATTGTCTACATTGAGTACTCACTCAATTATATTTTTATGTTCTGGAATAAAGCGTTTAATGAGTTCCCATTACATGCTTCAAAAATTTGTTGCAACTACTCACACTAGAAGTGGCAAATAATCGATAGTCGACGCTATCGATAGTTTTAAATATATCAATAGTCTATGATAGTCCTATCCACCAAGTAAATTGTATATATACAATGTATGTCAGTGATATCGATAGATGAATATCGATATTCAACTATCGATAGTTTGCCACCTCTAACTCACACTGAACTTCGAAGCGATCACGCCCATTTTCAAGTTTAAATACTTATTTTATTTTATCTTTTATTTCAATTTTTGGTTTATTTTTAATTTCTCTATTTTTATACCCTGTATCCAAAGGGTGCAAGGGTATATTAAGTTTGTGCGAATGTATGTAACAGACAGAAGGAGGCTAGATAGACCCTATAAAGTATATATATTCTTCATCAGCATTAGAAGGGAACTCGAATTAGCTATGTCTGTCCGTCCGTCCATCCGTCTGTCTGTCTGTCCTGCTGTCTGCCGTATGAGAGAGATTATCTCGGAGACTGTAAGAGATAGGACCACCATATTTAAAACTTAGACTCTCCTAGGCCGTCAAGTGTTCACTTGCAAACTGTTTTTCTCTAGACCCATTTTAAAGGGGTACCCCTCATACAAATGTACTCCAAAATTTTGAGTTTTTGCATAAAAACGTCATTGTTTTTTATTCTAGGAAGTTCAAATTTAGTATAAATTATGTCTATGATAGTCCCAATAAAATAGACCAATATGGGTAGGACCACCCATGTTTTAGGTATAGCCCCCAAACAAATCTACCCCTACATTTTGTGCTTTTTACACAAAAACGTCATTGTTTCTCATTCTAGGAAGTGTAAGTTTGGTATAAATTATGCCTATGATAGTCCCAATGAAATAACATCCGAAGAAGATTAATTAAATTATTTAAATCAGGGAAACAAAGATCGCACTGTTGGTGAAACCAATATGAATCAGCGTTCAAAAAATAGATCAATAAACTTAAAATAAATAATCTTATAATTGTCACAACACTTTTAAGCATAACAATATAGTTTTTTAAAAATCCTATATCGACTTAAATGTTTTTAATGCTTAAAATGTTTGTGAATTATAAGATTATTTATTCTTTTTTAAAATGAATATCCAAAATTATTCCAATACCAAAAAATTGGTTTTCTAAATTTAAAAAATAAACATAACAATGCTACCTTTTCACATGCCGGAAGCGCTTCAGTATTCAACAATTAGTGTTTCATGGTACTGAGAGATAATGAGAGATGATGGATAGCAGTACTCCTTCGAACCAAAAACGTCTGATCTGCAATTGCGCAATATTTGTGTATGTAGACAATTTTTATACCCGCCTAAAAAATAAGAGTAGCACCTTGATTCTAACATACAAATTGCCTAGGACCATAAAAAGTTTGAGTTTAAAATTTCAGGTCAATATCTCAAAATCATTCTGAGTAAAACGGATCGCAACAGACAGACAAAAACAGATTTTTCAATTTTTTAAATTTTTAATGGAGAAAATTTTGAAAAACATGGAAAACATTTCCATAAAATATTTGTATAACTTAAAATTGAAAGGAGCTAATAATTTAAGTTTTTCATATGAAATGTAGCCGAGCTTTTAAATAATATTTCTCTCGAATGTTACAGCTATCTGCGTAACTCTTCAAGATTTTTATTGTGTTTTCAGTTTATAAAGAAAAAAAAAAAATTAAGAATAAATTAAATTAGCCTTTTTGTCTCTCTCAGACATAACATATATGAAATAGGATATGATGCGCACCTCTTGTTAATTGCGCTAATAGAATTTAAATTGAAATTGCATGCCTCGCAATCTAATTAAAACGCTACATCCCATGCTGCTATCTTATTTGCATTTATATGTGTATACTCTGTCCGACCGACCGACCGACTGACCGACCGACTGACTGACTAACTGACTGCTTGACACTGTAACTTAACTTATGGCTGGCAGCATGTAATACAATACCAATTGGGCACGCGCGCGCTCTTTACTATAGAAGAAAAATGTAAAGGAAATTGTAAGCAGTTAAAGTGTAGCAGTAAAGCATAATTTTGCATTAAAAGCAATTAATTTACCATAAAAGCATTTCTAATGATGCCAATTTTGTGTTCCTTTCTTTGTTTCCTTGTTTGTTTATTTGTTTGTTTGTACAAGTTTTGTATTTTCGCAGCTACGGAAACGGAAATGCTTTTCGCTTAGACTTTTGTTTTAATTTCTCATTCAGCATAGTTTGAGTTAGTCAAATATTTGTAAATGTTTAATTGATTTTACCTAAAAGTATTCACTCTTGCAGATTATTATTAAAATTGGAACATGTTTACTGCGAACTCAATGAAATATTGTAGTCCCTTCTGATAAGATGATTGTTATGAATAATAGAATCATTTTCCGATAATTATTCCTTTTTCTATGCTACGGCCTCGCATTCGCTGACTATATGCGTTGACGTCTCCGCTTTTTGATTACAGAATCTGCAATTCGAAGAGCTACTTATCCCCATGTTTGATTCCTGTGAGCATTATATGGGTTTGATACCATTGTCCAGTGGTCTTGTGAAACTCTTTTTCCATACCTCAGTTATCCTGTGAAAGCGCTATGAGGCTCTAAGCCAATCATTAATGCGTCTGTTTGCTCATTGCCGGGTATGTTCGAGTGTCCTGCCACCAATAGTAGCTGTACCCTGTTGTATTCGTTTGTTTAGTGTTGTCAGTGTGTCTTATGCTTCCTGTACTAGTTTCGAATGGATTGTCTTTAGCGCCTTCAAGACCGTTTGACTATCAGATACATTGCAGTCATGATAATTCCTATCAACATTCAGTTGTGCGCATCTAATTAGTGCACATACTCCGGCCCATTGACTCCAAAATTCGTTCACAAAGACCTACTACCCCGATTTAAGATTTTTTGTTAGACCAACTGATTGAGAAATTTCTATTGAAATTGAGTTGTATTCCCTCGGACTACTTTGCAGATACTTTTGTATCTTTTATAGAAAAAAAATTTGTATACCAAATATTAATATACACAAATCGGGTTGACATCAAAAGTGATTTTAATCAATTTGAAGTGAATGTATTCATTTAGTTTGAGACATTATTTGTCATTTAAAGTTTAACGCAAACATTTTACATTGATTCTCATTGAACAATTAAATTAATTATTTAAGTGTTGCATTAAATGTAAGCCATAAAATAATTTTAAGTATTAAAACTGTCAGAATCAATGCGAAAATCAATCAATTTTTTTATTAAAAAAAAAAATGCTAAAGTTTTAAATTCTGTAAGCTTGTTTCTCTACATTAAAGTCATTGCGTAAACAAAATTTTTCTACGCTAAAATGTTTTACATGGCATTGCCACATCATAAAAAAGCAAAGTAGATTGTGTTGCTACTGTGTGCTTTTTTTTTACATAACATATTTGCAGTGTGCTGTTTTTTTTTTAAAATTTTTAAAGTCACACAAATATGTTTAAAATCTAAAAAAAAAATTGGTTTAGTTGGTCTGGTTGATTTTGAGATACTTGGAGCAGTGCAAATCAAAAATTAACTATCAAACACAATCCACAAATTGAAAAAAAATACTTGAATTATGGCAACACTATTGCAATTTGCTTTTGTGCTATTGCCTCGATTTAGAGAAGAACATTTTGTATTTCGGAAATGAATTTGAAGCATTGAGTTTTTTTTAGGCGTTTCACAACCTAAAAATCTATCTAAATCCACAACTTAGATGATATTTACGTTGCATACTTTGTAGCTGAATACTTGCTCGAATTAAGTGTCTAAAGAGTATTAAAACTATAAAACACAGACCACACCCAAAATGAAAATAATAAAAAAAAAAAAAATTTAAAAAACAAAATGGCGTCGCGCCTGTTTTTTTTTTTTTTTCATTTTTATATTTTTTTATTGCGTTTATATAGCGTTGAACTCCGCTAAAGGTATGCGCTATGTTGCCATGCCAGTCAACTTCATGCTGTAAATTGCTCGCTTCATGTAGGCATGCAGCGTGTCAACAGATTTATTTTTTTTTTTTTTTTTTGCATGTTTATTTATTTAATTATTTAGTTTGTTGTTGCTTTTTCCTTTTTTTTTTTTCTGAGTATTTAGAGCGGTCAATGGCTGCGCACGCTAATGAAAACAAATTAAACATGCAGCGCAATAAGTTTAAATGCCGCTGCACGGTATACACGAAGAGTGAAGAAGCAGGGACAAAGGGGGGCAACATAGGGAATAGCGAAATGGTATAAATTACTCTTTATTAACATAAAAATGTAGTGTTTAGTGTTTATAGAGTTCACTTCAAAATAAAATGTGCATTAGGCGTAGACGAATGAACGAACGAACGAACGGATGGACGGACGGACGGACGGACTGACAGAGTGACTGAATGACTGCGCAAATATTACTCATACGCAAAGTGGTACGCTTCAAGTACACTAAAAATGGCTCTAAGTGTAATAAAGGGTTAACTAGTACACACACACACACACATATAAACATATACACACACACAAACACACACTCATGTCTGCTGTTTTAGTTTGTCGAAAGGCTAAAGTTAGCAAAAGCTAAAGGAACTCTGTTTCTATGCGGCGTAATGTTGTTCTAGTTTGTTACTTTTAATAGGGACCAACACAACAACAACAACAACAACAAATGTAATGTCCAATGGCAGCGGCGACGGGCAACAGCAGCAGAAGCAGCAGCAGCAGCCAACATGTCGCAACATACGTAATCAGACAGAAAGTACACATTTGAAACGACAAAAGTGGCAAAACGGGCAACATGAAAAGTAAAGCAAGATAAAAGTGTATAAAAGGCAGACACAGACTTAAAAAGAAAATAAAAATGAAGAATTTAAAAAAAAAAAAAAAAGAAAGGAAAAAAAAAAAACAATCTGGATATAAACGACGTAAATTGCAGCAAAATGCAGCAAAAATGTTAAAACAAAAAAAAAATGTTTTAAAGGAAAAAAAAAATGAAAAAAATTTGTTGCATACTTTTGGGCCAAAAGGTCATTGAACACTTGTGCCTTTTTTGTTTTATTTTAGTACGTTCTGTTCTTTTTGTTTTTGTAAATTTTTGTTGTTGTTGTAAGCAGAACGAGACATCAAAGTTGTTGAAGTCATCGTCGCCGTTGTCGTTGTTGTTGTTGTTGTTGTCGTCATGTGTCGCAGTGGCAGCCGCAGTCGTTGATAATATGACGAAATGCGACTCTTTTGTCCGGGTGCGGTCGTCTCTATGCATTGCAATACACGAGACAATGTATCGCAACTTAAAGTAGCACAAAAAAAAAAAAAAAAAACGAAACGAAACGAAAGAACGAACGATAAAAATACCTCTTTTCATATTTTAAGGCATGCAGACATGCATAAAGTGTGATAAAGAATTACATCATGCTTCAACTCACTCAAGGTGAATGGTGTATTACATAAATTTTCGTTTGCTTTCAATCCTTTTTCTTTTTTTTTTTTTGCATGAACTCCAAAAGCATTTTAAAACTTATTAATGATTGTGGTATTATGAGAAATGATTTTGGTATTATGGGATATACTATATACTTTTTTTTTTTTGTTAATATTTCTTGAGAAAATGAAACCATTTGAAAGACTAAAATAAAAAGATAAAGCAAAGACTCAAGTCAATTGATGCCTTGAATGAAAGTAAGCCGTATTTCTGATAAAGCTTACTGCACTGAAAAAAAAAAAAGAAGACTTGCAAATATATAAACACATGCAGCATGAAAAATTAGAGTGGCTTTTCGATAATGTACTGCGAAAAGCCACTTGTTGCTGTTTTGTTTTTGATTACTTTCGTAGAAGTGCGAATACAAAGATAAATAACGCTAATGCAGACAAATGCAGCATGAAGAATTGGAGTGGCTTTTCGATAATGTACTGCGAAAAGCCACTTGTTGCTATTTTGCTTTTATTTACTTTCGTGTTAGTGCGAATTTTCAAGGATTTGTCAATAAATGCAAAGATGAGTAAAACCCAAACAAACAAATGCACTTAGAGTGGCTTTTCGATAATGTACTGCGAAAAGCCATCTTCTGCTGTTTTGTTTTTTTTTTTTTTTTACTTTCTTGTTCAGTATTTAACGAGCCTTCGTCACGGTTGCTTACCTACGAGCATTGCATATCAAAAATGCTTTTTAATGTTAATTGAATGTTTATCGTTCTTATATCAAGAATTTTCGTTCTTATATAAAGTACGGACAGACGTAAGTTAAATAAAAAAAGCGGCAGAATGTACTCTTTCTCTCTCAATTTAAACTTTTGAAACTTGAATTAAGCACGTTTGTTCTTAAAACAAGCACTTTTGTATGTCGAAATATTCGAATCATTTGTGTGCTTGATTAAGTACAAACGTTCTTAATTCTTACTAAACCTTTTTTCGCTCACATAAAATATATATTTTTGAAGTTTGCTTAGTTAAGTTAAATTTATTTCGTTTTTTTTTTTTTTTTTTTTTTTTTTTGTTTCAAAGTTAAACATGTGTGTGTGTGTGTGTGCACACTTGCCTGTCTTAAATTAATTAAACTTTATACACATTAGCAACTTGCATAACAACAAACAAATCATTCAATCAAAAATTAAACGCATCGCTTAACAAACAAAAACACGGCGAAGAATCTTTTACTAATTAGTATGCCAAAAAGATAGTTCTTCATAGTCGAATCGATAAATAACTTTCAGCCTCATCATACACGGAAGAACTTTAATAAAACTTTTCTTAGGTAAAACGAATGAAAACATCATCGCCAGCAACATTGTTAAGTTGAGAATCATTCGTGCAATTAATAAGTATTGCCAAGTTTAATTCAGTTAAATCAGTTGCAGATACTTTTCAATTCATTTCACGATTTAATGAGATGACAAAAAAAAAAAAAAAAGAATAAAAGAAAATCTTTTGAAATAAATTTTGTGTGTGTAAAAAAGAAGAAATAAATAAATAAACGATTAGCAAACTCCATTTGATTTCTGATTAAATACAAACACACATTTTTCTTCAATTTTTTTTGTTTTTTTGTTGACACGAAAACTTTTGTATGAAATTTTGTATGCTGACAGCTGTCAAAAAGATGCTTGGTAAAATATGTAGCAGCAAAAAAATAAATAAAAAAACACCACATTCACACACACACACACACACAATAATAATAGCAATAAATCAATTGAAATCAATTTTTCTTATTTTTTTTTTGCACACGCAACAAACAATCAAAGACGTTAAATTTTAATAATAAAAAAAAAAATATACAGAAATGCAAAAATAAAGTAGAAAATACGCTTTGGCACTTTTCAAACACCAAACATCATCATTGAATTTATTTATTTATTTATTGATTTTCCTTTTTATTATAGCAATAAAAGATATTTCAAAGATATTTAAATCAAGTAACGCGATACGCGATAAAGCAGATACATTTATTACACAATATAGATACAGATAAAAAGATACAAAAGATACTTGAAGCATGTTATTATTATACAGATACAAGGATAAATTAAATTATAAAACGTGGCAAATAAATGTAATATTTGCTTTTAACAAAATTGAAATATAAGGAATTTTTTTAAAGTATAAACTTAGAAGTATCTACCAGTGTTGGTGATTTTTTCACAGTGATTTAATAATCGCAATGTTACATTGCGACTGAAAGTAGTGATTATTCTTATAATTCAGTGAACATGTTCAGTTATCGGCGATTTTGTGTATCGCTTTTCGCGAACTGTGAAACTGTTCATTTAAAAGTGATTAGTGCTTATTTTACTCTTCTCGAATCGTTCTTGAACATCGAACCTGTACAAACTCGTTAGTACATTTGCCAGTCACTTGATTCATTAAAACGTGCAATTCTATTGAAACGATTGAATGATAAAAGCGCAAATGAACCTGTTCAGTTTTTCGCGAACTGTGATTTAATCACTGTTTCCAGTCACTTCGACTTTCTTTTCGTTTTGCCAATACTAGTAAACATTTTCAAAAAAAAAAAAACCGAAATAAGATACTTTTTATACGCTGTACCCAAGGGAAAAAGGGTGTATTAGGTTAGGCGTGGTAGACCCTAAAAGTTCACCATACTTGAAACTTTGACTCTCATGAGCCGTCAATTGGTCACTTCCAAACAATTTTTCTCTAGTCCAATTTTAAGGGATAGCTCCCATACAAAATTACCCCAAAATTTTGGGTGCCTTTGATAGTCCCTTTGATACTCCCAATGAAATAGACTATATGGGTAGGACCAATATGGGAAGGATCAAATCAAATTTTAGTTATGGTACGGAGTTAGTACTTAGGTTTAGTTACATAAAGCTTGGGAATAGGATATCTTGAAGTCGAGCATACTCGAAAGAAATTTTTATATTTTAAATTTTAATCAGCACCAATGGAAAAAAGTAGCTTAAGATTTGTACGTTCTGCTATATTCCGAAAAGAGAACAAAATGATTTCGAAGAGCCCAGCGGAAAAGTCATCAACGCTGCATCAATTATCGCACTGTTTCTGGCTATTTCCTTAGCAATTAGGTTTAGATGAGCAGCAAGTTTATTGATTACATTCAAAATATCCGTTGGAGTTTTGTGTATTGCTGCTGCACTAAAACAGTGTGCCAGCTGCTACTACACCGACGATATACATTGGGATACAGGGTACAGGATACAGGATATAATTCATAATCGAACATACTTTTTGTTTGTCTTGTAATACTTTTTTGCATTATATTTTGTAAAAGCAATCAAACTGAAATTAAAAATTGCAGAAAAAAAAAATATTTCAAAGCTGTATAAATAAATTTTTAAGTGTCAAAAACCAAAGAATTACTAAAAAGGGGAAAAAAAAATTGATGCTAAAATAAATTTATTAAATTGAAAAATTTTATTTATAAAAAACGCAAATAAGAACGTAAAGCTGCATTAAAAAAAAAAAAAAAAAAGTACTCAACTCAAAAAAGATATTGTATCTGCACGAAATAAAATTTCAAATAAAATAGGAAAAAAAAACATTTTATAACAGATTTTGCTATAGAAAATATTTGCAAGTTATACAAATGCTGCAAGAAGGACAACTATAAAAGAACAGAAAAAAAGAAAATCAGAAATCTAAACTTATAAAAAAGCATAAAAGCAATACATTCAATTTATTTTGAGTGCATTTATAAATATATTTGTGTTAGTTTGTGTTCATGCTTTAGTATTGCCTAAATTTAGGCGCATTTGTGAAATTAAAAACATTTTTTGGATTGCATCCAAAATGATATTTAATACAAAAAAAAAAATAAAGAAAACTTTATAAAGATATAATATTACGATATAGTAAACGCCAAAAAGTATGCAACAAAAAATTTTGTTTAAAAGATAATTGCAACTACAGCTGCGCTGCTATAATTATTCAAACAAAATTTAATATGACAAGAAATTGACATTGATTTGATGCGATGCGATGTAGCTAAAAATATACATTTTAGTTGTCTAACTTTTATAGAAGGACATCGAAACGTATACAACGGATTTATGTGAGCTGCAACAGCTGCGATAGAATTTTAATTAATTACAATTTCATGTTGTGCAGACGCTGACAAATAAAATAAAGTCAAAAAATAGAAGAAGCAATAAAAAATACTTGCTTACTTACTTAGTAATTTATTCACATACATAGATACATATTGAGTAGATACATTAGGCTTTCATTTTTGTTTCATTTCGGGTGCAGCTGTCGCAAGAAATGCGTACACGCAACATTTTGCATTGACCGCGGCGACTTGGCAGGTTGGTAAGTTGGCGCTGCGGCGCTGTGCTGTGGCGCGTTGCTCGTTTAAATAATTGAAATGTGTTGTGACATGAATTATGGCCAACTTGCCATACTTGCACACTTTAATATCTGAAGTGTATTTTTTTTTTTTTTTTTATTTTAAAAGTGTAACAGATGCAACCGAGTAGCAGCAACATTAAAGTTGTTGTAAAAAAAAAAAAAAAACATAGGCATAAGCAATCAAAACGGACATTTGTAGGTCATAGTAATTTGTTTTTTTTTTTTTTTTATAAATGCGAAATAAGAATGGAAAATTAATTAAGCCGAAAGAAAAAAAATATTTGTTTTCCTGTGTGCGCAAATTAAAGCATAAATAATATTCTAAGCTGCATACGCCTTTAGCGAAGCATAAAGTTAAACGAACAGAAAAAAAAGGGTTCAGCTCGATTTAAAGTGAAAGGAAAGTTATAAAAGTTTCAAAAATGAAATAATAAATTCGAAAAAAAATGAAAAGAAAGACTGTTCTACATTTTATTGCATTTAAAAATAATAAAACGAGTCAACTCCGCATTAGATGTTCTTAAAATCGAGTGAATTCAAATCGTTTTCATTTCGACTCGTTTTGTTTCCATAAAAATCAGCTGCCTGTACAGATAATACTGTCAAGGTTCGTTAATGAGTTGTCATCATTGCTATTTAATTGTTTTTATTTATTTTATTTTCAAAAACTTTCAAAGCAATTAGAAAATTTTGACTGAGCTTATGCGTTACTGCAAAAAAAAAAAGGAATTTTTTAGTATATTTTCCCCCAACATATTGTGGTCTCGCTGCAAAGAGAAAATTGGTATTTTTTAGTATGTTTTCAACATAAAACACACTTACGCACAGACAGACATACGTAACTAACTTGACTCTTCTTCTTAATGCTCTTCAAGAATATACCTATATACTTTATAGGGTCTATCTTGACTCCTTTAAAAACAAAGAGCAAATTAGTCAAGTTAAATAGCAAAGATTAAAATCAAAATGAAAAGCACAACGCAGCAAACAGATTACAATTTGTCGTCTCATTTTTTAGCAAAGTTAATCCGCTTATATAAAGTATTATAATTTTTTTTTTTTTTTTTTTTTCATTTTTCGATTAACTTAAATATTTTTCGTCTTCTTCAATGTAAATTTTCCATTTGACCGATTTTGTATAGCAAAGCAAAAAAAAAAAAAAAAAAAAGAATTTTCAGCGACAAAATTTGTGCAAAGTCGAAAAATTAAGTTGATTACCCAAGACGAGCAAACGAACGAGCAAACAAATTTGCATAAAAGTAACGCACCGGAAACTGAATTAAAACAATTTTTGCAGTTGCGGTAAAAATGAAGTTTTTCGAGCAAAACTGAAATGCAAATAAAATATTGGAGATATTATTTTCGATATTTAAATAATTAATGAAAGAAAGCGAATTAATTTAATTCGAAACATTTCAGTAAATTATAGTACCGAGTAGACTGTAGTTTGAAGAGTAGATACAGCGAAGCACATCAATTTGTTTTGAAGTTCTTTAAAGCTCGTAAAGCTTTGTGCAAGGTACACTTTGAAAGTTTAAAAAAAACAAATTTTTTTTTTTTTTAATTAGAATTATTCTTTTTTCTCGGAGATACTTCCGAATGTTTGTCTATCTTAGCGAAAATTACTCAGAATACTGGAAAAAAGATTCTTATAGAAGTGTGCTGAAAATGGGTCAAATCGATGAGAAACTAGGTGTAAGCCAATTGACCCATAATAAATAATTTCATTCAAGTTTATAAAATTAGTTTAATTTGAATCATTAAAAAGTTCACGCCAAAAAGTATGCAGCACTTTTTTAAATTTAAAAATGCGTTGTAATTTTTATGATTTGCTGTGAGCTTTTTTGAAATTGCATTGAATTGAGAGAATAGACCATAATCTTCGGCAAATGTTTTATGCCAAAATTTTTATCTATTTCTCTTTTCAATTTCTTTCTATTACTTCATTCTACAATTTTCTTAGTCAAACCTTGTATGCAATATTTTAGCGCTTATAAATAATTTATTATCTTCGAAAACATATAAATGCGTGCGGTTGAGCTTTTAGTAAAGCTAAGCAATTAAAATAGACATTTGCACCATAAGCGCCCATTATTATGCAATGGAAAAGTCAACGACCCAACGACCGACTGACCGCCAATTTGTGGAGTCTTTATTGAAGATGGCGTGTAGTGAAGTGTGTAGCATGGAAGTTGAATGGAAACGACCTGAAGCGCAATTAATGTTCATAATTATTCTACTTTTGTGCTTACTTTGCATATTCTTCAATCGAGCGAAACACCAGCAACGAATCAGCCTAAATCAACAAAACGAAAACGAATTGAAACTTTTAATTGTGACTTAATAAAATTTCGCTTAAACTTAAATCTATTTTTTTTGATTTTAAATCAAGATTATTCAGGCTACCAAAAAAATACAAAAAAATCTATAAAAGTTTCGTTCAACGAAACCAGCGGAAACGTTGAGAACATTAACATTTATGGAGAAAGTTTTATTTGGCGCCGCCGCCGCTGTTGCCGTAGTCGCTTAGCATGCAACTTGTTTTCTTCCGTTCAATGAAGGAGAATGTTTAAAGTTTTGCATGGTCGAAAAAAAAAATAAAATAAAACGAAAACTGCATCAAAATATATTTCAATTGCATTATAAAAATTTTATTTCACTCTAATAGTCACGAGTGTGCAGCAAGAAATGTTATGCAAGAAACAAGCAAACACTTCGAATAGCAAAAAAAAAAAAAAACAAAACAAGGAAAAACGGTAGAACCAAAGCTCAAATACCTGCCACACAAAACTTTAAATCGTTTCATGTATGATCATTAGTGTCGTGGAAATTGAGTTTTGATGGAGTATAATAGTAGCCATATCCTTTTTTATATCGGTAGTTTTCCTAGGTTGATAGTAGAAATAGTTTTACCCAGATTGGAGCGCTAGGTTTGTATGGGGGTGCTATACCTAATAATGGACATGGCATCTTAGTTCCGACATATAAACTGCTTAGGCTCCAAAAAAGCTTAAGTTTCAAATTTCAGGTTAATACCAACAGGTTAATGCAACAGAAAGACGGACGGACAGACGGATAGGCGGACGGATGGCAGACAGATGGATATGGCATGATCGACTCATCTCATCGAGTCTCTCCGATGTCCTCTTTAATGCGTTACAAACTTTCCGACAAACTTATAATACCCTTCACGCTATGTGTAGCGGGTATAAAAAAAAAAAAAAAAAAGGTGCATTAAATTTTTCCTAAACGGCTCACGTTGCTTGCCTTGCTTATATAAAGCGAATATTTTATTCTCTTCACCCCACTCATTCCTTGTACAAATAAAAACAAAATATTTGAAAACTTTTTCGTTAAAACTGATGCGCTACACACGTGTTTAGATTTAATTTCTGCTTCAAACGATATAGTTAAGCGAGAATTGTGTTTATGTTGAGTAAAATTGTGCACGAGTGTGCAACATAAATTTCTATAAATGTGTGAAATAGTTTTTAAAATTGCATTGGCATCAAAAGCGGCCATGCCGAAAGATTTCATTGTGCAATAATCAGTCCTACTACTATTAGTGCGGTACATATTTGAATATTGTGGTCCCGAGCTATGCTATGTGATGTGTCTCTTATGGTGATTTTTTTCACAGTGATTTAAAAATAGCAATGTCACACTGCTATAGAATGTAGTGATTTGCGATATTCTTATAACTCAGTGAACATGTTCAGTTAACGGCGATTTTGTATATCGTTCTTCGCGAACGGTGGAACTGTTGACTGTTTCTTTTTTTCGCGTACTGCGATTTTAACAGTGTTCGCAATCACTGCAAATCACACTGCTACTCAAAAATCACTCTTTTGCCAACACTATAGTATACTCCACTGATGCAATAAGAATCGGAACTCTCATACAAATTCACCTACCATTTCCTGATATTTTGAAGAACATTATCTGTTAAATAGATAGATAAATAGAAGTGACTATGGGACAGTCCCAAACAAGTAGCGCATAAAGCGCCGTTTTGGTGTCACTTAATCTCGTTGTAAATGGCCTTATGCCCAGACTGACTCGTCATAGCCAGCAAGTGCAGTTAAGGAAAGTGCGAAGTTTTAGGGGACATGTATTGGACAGTTCACCAAGCGAGATGAGCTGCCATTTCCCAAGTAGCCGCATTCTGTGTGAACTGAGTGGACGGGCATGATGCTCTAGATTCTGTTGCCACATTTTGCACTTCCCATGCAATGGTCCCATGGGCAGTGTCCCGTTATAGTGGCTGTTAGTCTTGCGAGGTCTTTACGCGAGTTTTCTAATAGTTTGTTTGAACGTTTTGCGTCCAGTTTGGGCCAAATCGTTCTAGCTTTCTGCAGCAAATTATTATAGGTCAGATTTGGCAAAGTGGTTGCTGATAGCAGAAATTACTGCCCCCATTGGTGTCTTTATCTGAACCGGTTGGGAGGCGCTAGCTGATCCCTTCCGGCCAGTAGATCTGCGGCTCTTCCTGGGGCATCGCTTTGCTCCGGAATCCACGAGAATTATTTTGGCCGATATTTGGTCCGAGAAGATAAATACCGATCTTTCGCGGACGTTCAGCTCTGCAAGCAGCTCACAAGCCGCCAGTATAGCGTGAACCTCCGCTTGGAAAGCAGTGCAGAGACCCGGGAGTCGAAAAGATTTCTCAACACCAAGGTCCTCTGAGTATACTCCAGAACCCACACCGCAGTCCATCTTTGAACCATCGGTGTAGATTGACAGACCGGCATTACACCGCATTAGATCAGCCTTCCAGTGGAGGGCAAAGATGTCCTAAAAGATTTTCTTAAATCTTGGGTTTCAGACAGAAAGTCGGTTGTCGAGCCTAAAAGATCCACAGGAAGCTTTGACAGGATAGCACTGTGGCCATACTTTGTTGGCGACCAGAGGCCTGATTCTCTCAGGCGAAGAGCGCTTTTTGTTGCCATTTCCTTTATTTATTTTAAAGGAAAGAAAGATGAGAGGCGTTCAGAGCTTCCGAGGGGCATTATCTGTTAAATTTAGCTTAAAATTTCACCACATTATTGTATGTCTAAACTTGGCTTGAAGGGGACCATTGACTACAACTCATTCCTTCTCAAAAGAATTTTGTCTTAGTCGCTTAAAAATTAATCAAGGACTCGTGTGATGATGTGAATTTGAGCTTCGATTTCACTGAAGTTAACGAGGAAAAATTACTTGTTTTTTTTTTTTTTTTATTATAAATATTAATTATGTTAAATGCCATTCAAAGTTTCTGCTGCACTTAAGCAAACGTAAGCGGCGCATAAAAATGTTCGTTATGATTTTTAATAGCCAATTAAACTTGTAAAAATTTTAATAAATAACGCACACACACACACAGACACTTTTGTATTTATTTTATAATTTTTTTTGTTGTTTTTTTGTTGTTTTTTTGTATATTTTATTGCTCGCTCGTCAACAGCATCAGAAACAGCATCATCATCGTAGTTAAGTGCAAACAACAACAACAACAACAAATCATAGTAACGTCACAGTGACTTCCTTGTCTGCGCATAATTGGCTAATATAAATGATACACACACACACACATACACATACATAGATACAGCACAATATAACGTGTGCCTAAAAGTGTGCCTAAAAGCATAACAGCAGCAGTAAAAAAAAAAAAAAAAATTACAAAAATATTTCGTCACATGAGAGTTGAGTTGATTGGGGTGCGGTGCGATGCGGTGTGCTGTGCTGTGTTGTGGTGTGATGTTGTGGCCCATTTCAAATAAATTTCCTGTCGCGACATTTGAGTCGTGAATGATGAATTTTCTGACATTCTGACAGCATGCGATATCGAACATTTTCCATACACTTTTTCCCCCCGATATACGCCAAGCTTTCATAATATGAAGCGCATATCTCCTGTTAAGGTGTACTGCATAGCTTGCCTTTCATTTAAATCAATTTTCTTGCCTCAAATGGAACATCGTTGACAAATTGCATTTATTTCCTGAACAATTTTTTATTTTATTTAGTATTTTTTTTTTTTTCTTACGCGATAACGCCATAAAGTATGCTGCAAGTTTGAAAAAAAAAAAAAAAATAAACATACACATACACATACACATACATATGCAAAATTTTAAGCTTGTTTAGTATCTTGACTACGACTGTCTGTGTTGCTTGCATATTGGATTTCGTCTTTGTGCTGTTCTGTGCTGTGCTTGCCTTGCCATTTCGTTTCGTTTTCTCAATATAGAATTTTGTTGCATACTTCATGGCGTTGTCTTCGATTCGATGCGATGCGATGCCATGCCATGAACCTGCGCTGGCATTTGAGCAAGTTTCGTTCAGCCATGAAATTGAAAATTATAATAATGAGTGAACGTAGCGTAGCGTTGCAGCAGCAACAAAATCAAATCAAATTGAAATGAATTGAATTGTATGCAACTACTTTATTGCCTGAGAACCAAAAAAAAAAAAAAAGATCATCATCATCAGAAAGGAAATTAACAAATATCGATAATTAAGTTTAAATAAAAAAAAAAATTAAAATGAAACAAAATGCATTGTTGTACAAATTTCCTTCATAGCTCTTTTTTCAAAATTTACAAATACAAATTTATTGCTAAAACATAAAACTTATAATACACAAACAGTTTACAAATAATTTATGTCAAGTTGAACTGTGTCGGAAAGTTTGTAACGCACTTAAGAAGAACCCGTAGACCCCATTGATTATATATATTCTTGATCAGCTCGATGAGACTAATTGATTTAGTCATATCCGTTTGTCTGTCTGTCTGTCTGTCCGTCTGTTGCGAGGTAATTCATTCGCTCAGTTTAAAAGATATCGAGCTGAAACTCGAAACTTAAGCTTTTTTAGACTTAGGTAGTTCGTATGCAAAATTCAGAATGACACACCCACTCTGAGGTATAGCCTCATGCAAATTTAGCACACATTTTCAAAAATATGTTTTCTCATGCATGTCTTCACTCCATATTCGAAAAAAAAGCACTTCTTATGTAATCCAATGTTGAAACCAAGGTGCCACGCCCAATTTTAGGTAGAGCCCCCATACAAACTTAACGCCCATTTTCAAGTTTTTGTATTAAAATTGTTTTTTTTTTTGTGAATGCATTCATTTTAAATTGGATAAAAACACATCTCATATCTGCCTAAGTGCACACCACCTATATGATAAGGATCAGGCTACTTTAACATATAGCCCCCCATATAAACTCACCTCCCATTTTCTGATTTTTTTAAAGCTCTTAAGCTTAAAATTTGACCCTAATATTGTGTCTAATCTTTGCTTGTATCGGACTATTGACTAACATCTACCCTTTCTATTGTTTTATTATACTCTATACCTAAAGGGTAAATTAATACATAAAGGCTAGATAGATAGATTAAGTCTAGATAGACCCTATGAAGTATATATATACTCTTCATCAGCATTGGTATGGGAGTTGAACTAACTAGATCCGTCTGTCATGCTGTCTGTCGTATGAAAACGATTTTCTCGGAGATTATTAGAGATAGGGTCATTATATTTGAAACTTAGATTCTTCTAAAAATATATTTAAATGTTTTTTTTTTTTTTTTATTTGTTACAATTTCTTTATTTTTATTTCTTTTAATTTACAACACAATACTTTTTGCTAGCCTTTTTTTTTTTTCATTTTGCTGCCAAAGAAAATGTCAAATGTCAGCGCTACAACTTTAACTTTCGAGTATATACAATATTTTTTGTTGTTGTTTGAATGTATCTGAAATTAAAAGTATCTGCATACTACATACTTAGTATGTATCTAGTCAGCTACTTTCACATTAAACAGCTCATCAAATAAATTCTGCAAGCAAAATGTTTCATAAAGATTACTAAAGTTGAGAGATTTAGCGAATGTGGAAGGTAATAACATTGCAGTGGCACTGCTGCACTTTGCTAAAAATAGTTTTAAGAATAAAAAAACAACAACAACAACGACGACGACGACGACAACGCTGGCAATGACGACGAACATCAACTCCAGCTGTCTTAGTATACTCGCAGAAAACCATAGCAAAGCAAATCATACGATACTTAGTTTTTTTTTCTTTTCCTTCTACACTTCTTCTCTTTTACTTTTACTACATTTTTGCTTCATTGAATGTGACACATGCATGCAGATTTATTTTATATTTTTTGTTTTTGTCACTCCTTCGACTTTGGACGCTGCAAAATATAATTTTGAAGAAAAATTAAAGAAAAAAAAAATATACTTTTGCTGCAGTCGAGTGTATTCGGGCACAAAATACCTTTCACCTTTCAAAATATTGAGTTAATAAAATGTATCTGACAAGCGCTTAGTCGTATGTATCTAGATACAAACAACAGCTACATCGAAATCATCAAAAACATCAAACTCTAGACAAATGTATCTGCTGAACATGATGTATCTTCAACATTTACAATATTTTCTATGCCTCTCTATTGTAGAACAAAAAAAAAAAAAAAATATTTGTTTTAAAAATACATTTTATGCAAGTGCATGTTTGCCAGATATTTTTTTTTTGTATTTTGTTGTCTACTAAAAATGTTCACGGCGCACTGTGTTCCATCATTTAGTTTGTCATGTAATTTATTAATAAAAATGAAGCAGATCATCATGCTGCCAACAGAGTTTCAAGTTTAAAGTGAAATATAATTTATAAATAGATTTGACGCACACACAGTGCCAGTCACAGTGCAGATACAATGTCTCGATTCTCATAGATGCATTTTGACAGTCTTAAGAAAAGAAGCGATGCGATGAATTATTATTTTAAACAAAGTTAAAGATACTCAACACTTAATGCCCAAAGACACTTTTAACACACAGCTTTTTATTTTACTAGGTACTCATCTAGTGAGCCAAAGTTAAAAAAAACTATCGTTTATTGCACCATCGCTAATTTTCAGACCAATAGCTAAGCTAAAGTTTAGATTTATTATCGAAACTGTAATAAAACTCACCAGAACTAGTGTGGTAGATAACTTATTTTTCATATAAAAACATAAAAATGGGCGGTGAATTTGTTTGAGGTTCAATCCAACAAGTGGGCAGGGCACACTGATTTAAAAACTCAAACTTTTCCCAAGTCGAAGAAAAGTTTAAATATCGATTTTCAGCTCAATATCATCGATAAATGGGATACCAGACGGACAAATGCAATTTTCTCGAAATGGAACAAAAATGAGCAAAAAGTGTTAATCACTCATTAATCTATACATTTCGCTACATCATTGCACATTTATAACTTTATGCTTGGCCTCTGCGCTACAAAGTACTGATTCAAATAACACAATTACATCAAAATTCAACAGAAATACTTTTAAAATTAAAATAAATTAAAATTAAATTAAAACAATTTAGTTAGTTAAGAAGACCATAAACAAAAGAGATAAATAAAACGAAGAAGAAAACAAAGCAGCAAAGAAATGTAGACAACAATTTAAGCATAGAAAGTAACATTTTTTGCTCTTATCCGCACGTTTATCGGTTTGGTTATACTTAATCAATGTGCGAAAGAGACAAAAGCTAAGCATACTTACCATAAATACAATATAATAAAAAAAAAAAGAAATTGAAAAGAAAAAAAAAAATATAAACAGAAAGTAAGAAGAAAAAAATATTATATAATAGCTTTGAAAACAATGCACAAAACTGAGATTGAGCAATACAGATAAGTATTGAGAGCACACAGAGCAGCGCAGAGCCGATATAAATAAAAGGGAAAATCATAAAAAAATGAAAGAAAGGAAAAAAAAAATAATAATATCCAGAAAAGAAAGAAAGAAAAAAAAAGAATATTAATGTCACAAAGGCACAAAATTGAAAAAAAGAACTCAAACCATAAATAATAATTTGCTTGCGAAATCTTTTGTTTATTGCAAATGAAGGCAATAGCGCAGCACAGTAACATCGATCGAAAGACAAAGAAATTTTAAGGTTTAAGTGTGAGCAACAAACAAAAAAAAAAAAAAGAGAAATTATAAAAATAAAAAACATTTTTTTTTTTATCATTTTCTAATTTGTATAAAATGCAAATTATTTGCGATAATAATTTTGAAAAATGAAAACAAAGATTTTCTGTCCGTCTGTCTGAAAAAAAAAAAAAATATTAAAAATGAATTTTCTTTGCTTTTTCAGTCAGCCTATTTCACATGCATTCCCAAATCACAACGATTTTTAGTTTTTTTTTTTTCATAAAAATCTCAATGCTAACTAAAACCATTCTGCTCTTCACGTCCTTGCTACTCTTTCAACTTCTTCTTTTGGCAATTTTTCACCTTTTATGAGTTTTTATTTGAATTTCCGCTTAACTGAAACTTTCAGTTCTTTTTTGCTCAATTTTTCTTCAACATTTTCTAATTTCTTTTGACATTCAGATTGCGAATTAGTTTTGTGTGAACTGTGAAAGAGAAATTTTTATTTTTTCTCTTTCTTTTTTTATTAAAGTTAAATTAAACAGAAAAATTTAAAGTGACGCTTTTATTGTAGTCTTTTGTGGCATTATGTGTAAAAAATATATTAATTGTTTTCTTTCCGTAATTGAAACCCCAAAATTTTTGGGCATGCTGCACTCAAAAAGAAGCTGGTATTTTTTAGTATGTTTTTACTGTTAGCCCCAACATAAGACCATTTGCACAAAAAAAAAACCGCTGATGCGATACGACAAAGAGCCGAAAGAGCAGCCGAAACGCTCGTACAACGTAGTAGCACACGCCGGGTATACGCTAGTATTACATAAAAAAGCTTCTGTCGATTATTTGAAAATATTTTTATTTTCTTATTCTGTGATGTTTTAAGAGTTAATCTTTGTATTTTTTAATATCATTGATTCGCCTAAATTTGAAGTGCAGAAAATTTAATAAAAGAAATAACAATTTATTATTTGGTTAGACCGATAACCTTTCAAATAATAACCGATAACAGTTTTTGTCATATAAAACAAAGAAACATTTGAAACAACAAAACGTTTGCGATTGTCGAAACACGTATTACATATTTGATATCAAATCGTAAATTGCAAAATATTTCGATAACAAAAGCAAGGCGAATAATCGAAGCTATAAAAAAAAAATAACCTATAAAGTCGAAATCTTCAGCTTTAAAGAAAATTTGTATACCGTGAATCAAATCAAATTTTAAGTGGCTTAAACTACAGCACAAGTTATTACGCTGAGAAGGTTTAAAAACGGTTTGCAATTTAAATCGCATGTTCCGAATTTCTTTAGACATTTGCAAAACAACCGACATGCGATTTGCCTGAGATTTGAGTGACACCATTCATGTAAATTTTAAACAAAAAAATTAATCAAATTAAAATTTATGCATTTCAAAATAAAAAAAAAGGAAGCAAGCAAACACTGTTAACTTTGCATACTAAAATATTTGCAGTTGTGGCAAAAAAAAAAAACAAAAAAAAAAAAAAAAAAAAAAAAAACATTGCCAAGTGCCAAGTACTAAAGTGCAAAGTGCAAAATGCGCGTTGAAGAACTTTGAATTTGAGTTGTTCGGTGCTGTACAGTACAGTGACGAATTGAGTACTATTTAGACCGCCATTTTGTTAAATTTGTAGCACTTGGCAACACTGTTTGCTGTTTGCGCAGCAAATTTTCATCATCATTGTGCAAATATGCTAAAAACTTAAGTTGAATTGAGTTGCAGTTGAGTTATGCAAATACTTTTAACTTTCGTTAAAATTTCGAAAAAAAAAACATAAAATTAAATTACAAAGTGAAGAAACATCTTCTCAAATATTATTTTTTAAACATTTTATTAAACGTTTTAGGCGCTGCCGTAGGCATTTATGGAACAAACAAAAAATATAAATAAAAAAAAAAATAATATAAAAACTCAAACACACATGCAATCATTTTAGACAACATAAAGCTGCAACAAAAACAACAACAACAACAACAACAACGAACAGACATTATATAACACATGACAGTTGACAGTTTTGACAACTGACAAGCCAAGCTACATATTTCAGAATAAAAAAAAAAAGAAAAAATATTGTATTAAAAATAAAAATAATAAAATAAAAATATGAAGCAAAGCAATGCACATCAACATGAACGTTGCTATTAATTTTAATCTGGAAAAAAAAAATACACAAAAGAAGAAAAATAAATACGAAAGATACACTTCACTTGTATCTGTAAAGGTGTGGAATCCTACTGAGTCGTTTTATCGAAAATGCATAGGTTTCTATAGACTATAAACTACCCAGCCCAGGCTAGTCTTAGAATCATTCAGTTTAATCAATGCTTTTTAACATATCGTATCAGACTTTCCTCGACGATTCTCAGACGCATCAAGGCAGAAGAATATGTCCTTAGTCTTATTACCTAACCATTCTAGCTCCGGGACAAAGACCTATTACAAGGAAAAACGTTAACATTAGTAGAACCGAGGCTTAAATAACCGCTACATCTTGGCTTAGGTTATTTGTGATCATCAATGGCTGATGTAAAATTTGGCGAAGGGATGGCTTGGAGTCTATAGGCCGATACAACCAAAGTTAAGACACAATAATGGACGGAAAAGGGCGGAAAGTTCGTATGGGGTACATACCTAAAAATGGGCATGGCACTTTGGTTTTGACATTGGTTGACATAAGAAGTATTTTTACCCAATTTGAAGTGAATACATTCAAAAATAATAGCTATTTTCATTCAAAAAATCGATAGAAAAAAACAGTAAGTTTGTATGGGGGCTATATCTAAAAATGGGCGTGGCAGCTTGTTTCTGCCATACAAACTACCTAGGAGCACAAAAAGCTTAAGTCTAATATTTCAGTTCAATATCTTTAAGAATTTCCGAGAAAAACGCATTGCAACAGACAGACGCAGAGACAGACGGACATGGCTAAATCGATCGTCTCGTCGAGCTGATCAATAATATATATAACATACTTCATGGGGTCACCGATGCCTTCTTTAATGCGTTACAAACTTTCCGACAAAATGATAATACCCTTCAACTATATGTATAAAAAGAGAGCACGATCTATGCTCTTACAAATTTCGTTAGTGTTTTATTGCTCTTTTGTCTCTTTTCTTGAAATAAGAGCAAATAGATATATGCACGAAAGTTCGCACGAAAGTTCTCACATAAACGATTACCATTCGTTTACCATTATTGAACTTATAATACAAAACAAGTTCATGCAGGAATTTTATTAGGTGAATGGGTGCAATTAGAAAAAATCAAGTCTTTGTATTTATGGGTGTCCCCCATTTTTTTCTTATTTTTTATATTTTAAATTAGTTTATTTAATTTTTAATGCGTGAACAAAATTATTGGAAAAAATAAATGTGAAAAAAGAAATTGTTTCACCCGTGCGAACAAGCAGACACGTTGAGCAATTAAAGACGCAAGATTTGCAGTAAATAAGTTACACGAAGCAAATTAAACAAAGTGCAAATAAGTGCCTGTCTAAACACTACATATATTATATGTTATCTACCTTCTCTAGATTTAGTAGCAATAGAAACCTACTCAATATCGGCCTGTAGACTCAGTGGCGAAAATACGTATAATAGTCATGACTGTGGTCATACAAAGAACACTGAGCAACTAAGTGATATACCCTCAGACACAGACTACTGTGTTCCCAGAATAGAATTTGACAAAAGGTTCGAAGTAACTTTACTCTCACGGCATGGTTGGCAATCCCGACATGTAGGAGGACATGGCGATGGCAATATTGCGATGTATGTCTGTCAGTCCGTCTGAAATAGATTATTTCCGAAACTAAAAAATAAAAGAGATAAAGACAAACCATATTCTTGCAAACAAGACTCTTCTGAGTCTTCGAAGTTTAAAATATGTTGACTCGGTTTTTTTTTATTCCAAAGCTTTTTAAAGTTTTTCCCAATTCGCTAATACAACTCGCAGGCACTATGCAGGATCTAACAAAATCGAGCAGTTCTACTAAAGCATTTATTTCTGTAACAAAATTTCGAAAAACGAATGCAATTAAATTTAGCGCAAACAGTGCCGTTGGCAAAAAAAAAAAAAAAAAAAAAAATCAAAAAAGCAAACAATACACACAAAGCAGTTTTTACTTTATATAATCCGTATGTGCAATGTTATTTCAAAAAAAAAAAAAAATTTTAAAACAACAACAAAAAAATATATATTGTACTAAAAAGCACATAAAAACGCTGACAATATGGCGCACAAAATGGCGGTGGTGGTGACAGTTGTGGCAAAAGGTAAATATTTGCACAAATTAAAAAACAGCAAAAAAAAATATATATAAATTGAAAAAATAAATAGAAATACACAACAAATGGCGAAATTCAACGAAATTCAGTTTTAATAAATTTGATTTCATTTCAATTTTAAATCAATAATATAAATAATTTTTGGAATGCTATAGAGAAGTAAAAAGTACCTATTAAATGAATTATTATGAAATTTATAAATATTACAGAACTGTTTGCTTTTCAACTCAACAGCATAACAGATTAACAGTTTAATTTAAATCTGGAAAACACTGTGAAAAAAATGTTCAGGTTTATTAATAAATCTGAGTCATCTAATGCTACGCCTTATAACCGTAACTCACGAAATTAGGCTAGCTCAGAACAATCTATATAAAAGATAATGCTGGTCTATACATTCAATTTAAAAAAGTCGATCTTGAAATGAAAGATTCACGAACATTATAAATTTTCCGAAAATTACAAAAAATTGCAATGAAATATTAAAAAAGTGTTGTATGCCTTTAGGCGCAAATTTTTTTTTTTTAAGTAAAAAGTTGGTATTTTTGGATGCTAATCAAAAATATAGCTGCTATGGGTTCTTCGAGCTATTGCAGAACATAACATAAATTTGATATTACTTTGTATCTTACAGATGCAGCGTTGAGAAATATTAACAATAAATTAAACAATAAAATCTTTCATTTTTATTGTCCGACATTCTATTTAATTCTTTATTTTTTCAGTAAATAATAAACTAAAAAAAAAAAACAAAAAAAACAAATATTATGATGTATGATGCAGCATGTAGCTAACAAAACCAAAATAATAAAAAAAAAAAAAAAAAAAAAAAAGCCGAACTAAACTTATAAATATTAAATGAATGTGCAAACAAATGCTAGTACACTCATGTACAGACTTAGATACAAAAACACACACAGACAGACAGACGGACGGATGGACGGAGTTCCACTTATACATAGTATAGCAGCTGTTTACTTAGTTTTCGAGGATGAGTGCATCAAAATTTCACTACTCACATTCCAGCGACGCCAAGCGAAAGTTGTCTGCTTTTCGCCTCGCGTACACCATCACACACACACACACACACACACAGTTCTTCAGATACACAGCTACATGCAGATGAATGTCAAAAAAGGCGTAGTAAGTTGTATTATGTTGCAAAATAAGTTTGTGTATGTATGTGTATGTATCTGACAACAGAAAAGAACTCGACATTCAACTAGAGTTCTTTTCTTGTTTGTGTGTTTTTTTTTGTTTTTTTCAGCTGTCTCTGTCTGAGTGACTTCATTTAGCAAAAGAATAAGGCGTCTTCTACTTCCTTTTAGCGTTACACTTAAGTTTTGCGTATTTTTCCTGTCATATTTTTTTCTCTTCTAAATTGCTGCTTTTGCTTTAACTACTTCATTTTTATTCACATCTTTCACATCGTCCTTGTTGTTGCCGTTTGCTCATTATTTTTTGGGTGCAAATGCTTTGGGCGTTTTTCTTTGTTGCAGCGATTTTGTTTTTTTTTCTTTTTTTTATACATATGAATACGAAATACTCTACACAACTGGTTTTGCATAAATTTTTTTGTAAAAATTTGTTACAAAATCTCTTGATTTTGTTTTCGTTAGTTTACAGCAACCATTCGTAAAATACACAAAATTTTTCGTAAATAAAATTTTTCTTAAATAAAATTATTCGTAAATAAATTATTTTGTTGAAATTCATCCAGAACTATCTCGTTAAAATAACAGCAACCATTTGTAAAATATACGAAATTTTAATTAAATTTCGTTTATATAAAATATTGTTTTACGAAACTTTACTAAATTGTACGAAAATTTCAATTTAACAAATTTTTTCATGCTTAAATTTTCCACATTAATCTTACAAAAATTATGAAGTGATTTAAACAAAAAATCACTCGAAACAATTCAAGAACATTAAAAATGAAAAAATAAAGATTAAAAGATATTTCCTGTCTTAGGAAGAAAGGACGGAAAGAAGGAAGGAAAGAAGATATGTAGACAGGTAATCGTACACGTTCAGCACTCATTAAGGACTCATTGCAATAAATTATTCATAAGAATTGCTCTACAGTTCCGTTTCGTTTTGCTTCTGTTCGGTTCTGCTCCTTTTGCTCCACATATTTACAAGAAGAATGCCAAAGTTTTTTGTTTTTTTTTTTTTTTTTTTAATTTTCTTGCTTTGTGTTCGCAATTACATAAGCCGATTTTATGCCAAAAACTTGAGGAGTACTTTATCATGTTGTGTGTGTGTGTGTGTATGTGTGTGGAAAATAAAATTCATTTTTAATTTAAATGTTTTACCAGTGCACCTAACTGTATTTTAGTAAGAGATAATCCAAGCCTATTTAAAAGCTATGCCTAAAGAATCAATTATACAAGTTGATGTTTTAACGGATTCACTTAAGTCTTATGAAGAAATAAGGAAGTTCAGTCTTGACGCAATCTTGTCCAACGGATATGACTTGTGCTCTGAAATACTTGACATGTCTTGCACGACTTCATACATGACATGTCTGGCACGACGTCATGTATGACACGTCTGGCATGACTTCATGCATAACCTGTCTTGACAGCTCTGGACCGATTTCATGCAAGACATGTCTGGCACGACTTCTTGCATTGCATGTCTGGCACAACTTCATGCATGACTTGTCATACACGACATGTCTGGCTCAACTTAATATCGTGCAAGACGTCATGTTTGTTTGACATGCGTGTGTCTTCAAACGATGTTCGATTAAAGTATTACATATTCCACATTCACATGATCCATTCCAACTCCTTCCATTGAGTCTTAAATGCAACATCTTTCTCGAATCATACGCAAACCGATTCATGCATCTTGAGCGTGTGACATACCCTGGCTTGTCTTATACTTCATTGACTTCCTTACTTCGTGATGACCTACTTTGCGAATGCCACAAGTAAATCGAATTTTAATTGTTCTTGCAGCCTGGAGACTGGGCGAAAATAATCAGATTAGTTAATTAATCAAAAATCTTATCGATAATTCATAATGGCAATTTGGCTGGGTTGTATTTGGCAAGATATTTCTTTTGGTTCTTGAAAAATTATAAATCTTTTAAGGGCTTTTCCTGATTATGCATTTTTGCTTCCCCCTAAAATAATTAAATCGTATAGCTACATTTTCAAAAATTGTAATTAAAAATTCTTATGCATATCGCATCGAGATTATCAAAACTCAAAAACATTTGAATATTCCTATTTCATTTGTGTTGTTTGTTTGTGTTTTTAAAAGCTATTTTAAAACAAAGTCATGCATAATTCATTTGCATCAATTTCAAGTTCACTTAAACACATACACACACACACACACACATTTTTTTTTTTTTTTATTTATTTATTTGACAATGAATGCCCTGGTTTGTATGTGACAAATAAAATTGCGTATACGCCGCATATGCTGTAACAAGCTATTTCATTCTTATCTTGTGTCTGTGTTACGGTGTCTGTCTGTGTGTGTGTGTGTGTGGCTTTCACTGTTTACTTTAGTAAATTGAACTCAAGTCAAGTGAAGTGAAGAAGCACAACAATAAGTTATCTGCGCAATGCATACATGCACAGCAAAAAAAAAAAATAATAATAAAAACGACGGAAAACTAAAAACAGTCATATAGAGTGACAGACGGACAGACAGACAGACAGACAGTCAGATAATCAGTCTTCTTGTCTCTTTCTCTTTCGTTCTCTCGCATGACTGGCAATAAGAACAACAACAACAACAACAACAGCATTGTATGCACTTTGCATATGGAAGACTGCACTTGAATGGGTTAAGGCGACGCATATTCTGTGAGCGCTGAATGAGCAACTTCAGCTCAGCTTATTAAAAAAAAAAAAAAAAAAAAGATAGCATACATCTGCAACAGCCACTGCTGCTGTTGTTATTGCTGTGATTATTGTTCACTTATTTCATGCCAAGCTGAACTATAACAAATAAAATGAAATAAGATAAACAACAAAAAAAAAAAAAATGTACGTTGACAAATAACGTTGAAAAAAAAAATAAATAAAAAATTATGGAAAACAAATAAAAATACATTTTAATTATTATGCACATAATTATTATTATTATTTTTTTTTTGTCGTACTAGTTTCGTTTATTTTTATCCATTTTTTTTTTTCATGTAGCTTATAATTTGCTTAAAGAAACAGAAAATTAGGAAATTTTACTAACACCCTTTAAATTTTTAACAAATGCCTCACAGTTCAGTTTTTTCTGAGACAACCATCCCATTACAATAAAGTCTTGGTAAATTCTTCGCTGCTAGTTGCTGTGAACTCTAGAAAATTTATCGATAATTTTCGATATTCTAAACAAACAATAAATCGATACTTTCGACTTCGTCTTTAAACATTCTCCAAATTCAAGTGGTGTGGTGTAGGGTAATATTGGCAGTAAAAATCACTTTCGGTGATTTTTTCACAGTGATTTGAAAGTTGCAATGTCGCATTGTGTCTGAAAGTAGTGAATTAAGAATTTCTTCAGTTTCGTCAGTTTACATGTTCAGTTATCGGCGATTTTGTGTATTGGTCTTCGCGAACAGTCAACTGTACTGCGATTTTATCACTGTTTGCATTCACTGCGATTTTTTTGCAAGTCACAGTTGCTAATCACACTGTGACTCAAAAATCACTCTTTTTGCCAACACTAGTGTAGGGTTCTGGAACAAATCTTAGTTGGGTCTCCGCAAAAGACTTGGCAGTGGAAAAGTACTTCCGTCCGTCTGTAGTGTGTTTCAGGGAAAATATATTTTGTAAGTACTAGTTTCGTGTGAGCTTCTATTGCAATCTGGAGGTCTGGGAATGAAAAAGTTGTCATACCTTCGGTCAGCAAGGAAATCACATTACCAAATCTAAAGCTACATTCACGGCAAGGCAGGGTGTACAGGAGAAAGCCAATGGTGTTATGGTCTAGGGTCCCCATTAGGAATCAAAGATCTCGAGCGATTAACAGCTGCATATATGGAACATTGGCTGATAAAGGAACATGCGGCCAAACTAGATATACCGTTGAACAGTTTCTCTAGTGCATCCAGCACTAAGGGACTAAGTGGACAAATCGCTGGGAGTACTGCATTCTTTATGTCTCTCCAAGCTAAATTCGTTCCTTAACTGTACTGGTTAGCACACAAAAACAAAGTGCCTTACCAAGAAGTGTCTTATAAAAATGCCGTCTCAACTGTAATTTAGCTCTTTGTCTGCAATGATTTTGGTTAATTTCGAAACTTCTTTAGAGCCCCACGCCTTATATATGCATCACCTACTTCGATAAGCAAATAAATACGCATGTATATGTGTATGTATTGTTTTTTTATGCGTAAGCAAATTGTTATTCCTGCGCTTTATTTGCTTACAAAATGACATAATACAACAAGCTAAACAAAGAATATATATAAACTTGTTTTGGCTCAAACCGAATAAAGCTCAAAAGAGATAGTACTAGCTCAACTCAACTCAAAAAAAAAAAAAAAAAAAAAATATACGCACTTAATGGCTGCCAAAATTTTGAAGACGAGAAAATTGAGATGCAAAAAAAACAAAAAAAAAAAAAATGATATAACAAAGAATATTTAGGAGCCACGTTGCGTATGTGTAACAAAATACCAAAGCAGAGCTGAAAATATAGATTACGCATACGCACTGTTTGCGCTTTTGTTATTTGTTGTCTTTTTTTTTTTTTCTTTTAAACGAAAACTCATTTATCAAAAGGATATTTGCTTACGTAATTACGAAATTAAATTATAAAATAAACGAAAAAAAAAAAAAAAAAAACCCAACCAAAAAAAAAAAAAAACTATTTAACACAACACACTAACGCTTACGCTTATAAATAAAGTAACACTTGACGCTGACGCTGTTGCTGACATTGACGACAAAGACAAATGAGCTAAATGAAATCACAAAATAGCGACAAATACAAAAACAAACAAATAGAAAAAAACTAAGCTGAAAGAAAGAAAGAAAGAAACATTAAATTCAACGGAACTGATAATTTGACACAAAATGTCGTCATTTTACCAAAAAAAAAAAAAAAAAAAAAAAAAAAGAGACAAATAAAATTATTGTTGGAAATATTTAATAGAAAATCTTAATGAGCCAATTATATTATTTTTAGATAGTATTTTTAAATAATATGTTTGAATAAAGCTCACAAGTTTGGATGGAAACATTTTTAGCATGATAGAACCGAAAGGTTGAAAGCCTATGTCGCAACGTTGCCAAAGAATTATTTTAAAAGGCGCCATATTTATCACGCTGGTATTTTTTAAGCCATTTGTGCTAAGACTAGTGCTGCCAACTGGTTTTTCTTGAAATGAAGCAAAGTACATTTTACCGAAATAGTTCTGCTGAATGAAAATGAAACAAAAAATAGCGCTTTTTATAACGGATCACGATTATTTTCTTTATAAAAGATTTTTATACAAAAAGCTTACTGAGTGTGACTGTGTCAAAATAACATCAAATCCTAGAAGTCTACAACGATGCAATAAAGTTTTCGCATTTCTAATTGCTTCCAGCCACTTATACATGATCACTTTTACTTTATTGGCCGACAGATGGCAGTCTTTTCAGCAATAGATGGCCAAATGTGCTATGTAAACCCTTACTTGTATTTTGAGTAAAATATTCAATAATTTTTTTTTTTTTATATCGCTGTGGCAGTTACTTCATGCTTACCCAGCTATGTCCTTTGCTTCAACATGTTTCGTCACTAACTGAATTCTGTACACTGAGTATATTCGTTTTTTAATTATTATGAACCTCACATTCTACTGTGAATGAGTGGATTCATGAATACTTACGCTACTCAAATCAAAATATTTTACATTTAATCTTTTTTTTTTTTTTTTTGTTAAAAATTTGAAATACAAAACAAAAAAACCATTAAAAAAACTAATCCAATTCATGTTTTGACATTTGCAGGTTTCCTCTCATGGGACGTGGCCGACTGTCATGTCGATTTAGAAGAGGAACTCAATACAATTACACAACATGCGCCTGAAGGCGAGGAAGCGCGTCACGGTAAGTAAATAAACCGAATCAAACTAGAAAAAAAAGAAACATACTGCAACTGAGTCTAATCGACTAAAAGATACACTGCATACTCAGATACATTTCTTGCAAAATGATGAAAATATTTACTGTGCGCGTATTTCAAATCGAAGGCATTCATTGAATGACCTAAAAGTTTATGACACTTGCATGCAGTTATGCTGATACATATGCAGCGAGTGCTCTCTCTCTCTCTCTCTCTCTATGAAATGAAACTAAAATGAAACGGGTAAATCCCATTGCGCGTTAGCTGACAAATGCGACTGCGAATGGAATGCCAAATGCCAGAGGCACAGTTTGATTTTTCGATTTACGACAATTTGATGTGATTCAGCAAGCAATTTACTTACACAAATTCACTGTTGCCCTTGTCACTTTCGTTTCGGTTTTTATAGATTTCTTTTTTTTTTTTTTTTTTTGTATCTGCTCAGTTTAGCTAACGCCCTCAACTTAGGCAACCAACAATGCTGCCAATGCTGCAGACAATTTATTAATTGATCAACAAAAGCTTGTGGGCTTGTGCAAAGGGCTTAACCGAAGACGAATTTAATCAACAACAAAAACAACAAATTTCAAATTAGCTGCTGGCATATAACGAAGATAAAGTAGCATTTACGAAAACGAGAAATGTGTTGTAGGCATGCTAATTAGTCAACACAATGCTAAAATGTTTATACATTAATTTAGATAGATCTGAAATTTGAAATACTTCGACTTGAATAAGATAGAACACTGCATGCAGTTTAGTTAGCGCTGAGTATTATATACGCTGCAATTTTATAACATGAATGAAAACATAACAGAAATCCATAAAGTGACGTGCCTTGAATTCTCGAAAGCTGTGTCTATTTATGTTAGCTATGTCCGTCCGTTTGTCCATCCATTTGTCTGTCGTATGAAATCATTTACAATCTTCAAGATTTTTATTTAATGATTTTTCCAAAACTTAAAACTTAGATTCTGTAAAACACTCTGAAGGCATACAATATACATAATTCTTTCTTCTTTTCCATTTCTACGACTCTTTGAATTTTAAAATGTCCGTTTGGGGGTAACACTTAATTGAAATTCCCATTTAAAAATAGTAATCATAATAAAACTACTATTTCTTGGCTTGTGTACATAGTAGAACCTCGGGTCTCCCACTAAAAATAATTTTCTAGAATTAAACTTCAATGATAAGACCCATTTTTAACTACGGTTCTATTTTATCGTGATCCAAATTATTAAACGCAGTTCTTCGTGTATGTCTGTTGCTATCCCCTCTTCACGCACTCTTTTCATGAAAACATCAGCTGCACTGAAAGGTTCCCTTTAGGAATATACCGACCTACTCTATTAACACAAATACTTATAAATTTATTCCTAGCATCGAGATCTACAAAATTGGTTTTTCGCTTTGACAGACAATTCTCAGTTCCGCACCCCAGTTGTGCAGGTTGAACGTGTGGACCATCGTTAGGTACCATCCACTGCCAAATGATTTAAAAATGGTTCTCATACCGAATTGTGCACTTGTGCTGGTATCTAGGGCCCCAAGACCAGAATTTCTATTGCAATGGGAGTGTTGGGCCCACGTCTTTTAATCTAAGATATATGTCCTTAAGGTCTGCCTTCTCGACTACAGTTCACGGCAGCAAATATTATTAGAATTTTCTTAAAAGAATCCTCATGGATATTTTCCTCATTCATCGATACAAATGATCTTTTGTCCTAAAGCTATCGACAAAAATTAGACAAATTTGAAAGAGACAGCTTCTTAATGTCCATGCTTGGTTCAAAGCCCTTTTTTAGCCTTGGTTGAGCTACGGCTAAACATTCCATTGAAATATTATTTTGATAATTGAAGCTTGTCGCTAGAAAACGGAGTTATGCACATTCTTTGCGAATTTTCTGGTCGGACAAACTATGACTGTGGCAATTTTAAAGTTCATCTCAAGAAGCCGAAAGTATCTTTAGTCTCAAAGCATAACCATAATTTATAGGCTTATTATTTTTTTTGAGGAGATTCCATCGTATAAATACGCTATCCTCAACGATGTTTAGTCTGAACACTTGCTTGCCTCGAGGCAACGTTTCAGGTACTTTATGGTTTGGTATTATCCGTTAATAAAGTTTTCACTTTTTATTTCATTTAATACCAAAATAATTCTTTATACATTCTCGTTGCGAATAAACCATTTAAAACAACTTCAACGTTTTTTTTTTTTATATATTTTTATCATGAAAAACAGTTTCGACTTAAGTGCAAACACAAAACAAGATTGTCATTGTAAAAAGTTGTCTTTTCCAAGAAAATAAACAACAATCGAAATGGCTTTTACCAGCATCATTCACACACACACCACACACACACACACATACAGACTTTTGTCATTTCATGTCATCGCATTCGATTCGATTCGATTCGTTTCGAATGTGTTTTATGACAAGCAATGTCAATAGTTGCGACTAAAAGTCGATTTTAAGCTGAGAGTTTAGTTTGAATGATTGCACTTACACACACACACACACACACACATACATCAGCACAGTTTATCGTACAGAAAGTATATATTTCTTGTTCGATTAGTACACTTCATACACTTCATACCATTGCAATCTGTTTAGTATTATAATTTAATTCCTGTGTTTGCCTTACAAACTGAAAGAAAGAAATTTTTGTCCTGTAAACTCATTAATTTGATTTAGTCCTTTTTTTTTTTGTAAGGACTTCATGTCATGGTATTGAAATATAACTATTGTTGTGCCTTTAATTATTGGTGGTCCTTGCTCTTAAGTCGGCAAAGAGGCAAAGACTTGCATAAAATACACAGTTTCTTTTCTACAGTTTTTTCCTTTCTGAACACGTCTTGTGAGAAGTGTCGCTTCTTCCGAGCTTCAGGACTGTCTTTAACTTTTCTACATTATGAAAGCTTTGCCCATGTTGAAATTACTTAAAGGTGGTGAGTTCGCTCTCTCCTGAGACAATATGTGAGATCATGGTTAAATAAAGCATGAACGAAAAAACGAGAAAGATATATACTTTCTATACGTTTCGTTTAGATTGCAGAAGACAAGAGAGTGGACCAAACAAATACACCACCTTTAGATAATTTCACCATGGCACTGCCTTGGCTCACCTTTCACAATCAGTCAGTCACCAATTGTCTCGAGGTTGCTCCAGTTTTTCTTCATCCTAAATGGCATTACTGGTTTATCGATGGATTAAAGATCAGTTTCACCGCTTCTATGCTTTAGCTTTCGATTTCCAAGCATTTTATTAAAATGTTTAACTTTGTTCTTGTGTTTATCGAAGCAGCGGTACTGCAATTTGCAAGGAGAAGATACGTAACTACTTTTGCAGTGGTTAAAAAAATTTAATAATTTTTAATGATGGCGTTGAAGCTAAAAAAAATTATCTCTCTTATTTCGAATTATTTTTTTTCTTTCTTCTGCTTAAGTTCGTTTGTGTGTGTGTGTGTAAATCTCTGAGGTTGAGTGTTTCCTGTCTGCACTTAACTATCACTATCTATCTCGCTCTCTCTTGCTTTCTTACGCAACATTTAATCATCTAAAATACCTGCAATCCTTTAGTTAAGTTTATTTTATTTTTTATATTTTTTTATCATCTTCGGTCTTTAAGTTCGGTATGCATTTCAGTTTCCTATCATTTACAATGGTGCTTTACCTTTCTTCGAGCGCTTTTGAATTTTTATAAATGCAATTATGCAACTCATTAAAAAAAAAAAAAGAAAGAAAAAAAAACACTCCATAGTCACAGATTTAAGTGAAATGTGCAAAGGAAGCGGAATATTCATCCATTTCGTTTTTTTTTTTTTTCGTAGCGAATTAAGTTGACGTCGCACGACGTCGTTTGAGATATTTCAAGTGCCCATTTAAGCCACCACAGTTACTTTAACGATGACGACATTTAGTCGAGTGCATCGTAAATATTTAATAGACACACACACCCACACACACAGCACACATTTTGCTATTTGTTTGCATACTTTTGGGCGCGTTGGCGTATTACTTTTATAGTAGTTAAAAAAAAAAAAAAAAACGAAAGAAAAAACAGTATCTGCAACTATTTGTGTGTGTGTTAGTGTATGCAGCGTCTTTCTCTTTATTTATTCTCGCCACCATAGCACCCTGTCTTATTTTCTTTCTTTCTATTTAGCATAATTTTGTCATATTTCTGGATTATTGCGCATAATTACGTTGCACATTTTTTTTATATTTTTTTTTTTTTTTTTTTGCCATTCAAATGCAAAGTTATTCATAATCTGCGCAACAAATAAAAGTTTTGTTTTTTTTTTTCCTAAGATTTTTTTTGTAATTTGTATCTTTTTTTTTATTATTCATTATTTCTCTTTAAAGTAAATTATTTTCGGTATGCTTAAATTGTGATTCCAAAATCCATTAGAAATGTTTAGCTGGAATGGATAAAAACTTTAGATCAGCATCGAAAATTGAATCGCTATAGCCATGTTCGTCTGTCTGTCAGCCTGTCTATTTGTCTGTCCGAAGTTATATTCGTTCGTATGAATGCCATCAAAATTGAATACAAAATGCTTCAAAACTCTCTTGAGACACCTAATTCAAATCTCAGTCAAAGCGTTTCTAGTAGTGTTGGCAAAAAAAAAATCACTGCGGCGTGATTTTGTCACAGTGATTTTGAAATTGCAGTGATTTGTGATTTTCTTGTTTCTCAGTGAACATGTTCAATTAACGGCGATTTTGTATATCACCCTTCGTAAACAGTGAACCTGTTCAGAAATCGCGAACTTCGATTTTATCATTGTTTGCAATCACTGTGATTTTCAAGTCGCCAATCACACTGTGAGAGAAAAATCACTCTTTTTGCCAACACTACTCTCTAGCGCTTCCAGTACCTGAAAATAGACCTTATGAAAAATGTAAAAAATAAAGCTAAAATTCTTCTAAAAACACCTTTTTCCACGTGACTACATCTAAAGTTTCTAGTTTAAGAAACAAAGTTGTTTTTCAATGCGTTTTATTTTCAAGGGGAACACATGACTGTGCTCAGAAGAATCTACGTTTCAAAACTAGATTGAATCTCCTTTCAATGTGAGTCAAGATTATATACCTACCTTATAGGCACTTCCTCTTGCGTATAAATATTTAAAAACTATTTACGAATTATAAAATGTGATTTTTGTTTAAACGAATTTCAAAAATCATATTGCTCGCTCGCTCGCTGCTTTCTCTGTTCGAATTTTGTCAAGAAGTGCATTGGTTATGTGGTTCTAAAGAGTCGACGGTGAGTAGTACGTTAGCTGTAGGCTATTTCAAAGTCGACACTACTCGACTGAAATATTCTAACTTGTTGTAGCTTTGCTTTTATATTCTTTCATAAAAAAAAATTATGCAAAATATTACCCCTGACGAACATGTTTCATGCATATTTATTTTTTTTTTGGTCATTTCATTTTCAAACATTTTTAAAGAATTCTTTTTTTTTCATCTAGTTTTTTTTTTTTTTTTTTTTTTGCATCATTTACTGCTTGTGAAGGTTAGCGCGTGTCTGTCCTTCATACAAAAATGTTAGCGATTTATTAAAAATGAAAAAAAAAAAAAATCTATGAAATTTTTTACTTAGTCAAATATTCACAATTTTTGCGTTTTTCATTTAACAAAAAATAGAAAGCGAAGGTTAAGCGCTCATCGAAGCAGCAGCAGCAGCAACGGCACCATTGACAGAAAACCAAAGTTAGTAGAGTGCCTACATATTTTGCGTGCTTTTACACAGAAAATACTTGAATTGAATACGTCAACGCGTCAAACTTATTCTATTCGATTTTATAGTGTCTTGCACCTCGCATTTTCTTTTCTTTTCTATTTTTTTTTTTTTTGCATTTGGCCGAACTTAAATGGCAAAAACTTGACTTGCACACTTGAACAATAGTTGGCTAGAAGAATGCGCGAATAAAGGCGCAAAAGATGACTTTGACGTTCTCAGCAATAACAAAAAAAAATAAAGCAACAATAATGCTGACGAATGAACGCCTCAAGTGATGGCATTATACTATACAATGTTGAAAATAAGAGGAACTCAAGCTCAAGCAGTTCTGAGCTAACTCTCTGATAATACAGTGGATGTACTAAAGCGAACGGAAGCGGAAACGAGCAACCAACAGCTTTGTCCGAAAGTTTATCTTTGCCACCATTTTGTTTTTTTTTTTTTTTCTATATTTTATTTTCAAAGCATTTACGCTTGACCCGTTGTAAAGTATGCAACAAAAAAAAACGAAGCCACCAACCAAGCACTGCAACTACAACAACAACGACAACAACAACAATCACATTAACAATAACAACAGCAACAACTATATTGTGCGTTTAATTGAAGCATACTTTCAGGCATAATGCACTTTGTGCAAAGAACACAACTGAGCGCGAGCTTACAGTTTGTGATGCTAAACAAATAATTGCATACTTTTCGGCTTTGTGTGGCACTCGAGCGTGATTAAAACAGCTCAGATGCTCAATGCTATTCAACTTCGATTATTCTCGTTGTTGTTGTTGTTTTTGTTTATATTATATTTTCTTTTGTTGCTTTTATGGGCGTCGCAACAACTACATGTGTATTTGTTATTGTTGTTGTTGTTATTGCTGTTATTGATGTTGTTGATGAAGCCTGTGACTGCTGTTGCGTATTGCATACTTTACGGCTTTATGCCATTGCGTTATTGATATATGCATACGCAAAAGCATACACATACACGTTCAACTGAAGCTTAAAACATGTGCGTATCGACATAAAGATTTTATGTTGTCTTTCGTTATTTTTTTTTTTTTTTATTTTACCTTTTTGTTTGTCACTCATTCATCTGGAAACGATTTGCAACGATTATAGTTATATCATAGAACTACCACAACAATGTCGTCGTCAAATTGTTATTGTTATGAAGCGATCCATGGTCGAATTTGTATGGAGACTTTATGTTATATAAGCCTGATTCTTATCACATCGATAGTGTTCATTTAGATTAAATTGACCTTACGAAAATCTGCCATCTGAGCTGTCGGAACGTTGCGCGGGTTAACAAATATATTTTCTTTCATCTAGCGTTGTCCTGATGGAAGCTAATGCCCTTCCTGTTGCTTAGCTCTGTCCGCTTCTGGTTTGCCCTTAGGGGACAGCACAAGGTATCAGCATAAAGTCATGTATTAAAAAAGAAACCCACGAGCCCACGAAAAATAAAAAGAAATTTTACAAAATGTGTTACGAAACTTTCGTACATTGTACTAAAATACAATTTATAAAATTTTCTTCGTTGGCGAAATAAAAGTTACCTAGAATCTAGCTCAGTTGTGTTTAAAATAGCTTCGGTCTACACTTCTTAAAATTCCAATGCGAATTTCTTCTTATAAATTTTTTTTTTTGTTAAAAACTATTCATAATACACGCAAAAATATTTGCGCCTAAAAGCAGACTATAAAAGCTTTAAAAGACAATGAAGCACAAACTAGATGGCACAATGAAATACAATAAGACAAGTAAGCCGTATAAGAAGAAAGAACTATGTAAAAAGAGCGAGGGAGAGTGAGCAAAAAAGAAGATAATGTTGAAGTTATAAAAGAAAAAATGTGAAGTGAAGCGATTCATTGCAGACACAAATATAAACCAAAACGCATATAAATATGTGTATACATATTTATAGTTTTGCTCTTATAAATGACTTAAGATGTATAATAGCTCAAGCAAAACCACAGAAAAATGAAAATGGAGCTAAAGACAACTAAACAGACGGACGGGGCGGATATGTAAAGTGAAAAACTAGTAAACAAATCGACAGAGCAACAGACAGACTGGCAACCAAGCAACCAGTCAGGCAGGCAGACAGGCAGGCAGGCAGAAAATACTAAATAGATTCTATGATGTATTTGCATATGTGAAAGCGAAGCACATCTTTTTATTTTCTTTTTTGATATGGAAAATGGAAATAATAGAAATAGTTCTCATAGATAGACGCGGACTTAACATATTTTGCAATGAATGAATGTATGAGTTAGATATGTAAAAGCAGACGACATTGTTAGCCTTGAATAAAGGACATTTTACACGTGTCACATTCTATTGAATATATATTTTTATACATGTGTGTATGTGTGGCGGTGTGTGTGTGTGTGGCTGTGTGTTTATAAGTGAAATCAAAATATGCTGACAAGTGTCAATTATTATCAGCGCTTATCATCGTTAAAACATGACACGAACAGCTGACAACGTGAATTTCCTTTAACATGAGACATGAGACATTAAAACATACACACACACACATCACACACAGTTTTAGAATAAAAGAAACTATAATAAGTATGTTGCTACATCTAAATTTAAAAGTGTATGAGTGTGTGTGTGTGTGTATTAATCATGTTGTATGTGCTGACATCCAATCGAGGCAGGTTTTAATTATGCAAGAGCAGCCAAGCACAAAACTATTAAAAAAAATGAAAAAAAAAATAAATAACAACAGAAAAAAAAAACTGAAATATAAGCCAAAATAATGATGTTGCAGCAGATGTTGTTGCATACTTTTAGGCCACAAAATGACCATGCAATGCAATCAGTTCTGACAGGCTGCATTATTGGTTTTGTATTACACAAACATGATGACAATGACGCTAAACTGTTGAGAATGCTACTCAGATTAAACAAGATACATACTGAATGTTTGAAAATAAATAACAAAAAAAAAAAAAACTATTTAACATTAAACATTTTTTATAACTTCAAAATTTAATTGAAAAGCAACTTTTTTTATTTAACTGTTGACAAAATTTCTACTGTTGTTTCGCTCAGCCTTAATGGCATAAGCCTTTGTTTCAGTTAAAGTGCCTAGAGTGAACAGAGCTTACATTTTAGATGCATACTTTTAGGAGCAATCAAACAACATGCCACTAGATTAGATTTTAACCTAGGAACAAGTACTGCAAAAAATAGCTGGGAAAATGGAAAGAAAGCAAAAGCCATCTTCTCTGTCTCTTTTCCAACCTATATCAGGGACAGCCCTTTCTGACGAATGTCATTTCAAGATACCACAAAATCAAATTTTATTCATTTAACTTAAAAGTGAATTCATAAAAAAAAAAATATATATGAAAAGTAATACCAAATTAATGGAATGATATCGACATTTGAGTGCGTGTGTGTATTTGTATGTGTGTATGTGTGTAGGCACTGAGAAGATAAATGATAAACAGATTTTTCAAACACAAACACACACACACATACATACATAAATAATAACGACAAAGCGGCTCATACATACAGAACCTTGAGTTTTTATAACAGAAAAAAAAAAAACACTGAAAAAAAAGTGCTATGTTGACAGCCTGCTTCAAAAACATTCATACAAAATAGACACATAAACATTGAGCCTAGATCTCCTGTTTGTCATGATTAATGATGTAGAAATGCTGATAAACGAAAACCAAAATGTCAAAGTGAAAATTAATGCCAACTTAATACAACAAAAAAAAAAAAACAAAAATCCAATAAATTCATTTATAAGCCAAAGCAGCTTTAATTGTGCATTAAATTTAATATTTAGCTTATTTATAATAAAAATGAAAAAAAATATAAAATAAAATAAATATAAATTAAATATAATAAAATGCTCTTACCAAGCCAATTAAAATGTGCGAAAAAATCGAAAAAAAGCGAAATGTCAAACGCTTGACTGCGCTAAATACTTAATGTACGCCAAAAGGTATGCAACGAAAAAAAAAGAAATTAAATAAATAAATAAATGAAAATGAGCAAATGTGTGACGTTGTGACATGGGCAGGCAGTTATCGTTGTCGGCATTGACGCCTGAGTTTATGCAACGCTAATTTTACTAAATAAATAAAAATGCTGACAAAAAAAAAAAAAACAGAACAGAACAAGCACAAAAATGGCCAACTAAATGGGTCAAACGAGCATTTCAATTAGGCAAAAAAAAAAAAAAAATAAATAAAAAAGTAGACCGTATTAGCACACGACTAAGCGTAATTTCAATCCTGTTAATTATTTTTATAACACAAATTTGCGATATTATCAATTTTGCAAAACTTTTTCAACTACTTTCGAATGCGAAATAAGCGGAATATTATATAAGAAATTAAAAAACTAAAATTTTTTTTTTTATTTAAGACGCTTCAATTAGTTAGACCAAAGCTAAAGACCTTTGACTTATTCAGTTTTATTGTAACTGTCTTCCAGTTCACAAAATTCACACTCATACATACATCGAGCAGCTCTCCATTTTAACATAGAACCGGAAAGCTATCTAAATACTTAAGAATCGAAAGAATTTTTTTACTTATTTTTACAGAATTCTAAGTTTAAAATATATTGGCCCAATCTCTTCTAGTCTTCGACATAATTGTTTTCATACGGCAAACAGCATAACAGACGGACGGACGTGCAGACGGACTTAGTTAGATCGACTCTCCTATCAAAATCAAGAAAACATCCATTCGCCAATTTTAATTGTTTATTCTAGAACGGCAAGCTTTATTCTGGCCTGCCTCTTCATTTCACTCTAATTTTATTTTGTAGTGTTGGAAAAAGAGTGATTATAGAGTCGCAGTGTGAATAGTGACTGCGACTTGAAAATCGCAGTGATTGCAAACAGTGATGATATCGCAGTTCGCGAAGAATATTCAGCGATTGCAATAGACGCTAACTGAACTGTTTCGCATCATCATGATAAAAGTACCAATCACAAATAAATGAACAGTTTCAATGTTCACACAGCAGGCTCAGCTTGACGTAAGAGGCGTCTAAAGAGGTTTCGCTGGGGGGTTGGTTCCCTCAAACCGGAAAACATTTGAAACCAGAAGCAGCCACAAAACATGGATAAGACGGCTCGAAGAATGTTCGTGAAGTGCGAAACACAAAATTACCCATAGCTGAACATGTTCACTGAGGAGCAAGACAATCGAAAATCACTGCTTTCAGTGCGATTTCAAAATCACTGTGAAAAAATCATCGAAAGTGATTTTTTTTTTGCTAACACAAATATTTTGTTTAATTCCTTGCTTTGATTTGTTGCCACGGCCATTTCTAAAGTATCTCTTGCCAAATTATATTCGAAGTTTCTGCAAAGCTTGAATTCACTGTCAGAACTTTGTTCAGTCTGTATTTTGGCAACGTCATGGCAAACAAAAACTGTTACGCGTGCGATGTGCTGCTGCCGCTGTGAATGTATCAAATTTCAAAACAAAACAAAAAAAAAACCCTATTATACACTTTTGTATTTTAAATGAATTCTGGTTAAATTTAAATTTGGAAAGCTGTCAAAAATTAAAACACCCCAAAAAAAAAAAAAAAAGTTGAAAGCGCAAAAACTTTCTTGCACGTGCCTACTTGGATGTGCTCCTCGCGTAAAGACGCAGCTTATTGCCGAAAGCTAGTTTCGTACAACAACAACAACAACAAAAAGAAGAAAAGGAGCGAAGAAAAAAACGAAGCAGATTATACAGCGCAGATGCAGCAACAAAAAAAAAAAAAAAGATGCTGATTGTAATTACCATTGACGTTGCTACTACAAACCAAAAAAAAAAAAAAAAAAGTTCTTCGAAGCGGTTCCTCTGTTTATTATTTCTATTGTTTTTTATGCAAATTTCTTTGTACAAAAGTTTTGTGAAAAGTTTCAAAGTCTTTTTTCATTTTGTATAAAATTTTCAAATTTTTTAATATCTTCGTTTTACAATTTTCTTTTCTTTTTTCTTTTTTATCTCATCGCATATATTGTAAATTTTTAACGCATTAAAGCAGAAATTGTCGATTCTATTAAGTCTATAAGGCAGGCAGGCGTCTTCGAAAAATTATGGAATTTGAAGAGAGTTATTGATTCGAAATGAGTAAGCGATATTGTTCTGTGTTAGTTCCTCCATAAATGGTGATGTCATGCGGAACGTTGGTACCTTGCAATGCAAACATATGAGAGTGAATGAGTAAGCATGCTCTGTTTTTCATTTTTTTCTTGCGTTGGTATAAAATATATTGAGAGAGAAAGTGTGCTTAACAACACCTTGTATAATTGCACCATGCGATGGCATATTACGCCTCTCTGATCCAATAAACTTGTTAACTCAAGAGCGAAATACGAAGAAAATCTATAGAAATACTAAGAAGAAATACGCAGGCGAATAAGAACGACTGAAAGTTTAATGAATCTAAAATAGAAAGAGAAAGAATAATAATATGGCAACTTATAGTTTTTACACCATGGCTCGTGTTGCAATTATACTAGGTGGTGCATTCCATAGTGGAATTCAAAAGGTGGTGCCAAGCGAAAACTTCTCTCTCTCTCTCTCGTCAATTTAAGTTGCCTATTTGCATGAACATTTTTCTCCTGCGTTTTTAAGCTCTCAGCATTGTTTTAGCTCAGAATACACCACCTAGTATAATAGCAACATACTAGTGGCCTGTAATAAATTGAAAATCGTTTGTAAAATCAGCAACAAAAAAAAAAAAATAATAATAAATAAATAGCACCTTTCCGCAGTCGCTTGAGGTACACTATAGATATCTCGCGGATTCACCAAAACAGAACAATACATTTCTACATTTTTCAAAACGTTGCAAGTTGACACAAAACCAAAACAAGAGAAAACTAATAAAATGTAAAAAAAATACCTTCAAAAAGATCGAATCATGGGGCTATCTTTTCTTTAAAATATGTTAAAACTAATTGTTAATTATTATTAATATGATTTTTGCAATTAACAATTATAATTCGCAATTAGTTTATTTAGTCACTTTAAATGGAAAACGAATAATATTCGTTTCGTTTTTTTTTTTGCACTGAAAAAAATTAGATGTGCGGAAATGATGATAACTGGTTTTTACATTTCGACACTTTGACAACTTGGTGCAGTGGTGTTCACAGGCATAAATAGGAGTAAGTTGAGCTGATATTTGGCAGCAACAAGACTTGATGATGTTAATAAAAAAAATCATGCTTATGACCATGTGAAGCATAGTGCAATTATACAAGGTGATGCTCTGCTATCTTTCTCTCTCAACATATATGGTACCAACGTCAATCAAATGACATAATTAAAGATCAAATAGGAAAGCCGAAGCAATTGAAATAAATATAAATCTCTCTATCAGCTAAGCACTAGCAAGACTTAAAAAAAAAAAAAAAAAAAAAAACAGCATACTTATTCACGCTCACTCGCTTGCATTACAAGGTACCAATATTTCATTAAAAATCACCTTTTATAATTCCACCATGTACCGAAGTCTATAAGCGAGTAACTGTTTTCTTTAAGCATGCTTACAGATATTCAGTAACCATTTAAGTTATGGTCTACTTGGGAGCGAGAATGGGAATAATGTTGCCAGCGCAGAAACGGAAGAACTGTTAGCATATTTTCATAGTCGTCTTAATTATATTTTAATTATTTAATAAATCAACGAATATGTCTCGGCTTCATAAAATAACTTTTGACATCTTCAAAAGCAACTAAAGTAAACATCATACATGCCTTCTACACTTTGAATTCTGTATGGGACACTTACGAAACTTTATGAAAATTTAAAAGCAAAAAAAAAGTTCCAAATGAAAAGTGTAACGCTTTAAAGAGCAATAAGCGCACAAAATAAACAAAAAAAAAAAAAAAAAGCGAAAACAGAAAAGTATGAAACACTTAGTTATGCATGCACACGTGTCTAATCCCGCCCAGAATACTTCGGTATTAGCACATAAATGGCAACACTTGGCTTAAGCCAAGAAGCAAACGAATAGGGTAAATAATAATAATAATACGAATACGACTACGAATACGATTGAGGTGAGTTGAGGTGAGTTGAGCTGAGCTAGGCTGAGTTGAAGTGTGCAAGCAAGTGCGGTATGGCATGATACGGTACCTGTATAAAAGCAAAAGGATACAAGCGATTCATCCATGTATGCAACACTTGAGCGGCACTTAAGTGCTAAGCGCACAAATGTATGCAACACAAAACAAACAAACAAACAAACAAAAAACAGAAAAGGTAAAGCAAGGCTTACCGACACCGAAGCTTAAGTGGACTTAACGAAAGGTCAAAGTTGCCAACAGTCATGCTTTAGCATTGCTTTAATTTAAGTTTTTCAATATTTTAATATGCTGGCAACTCTGCTGCTGCTGCTGCTGCTATATAAACGCGTTAAATACACTTAAGCTGTCATAATTATCGTTTTCGTGGACGAGACAAGAGAGCGAGAGAGCTACAGCGAAAACTTTAACCGCAACAAATAATATAAAAGCAGTTACTTGTCTCTGAAATAGCCAGTCTGGCTAGCAGGCAACTTTGGGCAAAACTTTTTTTAGCCCATTGTGACGGAAGTGGCATTTTAATATTTTATTTTCCATTATTTTGTCAAGCAGCGAAAAGTGTTGACCAACAGCAAACCACATCATACCAAATTGTATCTTCTATATAAACCTGGTCTCTTTTTTTTTTTTTTTTTTTTTTGTATTTATTTTTCTGGCTAACTCATTCCCAATGGCATTTTTTTGAAACACTTAAAACATTGCTTTTACAATGCGAAGCAGCTTATGGCATTCTGATTGCTTTTTCTGTTGCTGGCGCTGCTGCTGAAATTTTGCTTCCTCCTACAACAACAAAAAAAAAAACTTTTCCACTTAGACTCAACGCTTAATCACTTCACTGTTTGGTGCAATTTCGATTGTTTTTGAGTGTTGAAAAATGTTTTTTAATTTTTTTTTTTTTTTTGTTTTTCATAAAAGTTGAATTTAAAATTGTTTTGTTGGACTCAATTTAATAAGTTGAGCAGCTATTACAAATGCGCGTTATGAAGTTACAACCTTGTTCCATCTTGACTTTCTTTGATATCAATTCTTCAGCTGAAGTCCATAGTTTCTGGTGTCTTGAGTTTCGGATTCCACTAAGTTCAAAGTTGCAGTTTGCAAATGTTCAGACGCTTCCGATGATCGTTGTGACTCTTCACTATGATAAGAAAAAATAAAGTAAATAAAACTAATATTGTTTTCAAAAATATTATTTTAAAACTTTTTTTCTTGATAGGACAAAATAAACATGTCAAAAGTATTGTGCTTTTATTGATCACTTTTCACTTTATTGCCGACAGATGGCAGTCTTTTCGACAATAGATGGCCGACTGCGTTGTGTAAACATTTACTTGTATTTCGAGTAAACAAAATTTTAAAAATATTTTTAAATGCCTTTTACATTTTTTTAATAAATCTAAAAAAAATATTTAAAAAATTTTCACAACATAGAAGTCAAAAAAAAAAACTCCAACTTTTACAATTTTTTTATTAAATAAAACTTTCCTTAAAAACTTCCACTTTTGTTTCCATTCGCTTAGGCAACAAAAATTTCAGAACGTATCTAAAGATTTCAAAATTTTTATAACGTAGTAGAGATCGAGTTTATTCGGAACACAACAGTTTGCTTGAATTTATATTTACTTGCGCTGGTAATGATGGGTCTCTGGAAACGCTTCTACTTTTTTAAAACTTTTTTTAAACTTTAATACGAGTCAAATACGCATACCGTGGTACCGTTTCATTAGTGTAGTTTCCTATTAATGCTTTAGAACAACAAAAACAAGAACAAGTTTAACATAACCGCACAACACAGGACATACGCGTATACATATATTTCCGCATACAATTTGTTCTACATTTTATTATCCTTCAACGCCTTGCGTCCAATTGATTGGGTGGGTGTATGTGTGTGTGTGTGTGTGGTGTCTGTTGTGGAGGCTATGCAATGCTCAAGTGGGCATGCAACATTACTTGCTACTCGAAAGCAGCAGCAGCAGAAAAAAATTTCGTGATATTTGAGCACGCACGAAATCGAGTGGCTTTAAATTGTCAGCACTAATCGTAGGAGCTGCGGTGCACTGAAGAGAGAGTTGAGATGAGTTGGTTTCAACAAAGCATTGCGTTGCTATGTGATATAAAGTAGCAACAGCATTGGTGGCTTGTTGGGATATACTATTCATCCAAATGCAAACAACTACAGCAACAGCAACAGTTAAGCTTGGCGTTCAGCTTAACCAGTCAAGTTGAAATTGTTTAATAAATGTTTAATTTTTTTTATGTACGCTTTAATTAAGTACGTTGATTAACTTGTCTGCATTGAGCCTGAGTTCAATTAAGAATTCATGAGAATAAATTTAAGCGAGCGAGCTAGTAAGTTTGTGAAATATTCAAATAGCACGTACCACACCATATACCATATACCATAGGTGCTGCTTGTGCTTCTAAATTGAAATATTAAATTATGTATTTAAAAATTTTGACATAGAAAATTTATAGTTTTTCTCTTTTAAAAATAAAAAAAAATTGATCCCAGCGGACGGATTGGCTTTGCGGAATATTATTGGCACCTTAAATTAATAATGACCGTTGCACATAAAAGGCCACCATTAGTATCTGAAAGCAGTTGGAGAATATTTTGAATAATATATTCGTAACCATTTTTTGCACAATAAATTCGTAAAATTATAAATAAAAAAGGTCATTATAAATTCTAAGGTCCCAAGTTACGCATTTTTTAGCTGTAAAGTATACTGTTACGATTCTTGCCTTTATAGCGGCTGAGGGAGCTTTATTAATTTTTGCTAAGAGAACAAAAGACTTTCCGCTTCACTATGCACCATTTATTTCTCTTATCTTTGTTACAAAATTCTACTGTTTAATTTAATTCACTTCTGCTCAATTCATTACATGTGTTTTCTTAATCGTAGTCAATATCGTTCGGCTGCAGTTGTCTTCAAAAAAGTGCATTGTCAACTTTTCTTTCTCTTCTTCTTATTAGTTTCTTTTTCTAACAATCAACCTGTGCATGATCATTCCTTCATTTCATACCGCAACCAGCAGTCATGCGTTCATGCAGGGTGATGCAGTGGGGCGAAACTCATGCTCATAACAATACAGTTTTCTCTTTCATCTCTCTCACGTTCATGGCTAAGAAATAGTAGCATTCAACACATGGTTCAATCGCACATTCAAAAAGTCTAACCGCTTGGACCGTCCCGTTATTCCTATAACTTCAGCGTCCACTCAGACTTAGGCGAGGCCCTCGGTAGCGTTAAAAACTCACAAACTCGCGTTAAATAGTATACAAAAAGATAGGCAGTTAGTCTGGTTGAAATGGTAGTTTAAAAATAAACGAAGATATTTTTCAATAAAAACGTTCGAACTTAAAAACAGCTGGCAATTAAGCAAAAAAACGTGCACGGACAGATATAAGGACGGATGACCTTAATCGATGCTCGTAAAAAAAAACAACACCTACATCGAACTGTTAATCAATAATTTGAATTTATATAAAAATAGTCTACTTTTATACACATAATAACATATTGAGCAATTGCAGACCAGGCGTTTTTGGATACAAAACGGCCAATGGAAATCGGCATTAAGGACTGATTACATAACCTTTAAGTAAACCATAGTTTCTTAAATACTGAAATCCATTAAATACTGAAGCGCTGCCGGTATGTGGGAAGTAATTTGCCTGTCTGTCCTATTGATATACTATACTAAAATGTAATTAAGGAACAAAGCCGCATTGATTATATTTTTGCTGTTGGTACCAAAAACTTTAATATTTTTAATAAAGACACGTAGGCACTTCAACTAAATCCACAAATATAGTTACGCTTTCTGGCAGCGAAAGGAGTTACACTTATGCTAGATGTTCTGATGGTCTCTTCAATTTGAAAACAGCTCATTTTAGTTCATTTAATTTACTATCGTGGCACGTGGCGGCAAACTTATGTCGCCTCGTATTAAAAATATTTTTATGCATGTTTATGCTGAAACAAAAAAAAAAAAAAAAATATTGAATTAGGCAAAGCGCCACAGATCATACAAAAAGACAGACGGACAAAGACAGACATGCTTATCCTGTACGTGTTTGGTTAGCATTTTTTCATAAATTGTAGTGCTACATAATAACCTTTTTTAGTTTATTTAATAGTCGCTATGCCACGTGTACGCGATACTCGTTAATTTAGCTACGCACTCCAAATGTATCTACATAAATTTTGCAAACATATTTTTTTGAAATGAATTACAAGACGCGCTATATAAGAGCGTGCTACTCCTTTTTTAACTATGTGTCTGCATATAATACTAAATACCATCCTTTAGACAAAATGTCTCTTTGACAGCGACCGTAATCGTGCGAGATTCCTGCCTAAAGTCTATTTTGACCAATAAGGTTTGTCCAATTTCTATCACGGATCTACATATGAAGTGTAGCATGAAATTTTGCCTGAAACTACCAAGACTCTCAGTGTACCACGCAGACCATTTTGAATTGTCGTTGGCGTAGAGTGACTGAGCCGCATTACATTACAATTGGATTTAGTTAACAAAAACTAACTTGCTGCTTTTATTTATTTTTTTTTTTATTTCAGGCGAGCGACTTATTCAGTATGCAAGCGAGAATCTGGTAACAGAAGTGCTTATACATCCTCAATACAATACGTTAATTCAATGTATGCGTAATCTGCTAAGCAGTTTTACCAGACATCGTCATATTATACACGCCGGCTATACATTCTCAGGCAATGGTTCTTGGATACTACAGGTTAACTACTTTTTAAAAAAATCACGTGTTATAGTAAATTTTATATATATGTAATTTTTACTTTATTGTTACAGGATGGAACCTTTTCAGTTGCCGATTTTTCAGAGGCCTTTCAGGAGCACGATGTACAAAGAGTGATACGCGCCTATGCGGATACAATCACCATGAATATACACTGCGCTGATGCGGGCTTATGGCAATCGCTTCCGGATAAACTATTTACGCGTCTTTGTAAAATACGCATCAATCCTATCGATGTTTTGGATACGAGCAGCGAAAGCATAAATGCGTTTATAGGTACAAAATCGTTTTTGTTATTGTATTTCGTAATCTTACAAGATTTTTAATTAAAGATTACCTCGCGCCTATGCTTGTGCCTACATCATTGCGTGAGCTGCTTGAGACATCTGATGTAGTGGGCAATATACGCTTTACGCATCCAACGCTCTATGTCTTCCCAGGTGGTCAGGGTGATGCAGCGCTATTCGGTATCAACGGCTTCAATATGTTGGGTAAGCTAAAATGAAAGATAAAAATTTCAAACATTTTATTTTAATATAAAACGCACCATTTTTATTTTTGACAGTCGATGGTGGCTTTAATCGCAAGGCTTGCTTTTGGGACTTTGCACGACATTTGGATCGTTTGGACGCAGTACTGATGACACGCCTCAACAATAGCAATATTCAGGGTCTGGGTGCTGTCGTCGCACGTAAGCGCGATTCACATGTTTATCCACAAATTGGACACTTCTTTAGCAATGTGCCCGACCGTAAGGGCGGTCTGCCCAGTCCTGACGGTGACAAGGATAGAAATCCATTGTTGGTTGATCTATTTGAACGTGGTCACAGTCTTGTAAACGATCTAAAATCGTTAGACTTAAAACCACAGACATGCTATCGCAATCAAGAGCCAATTAATTTATACCACAAAGTTGGTCATGGTACACTCGATATGTATGTGATAAGTCCATCACGTGATTCCAAAGAGGTTAAGGAGTTCCTACAGAAATGGAACGCCGGTGATCAACGTTTGTTTGCGGCACGCGAATCAAAAGAATTTAATTTCCCATTGCAAAATCTGGTATCCATTTGTGCGCTGCTCGTTTGGCAACCAGCAAATCCCGATGATACAATTACACGTATTCTATTTCCCGGCAGCACGCCGGATTATAAAATTCAAGAGGGTCTAGAAAAACTTAAGCACTTAGAATTTATGAAGCACTCAACTTGCACTGCCAAGTCAATTGCGCCGGCCATACAAACCGTCACAACCGCACGTAAAACTTTTAAATCGACCGCTGGTCCCATAGAGGCTAGCGCAGGATTTCCGTACAAACCGAGCAAATTTGGTCCGGTGGCATCAACTGCGGTTGCCGTACAGCAGGATAATAAGGCAAAAGAAGCTGCTGCGGCTGCAGCTGCAGCAGCTGAGGCCGCTTCGATTGCTGCCGCCGCTGCTGAGACTGAACCAATGAAAGAAGTTGAGGCGGTTGCTGATTTAATTGAAGAAAAATTATTAATGAAAGGAAAGGATGATTCGGTTGATACAGATGAGCTAGCCGCTGATACTGGGGATGAGGCTGCTGTTGAAACAACCGGTCTCGGTGCTGTCGAAAATGGTGAAATAGATAATAAAGAGGTAACCGAGAAGAAGGTTGAGGTTGTGATTGTAAAGCCACAACAAGCTGTTGCGCCGACATCAAAGGATGCAGTCGATGCAGCCGCTGAGACAACAAAAGCAGCAAAAAGTAAAAGCAAAATTGAAAAACCACGCGCCGAAGTGAAACCTGTTGTACGCTCACGTATCGATACTAAGCCACCGAAATCAATGGATCGAAAAATTGTCAAACGTGAAGCAGGCGGCGAAAAGAAGAGCTCACCAACGGCAACACCAGGCAAACAAGAATCTTCGGCTGTGCGCGCAACCGCTCGTGATATTAAGCCAAAGGTTGTTTCACGTTTCACCAAGTCTAGTCCAAGCAGTACTCCCGCAAAGAGTGCTAAGGAAGCCAACAATCGTAAAGTATTGGAGTCAAAGCAACAAGCGGCGCGACAGACCGCTACCAGCACTTCGAATGTTATAACTAGGCGTGAAGTATCGCGTACCAGTGCAACCGCTGCTAGCGTTGATAAACGCGACACGAAATCACAACAGCAGACTCAGCAACAGCGAAAGCCGATTTCACGTCGCCCCCGTGGCGTATCACCTTCAAAACGTGCACCAGGCAGTCCAGTGAAATCAGCCAAACCCAAAGCGGACCTTAAAAAGTCCCGACTCGATAAAGGAGGCACTACAGATTCTAGTTTGGTCTCGACTCCATCGGCGGATGAAGCAACAGCTGCCAAGAAGTTACAAGATTTGACGGCATCCCAAGAGTTGGATGTCGAAAAGCAACGTGAGTTAGACGATCTAAAAGAAGAACAGGAAGTGGTACGTGAAATCGAGGCTGTTTTTAGTCGTGATGAAATGAAACGACAGCAACAGATTAAAGCAGAACTACGTGAGATGGCCAAACAAGATAGCACAACCGAAGCTGAAGAAGAGGAGGAATATCTGATAATTGAAAAGGAAGAGGTTGAGCAATACACCGAGGACTCGATTGTGGAGCAAGAAAGTAGTATGACAAAAGAAGAAGAAATGCAGAAACATCAGCGCGACTCACAAGAGTCTGAAAAGAAGCGTAAAAAGAGTGCTGAAGAAGAGATTGAAGCTGCTATTGCAAAGGCCGAAGCAGAAGAACGTAAAGCACGTCTAGAAGCTGCCGAGACCAGGACCGGTGAAGCTGCTGAAGCAGAAGTCGAAAAAACAGATGAACTAAAAGCAGAAGTTCAGGAAATCATTGCAACAGCCAAAGAAATTGCCAGAACGCGCACAGACGAAGAGCTAAAGAAGCCTGCCGAAGAAGAGTATTCCTCTCCAACACCAGAAGAAAAAATAAGCAGTGCAAAGAAAACGTCCGATACCAAAGATGAACCAGTTGAATTGCCTGAAGCGTTGCCAGTTAATTTGCAGGAAAGTCTTCCGGAGGAAAAATTCTCTGCAACAATTGAGTCGGGTGCCACAACTGCACCCACTTTACCAGAGGATGAGCGCATACCACTCGATGAAATCAAAGAGGATTTAATCATTGAAGAAAAATATGTCAAAGAGGAAACAAAAGAGGTCGAGGCAATAATTGTGACAAGTGTTACCATTCCCTCAGATGCAAAGCCAGCTGAACCTGAGGTAGCGACTAAAACCGTGCCAGAACCAGTTGGTGTAGAGGCACCCGAACGCATTCTTCCAATGAAAATGACATTCGAAGCGCAACAGAATTTAATGCGTGATGTAATTAAGACGCCTGATGAAGTGGCCGATTTACCCGTGCATGAAGAAGCCGATTTGGGTCTCTACGAAAAGGATGCACAAGATGCAGGGGCAAAAACGATTTCTCATAAAGAAGAAACAGCTAAGGAAGAAAAAGAAATCGAGGATAAAAAAGATGAAACTAAGGAAGATGACAATCTAATTGATGAAGTCAAAGAAGTTGAAGTTGCCAAGGATGAGATATCTACAACCGCTGCACAGGTAGAAAAATTGATTGAAATAGAAGAAGCAGAACTAGCTTCAGAAGTGCCAGATGTCATAAAATCAAAATCTCCTGAAATAGTTGAAGCAACTGAACCAGAAATCAAAGAAACGAAATCCCCAAAGGAAGACGCAAAAGCAGAAACTAAGGAAATAAAGAAATCAATTGGCACACCTGAAGAAAAAGAGATAAGTGATATTACTTCAGAAGATGAGTTGCCTGTGCAGATTCCAGCAGCTGCTCCAGTTTCTACAAAGAGCAAGGAGCGAGAAGACACTATTTCTCTTGAAAGTCCAGCTACGATAGAAGAAGCTATTGAAGTCGAAACCGAAGAGACACAAAAGATTAAAGATGATGACAAAGATGAAACGCAAAAAGATTTAAAAGAAAAAGAGGGCGATATAGATACAACAAAAGAAGTTGAAAAACCTGAGGAAATCGAAGATAGAAAAATTTCGGTTGAAGTGGAAGAAATCCCAATAAAAGTTTCTGTTGCAGAAAGTGTTAAGAAAGACCAGGAGCTAGTAACATCTGAGGAACTATCCAGACGAGAATCAATTGCTGAAAGTACCAAAGCAGAATCTACGAAAGGACGAAAAATCACCACAAGTCTCTAGAGAAGCATCTCGACCAGTTTCGGTTGCCGACAGTATCAAAGAGGAACCTGAAAGTACAAAAGATGATAAATCACCGGCTTTATCCAAAGAAGCCTCTAGACCACCATCCGTTGCCGAGAGTGTAAAAGAAGAGCTTAAATCAGCATCAAAGGAACCATCTCGGCGAGAATCTAAGGAGACATCAAGACCAGTTTCAGCGGCTGAAAGCGTTAAAGACGAAGAAATTGAAGAGCGCGTAACTACAAAAAGATGAAATATCGTTGTCGAAAGAGATATCTGATGTCATTGCATCGCAAGAAATTTCCCGTAAAGAATCAACTACGGAAGGTGCTAAAACTGAAATTGAAAGCCCCGAAAAATCAGCATTGGCTTCTAAGGAAGTGTCCCGCCCAGTTTCCGTTGCTGACAAGGAAAGTGTAAAGGACGAGAAATCTGAGGCACCTTCGAAAGAAGCTTCTAGACCAGCCTCGGTTGCACAATCCGAAAAAGGATGACCAAAAGTCGGATACTGTTCTTGAATCCGGTCGTGAATCGGTTGCAGAGAGTGCCAAAGCTTACAGTGATAAAAGCGACAAATCACCACTTGCCTCTAAAGAAGTATCCAGACCTGTTTCAGTTGCTGGTAGCGTAAAAGACGATGTTGGGGAAGGCATTAAAACACCAATTCTATCACAAGAAACCTCTAGACCAGCTTCTGTCGCTGAAGGTAAAGAAGAAGAGGACCTAAAAGCAAAAGATATATCACAGTCCAAAGAACAATCCAGACGAGAATCATTGGCCGAGAGCGTTAAGCTTGAAGTTGTAAAGGACGAACAAGTTGAAGATGGAAAATCTTTGGCCACATCTAAAGAAACATCCAGACGAGTATCAGTCGCTGAAAGCGAAAAGGAAAGGCAAAAACCTGACAGTATTGTAGCATCACAAGAACCTTCCAGACGCGAATCAGTTGCAGAGAGTATCAAAGCTGAAAGTGACAAAGCAGCTTCAGAAGTGGCTGTTGCAGAAATGGTTAAGGACGAGGTTGACGAACAGTTAAAATCTTCAGCATCTTCCAAGGAAGTCTCTAGGCCAGCATCCGTCGCTGGTAGCGAAAAAGAAATTGTGGAAAAGTCTCCACCAGTATCCAAGGAAATTTCGAGACCAGCCTCCGCCGCCGACAGCGAAAAACCATCAAAAGAACCCTCCAGACGAGAGTCGATTGCCGAAAGTGTTAAATCTGGGTCTGCAAAGGAAGAACCAGCAATTGTGGTCTCTACAGAAGTGTCTCAAGAACTTTTAGTAAAACAGGAAGCAGGAAAATTCGAAAGTACCAAAGATGAGAAGTCTCCAGAAGCATCTAAAGAAACCTCTAGACCAGAATCAGTAGCAGAAAGTGCTAAGCCAGACAGTGCAAAAGACGAAAAATCGCCTATTGCTTCAAAGGAAGTATCTCGACCAGATTCGGCTGCCGAAAGCTTCATTGATGAGAAGGATAAGCCAGATAGCATAAAAGACGAAAAATCGCCTGTTGCATCAAAAGAAGCGTCTCGACCAGCTTCGGTTGCCGAAAGCATTAAAGACGAAAATCCCCAGCTCTATCCAAAGAGATCTCTAGGCCATCATCTGTTGCCGAGAGTGAAAAAGCAGAACTTGATGTTAGCATATCTCGACCAGATTCTGTCGCCGAGAGTGCCAAAGATGATGCATCTAAAGAAGCATCAAGACCGGCATCTAAAGCTGAAAGTGAAAAAGATGAAAAGGACCAAGCAGCAATAACCATAAGCACAAAAGATACTAAATCACCATCTGAATCTAAAGATATTACTAGGCCATCATCTGTGGCAGAGAGTGAGAAAATGGAACAAAAACAAGAAAGTGTAGTTGCTTCCAAAGAGCAATCTAGACGAGAATCGGTTGCAGAAAGTCTTAAGGCCGAAAGCGCAAAAGAGGATAAATCGGCCTTAGCTTCCAAGGAAGTTTCTCGGCCAGTATCAGTTGCTGATAGTACTAAAGACGAATCCAAAGAAGTTTCTAGACCAGTCTCCGTTGCAGAAAGTGAAAAGGAAAGCAAACTAGATAAACATGAATCCCGACGAGAGTCTACTGCCGAAAGTGTAAAACCGGAAACTGCTTCGAAAGAGACCTCACGGCCAGTTTCCGTTGCCGAGAGCACCAAAGACGATATTGAAAAAGAAGTTTCTAGACCAGCTTCCGTTGCAGAAAGTGAAAAAGAAAGCAAACCGGAAAAAGATGAATCCCGACGAGAGTCTACTGCCGAAAGTGTCAAGCCAAAAACTGTTTCGAAAGATACCTCACGGCCAGTTTCCGTTGCCGAGAGCACCAAAGACGATGTTGAAAAAGAAGTATCTAGACCAGCATCAGTTGCAGAAAGTGATAAAGAAAGCAAACTAGATAAACAAGAATCCCGACGAGAGTCTACTGCCGAAAGTGTCAAGCCAGAAACTGCTTCGAAGGATGCATCGCGACCAGTTTCCGTTGCTGAGAGCACCAAAGACGATGTCGAAAAAGAAGTTTCTAGACCAGCTTCTGTTGCAGAAAGTGATAAAGAAAGCAAACCAGAAAAACATGAATCCCGACGAGAGTCTACTGTCGGAAGTGTCAAGCCAGAAACTGCTTCGAAAGATACCTCACGGCCAGTTTCCGTTGCCGAGAGCACCAAAGACGATGTTGAAAAAGAAGTTTCTAGACCGGCATCAGTTGCAGAAAGTGATAAAGAAAGCAAACCAGATAAACAAGAATCCCGACGAGAGTCTACTGCCGAGAGTGTCAAGCCAGAAACTGCTTCGAAGGATGCATCGCGACCAGTTTCCGTTGCTGAGAGCACCAAAGACGATGTCGAAAAAGAAGTTTCTAGACCGGCCTCCGTTGCAGAAAGTGAAAAAAGAAAGCAAACCAGATAAACAAGAATCCCGACGAGAGTCTACTGCCGAAAGTGTTAAGCCAGAACCTACTTCAAAGGATGCATCGCGTCCAGTTTCCGTTGCTGAGAGCACCAAAGACGATGTCGAAAAAGAAGTTTCTAGACCAGCTTCCGTTGCAGAAAGTGAAAAAGAAAGCAAACCAGATAAACAAGAATCTCGACGAGAGTCTACTGCCGAAAGTGTGAAGCCAGAAACTGCTTCGAAGGATGCATCGCGACCAGTTTCCGTTGCTGAGAGCACCAAAGACGATGTCGAAAAAGAAGTTTCTAGACCAGCTTCCGTTGCAGAAAGTGATAAAGAAAGCAAACCAGAAAAAGATGAATCCCGACGAGAGTCTACTGCCGAAAGTGTCAAGCTAGAAACTGCTTCGAAGGATGCATCGCGACCAGTTTCCGTTGCTGAGAGCACCAAAGACGATGTCGAAAAAGAAGTTTCTAGACCAGCTTCCGTTGCAGAAAGTGATAAAGAAAGCAAACCAGAAAAAGATGAATCCCGACGAGAGTCTACTGCCGAAAGTATCAAGCCAGAAACTGCTTCGAAGGATGCATCGCGACCAGTTTCCGTTGCGGAAAGCACTAAAGACGATGTCGAAAAAGAAGTTTCTAGACCAGCTTCCGTTGCAGAAAGTGATAAAGAAAGCAAACCAGAAAAAGATGAATCCCGACGAGAGTCTACTGCCGAAAGTGTCAAGCCAGAAACTGCTTCGAAGGATGCATCGCGACCAGTTTCCGTTGCCGAGAGCACCAAAGACGATGTCGAAAAAGAAGTTTCTAGACCAGCTTCCGTTGCAGAAAGTGATAAAGAAAGCAAACCAGAAAAAGATGAATCCCGACGGGAGTCTACTGCCGAAAGTGTCAAGCTGGAAACTGCTTCGAAGGATGCATCGCGACCAGTTTCCGTTGCTGAGAGCACCAAAGACGATGTCGAAAAAGAAGTTTCTAGACCAGCTTCCGTTGCAGAAAGTGATAAAGAAAGCAAACCAGAAAAAGATGAATCCCGACGAGAGTCTACTGCCGAAAGTATCAAGCCAGAAACTGCTTCGAAGGATGCATCGCGACCACTTTCCGTTGCTGAAAGCACTAAAGACGATGTCGAAAAAGAAGTTTCTAGATCAGCTTCCGTTGCAGAAAGTGCAAAAGATAAGCAAACCGGACAATGAAGAATCCCGACGAGAGTCTACTGCCGAAAGTGTCAAGCCAGAAACTGCTTCGAAGGATGCATCGCGACCAGTTTCCGTTGCTGAGAGCGCCAAAGACGATGTTGAAAAAGAAGTTTCTAGACCAGCCTCCGTTGCAGAAAGTGAAAAAGAAAGCAAACTAGATAAACCAGAATCCCGACGAGAGTCTACTGCCGAAAGTGTCAAGCCAGAAACTGCTTCGAAGGATGCATCGCGACCAGTTTCCGTTGCTGAGAGCACCAAAGACGATGTCGAAATAGAAGTTTCTAGACCAGCCTCTGTTGCAGAAAGCGAAAAAGAAAGCAAACCAGAAAAACAAGAATCCCGACGAGAGTCTACTGCCGAAAGTATCAAGCCAGAAACTGCTTCGAAGGATCCATCGCGACCAGTTTCCGTTGCCGAGAGCGCCAAAGACGATGTTGAAAAAGAAGTTTCTAGACCAGCTTCCGTTGCAGAAAGTGAAAAAGAAAGCAAACCAGAAAAGCAAGAGTCCCGAAGAGAGTCTACTGCTTCGAAGGATGCATCGCGGCCAGCATCAGTTGCAGAGAGTGAAAAATCAAAGGAGGCATCCAGACCAGAATCGGTTGCAGAAAGTGTAAAATCAGAACGTGTGATACCAGAAAGTTCCAAAGATGTCAAATCTCCACTCGCTGACGAAATCATAGAAACCGTTTCATCACCAATCGAAAAGGCTTCGTTATCTTTTGATAACCTTGACGTGAAACTTGAAACAGAAATTTCATTGCCAACAGTTTCAAGTCCTGTAGACGTCGCTGATGGTGATTTCTCTAAGCTACTAGATACCGAAGTAAAAATGGCATTTACGACTAGTGTACCTGCACAGATTACACAGACTGATTATAGTCAAACTGTCTCTTCACCTGTTGATAAAGCTATAGACTTAGTTGAATCATTTGAGGTTGCTAAAACTTATCAAGAAATTACATCAGTTTCAACCACTTTGGTAAAAGAATCTACTGACCTCTCCACCGATGTTTTATTGACAATAACCCAAGACAAAGATGTCGAGAAAGCCTCAACTGAAGATACAAGCGGTAAGAGCTCATTTGATCTAAGTGGATTTTCCACAGAGCTACGTGAAACACACATAACAACAGTAGGTTCTCCCGAATTTAAAGTTACAATTTGTGAAAGGGATGAACCTATATTGCACGACATAAAAGAAGAAGATGAAGAGCATAGAATTTCTCCACCAGCAGAAATTGTAGGTGTACTTTCGGAGCAGCCAACGCGACCACTTTCACCTCGCGAGGAAGAAGTCGCAAAAATTGTTCTTGATGTAGCAAAGGTTCTTAAATCAGAGAAAGATATTACTGAGATCATACCAGATTTTGATGAGAAAGAACTTGAAGAGAAACTAAAGCCAGTAGATGATGAAATTGATATATCATCAGAAAAAGAACTTCACATAAAAAATTTGAATTTGAGGAACAACTCTTTGAGAGAAAGGTTAGCAAAACGGACGCTGAGTCCGAAAAGTCTTCACCAGATCAAAAATCAGGTCCTATTTCCATCGAAGAAAAAGACAAAATTGAAGAATCAGAAAAGATGCAATTAAAAGAAAAATCAGAAGAACAAAAGGCAGAAACAACGCCGAAGGAAACTTCCCGACCAGAATCTGTAGCCAGCCAAGTCAGCACAAAAGATGAAGAAAAGCAAGAAAGTCGTCGAGAATCAGTTTTATCAACTACCACAGATAAGAAAGACGACCAATCTCCTCACTTCCGCATGATGCATCTCGGCAACAATCAATAGTAAGCCTGTTGAGCACCAAGGAAGAAGAAACAATCGAACTTCAAAAAGAATCTGGCATATCAACCTTAGACAGTATTAAAGCTGAATTAACATCAACTCCACCAAAGGAAACATCTCGTCCAGAGTCTGTAGCCAGCCATGTTAGTACAAAAGAAGAAGAAAAAGAGGAGACTAGACAAGACAAGACCCCTTCACCTTTACAAGATGTGTCGAGGCATGCATCAATCGTTAGCCATGTAAGTACTAAAGAAGAACAAGAGGAGTCTCGGCGAGAGTCTATTATGTCTACAGCCGAGAGCAAGAAGGACGAGACATCGCCAACGCCACCAAAAGAGGCATCTCGCCCAGAATCTGTTGTCAGTCATGTCAGCATCATAGATGAAGAGAAGCATGAAATTCGACGAGAATCCGCTTTGTCAACTGCCGATGACATAAAGGACCAAAAGTCTCCAACACCTTCACAGGAAGTAACTCGTCATGACTCTTTAGTAAGTCATTCAAGCACAAAAGAAGTAGAAGAAAAAGTAGAATCCCGGCGAGAGTCCGTATTGTCAACGGTTGAGAGTAAGATAGAAGAAAAGTCACCAACGCCACCCAAAGAACCATCTCGTCCAGAATCTGAAGCCAGCCATGTCAGCGCAAAAGATGAAGAAAAACATGAAACTCGACGCGAGTCCATTTTATCAACAGGAGAAGATAAGAAAGACGACAAATCTCCTACACTTCCACACGATGTGTCGAGGCATGAATCGATAGTAAGCCTACATGGCACTAAGGAAGAAGAAAAATTGAGTCTCGTCGGGAATCTGTATTGTCAGTAGCCGAGAGTAAAAAAGAAGAAAAGTCCCCAACGCCACCTAAAGAAACTTCTCGTCCAGAATCTGTTGCCAGCCATGTGAGCACAAAAGATGAAGAGACAGCAGAAACTCGACGGGAATCAATTTTATCAACTGCCGAAGTAAAGAGAGAGGAACATTCTCAGCATGAAACAATTGTAACCACAAAACAGGAAGAAAAAATAGAATCTCGACGCGAGTCGATCCTATCAACAGCAGAGAGTATGAAAGAGGAAAAAATAACAACTGCATCTAAAGAAGCTTCTCGGCCAGAGTCAGCTGTAAGCCACGTCAGCACAAAAGAAGATGAAAAACAGGAAACCCGGCGAGAGTCCATCTTATCCCCTACCGAAGTTAAGAGGGACGGTCATGAATCAGTAATTAGCCAAGTAAGCACAAAGGAAGAAGAAAAAGTCGAGTCGAGGCGAGAATCTGTTATATCTACAGCTGAAAGTAAAAAAGAAGAAAAAACGCCAACGCCACCCAAAGAAACATCTCGTCCAGAATCTGTTTCCAGCCATATCAGTACAAAAGATGAAGATAAACAGGAAAGTCAGCCAGAATCTGCCGTTCCAACTGCCGAAGATAAGAGGGACGGAAAGTCCCCCACACCTCCACAAACTGCATCTCGGCATGAGTCAATAGTAAGCCAGTCTAGCACCAAAGAAGAAGAAAAAGTCGAATCTAGACGCGAATCTATTATCTCTACAACTGAGAGTAAAAAGGGTGAGAAATCACCAACACCACCAAAAGATGAGTCCCGTCCAGAATCTGTAGTAAGTCATGTTAGCACAAAAGGTGAAGAGCAACCAGAATCTCGACGAGAGTCCGTTCTATCATCTGTTGACGACAAAAGGGATGACAAGTCGCCTACTCCTTCACATGATGTGTCACGACATGAATCAATAGTAAGCACCAAGGAAGAACAAGTGGAGTCTCGACGCGAGTCTATTATGTCTACAGCTGAAAGTAAAAAAGAGGAGATATCAACAGCACCACCAAAAGAAGCTTCTCGCCCAGAATCTGTAGTAAGTCATGTCAGCACAAAAGGTGAAGAGCAACAAGAATCTCGACGAGAGTCCATTCGATCATCTGTCGATGACAAAAAGGATGACAAATCTCCTACTCCTTCATATGATGTATCACGGCATGAATCAATTGTAAGCCATGTGAGTTCCAAGGAAGAAGAAAAAGTAGAATCCAGACGAGAATCAGTCTTATCTACAGCTGAGAGTAAAATGGATGAAAAATTATCAACACCACCCAAAGATACTTCTCGACCACCATCTACAGCCAGCCATGTCAGCACAAAAGATGAAGTGACCCAAGAATCTCGAAGAGAATCAGTTTTATCAACTAGTGAGGACATGAAAGGTGATCAATCTGCTACACCAACACATGAAGTTACTCGGCATGAATCAATAGTCAGCACACACGAAGAAGAAAAAATAGAATCTCGAAGAGAGTCTATCTTATCAACAGCCGAAAGTAAAAAAGAAGAAAAGACAATAGCATCTAAAGAAGCATCTCGTCCAGAATCTGCTGCCAGTCATGTCAGCACAAAAGATGAAGAGAAAGAGGAGACTCGACGAGAATCCATTTTATTAACTGCCGAAGACAAAAGTGATAAGTGTCCCCAGCAAGAAGGAACACAGCGAGTGTCAATAGAAAGCATCAGAGACGATGAAAAAGCAGAGTCCAGGCGAGAATCTATGATATCTACAGCTGAAAGTAAAAGGGATGAAAAATCACCAACGTCATCCAAAGAAATTTCACGTCCAGAATCTGCAGCCAGTCATGTCAGCATAAAAGATGAAGAGAAACAGGAATCCATACGGGGATCTATCTTATCAACTGACGAAGAAAAGAAGGGAGAGCATCATGAAGTATCTCGGCATGAATCAACAGTAAGCACCAAGGATGAAGAAAAAATAGAATCTCGTCGAGAGTCTGTCGTATCAACAGCAGAAAGTAAGAAAGAAGAAAAAACGACTGCATCTAAAGAAGCATCTCGTCCAGAATCTGTTGCTAGCCATGTCAGCGCAAAAGATGAAGAGAAACCGGATGAGTCAACTGCCGAAGATAAAAAATCTGTAACACCACCGCAGGACACATCACGACCTGAATCGAAAGTAAGCCTTGTAAGCAGCAAGGGAGAAGAAGCAATTTCAACGCCACCCAAAGAAGCATCTCGTCCCGAATCGGCAGCCAGCCATATTAGCTCAAAAGATGATGACAAACAGAAAACTCATCGCGATTCAATTACCTCCACTACCGAAAGCAAGAAGGAAGAGACATTACAGACGCCATCGAAAGAAACTTCTCGTCCAGGATCAGTAGCGAGCCATGTAAGTTCAAAAGATGGAGAACAACCAGCTATTGAGGAGAAAGTTGTCGACACACTTCCAACAGCTTCTCAAGATACACACCTTGAGGAAAGCAAACAGGAAGAGAAGTTAAAAACACCACCGAAGGAGAGTTCACGTCCAGACTCTGTTGCTAGTCACGTCAGCATGAAAGACGAGGAAAAGTGTGAATCTCACAAGGAATCTGCTTTACATACTGCCGATGAGACAAAGAAAGCAACATCGTCAACTACTACCGAAGAAATATCTGAAGTAAGCATTACTTGCACAAAAGAAGAACAACATATTTCAAAAGTAGAATCCGTCCTTACTTCTGGTGAAGAGATAAAAGATTCGAAACAGATAGCCACATCAAAGGAATCGTCTCGTGCAGAATCACAAGCTAGCCATTTGAGTGACGATAAATCGGCTACTCGAGATGTGTCACCTGATCACTTACAGCACGAGCAAATTGTTAGCCAAAAAGAAGTAAAACAAGAATCCTCCGAGTCACGACAAGTATCAATTGCTCTTAAAACGTCGGAGAGCACTGTTGAAGAATCATCAATATCAGAAAAAGGGGGCAGCAAATCAGCCAGTCCCAAAGATGATGTTGAAACTTTATCGAAATCAGTACAAAAAACAATGACTTCCCAATTTGAAGAAACGCTCATTCAATCGGAAGAGTGCTCTTCCGAGTCGATCATAAGTGAAATTCAGACAACTTCTACTTCGATAAAATCAAGTTTGCCAGATGTGGACAGTACAAAGACGGATACACAGCCACAAACAACAACAACAACAATTGGTGGTACAAAAGATAGCTTAAAAGAAACTGTTGCCGAATTCTTAGCAACCGAGAAAATTGTTTCAACTAAAGAAACGTTTACAGCCGAGGCAACCAAATCTGCCGAAGAAAGTCTTAAGAAAATTACTAGCTTAACTACATCTCAAAAGACGTTAAACATTGGAACAGATGAATCAAGACGAGAATCTTTGTTAAGTCAGACCAGCGAAGGACGACAAACGCATAGCGATCATGAAGATGAAGACGATGATGACGACCGTATTAGCCTTAAAGAAGGACGCTCGAAGTCAATTGCAACCATCATGATGACTAGCATTTACAAGCCTTCCGATGAAGCGGAAACAATCGAAACCCTAGAAGAAGACGCTGAACCTGACCATGATGAGCTTACATCCGAATTGAAGACTTCAACACAGATCACTACCACAGCTACAACAAAAAGTATTGAGTCAATTGAAAAGACCAGCAGTTCCATGGCAACCGAAAGTATTTCAAAGGTTGAATCAATATCTTTGACACAGTCGCACGATAGTGAATCTACTGATCGTAAAACGCCACCAACTGCACCAGTTAGTCCAAGTGTAAAACCGTTGAGAAGTGCAGCCAGCAGTGTAACTACCACGCTTGCAGCAGCAATATCCACTACAACGCCAGCAGTTCGAAGTGAATCAAGCGCTGTCAGTGTGGCATCCACAGCGGGACCGCTTTCACCTAAGGACATAAGTGGTAAGTCTAGTCCTGGTGCATTAACATCTGAAAGTCAATCAATACCAACACCGGTAGGGCGCGAATCGCTTACAGAAACGCCAGAGTCATCACCGAAGCCAACATCACCATTCCCAAGAGTCTCCAAAGACGAGCTTAAGTCAGTAGTTACAGCTAGCGAGCTGTTAAGCACAGCACTAGATGTCAGTGAAGAGGACACAGAACAGAGCGCACTTTCAATAGCTGAAGCAAAAGGCGAACTACACGAACTGAGGGGCATTGAAAAGACAACAGCACTCAGTAGCAGCACGGAGAAGATTATCACAACAACCATAACGACCGTTACTAAAATGATCTCAGCTGATGGTAAGGAAACCGTTACCGAAGAGAAAACTATCACGACAACTGACTCATCCGAGCCTGATTGTGAAAAGGTCACAGTAACGACAACACGCACAACCAGTGAAAGCGAAAAAAGCGATCAAATGCTGCCAAAAGAAGTTGCTATGCTACGCGGCATCTATCATCGCTCCTCAACGCCAGGCAGCGACGATGAGCGTCTAATTAGCGATGATGATCTGCCAGGATCTCCACGTAGCATTGCGTCATCACATGGCGGTGCCAGTTACGATCTACAACGCTCAAGCTCTGGTGTTAGTAAGCGTTCCGATTTTGATATTGACGAGAGTCAAGATGACATACCGCCACAATATGGCAGTGAAGAACATTCAACAGCACGTGCAGTACTCTCACACAAAACAATCGATCCAATGAGCACATCCTTTTATGGGGCTTTGCCTGACACATTCGATACGAAACCAACAGAACCCATACCAATAGGCGGTGGCGGCATTGTCGGTATCGGCGGCGCCACAACAACAACAGCACACACTATGACCACAAAGACACGTACTCTTTCAGACTCGCCAACTGCAGCAAGCCAGTCATCTGATAGCGTTGAAAGTACCAGTCAGACATGGGCCAGTCGTCTGGTTAGCAGTACCGAAATAGGCACAGAGCAAGTAGCAACAACGACAACAACAATTACAACAACGGCAACATCGGTCTCAACAGCAGCCACAGATGCAGCGCACAAATTTTTGGATGAAGCCGATCTTGATTTTGAAAAGGCACTAAAAGAGCATGTAGAAGTGCGTGGTGCCGATGTCATGTCTTCCGTAACAGCAAAATACTCATATTCACCATCAAAAGCCGAAGAAGTTGAACAAATTGTTACAAGTGCCGGCGAACGTCAACGTTTTCCATTAAGCAGCGTTCAAAAGGGAAAAACTACAGAAGGAGTCGCAGCCGGAACAACAACAGTAACAGCATTCTCTACTTCTTCAGCTGCCGACACAGCTGCTGCAACTTCTGTTAGCGATGCAACCGTAACAACAGTAACAGCTACAGCAGCAGCAACATCAACAACAACAACAGCAACAGAGGCGCAAGCACATTCAGCAACAACTGCCGCTGAAACAACAACAAAGAAACAGCAACAACAACCACACTCACAAGCACACAAATCGAAGAACGTCTTGCAGAATGGGGTAAACCTTTAGGACTGCCATCACCTGCACCACTGCCCGTTGAGGGTGATATACGCACCACGCCAAAAAAAGAACGTCGTCTTGTAGCAACAAAGACACGTCTAAATAATGAGAAAAATCTACGTAAACGTTCCGAATCACCAAACAAGGCAAAGAAACCAGCACCCGTTTATGTTGATCTAACCTATGTACCGCACAATGGCAATTCATATTATTCACATGTTGAATTCTTTAAACGTGTACGAGCACGCTACTATGTCTTCTCAGGCACTGAGCCGAGCAGACAAGTCTACGATGCTCTGCTTGAGGCCAAACAAACATGGGAAGACAAGGAATTAGGTAAGTAATTTACAATTAGTTTCCACTAGCGTATGCGTTCGCGTTAAAGGTTAACGTTTAGAATTGAAACGATAAAAGAAATGAAATTCTCGTAGATTTTGAACATAACTGTTTATATTAATTAACTAAATACTTCACCAGCAGTTGACGTTGCTTTTGAACTTACTTTATTTATTTTAACATTTAACGCGAACGCTAGTGAAAACATAGCATAACGAAAAAAAAAATTGAAAAAATTATGCTCATACTCTGTCTATTATTTTTGCAGAAGTAACAATCATACCAACCTACGATACCGATGTGCTAGGCTATTGGGTTGCCGAAAATGAAGAACTTTTGGCCAGATATCGCATCGATCTTTCACCTTCGGCGTCGCGTTGCACAATTAATCTGCAAGATCATGAGACCTCTTGCTCTGCTTATCGCTTAGAATTCTAGGCCACGGGCTTGTTTATTGCGTTTTCAGAGGAAGACTAAACTAAACTGAATGAAAAAAAAAAAAAAAAAAAAGAATACACACACACACACATCACTAAATTAAGTTATACGCAGCAAATAAACACAAAAAAACACACAAACACATTTGGGGCATAACAAAAACAAACAACAAAGACTTTATAGTGACGACGGCAATATCGGGAAAATGTAAGTAAAATTAAAAAAGAAAATATTAAAGCAAAAAACTTTACTTTCAAAGATAAAACTGAATGTGAAGTTTAAGCAGCTTTAAAGTGCAATAAAACGAAAGAGACAGAAATAACGTAAGCTTTTTAGCAAACCTTATTTCTTGTCTGCTTTCATTTTTTTTTCTTTATTTACATTTGCAAAAACTACAACTACAAAACTTTAAGCGATTCAAGATGCTAAAGGGGGGGCTTAAAGCAGCAAAAAAAAAAAAAAAAAAAAAAAAAACGTACAAGTATAACCAAAAAAAAAAGATACAATAAATTAATTAAATTAAAAACAAAATCAAACCAAAAAAAACGCATAAACTCTAATAAAATCCTGTGAAATATAATTAAGGCAGATATGGCGGAGTAACGGGTCAACTCGATGACGCCATTTTGTTTTCAAATTGCCGCCAATATTTTGCTTTAAGTATTTCGCAAATTTTCGCAAAACGCAAAAAAAAAAAAAATTCTCAAAGCAACAACAACAACAAACAAACAAAAAAAAATTAAAGTAATTAATAAATATTTGTTTAAAAAAATTAATTACTCTTTGCTTAAAAAAAGAAAATTATAAAAATTAAGCAAACTTTACAAAAAAAAAAAAAAAAAATACATGCATGTGCGTTTCTTAACACAAATCGAGCTAAACAACAAACAAAATTTTTTGTGCATCATTTAAATATTTAATTTAACAAAAAAAAAAAAAAAAAAATATATATAGAAAATATAATATTGCAAAATTTTACTAGTATAAAATATTTACATATAAAAAAAAAAAGAAGAGTATATATGTATTAGTAAAAGTTTAATGAAAATATTTTCAATTGCTTCTCTATATATTCAAATTTACAATACATACAAACACACACACACATACATAAAAAGTAATAATTATGTACATCCACAAAAAAAAAAAATTAATTTATATAAGAAAAATATAAATTCTTAAATTTTGTACAGTGTGCAATAAAGTGAAAAATAATAGCAAAAAGATACAAAAAAAAAAAAAAACAAAGAGAAATTCTCTTAAAAGCAACAAAACAAAGATTAGATTACACAATTCAGTCGATCTTTCTCTCGTACTCACGCTCAACACACAACAATGGGCGTCTGTCGCGAATAGAAGCTACAATGGCGCCAGTGTGTTGTGTGACAATTTTTTTACATTGCTTTTCAATTTCTCTTTCATATATTTTTATGCAATTATATAAGGTGGTGTATTCTTACACACTGACTCTTTAATTTGACAACTCAGAGAGACGTGAGCGAAAGGGGAAAAGAGAATAAGAATGTATTATTTCGTTTTTTTCGAAATAGCTTAGCTCTCTTTCTTTCTTTTTAAATGGCTTTGTGCTTACACATCTTTTGTGAGATTTTTTTAATACTAAATTAGGTGTTGCCAGATCTTACTACTAAAAAAAAAAAGAGAGAATAAACAAATTGTTACACTGTACAACATTTTTGTTATTTATAATACAAAAAAAACATAAAGCAAAACTTAGAAGAGAAAATTTATTTAAATGTTAAACTTAATCAATGAAATAAATAAAAAAAAAAAAAGCTGTTACACAAACGCGAGAACAATGTTAAAAAAAAAAAAAAAAAAATTTAAATGCGTAATAAATAAATGTGCCTCCAAAGAGCAAAAACAAAAAAAAAAAACAAATATTTAATATAATAAATACAAAAAGAAAGAATAAAAAAATTTAAAAACCAAAAAAAAAAAAAAACAAATAAAAAACAAATACTAAATGTGTATAAAATAGAAATCACACTTTTTAAACTTATTTTGCTAAAAAAAAAAAAAACTATAGCTTTTTTATTATTATTATTATTTATTTTTTGTTTAACAAACTTTTAATGTTCTTAATTTTGCATACAAAGAATGAACAAACAAAGAATGAACGATAAAAATGTTAATGTTGGCTATGAAAAGTGTAAACGTAATGTTATGTTTCCACTGGCTTTAGCGTTTGCGTTAGCTAACGCAAGCAACGCTTACTATGTACAAATATATTTAGCAATACACAAGAAATTGTATAAGAAAAGTACTTGTATTTGTCTATATTATGCGTTGCTTTCGATAGCAATAGTTAAACGCGAATACTAATGCCAGTGGAAACATAACATAAAAAGAAATTTTGCAACACTAAAAAGATATAAAGCTAGAAAAACAAACAAACAAAACAAAAAAAAAAATAGAGCATTAAAACTTTAAAGTTTTGCACAGTCTGATAAAATTAGTTAGCAGAAAAGACTTCCGAACTGAACTTGTCCAAAGGTCTTGAACAGAAAAAAAATATTTAAACTATCACTAAACAAAAAAAAATGTTTTTTTTTTTTTTTTATTTTGAAATTACAAAAATATGCATTTTAGCTGCTTGGCAACTCTATTCAAATAAAATAATATAAAAAAATATAACACCAAACATACAGCAACATTTTGACTCTTAAAAAATAAGCAATAGTTACAAATATAGTGTAAAAATAACAAAAAAAAAAAAAAACCAAATCTTTAAGAATTCGAAACAAGAAATAGATACGTAGTGGAAGAACTGAATAAAGTTTGTTGTAGTTTGTAGTTACATGAAAAAATATTTAGAGAATTTGAGGGCGAGAGGGATAAAGTTACAGAGAGAGAGAGAGAGAGGTAGAAAGAAAAAAATATTCTGTTGCATTTTCTCAATATACAGCTAAATACTAATTTAAAGTTTAATATAAATTTTTAGTATATAACTGAATATTGAAAAATATGTGATATAGTACGTTTCCACTGTGCTTCAGGCTACATGCAATAATCGATAAACAAACCGATGACATGTATAACAATTTGGAAATAAGCTGCTTTATACTTATTTATGAGAAAAACTTAATGTGCTGCAAACGTTAATCGATTTTTAAACGTAAACGCGTACGCAGTGGAAACCTAGTACTACTTTTATAATAATTATATGGACTTTCACTCTCTCTCTCTCTCTCTAGAAACGAACAAATCAAAAAACGTAGCGCGTCAATAAAGCTGGCAACACTTTTACTTAAATGTGTAGTTTTTATTGTTGTTGTTGTTGCCGCTACTGCTATCATCTTCTACCAATGTTGCCAGCTGACGCAGACCGATGTTGAGTTAAAGCTGAATTGAGAACGATAAATGTTACTATAAGGTTTTTGTGAGTTTGAATGTGACGTCTAACTAAAAAAAAAAAAAAAAGAAAAACAAAGAAAAAAAAGAAAATGGTCAAAGAAAGACAAAATACAAAAATATTTAATAAAAAATTATATATGGCAACAACAAAAAGGAAAAAAGTTTATATAAATCAACAAAAAAAAAAAAAAAAAAAAAAAAAAAACAAACAGAAGGAAATTTTATTTTTCTATAATTTTTTTACTTTTTCATAGTCATAGAATAACAAATTGCATACGAAATAATTAAAAATAATAATACAAAATCATTAACAAATTTAAGCAAAATTTAATCAACTCAAATAAGCAAACCTATTGCAAAAATAAAAAAAAAAAATAGTCCATTATACAAAAAAATATAATATTAAATAAAAAATTTAAATGCGAAGCAGAATTTTTAATGTTTTACAGAAAAGAAAAAAAATATCAAGATAAATATAAAAAAAAAAAAAACAAAACAAAAACTTAGTAAACCAATTTAACGCACCAAACAAAAACATAAAAAAAATCAATAAAATTTTTTTTCCAAATAAATAATTAAAAAAATAAAAACAATTTTTAGGCTTAAAATAGACAAAACCAAAAAAAAAAAAAACATTTTTGCGCATTTTAGCATTCATTTTGACAAAAAAAAAAAAAAAAAAAAAAAAATTAAAAAATAAATATTTTGCTTTTTTATGCTAAACGAAAAAAATATCGGTAAAATAAAATAAATTTAAAACAAAAACCAACTGGCAACCGTCCAGTCTACACAGTCTACAACCAAAAAAAAATTTAAAATTTAAAAAATAATTCAAAATCAAAACAAAAAAAAATATTTAGCGAAAAAAATTAAACAAAAATAAAAAATACAAAAATATAAATAGCATATTTTGAGACAGTTAAGCGTGCATGTGATAGTTTGTTTAAACAGTGATTTATTTATATTTTGCAAAAAAAAAAAAAACCAAAAACCAAAAAAAAAAAAAACAAAATTTAACATTTTTTATTTATTTGGTTTTTTTTTTTTCGTTTAAATCAAGTGACTATTTTATATAAAAAAAAAAATTTATAATTAAAAAAAAAAATTTTAATAATAAAACAGTTAAAAAAATGATAAACTACTTTAGACAGGGATTTACAAAGCGAACGAACGAACGTACGAATGAGCGAGACAGCTAGTGTTGCATGCTGCAAACAGCATATGAAAAAAGAGAGCGAAAGAAAGAGAAAGAAATAGTAAAGGTTGGCAAAAAATTTTGTATTTGAAATTTGCTGAAGATGTCGTGATTTTTTTCTTTACTTTGTTTATAATATTATTTGCAAAGTTGATTTAGAAAATAATTATAAAAAAAATAATTACATAAAAAAAAACTTAGTTTCGGTAGCACCGAATCTTTTGTACTCTTTATAAAATTTTGATATAGATCAACGGAGACTATAAGCGATTGAACCAACATACTATATTTGAATTTTTATTAAATTAATTTTTTTATGCAGCAGTTTGCAGTTCGAATGGCTATATTCTTGCTAAAAAAAAATATGTATTGCGAACTTGTAAGATCTATTTTGCACAGATATTTAGCCGTATAGCACTGAAGAATGCTGCAAAGATAATTTACATAAATACTAAGATGAATAACGCCATACTACAAAATACTACAGTGAAAGAAATGGAAAAAAAATTTACAAAAAACACCAAGCAAGTGGCTTTTCGCAGTACATTATCGAAAAGCCACTTGCATTGGAACACAACGAAGGCTCGTTAACGACTGAGTACGAACGCAAAAAAAACGATAGTAAAAACAAAACAACAGCAAGTGGCTTTTCGCAATATATTATCGAAAAGCCACTCTCATCTAAAAGCAACAAATTCTCGTTAACGACTAAGTAAGAAAGCAAAAAAATAACTGGAGTAAAAAGCAAAACAGCAGCAAATGGCTTTTCGCAATTATCGAAAAGCCACGCTGAATTTTTCATGCTGCATGCGTTTCAGTATTTATATTATCTTTAAATGCAATCCTCTGATTTTTAGTCACTATGATATAAAGAAGTATCTTCAAATCATTTAATGGCATAATTTCCGCTGGAAAGATATCCGAGAATTTCCCTAAGGGTTCAAGACACCGTTTACGAGGTTCTAAGAAGCAACGGCTTAATTTTATTATTTAGCTTGTTTTTTTTTTTTTTTTGTTCAAAGAGTACAAAATTGTTTTAAAAAAAATTTCAAATGCTGTGAAAGCTATGAAGCAAGATATAATTTTTTAAAAGCTTTTAATATAATTTTTTATTCTTAAAAAAAATTTCTAAAAAATGCTACAAATTGGTAAAAACAAAAAACTTTAATTGTCTACAATAAAAAAAAAAAAAATTAATAAATAAAAAAAAAAAAACAAACTACTTAATTGTTGTCAGTATTTAAATGTTTAACAAACAATTAAAAAAAAAAAAAAAACAAAGAGCAAACAAACTGCAAAAGCAATTATTTCAAGTAATTGAATATTAATTAAATATATTAAAAATATATATATATATAAAGATACACAAAATATATGCAATAGCTATTTGTCTTAACAAATAATAAAAAAAAAAAAAATAATTAAAGTTTAAAACAAAAAAATTGTACAAAATTTTCAGTTACAAAATCTTCAAAGAGCATTAAACTTGGAATTGATTGAAATTTATGAATGGATTTAAAAAAAAAAAATAATAATATTTTGTAACTGAAAATTTTAATACAAAACAATTAAATTAAAAAAAGAAAATAAATAATTAAATTAAAATTTATTAAAATCACTGACAACTCTGTCAGTCGTATTAAACAAAACAAAAAAAAATATATATATATATTTAAAAAAAAAATGCATTAAAGCTATAAATGATATATTTGCAAAATCGAAAGCTAATTATTAATTATTAAAAATAAAAAAAAAATTTAAATTGTTTTTCTTGTAATAAAAAAAAAAAAAGAAATTATTTATATATATAAAAATATATATAAAAGCATATATTTAATGTACTTATTATTATTATTATTAATGCCAAGTTTAATTATTAAAAGAAATGTATAATCCCAAAAAAAAAAATAATTGCCTTCTTAAACACAATTCTTGATCAGAATCTGCATTGAAAACTTACATTATAAGCACCAATATTTTTTTTTAAGTTTATTTCTTTTTTTTTCATTCTGTTGTGCTTTGTTGCAATACAATACATATAGAAAAAAATATATTTAAAAAAAAATAAAATAAAAAAAAAAAACCACATACACACACAAATCCCAAGAAAAGTTAACCAAAAATTAAAAATAATAAATAAATAAAACCTGTAATCGTTTTTGTTGACTTGAGAACTTTTCAATTGCCTTAAAAAAAAAAAAAAAACCTAAATAAAAATATTTGTTCGTTGTTCCATTTGTGTATTAATCGATTAAAAAAATATTAACAAAAAAAAAAAAAAAACAACCTAGAAAAGCTTTTAAATATTGTCCTTATATATAAAAATAAATTAAGCAAAATCCCAATGAAATTATTTTCTTTTTGTTTTCTTTCTTAAATATTAAAACAAAATATTTAAAAAATAAATAAATAAATGCAATGCAACCCAAACAAAAAAAAAAAAAAATTTACGAAACCAAAGAAAAAAATGAAAATTTGTGCAAATTATCGAAGAAGAACAAAAAAACAGCAAAAGAAATTCGCATTTTAAATGCATTCAAAATTGCATAAGAAAAAAAAAAAAAACGATTGAACACAAAAAAGCATATAATCCAAAAAAAAAAAAAAAAAAAGATAATACAAATATAAAGCTATTATGTATCTACAAAAATGAAAAAAAAAAACCCAAAAAAAAAAAAAAAAACAATTATATTACATTTTATGAAAAAGTCATCAAGCTTATCTCAAACTATTTAAAATAAAAGTATTTATGTGAAATACAAAAAAAAATCCATGTTTTTTTAATCTAATCCAATTGAGTTCATGGTGAAATATTTCACAAGGTGTTGTACTTTGACACTCTTAAGGTGTATTATTATGGAGTTTTTTTTTACAAATTTTGGAGTGTTTTTTTAGTGAAAGGAAAGCGTACATGAAACATTTTTCTTTTACAAAGCAATAAAATTATTTAAATTACGACAGCAAACAGAGACGGTATACTACACCTAGTATAATTGAACCATGATACGAAAAAAAAAAAAAAAAAGCATTATAAGAAAAAAAAAAAAATTATAATAAATTAAAATTTTCAAGGAGCTGGCCGTTTGAAATAGAATCAATAAAATCTCAAATGATTTCAGAATTGCTTAGTTTGGTGGCACAACTTAGAACCGAACGCTTACAAAGGTACATGGCTAAACCGACTCAGCTTTACCGTTTTTCTAGGATCTTGTATTCCTTCATTTTTGTTCTCTAAAATAGGTTCGGTTCCAGCTAATTTGGATTTATAATATTTTATTTTTTTTTTACCTGCGCGTCTCTTAAGCTAAATATTACACCAGCGGTTATGATGTATTGCTTCTCAATACCAATTGGAGATTCCGATCGTGTGGATGAATGTCTTCCTCACGTGTCGCTCGTAGATTTTTTCACCGGAGAGAAGATTTTTGTACAGACTGAAAGGTTAGATATCCTAAAAAAATTGGAATTAGAGAAAGGAACCTTGTGTTTTTTACTCTAAGAGCGCATGTGACCAAATTGATTTGGATCTCATTTTGAAGAGCTTAGATCAGCATGAGAAAGTTTGGAGCATGAACGAAACAAGGTTGAGTTCAACATTATTCCAAAAATGGTCAAGAATCTCTTGATTTCAAAAATTTGACGTAATTAGCGGCTTACGTTAACAAATTTATTTTCAGAAGGAAAAATCCGTTCGTAAACACCAGATCCCATTTGCAGTGAAGAATTATTAATTTATTATAATTTTTTTTTCTACTTGCAATGGCGACGACATCCTTATTTCAGTTTTCTGTTAAGTGTGCTAATTAAGTGGTTTTTATCGTAAAAGCAAATCGCGCTGAAATTAAAAAAGGAATAGAGAAACAAAAGGAAAAACAAAACAAGGAAAAAACGTTAACTTCGGTTTAACCGAAGCTGAAATACCCGTTACACAACATTTTTAATAGTTTATATGTTCACCAGGTGCTTAGATTAAATTTCACGATGAATTTGGTCAAACTTGTATGGAGGCTTTATGTTATATTTGCCCGATCCTTACCATATCGAAAGTGTTCACTTAGGTGAACATTGGAATTGATTTTTCCAAATTTAATTGAATTCATTCAGAAATAGTAAATGTTTTCATAAAAAAACTCGAAAATGGGCGGTAAGTTTGTATGGAGGCTATACATAAAAATGGGCGTGGCGCCTTATATTTGACATTGGATGACATAAAAAAGTATTCTTACCCTATTTGCATTAAATATATTCATAAATAATACGTATTTTCATACGAAAAATCGAAACAAAATGGTAAGTTTGTATGGGGTCCATATCTTAAAATGTGCATGGGAGCATTCTTTTGATATTGGATGCCATTAGATGTATTTTTACCCAACGTTGTAGTAAAAGCATTCATAAATAATAACTTTTTTCATACAAAAAGTCGAAAAAAGTGGTAAGTTTGTATGGGGGCTATATCTAAAAAATGGGCGTGGCACCTTGGTTCTGGAATACAAACTAACTAGGAGCACAAAAAGCTTAAGTTTAAAATTTCAGGTCAATATCTTTAAAACTTTCCGAGTAACAGCCATCGCAACAAACAGACGGACAGACGGACAGACAGACGGACATGTCTAAATCGATTCGTCTCATCGAGCTGATCAATAATATATATACTTTATGGGGTCTCCGATGTCTCCTCTCCAATGCGTTGCAAACTTTCGGACAAACTGAATACACCCGTTTACACTTTGTGTAACGGGTATAAAAACGAAAGCATTTACCTCACTGAAACCGAAGTTTTAAAACTCACTGAATTGTTTCGTCTAGGGGTTTTTTTAATCTAAAAGAAAATGGGTTTGAATCCGCACGGCATTTTGTAATTTTTGTTTTTGTCGAAATCGTCCATTCGTTTATTTTTTATGCAGTTGTCCCACTTAAACTGTTTGCTCCAATTTATTTTTAATGGCAATTTTTGTCGCTTCTCCTTGACTTTGTGATTTTATGGTAAAGGGTGTGTCGGGTTTTACAAAATAATTTAATGTAACACCTTTTTCGCATACGGATGAAAAAAATAGACCGACAGACAGATAAAGGAACGGACGGAGGAATGAACGAATGGAGGAACGGACGGATGAAGGAACGGACGAATGGAGGAACGGACGAATGGAGGAACGGACGAATGGAGGAACGGGCGGATGGAGGAACGAACGGACGGAGGAACAGATGGACGGAGGAACGGTCGGACGGAGGAACGGATGGACGGAGGAACGGTCGGACGGAGGAACGGATGGACGGAGGAACGGTCGGATGGAAATGTCTAGATCGTCACTGCCTTCAATGTTGAACTATTTTATGGCCCTTGTTTTGCTTGTTATTAGACATGGTTCCATGTACTGCAATACGGTTGGGTATGCTGCAATCTACGTGAAAAGAAAAGTTACAAACTACAAATAAAAACTTATAATACCGAAACTAATACAAAAAAAAAAAATACAAAATATTATAAAAAGCAACTGCTGCAGCTGTCAACGCTCATTTATCAAGTTAACACCTCTGTCTGTCCGTCCGTCTGTCTGTCTACACCTTCAGTTACAGAACATTTCAGTCAGTTTTAATTTAGAAATAGACAATTAGACTAAAAACAAAAAGAACAACTGAAATTAGAATGCGTTTCCTGTACATACTGCTTCGTATTTGTGCATTTTTCGGTATTTATTCCAGACAGAATCTGAACAAAATGACCAAACTTCAAAAAGTGCAACCGATTTGCATGCTATGCGTTATGTGTCTCATCTGGTTCAGTCTCTATTTGGTGCTCGAAAAACAAGCCGAAGGTTATCTGCTATCGTGGCTCGTTTCAACGTTAACCTTTACCGTGCAAACGCTTGCCTATGGTTGCGTCATGATGGAATCCATTTTTACGCGCACACAATACGATGCTTTCGTGCAACAACTTGCCGCCTGTACGGATGCACTGCGTCTATTGCGTCTGCCACAAAAGCAGCAACATGCAATCTATGCGCGTTGTCATCGTCGTTTAGATCGTCAATTACTTTGCCTCTGTTTGCTGTCGGCACTCTGCTGGATGTGCTATATCGTTGTGATTGTCTTGTACAATAATTCTGGCTATTTTTGGATGGGTCTGTTGCCGAATTTGATTATACGTTTGCGTATTTTACAATTACTGGGCTATGTGCATGTACTGTTGCCGCATTTGAAATGTTTAAATATGAAATTAGAACAAATTGTGCTGCAAGATAGTACACGTTACACGCACGTTGATATCGTCGATATCGATGCCGTGTCGCGTTTGCGCCTGACAAGTGTTGAGCAATTGCTACGTTTGCGTCGTTTCTATGGGCAGCTGCACGATGCCGTTAGTGCTTTTAATCATTTTGCCGGTTGGTCACTTTTTGCCATAATCGCTTGTTATTTTCTTGATTTTACCTGTCATCTGTATTGGTCGCTGTTGACCTTCGATAGCCTCTTGCCCGGCTATAATCTAATAAGTTCCGGCATAACACTGCTGCCGCTTGCGTTGATCGTTTGTTGTCTGTGTGAAGCGTGTAATGCGTGTAAAGTGCAGAGCGTGCGTACGCGTTTGTTAAATAATAAATTAATGCTGGCCCAACAGCTGCCGCGTTCCTATCACAATTTGGTCTATGAATTTGCGCTGCAACTGCGTCAGCAAACGCTTGAGGTGAGCGCTATGAAATTCTTTTGCATTGATATGCGCCTGATTATGTTGGTGAGTAGTAAGAGCGCTATTTACTATTTAAATTTAATTCATTTTTTTATTTTTAGATATTCGTTTCGATTGCAACACATCTAATCATACTCATACAATTTTTACGCAGCGGCACCAATAAATAAAAGCTTAATTTGCAAAGTCATTTCAATTAGAAGAAGCGCAGCTAGCAGCACGTTGCCCAGAAGTGGACAGTCACTCAGTCAGTCGTCCACCTAAATGATTGATTGAGATTGATCGATTGCTCGTTAATGACTTAGTTGCACATGCAGAAAAATGCTTGTTTTGTTAATTTTCTTAGTAGTCTTTTAGGCGCGCACAAGGTTAAAACGCCGTACGCTAAGTATTTTATTTTAATAAATACACAAAAAGGTAAAAATTTCATTGAGTATTCTTTATTGCCATCATAATCAAAGGAAATGGCGTGCTTAATTTTTGTAAGGCTTTGACGCGGTTTTTTCGGTTTTGGCTCGTTTGGCAACAGTCGAAAATCGACCTCATAAATGATCATTAAATTTGCCTAACGCATTGTTTTAGTGGTCTATAATTGTACTTGAATTGTTCCCTTTTATTGGTTGGATGGTTTCAAAGTCCATAGCGGACATAGCAACATTTGTACTATTTTATATACATACAAATGTAGATTTCAATTCGAATCAATGATATTAAAATCCGTTGGGAGTTGTATGGGAGCTATATATTTAGTGGCCCGATTCTAAAAACCACAACCCTAGAAGCCTGACGTAGTGCCTGGGCCAAGGCCGCAAGATAAGCAATGAAATTATGAAAGGCATAAATATGTTATGAAAGCAACTTGAAAGGCCCTCCGAAACTGAAGATTAAATGGCACTGCGACTCTAAAAAAGTCTCTTGTACCCAAGCTCGGAATGAAAAATGATTCGGTTCAGAACGAGTATGCTCAGCCGGGCGACTCTGATTTGGTCAGTTGTGTATTAAAGAGAAGAGCGATTAAACAGAGCCTTTTTTAAGATGATAACCCAATCTTCTATGACCGATAATGTAACCAGTTAGCAACCTAATGTCATGACGGTGTTTTTTCCACAGATTGTATCTTCTTTTCCTGTTTTTTTTATAACATTTCATATGAGTATGCGTGTATCTTACCTATCCTATACTACACAATCTAGATCTAAAACTGTTCTCTATTATGGATATACTGGAATCGCTCGGCTTAATGCATATCATCTGTCAGCTTGGCTGCCTTATGCAATGGAAATTTGAACGTCAGCACATGAAGTTTCGCCGTTCCTATATGCTCGAAATTTATACCGTACTCGTACTATTCTTTGCTGTAGCGCTTCTCGGCTATGGACTTTTTAGCGGTAAAGGTGATTTTTATGAAAAACAAAACAACGAAGACGAAGAAGCGGAGGACATTGGCGATACGGTGGATTATATACAAATGATTGGCATACGCATTTCGCATATTGTTTGCTTGGCTGAATCCTTGTTGCAACGCGATACATTGCGACGATTTTTCGAGAAGGTCTATGAAATCGATAAAATTTTTGAACGTTCACTAAATGTCGATGTAGACAATCGGTAAGGCTGCATAGATAATCTTTAATGAAATCTTTTAAAGTTAATTTTTGTCTTCCATTCTAGCAATTTTCGTTTACGTACGCTGCAATATGCTGCTACCATGCTTGCCGTTTACGGTTTATCCGAACTCTTTATACTCTTTGCCACACTGTTCAGCGCAAAGGCACAAAATGAATTTCCATTTTTCTGGATATTCTATCTGTTGCCGCTGTTCATTTGTGGTATACGTTATTTTCAGATCTTCATGTCGGTGTACATCATCAAGCGACGCTTTGATAAATTAATCGATATACTTGCTGCCATCAAATTGGCGGAACATACAGTGGAGCACAACTCCGGCGGCGTATTGCCAATCGTAACAACGCTGCTGACACCAGCAACACCAACGTCAACGCCAACGCCAACAAAAGCAAAATTAATATATCCACTTGAAGTGACACCGCCCGCGTATGAGAAATCTGCACGTTTGCAGATAGAAAAGTATCGCGATACATCGCAATTGGAATTGCGTCGTTTGCTTATTGTACGCGATCTGTATAATCGTTTGTGGGAACTTACCGTTTTGCTTAATCATAGCTTTGGTCTATCAATTTTGATTAATGTTGGCAATGATTTCATTTCGATAACATCGAATTGCTATTGGATATTTCTCAGTTTCAAGGAGTTTGCCTCGACTCCAAGTGACTTTTTGCGTATTGCCAGCAGCGCTGTTTGGTCAGTGCCGCATCTTTTCAATGTTCTTGTTTTGGCCATCATCTGTGAACGAACACAACAATCGGTGAGTGATTAATTGAAACACCCTGTTTTCTTTTTTGTACCTCTATGAAATAATTTTCTTTTGCAGACTACACGAATGGCGCTCAGTTTGCATCGCATTAATGTCGACATTGATAATGATAATCATAATTCTGTGGTAAGTTTAAAACTTTGATGCCACCTAAGAGACGTAGTTGGACCGAGGTTCGCAGCTATCAAACAAGCAAGTAGTCAAAGTGAAGTCTCGGATAAGTCTCCACAGCCTGAACATGATTGGCAGTCTCTAAACGGAAGAAAAAAAGCTACTAATAATGGTAATTTTTCATGAGTCTGAGAAAAGCTTTAGTCAAAGATTCTTAACTGGCCAGTCAGGGGATTTTAGGGGTTTTCCTCTCTCTCTCCTTGCGCCATAGTTTAAGAGCGTGCTAAAATAAACCATGAACGAGAGAGCGAAAAAGATATATACTTTCTAATGGAGCCGTGTACTCAGAGACAGAGACACTAGTTAAAAAGATACTATAACGTCGATAGTCTTTGTCTTACTAGTGTTGAAAGGTCTTGGGTCCGTTACGTTTTGACTAATTGAACCCTTTGCCGCAAAAACACGGAGTTTCACTCAATACAATACAAATTATTCAAATTACTTCATTCATTTACAGATCGAACAATTCTCACTACAGCTACTGCATCAAAAATTGGCTTTTACAGCAACCGGATTCTTCACTGTTGATTGCACGCTACTCTATACGGTAATAAATTTAGTTTTATTCTACGAAAAATACAAAATTATTTGCCAAAATTACTTCCGTAATCTAAAAATTTTGCGATTTAAGATTTGGTAAATTCGTACGATTTCGTATTTAACGTGCTCCAGCAATCGCAAAAGTTATGTTTCATTTTCAAAATGTTTCTTTTTGCATTGTATGCTATCGGTTACAAATTTAAAGGTTATCGATCGCAAATTGTTGTCCTTTGACTAAATTGTTTCGCGATTTTTACAATTACGGGAGCATGGCTGTATGTTTCCATTTAAATTTTTTTTTATTTTATTTTATAGATTGTAGGCGCCACCACAACTTATCTCATAATTCTTATACAATTCCACATGAGTGAAGTCAGCTTGAATGCGGAAGAATGAACCAGAAAGTGAATTTATAAACATTTAATTTTTTTTTTTACACACACAAAATCACTCTAAATAAAAAAAGTTTAACAAAAATTCTTTGAGGTTTTAAACCCGTGGGAATGGATGATCCAATTGGAGATTCCATTTTTGCATCTATCTTCCAAGATCTGCTTCTACCAGCGCAGTGATTGTCGTCCTCGAAGTGACGTACCCCTTCGATTTGGTTAATATTTTGATAGAATCAGGTGATCAGCCCAATTTTATTGAATTGTTGAAGAGCTTCTGCGGAGAGCCTATCTTTGGGCTTCAGCCGTACGTATAATTGATAGGCTCTCCGCAGAAGCTCTTCAACAATTCAATAAAATTGGGCTGATCACCTGATCGAGCAAAAGAGCTCGCAGAAAGGCTTTGGGCCAATAGGGGAAGAGGAGGAGCCAGATCTGGCGAGTTCGTCTGCGATTTCAATGCCTTAATACAGCAGCTAGTGACTTTATCATCTTGAGAGAGGTTAAAAGTCAAATGAACAGTTTTACAACTGTTAGCTTGCAGCTGTTAGTTTACAGCTGTTAATACTTGCTCAATCCCAAAATGTAAATAACAGTTGTGCCTTATGTAAGATGGAAATTAAAAAATGTAAAAGCAACAATTTCAATATAAATCTAAACGCGTATTTATATATTTATAAATACATACAAAACTAATGCAGAAATTCACAGAAAGAAAAATATTACATTATAACATTTTGTTTTTGTTTCACTTTATCCCCAAATTAAGTTGGCTTCTTCGATTGAATTTGGTAAAATTGTTGATAAAGTTTCCGGTAAGCGAAGCGTTATCGATGCCGCAATTACTAATAAAATTGACATTATCGATAGCGGAACTAATGCAGGAACTAAATCGGGAACCTAAATAAATAAATAAATAAATAAATAACGGATTTGTTTAAAGATTAAATAAAAAAAAGATAAGATAATAATGTCAATACCATATTTAATAGTGCCGGTGCTATCATTGCACCTATACGCGCTGAAAAACCGCAAAGTCCCAAACCGACACCGCGTACTACTGTCGGAAATAGTTCACTGGCATAGATAAACATGCCGCAGAAACTGGAAACGGCCAAACCTTTAGCAACAAGTGCAATCACCACATTAAGACCTACAAAAATAAAAATAAAAATTAATTAATTTTTAATTTAAAGCAAACGACAGATAACATTTGAATATCTTCTTTTCAAGTATATACGATACCGTCAACGATGCTATTCTCCGTGGCAACGGTCTGTAATATAACAATCAAAAATAATAGAGCTCCATTGCAGTACTGATAGAATGACATTGGAATGCGACGGCCAAGACGTGAAAGCACAAAATATGCGACAATGTAAGCGATTAACTCAATACCAGCGCCAATTTCAAAATTCAGATGCCTTTGACCAGCCAAATTCGGAATGTAGAATACGATTCCGTAATAGGATAGCGTTACGCTAAACCTGTGACAAAAAAAAAAAAAAAAAAATTAAGTGGAAAGAACATTTCATTTGTGTAAGCACGACTACGAGATACCCTGTACTCAGTATTAAGTTGTAGTAATGTCTGTGGAATATTTAAAAAAATGGTTTGAATAGGTTTTTGAAAAATTGTTTTAAAAAAAAACTCCAAAATTTGGGTACAAGTTAGTTATTTGAGTCTATATTGAAGTATTTTATGAGAGATTAGGTAACAAAAAAAATTATTATGTGTTATCGATTGGGGATAGATTGGGGCTACGGTTAGGAGTTACAGCTATAGGTTTAGGGATTATGGTTAAGAGCTAGGGTTAGGGTTTAAAATCAGTAGATATGGTTTGAAATAAAGTTTAAGAGTTGCGATTATAAGTTATGGTTTGATTAAAGGTTATGATTAAGGGTTATAGTGTAGGATTTTGTTAAGCGTTAAGCTTAAAGTTTATGTTTAAGCGTAACGGTTAAAGGTGACTGTTATAGGAAGGAAAACTTAATATAGCCTCTTACGGGAGTACAGAATGCAAAAAAATAAAAATTTAAATGCAATACTTTTTTTGTTGTTTGTGTTTACCATATACAAAGCATTGAGAGTAAATGCTTGCGCAGCACAACATTTTCCATAATAACCGAAATGCTAACGCCAGATTTTTTTCTTTCGACGTCGTTAACTGTTGTTGTTGTTGCCACAGAATTCGTTAAAGCAATTTCTTCATCCAATTGTTTCGCGACAGCACCGCATTCTTGCAATGGAACTTCATTGCATTGTTGCATTAAATCCTGATGTCGATTAAATTTAGCAATTTTACGCATTATAGACAATGCCTGCTGACGTCGCCCTTTGATCTCAAGCCATACTATAGATTCCGGGAAAAACCAAATATACGTAAGACTCAAAAACATGGGCGCATGTAACGCTAATGTTAGCGTACGCCAATCACGTATATAATATGCAACAGCACCCAATATACCAAGACCGACAGCCCAATTCATTTCCCAATATGTTGCGGCTATGGTACGCAAACGTGCCGGACAAAATTCCATGGCCAGCGTATAGGAACACGTTTGCAGACCTTGTATAAAGAAACCCTGTGCCAAACGGAACAGTACAAATGTGATATAATTCGCAGCATAATACTGACCGAATGCGGTTAGTGCCTGTGCATATAGACAGATTACAACTAAATTGCGACGCCCATAGATATCGCAGAGGCTGCTGCAGACAAACGAACCGAATGCAACGCCTATAAAATATAGAACATTGATCAGCGTTGCGTATATTTTGCGATTGCAAACAGTTTCAAACTGAAAAAAAAATGGAATATACATATTTGTCGAATCTCATTTTACACAGATTAGACTTTGGAAATACTCACTTCCACTGCAACTGTACGATCATCCGCCAAATCGAAGTCATAACCGCCCGGACATGATGCGCCATCTGCGGTAACATAGCATTTTTCAGCAGTTGCATTGTCCTGGAATACGAATTCTTGTGTAATATCAAATAAGGATGTTGTTGATCTTATTGCTTACCTTACAAACGAAATTCGGCACATAAACATGGAATGATGTGATCGTATGATTTATGCCGATTATAATGCTATTCAGACATATTAGGAATATCAGTATCAATTGAAAGCGACCCTTTCGCTCCAAAAGTGTGCGCATTAATTGCTTGAAATCATCTTCAGCTGCAGCTGTAGCTGTAGCAGCATCAACTCTCCTTTTCTCCTTTTCATTTGCCTGTGTTATGCCATTCTCCTCAGCACTGTCACGACGTCGCCGTTCTTTTAAAATTGTCATTTTTATTTATTTATTTATTTTTTTTTTCTATAAAATGTTGCGGCGGCGACTCTTGTTTTGTTCGTTTCTTTTCGGTGTTCTTCCTCTTATGCCGCACATGTATGCGCTGCTATACGGTAATGCAAGCACGTGAAGTACTGCCGCAATACGAACGCGCTGACGATAAGTAACTAAGATTTTGATAATTAAGACGTAATGAAAAAAAACAAAAAAATGTATAACAAATAAAAAACCGAAAGAAATAAACAACGCCGCGAACTAATCTGATAACCTGTGCCACTAAGCATGCGAGAGTTCTCTGAATGGTCAGGAATATGTATTATGTACATAGCAGGCAGGCAGGCAGACAGGCAGGCAGTTCGATACGGAAAAGTTCTCGGAGAGTCATAAGCATTTTACGGTTTTAAAAATACTAAAGCTATTTTTAGAGAGGGAGAGGGACTGACTGAACGACCGACCGTTCGATCGAACGACCGATCGTCTGGCTGTGCTGCTACTTATAAGAGTCTAAATGAGCGTAAAATAAGGAAGGCAAATATTTATATACAAACGCGTACGTATGCAAATGCAGAGGCATGCTCTTATGTACATTGAAATATATTTATTTTACTCACAATATAGTCCATATATGTATGTAAATTTCTTTTGTATTTTGTCATAGGCGTAATTAAAATGGATGAATGGGGCTTCGCTTAAGCCAAGGCGGGAAGAATGATGACAAAATTATAATGATTATGATGAAATTAGTTGCGCGAACGTTATTACATGCATTCATATATGCAGTACTGCGTTCTCATCTCGCGATATTTAAATCTCGCGTGGAACTTTAAATTATTTCGTTTTTTTTTTTTACCGTTACATATGTATAGTGTGGAGGGTATTATCATTTTGTGAGACAGTTTGTAACGCATTAAAGGAGACATCTTGGAACCTATACAGCATATATAATATTCTTGCTCAGCACTACAAGATGAATCGATCTAGCCATATCCGTCTGTTTGTCTCTCTTTTGCAGAGCAATTCACTCGCTCAGTTTTAAAGATATTGAGCTGAAAGTCAAAACTTAAGCATTTCTCGGTCCTATGTAGTTTGTATATTGAAATCAAAATGTCACGCCTACTCTTAGGAGTAGCGCCCATATAAATCTACCGCCCATTTTCGAGTTTTTGTAGAAAAAAAGTTTTTATTTTTGATTGTATGCTCTCCAAATTAAATAATATTTAAAAATGCTATTAATATCAACCCTTGTATACAGCATCGATGATGTGGCATAGACCTCATACAAACTCACCTGCCATTGTCGGTTTTTTTTTTTAATGAAAATTAAAGTCATTAATTTTAATAAAATTTTTATAGATGTGAATTTTTGGGTCCAACTTAAAAGATAGGCCATACGTTTTAGGAAAAATGGGCGGTGGGCATGGCCGTCCATAGAATCGATCATAAACTCATCGTATTTCCGAAACAACTAAACCGATTAACCAATTAAATTTTGTAGATGCGTATTTTTTGGCCCAACTAATAAGATGGAATATGTGTCGATCATATTGGAAAAATGGGTGTTGTACGGTGCACCCTTGAAATAGATGCTACGGTCGGGAAGAACATGAACCTTTGGAAAAATGGGCTTAATGCATCATCCGAACCGGGCATATATTCTAGATCAGCACGAATTCGTCGAGGCCAGAGTTATTTGATTTTTGACTTGGGCACTCGATAAGTGCCCAATCAAAAAAAGATTTTAGTTTTTCAGTGTGGATTAATGCAAGCCCCTAGAATGCCAAATGTTATACTTCTTCTCGATATACGCCACTGGCCTATATACTTATAAAGGTCAGAAAACATTAACATTGTTTCAGTTTTTTTTATTTTTAATTCAGTAAAGCTTTGCATTGTGCCATGAGTGTGTGTGTGTGTTTGTGTGTATTTGCCGCTACTCTCTGCTAAAAACGCTCATAAACGCAAATGTCATTAATAATATAGTTTTTTTTTTTTTTTGTTATTTCTGTGTATAACGCGCGACCAAAGTCAATTCTTAGATATAAATTAATTTAAAAAAAAAAACATTCTCTACATTCAAAAATTTTATGCTAACAACTTGCTTGTTCCATTGTCTCGCTTATGGAAATTATTTATTTTTATGCAATTAATAAATATTAATAAATTAATAGATCACATAAGATACATACATATAGGAACTGAGTCAAAATAACTTAATAGTATGTTTCGGCCTCAATCCAACTTCCAGGAAAACGACGCAATAGAAAACGACGTAACGTTTCATAGACAAAGAATAGCGCTGCAAATGGGAATATGTAAAGCCACCAGTTACCACTGAAATGAGAAAAAAAGAACATGTTTTTGTCACACAACTGCTGAGAGTTACGGACACAGTTGGCTTCAAACGTTCGTTGCGTCTCTTTGAGCTTATTAAAAATGTAAATAGTACCTTATAAGAGGTCATTCCCACGTATTACTTACTTTATAGTTGATATATGCAAAACATTCGGTTTATCGATAAAACACAAAATCATTGTTATAAGAAATATAAAAATGACAGCAGCATTTAAGACATGATTCCGAAAACCATGAAGTATCAAATTTTCACGTCTGGTCTTTTTAATAATTAAATTGACAGCTTGCAAAAATGCAATGGCTAAGAAAAACGCAGTACCAGCAGCATGCATTAGACCTTGTCTATCGTCATAACTCTTAAAATAAAATTTATGAATTCTTATTTACACTTTTCTTTTTTTTATTATTTAAGACTTTCTTACCCATTCTTGACCATACGAATCGGTCATATCATCATTTTTTCGATCACACCAGGCATTATTAATACCGATAAGATCCCAAGGTAGAAAACCACTGCGTGCCATGACAATAAAATAGACAATAAATGCTGCTGCAGTAGTGATGACACCAAGTTGACCATAAACAACAAACATCATGCGTCGATTTATGAGAACATCTTCCATTTTAATTGGATTTTGTTTCATATAATCTTCTTCGGGTTTTTCAAAATACAATGAAAGTGAAGGTAGCTATGAGGTATGAGCGTATTTAAATGAAATGTTGCGCTGAAATTTCAGAGTGTGCCTTAAGGCACTTATCACTTAAAATGCAGTTATGATGTTTTTGTATTATATTTAAATTGTTTTTAACATGGAAAAAGCATGTAAGTACAATTAAAGTGATAAGTGCCTTGAGGCATGCTTTTTTTTTTTTTTTTTTTGAAATTTACCAAATCAATAACAAATGCCACTATTAACGAAACTTCTACGCACATTGGCATCGGTATATTAAGCATGATAACACTTAAGAAACCCATTATCTGCGGCGTACTTGAACTGAGTAAATATGCTACAGATTTCTTCATATTATCATATAACTGGCGTCCCTCCTCAATGGCAGCGACAATCGTTGTAAAATTACAATCGAGTAAAAATATATCTGCACACGATTTAACCGTTTTCGAACTGGAAATGCCACGCGCAATACCAACATCAGCCAAACGCAACGATGGTGCACTCAGCACAGAGCTGCCACTAACAGCAACAATAGCGCCCAACTTTTGACATGCATCGACACAAACGTAACGCTGATCGTGTGTCATTTCGGCAAAGACAATATCCGAATACGAATAAAGTAGATTTTCTATTGTAGCGCGTTCACGACGCGGTTCTATTATGCTGCAATTAACGACAACAGCATCGGCTAAATTCGGATTGACTTCGTCGACGTCTATGCCCAAACGTTCGGCTATATCCTCGACGGTTTCATTCGATATACCAATGATGCCAGCCTGTTTTGCCATCCATTTTGCATAATTTAGACGCGTTTTTGTTATTAAAATTATTTTTACACCCGCACGATGACAGGCTTCGACCGATTTTCGAACATTTGGTCGCGGCATATCGCAGATGCCCATCAAACCGAGAAAACGCATATTTAAATAACGATGCTGTATTGCATTGCCATTCTGCTCCAATTGTTCTTCAAGATCGCGAATCTCTATTTCCGAGTTTATAATCAAATCACAAAATCCAAAAACGCATCTACCCTGTAAATGTAAACGCTTTCCGGCTCTCTTTATTGCACGCACTTGTTCGTTGCTCAACACTTTCTCATCATTACCGATCATAATTTTCGTACAATGATCGAGTATAACATGATAGTCACCTTTCATTAGCGCAACATAACGTAAATTACGATCTTCGCCGATACGATGTAAGCTTAGGTGGAAATTTTCAAATTTATCGTGTGGCTTATTCATAACTTTAACGAATTCGTAACGTAAATTCGATACGCCTTCAACATAGTTTTGTGTAAATTTCAAAAAAGTTACATCGTTAATGTCACCAACGATATTTTTCTTCTGTTCGGGTAATCCGGTCATAGACGGATCAATCTCAGCATCATTGCAAAGCGTTGCACACAAACAGAGTCCGATAAAGCTATTACGTTCAACAACATCTGTTGGAATATCTTCGGTGCCAAGTAATTCGTTATCGAGATAAAGCTGACGAAAAAATCGCATGAACCGTAAACATTTCTCAAAGGTATGGTACAATTAAAAAAATAATAGATTAACTGATTTATCGATTAACTGATATATTGATTAAGCGATTTATCGATTATCAGATTAATCAATTAATCGATTAAAGGAAACAACCGATTAATAACAATTTTATCATCTCAAATGTCACTTAAGTTTACGCACTGCTAAGCACTGCACTGCACGGAACGGACAGACTGACAGACAAAAATAATATATGTATGTATTTCGACGTTGATCAAGGAAAATTGAATTTAAATAAAATTATTTCACACTCACATCTGTCACAATAAGACGCTCCAACGAAAATGTACCAATCAAATCGGTACATATTACCGTTACTGAGCCAATTAATTCAACCGCTTCAAGATTTGATATTAGACATTTCTTTTCCTTTAAACGTCTACTCGCATACCATAAACCAAAGAATATACAAAGCGGCAAATTAAGCGGCACCGTTGCAACAATCAGACCGATAACAAATGCAAACCACAATTGCCATGTGACCGCATCGAGCAATGTTAGCGACATGAATACACAAACAATTAAAAATAAACTTATGCCAATTGTAAAATACGTAACACGTATATGCCGTCCCATTGTAGTCGGCGGTTTTGTGCCACAACTAAGATCTGCCAATTTTGCAATAAGACGACCATTACCACAAGCAATTGCCACGCCACGTCCAGAACCCGATACGACAGATGTACATGCAAATGCAACATTTTTTGTATGCAGCACATTTTCATGTTTCACATCCGGACTGAGTAAATAACGCTCTGAAACACCCGTCAGCGCAACACAATCGACAGTTAAATGATCACATTCGATTATACGTATATCGGTCGCAAGACGATCACCCGGTTTCAATTCGAATAGATCACCAATGACCGCCATTTTACATGGTATCATAATTGGACTGCCATCACGTATCACAGTGCAATATTGTGGATGCAAACGATGAAATGTCTCCCAAATGTCACGATCATTAAACTTTTGCCAAAATCTAAGCGTTGCCGATATTACGATGATAACAAGTAAAATTATAGCCAAAATTAAATATTCAATATTCGCCTCGTATTGTACCATAGTTTGAGTTACGTAAATAATTAAACATAATACCACGCATATCCAGAGTAAAATTAAAAAATCTGCGAACAGATGACCTAAATAACTACGCCATGATGGTTTATAGTTTCGTTGTATCATATTTTTACCGTTGTCTTCAAGTCGACGTGCCGCTTCAACTTGGCTTAAACCCTGTTGAAATACAAAACTTTGATGATGTGTGTTGAACTTCTCGTAACTTCGAAATCGAAATCGAATTTCCATTTAATTTAACTAAAGTTAAAAAAAAAACTTACTCGTTCCGGATGCGTTTTCAAATGTTCATACAACTCTCGCAACTGTATAAGATGCAAGTGTATCGATTTTTTTCATATACAAATTATGCACGTCAAACATTTTGAAAAAAAAATTCTCTAAATCGTTTCACACATTTAGTTCTTTTCAGTTTCAATAATTTTTTTTCTTTTGATTACAACAATTATAAAAAAAAAAAAAAAAATTCAAAAACGTCACAGCACACTTCTTAAAAAATAAAATACAAAAGTTTACTATAGTACACCTTTGATGCAAATATATCAGGTGAAGTATTCCGCCACTATCTCTTTCTAATTTGTTAACAAATTTTGTTGAGTATGCATTTTGTGGTGAATTTAAATAATTTCACCTTACATGTGGCAATTGTACTTTATTGATTTTCATTTAAAAAAGATTCATTTTAAGAGCAACCGAAGCAATAGTACAGAAAATATAATGTGTTTCTTACTATCTCTTTCTCAAAATTTCTCAAAATTCCTCGTACTCTTCTCTCCTGTCATGGTAAAATCAATATAATTCTCCACAAAATAAGTTGTCAAATTTTTGTAACCAAATATTTCCGGAGTACTTAACCTGGTACAATTGCATCATGAGTAAATCCCAAGACAAGAGGCCAAACAACATTGTCTTCTATCATTGCCCGACAAAAATAAATATAAGGTGGCATATTACAACTCTGTCTCTTTCTATTGTCGACCTATTAAACTGTCAATCATTCTTCTTCGTGTTTCTTCTTCTTTTTCCTATTTCCTAAGATGCGTATTATGCTCCCTTAAGTTGTAAATAGTTATTTCACCACGGTGCCATACAGTAATACGAATATAACACAAGATATTTTTACATTTTATATAAAATTAAATTACAGTTTTATATATACATAATTTTTTTTTTATTGAAAACAAAAAACATCAACTTTTATTATAAAATCATTTCTAATCTATATATTCCATACCTGAGAAGCATTTCCAAATTCTGAGCTTCAAAAGCTGAAATTAAATCAAGGAAAAACGTTAACTTCGGTGGAACCGAAGCTTATATACCCGTCTCACGTATTTTTAAATTGTTAATGTGTTAATTGTTAATAGGACGGGGTCAACGATCTGATAGAACTCACGTTGTGTGGGGCCTTTTTTATATTATAATTTTTTTCCTCAATGGTAAAATTTTAAAAAAAAAAACCTTTAAATGCCAAAAAACGGGCGTGGAGAGGACTTTAGCTAAAAATGGGCGTGGCGCCTTGCATTTGATATGTTTTTATAACACACAATTTGGAGTGAATACATTCCTAAATAATAACCATTTTCATACAAAAATTGCAAAATGGGCGGTCATTTTGTATGGGGGATATACCTTAAAATGGGCGTTTCAAATTTAATTTGACATTGGATAACATTAGAAGTATTTTTACCCAATTTTACACAAATAATAAATATTTTCATACAAAAAATCGAAATAAAACGATAAGTTTGTATGGGGGCTATACCTAAAAAGGCGTGGCACTTTCATATATAAACTTGACCTGGTCGTTCCGAGAAAAGCTGAAGTTTCAAATTTCAGTTAAGTATCTCCAGTAGTTTCCGAGTAAATCGCGTTGAAATAAACAGACGGACAGACAGACGGACATGGCTAGATCGACTCGCCCCATCGAGCTGATCAAGAATATATATATACTTAATGGGGTCTCCTATGCGTCCTTAAATGCGTTACAAACTCTTCGACAAACAAAGGCCTGAATTTCCCGATCAATAACGGAAGTCCTCTAGTGCCAATTTGCTTAATACAAAAAAAAAAATTATAACTTGTACATATATGAGCCATATAAAATAGTTGTCTACTTTGAGCCAGATTGGTATAAAATTTTTTAGATTATCTTAGATGAAATCCATACCCGAATTCGATGTTTCATTAAATTTTAGGTTTGCTCACAGGCAATAAATTTTATTTATTCCGATTTGAAGACCTGAGCATGTTTATTTTATGTTTTTAAGAATGCTATCTATAATCCAAAATTAATTTATTACAACACAACAGAATTTTAAACGATTTAGCTAGGTCTGTCTGTCTGTCTGCACAACACATTTGCTCAGTTTTCAATCAGTTTAAGCTGAAATTGAAAACTTAAGAAGTGTGGAATTGGTAAACAGTCAACCACAAGATTTCGAAATAATGCTCTTTGCAACGTAAATGTATGAAATCAAATTTAAACTTAGAATGTTAATTTGCTAAATAACGTCTTGAAAAATGAGATCTTTTGCTGTTGTTTGTGGTTTTTTTTTCTTTAACTACAACCAGCTTCAAGGGCGTTGTGCACTGAATGCATCTGAAACATAAAGCTTAAAAAATTGTTATCTTTAGTATACAAAATAGAAAACTTTTACAATATTCAATATTAAAAAAAAAACACAAATATCAATAATACAACAAATAATTAAATAGTTATAAATACATACACATATATGTAAATAAATATGTTTATATAGAAAAATATATAAATACACAACATACAATTTACCAAAATCAACAGCAACAACAAATAAAAATATTGTACAAAAATAATATTAACAATATTACTAAATAAATATAATAAATATAATTAAAGAATTGGAAGATACACTTTGATAGATACATAGATACATACAATATATACATACATACATACTCTAGGTAGACTGTATGTATAATTTGCAACTACATTCAATTAATTTGTTTGTTCTTTTGGGCGTAGCAGCTATAGTTGTAGTCAATTGTGTATCATTTTAAGATTATACAATATAACATTATATATTTTATAGGTATTATTTCGGTGGGTAATCATATGGAACATATTGTGATGTGGTCACTGGTCCATGGCTGTATACAGTAGCTGCGCAGTTTACTTTTTTAAGTTTAAGACAAACAATAATAACAACAACAACAAAAAAATTTACAAAATAATAAAATTAATACTACAGCAGCAAATAATACAAAACAGTTACAAACATACATAATAATATTAATAATAATAACAACAATAAAAATAAATACAAAAATATATACGTATGTTTAGAAGTAAATTCGATATCAAAAATAGTTATGCCTCTTTGGTTCTATTACTGATTGAATAGCTACACTGTACATGCTAGTTAAAACACACAAAAATCGGTCAAACATTTTTGAGTAAATTTCACACGAGAAAAATTATAGCACATTTACACTAGCGTTACACGTAAACGTTTAACTGTTTTTAAATGTAACGCATACTCGTACTGAATTTACTCAACGTCTGCTTACAAAAAAAAAAAAAAAAAGAATAACAGCTACAAAATCATGCACAGTGATTTTAGCTATGTTAAACAACAATTATTTAGAATAGCAAATCATCATCACCCTCAACGTCCAATATATTTGCTTCCTCATGCACTTCAAGACCTTTTTTACGCAATTCGGCACGCAGCTTATCTAAGCGTGCACGTTCAAAACGCTTTTTATCCTGAACTTTTTTTCAAACGATAAAATTCCTCACGTTCAAGTTCATCCAATTCGGATATAATATAGGCAATTGTACGTTCAATGCGAGGTATAATAACTAAAATATAAAAAAAAATAATATTAGTTTTATTTTCATTATTATAATAACTTGAGTTATAAAGGGTGTTCAATTTAGACAATGGTTTTAGAGAAAATAACGTTGAATGCGAATTCGTTTTCAGAATTAATCCATTAAAACCAAAGAAGTTAAAAAACACAATTTTTTAAGTTTTTTAGTTAAGAATATTTTGAAAAACATGGCATAATTTTAATATTTTTAAATAATTAAATTTTTTTTTTTTTAATCGCACTTTTAAATGGAACACCCTTTTATATATGTATGTTTATCACTTACCATGTTCAATGGCGTTAACACGACGATTGGTTACCTTAATGACATCGTCCAGCGTTACAAATGATGTCTGCAATGAGGCAAGCTCAACAAGTAAACGCACAGCGACTTGATAATTTTTCTTTAGCTTGGCAAGTTGTTGACCGCCGCGTGCTAAACCGGCCAACTCATATGTATCGACGCCATCCTGATATGGTTCAAAAATGGGCAATGTAACACCGGCAACGTTATCCTTTTTCGTGCGTATCTTTGTCTGTGCCTTTGTCACATTTTGCAATACAATTTGATTGATGTCACCGGTTGTGAATTTGACCTCGGCCAACGAGAATGTAGCCTCGCGCATGACAGCGCCCATGCGAGATTTAGCCTGCAGCAACAGGTGGAGTGAAATTAATACAACAAAAAAAAAACAAAAAATATATAAATAAATAAAAAGCAGCAAGAGCGAAACAAACAAAAAAAAAACATAATAATGCTTTGCAATTAAAAAAAAAATGGTTTAATTTATTTAAATTTCCACTTACCTCAATTATTTTACTCAAAATTAACCGAAATCGCATGTGTAGAGCATCCGCTTTCTTTTTAAGCAAGCCATGACCTTTCTGCGCTGAGGTCAGACGAAATTTCATCAGCGTCTGGGCGCTATATATATGTAAACGATGTATATATTATATATTTATTTGTATTTTTTAAATAATAAAAACATTTGAAAAAAGACGTTACAATTAAAATTTTAATTTAAAAAATTTAATAGTTACGCGTTTTTTTTTTTTTTTTAATTAAATTTAATTTAATTATATAAGAAAATATAAATATATTACTTACCCGCGAGATGGAAATATTGGCAGTCTGTCCTTGCTCGACATATTTTTTTTCGTTTGCGTGAACTTAAAGCGTCGTGTTGTCGTCGTCGTCTTTATTTTGGTTGCGGTTGTTGTCTCATGTAAATAAATTAAAATGACTGCGACGCTACGCTACGCTCTGCTCAAATGCGCGGCGACTGTGTTGTGTGTGTGTGTGTATATATAAACCAGCTGATTTGGGCTTTTCTATACAAAACACACTGTACAGCCGAGCCAATGTCATATGTTACAGCACAGTGTGCCTATGCGTTAAATAGCATTTGTGCACAGTGTGTTGAAAAAGACTAAATCAAAATTTTAAATTGACAACGGTTTAATTGTATTTTTTTTTTAAATATTCTACATTATAATACATGCAAGTCGTTATCTCCCAAACATGTATTTTGTAAGCGAAAGCGTTTCTCTTCTTGGATCTCTGATGAATCTATCATTAATTTATCATGAACCTTTCTAATAAGCTATTATTTTAAAACAAAAATTAAAAGAATAATAGCTTTTTCATGATTAATACAACTACCGATCGTCTAGGATAGTCAAGCTGCTATAAAGACTTTAGGTTCTTACATCTCCAAGACAAAGTTGATTACGGACTGTAAAAAAGCGGCTGAACGCAGCTAGCCAACATAACCTAATCATCTTTTTGCGTGTTCTGGAGCAGGAAGGGATCAGTTTCTTATCCCGATCGGTTCAGGTAGAGACTACAATGGGTGCAGCCATCTCTGCCATTAAAAACCACTTTGCCAACTGCTGCAGGAAAGCTATAACGATTTGGCAAAAAACTCCGTAAAGATCTCGCGGGGGAACACGCGGCCAGATTGGAAATCCCTTTTAACAGATATTGCAGAAATTGCAAAGAAGAAGACGCAACATAATCATACACATACACTCTCAGATCAAACAGAATGCAGTTACTTTGGAAAGTGCAGTTCAACTCGCCCTCTTAAACTTCGCTCTTTTCTTAACGTGCACGGGCTGATTATGATGAGTCATTACTAGCTCTGAGCCTTAGGCCTTATATACGAGATTAGATGCCAACAAAACGGTACTTCATGCGCTACTATTTTCGCACTATCCAACAGTCACTTCTATCTAATACAACTACTGCCCCATGAAGCTCCCCGACCTGAGGTTCTTTGAGTTCTTTGATGCATTCATGTTGCGATAGTTTATGGTTGTTTATGCTTCCAATAACACAATAATTATTAAACTTAACTTACTGGTTGAAAAGATATTGCAACATTAATTTGTAGATTAAAGTAATCCCAAACATATTTTCAAAATGTTCCCGTGGATCCCATGGATTTCAATTTTGTCAACACAGAACAGGCTGGACAGACTCCACGAATAGACTTCTTAACCATATATCAATATCCCATTCGCTCCCCAATTTTAAGGTTCTTTCTTGATTTCGCTCATTACGTCAATTTTTTATGCGAGGTTTCGCCTTGCCCATCTCTATTATGGATTACAGAATAACCTCAATCAAAAATATTTCAATATATTTCAAATCGATTGAAAATTCGCAATTTTATTTAATCAAAAATTAAAGCAAATACATAAATCTTTTAAATTGGAACATTCAGATACAAAAATAATAGAAAAAAGAAAAAACATAAAGTACTCTCATTACGCTGTGCAGCGATGTGAAACGAAAATAATTAAGTGTGCCACCCAAAACTGACAAGGACCAAAAAAAAAAAAAAGTGAAACCACTTACGCCCGTAAGTGATTTCAATAGAACAATATAATGACAGCGTTGCCAGGCAAAAGCTTTGATGATTTTTTACTTCAATAATATTGACCGTTCCTGTACCTCTTTAAATCTCTTAAAGCTTTCATGTAAAACTGCAGAATACAAATATACAAAAAAAAAATCGTAATGCGATTGATTCGATTCGACAACGAAAATTGAACATTGACAATGAAGTTCCAGGACAGAAAACACGAATAGAGAAAAAAAAACGAAAAAGCATAAAAAAAGGATGCGATGCGATGCGAACAAGTGAGTGAGTAATATGTCACGGGCAGAGTCAATCACTTATTTAGCAGCGCGATGTAGAAAAATATGCAGACATATACATACATATGTACTCATGTATATGTGTTGGTATAGTATACATGTATGTATGCATTTTAGATACCGAATAATTGTGACACACCCCCCAACATTTGGAGTGGGCTCAGGCTCAGGCGTACTTCATACTTTTTTTCGCTTTCCAGCTGATGTAAAAAAAAAAAACGAGCACGGACACGACGTATTACGACTTCAGGATAAGACAGGAGCGAAGTTTAATAAAATTAGATAAATAAATTAAATTGCTTGAAATGTTCGTGAAACAAAACTTTGACCAGATAGAATTTGATTACAGCATAAAAATTTACACAAAGACGTGCCTCAAAAAAAAAACTAAATGACGAAACTGCAGAAATAAAGGCCATCCAAGAACAGGATTATATTAACTCAGACAACCAAGCTGCTCTTAAGAGACTTGATGAATAAGTCCAAAACTAACACTTCCCATCCAAGAACAGGATTTTATAAACTCAGACAACCAAGCTGCTCTTAAGAGACTTGAAAACTAACATTTAGCACTAAAGTTCCCATCTTATCTGGGTTCCAGGAAACAGTAATTCTAGAGGGTAATTGTAAAACAGACAAACTTGTCAGGCGAACAAACGACATCGTTCAGGGGGAGGACTTCCCAGAGAACCTTCGGTAATCTCATCTATTGGAGTTGGAAATATTGTTCAATAGTCGCACTATGTGAGAACGTCGGAATTATTGTGCTTTGTGGTAAACTCTCTTTCCTGCATTAATTGAGAACTGTGTGTGGTAGCACAATGAGCCGAATTTTGTGGACCTTAATGTTGGAAAGATTTTTTTAACTGCCTAGTCGCTAATGTAACCAAAGCTACCGAACAGCTCTTGCTCTTCTGATCACTATCAACTACTTAAAGTCTAACAAGGAAAAAGGTAAACTTCATTGGAACCGAAACTCCGTATCTCGTAGTAACATAAGCTCTTTAAAAAAAAATAGTTTCTACGGGTGACAATAAGACATCAGTTTGGTCTAGAAAAGCTCTCTCTCTCTCTCATCTATCTCTCTCTCTGGTTTAGACTTCGAGAAAACTGTGGCAATTGTTGTACCTGAACCGAGACGTTCTACACATTCTAAAGGGCAAGGATTATGATTATAGTGAAATTTGTAGGAAGTCAAGTTTCAGGCTGTATAATTTAAAAGAAAAAAGGGCCAACATAAGGCCCAATGCAATTTAAAACGTCACTGACTTTTTACACCATTCGAATGTATGTATGTAGGATGGTATATATATATATTGTATATGAAAATACGTGAGTCTGCGTGTCTGTGTATGGATACACTGGATGCTGTTGCTTCGTCCTTTCGGCTACTGTTGCTGCGACTGCTGCTGCTGCTGTTTGTGTGATATCAAAGAGCAACGAAGCAGAAGTAGTTGTAGTAATCATAGTAGTAGCTTAAGCGCAACACGTAATTTTAGTTTTACGGAGCAATAACATTGAATTTCCAACTACAATACTAAGTGAAAATTAATAGAAAAAAAAGGATAATAATAACAATTTTTTTTTTTAACAACATTTAAAAAACTTTATACAAATATTTTATTAAACAAAAAAGCTGTAAGTAATAATTTGCTTATACAGAAAATTGAAATGGAATTTCCTTTTTTTTTTTTTTTTTTGTTTTTCTTCTGAAATTTTTTATACTCATCATGAAACGGACGGGTATAAACAGTTTCTCAAAAAATTTGTAACGCAGATCAGAGAAATCATAGACCTTAGACCCAGACTAGAGATAAACGCGGAACACCAATGAAAAATTCCGAAATGACCGAGTTTTGACAAAGAATTCTGATATTACCGCGATTAAAAATGAATACATATATAAAATTTTTAGATCGAACATGGTGTTTCTTGGTTTGTATGGATGCAAGCAGAATGGAAACAAGTTAGATGTTAGTAAACTCATACAATTTCTACAGAATTGAAGCTTTAAGTTTGGCACGACAGACGGACATAGCACTTTCTTTATGAAATCTATTTTATGGTTCCTTAATAAAAACAAAATATCAAAAATATTTTGAAAATTCTGAAAAAAAAAAAATTATTAAATTATGTCTTTTAGAGCGGAAACATTCGTTTTTTTTTTTTGAAGAGAGTTAGCATTTTTAGCAAATAATGAACGCTAACGCACTGTGTTGTGTATAAAAAAATTGGTTCCACTGAAGTTTTCCATTTTTATCCTTAAAAAAATACGAAAAATCGGCGCCATCATAGTCGTATGCTACGTTCTCGCTTTCGCTCACACTTCACTCATGAAAGTGAGTTTTCACGAACTTTGATAACACATCGTATCGTATCGATGGGATGGGATGGGATGTGTTTGGCATCGTATCGTATCGTAGCAACAACAACAAAAAACATCGGAATTAATAACTTTACAGCTTCATCGCAATGGATTTAACTGAAGCGTTAGAACAAAGTTCATGCAATTATGTTAGTACGGACGGACGGAAGGACGCCTAAATGCCGCATAATCGGAATATTTGAATTAAATTAAAGAAAATAAAAATGAAAATAAAAAGAAACGTAATAAAAGTTTTCTTCCTTCGGTGCATGTCAGCTGTATGCAGCAATTTAAAAATAAAATTAAAAAAACACTTTATTATGTGTGATAAAATAAAGTGCAGAGTACAGTTTAAAAGCTTATAAAACGCGTATATTGCTTTGAAATTATTATTATACTTCAGATCAGAATTTAAAAATTAAATATTTTATTATATATATTTGAGAATTCTTGGGTATAGAAGATATCATTGTGTGGGCATACAAAATGTGACAAGTATAAAAAGTAAAAGCATAATTTTTCACAAAGTAAAACTATTATAATTCGCAAATGGTTTATGCCTAGAATGGAATTAGACTGTTTTTTGTTCCAATTAATTTGTTCTTATTGTTTTTTTTTTTTGTAGTTTTAAATTATGTTTATTTCTCTTTAAATAAGTTAAATAAATACTTTGCTAATCATGTTATATGTTTCTGTTGATGGTTGGTTTTCTTTAGCGTTTCCAAATAAAGGTTAAATCGTCGATTTCATCTAAATTAACGTTTTTTTTTTTGTTAATTTCAAAAAAGGAAAGTAACCACCAGACAAGACATGTCCAGTACTATAGCAGCCGTCCAATGTACAACATCCACCGCCGACACCGACGCTGATGTTGTCGCCGCCGCCTCCTCCGTCGCTAATGTCGTCGCCGTCGCTGGTACCGTCGATGATGCCATCACTACTAATGAAAATACCATCGATTACAAAATAATACCGAACAATATGCACGATGATGTTATCGAACATTTACGTTGTTCGTTTTTTGCCGATGAACCATTAAACCGAGCGGCCGGTCTTTGCAGTGATGGTACCACCAATTATGAACTGGAGCATCATAGCCGTGAAACGCTCGATGATAAATTGAGTGTTATGGCCATTTCAAATACGGGCGATATTGCCGGTGTCATATTGAACGGAGTACTTTGGCCGGGCGATACGGAACGTGCACGCCGTCAACTAATGCTCACGGATGATGAAAACTTTAAGAAAATCTTTGAGCTGCTCTATTCGCAAAATCTGAAATTGAATCCATTTGAACATTTCGGCGTGAAACGTGTCTTCGATGTGCGTATACTATCGGTGGATCCACGATATCGCGGACGCGGCATTGGTCATGCATTGGTTAAGCGCAGTGAACAATTGGCACGCGAATCGGGCTTTAAAGTTATGAAAGCCGATGCCACTGGCATATTTTTCACAAAAGATTCTAACGTCAAACGGTTTTGAGGCGCTCAATGAGTTCTACTATTCAAAGTATACCGATGCAACTGGACATGTTATATTGCCCGTTGAACCGCCGCACATAAAATTACAATTGCTTTATAAGCGTTTAGATTAAGAAGCAAGCGGAGAACTTTAACATTTTCATTTTCATTTTTTTTTTTTTAGTCACAAAAAATTCCTCAAAACAAAAAAATATCATAAACAGATTTTAACTGAAATATTGCTACAAATATTTTTTGTAAACCAGCTGTTCCCGACTATATTGTACAAATTGGTGGTGTCTGAAACTTTTGCTGATGATCTGGTAAACCGATTTTGAGAACTCTTCAGTTTCTTAAACCATGACATCGACAGTAGAACTTTTAAGACGCTAACTGTGCAAGAAATACTTTTCCATATACAGTGAAAGTAAAGCCTGGTAAATCTGAACACATTTTTTCTTTCTTTCTTTGAGATTGATTATGGCACAAAAATTAAGAACGGCTAAGAAACACTCTTACCAATAGCTCAAGATGCATTTCTTTTGAAAAACGTAACTCTTCTAGATCGTCGATTCTTTCAAGTGGAAAAACATGAATTTTCGGACTGCAACTACAAATTTGCTTGAAATTAAACAGAGATTTTAGGAGTTATGGTCTTTGAAATGCATTTATTTCGAAAAAATACAGCATTCCTCCAACTCCTTTAAATAACATTAAATAACTTTATTCATTAAGGCTGCTAAAAGAGTCAAGAAGTAGTGTTGTAGCTCAAAATAAAACGTTTTTTTATTTAGTGACTTAAAAAAAACTATTTTAAAATCTTTGGTAGACATAGAGAATACAACTCAGAAATATTAGATCTCAAAAAAATTTTTTGTTTTTGTTTTTCTGGAATAAAAAAAAAAAAATTTTTTGTTTAATTCTAAAATAAATTTAAGCCCTAAAGTTGTTTGAGTAATATTTAAAAAATATATTGAAAACAGCAAATATTTATTATTTTTATTTTTTCTTGAAATTAAAGGACCAAATAATTTTTTTACATATATAAAACAAATATTTTGAAATTTTATAGAATACAATATATTTTTTTGTTATTTTATTTTTTATATATACATATATGTACATACATATAAATACATATATGTATTCATATGTGTATAATTGTTTAAAAAAAATGCAAATTTTTAGAAAGAAGTATACTAGAAGAATTAAAAAAAAAAAAGTAATCGTTAAAACATAAAATGTATACAATATAATAATTATATATGTATGTAAAGGCGTGTTTCTAGCTCAAAGCTTAACTTAAAATATTAAGTTATTTGACATAAAACAGAGTTTTAAAGTTCCCAAATGTGTAAAAAAATACATACAAAAGAAACACGCCAGCAGCTTCTATAAATTTTTTTTTTTTTTTAGAAATATATACTCGTATCTATAAATGTATATGAATGTTGAGTGTTTTACAATAATAAAGAAACAAATGTTTGTTACAAAGCTAAAAACTAAAAAATACATATATTTTATTTTTTTTTAATAAATGCAACAAGCTTAAAAAAAAGTATAAATAAGTTAGTAAAATTTGGCACAGGATCTATCTGTCTTGCTTGAGCTTAATTTTGTATTTAGAAATAAAATACAATTACGTTAAAAGTATTTATAAAACAATAAGCCAGCATAATCTACTTTACATAAACCTAAAAATAGCACTGTGCAATACTCAGAAATAGCTGAGAAATCTTATGGTGCAGTATGTATGGATGAGGGAGTAAGATCTGCCAAAATTATGCCTTATGTTTAAATAATTGATTTTTTCAATTTTATTACTTATGTAGGCTATAAATCGTTCAACTACGAAACGATTTTTATGTTTTAAACAGTTCAGAAAAGAAAAAACTTTAAATAAATTATTACTAAGATTTTTGTAAAAACAATAGAAAAGCTTTGAAAAAACGCAAAGATAGGAATATTTTATATAAAATTCAAAAGCTCTAAGTTTTTTCTATACAAAATTTGTTAAAACATAAAAATCGGTTCGAAGTTAAACGAGTTATAGCCGAGTTGGCGTGGTGCCTCAAATTTCAATTTCACCTTAAGACTTCACAGCTATTTTGTTTTTTTTTTTTTTTAGTTGAACAGTGTAGTTTTATAGACATTTTAAAATTGAACGGTATATAAACACAACAAAACTGCTAAATCTAATATAATTTAACACAAATTATCGAAAATTCGACATATAAATACATATGTAGTTGACTAATATTTAATTTGAACTAAATTTTAGCTAGCGCATAGCTAACTAGCTAGTATCACAATGCAAAGCAAAGCAGAGTATAAGATGCATTTTAAAAAATGTATTGAATAATTATAGTTTTGCATTTCATAGCGCTTAGTGTTCACTAATTTGATTGCCGTTGCTTACGACACAGCCACAAACAAAAGTTGTGACAACTTTTCAGGTACTCTCTATATAAACTGTTCTTTTCTTTTTCTTCTTATATATAAATGCAAAGCAGGGTACAACTATGTATTACGACAATAACAACAATATCTAGCTAAATATATTGTATACTTGTACTTGTACAGCTTGCAATGCAGCTGTTTGTTTCTTTGTTTGTTTGTTTGTTTGATGTATAAAACGAGGCAGCAGCTCAAGTAAAAAAGTTAGTTAATTTCCTTAAAGCTGCCTCTTCATGTTGTATATGGTAAATTTAATTAGCCACAATTGTTGTATTATTACTGACATCGCTGATATCACCAGTAGCAGCAGAAATACTATCGTTTTGAAATATTAATATGACATCTTCGTCGGTACCATATGCTTTACGAGCATAATCCATGGCATTACTGAGGCAACGACAGATATCTGTAAGAATATATTTTATAAATATTATTCAAAATATTTTATTTTATTTTATTTGTAGAAGACTATTTGATTCTTTTACTTACGTCCATCGGATACCTCCGGATTGTGATAGTAGAGCTTATTCGTGCGCATATCATAACCACAGAGCACAACATAATGTCCAGCATAGCTGTAGTTTGGTATGCGTGTGTTTTCAACAATACAAGACATATTGAAACAACTTTGTTCGATAGTTTTATCAATTTAAAAATAATTAAATAAATTAATCAATAAGAAAAAAAATCAAAAAAAAAAAAAAGGGGATACAATAGACTTTTGTAAAATTCTATTAATACGCTTAAAGTGAATCTAACATGCAGACAGACCGACAGAGAGATTAACAGAGCTAAAGATTAAATAAACTTAATTTGTCAAACTGTTTAAAAATACATTCTCGCTTGACGGGCTCTGGAAAAGGCTGCTACAAAGCTCAAATAAATTTCGAAAAATTTCTAGGGAACAAAGGTCAGACAGACAGACGTCCATAGCTAGATCGATAATCGAAAACACTGTCTGATAGTATAATTCTGAGTACCTAAGTCAAATAACACCCATTGTTATACCATATAATCTCCCTATCCGAAACATTTCCGCCAGACTGTCTAGAAATGGTCTACTCATGACAACAAACAAAAATCTTCCAAAAGCTAGATGCAGCATTAGTGCACAGTGGTTGTAAGAATCGTTACGAAATTTTTACCAAAAATATAGAAAAATATTTTAAATATTGACTCAACTTCAATATTTGTTCTCTTAATGAGAGGGCAAGTCGAAACTTGAGCCCTAAAAGGGAATTCTAAGGCATACATATACAGAAATTTTCGTTAAGCATTGGATGTGATGAGTTGCATGAGCGTAAGGCATAAGCTCAGCTCAGCGATTCTTCGTCGTTTTGTCCTTATAGAAGATTATAAAATTTAGTTTTAGCCGTCCAAGATCAGCACTTCTTGGTGTTGCTTGAAGGCACCTTGTGGACACAGCCTATCATAAGCGCAGCTTCGTTACAAAAATGAATACTGATTTATGCTATTTTTAGAAAGTCCCGTTAGATTTTCGGAAAAATTAGTTTTGCCACTAAAAAGATTGAACGTTTAAAAGTCAAATTGTTTACATTTTGTCTAAATATTTGGCAATCGTTTTTTTTTTTTTTTTTTTGCCCTATGGACGTAACCACTGTGCAGTGTGGCCATGGGAATTCCTGCTACAGCAGCTCCTGACCGAGGAATATCATTGATGTTTTATAACACATCTTCTTGCCAACTTAACAGCTTTAGAAACTTGAAACGCTGGTGAGGTACATTCTACATTTCTTGGCAATGTCGTTAAGAGATCTGCGCTAGCTGTTTTTTGGTGGTGTCAGTGTAATAGGTAATAATTTTAACTTAATATCACTTCGTAACTGCAACCTGTTTACCAAACTAAACACTTAAGAACTCACCCAAACTTTTCGAGAACGTTTTTTTTGCATATTTCACATGTCAACAAGGACGCATTAGTTAGTATAATAACAGGACCATGACGTGCCAAATGACGTAGTATTACGGTCATTTCAATGGTACGCTCCTCCACACGCAATCCGTGCGCCTTAGCGTCCTTGAACTTGCGCATCACACGCTTTTCGTCCTTGTCAATAATTTTCGAATAGTAATAATGCTGCGTGTAGTTGGGATCGATGCCTAACGTTTTAGTGAAATATTCATGTCGCACCTGAAATCGTTGTAATAAATAACAAAGATCAATGGTCCATGTACTGGCACCGAAATCCTCCTCCTTGCAAATCGCATCAAAATTGGAAAGCAATTGTTCGCGTTGCGTTGTGGAGAGTATCATCAATATGCAAGAGATGCCGCAATCCCAATTGTAGCGCTGATGATAGTGCGTTAAATTATAATGTTTTTCTTGCAGCATTTTTCTATATTTCTTATGTATTTTTTTTTTTTTTCTATTTTTATTGCATCACTTGACTTTTTCTTGTTTTTGTTTATGTTGATCTGGAATTATAGCAATATTAGGGCTACACAGACAATTCAATTATTGTCGTAGCCCTACACAATATATTTTTTAAAAGGAATTTTTAATACTTTTTAAGTAGTTTGTCGTTGTACAACACTACATTTTTTTGTACTGGCTTCAATGTTGTTGTTGTTGCACTGGCATAAACACGTGCAGCGCACAACAGAGAGAATTCGTATATTTTGTTTTTCGTATGCGTTGCTATTTTTCTTTTTAGATTTATTTAATAATTAATTAAATTTGTTGCATACAAAAACAAATCGTCCAACATGGGCAAAAAGACCAAAGTAGGAAAAACCCGCAAGGATAAGTTTTATCAATTAGCTAAGGAGACCGGTAAGTTAAATTCGATTTAAAATTGCTACCACGCTGTATTTTATAAAAAACAAAACTGAAATTATAACTCCATTTTTTTCTTTTATAGGTTTTCGTTCACGTGCTGCCTTTAAATTGATACAACTTAATAGGAAATTCGGCTTTCTACAACAATCACAAGTATGCATCGATCTTTGTGCCGCTCCCGGCGGCTGGATGCAGGTTGCCAAACAAAATATGCCCGTCTCGAGCATTGTAATCGGTGTTGATTTATATCCAATACGTCCAATACCAGGTTGTATTGGTCTCGTCGAAGATATTACCACCGAAAAATGTCGCCAATCGTTAACAAAAGAGCTGCAAACGTGGCGCGCCGATGTTGTGCTACACGATGGTGCACCAAATGTTGGTCGCAATTGGTTATTCGATGCCTATCAACAGATCTGCTTGACACTGAATGCACTTAAATTGGGTACACAGTTTTTGCGCAGCGGCGGCTGGTTTGTCACTAAAGTATTTCGTTCGAAAGATTACAATGCATTGCTGTGGGTGCTCAAGCAACTCTTTAAGAAAGTTCACGCTACGAAACCAAGCGCTTCGCGTAAAGAGTCTGCTGAAATATTCGTTGTATGCCAAGGCTATTTGGCGCCTGATCGTATCGATCCGCGTTTACTCGATTCAAAATATGTTTTCGAAGAACTGGATTTGGAGGGCAAAAAGAAAAACAGTCTTCTACATCCGGAAAAGCAGAAGCGTATTAAAGCTGAAGGTTACACAGAGCAAGATATTGCAGGACGTAATGATTTGTTGGCATCGGAATTCATGAAATCCGAAAATGGTTTAGCTGCTTTGCAGGGCATCGGTGCAATTGTTATCGATGATAAACGCATTGCAAAACATCCGAAGACAACAACGGAAATACTTGAGTGTTGTAAGGATATAAAAGTACTCGGACGCAAGGATATAAAAGGTTTACTGCTGTGGTGGAAAATAATCAAAGAAGCGCTTTTCAAAGAACCGGAAAAGGGTGCAGTTATTGAAGAGGATGATGAAGAGACAGCACCAGCTAAACCGCTGACACAGGAGGAAATCGAGGATATGGAAGATGATGAGCTACAGCAACAGATCGCAACATTGGCCGATGACGAGCAGAAAGAATTAAAACGTAAACGCAAAAAGACACTCAAGTCAAAGGCAAAACTTCATGAGAAAATGAATTTGAATATGGTCATTAAGGGCGATGAAGGACCACGCGAGGAGGCTGAACAGGAAATCTTTGAATTGAAGGGCATTAAGACGCAAGAAGAACTCGATGAAATGTTAGATGTTGCGCCTGATTTCGATGTTGAAGGCGATGAGATCGAAGTACGCAAAATGCCCAAATACGCAAAGTACGATAAGGACGATAAACGTTTGGACGATGATGGCAACTACGAAAACGATGATGAGCCAGATGTTAGCGACGATGATGCTTCTGAAAGTGATTATGATCGGGATGGCCTAGGTCTAAGCGAAGACGATGAGGATGGCTTCAATAAGAAGGGTAACAAAGCGAAACAGCAAAAGAAAAAACGTGATGAACATCCGCTTATAAAATCCGGTGATTTCCGTGATAAGGATACAAAACGGCAACAGCGTGTACAGTTGTGGTATGATAAGGAAAATCTACAAAAACTCGATTCCGATGATGATGAAAATTATGATTTGGACAATTTGGCAAACGATTTTAAGAGTAAAGGCGTTGCTATACTTGGTGAAAACTCAACAGCAGCAGCAGCTGATGATGGCAGCGAACGTGTGCTAGGAAAAAAGGCGAAACGGCGCGCCAGACATGATATACAAAAAGAAGAAGATTCATCGGAGTCATCAAGTGATTCGGAAGAAGAAGTAAATGATGAGAATGATGAAAACAATGTTGCTGGCGATATGTCAAAAGGTAAAAATAGTAAAAGAAATAAAATTATCATAAAAGTTTTCTGTTTTAATTTTCTACAAATACAAATTTTCACATTTCCAGAACCAAAAGCCAAAAAGGTGCGTCTTACCGAAGAAGAACTTGCACTTGGCGCTATGCTCATCAAGGGCAAAAAGACGCGTCGCGATCTAATCGATGCCGCATGGAATCGTTATGCATTCAACGATGAACTGTTGCCAGCATGGTTTGTACAGGATGAAGATGAACATATGAGAAAACCTGTACCAGTGCCTAAAGAATTAACCGAAGAATATCAACGTAAGGTACAAGAGCTAAATGTGCGTCCCATTAAGAAAGTAATGGAAGCAAAGGCACGCAAGAAGCGACGCGCCGTTAAACGTTTGGCCAAGGCGAAGAAACAAGCCGAAAAGATTATGGATAATGCCGATGCAACGTCACAGGAAAAAGCGAAACAGTTGAAGAAGATTTATAAGAAGGCACAAGAGAAGAAGAAAGAAGTTACATATGTTGTAGCCAAAAAGCATCAAACAGGACGTCGTGCACGTAGACCAGCTGGCGTTAAAGGACAATATCGTGTTGTCGATCCACGTGAGAAGAAGGATAAACGCTCGATTGATGCAAAGAAACGTCGTGACAAGCGCAAACGAAAGTAGAAAGTATAAAAGCTTGTTTATAACTGTAATAAATGAATAGTGTAAAATATTTTTACTTTATATATTATATTTTCTTCCTTTTTTTTTTTTATATAAAAATAAAATATATATTTTAACAAAACAAATGTTTTTATTGTTACAGCAAGGAAACACTCAAAGTTTTACTTTTCGTTAAAGAAACGAATTTTTTTTTTTTAGATAAACACACATAAGCACAAGGAAATATTTCCTATGTCGATCGTCTTTTGAACACATCTCTTCTAAGGTCTATCGTACGATTTAAGTCTCTCATTTGTCTAAAAATCTGCCATATATTTTACACAATAAAATGTCAAATATTGTCGTGTACGACTGTCTGTGTAGATATTTTCTATAGTAACGTAATTTGATGTTCGAGCTCTCCGTTTTAAACGCCTCACCATGTCCCGAATTAATTCGCATTAAGCGAGCTTTTTTTCTTAACTTTTCATAGGTTGCAAAGGACGTTTTCCATGATTTAACTTGTTTCTCAACTGCATCATTTCGTTCCCTGCTTCTGTGCTTTTATAAATTTGAAGAACAAATTAAGCTGAGGAAATTAAATAAAGTTTTTCTTTTAATTATATTAAATAAATAACATGGCTCTCTTTATTCACTCGTCGCCATTGACGTTGTTCGTGCATTTTCGAGTTACATTGTTGCTTTTGAAATTGAATTTAAAAAAAAAATGTTTAAAACATTTTTTTTATTTTTTTTTTAACAATTTAGACATTTTTTTTGTCGACTTAAGTAGACGAGCGGCGAGCGCAAAAGTTATCACAGCAAAAAAATTAAACAGAAAATATATAAATATATATCTTGAATTCTATATACTAGGTTATACACAACAAATTTTGCAATCAAACCATTGTCATTTTACAGAAGAAACTATGCTAACATTTCGTTTGCTTTTGGTTTGGTTTTTTTTTTTTTTGTTATTTTCTTGCATACGTATAAACAAATAAAAAGAAATTAAAAAAAAAAAAAAAAGGTCTATCTCCTTCTTATACGCACGCACATGCATCCATTTCAATGTAGGATCATGACGATGATGATTATAATGTAATGCTACGAATTCTCAATTATTAAAATTCAACACTAGCTGCAAATAACTTAACGCGTCTTCAATTTATACTGTACATCATGCTTTCGTCTATCCACATCCAACAATTTGTTCAATTTACTCTAGTCTAGTGACTGGCGATCCAAATCACTATTTGAGATACTGGGCGATATGGTTGTTGAATTTGAATTAAGTGTATCCCTATCAAGATTATAGTATTGTACTATACGCGCTGGCGGTTTGCTTGATATGACCTCAGTTATTTGACCGACAACCCATTTTGTTAGCTTAATGACAGCAACATGCGCTGCAAATTGTAATATCATAGCACCAAAGCCCTTGTACAAGCCTGAGAATCCCTCTGCGGCAAGCGTTGTGCGATAACAGTCCATAGCCCCCTGATAGTTTGTTAATATAGGCACAACGGCATAACCATTATCAAGATTATCAATTATTGTACGCGTGCCCTGTAGTTGTATGCGATGCATAATTGTTTCAAGTGGAAAGAATATCACCTCAGTGGTTAGCATAGCAATTAAATTGGCATAAACTTCAGCATTTTGATGTTCAAGTGTATCGTCTTTGTACTTGGCACCCTTACGTTCCTGTGACTGCGTCAAACGACGTCGCATAATACGTGCCGAGACACCTTTGATGACCAAGCTAAAATATTTAAAAAAAAAAAAACGATCTTAAACTTTTAAGCATAAAAAAGCATACACATTTTACGCACTTAAATAGATATTTTGTTATGCCGAGCGTAACAGCTGGACCAATCAACGCCCATGCCGGCAGCATGCGTCCCTTTTGCGGTGAACTCCAGTAGACCAAACGTAAACTCCCCTCTCGAAAAACATCAAAAAGTCCAGGTTTTTCACTAGCAATATCACTTTGTACCGTTTCGACCAGTGATGCAGCATAGAATGGCATTACCAGACCAATGCTGATACTATTTTTGACATTCCGAAAGAAAAAAATTATTAAAACTATTCTCTATTCCAAATCCAATCATGCACTGTTTACCATTTTAATAAGACATGCTGTCCAAAGCGTTTCAATGTTGTGCGACTATCGACTTCTTTTGGCCACGAGGTGAATTTCGAAATAATATCGTCAACGGCTAGTGTCATGCCGCGTACTAGCAGACAGCTGCCCAAGCCTTTCCAGAGTGTTGTTACGCCCTGGCGTCGATGTAAATGAACAATTGTTGGCACTAGCGCAAATGGATGAAGATGATAACGTTCCGATGCATTATAAACCTGACATTGACGACGTAGTACAATAAACGGATGACTTAGTAGATTTTCGGTTACCAAACTGACCCATTGTACACCAAAACTTAAATATTTACGTATCGATATTTCTGCTAGATAAAAGTCGAAAGAAAATTAAAAAAAAAAAAAAGACGTAAGCGCACACAGTTCACGAACACACAACAAACAACGCTTAAGCATTATTTACCGTCCTCCTGACTGTCGTAGTATTTATCTAATCCTTTATGTTTTTCCAAGGGCAGCGAAAGATCGCGTTCAGAACCGATATATTTGATCTTAGCTATGGCATCTTGATCGGCATTTAAACTTTCGACAATGGCTTTTTCACGTTCATCGAGCGAGTTAAAACTAAATGTGTGTTTGGAAATGGAGAAATACATACATATAACACAATTTATTGGTTAAGTATTATGTAGACGGTTTGCTTACGGTCGCTGCAGATGCATGCTTGAAGCACTAACCGTCCGTTGTAGACCTTCTGAATCATTATCATCATCGTTATATTGTTTGCGATTTGTTGCATACCTGTAAAAGTTAAAATTCAAATATATTTATGTACTTATTTATTTTCATTGTTTTGTTTTCATTTATCCGGTGCGACAATTTCCTGCGCTGCCGCCGCGCAGCGTGAGACAGATGATTGCTTTACTTACATCAGTGTCGAATAGTTGTTCATGCCTGCCATATCTTTTTCTATTGCTGCTTCTGCTGCTGCGGTTAAATTTAGTTTCGTATCAGTGTCCGCCACTTTTTTTATTTCCCTCTGATTGGGCACACTCCAACTATGCTTTTTTTCAATTTCAATTCCAATTAGAATTATTTTTTAATTGAAATATTTGCTCCCAAACAAATTTTTTTACTTTATGTGAACTATTTACTGTGAATGACAGAAAAACGTGCGATAGAGTGCCCAATAGAAACATAAATAAAAAATTAATGAGCATTATTCAATCATTTTTCGTTATATTTTGTTAGCATCAGTAAAAAAAAAAAATTGTTGACGTTTCGAAGAGTTTTGCCCCAAATATATGCATTACAACGCCAACGATCACTGGTTTTTATAAAATATACATAAAATGAAAAATCTATGATAATTTGACAAATCAACGGCAATGTGAACTTGATTTGGATTTTATTTTTTACTTAGTTGAAATATTGAAAAGTAAAACAAAGTTTCCTATATAAGACTAAACGGATTATTTAGGAGGTGGGAGTTACAAAAATGTACCCACTCAGATTGGTTTAATGTTAATCACTGAGTTGACCAGAAGTATCTGTCATCAACGATTTCTGATTTGTAAATAAAATTCTCTGTTACTTATTTACAATTTTTTAACACAATATTAATAAGATAAATAGTAGGCTAACAAGGCACCTTTGCCCCAAAATTTCGCTTCTGAAATTAAGTCTTCCATTTTTGACCTTCATTCAGCACACACCTTGCCTTCTACATCAATATTATCGTCTTGAAAACGCGACTTAATCTCACTAGCATTATTCTCACTGAAAACTTTTCATATTTTTGTACCACTGCAACAAATTGAATTATGGATAAGGCAGATAATTATAAAATTGAAGCCTTCGATTTTCTTTGAATTTTTCTACCTGGGTCAAATGTATTGAAAAGGCACCAAATCAGACATATCATAAATCTTATTTTATTCTAAAATTTTAAAAAAAAAAATTGATATTTTTTTTTCTAATAAAAAATATTTCAAGTAAGATTTAAGATACTTAGACGAGTGTAACTATCAATGCAAAAGTTTCCATTCAAAGAAAACATTTCGTTGACGACTTTATGTCGCCTGTTCTAGAATTTTTTTATATTTTATTTACTTATCACAACAAAATGATCTGTAAACAATATAATTAAAACGAAATATAAACAAATTCTATTTAATCAGAAGTACATTACACGTTTACTTTTATACAACGGATTTGAGTTGAGCGCGGTATACAAAATTTGATCCAAGCCTCGGTGCTGATTTCCCAGTCCAAGTTCACTAATTATACTTTTTGTATTGATTTTGATAGCTACATACAAATGTTCATATGTGCATAGGCAAAGTGGGTATCAATTCTAGAAGCAATTTAGGACATAAACGCAATTCTTTGCTGTATTTCTTATTCTTTGACACCATTTTTAAGATATGGCGGAGTGCCCTATTGTTTTCGATCATTGTTACATAGCGTTTAGTTGCCTAGCCAAACCAAGTATCATATATATATTATAGCATTCGATGTCTGTTACTATGTTTAATTGATTATTATTTTTTGTTTATTAAATTATAATACTGATGCGCAATTGGGGCTTTAACGCATTTAAAAACAATTTACATACACATATGCACTTGTATGCAAATGTAAACATACATATGTACCAATGTGATTGTCGAAAAAGGGCAGCCTGGCAAAAGTATGTAGAAGAAGCAAAGCATGGAGCGTGTATCAAACGCGGGTGGACGCGTACGCACATTTGTTTATATTTTATAAACAAATAAGTTAGTTGATTGAAAATTTTATTTAGTTTAGTTAATTAGTTAAAGCGCGACACAAAATATGAATTCATTAAATCTACGCGTATCTACGGCACGTAGCAGCGCTGCCGGCAGCGGAGAGAATGTAAAAAAAAACTCTGAAATTCGCGCCTCACTGGTGGAGTTGCCGGCAAAATATATAAAATGTAAATTAAAGTTTTATATTTCTTATGCATATACATATATGTATGTATCTCATTTTACTAAAGCACTTAACGTCTACACTAATCTAAATTTACAGCAACAGCAAATCATGTCGTGCAATATCGTCAGGTGCAAACGGTATCGCAACAGGTACTTTACGTTAAGCGGGTAAGATGACACAGTAATATAAAAAGTTTCAATTAGAAATTCTTTTTAATTATTTGAATATAAACATTTGTAGCTTTTTAACGCAGCCGGCGCCAGTAACAATGCAGAGCTTATGCTATTTCTATCCGATTTAGTATTTCACAGTACCTTGAATCATCCAGTTCGTAATCAGATAGTAAAGTAAGCTTAAACATAGATATATTTTGGAGTTATATATTATTCGTTATATTTTTTAACAGACTTTACTGCAACGCAACTTCTGCTGCTGCTGAAACAACTGAAATTGGTTTAACGATTTTGACTTCATTGGAGCGCTCATTGGAGGAAAAATTTCAGCATATAGCCACTGTAATAGTAGATGATAAAGCATGGAATGAATTGATTGTTTCCGTAAGTGGTTGTTTCAGCAATTTTCCAATTGGTCTTAAAGCACTATCGCGGCATAAGGAAGATTTTTTGTCAATTTTGTATAAAACCATGCAACAATCGATCGATGCAATCAAGTAAGTTAGCTGAGGTTATGCGTATCAAATCAACTAACTAATGCAACTCTTTTGGTTCCAGTTTACATCAATCTCCGGCGCGTATTAATGAACGTTATTTAACGCTTCACAATGCATTGCGTAGTCTGCTCTCCTATTTGCAAGAATTTTCGGACATCGATGCATCGTTGAATACCAAACTAGAAACTATTTCAAATGTTTGCATAAAATTGTGCGTTGATGAAGATGTACCAATGGAGACACGTTTAAATTCGGCTTTAGTATTTGCACAATTGGAAAAACGTTTCAATCGTTTCGATAAATTTATGGAAAAGGTGCGTCAAATGTGCGATCCACAAGATTTGCCACTTTGCATTAGTATGCTGAATTCATTTAGTGTTGCTAGTTATTTACAAAACTCAGAAGTCTATCTGACAACAAGCACAAATGTTGTTAAAATGGGACATGCACATGCTACACTACCAAATGTTCTGATTTATGCGGCTCGTGCACTTTATCAATATGCACGTAATCTACAGCAAGTGCCCGTAGTATCAACAAAAACAACGACAAACGCAGCAGCTTCGGAAGAAGATTTACCAACAAAGTTAGCTTTGGTACATACAAAATTAGCATTGCGCAATATATTGCTCTTTGCGTTGGGCCTTGTAGAACATCACATTGATACGGTACGTCATTTGTCGCGTGATATGCTTAAGCAAGTTGTACTCGGTGCGCAACGGTTTCAATTTGAAAAGCTTTACGATAAAATCTATGAAGCTTGTAACGGTGCGAATATGTCGCTACCGTGCAAAGGTATGTTGCTATTGCTATGCGTACAGGTTTTTGGTGCCTCAACCATATTGGAACATTGTCCGCGTTTATTTGAAAATGTTTTCGAGCAAAATCTTGGACGTGATCGTGTTGTGGATAGTGTCTTTGAGTGTAAGTGTACAGCAACAACAAAAACATTTCAACTTGTATCACTATTTATTGAAATTTGATTTTTTTCTAGGTTTAATGAACGATAGCTACAGCTCAGCAACATATGAATCCTGGTCAAAGACTTGGCTAAACTATCTGCTCGAAATTGCTGCATTGCAAGACGAACGCTTATCCACCATTGAGCTGTTGCTTATAAAATCGGTTAAGCTGGATAATCGCATTGTCCACGATATTGTAGCAATGCCAAATCTGTTGTCAAGCACAAAACTATCAGCATTGTGGGCAGTACGTAAATCTGGTAGACGTTTTGATAATTTCAATGTGCTTTTGGAACGCTTTGCCGATGAAATACGCATTGCTATGTTGGCTGCTAATGAGGAAATAAGTTTAATGGCGTTACGCGTTATTGTTGAGACGCATAAGACCACGGAACCGTTGACGCAATTCGAATGTCAAAGTCTAAGCACATACATTGACTATCATGCCAATTGTCCAGATGCAGCAGTGCGTCATAAAGCCTATACATTGCTTGGTAGAGCGTTAGCACGTTGCGATATGACATTGTCGAAAATGTACAAAACACGTCAATCGTTAAGCGAACCGGTAACGGAGTCAGTGCCACTGGTCTTTCTGCACGACGTTATGCATGCAATGGTCGCGAATTTATTTCCCAGTGCCAACTATAGCCGTCGTTGGATAGCGTTGCAATTGTTACAACAATGTCTCAATATATGTCGTAAGCATAAATTCCGCTATGCCAATTTAATGCCAGCATATGGTGTACGTTATTTGCTTGGCATTTTGGATGATTCGTATGAGGGCAACAAGGTGTTTGCTGTAAATTTGCTCAAGCAACTTGAAGAGCAAATGCCTGATGGTCTGGTGAAAACGCTGGAGCTACCATTAAATACAACAAGCATACAAGAGCTACTAATATCGCTGCGACCGCCGGATTCCGTAACAGGTGCATATCAGCTGGATTTCTATTGTAATCATGCAACACCGGAAACTTTTGGTATGAATGCAGATGTGGTGCAGCAAAAAGTGCAATACAATGCAACAATTTTTGCTGCATTGAACTGGTGCCAAAGGGAGCTGCAGCGTGGTCTTAAAATGGCGCAGGTACAGCTACAACGTGCCGCAAAATTAAATCCATTATATGGCTTACTCTACGCAATACGACATCTGATCAAACAGCTTGATTTAAGATTAATTGCACAAGAAGCACCATGGCGTGAGTATATTTCAAAATTGGTAACATATTGTAAGCAAGTGTCTGCCGCTGTAGCGCCGGTTGTGAATAGTTCTTCACCAGAAGGTCACTTGCCCAACGATTTTAGTACATTGCCAACGGAATATGAGCGTACGGAAATGGAAACGACATTGGAGTCTAGTGTCGAAACATCGCTAGAACAACAACAACAAAATGGCAAAATACTTGCAAAACGTATTACACGTGAGGCTCTGGAGCGTCTCAAGACTACACCACAAATGATACTACTTTGCGCCTGGCGTACTGTCAAGGAGGTCTCACTCATACTCGGTGAACTTGTGCTGCATGCGCCAATACAACAAGGAACAGATGACAATTATTTACTAACTCACGCACAAATTCATGGCATCGGTATGCACTTTCGAGAAATGCTTGCCGAGACTAAACATCGTGGTGCCTTCGAACAGGCCTACGTAGGCTTTTCAATGTATTGCACACGTTTGTGGTGCTCCGATGCAATGGAATTGAATGAATTGCCAATGAACTGGTTACATGAATTGTTGGCACTAATAGCTAATAGTGACGGCGATAGCAAAGATCCAGCAGCGGAAAAACTCTGCGCAACTAGACGCAGCGCTGGTTTACCGTTCATGATACAAGCTTTGGTCACTTCGGAATTACAAGTGGGCACCACTAAAGCGCTACACTGCAGCATGCAACATTTGTTGTTGATATGTAAAGAAGAGCGTGGCATCAGTTCACATGCCGAATCACGTACGCATGCGCTTAATATATTACGTGCACTATATCGCTGCAGCGATCTTGGCGACGGTGTAAGTCAGTATGTGGCTAAGGGCGTTATGTGTGCGCTATACAGTTACGATGCCACCAATTGGCCGGAACGTAATTCAGCTACATTGCTATTTGCTGCACTTATGACACGAATTTTTGGTGTACAACGTACGCGTGACTCCGACAATCTGAATATACGTAATCGTATGACTGGTCGTATATTTTTTACACGCTATCCAACACTTTACGATTATTTTTATTCTGAACTGAAGAAGGCTATTTTAATGGTGCAGAAGGGCGTACAAGCACCAAAATTACATCCGATGCTTTTGCTATTGAGTCGTTTGTATCCATCGTCACTGGAAGGTGCCGAATCGAATTTAAATGTACGTATTGCTTCTTACGTTAAACTTCAAAACAAAAATTATTTCTATTAATTTTTTTTTTTTTTTTAACAGATTGCCGACTTTATACCATTGATCTCGGCCTGCAGTGGCGTGCCTGAAATGCATACACGTTGTCTTACCGCAAAAGCGTTAGTTGCGCTGGTCGACAAGGACAAATTGCACGAAATATTGCTACAGAAATGTGCCAGACTGTTGGTATGTAGGAATTTATTTCACAATTATCGATGCGGCTTTTAAATAATCATAATAATTTTACATAAAACAAAAACTTATTTATTATCTTTTAGTTTATTGTAGGTGATAAGAAGACACGCAATTTAAATCTGCTGCATGGCGAGCTTTTACATGTATGTATCTATCTGTGCGTTTCCTTTTGATTTTTTCGTGAAATTTACCATAATAATTTTTTTTTTTTAATTTTCACAGATACAATATTTACTCAAGCAATGCGGTAATGTTTTATCAAATGATTCCATTATCTCGGATGTAATCACAACAATGGTCTTTTTTCGCAACAATGTCAGCTCAGTAATTTTGTGGTCATGAATGGTGTACTCAATATAATGAACATAATGCTTGAACAGTGCGTAAATTATAATATTAAATTGCATTTATTTCCGAAGGTATTTGTTTTAATGTTCAATTTCAATTTTAGATATGCCGAATTGCCCAACTGTGATATACCAATGGTGTGCAATCTATTGCACTTCAATAGCAAACACTATCACGATGAGACGGAACGTTGTGCAAAATATTATACGTTGGTGCGACGCAACTATCATCTTTATGTGCTACACGCGAAACGTTTAACGTTGCCTGCTGTAGCTGTGTTCGAGTACATACTCAGTGCGATGACATACGATAATACGAAAAAGCAACACATTGAGATTGTTGAAACGACTATTGCGATTGTATTGTTGCTTTTATGTGGCTATAATGGCAAACCGGATGCTGCATCAGTGGATATTTTAGATGAATTTGAATTTGATGAAATGGAATTGAATTTTGTTGCTATTATGAAACCGGAATATCGCAAAGAACTAGCCGCATTGCTGGTAAAAAGCGCAACGCTACATAAATCGTTGCTTACGCTGGTCAGACGTAAAGCGAGCTATCCCGAAGTCTTAATGAAATGCTATGCAACGTTGAGCATGCTGCAGCCATTTGTATTCGATTTAAAGCAGCTTATAATCGAGGCTGCTAAATTTACGGCGGACATTAAATCGCCAATAACAATGTGCATTATGCGTTATTTAAATGAGAACGATGCAATCAAAGAGGATAACGATTGGCAGGCAATACTTGCATATGCATTGGATATTGTTGATCCATGGCAGCCGGATTTTTTGCGGTTAGTACATAGTAGAGTATTTTTTTGTTTATCTTATTGAATTGTAATATTTTGCTTTAATTTTTTTTTTTAGCTTTAAAGCTTTGCAAATGCTACAAATTATTGCGCCGTACTTTTATCAATTGTTGCGTACGCGACGTTTACCAATTGTTGCTTCCTTTGTGCAACTTGTCCTACAGCTGCTAATGGACGACGAACAAACGACACGTCAATATACCGCCATAATTGTCGTTAACAATCTTAGCGAGAATGTTGAGTTACGTAAATTTGTACACTGGTCGAAAAGTACGCGTAGCGGTGTCGCCTTAAGCAGCAATAAAAGTAACAACGTCAGCACTGCAAATAGCGATATTTCTGAACTTGGTACCGATAATATTGTACCGACACTGGCACAACAGCTTTTCTTGCAAAGCATCGCTGATGTTTTACATGAACAGACATTTGAAGTGGCCGATGATAAACTTTTTGCTTGATGTTTTCCGTGTCATAGTTGTGCCACATTTACCGGCAACGATTACAGTGCCGCAACTTATGACCAATGAGGCGTTGGACATAAATAAGCAAAATAATATTGAGTTGCAATCGAACGGTTTTCAATGTAGCGAAAAGCAGAAACCTGCCGTCGGTTCTGTGTCGGATGATACCGATTTTCTAGATTCCGAAATTTTCAATAAGAACGAAGCAAATGTGTATAGTGAACCGTTAAAGGTTTTTTTGGATATGCTCGTTGTATATCGTCATACGTTTACAAAGCGTCATGACGTGCTGGAAAAACTTAACGAATACGAGCGTTGTATACAATCCCAACTCTAATTAAATTAGAAACATTTTTAAATATTGTTGACTTTGTTTTTTTTTTTTCTATTTTTTTTTTTTTGTTATTTTATTTTTTTTTTTTTGTAAATGTTACATATAAAAAATAAATTAAATTAAGCTAACTTCTCCGAACTGTTGTATGCTAAACGAGCGAATCACATAAACTGACTTCAGAGTAAGTAGACTGAACCAGGCATGTAATTTTAGTTGTTTTCTCGTTAAGCAACAAAAAAGTCTGTTTCTGTAATAGTGAGGAGATTATTGTGCTGCTCAAGCGGCTATTCTGCTCAATTGAAATATTTCGAATTTATTGACCTGACGGAAAATAGTTGGTGTGTGTCGAATTGTCTCTTTTTAGTCTTTCCCAGGATGTGGATGTTAAATTTTTGGTCGATGCTAGACTTTTAGGTAGTTGTGGTTTCATACTGGTTTCATACTGGTTCGTATTTAAAAGATGACTAATGTCACAGTACTTGGGGGGACAGACTGTAAAGCCTGCTTCCTTAAAAATTGGGCATAAAAAACTTTAGGTTATTCAGAGCTGTTGCATATATCTAATCAACTTAATGCTGCCAGTCTTAAATAACGCTGCGGGTAGCTCTTTTGCGTGCGGTGCTGTGTTATGCTGCAGTTTTTTAATAATTAGAAGACCGCTTCATAATATACAATAATATTTATTTTATTTTTCTTTAAAAGTTAAATTTTTGTAACATTTAAAATGAAATCTTATTTATTTATTTTTGTTTAGAATATTTACGCTTTGTTCATTTCACTGTAGAAAACTAAAGTTTTCCGTGCTCCTAGAGTCAATACCGCTGTCTTCAGGATGCAATGAACTGGAATACAACATTGGCGTTCTTGGTCTCGGTTCATTTTGTGTGCCGCCGCCAGCACCAGCGCCGTTGTTTTGATGATGACGTTCGTGCCAATCTATAAAGGTACGTAGCTTGTCACAACGCTTACGTTCCTCCTCTATACATATGGTTAGCTTCTTTAGAATCTTATCGTAGCTCAATTGTTGCAATTCGGCACGCTTTAAGTTGTCTTCTGAGAGTCTATGCCCGTAAAGCGTACCGCGTTGTTCTGCTTGAAATCTTGAAATCTGTTGATAGCGACGTAACTGATTAAGCGGATTCTCAAATAATGCACGATATTTCGCTGGCAAATCTTTATTAATAATGACAGCATCACGATATTCGAGTTTGCATAAAGGACAAATTGAAGCGGAGTCGACGGAGTTATTTTCGTCACCGACGGCGCCAGCGACAACAGTCCCTACGGTTTCTGGCTTGTTAAGACAATTAGCGCACAAAATGTGATTGCACGTTGTTATGAGGTGAAAATTTATAGCTGGTGATTCTAAACTACGTTGACGAAAACAAGTATTACAGTGTAGTTTAAACATTTCTTTTTCAATGTAGTTTCAAGTTTTTCCGTTATTTTCAGTGTTTGCCATATAACTGTTCGTGTTTTACATGTACTAAAAAATACCACAACTGACATTTCCACCAAAAAGAAAAGGACGCCAGATACCTACAGCTGTTAACGAAATAATAATTGCGTATTCATTCAGCCCTCGTCATCTGCTTTGCTGATTTTGAATTGTTTACATATATATTTTAAGATAAAAAAAAAGTATTTATTTTTACTTAAATCTCTCTTGATATTTTTTAAATATGTGGAAAAATATATTGTTTTCTGACTTCATTCATACAAATAAGTGGTAAGTAATATATGTATCTTGTTTTTTTTTCTAATTTTTTTTTTTTTATTTGCATCTTCATAATCGTTTCCGTTATTTTTCCGTTATTATTTTTCTTTTTGTTATTTTCTTCGTTTAAAATTTGTGGAGCAAACATCTTTATAATGCTATCTCGCTCATGCATTTTTGTCCAATCACCACGAAACAAATTAACAGTATTCACAGCGCACAACTCAGCCAATAATGTAAAAGACAACAAAAAAAAAGTGCATCGATTGATTTTTCACGACACTTTTGTTTGTTGCAACAACATACGCAGCAAATTTGAATTGAGAAGTGGGGCAAATAAAAAGACTGCGTGAATAATATTTAGAATTGCAGCAGAAATGTCGCAAAATAATGCGACAGCGGGTGGAGCAGCCGTTGCGACTGCTGCACCACATGCATCTTCGCGGCGTACAGATCTGGGTGCTGCAGCCGCTTGCAATATTGGCACATCTGTATCAGCGCGTTTTGTCGAAACAGAGTGGGAGGCGCGTGAGGTTTGGTTGCATTAATTTTATTAACTTTAATTTTTTATTATTTATTTTTATCCTTTGAACTAATACAGTCACAACGGCAGCGTGAACTTGAAGAGGCGCGTGCACGAGCTGCACAAATGGAAAAAACCATGAAATGGTGGTCCGACTGTACAGCCAACTGGCGTGAGAAGTGGAGCAAAGTAAGTGTTTGTTTACAAAATACTATTTATTAAAAATTTTCTACAGGTGTCTCTGTTGACGACACAATGACGAAAACAATGACAACGGCAACGACAACGACGATGAAGTTGTGGTTGTTGTTATTAACGCCATAAGCGTCTGTATTTGTTTAATCAATAAAAATAATATCATTTGTAGGTGCGAAACGAACGCAATAAGGCACGCGAAGAGTCCAAACAGTTACGCAGTAATCTTGATTTAAGCATGAAGGAAGCTAATTCGTATAAACGCGAGAAAAATGATCTCGAAATGCAGATAACACAACTCAAAAAGGAAATGGAAAAGATACATGCACTGATGATGAAACACGCCGGCGAGTTTAATCGAACTGAGTAAATATCAGTGTACAACTTTTTCTCCAGCTTTTTTTTTTTTTAATTATTATTTTTCCGTTTTGTGTAGTTTAACAGAAGCTACAGAGGATGTAGAGGCTAATTGTCGTGATTGCTCACCATATTTATCAACGGATGGACTACAGAATGTTAACAGTGAAGATGGGCTGGTAAGTCATATGAACATATGTATGTACTGTAGCTTTAGAGCAAAGAATTGTGTATATAAAAAATCGTTATTTGAAATGAAGTTAACCAATAAAAGCCCAACAGTACTGAAAAGGTTTAATTGATCGGGTCAGAGCTGTTGCAAATAAATTTACTCAGTTAACCAAGCTACTGCACGGTCGATGCAATGGTGGTTTGCGTTTGTCCTATGCCGGATAGGAAATAACGTTGAGGCTGGATAGTCCCATGGGACAATGCTCAAATAGGTACACTAGTCATGAGCTGATCTTACGTGCTGCTGTGTTTCGAAAAATGTTTCCCTATGTGTATAATATTTGTTTTTGTTTATTCTTTCTCGCTTTCACAATTTGTATGTTGTGCTCTTCCAGTTCATGTAGTTTATTTGTTATAAACAAAAGTATATACTCTAAATTTGTTTTTTTTATGTTTAGGTAACCAAGAACACTGGCAACGAAGCAAAGGATCTCGATATAGTAGAAGAAATACTGCCTAAAAGCTTAACAACCGATATTGGTAAGTGAAATTAATTATTCTTTAAAAGAAAATTAATTATATAATGTAAAATATTTAAAATTGCTGAATAGCAATTGAAAAAATTTCAGATGAAATTGGCGCCGAAGAGAAGCGACTATTGCAGCAATTATCACGCGATGATTTCGATGAGGAATATTTGCTACAAAAAAATTTCTATGCTACAACTACGTTTAGATGAAGCACAAAAGACCATACAAGCTGAGCGAGAGTGAGTAGAACTTTTAATATTTCATAAACTTTAAAACTTTACCCCTAGAGGAGAAAAAAAATTTGCCAAAAGCGACACGTAGGTTTAAATGCAGTAATGCGTGAGTATATTATATACCCTCTCGATGGATATGCCAACCACAACAGATGGCTACGACAATTTCTATAAATATGTAGAGTCGGATAGTGCGAAGAATTTAGACCATTTTAGATTTTCAGACGACTATAGTGTTTACCAAACAGAATCCCATGACCTCAAACCTTCTTACCTTCTACCAAAACAAGGAGGTTTCCAGATTAGGATGCCAAAAAGTATTCAGCATATGTTGATCTGTTTGTTGTGAGATTTTCTTTAGGATAGTTCTATTACCTTTACTAAAAAATCATAATTAATTTTAATGTTATTTTATATTTTCATAATCGATTTCTTTCATTCAGTGAAAAACATGAATTGCATAAAAACATCGAAAAACTGACGCTTGATGTACAGGATGTGCGTGCACGTCAAGAAGAACTGCGTACTGCCAAACAGGAAGCAGTACGTGAGCTACTGACTTTGCAGGAACAGCATCGCGCCGAAATGCGCATAATCAATAATTCGCTGCAAGAAGAAATTACATCACGTGAAAATCTCGAACGACGACTAAGCGAACTGCGAACTGAGGTATATCCAGTTGGAAATGTGAAAAAAAAAACATTAAAACTATGACTTGATGCAAAAACCTTTATCTATCTTGTTAAAGCTCGAGCGACTTCAAGCTGAAAATGCTTCAGAATGGGGAAAACGTGAACGATTGGAGACTGAAAAACTTGCACTAGAACGTGACAACAAGAAATTACGCTCGGAACTACGTGACTACCAAGAGCGTTCAGATCGCAAAAGTCGACCGTTGCAGGCCAGCGATGTTGAAGTGCGTGCATTGCAACAGGAGCTAGCAGAGCGAAATAAGGAAATCAGTGAGATGAAACTATCACATTCCAAATTAAAGAAATTATTTGCCGAAAACAACACTGAACTTGTGCACGCTGTGCGTCGCGCGGAGCAATACGAATCAGAGGTGAGTTATGATTTTGTTTTTTTGTTTTTTTTTTTTTTATTAGTGTAAAACAAATCTTTATGCGATATAATAATCGGATGACAACGTTCAATGAGCGCAAAATCTTTTGTAATCTCTAAAGCAGTTGTTATTATTGTGCGTTGTGCTGTGCTGTGTTGCTTGGTGTTATTATTAGCTTATCAAAAGATACGCAGCTTATCTCTCATTTAGATTTCTAGCAGCTCAATTCCAAATTGTACATACAAATCTCTCTGAAGTAATTTAGAGCATGAATTAAATAATACATATATGCTGCAGTAAATGAATGCATAAATATAATTTTATTCCATTTTCACACACAACAGAAACACTTAAAAAAAACTTTTAGAAATGCAAAAGATTTATAAAACTACTAAAACGTACAAAAAAAAATATTCTCATTCAATCTTATTTAATTGGCAAAAGCTGCAATGCCTGTTATAGCTCTGCCCAAAATCAGACCATGTATATCGTGTGTACCCTCATATGTGTTTACGGATTCCAGATTCATGACATGACGTATTATATGGTATTCATCGCTAATGCCATTGCCACCCAATACATCACGCATTTCACGTGCTATTGCCAAAGCCTTTCCGGCATTATTACGCTTGAGCAACGAAATCATTTCAGGTGTATGTTTCTTTTCCTCCTTTAGTCTGCCTACGTGTAGACACGCCTGTAAACCCAATGCAATCTCTGTAGCAGCATCGGCAAATTTCTTTTGAATCAATTGATTAGCTGCCAATGGGCGTTTGAATTGTTTTCGATCGAGCGTATATTGTCGTGCAATTTCGAGACAAGATTCTGCAGCGCCAAGTGCACCCCAGGCAATGCCATAACGTGCATTATTTAAGCAGCCAAATGGTCCGCTAAAACCTAAAGCATTTGGTAGCAAATTTTCCTCGGGTACATGCACATCGTCCAATAGTATCATGCCGGTTGCTGATGCGCGCAATGAGAATTTGCCTTGAATACGTGGCGTGGATAAACCACGTGATGATTGTTCGCGATCAACAATAAAGCCACGAACTTTGCCGTCTTCACCTTTTGCCCAGACCAACAGTACATCGGCAATGGGTGAGTTTGTAATCCATGTTTTTGAACCGTTAAGTATATAACTTTTTGTTTTACTGTCGTATTTGGCGCGAGTTTCCAAACTGGCAATATCGCTACCATGATTTGGTTCGGTTAGACCAAATGCACCTGTTGCAGAAATAAATATAGAGACGATACGTCGGTATACATAACATATGGCATATACTCACCAATTAATTTACCCTGCGCCATTTTGGGCAAATATTTCTGTTTCTGCTCTTCCGAGCCATAATCATAGATTCCGCCCATTGCTAACGAACTTTGCACACTTAACGCTGAACGATACGCTGAGTCGACGCGCTCAATTTCGCGTGTCAGCAATCCGTAGGCAACATTTGAAACTCCAGCACAACCGTAGCCATTCAATGTACAACCGAGCGCACCTAATTGGCCCAACTCAACCATAATCTGCTTGTCGAAGACTTCATCACGATTGGCTTGCGTTACGCGTTTTATAAGATCAGTTTTACAATAATTGCGAAAAGTATCACGCACTGCAATTTCATCCTCAGTCAATTGGGACTCTAGATTAAGTGGATCCTGCCAATTAAATTTTGTAGCACTTGAAGCACAGCGTTGTTGTCCATGCTGCTGAAGCGCTTGTTTACTTGTTGCAACTAAAGGACGCGCTGTAGCGCAAATGTTGCGTATCAGACTTTGTGCCATTTTGTTGTTGTTTTGATTTATTTGTAATTTGCTTCTACGTAATTATGTATTTTCTTTATTTGTTTTTTTTTGCGATATTAGAAAATTAAATTAAATTTTTCGATGGAGGAGGCACGACCGTACCATGCGCTGCTAATATGTGCGAACGAATAATATTGATATCAGCTGTAACGAGCGAGTGAGCGAGCAGAAAGAGAGCAGCAATGTCGTTCAAACGTTGCTGTGTATTGATTCTATCGCCACTGTTGCTGTTGTTGCTTTTAATTCTCTTCTTGGCTGCTGGCATGTCAACTTGCCGACATTGCACAGTGGTCGAAACCGGCGTGTTATGCTAATAATTTCACCGACCGAAATTGAAATTGATTAACAAATTTTTTCGTAATTGAGACGCGGTAGACCCCATGAAGAATATATATATTCTTGATCAGCTTGATGAGACGAGTCAATCTAGCCATGACCGTCCGTCTGTCTATTGCGAGGTTATTCATTCGCTCAGTTTGAAAGATATTGAGCAGAAACTCAAAACTGAAGCTTTTCTCATTCCTAGGTAGTTTTTATGTTAAATTCAGACTGCCACGCCCACTCTGAGGTATAGCCCCATACTAACTTACCGCCCATTTTCGAATTTTTGTATAAAATGTATTCACTTCGAATTGAGTAAAAATACTTCTTATGTCATCCAATGTCGAAACCAAGGTGCCACGCCCATTTTTAGGTAAAGCCCTATACAAACTTACCTCTCATTGTCTGATATTTTCAAGAAAGTTCTAATATTGTGTTTAAACTGGAGTTGCCACTGATGATCACACATAAACTCTTTAAAGATTCGTGTGACGGGTATTTAAGCTTTTTTTTTTTTTTTTGTTTTGAAATTCAAAATTTGAATTGTTTTTTTTTTTTTTATTGTTTTGCATTGTTTTTAATTCCACTGTACAATCTTGTTAGTGCGATAATGCCCACTTGTCAGCGAAATATTGAGTGAGTGAGTGAGAGTGAATGAACTTGTGTGAAGCGTAATGCTTAACATAATTCAGCAAAGTAAACTATTATGTTCGTGGTGTCCAACAATTTTATTATTATATAATTTCCCATTAAACGCACCAACCTTTCATTATTAGCAATCATTATTTTAACTACTTTCAAAAATCATAAAAAGTCCTCTCGAAGATATAGGATTCCGTTGCACCTATATCGAACCTCTGCTTTAGAAATTCTTAAATCTTAAAAATAATAAAAATATAATTCTCTTAAGATACTTGTTAGATCATTGTTTTCAAAATAATCTTGCAAATTATAGATATGTACATATGTGAAATTTTTGTTTTCTATTATTTTGGTATTTAACTTTTTGTTTTTGAAACTTAAGTTGATTCTGGGAATATATTCTTTATCTTACAATATCTTATAAATTTAAAAATATAGCTTACATACTTTTATGCGAGATATTTTATAGAGAAACCTACTAAATATAATCCTCTTATTCCCCTCCGTACTTGTTTATTATCATGCGTTTTATTTAATTTGATTTAAAGCATTTTTCGCTTATCTATTGTTGTTGTTAATATTTATCATGCTCCGCACAAATATAAAAAAATTTCAGTTATACATATGTGTTCGAAAAAAGTCATACGAGAGTCTAGTACCACGGGCAGCCAGTAGGTCCTGGCTCGAATAAATATTGTCGCTTTGGGAGTATCGTGTTGTCTGTCGTTTTCATCCGTTCCGGCATGGCATCAAGGGGTCCCGAGCGTGTGTAAACTTGTTTAATGTTTGTTTCATGAATTACAAAGCTAGAAAGAATTCTGTTTACATTTTTTTATACATAAACTTTTATTATAAATGTGCTGTGCTGAATAGTCTTATCTCTTGGTTGCTATTTGAAGTCGTATAAAACAACTTGAGCTGAGCAAAGTTATACAGTTGTTTTGGGTTTTTTGTTTTGATTTATTTTTTTAGATAACGAAGTCGGTATTTTTCCTATTGCTGCAATTGGGTTTGCAATTTTTCTAATGGTGTTTTATACCCGTTACACATAGTGCAATTCATTCGCTTAGTTTTAAAGATATTGGTCTGAAATTTGAAACTAAAGCTTTTTCAGTTCTAAGCAGTTCACTTCAAATTGGATAAGAACACTTCTTATGTCATTCAATGTCAAAACTAAGGTGACACGCCCTTTTTTAGGTATAGGCTCCCATACGAGTACTGAACTTTGGTTGGATCGTACTACTGACTCCAAGCCAGCCATCCCTTCTTCAAATTTTTCCTGATTTTTCGGTTCAACCGAATATAACAATTTACTTGTTTTTCTTCATTTTCTTAAATTAATTTTGTGTATTTTTTTTTTTGGCACGGTTAACCAGGTAAAACGTCTGCGACAACGTGTTGAGGAGCTAAAACGAGAATTGGCTTCAGCCGAAGATGAGCTTGACTCAGCGGCAAATCAAGTGCGTCGATTACAACGAACCAATGACGAATTGGTTGGACAAAGTGAAGGATTACAAGTGCAAATACAACATTTGCAGACAAGGTTTGAACATAATAAATTCATACGAAAGAAGAGAGTACTTACACACAAATTGTTAGCTAGTTTATGCACACACAACTTTGTTTTTTTCTCTTCACTTTGTATTAAACAAAAAGACTCATAATCATAAATCGTAACACAGATATATAAATATATATTTAAATCACATATTGTATTTGAAAATTTATACGCATAACTCATTCGCTTTTCATTCAAAAAAAAAAAAAAAAAAATGCTGCTCGATGAATCTACTAATATTTTTGGACTGGTGATGGAACCTAACTAAAAAAAAAAAAAAAATAATCAACTAACAAAAAAATAAATATGTTAAAATAAAAAAACATAGACATTTTGCCAGTCCACGTAGTGGTGCTGCTGGTATTGGATCCGGTGGTGGTGGTGGTGTACAGCTGCGCAATAAAATTGCAGTAGAATTACCAAGTGACTGTTTGCCAAATATTAATGATTTACGACAAATATTTGATGATAATCAAACTGGTGGTGGAGGCATAAGTAAACGCTCGAGTTACTCCGAACGCACCACACAGAATAGTGTTATGGCCGATGCAAAGCTATCACATCTGGAAGAAAGTCTTACTGAATTAAAATGTCGCAATACAGAATTTGAACGTGTCAAACAGAAATTTGATAATCCATCAATGATCGTTGCTGGTAATCATTATCATTCACATCAACAGCAGCAGCAGCAGCAACAACAACAGCAACATCATCATCAATCTACGTCGTCGTCGTCAACTAGTCACCAAACATCGTCGACATCACAACAACATCAACATTCGCAATCACAAAAGCGACATCATCATCAACGTGAACGTTCGATTAGTCGTTTCGGTAGTGGTGGTGCCGGTGCTGGTGTTGGTGAGTAGTCAAACATCGAATAATCGTTCAAATCTTGCATTACCATTAAAAACAACAACAACAACAACATCAAATGGTGGACCAATGTTATGCAATAGTGGTTCTGGCACTAAAAATATACAAACAAAGGATGATATCAATCGACAATTATTTGATGATTATTCCGCTAGTGATGCACTTGGTAATGTTCATACAAACAGCGTTAGTAATACTGCTGCTGCTGGTGGTGGTGGTGGTGTTGTTGGTGGTGGTAGTCAATATTCGAGTAAAAAGGATAAATCCAGTGCTGGGTATGCTAGAAACAGTATTAATTTAGATGGACTAAAAGTGTCCGATGACGATGAGGTAAAATTCTTCTTTTTGTTCTTTTCTTTTTTTTTTATTATTTTGAATATGTAAAAAAAAAATCTTGTCACCTACATAACAAAGCATGTGGAAATTGCTGCATTGAAAACCATTCATTATTAATAGCATCAACATCATCTTTATCATTAATATGTGCAAGACTTATTTTGTTATTGTGAAGAATCATAAAAAAAATTTCTTATTAAACTATTTATGTTTTTATTACTTTTACACGTCCTTGTGAGAACCAATGTGCAACTCCAGAGCAAAAATTCAGTTATATTTTGCGCCAACGATTTCGATTTGGAACTTAATATTTTATATACTGACTGACTGGACAAAATAACACGATAAACCTCTAACAAGCCTAAAATGAAGCATGAGACTGCATTGTTACATCTCTGCATCGGGAAGTAGTGTTGGCAAAACGAGTGATTTTGATTAGCGACTGCAACTGAAAATCGCAGTGATAAAATCGCAGCTCGCGAAAAACAATCAGCGATTGCTGATCAGGAGTGATACACAAAATCGCCGATAACTGAACATGTTCACTGAGGAGTGAGCAAATCGCAAATCACTACTTTCAGTTGCAGTGCGACATTGCGATTTTTATATCGCTGTGAATAAATCACCGAAAGTGATTTTTTTTGGCAACACTATCGGGAATAGCTAAGAGCTTTAGAAGTGTCATTTGAAATGTGATCATAGCCAGATAAAGCATTTGTAGTTCCTCTGTAAAGAACTTTGAATATTTTTCTCATTTGTTGGAGCAGTATTCTGGCATAAAAGTTGATCATGGGTCTGTCTGTCTGTCTAAAATGTATGATTATAAACTAAAATAGAAACTCAACGTCATTAACGGTATTAAAACTATTTTACTCTATAACTGAGGTTTTAAAGAAGTCTTTTTAAATTTTACTTTTGTATGTCAACATAAAAAAAAAAAAAATATTTTTACTTTAATATATTTTTAAAATTTTGCATAAAACAAAATAAGTTTTGCATATTTGTAGGTACTAACCGTAGCTTCGAGATCTTCAAGTAAATATTATCGTTTAATTTCCATGTATCTTTGCTTTGTAAAATGTATTTATTATTTTAGTTACTAACCAAATGCATTCAAATTTATTTTATTTATTCATTATTCTTCTTTTTTTTCACCAAAATATACAAACTATTATGTATATATTTTTTTTACAATATTTTTATTAAAGTAAAAAATTATTCAAATTCAATTAATAATTCTTTTTCCAATTCTCAGACTCCGTAATTATGGCTCCACCACTTTATTACTCGATACAGAACTCGAAGACAACAGTGATGGCGGCAGTTAAATAATTAAAACTATAAACGAGTATTATAATTAATTCAAATAAATTGAATTCATCGATCATTGTATTACGTTTTTAGATAACTCCTTTTTCAAATATACATACTCTGGTACTGAACGTATTGAATTTAGCGTTATAAGTTATTAGTTATTAAATTTAATTATCTAAGTTCGTATGTAAAACAACTTTTTAGCATTTAAAACTTTTTCACCATTAAATACGATTTTTTTTTTGTATTTAAATTTAAATAAATAATTATTTTTTAACATTTTTAAACTGAGAAAAATTGCTTCTTCGACTAAATAAGATGTTTCTTTGTGTCTCTTTTTTTTAATTTGCGTATGGCGCATACATATACGACAAGAATACAATGGGTGGTATATGAACTATGAAGAAACAAACAGATGGACAGACATGGCTAGATCGACTCTTCTCGTCGACCTGACTTTTATGCGATAAATAGTGGAAAGGTATTACAGTGAGTTCGACTGCATTGGTTTTAATTTACTATGAGCTGCTCTCGTACGATGTGTTTCTTAATTCGAAAAATAAAAAAATATTACATTTGCCTTGAAAATACAAACAGATAAAATTATATATATATACTGTTCGAAAGAGTATTTTCTTTCTAGAACATGCTAAAAAATAAAAGTCGGTTCGTAATTACTAAGTTAACGCTCTCTCAGTGAAAAACGAGGTACCGTGAATATTACTTCTAAGAATACAAAGCAAAAACGTTTATTTATTTATTTTAATCTTATCATGCAAAATAAAGCTTCATGCAGCATGACACTCTTTTTTTGTAACGATTATTGTGAATGACAGTTATTGTGAATATTGGCAGCTGCTGCTGCTGTTTCTGAAGCAACAACAACAACATTCACAAAGAGAAGAAGAAGAAATATTGTACTACTGTCAGGCTTTTTTGTGTGTCAAATACGTGGCCGCTCTGAAATTATTGTTTAGTTAAGCAACGACGACAAATACTAAATAAATAAAAGTAAAATAACAAAAAAATATATAAACGTAACAAACAATAAAGCATGATCGCCAAGTATGCACTAACATTATGCAGCATGCTGCTCCTGTTGCGCGCTGCACACAGCTTCATTGTCAACGTGGATGCACATAACGAAGAATGTTTCTTTGAGAATGTCGAAAGTAGCTCCAAAATGGGTTAGTATAGCAATGCCTAAAATGACTTTCACAACAACACTATCGCCCGTTAATCCTTTTTTTTTTTAACTACATAATTTAGGTGTTACTTTTGAAGTAATTGAAGGCGGTTTTCTTGATGTCGATATCAAAATAACCGGCCCCGATCAGACTGTCATATATCAGAGTGAGAAAGAGTCGTCTGGCAAGTACACATTTGTGGCACCAACCAAAGGTATCTACACGGTATGCTTCAATAACGAGCGCAGCAGTATGACACCAAAATTAGTTATGTTCTCGATTGATGCCGGCGAAGCGCCACAGCGCGCACCTGGCGCTCCTGGTGAGGATGAAGTTGGTCACACTAAACTTGAGGAAATGATACGTGAATTGTCCGGTACTCTGACGAGTGTTAAACATGAACAAGAGTATATGCATGTGAGTAAATGTGTATTTTTAATTTATTTGTTAAATTTTATATTTATTCTGTTTTTTTTATTGACACAGGTGCGCGACAAAATTCATCGTTCTGTGAACGAAAGTACCAATTCACGCGTTGTATTATGGTCCACATTTGAGGCGCTTGTACTGGTGCTAATGACCATAGGGCAGGTCTACTATCTGAAGCGTTTCTTCGAAGTAAAGCGAGTTGTGTAAGATAAGCCAGCAGCTTCCGTTTGCGTGTGTGTGTGATTTGAAGCAACGTTTGTAGTTAAGTTATGGCGCTGAAGTTCAATGATGATGAATGTGTGGAAAAGTGCAAAAACAATTTTCTTCATTACATTTAAATACTTTTTCTTTTTTTTTTTTTTTTTGTGTTTTGTTTTTAAGTTCGAACGTTCGAAACCATCTCAACGTAATTTTGTGTGAATATATTTAATATTCTTAATCAAAAACAAACAAAAAATAGACAAAAATATGTTTCGAAATAAATTTATTTCTTTTTTAAATGATTTTTAAATATAAATATTTCTGTTAGTTTTTATGTGCAAATAGTTGAAAAATCGTTGATCATATAAAGTATCCGGATTGGCTGCGATATGTATTTAATTTAATACATTTAAAAATTGTATCGTGGCGCTAAGAAAATATGCTTACGTATAATATCAAAAATATAACGAATAGAACCATTAAAACTGTCGCTTTACATGCATATTGAAAAGCGAATAGATACATAAACTAGTAGTTTTGCGTGGATATTTCGTTGAAGAATCACACTCCGCTTTACTTGAAATTTTCATTACGTGTTCATAAAAATAGCGCTTTCAAAGTTACTCAAAAAACTTTTAAATTTATCATCGTACGAAAAATTGTAGGTTCTTAATTCTATGCGTAGTTATGAGACTATGAAGATCCCAACAAAAATATTTGCATTGCTCTGATGGCCTAACAATGTTCCAGAATGGAATTCGTTGATTCTTGGCGTACGGAATAAAATATCTTCCGAACAGCTTCGGTCTCATTTACACTAATTAAGAGATTCGAAAATGGATTTTTTAACCAGTTTATAGACTAGTAGAACATTTTTTTTTTGAAAATCAGTGAAAATCCACTGCAATAGTCTCTGTCAACTATTGAGGGCAAGCCTCGTTGTAAATTTCAATGAACCAGATCGCTACAATCTTGGTCACCGCAAATCATATTTTTTGAACGGGCATAACTCGAGATATTTTTGACATTTTCAATTATTTTTTATTTTAAATTTGAAGCTTAAATTGTGTACTTTTAAATTATTAATATTTCTTATAGAAAAAATTAATGGTTTGATTGGAAAAAATATTTAAAAAACCTTTATATCCTGTCAACCAGGACTGTCCCCTTTAACGGGTACTAGTGTATTTTTTTGGCATACGAGAGTGACATTGTATATTTCAATTCTCAATCCTGAAAGATGTTAATGTTAGGCAAAGACAATTTTTAGGCTTTCGAAACCACCAACTTGAGTTGGGTTGTTAAAAAGTATTTCAATATTCATTGAATACTTTTTGTGCAGCCCTCGCGTGGTTAAACATTTCATGTAACGTTTAAACATAATTTTAAAATTACAAACACTGCTAACGACGGACACTAGTCTCTATTTTGTATAATAAAAAACTTTAATTATTATTTAAATATGGAATTTTTGCGCATATTTAATAAATTTGTCAATATATATATTTTTTTTTACTTTGTTTTTATTATTTTAAGCTGAGCATACCAACTTCTCTTCCTCTTCTTGTTTTTTTATTGGTTTCGGTTTTTGTTGTTGTTGTTGTCTATTTGAATCAGCTGATTTAGCGACAGATGGCCAAATGTTTCTTTTGACTTTTAAAAATAATTTTACTTGGCCAAGTTGTGCGTTGTGCAAAAAACTAGAAAACACCGACGCATTGTGCACGACGCAATAACAAATGCATGATCCAAGTGAACGTAATAATCCGTGTGATAGTAATTGAGAGAGAAGTGAGTTAAAGAAGTGCATTAAACCGGCTAAATTGTGTTGCACAAAAAAAAAAAAAAAAAAAACAAAATAACAGACTGACGGAAGCAGAGAGAGCATGCAGAAATTATTTTATGGCGTCGGAGTTCGAGTGGCTTCGACGGCCGCGGCAACTAATAACCGTGTATATGCAGCGCCAAAACAATTACTGTTAAATGGACGTAATGTACAAAGCCGTAAGAGCAGCAGCAGTAGCAGTAGCCAAACTGGCATTGCCGCAGCATCGCAAGCAACATCAAACGGCCCGTTGGAAGAGTCTACGGAGCAAGCAGCCAATGTGCTACGCAAACGTAAATTTAAACCACAACAACCGTCACAATCGTCTTCTGAGTTAGCCGCTGCGGCACTTCCAAGTCATGCACGTGTCGTTATTTGTGGTGGCGGTATAACGGGTGCATCGGTAGCATACCACCTTGCGCTATTGGGTTGGGGCAAAGACACTGTGCTCATTGAGCAGGATAAAGTTGGCGGTGAGACACCGTGGTGTGCTAGTGGCGTGGCAGGACGCTTTGAGCCCAGCTTTACAGAACTGAAACTAGCTGAGTATTCAATTGATTTAGTTAAAGAATTAACAGAACGCGGTCTGCCAACCGGCTGGCGTCAAGTTGGTAGTTTAAATTTAGCACGTAATTTTGATCGTATGACCTCGTTCAATCGTATGAAATCACAGGCAGTTGCCTGGGGCATGAACTGTGAGATATTGACGCCAGAACAGTGCAAAGTACGTTGTCCACTTATTGAAATTAACGATCTAGAAGGCGGTCTATGGATACCAGAAGATGGTGTATGCGATCCGCAGCTAGTTTGCCATTCTTTTGCACAGGAAGCACAACGTCTGGGTGTTGAGGTCGTTGAGCGTTGTGCTGTAAAGAAAATACGTTCAGAACATGGCAAGGTGGCACTTGTCGAGACGACTGCGGGCAATGTAACATGTGATTATTTCGTCAATTGCTCTGGTTTCTGGGCACGTGAGGTAGGCACATTGTCGCAGCCTGTGGTAAAAGTGCCATTAAAGGCAGTCGAACATCATTATTTACATACGAAGCCAATCGAAGGTTTGGATGAAAATACACCGTTTGTGCGTGATTTTGATGGACGTATATTCTTTCGTGAGCGCGACGGTTGTATACTTGCTGGTGGCTTTGAACGTGAGGCCAAAATGGTCTATGAGGATGGCATAATGCAGCTATCGCAAAAGGAACGTGAAAATCCGCCCGATTGGGATCACTTTCATGAGCTACTCGATGAATTGTTACGACGTGTACCAACATTTCGTCAAGCGGTGCTCGATCGTTTGACCAACTCATTGCAGGTTTTCTCACCGGACTGCAAATGGATACTGGGTGAAGCACCGGAAATACAAAATTATTACGTTTCGGCGGGCAATAAAACTGTAGGCGTATCGGCCGCTGGCGGCATTGGGCGCATTCTTGCCGACTTGATAGTGCGCGGCTCAACGTACTTTAGATGTACATATACTCGATATCAATCGCTTTCTCGGACTGCATAATAATAGAAAATTTCTACGTGATCGTTGTAAAGAGGCACCCGGCAAACATTTTGAAATCAACTATCCGTTCGATGAATTTGAAACGGGACGAAATTTACGCATGTCACCAATTTATCCGCAAATGAAGGAGGCCGGTGCAGTTTTTGGTCAAACAATGGGCTATGAGCGACCGAACTATTTCGATCAAAATGACAAGCGAGGTAGGTGGAAAACTTGTTCATTTGTAATTTCTTCTAATATTAAATGTTTTTTTTTTTTTTATAGATGAATTTGGACTACCACGCTTTCGTATTGCCAAAACAAAGACATTTGGCAAACCACCTTGGTTTGATCATGTTGCTACCGAATATCGTGCTTGTCGCGAACGTGTTGGCATTGCCGATTATAGCTCCTTTACAAAATTTGACTTCTGGTCGAAGGGTAATGAAGTTGTTGAGCTACTGCAGTATCTTTGCTCAAATGACATGGACGTACCTGTTGGCTCTATTATACATACAGGCATGCAAAATCCGCAGGGTGGTTACGAGAACGATTGTTCGTTGGCGCGTTTAACGGAAAAACAGTGCGTACGAATTCAACTTATTTTTGTAGAATTAAACTTTATTTCCTGTATTTTTTGTGTTTCAGTTATATGATGATTGCACCCACCATACAGCAGACACGTTCAATGAGCTGGATACGTAAAAATATGCCTGCACATCTGCGTGCTAAGGTAAACGTAGCCGATGTAACATCCATGTATACAGCCATTTGCATAATTGGACCCTATACACGAGTACTACTCTCCGAGCTCACCGATACAGATCTTTCACCAAAGAGTTTTCCTTTCTTTACGTATAAGGTAAGTGATTGACCAAATTACTAATGTAAATGACTCGGTTTACATATTTAAACTTATATTACATTTAGGAACTTGATGTTGGCCTGGCCGATGGTATACGTGTACTAAATATAACGCATACGGGCGAACTTGGCTATGTGCTGTATATACCAAATGAGTATGCATTGCATGTATATTCACGACTGTATCAAGCTGGACACAAATATAATATGCAACATGCTGGTAAGTTTACGGCATAGAATTTTAAATATTAACAAGAAACAGAGTAGAGATGAGCCTCGGCGGAACGCATATTCTGTGCATACCGAAGTGTCGAGAATTAGTTTTGGGTTCGAACACACCAAAATATGGCGGATTCTCAACTTACGAATAAAATATATTTCTTTTTTTTTCAAACAGGTTACTATGCTACGCGCACGCTACGCATTGAAAAATTCTATGCATTCTGGGGTCAAGATTTGGATACTTCTACAACGCCACTGGAATGTGGACGCAGTTGGCGTGTTAAATTTAATGTAAGCTTTTATTAAATGCATTTTTTATGAATGGAATTATTTATAATTTGAAATCTTTCAGAAACCTATCGATTTCATTGGTCGTACTGCACTCTTAAAGCAACGCGAAGAAGGTGTTAAGCGTATGTATGTGCAATTATTGCTTAACGATCATAATCATGAGGTCGATATGTGGTGTTGGGGCGGTGAACCGATCTATCGTGATGGCAAATATGTTGGCATGACAACGACCACCGGTTATGGTTTTACATTTGAGAAACAAGTCTGTCTTGGTTTTGTGCGTAATTTCGATGCAAATGGCAATGAATTGCCAGTGACTAATGATTATATTTTATCCGGTCACTATGAAGTCGAAGTGGCTGGTGTACGTTTTGAGGCAAAAGTTAATTTGCATTCGCCAAATTTGCCCACTAAATTTCCGGATCGTGAACGTGAAGCATATCATGCGACACGTGATAAACCGGGACAGGCTGATTTACTATCGTTTAGTAGTTCAAAGTTAACAAAAAATTAAAGCAATTGTACGACGATTGGGCATAAGACGTGATATTTATTGCATTATATATATATATACATACATTTATGCAAAACATTTGTTATTTTACGTTTATGAAGTTGCGTATTTATTTATTAATTTTTTTTTAGTTATTTAGCTAATATGTATAAATATTATTTTTTTAAAATATTTTTATTTAGTTTTTAAAATTTGTCTCTTTTTTTTTTTTTCTTTCGACAAAAATTAATGTAATCCACTTATTCTCAATATATGTGAGTCTCAAGTCATCTGATATTTATTTAGCTTTATAAAACAATAGATTATTAATTATTGCAATACTTTTGTGAAATATTGTTATTTGCTCAATAACTTTAATTAGTTTGGATAAGATAAATCAAATAAACCGAGCCTCAATCAATTAAATATAATGCCTAATTATAAAATTGGAAGTGTCCTTTTGTTCATAAAATAATAATTGCATTAATTTTATGTCAATTACAAAAATAGAATTGTTATAAAAAATATACAATACATAAATAATTAAAAAGCGAAAAGAAATTGTTAAAAATTCGTCAAAATAATAATTTTATTTTCAAAAGTCAACAATTTAGGGCTGTTAGATTTTTATACAATAAAAAAAAAACGAAACGAACGCACATTGTTAAATTTAGTACACAATTCATATACATACATACTCAAAATAAAATAAATTTAATGATATTGTTAGCTAATACATATGTACGTAGTATGTACATAAATAAGTACATATGTACATACATACATATAGTGGAACATTTTGTTATTTAAAGAAATAAAAGATACATAATGTATCTATATAAAATACGTTTTTTTTTTTTTGTATTTAAATAAATTTTGAAATGTTTTTCTTCGATATTTTATACATTTAATGAAATAAATTTTACTTCAATTTATACTTAAATTATATAAACAAAAGTCTTTTTATATATTAAAATCTTAGTTCTGGCTGACTTTTAAACTTGAACTCGAAAATGGGCACTAAGTTTGCATGTGATGGGTGATGGGTTAAATGGTTTTGTTCTAATATGTTAATTGAAATGAAACGCATAACTACAGACGGACATGGTTAGATTGGCTCTTCTCATCGTGCTAAACAGAAATATATGTATTTACTTTGTTGGGTTTGGTATGCCTTATTTAATACTTTCCATATTTTTCGTCAAACTAAAAACGGATATAAAAATAAAAAAAAAAAAAAAATAAAAGCTTTAACTTCAGTGGAACCGATGGAACCGTCACAAGATGGCTAGACTATTAGACTTTTCTTGTATAAAATATGCGTTTGGTTTGTATACAAGCTATAATGACCCTAATTAAATCATGTATAGTATTTTAAGTATTTCGAACTGATTTGAAATAAATCGCATCATAAATAAACATTTTTTCATATAAATACTCAAAAATTGGCGTTAAATTTTTATAAGGATTATATGTCATAGTGATCCCACTTCAACCATGGGTCATTTTCTAAACACGGATTGATATTAGATGTGCTTTTACCGTATTTGAAACCAATCGTCATTATAAATAAACCATTCTTTTAATAAAAATTGAAAAATTGAAGCAAGATTTGTTAGGGGCTATATGCTATATTGGTTCCACTTTAATTATGAATCCCTTTTATACATGGGTTGATATTGGAAGTGTTTTTAACATATTGGTTTTAGCACATTAAATGTTTAGTGTTGCGAAAAGCTCAAGTTTCGAATTTTATGTCTTTAAAACAGAGCGAATGAAACGTACAACTACAGACAGACGGACATGGCTAAGAGAGTATACTTTGACTTACACTATTTTTGTTTTGTTTTTGTCTTTTTTTTTTGCAGCTATTCCGTCATAGCATTAAGCCTGCTGCTCCTGTTGCTGTTGTTCTTGTTGCTGTTAACAAAGTATCTTTTTTGTTTGTAATTAGCTGCACACGACAATCGTGACGTGACATTATTAAAGTTGTTGTTGTTGTTGGATTTGTTTTCATCATTGTATTTGATTTTTTTTTCTCTATCTAGTTTGATTTTCACTCAAATATCAATAGAAAATGTATTGATAATGTTAATACATTTTTTCTCGTCAGTTCCAGACATTGGAAGACCTTTTAATGGCGGGCTTCTCTTCTTTTATATTCGCTTACCTACCGAACAATTTTGATATGGTAGAGAAATAAAATAAGCATCTAATTGTTCTATTTCAAAAGAGCCACATTCACATCAAGCTTTCAATTCTAGTTTAATAAATGGTACACCAACTTCAAAGCTTGCCCAGAGTCTTGTAATAGCAGTCTCACTGCCATGTAGGTATACATCAGTTTAATACAAAAAATCATTGATGACTAATTACTTTATGAATATATTCACTCTACTATCTATCTGGGTAAAAACATTTCAACTGGCATCCTATGAATATGACAAAGATCGGGTCAGTATAACATACAGACCCCATGTAAACTAATCTTCCATTATTGTTATATCTGAATTTTAAGCTAAAAATTTTACATGTATGCTTCTAGTTTGAGCCCCAAATTGAGCTGTCCGCACCCAACCCCTTTACGTAATATAATCTATAATCATACAACAACTAATTAAAGTTTCGTGTAGCGGGTATTAAAGCTTCGGTTCTACCGAAGGTAACATTTTTCTTGTTATTTGAAAGCTTTGTTTTAAGTTAGGCACATATGGTATATTTTTTTTTAATGGTAAATATTAATATTCAATAACATCCATTTCAAAATCAATCAATGGTCCTTTGGCAAATGGTGTGGCATTGTGTGTGGTTAAAAAGTATGAACCGCTAGCACTGAAAAAAAAAAAAACAAAAGTTAAGATATTATTTACCGCTTTATTGCTCACCTTATAAATATTTCAGTACTCTTTTTTTAGCCATCTGTCAGTCACTGGTTGAGTCAGTTAATAGAGTCTAATGTTTATGCTTATGAAAAGATTATTTTACCTTTCATTAATAAAGTAACCCATTGGTGTATTTGGCACATGCGAATAATGACTACAACGTTGCATATAGTAATCCAACCAATAACCGCAATGTTGTGCCCAGAAAACCGCGTTCCGTAATTATGGACTCAGCATAATAGACAGCAGCGCGATAATGATTACAATTATAGAAACCTAAAAAAAAAAAAAAAACATATTAATATATAAAATTTAACACTCAAGAACACAACTTACGCCAACCGTTGACATAACTGCAACCCGGTTGATTTAATAACTCTAAATTTGGATAGAAATCGGCATGACCCATTGGTGTTAACAATGAAAAAAAGAACGGGTCAGTGTGTATAACATCGACAAAATGTGCATCGCTACGATCGAGTCTATCACGATTTTCATTGAACATAAAACCTGGTCCCGCAGGATCTAAACCGGTAATACGTTGTAATGAATGACCTATATAATTCGACGTTAGACCAGCAACCTGTGCGCCCAGACTAAAACCGATCAAATGTATATCTTTCATTTCGTATAGTTCAGCTTCAATGAGTTCATCAATTAAATGTGCTAAGCATTTGGCGACAATAGGCACATTTTTTACCGACCACGGATAATAGCATGGAAAGCGTACCAGACTGCCATAGTCGACTGATATGACATGGACTGCTTGATTTTGCAATAGTATATCGCGTACTTCAAGATTTGGCGTTAGACTACGATTTCCGATTAAAGCCATGTATAAGTATTTTTAGCGGCATGAATGGTTCAAAATCGCTTGCGTTTAATTTTTGTACATTGAGCTGGATGGGATTAGAGCGCGTTGTACTGAAAAGTATAACGATTTTTTTTTTTTTTAAATTTAATTTCGTTCAGTTCAGTTCGATGTTTTTGACGAACCCACTTTTTATAAAGCCAAAAACTAATGCGCTCATTGGGACAATGCGTCTCTGCAAAAATACAACCATCTGTCCAGAAATCCTGCGCTTTTGCTGTTTTTGACTGTTGTGCTCCTAGATAAATTGTCAGCAGCAATGTTAAGAAGCACGATTTTTTAGGCATTACTGTATTGCTTAATTCTGTACGAATTCAACAATTGCATTTCTATAACTAATTCTAATTAAATAGTTTTATTAAGCATTTATAGCGTTACTGTTTCACTATGTATGTGCATATATGTATGTCATCGTACCCTCATAGTTTAGTTTATGACAAAAATTTCGATCAAACATTACGCAGCAATAAACCGGATCAAGGTCATCACTTCACTCTGTGCTGTGGGTTTAGAAATGAACTTGACTTTGCATTCGATAACAAAAAAAAAAAAAAAAACTAAATGCATATAAAAATGCCTTCCAGTGAAATGGCGTAACAATTTGAATTGAAAAGATAGCACAGCTCTACAAAATAAAAAAATACTAGTTTGTCGTTTTCTTAAAAAATTTGGCCTTTTAAAAACACAAATTTTTTATTTGTTTTTAAAAAATTGTAATAAGTTTGTACATCGTCAAACCCGGCTCTTCACTGTGAATTCCAAGATTTTCTGGAGAATAGAAAAGTTTTGGGCAATATCATCAGTGTCACCATCGATTTCATAGTAATAATGTAAGGTCAAATTTTCGGATTTTAATTTTCTTGCTTACAAGAAAATTAAAGTCGAGAATGCTCAAGCTATGCTGCAAGCTACCCTAATCCCAATCTTTAACTACCTTAAGTTAAGTCCTATCTTAGTACCATACCTTATTATATTTTATTTTCAAACAAAAACTTAAAAAAATGTAGTAAATTTGTATGGGGGCTATACCTAAAAATTTAGAATATTTCATAGGCATAAGTTTTTCCGAGATAATCGTTTGCAAAAATAGAAAAACTACAATAATTACATTTTTTTTAAATTTAACATTTTAATAAAACAAAATATAACACATGAACATTTTATTTATTTTTTTTTAGGTTACAATTTTTTTTTTCGCTTATTTTCCAGTTTTGCGTAATATTCTTGGTGATCTTAATATTTCAACAATTAAAAAAATTTTTATAACTAAAGCATAAACAGTAATTGCAGCTGCAATCCTCTTATTGATAATATTCCTTTCATTTGGAAACGCCTCACGTCTTAGATGACATATCATTGCACCTCCAAGAATAATCATTCCGTACACGACTAAGTTATTTCCAAAATCGAATAAGTCACCAACGAAGGTTTCCCATGGCTGCGGTTTTGGTGGTGGTGTAGGATAAAAAAAATTCAAAAAATTCCATTTCGTTTCGTTTGAAACTATTTTTTAAACTTATTCTTTCTGAATAAATTTTGTTTGTTATGCACGATTTGAAAAGTATTTAATTTTTGAAATTGTCAGCTTAAATATTTTTCTAAGGTGACTTTAAGTTTTGAAATATTTGTAGATTTTACTATAAAAATCTATAAATGTGTCGAAACAACTTGATCAGAATTTTGTTAATTTTTTCTTTTATTTTATTTATTATTATTATTATTTTTTTTCAAATAAACATTCCACAAACAAGTTTTTACGTTTCAATCATTTCTGAGATTTTACTAAATTTAAACTTTCCAGCTCCTAACGATGCTGTCTCTTGTGAATTCTTTATTATACCCGCCACACATAGTGTGAAGGGTATTATCAGTTTGTCAGAAAGTTTGTAACGCATTAAAGGAGGCATCGGAGACCCCATTAAGTATATATATTATTGATCAGCTCGACGAGACGAATCGATCTAGCCATGTCCGTCTGTCTGTCCGCCCGTCCGTCTGTTTGTTGCAATGAGTTTTTCTCGGAAAGTTTTAAAGATATGACCTGAATCTTTAAACTTAAGCTTTTTGTGTTCCTAGGCAGTTTGTATGGCAGAACCAAGGTGCCACGCCCACTTTTAGATATAGCCCCCATACAAACTTAACATTTTTTTCGATTTTTTTGTGTGAAAATTATTATTATTTATGAATGTTTTGACTACGAATCGGGTAAAAACACTTTTAATCCAATATCCATCCATCCAATATCAGAAGAAAGGTACCACGCCCATTTTTAGATATAGCCCCCATGCAAACTTACCATTCTTTTCGATTTTTTGTATGAAAATTGTTATTATTTGTAAATGTATTTACTACAAATATAGGTAAAAGCACTTCTAATGACATCCAATTTCAAAAGAAAGGTGCCACGCCCATTTTTTGATATGGCCCCCATACAAACCAAGCACCCATTTTTCAGATTTTGTATGAAAATAGTTCTTATTTATGGATATATTCACTCCAATCTGTGTAAAATCACTTTTACTGTTATCCTATGAATATTCTATCGATATGACAAGGATCGGGCCACTATAACATATAGCCCCATACAAACTCACCTTCTATTTTTTTATTTTTTCAAGAAAATGAATAAAGGTGGGTATTTGAGCTTCGGTGCTTCCGAAGTTAACGTTCTTGCTTGTTTTTTATTTCCAATTTTCAAATATTTACGCGCGGAATAATTGGTTAATCTTAAGAAAATTATCCGGCAACGCTGCCGCTCTCTTTGTTTTCATTTGTAGAATTTTCGCTCTTTGATGCACAAAAAAACAAAAAAAAAATTCTAAGGCAAATAGCTGATGCTCCTTGGTATGTACGAAACAGCACGCTACATAGGGACTTAAATGTTCCTACAGTTCTGGAACAACTTCATAAGATCAGCAGTAAATACATCGAGAGGTTGCATGACCATTCTAATTACCTGGCGCTGAACTTATTGGACAATAGCAAAACGCGAAGAAGACTGTTGAGGCTTCATCCGTTGGATTTACCATTTAGGGAGTAAATCTAGTTGACATTCATAAGATAGGTAAATTGCATTTGCACCAACGTTATTTTCATTTTCTAAATCTATTAAATTGTTGTCGTTAAGACAGTTTTAAATAAAAAATTTATAAAAAAAAAAAAAAAAAAAAAATATTTTAGCATAACTAAGAAAAAAAAAAAACAAAAACTGTAGAAGTAAAACTTTCATTGCTTCTTAATGAGTTTGACGAAGTTTTCCGTAAATATTTTCTTGTTGTTGCTTTTTTTTTTTCAACTAAATTTTATTTAAAATTTTCTATGCAGGACTACAACAAGGACAACAAGAAGCAATAAAATGTTTGTTACCAAGTTTTTGTTGCTACTTTATTTTTGGTTTTCTTTTTAACTTTTTAAGTTACTTTTTTTTTTTTTTTTTATGGCTGTCCATGTGGCAAATCTTTCAAGTTTCAGTTACTAATTGTCCTGCGGCACTGCTAAGAAACCAAAAGAAGAAGATACAAAAAAAAAAAAAAAAAAAAAGTATATAGAAACATTTTTGTGCATAAACAATGGACAACGAACGACGAAAGAAAAGTACTCTACAGCACACATAGAGACAATAGCTTTTTCATATTTGTGCTTATATGTATCTCCCTAACCAGCGGTACTTAAGATCGATCCATAACAAATTAGTTGACTAGCACAGGGATGGCAGCACTGTTTCACGAATTAGCCAGCCTCAATGTTGTTTCATGTCCCATTTTTACATTACAATGTGCTACAAAAGCTGACGCATCCGGGCTCTGCAAAAGCCTGGTATAATTGCTGACCAACACTGAATCGACTCAGCATCAGTCGTGAGCCAGTCATTGACTGGCTGGCTCATGAGAACCTGTTGCTGAACGACCTAGAAGGCTCAATTACTGACCAACTGTGTGAATCAACCACTACCATCTCAAGTGGAACAATCATAGACTGACCTAAATAGTTAAAGGCGAGCTCATTTGCTACATTTGTTAACAAGGTTATCGACGCAAAAAATCCATTTTCCAGGTTTCTACATTAAATCTACGAAAAAGTGTTATTGACCCATATAATGAATATGGGAAATTTCAGGGGCTTGACGGCACCATAAAATATTATCCGATTTAAAAAAAAAAAAAACAAAACACGAGTTTTTTATTTTCGATATAGGCTTTGCACTGGCCTCGATATATGTACCTTCCCAAATACGAAGGAAACACTCTGGTCTATCGAAGAAACTGAGTCGTTCCACTATCCAGTAAAGAGTATTTCGTTTTCCTAGGTTTCCAATAGTTTCCTAACTTCCTTGCTTCTTTGATTGAACTTGCATTAACTCTCTTCTGAGTTTATCTTCATCATTACGACTTGGGTCCATGCAGGTTACATACATTCACATAAATTTAATATACCCTTTCAATTTAATGCATGCAAGAGTGTCTAAAATATTTAATGCCACAAAATTTATTAGCTTAGATGCCAGGCAGGCAGGCTTGTGTCCAACTTTTCCTCCACTTTCCAGAACGTCTTTTACACTTCTTTTACTTCGTCTTAAGTATTGCGGTTCTTATGCAAAATGAGGCGATGTAAACGCTTGCTGTAGTTGAGCGTTAGAACAAAGGCGCTTATATAACTCTTAACTCTTAAGAGATTTGTCTATACATGTGTATGTGTGTGTGTGCTAGAAAGTGTTTGTTTTTGCGAAAATTTTGTGTTAGCTTTTCTGATCTCTTTCTCTTCTCTTGTATTCTTATGCTTTTTTGGGTTGGCAGACAAGTTGCATAGTTTGTCTTAAGTTTCTTTACTCCGATTGGATGCTTGACTTGCTTCGTTTGCTTAAATGTGCTACATACTCGTGTATACGTGTGTACTCTATTCCATTCCATTCCATTCGATTCGATGAGTTGAGTAGTTAATTTGGAAAATATGTTAAATCGACGTTTCACAACACAGCTGAAATAATTTAATTTTTTTGTGTTTCCATTCTATTTCATTGCTTAAGGCACATAATGCACTTTGCACTTTGATATGCTTAAATTTACTGTAGTGGTTACTTTCTGATATATACAAATTCAACCACAACCTTTGAATAGTTAAGAAATAAAAACAAAATTGATTTGAGCATGTAAAATACTGCATATTTAAAATTTACGGAACACTTTCAAAATCTGAACTGGAATAGTTAAAAAAAACTTAGATTTTTTTCATCTATGTTGCAATAACTCAGTCAACTACGAATTGAAATTTATTTTTTGACCAGTTTTAGAAAGAAACAAGAAAGAACGCTGAAGTCGAGTATGCTCGACTGCAAGATACCCTGTACCCAATCTGTATGTACCTTAAGTTAGGTTCTATTTGACTACCATACATCATTGAATTTAATTTTCATAGAAAAACTTAGGAAATCGAGTATATCTTTGAATGGGGTTATACCTAAAATTTTGTTGGTCCTATCCATATTGGGATATTTTATTGGGACTATCATAAACATAATTTTTTCTGAATTTAAATTTTCTAGAATAAAAAACAATGACGTTTTTATGCAAAAACCCAAAATTTTGGGGTACATTTGTATGGGGGGTACCCCTTTAAAATGGGTCTAGAAAAAAACCGTTTGTAAGTGGACACTTGACGGCCTATGAGAGTCTAAGTTTCAATTTTGAAAGCTCTTCACTTTTATAGTCTTCGAAATAATCGTTTTCATACGGCAGACAGCATGACAGACGGACAGACGGACGGACGGACAGACAGACAAAGCTAGTTCGACTCCCCTTCCCAATGCTGATCAAGAATATATATACTTTATAGGGTCTATCTTGCCTCCTTCTGTCTGTTACATACATTCGCACAAACTTAATATACCCTTTAACCCTTTGGGTACAGGGTATAAAAACATAGACCATGACAAAATGGTACGAATCTGAAAACGACCCGTTTTGTTCAATGTTTGTGTTAATAAAGAAAATAGAAATAGTTTACGGAAACTATTGCCCCCACCAGACAAAAAAAAAACGCGTTTAAAGTGTTTACACTTTTGACCAGGTCCTTCTACCACTTTTTCGACTCTGCTTACGATTCATATTTTTTAATAAAAATTTCAATATAACTCGTGCTAAATCCAGAAATACTCGGAACCAAACATCCTTGGTTTTATATTACTTCGCACAAAATTAATAAAGTCACTAACTCGTATTGAATTATTTTCGTGTGGCTTCAAATTGTGTGGAAATGGTTACATTTTTTGATGGGTGTTGCTACTCTTTTCCACTTTCAACACTCACCACCCCACCACCCTTTACGCTGCAGCCAGGAGTAGAGTTGATGATGATGATGATGAGTAAACTCTTTGTAACTTCATCGTAATGCAATGATGAACAAATTTAAATAGAATGCGCGGAAATACTTTTAATTCGAATTCGCACCGCGTTAAGTCCTTCGTTGTCCTGGCGACAGCGACAGCGGTGGCGGCGGCGAATGCTGTGATTTATGCGATGAGAGGGTTGTGCCGCGTTGACTATCGCATGCGTACCTGCCCTGCCAAAACCGAATGTCGCGTTGTCATGTAGAATACAAACAACAATAGTACAACTCCAACCATTCAATTCTTGAAATTATGTAAGTACGAATGTGGCTGTATGCTACGGTTTTGTAGTCGTTAACATTTGTGGCCGCTTAATGCAATCACACACACACACACACTGATACACTTGTTTTTCTACATCCGCAATGTTTTACACTCCTACAGGATAATGCTGCTATTGCGCATCCACGTCATCATCATCATCACTCTTAAATTTTAACTCTTGTTGTGTTGTGTTGTGTGCATTGTTAATAAATTCATTTTTATTGCCTTTGAAATTAATTTCAAAAATATATAAAATAAACTCTTAAATAGCTTTGAAGCAAGAAAAAAAAAAGTCAAGGGGCGAATATATTTGTATCTCACCGTTTCCAAATTAGCTAAATGCCTTTTTTTTTTTTTTTTATCAATTTGCATACGCAACGTTAAAGTTCGCCTTTTCGTTGCCATTCTTGTTTAGGTGTTGCTACGTTTCAATTGGTGGGTGGTGACGTTCCTTTTTTTATTTTATAAAAAAAATAAATAAAAAAACATTTTATGGTTTATTTTTGACTTCATAAAATGAGTTTATTTGATGATCCGAGCATTGTAAGAAGGGGAAGGGGTTTATACTTTATTTGTAAATTTAAAATTTGTTTGTAGCATTTATTTTTAGACCAAATCGAAGGGTTTCTTGGAACAATATTGCGTTTATTATTATTATTTTTTTAAATGCAACTAAAAGTATGCAACAGAAATGTACAATATTATTTGTACTTTTAAACAGGGACCGTAACGATTGTTAGTTTTAAAAGTAAAAATTATTTGTTGATTTTTATTAATGAATTAAAAAATAAATCATAACCCAAAAAAAAAACGGCTGCAGCTACTGGTAGCTCTGTTGATCTGATGGAATACGTTTAAAAAAAAAATTAAATACACTTTCAAAAAAAAAAAAACGTAAACTTCGATAGAACCAAAGCTGAAACACCCGTCACACAACATTTTCAATAGTTTATATGTTCACCAGGTGCTAAAAATAAATTTCACATTCATAAATAATACCAATTTTCACACCAAAATTCAAAAATGGGCGGTAAGTTTGTATGGGAGCTATGTCTAAAAATGGGCGTGGCACCTTGATTCTGACATACAAATTGCCTAGGAATAAAAAAAAAGCTTAAATCTAAAATTTCATGTCAATATCTTAAAAATATTCTAAGTAAAACGCATCGCAACACACAGACAGACAGACGGACTTGACTAGATCGACTCGTCTCATCGAACTGATCACGAATATAGAAGGAAGCTGTCTTTCTATACTCTGTACCCAAGGTGTATAAGATTATATAAAATATATATATTCTTGATCAGCATTAATAGGAGAGTCGATCTAGCTATGTCTGTCCGTCTGTCTATCTGCATTGCTGTCTGGCGTATGAAAGCAATTATATCGTAGACTATCAGTAAGCCTATATGAAACTCAGACGCTCCAAAGCCGTTTTTCTCTAGTCCAATTTTAAGGGGTAGTCCCCATAACGCCAAAATTTTGGATTGTTTCAAGAATTGTTTCAAACTTGTTCCAAAATTTTCCATATTTTGCTTAACTTTGCAAATTAATTATTCCTGAACAAAAGGCGCAATAACTTTCTTCTTGTAATGGGAAGCTAGCGAAGCTACTTGAAAATTTATACGACGAGCATTCGAAACATATGTTAGTTATTCCTAACATGAATGAATCATAATGAAGCCGCAATCAAGAATAAATCGTTAAAACAAACTAAATCAAATTCGCATTCTCTCTTTCTGTGTGTATGTGTGTGTGTATTTTTATCCTTCCAGCATAGGCTGCACGCAGAGAGACAGACAGACAGACAGACAAACAAAGTGGACAAAAGGAATCTTAATCTACAATACGGAATACAGAATATCAACTATATGTATGTATGTATGTATTGTACATATTTATCAATAGACATTGACAGCATGGATAAATTGCCAATGGAAAAATTAGGATACAAATATCCTTCACTGTTTTTGATTTGTGTGTCTGTCTGTTTGTTTGTTTGTTTATTTGCACAAGTATTTAGCAAACCAAGAGCATCCTAACATCATCATCATTTGAAGCAACAACATTAAGGATGAGATTCATGTGGCACTTATTGTTTTTTTTTTCCTCTCATTGTTGTTGTTGTTGTTTACACAAAATTAACAAAATCCACCGAAATCCTGTACGAAACGTCCGCTTTCTTCCGCTCTGCCGGCGATACAAGATGAAGCAACAACAACAACAACAACAAAGTACCGATCTATGTTGAGCCATGTTTAAAGTGTGTGGGCTGATGTTATACTATAGACATAGGCAGGCTGGCAGGCAGGCAGTCAAGCATTTTCGCTGGCGGCAAAAAATTAGTTGTAACAGGATAATGATTTCAAATCTTTTTGGACGTTCCGTTCATCACCCCTCATAAGTTGTATGCGAATATGTAGAAGGAATTTTCGTTGTCTCAAAGCATAAAATGCACCGCTTCAGCCCACTTCAAAACAGAGAACGAGTGACTAAATACAGTGGTGGGCATAAAAAGTTTTAAAATTTGGAACATTAATATTTTTAGAATTTTCAACATCACAAATATTTTATACCCTGCAGTATAGTCGATTTAGCTATACTTTATATTTCTGTCTGTCCGTTTGCAGCATAAAACAGCTAATCTCGGAGATTAGTCATCACATCTTTGAAACTTAGACTCTTCTGAGCTGTCAAGTGATATCTTAGATGTTTTTCTGTAGCCTCATTTTTTGAGTATGCTTCCAAACCTAGCCTAAAATTTGCATAACAACGTCTTTATTTTTTAATCTAAAAATTTCAAATTTAGTATAATTTGTGACTCTGATAGTCCCATCAAAATGTATCGATTTGGATAAGACTTAAACAATTTTAGGTAAGACTTTCATAATAATATACTCCATCTTTTTTTTTTTCAGAGTCAATAATAACTTGGCACCTCCGAGGCATACTTTCGACTAGGTTTTTTGTAAACTCACGCGGCAAAGATTCAAAATACAAAGAATTTCTCGAGACAGCTGCTTCAATAGGAATACTTTTCTTCCTCAAAGCTTGTGTTTTATGCACGCTCACACATTTTCGATTGGAGTGCATCAGGTGACTGCGAAAACCAATCGAGTGTAAAAATGCCGATCTATGTCCGTCCGTCCATGTGCGTTGCGAGGAGATTCATTCGCTCAGTTCAAAGAATATTGAGCTTAAACTCGTAACTTAAACTTTTTTCGACCCTAGGCAGTTTGCATGTTAAATTTAGAATGCCAAGGCCACTCTGAAGTGTAGCCCCATACAAATTTAACGCCCATTTTCGAATTTTTGTATGAAAATAGGTATTTTTTAAGCATGTATTCGCTTCAAATTGGATAAAAACATTTCTAATGTCCTCCAATGTCAAATTCAAGGTGCCACGCCCACGCTGGCCGGAATTATGGAAGCATTTGGCAGATTTGGCTCCCACCGTTCCTAAAACAAAAATTGTCGATTCGGGGAAGGTGTTTTCGAGTCGATCGTCGATGGCATCCATCAATTAAAATACGCCGAAGTAGCTGAAGACCATACTTCCGGCGCACTATGAGCGGGCCATTAAAGATTGGGTTAGCTGCTAAAATCGTTGTATCGGCTTATATGGGCACAATAATTTGTTTTTATAATAACCGGGTACTTCCTTTAGTATATTATAGATCGTTTATAACATCTTTGTTGTGAAATAGTTTGTAGCAAACCTCGTACCTTAAGTATGCTACTTTTAAAACCTCTCTATTAGCCTTTAGGCAACTGCGTCTATATGTAGCATTGACTGACGATGATTGGTAATGTGTCTTTCTGACCAATAGACTTGTTTTGATTTAAAGAACTCAAACAAAACGAAACGAAAAGACAAAATAACTAAGTTCAAAATTTGACTTTGCTTGAAATAATGCAGCTCATTAGAGGCAAATTGTGAGTACGGCAACAATTGTTGTTGTTATTGTTGTTGGGCATCCATGCCATTCATCCCCTCAACTGTAAACGCTTTGCTTATACGTACATATGTCCTTTTATCCTTTGTCCCTTGCTATCGTTGTAAAATTCATTGTTGTTTTTGTTGTTGTTGTTATTATTTTTGGTTGAGATTACTTCTTGTTTGCTTTACTAATTTTACGTTGATTTTCTATTCGCAAAACAAATGAAACATTGCTTGCATATTAAGCTTGAACTTTGATTTAATTTGTGGTAAATGAATATATCATCTAACTTATCCTCCCCCACACCAAACCAACCCACTGTTTAAGCTTCCCCGCTCTGACCAAAATACACAATTGTTGTCAGTCCATTCATAGTAACAGTGTAATGAAAATCACCATTCGCCATTTGCGGCTTGGCTTTCTTTTGTTGTTGCTTAATTTTTTGACACCAACATTCAAATTCGTTTGCATTACGGAATTTCAAAAGTTTATTGTGCGCGTGTATATAGCTTGTGTTACACACTCTAAAGTGGTTGTTTCTCTGTCCGTCTGTCTGTCTGTCAATAGACCAAAGTTTACACTATTTAAGCCGCGAAGTGTGCTGCTGTACATAATTATTCACTTTGAATTTATCTACAAATACAAATCAAACCAACGTTTTTGTATTTGTATTCGTATCTGTATGTACATAAGTTCTTAACTTCGTTTGTGCTCTTGAGATTTTCATTAATATAAACTGGTGTTTTCTTAAGTGGAGATTAGTGGTTTGATTTTAGTAAAAGCATATTTTACTTTGTCAAGTGTATTAAAATTTTATTTGTTAAGCATTTTTTGTATGTTTTGGAAATAGCGAATCAGTGCGCCATCTGTCAATGTCAATCAAGGGTTGCACACAAAATATCTTTAAATATCTTCTAAAATTCAATGAAATATTGAATATAATTCATGATTAGTTTAAACACTATTTAAAAAAAAATAAATAAAATACACTATACACCGTATTTATGTAATGTTATTATAATATACCCTTTTACCCTTTGGTTACAGGGTATACCCAAAGGAAATAATATTAAGTTTGTGCGAATGTATGTAACAGACAGAAGGAGGCTAGGATAGACCCAACTAAGTATATATATTCTGGATCAGCATTGGAAGGGCAGTCGAGCTGTCTGCCGTTTGAGAGAGATTATCTCGGAGACTAAAAGAGATAGGACTCGTTTTGTAAGACATGCCATACATGAAAAGAATGTCGTGCAAGACATGTCATGCATGAAGTCGTGCAAGACATGTCATGCATGAAGTCGTGCAAGACATGCCATGCATGATGTCTTGCAAGACATGTCATGCATTGAAGTCTTGCAAGAAATGTCATACATGAAGTCGTGCAAGACATGTCATCCAAGACAACCGTGACATTTGTATGAAAATGTCGTCAACGACTTGCGTGAAGCTATCGTCGGTAGGTCATTGAGGAAAAAGACTAGTCATCAACGCATCATTGATGCTGTAATAACATTAATATTTTTTATTTTTTTATTAACGATATGACAATGCATGTAAGGATTCAATTAGTCAAAACGACGTACATAGGCGTGACCTTTCAACACTAGACTGCCGACGTTGTTTGAACATATTTAACAGTACTTTGGCTAGAACTAGTTATGCAGTATGTACTTGAAAATTGATTACGACAGCCTCCAACAAATTTCCAAGATCATCGAAAACCGATAAAGAAAAAAAATATTTCTTTTAGAGCCTGTCACGCCTCTTTGCAGTGCTCCATACAATTGCAGTTCTGAAGTTAAAGGTACACAACTTTACAAGAAACAAGAAAAAACGTTCACTTCGGTTGGAACCGAAGCTTAAATACCCGTCACACGAATGTTTGAATAGTTTATGTGTGATCATCAGTGGCTAAAATACATTTATAAATATATATTCGAAAATAATTACTTTTTCATATATTTGTTCGAAAATAATCTATAAGTTTATATGGGGACTATGGCTAAAATGGGTGTGGCACCTTGGTTTTGTTATTGGATGTCATAAGAAGTGTTTTTACCCAAATTTGAGTGAATATTCTCATTAATAATACCTATTTTTATACAAAAATTCAAAAATGGGCGGTAAATTTGTATGGGGGCTATAGCTAAAAATAGGCGTGGCAGCTTGGATTTGACATTGGATGACATTAGAAGTATTTTTACCCAACTTGGAGTGACTACATTCTTAATTAATAGCTATTTTCATATATAATTCGAAAATGGGCGGTAAATTTGTAGGGCTATAGGTAAAAATGGGCGTGGCATGGATTGACATTGGATGACATTAGAAGTATTTTTACCCAACTTGGAGTGACTACATTCATTAATAATAGCTATTTTCATAGAAAAAATCCGAAAAAAACGGTAAGTTTGTATGGGGGCTATACCTTGAAATGGGCGTGGCACTTTGATTTTAACACTTGAACTGCTTAGGACTGAGAAAAGCTTAAGTTCCGAGTTTCAGGTCAATATCTTTAAAACTGAGTGAATGAAACGCATACATACAGACAGACGGACGGACGGACAGACGGACATGGCTAGATCGACTCGTCGAGTCGTGCTGATCAAGAATATATATACTTTATAGGGTCTAAGATGTCTCCTTTAATGCGTTACAAACTTTCTGACAAATTGATAATACCCTCCACACTGTGTGTGACGGGTATAAAAACGTCCACTTCGGTTGGACATCATTTGACGCAGATAGAACTTCGTGTTCAGCATTGGTATAAAATTGTATCTTAAACTATTTAACGAATTAAAAATCTCAAGCTGATCGAGAATATATATATATATTCTATATAGCGTGCACGATATCTCCTTTAATGCATTACAAACTTTCCGACAAATTGAATATACCTGTTTCACACTATGTGTGACAGTTATCAAAAAAAAAAAAAAATATGTTTCATCCTTCTTCTAATGAACAAACAAAACAACCAACTTCCTTTCAATGATTAAAAATTAGATACGCTACGCAAAAGACTAGCAAAGCAAAGCGAGAAAGAATAATTAACACGACAAATGGAAAACATTTTTCTCACATCAACTTGCAATATTAAAAGTCTTAAGGAGTAAAATGCTGAAGATAAGAATTGCGCTGATGGCCACACTCATTTTATCAACATGTGCGCCACTTCAACCAAAACCAAAGATGATGCTTAAAGTACAACGCAACGGACGGACAGACAGACAGAAGGACGGACGGGCAACATTGTAGCATAGAAAACACCAATCTGCGTTTTTCATTGCTGTTTCTGTGTGTATGTGAATGCGTGTATTTAAGAAACATTTCTTGAATCGATTGCATCGGATCGGATCGGATCGATTGCTTGCATTTGCTTATATTTCGCATTGAAAGGAGAACGTATTGTTGTAGTTGAGGACAGCATTACATACTTTCTAAAGCAATTATCGAATGCCTTCGTGTCAGTGTGCGCGTCGTTGTTGTTGTTGTGGTTGTTGCTGTTATACCACTGAGTCCAGTTGGTCAGTGTTTGTCTGTCTGAAAATAAAAAGAAATCAGAAGGACAGACAGACAGACAGAAACAAAAACTCTGTACTTGCGCTTTGCTTGTTGCTACAAGCCGCCTTGACAGACAGACAGACATAAAAACTCGCGCGCGTTTTATACGCTATCTTGGTGGCGTCCAATTGCTCTGTTGCATGTTGCATGAGTTTCATGACGCCAACAACGCCTCGTCGTGTTTTGGTAAGCCGCCGTCATAGCCGCCGCCGTGAACGCTGAAACTGCCGCCAATGACGACATTGAGTTGAGTGACACACATACATACTCGTATAATAATATTAATGTAGATCAAGCAAAATAAGTTGGTAGGTCGGTCGGTCTGTCTGTCTGGTCTGTCTGTCTTGCGCAATTGTTCAATCGTGTCTCATGCTTCTCTACTTACTTATTTAACGCATCCCTATCTCATGCCCGAGAAGAATCCTGTTAAAATATGCAGCCAGAAACGCAGCCCTCTCGAAATTGGCTTTGGGGCAATGATTGGCTAGCTAGCTATAGCTGACTGGTGAAATGCTTTGCTATAGCTTTGCACCTCGTTTGCGCACTTCATGTGTGTCCAGTTCAGCAGTTGCAATCACTTTTTAGTTTGTGAAAAAAACAACAAATAAAAAAAAAAAAAATATATAAAAACACCAACAATCCGGCAGCCAGCCAGCCAAATAGCAACGTTGGAACGACGATGGCGATGGCGACGACGACGTAGTTGACGAGGCTATTGCATTGCTGTTTGCTGTTGCTGATGATGCCGACGTCAACATGGGGGCCAGGCGTTGATGGCGTTGGCGCTGAAGCTGGCGCGCATGCGCGACATAACCACAAAACTGCAAACGAGCAAACAACGGCAACAAGACCTCCCGCAGATAATTGCCCATCATCTCATCAAGTTCCGCCCTGCTATTTAACAAAAAAAAAAAAAAACAAAAAACAACAACAACAACAAAAATACAGCAGCAATAAGCCCATGAGTTGTTGTGCCGCTGTTTCCAACTGGAAATGAGTTCCCCACAAATAAGAATCCTGAGCAGAAAAGTTAGTAGTCAAATAAAAAAAAAAAAAAAAAAAAAAAAGGAGCGGTACACTGAAAGACAATTTACATTTGACCGATTTCAATGAAATTTTGTAGATGTATATTTTTTGGATATAAAAAGAGATAATCGTCGGAGGAAGACAAATCGGGCGAATACGGTGGATGCGGAAGCAATTGGAACCCTAAACCATTGATTTTTTCCGTGGTTGCGATGCTCTTGTGCGTCGGCGCTTAGTGTTAGGCCGTTTTTCAGCGATTTTGGCCTTCAATTGCTCCAATAATACACAGCACTACTCGACGTTGATGGTTTTTCCATTCCTTCGAGGTAGTCCACGAAGAGAATGCCATGACAATTCCAGAAAATCGACGCCTTTACTTTTCCGACCCATCGAGCCTCCCTCAGCTGCTTCGGACACTTAATTTGTTTTCTGGTATGTAATAGTGGATCCAGGTTTCATCAACAGTTACCAATCGACACCAAAAGTCCGCCCGATTTCGCATTTTTCAATTTCTTGTTGATATTTTCCTCTAGTAGCGAATACGTTTTTCGGATTTCGGGCCTGCCGCTGCGGACTTGCGAGCACCACGAAACTGTTCCATGTGTCCCATACTAAAATGAGACGATTCCACTCAAAACATTTCGTCGGTCCATTTGCTTTTTTTTTAAAATTCATTTTTGAAATTTTGAACCAAATCGGACTACTATACATCATAAAATAATAATTATGCTAAAAATGTGCTATAAAATATTTTACAGTGTACATATAGTTCACGGTTTAACGCTCGTTGTGGTAACGTTCGAGTCAACTCAAATCGCGAGTCATCGATTTTTATTTATTTAATTTTTTTCTTTCTTTCTTTTTTCTTACTTACTGGTTTCGTTCGTGTCTTCAATGCATCTTTTCTTCGCGATTACAGCAAAACATTTTGAACGTACGAATAGAGTGGCGTTCCAGAAACAACATTTTCCGCACTGTCAATGTCCAGCGCCTCTTGCACGACGTCTTTTGCAGCCAGTGGCGTTCTTTTATGTTGTTGTTGTTGTTTTGTTGCTCTTGGACGATGGCGGTGGCCAGCAACAGCAGCAGCAGCCAGCAACATTCTTACCGCACCACTCATACTGCAGCCAACAAACTATTTGCAACTAAATTGAATACTTCTCGTAAGTACAATTGAAGAGCGTACTTAGAGTCAAGATCAGATCCCTTGTCTCGTCTCGTCGTTGTAACGAAACGAATCGAATGAAGAGAATGTCTACGAAGCTGAGTGTGGCATTGGTCGATCCAATCCAATCCAAAACGAAACGAACGAAATGCACAGAGTTTGTCTTTGTACAATATTTTTCGTCTTTACAGCCTGCCAAGCCGCCGCCGCTCAGCTCAAGCTCAGTGTTCATAGTTTACAACGTCTTTCACGTCATCATCATCATCATCATTGCTTCAGGTCGCCGTCGAAGTCAAATGCATTTGTGGGATAATGAATGAGTGTTTGCGAAATTGCCATCACGAGACCAACGGCGTCGCCAGCGCCATCGTTGTCGCCGTCTGCTTTGTTTTTTGTATTCTTTTTACTTGACGATGGTGTTCTGCTGGGGGGTGTTTTTGGTGGTGTTTGTTCAGTGCTGTGCTGTGCTGGATTTTAAAGCTACGGCAGCGAGCGTTCTTGACGTAGTCATCATCTATCGTCATTGCATCGTGCTGGTTGGTCTTCTTTGCCACTTTTGTCTCTGCGGTTGTGCTGTGGTCATCCCATTCTATGCTCTTCACTTACTCGCTAATATCTCAATTCAGTGGCGATTAATGCCCATGGCGCAGTTTTCGCCAATTCGTTGTAAATTAATTTTTCAATTTTTTTCTTTTTTTTTTTTTTTTTTGAGTATTTTTTTTTTTTTGCTTTGGAGATTCGTTTTTGTGGTTTTCGATTTTTTTAATTTAAGCGAATTATCGTAAATGTGTTTTTTTTAAATTTTCTTTTTATTTAAAAAATTGGTTCATAAGTCAATGGTTCAACGTATTATCTTGAACAAAAAATGAAAAGGTAATACCTTACCATACCTTTCATTAGTCCAGAAAAAAGTTCTACAAGTGCTACTATCCTGTCTGTTCTTTAAAATTAAGTGAAAAAAATCACTCTTTTTATGAAAAATGGAGCTGATAGGGGGCAACTGTGTACTTCTTTATCTGAGAAATGAAATACAAAATCCAGTACAATAATATTAGACGACAAACGACAATTGGTAGCCATAACACACTTTGGGTTTCATGGGTTCCAGGGCATAGTGCTATTCCCGGTAACGAGCAAGCCAGCCAGTCATAGTACAGATCCTAAAAAAAAGTAAAAAGCTTATTTTGTCAAAGATTGACTCAAAACATATCAGAACACTACTGTTAAACTTCCGTAAAGATCTTGCGAGACTAACAGCCGCCATCATGGGGTATTGGGCCCATCAGACGGAGAAACACGGTCAAGACTAGGTTTCCTTTTTCAGTAGAACTTGCTGAAGTTAGGACTTTGGACGTTGACAGTTAGCATCGCTGAACGATCTATTCCTCTTATGTCCCTCCAAAATACGGTTCTTCCTTAAGTGTACTGGTTGTCTCTGATCCTACAGAGCCTATCACGTACTCTTTATATAATTTTTACGATTAGTTTTGCAGAAATAAGTCTTTTTTTACAGCTTATCCGACTGAACACTTTTGACTTTAAAAACATTAACGCAATAAACTGAATCGAAGGCTTTTTCCGGAGTATAGCGAAATCAGTTTATATTTCAGTTTCTGATCAAGTTTCGGATTTGATTGTCTGATAAACAAAAAATATACTTTCTTCAGTGGACAAAATCTACATTTTAATATGCATTTAAATCGTTTAGAAAACTTTCCAAGTCATTATTATTATTATTTTTTTTTTTTGAGAAAACCTTAAAATTGAACAATCAATAGATAAAATCTTTTAAGCTATTAGATTATATAATTTTTTTCTACTTTATTTTATTGCAACGATTTTACAGACACACACACACCAAATTAAAAAAAAAATATATATAAGAAACTGGACACGTAGGGACCGACCCGCATCTTAATTCTTAGCAGAACAAATGGCGACGAGCAAACAAAAAAAAAAAAAAAAAAAGAAAAAAGGATATAAGGAAAAAAATGAAAAAAAGGACACATGTTTTCCTGTAGCAGTTTTCTTTTTTTTTTTTTTTTTTTTATTTGTTAATCCGGCGACTATCTTGATATTATTTTAGAAAGACAAGACCGTAACAAAGAGCAGCACATACACATACGCATGGATATGGATATTGGACATGTCATTTTTTATGTGCTCGTGACCAGTCGGAATAAGCTGAAAGTGAAACACTTGTAAGATGCCAGGACGCAAAAGGACAAGTGTCAGAGCGTTGGTATAGTAAATTTGGAATGAGACAAATCAAATAAAACAGTAACACATACGCGTAACGAATGCTGCGGGTTACGATAATTTTATTTTCTTCTTTGGGCAATGATGATGATGATGATGACTCTACTCTTCGGTGACTGTGACTGCTATGTGCGACACGCGCGTTGCAAATCCCTTTAGTTACACTCTTTCAAAATTAAATATTTACATTTTGTGCGTGTGTGTGTGTGTGTGTTTGTGCACGCACGCAGCAAGTGGCCAAAAGTGGAGAGCAGCGCAGAGAGGGTATATAGTAAACTGGTCACTCACTCCCCTGTGCGGTACGGTATGGTACCACTCCGTTCATTTACATTGTCACACGATTTCATTATACGTTCTTAACAATTTTTTGGTTTTGTTTTTTTTTTTTCGATTGTATTCGCTGATTTCATTTCTCTTGCTTGACTTACGTTCTTTCTTTCGCTGCTATTAGCCAATGCAATCCCATTCATTCCGAATCCAATATACTTCACTCTACTCAAGTCAATGTAATTTGTTTGTCTCACTTCGTTTCGGTTTTATTTCGTCACGGTTTATGGTTGACATTTATTTTATGACCGTGAAAAATATTGTATTGCAGAGAATCTAATGCAGATAGTGGCCCAACCACGCATCAAAGATACAATTCGCGACAAGTGAATAGCGAAACATTGAGGGAATTCTTGATCCTGTCTGAATCTGAAGCTGACTTTGCTTGTGTTTTTATTACGTCGCGTTTTGGTTTGATGCCAAATTGAATTTAGCGCCGCTTAATGTTCTTTGTTATTATTGTATTATTTTTGTTTGATTTTGATTTTGGAAATATGTGTGTATGTGTTTTTGCTGCAGGTGCCAACCTGCCAAACACAATCCAGTGTGGTGAGTGTTGAGATAATTTCATACTTAAGTACTTCAATTGTTTACTTTTTATTTATGTCTGAATTGGTATCATTTTTCTTCTTTGTTTAGAATTTAATTTTACAAATATGCGTGCGAGACAATAAATTCTCAGAAAGTTTAAAATTGGGTCTGTCAAAATAATAATTTGCAATATTGAAAGTGAGCGAACAGACGTACGGACGTACTTGGTTCGATAGTTTTTATACTGTTATATGAAACTGTGTTATCGACTGTAATCTGCATTATTTATTATGCCGCATTTCCACTGAGCCGCGTTTTGTTATCGCGTTAACAATTTATCGAAAAACGCGGAACGGTGTTTCCATTGCGTTGTAGCGTTAGCGTTCGAGTTAAAACAGCTGATTTTGTTTGTTATGTAGTAAAAAAATTGTACAGGTTAAAAAAAATTTTTTTTTGAAATTCAGATTTTTAATATAACGAATGGATGTAGGTGTTGTTCCTTTAGTAACTGCTGTCCAATACGAGTATGATAAGGTAATCCATCATTTGAATATATGCGGCTGAAGCTTTTATGTAAATGTTTATTTTTGCGGGTACTTTGTCAGCTGTTTTCATAAGTATGCGCAACTTACGATTGCCAAATTATTCGAACCGATAAGAGAAATCGGTTTGAAATCGGTTTGAACGCGTGTTATCGAAAGTCCCATACCTAACTGCCTATCTTTTTGTATACGATTTAACGCGAGTTTGTCGAGTTTTTAACGCTAACGCGGAACGCGGCCTAATGGAAACGGGGCCTTACAATCAGAACTTGTAAAAGAAGCAGTACACATATAGGGTGAATCAATTTGTTCAAGCGTAATCTCTGGGATATTCTAAGAAAATTTTTTTACCAATAAAGATAAAAAAGTTAATGGGGAAAAAAAATTTTATAGCTGTGAAATAGAAAACTAGCTCTTTTTTGGTATATGTAAACGATTATTTCCAAGAAACAGGAACACATTTTCAAGAGATTTGACTTCTGGTCTAAGGTTTTTTTTTTTTTTGGAAAAATTTTCTTAGAATATGCCACATGTTAAGTTCCTGCTATACGCTTGGTAGTAAAAAAAAATTGAACCACCCTAGTATGCACATTAGCTCTGTGCTTTTCTTTTTCCAGTTAAGTTCTAATACAAAGACTAAAAAAAAAAAAAAAAAAAATGGAGAAAATAACACCTTTTACTCCCCAAACTAAAACAAAATATGCGAACGGAATATAGTATGCAAAGTTTCATAATTTTGTTTATCTTTTTCTGTCAGTTATTTTTAAAAATTATATTTTTTCAATACCACATCATGATACAATTAAACAAGGTGATGTATTCGTATTCTATCTCTTTCTACTTTTCTCTCTTTTGTCTGTTTAAGTTGTCAGTTTGCATGAAAATTTTGTTGTGATTAAAACTCTCACGTCTCTTTATTGTTACTACGCTCTCAGCATTCTCTCAGTTAACAGTTGACAATTTAAACAGAGAGTAAGAGTACATCACCTTGTCTTATTGCATCATGTACCAAATTTTATTTACAATATAACATTTTTTCTTTCTCTCTCAATCTTTAGAATAAACGAGGGCAGTAAAAACAGGTTACACCTGAATGAACTAGACACTAGGTCTTTGGTCTTATTAGAAAACGGACCAATGATGAGCCTAGAAACTAGGACTGTGCCATCAGTAACGACACAATTGTTCGTCTTGGGAAAAACCCAAGGAATTCATGGAAGCAGAACTAAGCGAAGACTATTGCAGAAATACGTAAAAGTTATTGTGGGGGTTTCCAGGTCTGGAAACCGTGTTTTGAACCGAACCACAGTATTTTTGAGTGTGTGCTCCGAATCATGAACCGAACCACTGGTCCACTGAAAGAAAATGGTTTTAAACTGTCTATTCTGTTTATCTATCTATCTATCTATCTATCTATTTATAAATACCTTTGAGATACATTTGTACATTTTTCATTGAAATTCAGCACGATTGAGAACAGAAAGTATATTTTGATTGTATGTATGTCTATGTATAAGAAATGGGAAGCAAGAAAGTAAAACTATGGCAAAGAATGCATTATTCATGTGAGCTATTATTAAAGGATGCACGCACCAAAAATATTGTCAAACAAGAAGAAAAAAAAAAAAACAAACAAGAAGTAGTTAAATGTAAATTGCTCTTATACGCTTGGATTAATGGCAATTTGCGTGTTATCCTTTTTTTTTTTTTTTTGTTGTATGTTTTCTTTTGTAGTTTTTAAATTAGGCAAAAGTAGATGTGCAACATAAATGTCCTGGAAATATTCACTCGTATACAATGCAACAAAAAATAAAAAAAAAAAATATTATAGCAACACAAAAAGAAATGAGAACAAACGAACAAAAATAAAAAAAAAAAAAAATTTAATAAAAAAAGAAACAAGAAAAACATAGAAATTCTGCAGCACTTTTCCACTTGTGCTTTCCAGTTGTTCCTTAATTGAATGTAAATATCCTTGCGCATACTTCCTGCTACACTTTGTCATTCGCACTGAGGTGCATGCATGCACTCACACACACACATACACACAAATCTTTATGTTTACTGCACACTTTCAAATCGCATCTTTTGGTACATTTGTATCCTTTCCTTTCCTTTTTTATTCTTTCTGTTACTCCACTGAATATGAGTTTCTTTCTTTATTTTAAATGCTTATGTTAATCCTTTGAGCTATTTACTTATACAGCAGCAGCGTAACAGTTTAGCTAGTGAAGCACGTTTTGTAGCATGCTTTTAGGCGTTTTTACTCTTTGCTCCCAAAACGCTTCAAAATTTAACGCTCAAAAGTAGCGCTTAACGAGACAACTGAATTTATACTCGACACTCTTTATTTTTTTAAATTTATGCATTTATGAAGCGTATTAAAAATTTGATGTTTGTATCAATTTTAACAATTTTATTTCTTGTTTCTTTTTGGGTTTGTCTCGAATTTTGTTGCAATTAATGACAGCAATTTTTTTTTTTCTTTTTTTTTACACTGACACGATTTTTTTTTTTCATAAGCATTTGTCGCAGGACACTTGACCTCATTTTACACGGATTTATTTTGTTGTTGTCGTTGTCCACCACTTAAGCGTCGAGTGGTTAGTTTTATCGTCCAGTCGTCGTCATCATCGTCATTTAAAGTGGCAATGAGCGTTTGTATTTTTAAGAGGACACTTAGATAAGCGACGCATATTTGAGTATTCATTTTGCAATGTCATTTTGCAAAATTTTTAACGCTTTTTTAATGTTAAAATTAATCTTAAAAAAAAAAAAAGAAAACCATGACAATACACCTAAGAAGTCTACAACTTGTAATATATTTATAATTCTCGAGTCACAGTGTTTGGAACAAGACATTTTGTGTATATTCAGTAGGTCTGAGAATAGTAATTAAATAGAAAATAAAAGTAAATTTTTCATAACCATGGTTTTCCTGGCCCCTATAGAATCGATCATAAATTTATCGAATATTTCCGAAACAATTCAACCGATTTCAATGAAAGTTTGTAGATATGTCTTTTTTTGGTTCAACTTAAAAGATAGGATATATGTCGAATGCAAAGTTAAACATTTCGAGGTGGTCGTGACCCGTAAAAGCGATCCAAAAAAATCTTCTTTTTTTTTTTTTTTTTTTCAAAATTGATTAAGCGAAATGAAAATCGGTATAAATTAACCGAACACCGAGAAAAGCGAAAAATGGGCGGTGTGCGGGGCACCCTATAAACGGATTATAATAAAATTCGATTTTTTTTGCAAATAATTGAACTAGACAAATGAAATTTGGTATAAGTACATGACCCGAGAAGGGCCGGGTAGTTCAGTTAGTAAATAATATTTAAATTTCAATGGTTAAAAAATTTTTTACCTTAATTTGTTATGGACATAACAGCATAAGTAATGCCAGATGCGGATCCAGAACGATTTCTTAAGATGTGAACTCCTTTGCGGATACCACGTCGGAAGAACGAAACCTCTTTTAAGGCCATTCATGAATCGACTCATTTTTGGCTATCTCCGTAGTAAGTGAACTGCTGCACGGCTACGCCATGATTCGAAAGAGGTATTAATCGGAAGGAGCGTTGTATGGAGAATACAGAAGGTGGGGTAGGGCTTTACATTTCGGCGTCTCCAAGGTGGTATTGATCGTTATTGGAGCATGTGGTCGAGCGTTCTCATGCTGCAAAATAACTTTGTCGTACCTTTCTTCGTATTTGTATTAGTTGAGTCCGATAGAGTTCCCCCGAAATTGTTTCCTTTTTTCTGAAAAAAAAAAAAAAAAAATAATTTTGTGGTTATTTTACTCGACCAGATCTACAACCACTACTATAAGACTTCTCAACTTTTACTTATGTTTTTTTAAACCAATAAAATTTGACCATATTTGCGACAAAAGAATCCGGAAGAATATAAGTCTATGCAGAGTTGAAAGCTTGAAATGTATACAAATCGAGAATCAAGCTTGGTTTTTGTCCGTATTTCTTCTGACTTTTCTGTTTTGGAACATCAAGAAATGGTACGGGTTCGTATAAGAAGTTATACTCTAAAACAAAACCACTGTTTCTAAGAATCTTAAGAACCCCTTTGAAATTGAAAAAATTCCGAACTAACTCAAAAAGTCACTGATTCGTTAAATTACCATGAACTGTACAAGTAAAAAGCGATTAGGTCACAAGAGGAAATGTCCATAATTTTTTAAGATACCCTGACTTTTCAAAATGAGGCACGTGTTTCGTCATGGTTTACGTTTTAAAAGAGATATTTATTATTTTTAATTTTTTTGGTTTTTATTTATAATTCTAAAAAGAAGTGACATAATTCTGTGCGTTTACAATTTTCATTTTCTTCTTTAAAATACATAAAAAAAAAAACTATTTCAGGTTAGGCAGATATTTTTTACAAGATTCCTCATTTATCATATTTTTATCAGTTTTGTTTTAATTCAGGTTTAAAAATGTTGTATCCAAACGTTATGAAAGGTTTTAAACTATTAAAAAAGTATTTATTAAGTTGTCTTTTTTTTTTTTTTTTTAGCTTAAGCAATTCTATAAATCTGTAACTAAGACGACATTTGCATCATTACATGAGATAGAGAATGGAAAAATGAAAAGAGTATCGCTTAGAATGCTTTATTGAAATATTTTAGCATCCTTGTCTGCACTTTTCAGCAGTTTACAGCATTTAATTTCAATAATTTACGTATACAATACAAATAATATAAAAAAACAAGTCTGTATATGTAGCGCAGCAACCAAACCAAACCAACCAAAGCAAAAGTATCTATTCAAAAAAATTATTGGCCTATAAACTAATCTTATAATTGCACAAAAGTATTTATACTGATATCATTCGAACGCTCCTCTTTCTTTGAATTTCTTTTCATAAAATTCTATTAGTTCGTGTGTGTGTGTGTGTGTAAATAATAGAAAGAATATGTATCTCAATAGTATAACCAATTCATAGCATATTTTTTAATGTAATAGATACAAACAAGTAGTAGCATCTGTAGTAACTGTGTTCCTGTAGAAATAAAACTAGAATACTAGAATTTCAGCAATTTAAAATATATTTACAATAGAAATGATTTTTATGTGTTCGCATCTTTTCTTTTTTTTTTTTCTGTACAGTTCAATGCGTTTAAAAAATGCATACCCTGCACCAGTACGGTTCTTTTATAGACTGTGCCCGAAGTGTATAGTAAAAGGCAGAAGGAGTTATGTATAACATGTGCCATATAAAATGTAATTATTATCGGTCTGCATCGAGGGCTGTTTCGATCTAGCTATGTTTGTCTGTCTGTCATTTATCGAACCGATTAACTCGGAAGACTATTGATAAAAGAAAGAGTCAAACATAATTAAAAATTAGATTCCGGAGTTCTCTTGTATCATTTTTCATCCATAAAAGCCTACATCAAATTATTGGGTTTTCATAAAATATATATATATATATATATATATATATATATATATATATATATATATATATATATAAATATATATATTTTTTTATTTTTGGTTTCTTAGCCTAGAAACGTAGAAAACTACGGTATGGATTTTGCAGATGATATTTCAAAGAAAAAAATTTTCATAATTGTGTCAATTTGAACAAGTAATATACGAATATATGGCCCCATACATACAACTGTACTTAAAATTTTGGACATGTTTTTCTATGTCATAAGAAGACCAAAATATCAGAAATTCCTTTCAAATGCGCCTAGTTTCAAGTCTCTATGTCTACACATTCCAAAGATAAAGCCCTTTCCGGCTTCAAGGCCCCCTTTAGGACCCCGATCAAAAATTATACAAATCCCGTTAGTGGTCATTTTGTAACTTTTTTCATTGATGACCATTTGGAATGTCAAAATCAGAATGCCCCGACGTTCATTTATAAGCAAAGTCCCAGAACAAAGTGTCCGCCTATTTTTGAATTTTTATTTTAAAAGTTTGTTTTCTATGATCGCATTTCACTTCACACTTTTTGGCTATTGTAAGTTGCTGAAGACATGCTTTCTCGAGCCAATTCGGACTTCAGCTTCATAAAACGAATCATATTTGAAGATGAGACATGGCTGTATGAATATGACATGCAAACCATTCAACAATCAGCCGAATGGGGCCTGCCGAGCAAGCCAAAACCGCACCAAAGTCGTTGAAAAAGTTAAGACGATGCTCACCGCCTCCGATTATTGTGATGTGGTTCCTCTGACATTTCTACCGATGGTCCAATCGGTTAACTAAAATTAAAAAATATTTATCCGTTATGGCCGGAATTTTGGAGAACAAGTCGTTCGAATTTTGCACAAAACAAAGCGCATCTCATCGCTCGTAAGTGTACAAAAGTACAAAGCCAAAAGCTCCACAAATACCATCAACCAACCTGTTTGCCAGATTGTATCCCGCTGAAATTTTTTCTGTTTTCAAAAACTAAAATTAAAAAAAATCTACGAGGAATGCGTTTTGAGTCGTTCGATTCCAAAACAAAATTCGCTGAAGGTCTAAACCTCCGGCGGCACAAAAAGGTCAATGTTTAAATTGTATCGGTTTTTACCATTGTTTCCAGTATCCTTGAGTATCTTTAAAGCTTCCTAAGACACTGATGATTATATTGTTCATATATAATAAGCCATTTAAATTTTCGTGTGACGCGTATTTAATCTTCGGTTCTACCAAAGTTAATTGTTTCTTTTATTTACCTTATTATTTTTATATATTTTTGTTCTCTTTTATTTTCTTTTTGTTAAAATTAAATTATCCTGCTGATAGCCATCACAAATGCATACTTGAATATTTAAGGTTTAAGTGATTTTGTTTTGTACAGTAAAAAAGAAGGATATCGTAGCAGTCGTGTCGACCCGACTCAACACGAAACAGGGCGTATGGAAATGGTTAAATGAATATGCATATGCTTTCATATGAATGATTGCTGTTTGGCTGATTCTTCACATCAGCAACAACAACAACAAGAAAAGAAGAACAAGATTCTCGTTATTTGTTCTTTCCCTACAGCTAAGCTATTACTTCTGCTGTTGTAAATCTTCTTTAGCATCAATTGTACCTCCACGGAAAGTGGTATATACGAGTATGTTTATATATACTATAAAGTAGTTATCGCTGTTCTGTTACTTCCGGTCTTTGTCATTTAAAATGCGTACACAGTCAAATATGTATGTTTCCCCTCTCACTCTCTCTCTCTTTCTGTATTTCTTTGAGTTTCGTTTATAAAAGGTATTATTATTATACTATTGTGGTTTCATCGCAGTTTTTCTTGTCACTTTTTAAGGATGTTGTTGAGTATTATTAAGCGTGCTCTAATTGAGTTTTAGGTCTGTTCAGATTCAGTTGATAGGAAGTAAAGCCGTTGACTGACTGTCGGAACGTTTTGTTATTAAAATAAAAAGGAAATATGAAAAAAATAAAAGCGAATGTAAAATTTTTTATTAATTGCCTTAAAAAAAAGAATTTGGTATTTCAAAAAAATTGGTAACCAATTGACTATCTTCTAGAAACGACCTTTCCTAACATGTAGTTTCGAAGTATTCCAGCGGCATTATTTTCTGTATTTTAAGGTTAGATTATGTTGCAATAGCAGAAGAGGTCGAGGCCAGTCCAACACATAGACTATGACTCGGGACTTTTCAACGGACATTTAACAATGCTGTGAACTTAAATTTCAGACATCTCAGATAGATCTTCTAGAAAGTATTTTTCTAATAGTTTAAATTTAGTTTTGCATAAGACTGGGCAATAACTTTGTTATTATTGCCACAATTTCTGTAGATAACTTGTGTCGGTACCATCAGTAGTCTGGCGTGTCTAGAGTTATCTCTATCAAATTTCTCTCAGGAAGCTGCATTAAATCCGCTAACTCTTTCGTTTAATTTCAATTCGATTTAAAGTGTTTTACGATAAATCTATACTGGGTCTTGGTTGAGTACTAACTATTTGAAAAATAATCTAATATCTTCCAAAAATAATTTTAAAAAATATTTTGCCGTTTTGAGCCAATATTTCTACAAAACTTAAAAAAAAAAACCTCTTACTTTTCAGATAAGAAGTCGAGGGGGTTAAATCAAGTAATCTGGGAGCCAGTCGCCTCTTTTTGACACTAGAGGCCCCGGGAATTTTCGTTGCAGAAATTTGATGTTGCATTCGCAGTGTGGGACAACAAAACCATATTTCAAAAAACATAAACCCAATCCTTCTTCTACACATACAAATATATATGTAATCCCATTTCAATTTATTATATTTATTTATTTTCATTCATTTCAAATCATTTGAAAAATTTTAAATCGCATAAATTTTGTGTAAATTTGATTAAATGACCAAAAATATTTTGATTGCAAACAACAAATTTGTCACCACCCGCTGCGGGTGCACATTTGTCACTCTGAATGCGTACGCATAGATTGGTGGTTTTGGATTAGATATGTAGAAGTGTGGGGTGAGTGAGGCATTATATACAATACAAACGAATACACTCAACGATGGCACGCGGACATGCACAACGGAAGTGAAAACACTGTTTCATTGTCTAATTTCTCATACAAAGAGAATAAGTATGATGAGAGAGAGAGTAAACCACTTGAATTGAATAGTGTTCTTTCGTTCAAGTATTTTTGTTTTGTGACAACGATTAAAGTGAAAAGTCATTGACGCCGCTTCGATTCGCTTAATATTTGAATTACTTATTTTTCAATATGAGCAAAGCGAACGAACAACAATAAACCGGCGAAAATTTATAGCTTTTCTTCTGAAAGCGTTGACGAAAAAAAACTACTTGAAAAATCGCTACTGTGTGGTGCAAGGGAAGATGAGCAATAGCACAGCATAGAACAGCACAGCGAAGCGGCGGAAGTTTCAATTCGCAAGTAACGCTTCCTTCCGTCCACGTGGCAAAATGTGTCGCAAACAAATGCAGCCGTTGCTTCCGGACGAACGATAACTTCCGTTTTAGTCTTGGTCTATCTTGACTGCTCGCCCGTTCGCCGGTTTTGTGTTGTCCTTGTTGTATTTGTCAACTGCAACTTTGTGTACGTATTTCTTGTCATACACAAAAAACATACACAAAACTTGTTCCTTGTTCGCGTATATTCTGTTTTCATTTTTAAAATTTTATTCGTTCGCCTAATGGTGCATTGGACCCATCATTATTCGCGTTTTAGCTAGCCATAGTATTTTATTTAATTTTTTTTTTTTTTTGAGTACTCTCCGCCAGAGTACTATAAGAATAGTATTTAAGTTATGCTGCATATTTTGGAACATTGAAAAATGTGCTGCAGTTCTATCAACCAACCACAATCACACATAGACCAATGTGGGCCTTAGTGATGGGGTTCCTATTTTGGAGTTTCTTGTAGTATTTTCGCAAGTTTGGCATCAATCAAGCGGCAGTTTCTAGTGTTGCGATTCAAGATGAGCAAAGATATTTCGCGATAGCTGTGCAACTGCACAGTAAATACCCCAATGGACTCTAAGCTATCATGCTCTTTGCTTTTCTTACAGCCTTATTAATTGGTTATTCCTACCTTTTTAGCATGAGAAGCGTGCTAGCCTTCCTGTTATTCGATGCTAATCAGTAGACTGCAGTCTCTCGTCACCTAGTTTTTTACTAGGTGTCTTACAGATTATTTTGAATACACTGCAGTGAGAACTGTTCCTCTACTTTTTTTTTTAATTTTGTCGAGGCAATCTCCTTCTAACTGCTGTACAGTTGGTAAGTATATATGTAGTTCCTCTCTGGGTCAGAACAACTCTTCCTTTTGCTAGCTTACTTGCCATTTCATCTCCGTCAAGCCCAACTGGCTAGGAGTCCAGTAGTTGTGCACCTTTTTTTGAGGTGCTTAAAGCATTTATGGCTTCCCTGCTCGCCAGGACATTTCTGAAGCAGCTCGTGCTCGCTTGCAAAGCCTTTATGGCGGCCTGACTTTCTATTGGCTGCTTATTCCAGTGATTCATTGTGCCAGAATGTGTTAAGATGTTTTAATCTTGTCTTGAATGTGTTTCAAAGTCACCACGTCCTTCCCAATTGTTGCAGAGAAATTGATGTGTTTATTGTTTCACGTTGAGACCAGCTGATAACATCATTTGCTATACTAGCCACCATTACCGTCTATGCCCAGTTTGAGCGCCAATCCAAATGATGTCCACTATCATTGTACTGTCAGCAACACTTAATTCCAAGCTCCCAAAATATTATGTTGCAGAGATCGCTTGCAAGGACCCCACAAATTCTTAAGAATAAAAAATCCACTTCAAACTGAAAAAAAACATGATTTACAAGTAGATTATTTCAAGTGATTTTATTATTTCTTTTTATTTTTTGTGGGTTAAAATCTTTTTAATTTGTTCAAGCAAAATGACTTTATGCTGCGACACATTCTCTGCATCGGCGACAATATTGCCGCGTCTATTAGTCACCCTTTGCACTGTCTGTCTGTCTGTCCACTATATTTTTTTTTTTTTCGCTGTCGCACAACCCATCCAATCGCATCATAATGCACCCCATGCTTTTGTCCTTTCGTACTCTCATCTCAGCTAGTATAAGGATGTCAACGTTGTCATTGTCGTCGCGGACGCGGACGCCGTCGTCGTTGTAGTCGTTTGGTGACAATTATTCATGAATATATTTTACGCTTGAGATAAGAAGGCAAACGTTCAAATCAAATTGTCACATTCCGACTACGCAGATTTGTGACTTATTTATGGTTTTATTTGTGGAAAATGCGAAGCGTGCCACAATATCTTCTAACATTTTTGTTTTTTTTTTTGTTTTGCCATTGTCAAATAATGGCAATTTATTTTATTAAGTTTTTATCACCACAGCGAAAATTAGACAAAAACATGAGATAAGTTTGCATTAATAGACGACAGCAGCAAAAAAATAAAAAAAAAAATTACTTTTAGAGATAATTGTGAGAAAAATAAAATTGGAAAACTAAATGCGAATGTAATTTTGTGGTAAGAAAAAGTAAGTTGAAATATTAAAGTCTAAGAAATAGAAATTTTCCAGAAGAGTAATTAAATTTGATTTCCCCGGTTAAATAATATCGCCCTCAAAGCAGCGCGGAATTTTCTTAGAAATTAAAGGTCAAAACGGAAGTGTCGGTGTCCGCTGGTCATATTCGAAAACTTTTATGCAAAAACAATTTAAAAAGATGAACTGCAATCAAAAAGCCATTCCTCAGAGAGGAGCTCGGATAAACTGTTCGAATACCGATCGGAAGAAAGTGCTTTTCTCCGATGAGAGTACATTTTAACTCATACCAAACGGTCGAGTATGGTTAAGGCGTCTTCCAAATGAATCATTCCATCGATTGTGCGTTAATCCACAAAGCCAAAAGATGAAAACAAGGTAAATTTTGGGCCGAATTTTTTGGAATGCCAAGACGAACTTGTTTATCGTACGATCGGAACAATATATTAAAATTTTAGAGACAATTATGCTAGCATTTATGGAGTATAATACGTGTCACTCTGTCACAGAGTTGGTTACATGACCATAATGTCAATGTTTTGGAATAGCCAGCTGCTTGTAGTGCTGAGCAGCTAAGTTGCAAAACGAAATCCCAAAACAATCTTGAATTTGAAGATAATGTTGCACGATGAATGGGAAAAAATTTATATTGGAGCAAAAGATACAATAAAAAAAAAAAAAAAAAAAAAAAAAGGAAAATACGATGAAACATTATCTCTCTTTCAAAAATAACAATCAAAAGTTCTCTATGATAACTATGGATTAACTTAATTCGCCTATTGCAAAATTATTAACAATGGAAAAAAACGTTAATTATATTGACTCCTTTTTTCAATACATGTATGCAACTCTTTTTTATTATTATTATTTTTCTTTTGTTGCGCTCGTTTATTTCCCACTAGCATTACAATTAGGCATAAGCGCCAGCAATAAACCAAACTAATAATAATAATTGCATAAATAATGAAAATATGAAGACTAAAAAACAATATAAAATTTAAAAAAAAAAAACAAAATGAAATAAAATAAAATAAAACATAAAAATGCCGCAGCAAAACCTTGTTGGTGGCCGCAGCGCGCTAAGGCGCAGATACGCGCGTTGAGCTAACTTGATCCTCGTTGATTTACTAGTTAAGTTAACTGCTGGCTGCTGTCGCTGCTACTTTTCTTGCATCTTGTTACCTTTGTTGCTTGCTGCATGAGAATGAGAATGATGATGACGATGATGATAGTGGGTGATGGTGGTGGTGGTTGTGGTGCTGGTGGCGGCGTCTGTGTTTGGGCAGCAGACACACCCATGCCATTTGTACGACATGATTTTAATGCAACATACTTGTGCCAATGCGGCTTGCCACTGTAGCTATTGTTGTTCTTGTTGTTGTTGCTGTTCTTGTTTTTGTATTGCAGCCACCACACACTGTCCACACAGCCACTGTCGTCGCCGTGTGGCGCCTAAAGTAGCCCAAGCTGCTGCGGCGTTGCGGCAACGACGCTTCGTCGGCATTTGATCAAACGCGCGCGTACAAATAAACAGCCCAAAAGAACAAAGCGCGTTGAAATCTGCACACAGCGTAAACTTAACAAACAAAAAAAAAGCCAAAAAAAAAAAAAAAAAGATGCAACAAGTCAAAAACATTATAGACTTTTTAATACGCTTCATTTAGTTTTAAACTAAAAAACTCGGACATTATGGATTGGACCATTATTTTTAAAAGAAAAAAGGCTATGGAATATATACCTTATCAGTTTCTTTTAAATTTTTGATAAGTGCAAAATAGAGAAAAAGCATTTGGGAAATCCCCGGGTCCCAAACTATAACCTTTCTTTCTTTTTTTTTTTCTTTTTGTTTTGATTTTCATGTTGAAAAAGCGAAGATATAGAAATGTGGTATTCATTTAAAAAAAAAAATATTTCCCAGTGCTCCGGTGAGTAGTACTAAAATACGTCTACGGTTTCAAGCAATCCGTTAGCGATCAGCTACTTTTGATTTAAATTTGTTACATATTCAAGCTAAAAACCATTTATGCTCGGTTTTTTTTTTTTATTTTTTAAATATTATTTGTAAAGAATAAACAAAATCGTAAGAAATCGCACAACGAATCATCCTCGAGTTGTATGTTTCTTAGTTTTTTCTTTCATTTTTTTTTTTTCGTGTCCTTTTGCATTTAAGTGTTCACTCGTTCGATTTTTATTCGGATTGGATCGTCTTATTTTGAGACATACCGACCCGGCCGATTCACTGTTTAACTGTCCCATCAGTCCGATTATATGTCTGTCTGTCCTTTCGTTCGTTCGTTCATTCGTTGTCGTCATCATTGTCGTCGTCTGTACTTACTCTGCTGCTGCTGCTGTTGCTTGTCTTCTGTATTAATATCTGCCTCGTTTGTTCTGACCCGGTCCGGTCCGGTTGGGTCGGCATTCGTCTGTTGCTCTGCAATTCCCTTACGCATTCTCACTAACTTGTGGTTCAGAGCAGTCTTCGATATTCAAGTGGCGCCAGTCGAAAATTTTTCGTTATTTGCAGAGCACAATGAATTCTCTTTATTTTTCGGTTTTTTTTTTTTTTTGGTTTTCCTTCTGTTAGTGCATTTTTGCTGCCCCAACCCAATTCATAGCAGCGTACTCCACACACATATCCATTGTTGCTGTTTTTTTTTTTTTTTTTTTTTTTTTATGTATCATCTTTTCTGTAGCTTTACTAGATTCTTTAGTCGTCGTATGACGATGACGACAACAATGTTGATGATGATAACGTTGCGGCGGCTGAGACTGCTTACTGCTATTGATGGCGCGTACCACCAAAGTTAACAAAACACAGCACCTCGAAATTGTGTTCTTTTTAACAGGAATTTATTAGAAACAATGTTAAATATGTCAAATTTATAAAATAATATACAAACGATATATTATTCGATACAATATAAATGTTGTTTGAACGCGAAATAGCGTTTTAGGAATTTCAATTTGAAAGAAACGAAAAAAAAAAAGCAATATTATTTTTTTTATTGATTTTAATTAATACAAAATATTTTGTATTTTTTTAAAGAAATTATGATTATATGTTTTAAAGGTACCATCATAAATTATGATGATGCAATGGGATAGCATTATTTTCAAGGCCCGAACTTACTCCATAGAAAGATTCATGAGATTAAAATAATCTTTTTACGGACTAAGTACTGGCCTATGAAATATATCGCGAAAAACACCATTCATAGCACCACTTTTACGTTAAAAGACGTCTTAATTTATTTTAATGAGATGTGCAGCAACATTTTAAAGACAAGACCTTACTCGACCATGAGATTCATTTAAATAAGAATACAAAAAGCTAATGACGGAGTAAGTACTTGTCTTTGAAATAGTTCGGATGCATTAAAGAAACTTACGAAAAAAAAAAAACTACAGTAGCACTTCTCTCGATTTGAATAATTCCAAAACAATATCTTTTATCTTAAAAAGAGGAGATGAGAGCGATGTTTCGCAGAGATCCACAGACTACTTTATCAAATTCATAATGACTAAAAACAAAATCTAATAATGTAGTCAGTAGTTTTCTATGAAACTATTCGATTTGGTTGTAGAGTCTTAAGTCTCTAAAACTTTAGTGAAATATTGAAGTCCAATTTAAAGACTTTTGATGCGATAGAGATGCTTTGTTTTGAAGGCATATATTCACTTTATCATTCTATTTATTTAAAATTTAATGACAAAGTAAGTATGTGTCTATAAAACAATTGCTCACAAAAAAAAAAAAAAAAATTAACTTTGGTGGAAACGAATCTCAAATTCCCGCCACATCTTGGTTTTAGCCTATTTATGAACATCAGTGGCTTAGGTAAAGTCTGGAGAAGGGATGGCATGGAGTCAATAGTCCGACAGAACCAAAGATACAATAATGTGGTCAAATTTTAACCTAAGAACAAAAAAGCAATAATAAAAAGGGGTGGTGAGTTTGTAGAAGTATATGTTTATCAGAAGTGTATACATAGCATTAACAGTAATGTTTTAACACCATTTTTAGTAAATGATTACTATTTTTACACAAAATTTAGTAAAGGGGCGGAAAATTTGTATGGGGCCTATATATAAAAATGGGCGTGGCACCATAGCTTTAACATTGAATGGCATTAGAAGTGTTTCTACCCAACTTGGAGTGAATATATTCATAAATAACGAAAAGGTAAGTTTGTATGTATACAAATTCGCCATAACATGCATACTCAACAAAAAATGTTACCAAATTAGAAAGAAACAGTGGCGGAATACGTCACCTGGTCTAATTGCATCATGCTTAGGACTGAGAAAAGCTTAAGTTTTGTAATTCAGGTCAATATCTTGATGTGGAGCAAGAACCATTAAACTTAAAAGGAGTTTTATAACGCTTGGATTCTATTGCTTCATGGCTTTATCTCCAAGTGTTTGAGATCGTCGCCCAGTTATTTAGTTTAAGAATTCTGCTACGCCAATGTTTGCTAGTGGGAAACATTAGCATAATCGTATATTATAAAAGGCCTATGGCATAACAAGCTTCTCATTGATTTCTTGAGTGTCACACAATCAAAAAAAAAAAAATGTAATTTTTTGCTGAGTCATACAGGCCAACATTAGTGCTTCTTTCTTGCAGCGATGATTGGTTCGCCCACAATGTTACCTATTTTTGTTTTAAGATGAACTTATAATATATTTTCTAATTTTCTATCTATTAGAATGCAACATTAGAATATTTTATTTGATTTAAAAAATATTTTTTTTATACTTACCTCAAAATGGCGAAGAAGTTTTGTTGTTGTGAAATGCGCAGGCGGTATAAACCGTTAACTCTGCGAAAAAATGTACGTCACAACATATAAAAAATGATAAACTGCGGAGGATCATTTACAGTAATATTGTCGCTCATGCTTATACAATGATTAAATTCTTTGATATATTTTTTTACAATATAAATTTCGCAAATTTTTGTAAAGCGTAGCTTTAGTTGCCTTGGTGCCTTTCTACTGAGAGCATTTTTTTAATTGCAACTCACTTGTGCTTAATTACTGGTCTCCATATTTAGGGCTGCACAACTTACAAATATTTGCTCCAAATCAATTGTGTTCTAAATTAGGGCTGCATAACTTAAAATATTGCTCCAAAAAAAAAGTTGGCTTTCATACTTGTCATGTATTATGATAAATAAATTAAGCATTAAAAAAACTAAGTTTTCTATTAAAAAAAAGGTATCAAAATTGAGAAAAAAAAAAAAGGTTATTTATATATTTAAAGCTTAAATTTGAACAAAATTTTAGCTTTGGGATTTTCAAAAGTGTAGATCGTAATCGATAACGATGTCGATTATTGATTAAAATTATCGATATTTAAAGTTTTTTTTTTACGAAAGTTTATATCAGCTGTGTTAGTGTAATTTGCTTTAATTGCAATTTTCGGTTTAAATAATCAAAAAAAATTTGCATGTTTTTAATTGAAACTCTTTGTGGTGCTCGTAGTATTAATTTAGTGGCAGTTTTATTGTATTTTTATTCTGCAATAGTAAATAGTAAAATGTATCAAATAAGTGTCTAATGCAATTAATACGCCGGCTTGTGATTTTTTTTTTTAACGTTTTACGCGTTTTTTTTTTTTTTCGTTTTGATTTGTTTTATTTTGCACGGTCTAGTCGCGATTGAACAGCTTATAAGTTACTGATTTACATACTTCTATTCCTGTGCCTGTGGAAATAAACATCAAATTATTTGTGATGCATTCTTTAAGTGAAGCTATCAAAGTACAAAGAGTTCAAAAGACACACAGTCTTAACCGGATCTTGTATTCAATGCAACGTACCTTTTTGGCTCGAAACAAACGTAGTCATTCCAAACTTTATACGGTAATCGTTAGCAATCCGTAACATGTTCGATTCCTATAGCTACAAGACCGTACAGAAGCACTACTCTGTACTCAAGCATCACAGAATCGATATTCTAAACCTAAGCTGTGCATGTGTAAGTATTGGCCGAAATGTTGAATTAGTTCTGTAGTCTAGATTATTTAATACGCTTTCATTTATTTTGCAGATAATTTAAAGTCTTGCGATCATATTCATTTACTAACGCTGATAAGGATATGATAAGGACGAGGAAAGCTAGGCTTTCAAGAAGTGCAAACTTTAGCTATACACGCAAGTACATATTAAACAAAAAAATATTATTTTCCTTGTTTAGATTTTAATAAAATATTTTATACTCTCATTATTTTTTTTCTCGCTTCATACTTCTTTAGACTATCTTAATGCAATTCAAATGTTTCGTTAAGTTTTGAAAATGATTTTATTGATCAATTATTGTGTTATACTCAGCTTGTTTGACTTTTGCAATCCATTTGTGCAATTGAAAGATTGTTCCTTCGCTCGCTCGTTCGCTCGCTCTTTCGTTCGTTATGATTTGGACATTTTACGTACGCGTATAGCTTTAGTTTTTATTGATTTCTAATTGATTTGATTTCTGCGCAATAAATTTGCACACTCCGCCGCTCAATTCCGTTTCAAACAACCGCCACCACCATTCATGATGATGATGATGACGAAAATGTCGATGATGCTGATGATGACGAAGCCGGCATTACGCCTGTCAAAAGGATGCTATGCGCGCTGATGCATATATTTCTTTTTTCATTTTTTTTTTTTGAGCACTTTGACTACAGAATCGAATCAATTGCTGCACAAATGCATTTGTTGATGAGAACAGAGCGTGAGAGTGGAAAAGAAATTGCATAGTATAGTGTGTGTGTGTGTGTGTGTGTATGTGGTCCATATGTGTCGTGTGGGTGCTGTCACATTTTTATATATTTTTTTGTTTTGTTTTTTTCACTAAAAGCCATTACGCTCGCCTACACTTACTCCAATTTCAAAAATGGTACTCCAGTATCACCAGCAATACGAATGGCGCTGATGTTTAATGGCACGGAAATCGTTGTGCGTTTCCGCTTGATTTCTGAAAACAGAAAAAAAAATAGAAATAAAGAAAGAAAAGGATGTTAAAAAAAAAATATGTATATACAAAGTCGTTACTACTGTGCTGTGTGCTGTTCTGTGTTGTTCGTTGTTTCTCCCTAATTAATGAAAATTAAGCACAGACAATGTTGAAGCAGACACCATCGCTCGCCATCAACATCATTTGTAAAATTTTCTTCAATCGACAACCATATCCACAGCGTTTATGTATGTAAATTAACTTAAATAGCCTAGAAATTAATTAGCAGCGATTGAGATGGCTACCAGATAAGCCAATGTGAATGTGAATGACAAGTGAGCGGCGAACGGGTGCGAGTTTCAGTGCGCAACGAGCGTCATAATAAACACGCGTTTGTAAAACCATAAAAATAATGTTTTTTCTTTTTTTTATTATTCTTATTCTTTTTATTTTTTTATTTTGAAGAGTTATATACAAGAAATAGCATAAATGTATGTACGAGTATGTATATAAATATATGTATGAGGCGAATTATAGACGTTCCGCTTGTCTCCGCTCCGCTGGAATTCTAAAACGGGTGCATAACAACGATAAACGATGTTTTTTTTTTTTTTTTAGTGGTGTAAAATGTGACTTTTTTTCTTTAAGAAATAAACGACTATCTTGGAAAAGCTAAACCTAAATCTCATACCGTTGTACACATAACTATTTCCCGTTAAAGATGTGTGTCGGGACGCGAATTCCGTGTCTCCCGCTGGGTTTCGAAAGCTTTGATGTGCGAAATTTAAAATTTTTATAATTAAAACTAAGCGGGACCCAGTGGTACCCATGGGATTACTTTCCCGACGTTTATCGCTAATTTCCATTCCCATTTAAAGGATTAGCCCCCATACAAGCCTACTCTTATTTATGGATTTTTTAGTGCAAACTTTTTTGTTACTTCATTTTTATGTCTTAAAAATGCATATCAAAAACGGTTTAGTCGTTTTTGAGTTATCGTGGTCACCGGTTTTCAAGAGTCATTTTGAGCATTTTTTTTTCGAATTTATAAAGAGTCATCTATAGCCAGGGTCATATAATAGTTCCTCCGCCGATGAAGCTGCTTCCAAAAGTCCAATTTGTTGTAGTCTTCGAAGCATTCTTTCAGACCTCGATCGACTGCTTACCTGAATGCGCCTTTAGCCCATTCTAGACCGACCTGGCGTGCTTGCCTTTCTTATATATAATTCAATTTATACCGGAGTTAACTCGAAACTTTCTACACACATTTCCATGTATTTTCTGAAAACACTACCAGGGTTGCCCCTTAACTTATTGTACAGTTTTTTAAATGTGAAGCTTAGGTCGGAATTTTTCGGGAATTTTTTTTTTCGAAATCGCATGAAAAAAATGTTTCATCTTAGATACTTTCTAAACAGATTTGTTCGCCCTTATTAGTGGATCAGGACACTTTATTTATTATTGTATTTATTTTATTTTAAACTTTAATCTCATCAGAGTCACAGTGTCCATTTTACCAATGATTACCAAAGATATTAGAAAAAAAAAACACACTCTTTTAGTGGAGGAGGACAACAACAACAACAATAACAACGATAACAACATCGCATTGTACGACGTGAATGTTTGGTCTCAATGCCAAATGAGACAAGAGCAATAATAATGATGCGTTTAGCCAAAAACGAGCATCAGATAAGAAGTCGCAGCCGTAGCCGATCGACATCTTTGATAAGGTAACAGCTACAACAATACAAACAAGGACGACAACCACATAAAAAAAAAAAAAATAAATAAAATACCAAAAAACCAAAAAACCAAAAAAAAAAAAACCACACAGCAAGCGTTCCGTTCCGTTCAGAAGGGTTAAACTAGAAGAAGAAGCAATAAGAAAAAAGTGATAACAACTGCCGAATCGAACCGAACCAAAGCAATGCATTCAACTGTTCATCCTTGCTTCTCATCATTCAAATGCCAATTAAAGGCGCCGCAACTTAAAGAAGAGCAAGCTCGCGCGCGCATTGTACTAGACTTGCAACTTTTACGGTAGCGCGGCGGTAGCGGTGGTTGTAGCGTCTTTAGTGGCATCGCTTCAGGTGGCAGTTACTGCTTAAGCTGCAAGTAATCAGCTGTCTTCATGTTTCTTCGTGGTCATTTAGTAGCAGTGCCAAAGCATTATGTTATAGCATAGCTGGTGTTCTTTTTTTTTGTTCTATACTAAAATTTTGTTTTTTAAATTTTTTTTTATGGAAGTTAACAGCTGTTACGGTGTAGAGATGTCCTTATTCCTAATACGAGATATGTTAAAAGAACTAGGTATATAAATCTAAAACTATACAACTATTTGTTCATCTCTGATACGAAGAAAACAAAACCACTATGATCCAAAAGTGGTATTGCGCTATTTTCTCTGATGGAAAAAAGTTTAATTTGGAAGAACTCGACGTCTACAACTATGATTTCCATAGACTCACCAACTTTTCTGCAGGATCGGATCAGCGGATTTGTAGTTTGGGTAGCCATATCCTAGCATTTAAACTTAAAGCTTTTTTTTGGTCCATAGTCAGTTATAATCCCCGGATGTTAACATAATAGAACAAGTTGGGATTAGCCACGAAAAGCTAAAGCCATTTCAGCTTAAGATTTTTATAGCCCCCATACAAACAAATCCACTACGTTTTTAACAAAAATTCTGTTTATTTTTTTACCTTTTGTAAAAAGTTATTGTCTGTCTGTTAGCCCTGTGCAATGTATTTACTACGAAATTGTTAAGTATTGACTAAAATTTTAAACTTAACTTTTTTATGTCATCCCATGTCAAAACCAAGGTGCCCCTCCTATTTTTAAAGAGAACTTTTTTTTTTATGTTTTTAAAATAGTTCTTATTTATGAATGTATTACATTCACATCGAATCAATGCCATTTTTGGTAAAATCAAATTTCTACTTTTGTCATCCTATGATTATACTACCGATATGACAAGGTTCAGGACATTATAACATACCGACCCATTTCCATTTTTTTTTTTTTTTCAAGAAAATTATTGTTATATTTCTTATTTGACCCATTTTCCCACCCAAACCCTTTATAGGAATATAAACTACGTCACTGAGGATCATACCTAAACTTATTAAAGTTTCGTGAGGCGGGTATTTGAGCTTCGGTTTTACATGATTCTCATTTTTTACATGATTCTCATTTGCCTACATAACGCCGGCGCCAACTTTTGTCATCATCATCATCATCATCAACGTTGTTTTTGTTGTTGTTATCATTCACATTTTTCGGTTTACTTTCTTGACCCTTGTTTTTGTGTTTTTTTTTTTTTTTTTTTTCGTCAATCTTTACTTTCGGCAAAATCCCATGCCACGCTCGAGTATTCCTGTCAATACAATTTTGTGCGACAATTGCTTGACGAACTGATTCTGGCTGAATATAACTTTCTGCTTCATGCCAAGTTGCCAAGTACCGTCTGCCGTCTGTCGTCATCTGCGCTGCGTTCCAACTTACTTGATCTGTCTGTAGCGATATCCTCTAGCGTGGTGCTGCTCCTTATTTTGTTCATAGCCTGTCGCAAGCGATCAAATCAATTTCCGAATTGTGAATCAATTGCATATAAACTTGTAGAATGTAAGCAGTATAACGTCGTCGTCGTCGATGCACAAATAAAAATAAGAAAAAAGAGAAGAAAGATCCTTGCCGGAAAGGTGAAACAAGTGACCGAACAAAACGTAAAATGTCAGTCAGAAGGGCAACGAGAATAACAAACACAACGACTAAGACGACAACAACGACGACAACAACGACGAAGTCGGCAAAATCAGATGTGATGAGATGAGAACTTTAAACAGTTTTGCACAAATGTGAGGAAACAGTATCAATGCGCTTTTTAACAGTCGTCGATCAAAGAAGACGACAACGGTGCTGCTGCTGCTGCTGCGGCTGCTGTTGCTGTTGCTGACGCAGTTTCGCAGATTCGAATTTAGATTCAGTCGCACAGACATCGACGGTAGACAAGAAGAAGAGGAATAACAATCGAAAAGATGCTGCTGCTGCTGTTGCTGATATTGATAGGATAGGTTGGATGAAATCGGTTTCAGATGAAAATGAAGATCACAACGTACATATGTGTGTATTGTGAACAAAAACAACAACAACAACATCGACGGCGTTGACGATGACGACGACAACATTGACAACAGCAATAGCACCCAACAATAAGAACAAACGATAACGGCCGCAGCGACGGCGACAACAACAACAACAAGAACGACCGATCGATCGACATGAATGACAACATTGAAACAGGTCGCATTGCAAGCGTTCAGCTTTAATTCGCATATTCAAATTCACAAAATCCCATTTAGACGGCAAGATTTCTGTTAGCAAACATTAAGTTTAGCTTAGTTTGGTTTGGTTTGGTTTGTTTCAGTTCAGTTCAGCTCAGCTCAGTGCGCGCATTTTGATCGATGCATGTTGCGCCCATTTGCGCTCTTGAACGAGCTGCAAGCTGGCGCCATCTCCAGCACTGATGACTGCCGTCTGAATGTTGGCTGAAACTGCTCATTTAAGCGCCATGACATCGTCGTCGTCATCGTCTTAGGAGCTATACTAACTTTAACTGTAACATTGGTAGCAATTTTTGTTGAAATCTGATTGAAAAGATCAATTGCATAAGTCGTGTTTTGCGTATAACAGAGATTTTTTTTTTGTTATATTGACTAAGACAACTAACTGAAACTCGTCAATATAAAAAGAGAGAACCATTAAAAGCTGATGGTAATCGTTTGGAAGATATTGTACTGAGCAGAAAATTTAATTTTTATACCCTGTACCCAAAGGGTAAAGGGTATATTAAGTTTGTGCGAATGTATGTAACAGACAGAAGGAGGCAAGATAGACCCTATAAAGTATATATATTCTTGATCAGCATTGGAAGGGGAGTCGAACTAGCTTTGTCTGTCTGTCCGTCCGTCCGTCCGTCCGTCTGTCCGTCTGTCATGCTGTCTGCCGTATGAAAACGATTTTTCGGAGACTATAAGAGGTAGAGCTTTCAAAATTGAAACTTAAACTCTCCTAGGCCGTCAAGTGTGCACTTACAAACGGTTTTTCTCTAGACCCATTTTAAGGGGTACCCCCATACAAATGTACCCCAAAATTTTGGGTTTTTGCATAAAAACGTCATTGTTTTTTATTCTAGGAAGTTCAAATTAAGTAAAAATTATGTCTATGATAGTCCCAATAAAATATCCCAATATGGTTGGGACCAACAAAATTTTAGGTATAGCCCCCATACAAATTTACCCCAAAATATTGGGTTTTTACAGAAAAACGTCATTGCTTTTTATTCTAGAAAATTTGAATTTAGTATAAATTATGTCTATGGTAGTCCCAATGAAATAGACCAATATGGGTAGGCCCAACAAAATTTTAGGTATAAACCCAATCAAAGATATACCCGATTTTTTAAGTTTTTCTATGAAAATCCAATTCAATGATGTATGGTAGTCAAATAGAACCTAACTTAAGGTACATATAGATTGGGTACAGGGTATCTTGTAGTCGAGCATACTCGACTTCAGCGTTCTTTCTTGTTTAATTTTATAAAACTTGGTATTGAGATATTTCTCACTAAATCCAATTCTATATTCTCTCTCGAAGAAGTTATGGAGCACTCATGAGGATTAATGAATCAAATTTTTTTTATCGGTGTCTACAGGGTGAACCATGTAAAGTGGAACACCGGTAGTCTTAGTATTGCCAGACACCTATCGATGAAATATCGATGAAAATATCGAAGCTGTGCGAGCCAGTATTGAAGAGACTTCAATAACATCCGGTCGTCATCGTTCTTAGGAGTTGGGCATCGTTCAAACCACTCTCCGAAGCATTATTCGTACGGATTTGAAGATGGTCTGGCGAGGCACATTTTTCGTGGAGGCGTTAATAAACAAAATTGTCGGTTTTATGCCACTATGTGGGGTTATACGCTAACAAGCCAAGGAATTGCCGCCGTATCCGTCAAAACATTGGACAATGTAATTGAAAATGCCGAAATAAGGGCAAATTTGATTGCTGGAATACCGAGACCCACACGAACTGCGGGAATATTGCGAAGAATGATGGGATGGGCGTTTTTGAGAAAGAAATTCAATATTTGTGGGCGGGTCGGTATATTTTTAGAGTTTCTATATTCTGGACAAAATTTGGTCTTCCAAAGATAAGAAATCTAAAATCTAAACTTGGAATAAAATTCTTGTTCTGAAATACAAATTACTTAGAACAAAAAAAAAAAAGCGAAGATAATCAGGGGTATTACCGAAAACACTTTCACTAAAGTTTTGAGTTTTACATTTTAAATAGAATTTTAAGGTTTCATTTGATCTGTTCCTCTCTCAAAAACTTTAAAATGGTGAAAAAAATTAACTCTTTACAATAATCAACTACATAATTTAATAATTAAAAAACTTATTTCAGTGTATATATTTCATAGTTAAGTTTACGTCGATTGCAATGTTCTTCTTTCTTGTTTTAGAATTCTATTTGCTATTGTAAATATATTATGGATGGTTGCCATTGGCAATTCAATGACGAACGGATTTACCTTTAGTGCCATTTCACACTTTGATAAGTCACCGTGAAATTTGTAAAAAGGCATTATAACCGCAACCGAGCGACCAAGCACAAATGACAAAATGTCTGAAATGCATAGAAGGAACTGCATAGAAATGAGACATAAAGAATGTATACGGCAGTCAATCATAGACAGACAGACAGACATAAAGAGGCCGTACAGTCCAAACACCATGACAGTCTTCTTTGGCTGTCATTCATCTATTTGAAAAGAATTGAGCAAGAGTTTTTAGAGCAAAATATATAAAAAGCGATAACTTTTGTTTCAAAGCACTCTGGAAAGCTGCTTTCTACTGGGAACGTGTCGATTAAAAAACAAAAAATTTCTTTTACCCGATTTCAAATCGCTCGAGTTTTTGCTAGAGATTTATTAAAAAAATAAATAGAAGAGCTTGAAGGGCAAAGCGTGCTTTTAGAGAAATATGTGTAAACAATTCGGCTACATTTTCTAAAGAAAACAACGTCCTATCACTTCTACAATATACTTTTTAAATAAATCTCTAGTAAAAATATGAGAGATTTAAAATCATCAAAAATAAAAGAGAAGAGATTTTGTGTGACACTACTGAAAAAAACGTACAAACGAAAAAATCGAATTGAATAAAAGCAAAATATACTTTTGCTCGGTTTCTGAGTTTTTTTTTCTTAATTTAATTTGCCATTTTGAATTTACATGCTTCGTTCAGAGTTAAATTCATTAACGCTTTGCTCTATCTAACATTTTTTTCCTTTGATTTTAGTGAAAAATAAATAAAAGAAAAGTCTTGTTGTATTTGTGTACTTTTGCACGCCTCTCAAAATGACTGGATGGGAGTTTTTGGAACCAGACAGCAGCAGCAGCGTTGGGTACTGTACGGTTTGCTTCGTTTGTGTTGCTTTGTCAGGCGTGTCTTTTGTCGCTTTGAATGTTTTTTTTTTGCTTTTATTTTGATGTTTGTTTATAAGAAGTCGTCGGCTAAATATCAAAATAATATTGTAATTCATTTTAAAAGTAAGGGAAGAATAAACTTAATCGCATGTTCCGAGATGAAGGAATCATTACATACAAATTGATTCCCACATCAATTGAACAGTCTTAACCGGTCTCAAGTGGGAATAAACCTTTGAAACGTTTGGAAAAACTAATCTAAAACTAAAAAAAAATTACAGGATTGCTTTCTTCCAGAGAAATGCGTTTCAAATTGTTTACCTATATTTCTCTAGTAGATTGCAGCTTTCTATTTCCTCTAGATTCTCAATAATAATTGTTAGATTCGAGAAGATCCTGAAGCCTATAACTCCAAAACTAATAGAATGTTTCAGCTATAATATGAAAGACTTTCGAGAAAGCCTATTAATTCTTTTTCGGTTTCAGCTCCCAAAGAAAAGTGATATTCCCGACAGATCGATTTTCTCAGATGTCTAAGTGAATGTAAAAACCAATTCAGTCTTATTGTTCATCGAGTGCATGCCAGCCAGTCGTGGTACAAAACCTAAAGAGTGCTAGAATTGCCCAAATTTATTCAATAGCAAATGGCTAAATCGAAATAGCTGCAGGAAAGCTAAGCTTATTTGGCCAAAGATTGATCACAAACGTACCAGAACACTACTGTTAAATTCCCATAAAGACCTTGCACGTGACTAATAGCCGCCAGCACGGAGCATTGGTCCATCGGGAAATACGCGACCAGATTGGGTATCCCTTTTAACAGAAGTTGTAATGAAGAGAACAGTCCAAAAACGTTACAACACTTTCTCTATGTGTGTCCTGCACTTGGATCGTGTAGATCGTGGCACTTTAGACGTTGGCAATTAAACTTTGGCTCTAGTCCTACAGAGTCTATCACGTACTAAGGTTCTATGCCGAGATGTGGTAGCGAATTTATCAGAGCTCACATAAAAAAAAAACAGGCCCCTTAAAATGGTGCTAGAAAAACCCCTTTTCTAAATGAACACTTGACGGCTGAGTAGAGTTTAAATTTCAAATTTGAAGCTTCTTTTCTTGTAGAGTTCAAAGCGCCGAAATAATATTTTAAAGACTCTCTCTATTAAAAATGTTTAATAGCTTTTTTTGCTGAATTTTGTTGTTAATAGGCGAAAAACTAACAATCTACAGCAGCACCAATGAGAAAACAACACCAAACAGCAAACTACAAGAAATAAATTGATAAATGTGTAAGATTTCATCGTTTAGCACAGATTCGAACAAAACAGCTTAACTCGATTTGAAATTCAAGATCTAAAGTCATCGATAAGAGATCTACGCCACAAATTGCACAAACAACAGCCAAAGACTAGTTACGAACCTAACTTCCAGACCAAACAAAAAAAAAAAAAAAAGCAGCTAGAGATGGTTGGAGATGGAGATGAAAGAGATGAAGATGGAGTCACAAGTCGTTGAGTCACAAGTTCGAAGAGTGCTGTGTGACAGAGTGACAACTGCAACTGCTATATAACAAGTTAAGCGTGGATGGAACACAGAATCTGAAACGCCAAACGCCAGTAGCGCAAACAGACACGATTCAACACAACGACACAACTACTTCAACACTGGGTAGAACAAAATTAAAGGATGTTGTTTTAAAAAACGAGCAACATGGATGAATGGATCGCTGGATAGATGGATGGATGGATAGAAGAGTCAGTATAGAATCAGAAGCAAGGACAGAAGCATTGGCAAGATGCACGTTGCAAACACGATAAAAGCAAATTTCACAACAACAAACAAAAAAAATTATATAGCAGCTTTTCAGTTGACTTTTTGCCTTGAAAAGAAAAAAAAAAAAGTGGAAAATAAAAATATCCAAAAAGTCAACCCTCAACTCAATTCATTTAATTTTCCCCCGCAAATCGTAACGAATGCACAACCATGACCAGACCCATTTAGTCATTGTCATTGGCGAAATATTGTCAAAATATTTTCCTAACAATTTAATTTCGAAGCTTATCTAATTTAAACGATACCAAAAACAACAACAACAACCAACAGCAGCAGTAGCAGCAATACTTGCCACGTGGATATAGACTCACTGACTTCTTTCGGTCTGCACAATGAGGCGCAACATTACAATAATGCACGGGGGTAGTATTTAATTATTTAGTTTTGGGCATAAGATCATCTGTTTTGTTTTGTTTTTTTTTGAATGGGGTACTTGTCACATATGTATGCTGCACGGAGATATCAAATGAAAATTGGTTTAGTACTTTTGTATAATAAATTGTGTGCCTATCAACTAAAATTATCTAATGGAACTTTAAGAGAATATTTGCTACACATGGGTTCTAGGACACCAAGATATTCTGGACAATTGCAGATAACATCTTCAGTCCAGTCCTTCAGCCCATTAAGATATGTCGTTCTTGTTAGATCCTTCTTTAAATAGTCTGACGGGATAGGAGTCATTAATGAGTAGGGAATCATTAACATAAGCAACTATATGGTAACATAATGGGCCTAATCTGACCTAGGTAACGTCGCAAATACTCGCAGCGGTCATTATAACCTAATCAGGTCTGTCTATTCGTTCGTCTGATCTTCATTCCGCTGGGCAATATTGAAGATCATTCCCGTTACCGCACATCCCGTCATTTTGTCACGCAACTGTCGTGTTTATATTTAAAGATCTACGGAAATATTGTAATTAATATAGTAATATTTTTTTAGTATGTTAGTGACTGACTCAAATTATTGTCGTGTATTGTATAGTATAAGACACATAATTATGAGGCACTTGGGATTTAATGTAATGGTATGTTGATGTTTATTTTTATGATTTTTTTCCAAAAATTTCTCTTATCTTTTCAAGCAGTTTAAATAGAATACTTAGAGTTTACACCAAGCGTCTAGCCAATTAAATGTTACTTGCAAATGTCTTTTGGGATTTGGTCCCTACTTCGGTCCATATTTCGGAAACCCATTGAACACGACAAAAATAGTTTTTAATCATCTTTTAAATGCGCCTAATATCAAGCACCTAGATCCATTCATTTAAGAGATATGGTTTCTCCGGTTTTAAGGCACCAGATCCTAATTGTCCAAAATTTCGTCTTAGTACTTACCTAAATAGTATTCATATATATATATATTCATATGTATACATATTTTTAATTTGATAAAATTTCGGGAACCCACCAGCTGAATCTCGGGACCAACTATCGCAAACTTAACACCCAAAAGCATAAACCATAACACCCCGGGTAAAAACACTAAATAAATATTTTTTTTAAGCTACCTTTCAAATGCGCTTAACATCAAGTCTCTAGGTCTTACCATCTCAGAAAAATGGCTTTTTCGGTTTCAAGGCCCCCTTGAAATCTTGGTCCAAATTTTCCAAAATTTCCTTCTTAGTGCTCTCTCTTTTATCATAAAACAAATCTACTCGTACAGCAAAAATTTCAGCTTTCTATCTTTAGCCCGTTTGAGCTGTAGTCCAGCCTCGCAGTTTCCAGAATAAGCGTAAGTTGCGTATCTACTTCGCTCTCTAAAAAATTTACCAGTCCAGTTCGTATTTCGCATTCGGAAAACTAAACATTGCAGTGTTTTCTATCAATCAATAACAATATCAAAAAAAAAATAGTAAAAATGTTTCTATGTCCGCTATGAACTTTGAAACCATCCAACCGATGAGTCCCAAACGAATTTCTAATTTTACCCATAAAAAAATGTTTTGCTTTTTTTTATATGTTTTTTATTATACTAGCCCCAACATTTTACGGCACTCGCAGCTGATTGCAGCGTTCCTTAAAATATTTTGGGCGCGCTGTAATCAAAAAATAACTGGTATTTTTTAGTATGTTTCATGTTAGCCCCAACATATTAATATATAAAATAGTTATATATAAAAATTTTCAGTTTCGTACTTAAAAGTTATCGAGACCCATCAGGTACCCACGGGATTTCGCGGGATTCCCAACCGACCACATCCTAAGGTCAACCTAACCTTTTCTTTTTGCTGACTGGCAGTACAAATTAGGTCAAAATTATTGATTTATCATTTAAATTGTCTCAGAACACATTGACTAGCTCGGCTGCAATTCATTAATTAAATTAGTACAACTAATTGCTTTCAAAACTAATAGAATCAATAATCAGCTTTGTTTTCTTTGTCTTTAAATATGCAGCATAGAGTTTTGCATACTACGAAACATTAATACTTTAGTTTCTATATAAATGGATAATTAAAACATTTGTATTGTGCATGCATCTTAAAGGCGTTCTATGGAATAAAACTGCAAATATCAAATCAAGCAGCTGCAAAAAAAAAAAAGTATCGCATCGCAGCTATTAGAATTAATACAAAACAATTGATCAAACATTGATCCACTTGAATAGCAAAGATTATCGCTTATACAAAAAAAACAACTGAAAGCCAGGTAGCACAACTAAAACACCCTCATACTGCGACTACTCCGACTACTACTGTAACACCCTCACGCCTATAGCAAAGTTGAGTGCGCTATCGTTAGATATTGACATAAATACTTAATGGGATTGCTTTATTTCGCGGCATTGTCCAACTTTTATAAAAATGAAAGCAATGCAATGTTTGAATAGAGATGGTATACATATAGACTACTACTAAAGAGAGTAGTTGAAAAAAAAGAAAAAAAAGAAATCTATTTGGCATTGTAATCGATATTTTTCAATATAATATTTTATATTGATTTTGTTTTTTTATTTTATTTCGTTTGCTGTCAGCATGCAACAATTGAAATCAATGAGCATTGAAAATATCTGTCCATCCGTCCGTCCGTCTGTCTGTATAAAAGTGAAAAGGACGACGACGGTTTTTGTTGAATGTATTCAGTTGAAACCTTATGCGAAAGTGAAATATCAAATGAAAATTGAGGGCCTCAAAGCAATTAAATCTACTTGAATGCATTCAAACGCCTGCTGTAATAATAAAAACAAAAACAAAAACAATAACAATGCAAACAAACAATAGAATAATAACAGAAAACATACAAAATACTTAAAAATTGCAAAAACACACACAAACACACACACAGACACAACCCCCGCAAAAATCAAATGCAGCAGCAGTTGCATATCACAGATACAAAAACTCATAGATACAAAAACTCATAGATACAAAAATTCATGAATACGATATGCCATGAGCATTCAAGTGTTTTTTTTTTTTTTTTTGAGCATATTAAGAACATAGCTAAGCGCGTTAGAAATCAAAGCTATTTGTGTATTTGTTGCAATTTTAATTGTTGGTAGCCATTTATTATCAAAGTATCTTATAGATACTATCTATATTTTGTACTTGTAGAAATCTTTGTATCGATTGAATTTTTTTTTTTTCTTTTTTTTGCCTTCAATTTGCACATTATCGGCTTCTGTATGTATTCCCCTTACAAACATTCAATAAACGCCACCCACGCTGCTTGCAAAAAAAAAAAAAGTTTGCAAAGTTTGTAAAGATGCGCGGCACTTTTACTGTAATTGTTGCAGTTCATACATATACAAACGTTGCAGTTGTGACAATTGTCAGCGTTTTGCATTGATCTTATTGTTGTTGTTGTTGCTATTTGGTTGTACATTGTTAAACAAGACCTATTATTTGTAGGTCATAAATTTTATTGCTCACTGTCGTTTGCAATTAAATCTCAATGGCATCAAGCCGCCGTCAAATGCCAACGACAACGACAACGACATTTTGCCATAAGCATTATCGTTGGTCATCGTTGTTTTTTCATCGTTGTCGTCCGTAAGTGCCACCCACCACCAACAACACCATTACAACTAACATCTAACGTTATCAATAGTATTGATAGTATCTATAGTTGTAACAAACACCACCCAAATTGCATTGAATTTTATCTCAACCTAACTTAATGTCCCTTAACCATTTGATTTTTGTTTTTTTTTCATTTGCAAACAATAGAATGCTTTAAAAAGTTCTGGACATTTGAAAAAATCAGATAGTTAGTTAGAACTTCGAGATGGAATGGATGGGGATCAATGTTCTGATACAGCTCAGTTTATAGATATGTATTTCAATAATTTTCTTGAAAATATCAGAATGGAGAGGTAGATTTGTATAAACCTATACGTTATAGTAGTAGCCCGATCCGTATCATATTGTTGTTGTGTACAAAAGTATAATATTAGATATGTTTTTACCCAATTTAAAGTGAATCTATCTATCTATAACTATATAAAAATGATTAGCTTTGCATTAACAACGCTAAAACTCGAGAATGACTCGACCGATTTGAACTTTTTTTTTTGTTTTGTTGCTCTCATCATATACATATGTGGTCAGAAAGGAAAAAATTGGAAAATTTTGCCCGGGCCTAATGGGGGCCTTGAAAACGGAAATGCCATACATTTGGAGTGAATAGACGTAGAGACTTGAAACTGGGCTCATTTGAAAGATGGTTAAAAAACATTTTTAGCGTTCAAGGTGTTCAAGGGATTTCCGGAATTTGAACTTGGGACCCATATGTTGACCCAATATAGATTTTTTGACCAATTTTTTTTTTTTATTACAGGTGAGCACTTAGACGGGATTTTAGAAAATTTTGACCGGGGGGCCTAATAAGAGCCTTGAAAAAAAAGTCGTACATTTGGATTGAATAGACGTAGAGACTTAAACTGGGCGCATTTGAATGTTGGTTAGTCGTGTTTAGGGGATTTCCAAAATTTGAACACACATTTTTTGAACAAGTAGATTTAGCACAAAAAAAAAAAAACGAGAGCAAGGCCGCGGGTACCTGCTAGTACGTTTATAAATAATACCTATTTTCATAAAAATTATCTAAAACGGACGGAAAGTTTATATGGGGGCTATAACTTAAAATGGGCGTGTTACTTTGGTTTTGATATTGGATGTCATTAGAAATGTTTTTATCAAATTTGGAGTAAACTTATACATATTTTCATACGAAAATTCGAAAATGGGCGGTAACTTTGTGGGGCTACACCTTAGAGTAGGCGTGGCAGTTAAATATTAACTAACTAGGACTGAGAAAAGCTTAAGTTTAAAGAATGAAACGTGCATACAGACGGACGGACATGGTTAGATTGATTCATCTCGTCGAGCTGATCCAGAATATACATATATATATATATATATATATACATATATAATTTATGAAGTCTAAGACGTCTCCTGTAATGTGTTACAAACTTTTTGACAAACTGATAATACCCGTGTACACTATGTGTAATGGGTATAAAAAGATGTCCGCGTAAAACATTAGACACGAGGAACAATTGTAAATAATGCCAGAATGGGCGTGATCGGGAAATAACAATAAAAATTTTTGCTCTAGTTCCGTTATTTCCCAAAATAAAAAATAATATAAAGTTTAAATTTGTGTAGCTAACAACGCTTGGTGTTCCTAAGTAATACAAATTTGTAGTAAAAGACTTAAACTCGAAGTAAAATAACTTTTCAATAAGAGTTAGATATTGATCTTGTAGAAAACATTTCTGATATTAATGGTCTCTGGAGCTTTCTACATAGGTAGGTGGGTTTAAAATTAAGAAGTATGAATGCAAAAATTTTGGTTAGGAAGTAACCCTAAAATGAGGTTAGAAAAAAAACATGTTATGAGTACTTAGTAATTTCTTGAAAGCTCTGATGGAGATAATCTATCCGTCTTGCTTTCGTAATTTTGTAATTTACGATTTAAATAAATTCGTACGATTTCAAATCGTGCATTTTCAAGACGTTTCTTTGAGTTGTAAATAGGCAAAAACTGCTATCGGTTATGTATTAATAGTTTACCAGTCGAATAAAATTGCTAATATGTCTAAACTTTGATTAAAATTTTAGGCTCTTTAAATTTAGGCATGAGTAGAAAATATATATTTGAAAATTAAATTCCGAAGCAGTCATATTAAAAGTTACAAAGATGAAATCTATAAAATATCACAGAAAGAAATCAAAATATTTCAAAATAATCGATAGTATTTTTTTGTGTATTTTTATTTATTTCACTTACACAAACGCAGTCGATTTGAAATCGAAAATATTTTGCGATTTCGATTGAAAAAGTGGTTTAAAAGTAAAATTACGAGAGCATGGCTGTTAGAAAATGTTTTGTTGATTTCGAGATACGCTGTGCCAAGTTTATGTTTTTAAACGAATTTACAAAGAAATACAAACACTTTCAATAATAATCGGTATCGGTCGCTTAGGCACACTGCTTTTAAATAATATAAAAAGATGCACATCACTGGTAAAAATCGAAAAAAAGAACAACTTCGATGTCAATCAAGCAACGAAACATGCCATATAAATGTCAGATTTTCTAACAACCTTTGATTTTCTAATTAATGGTTTATGTAGGTGTATAACTCTGGCAATAATTTGTTTTTTTTTTCAATTAAATTAAAAAAAAATATTTTTTTTGTGAAAATTATTTACGAAATAATTGAAGTGTTTTTTGTGCTGTGTTGTGCTGTTTTTCGTTCGTTTTAAAAGGGGAAAAGAATTTAGCGTTAAATATTTAATGTTGGAATTTTCTTTTAAGTTTGAAAAGTGCGCTAAAAGATGCTTTAATGGACATGGACGACATGGTTATGGACATTAATTCATTCGTCAAAAAAAAAACAGAAAAATCAAAAACAAAAACAACAAAGGCTAAAGTCAAATAGAGTGAAGCGCACAAAGAAAACTAGAAATTATTTTGTTTTAGCTACCGTGACTTGTTTCGTGAGTCGTGGTCGTGGAAACCCATTCATCAGTCTGTCCGTCTGTCTGACCGTCTGTCTATAGGTCTGTATGACCGTTCACCCGTTTATTCTCCTGTCTCTTAACTATTGTATTTTGTGCCCTGCCTGGTTTCGTTGGTTCAAAAGAGAGAGAAGAGAGAGGGACGCCTGGCAATTATCTTAGTTTTCGACTTCGACGACGATGACGATGACGTTGACGACGACAACGACAACGACAACAACGATGCTTGAAGTTACGCATGAATAGTAGTAAAAGCATGAGAAAAGCACTAAGGCAAATTATATGCACCAGTTGCATCAGTTCAAGGAAGAGAAAATCCCAAAAACTAAATGAGGAAAACACTACAAAGACACAAAGACAGTTGGACAAGCGGACGGACAGACAGACAGACAGACAGAAAGTCGTACATAGGTACTGAATGAATGAATGAATGACGGAAGAACGTATGACGTTATACAATCAGAGCAGATGAAATTGTCATGTGACTTTTTTTTTATGTTGTTTGTATTTTTATTTTTACTTTTTTTATTTTTTAAGAAGTTAGCAGAGTTGACTAACAAAATACTTGAATAGAAAGAATTGTTTAGAATGAAATGATTTTTGTTAGAAATTGTTTTAGCAAACAAACTTTTATCTAGCGCATGTTTTATGTGTGTTTGGAAAAAAAAAGTTTTTGTTTTTATTTTCGAAATAAACTTTCGAAGTAGCTGATTGGTGAGTGAGCGAGCTTTATGCATTTGACTGTAAAAATTTATTTTTATATTCGCCCTACAAAGTGTGAAGGGTATATTCAGTTTGTCTGATAGTTTGTAACGCATGAAAGGAGACATTGTAGACCCTATAAAGTGTATATATATTCTTGATCAGCTCGATGAGACGAATCGATATGTTTTTAAGATTTTGACATAATATTTTAAACTTAAGCTTTTTTTTGGCAGCTTGTATGTCAAAATCAAGGTGCCACGCCCATTTTTAGGTGTAGCCTCTATACAAATTTACTACCCATTTTCGAATTTTTCTATATTTTTAAATAGGCATTATTTACTCCAAACTGGGTAAAAACACTTCTTAAAGCATCTTATTCCAAAACCAAGATGCCACGCCCATTTTTTGCTAAAGCCCCCATTAAAAGTAACCAATTTTGTTCGATTTTTTTTATGAAAATATTAATTATTTTCGAATGTATTTACTACAAATTGATTAAAAAAAAAACTTCTAATGTCAAAACCAAGATGCCACGCCCATTTCTAGGTATAGTTCCCATACAAAATTACCACACATTTTTTAGTTTTTGTATAAAAATAGTTCTTATTTATGAATATATTTATGCCAATCTGAGTAAAACCATTTCTACTGTCAGTCTATGAATATACTACCGATATGACAAGGATCGGGTCACTATAACTTACAGACCCCATACAAACTCCCTTAAACTCCTTTGCGGAATATAATCTACGTCACTTATGACCATACATGTAAGTTTCGTGTGGCGGGTATTTGAGCTTTGGCTCTACCGAAGTTAACGTTATTCCTTCTTCATTGTATTTTTTTTCAATATACCTACATATACTATATGTATCTATAATATTATCATCCTGAAGGTTTGATAAGAGCAGGAGGAGGAGATGGCATATACATAAAATATAAAGCAAGATCAACCAGTGAGAAATAATGGAAAAAAAAAAGCATCGAAAAAAAATCGATTACTTAATTCAACGCTCAAATTTTACTCGCTTTAGTACTCTCCGCTTCTTTCCAGAGCTCTATGTGAAATTTTGGGCTAACGTAATGGTCAATGGTGTCAGACAACCTGGAGAGACAACCTAGCATATTATACATTCGGATTTCATTATACTTCCGTAAACAAATATTTTATTGTATTTTCCCAACTTTTTTGAGAGACTTTCTGCGACGACTACTTCTAATTCTGGATGAACGAGAATTGATTCAAGATTATCAGTTTGGTTTCAGGCGTTGTCATGGCTACTGAACATGTCACCGACTAGCGCAACGAATCTTTAAGGTTTTTAAGGGAAAACAGGCTTTTGACAGAGGGTGGCATGCTGAAGTTGTGACTGTGATCAACTTAGTAACAGCTCTTGCGGTCTTATTTAACAAATAGAAACTTTTATGTTAGATGTGGTTGGAATATGTCTGATCTTATGGATATTACAGCAGGAGTTCCTCAATGAAATGTTTTGGGAGCTGTTTTCAGCTGAATTGTTAACGCTGACCACACAGCATTCTTGGCTGTCTCGAGTTGTTCCTCCCTACAAGAACAATTAAATGAATTTACTTCGTAGATGAAACATAGAAGTTAATGATCTTTTAAAAAAGGTAATTGTTCTTCAGTTAATCTTGACAACGTAACAATTCCACCTTCCAAGACAAGTTTCTTGGGTTTACTCTTGACCAAAGACTTACCTGGTACCTGGTATCACAGTGCGGCCAAGAGATACATTTAAATATCCAATTGAGACTTTTGGATCGTTACTCAAAACGTAAGTTGCGTAACAAGATTTAATTTTACAAGGTAATTCTAAAACCGGTCTGGACTGAGTGGCAAGTGGAGAGTGGCAAGTGATTCCAACATTAAAATCGTTCAGAGGTTTTAAAGCAAAGTCCTAAGAATGATCTCAGGTGCAGATGTTTTTTATTGATAACCAGAACCAGTCACTATGTTCTTCGATATCTCTCCTATAAAGTATATATATATATATTCTGGATCAGCTCGATGGGACGAGTCAATGTAGTCATATCCGTTCGTTTAGATATTGGTCGTTATTTTAAAAATAAAAAGAAAAAAAAAATCTGATTAGACGAAATTAGGCACAAGCGAAAGACAACACGTTCGGAAGTCGTTGATTTGTATTAAGTTCGCTGACGCTGCTACTAAACACTTTCGGTACTTGCTTTGATGCTGCACAACTCAGCTACAGTCTTGTCGCCACTTATGTTTGTTTAGTATGTTCTACATATTATCCATTCATGCCGCCAGACAGTCAGTTAGACAGCCGAATAACCAAACAACCTAAACATGCTTTCATCCATCCATCCGTCGATTTGTCCATCCGCCGATTCATTCATTCTTTGCGTTGAATGGTTCACGTGCTCTGCCACTCAAGCGTTAATGAGCAAAATTGCTGATAGCGCTGATTTAGCAGCAGTCAAGTTGGAGTTGTTGGCGCCGCAATTGATTCAAATAGGAACGATGATGAGGAGTAGTGAAAGGATATATGTACTGCTGCTGCCTAAACAAAATGAAACTCTTTGATAAAAAAGAGGAAACTACACACACACACACACACACATATGAGAGTAAACATGTTTTTCACTTGGCGCAGCATAGATTTCACTGGAATTTTCTTTCAAGAGACTTGAAACATATGAAGAGATAGGATGTTTGGACAGAGGGACACATTGAGTCTTATCTAAACGTTTGCCAAAACGAAGACGATGAAGTTGAATACTTTCTTTACAAAGTCGTATTTTATTTTATTTTTTTTTTTTGTTAAACGCTTCAGTGCAAACAGTAGCGCCGCGGCTACATGATGTTATGGAGGATGCCAATGATACCATGTCACCGACTGATGGCGCAAGTTCAAAGCTAACGCTACAAAAAAAAAAATTCGTAGAAATCTGTCATCGCCTTGTCATCAACAACATCATCAACAACAACAACAACAATAACAACAACAACGACAACTACTGTGGCAGTGGCAATGAGCGAGCAGTCATCGTCGTCATGTCGTTGCAGTAGGAAGGAAGTAAAGAAGGAAGAAAGAAGGAACAACTTGTCGGCGGCACATGGCAGCACAAACGATGCGTCAAATAATATTGCTGCTGCTGTTCCCAGTTACTGGCGCTTAGCGCGTTTGGCACACAAATGTCACTCAAAAAAAAAATTTTTTTTTTTTTTTGAGATGCTATCAGCTGGCAATGTTGAGAAAAACATTTACGATGAGTTTCCAGTGGCGCAAAATTCCGTTTGCTGATCTTGATACACATAAACCAGCAAGCGCCGCCGCGGTACAGCACAGCAACACGAAAGCATGAAAGCGCCAAGCGGCACATTAAGCGCGTGAGTAGTGACGCCGCCACGGCTATAGCCAACGCCAATGCCAGGCAACAGCAACAGCCACAGCATCATCAACATCATTCCACCATCAGCGTCGTCATCGTCAGTATCATAATAACAGATTAAAAGAGTGTGGATTGTTGTTGTTGCAAAAACAAAAACAAAAATTGAAGTGTGGAGTAGCATTAAACGGCGTCATATGCGGCAGCGGTGGAACATCAATGCTCATAGTTGGCGCTATAGTTGGCGGCTTTCTGGCTTTCTTCTGCAAATAAATTCACTCGATTTATGTTTCGTTAGAAGATTTAAGTTGAATTTTTTTTTTTTTTTTCGGTATTCAAAAGCACAAATTTTGCAGCGATGTCTTGTAGCGATACAAAGGCGTCGAAATTAAATTTATCAAAGGGTCTGAGACTGCTACCCGCCGCGACTCGTTGAGTTAAAACGAATCGATCTAGCAATGTCCGTCTGTCTGTCTAGTAGCTGGGCATTCTGGCGGTCAAGGAGTTTTACTTTTCACGCTTTTCTTAGATCTAAGCAGTTAAAGTGTTAAAATCACAACCCATTTCTAGGCAAAGCCTCCATACAATTCTTTCAGTTTTTTTTTATTATTAAGAATGATTTCTTTTGAAAGCTATTTAATTTGGTAAAAGCAATCCATATTCAAAAAATGAACCATGGTTTAGATGGGACCACTGTAGCCCCACAAATCTTCCGCCAGTTTTATAGAAACACTAACAATTTAAAAGTTGTCTAAATATCGTTTGACGGGTATCGAAGCTTCCGTCCACCGAAGCTAAAGCTTTTCCCAGTAAGCTTAAAATTTGATACCAATATTGTGTTAAAAAAAATAACCACCCATCTTTAAAATAGACAATTTCATATACGGTGACATCAGAAAATTGTTTACAAATAAATAATTTACAACAAAAATTTTTATAGAATTGAGATCAAGCCTCTTCGGGTTGCATGTCGCTGCTGCGACGTGCAGCTGCTTGCTTGAGTCCCAAACGTTTTCTTATAAATTTTATTATGGAATTTGCACGTTCTGGAAACAAAGAAGTGTTTAGTACAAGAGAAAAATTTAGATTAAAATAAAATTTTTAATTAAAACCAAAGTATGACTTGGTTATTTTCTATAAGGAGTCTCTGTACAATAGATGGAACCAGTAGAACAATTGTGTGTAATCCGTTATGAACGGGATACAAAAAGAACTACAAAACTGGCAAGCTGTAGACTGGATATTGAATTAAAATCGGCATTTTACATAAATCTTGATAAGTAAATAAATATAGTGCAATGAAGTCATCAACTTGGAGTGAAAGAACTGTACCTTTTAAACCAGATAAGCTTATTGTTTTTTTTAAATGCTATCCAGACCGAATTTGTGGGTTGTTTCAAAGTTAAGTAACAAAACGAAGATTTCTTACGAATAAAAAAATATATTGTATAGATAATCGCCAAGGAGGGTTTTAAAGAATCTTAAGTTTTAAATTCAGTAACTGTAACTCTCTTAGTCTGGGAGATAATCGACATTCTTACAACATACAGACCGACCGACGTATACAGCTATTTCGACTCAAGAATATGTACATATATATTCTTTATGTTGTCTGTCCAGTCTCTCTTAGCCTGTTACAGTATTATAAAAAGGTTAACCAAACTTGGAACCCACGGAACAATTTGGATGGGACCACCAATTTTAATGGATGAGAAGCGGTATACTTAAATCCGTACGAAATATGAAGCTATTTCAATATCAAATTAGACAAAAAAAAAAAAATATACCAAAGCAGTGAACTTCTTCAGCTAAACGGACACAAAAAGGGGTCCTCAAGTCCTCCAGTAGAAGCAAAGTGAATTTAATTGCCACAGTTCTATCAAATGAGATATAATATTAAATCAAATTTGCAATATAAAGGTTGTCAAATATCTCCCTTCGGCCTTTTTGTTTTTGGAGCTCGGATGGGAGGTTTTATCGCATCCACCATATAGCCTGGACATTGCGCCAAGTGAATACCACCTGTTCTTGTCCATGACGAACCCCTTTGTGGTGTAAAGTGGCTGTCGAGTTCTTCGCAAATAAGGAGGGGGTTCTACAAGGGGGTATTATGAAGTTGCCATTAAACGGGGCATATTTGAACTAAATCCGATCACTATAGATCCGATCATTATAGATTTTTCTTTTGAGGTGTTACTTACTCAACAATTTATTACTTTTTGCGCCTGATTGGATGCGGCCTTTCTACGGCGCAGACGTACTACAACCGCATATATTATTATAGCCGCAATAATGACCATTGTCGTTGAATATAACTTTTTCCGAGAAGAAACGTTTAATAAAATTTAATTTTTTCGTTATTTCGTTATAAATGTAACTTACCAGATAATGTACGATTTATATGTGTGTATTTAATACATAATTATATTAGAGACATGTTCGCGTCCGGTGAGATAAAAACTATAAAAACTATTTTTGTTTTAACTAAAAATTTCACATTTCATATTTCATATTCAAAGTCTACTAAAATATTTGAACATGTTTTTGAATTTTTTAATGTTAGAAGCCTATGCAAGTATCCCGGTTTAGTCGCCACTGTGTTAAAAATTAGACAAACAGTCAGACAGACGACAGACGGACACTGTTAGACAGCGGCAACATATGACAAACGAGATTTCTCTGCTCCATTTCATTTCTCTAAGACAAAATACTGTTCTGTTCGGTTCGCATAGAGATGCGACAGCTTTGATATGATTTGTTCCGTATTGCTGCTCGGCCAATTGCCTTGATCTTTTTTTTTTTTTTCATTATTATTTTTTGTTCTTTTATAATTTTTAGCTCTGAGAAACATTTTTTTTTTTTTTGTCGTTTGCAAAATTTTTGACAATAAACAATAACGCCAGTGGCTATGCAAAGATTAGCCGATACACTATAGTGTTTTTTTTTTTTTGTACTTTAAGCCTAGCTTTTTGTACACTGGTAAAAAGGTACAAGGTGGGATCAAAAGTGTTTTGTAGGATAGTGCCAAGATGTCAGCTAAAACGTTAATGATTGCGACCTAATGTAAAGTTTCTAACGATCGGCGGTAAATTTTGTCCGGTTTATTTCCAGAAATAAGGTGTTTATCAAGGGTTTCACAGTGTGCTTTTCTATGGGAAGATAAAGGATTTTAATAAACACTTACATTAAAATGAGAAACGATATAATCGCCGATATAATAACATCCAGGGTAGATGGTAACAATTCCGTCAGACTCTATTTTGTGTATAGAACCGACTTATGCCAAAATGTTAAGCCCATTGTTAGGTATAGCCCCCATACATGTTGCAATAATAACAGGTGAAGTACTCAGGAAATCTTTGGTTACAATTTGACAGCTTAGTTTGTGGTGAATTGTATTTAATTTCACCACGACAGATGAGAAGAGTAAAAGATAATTTGAGAAAGAGATAGTAAGCAAACATTATATTTTCTATACTATTGCTTCTTTACTATTCACCATAACATGCATACTCAACAAAATTTGTTACCAAATTAGAAAGAGACAGTCGCGGAATATGTCAACTGATGTAATTGCATCAGCGCCTCCATATAAAGTTACTCACAATTTTTGATCAATGAAAACTAGGAAAAATGGAAATTCGGGAGATCCGAAGTTTAAATAACCTTCACATGAATTTAAAGAGTTTATGCTGGCCCGATCATTATCATATCGAAAGTGTATATATATGTGACGAATATGAAAAGGTTTATTTTGAAATAATGCATTGAGCTTCGGTACTGCCCAAGTTCAAGATTATTTTTCGTACCAGAATTCACTTCATTGCCTACTAGAAGCATTGCCATTTAACATTATTTGATTACAAAATGAAATTGTCTCTTATATTCTGTCTGTAACAGAAGAATGGATGAGCAGCATGAATAGCTCTCGATGCTGAACTATAATATAAATGTTTGATTCGTGTCGATATGCCACGCCTATTGTATATAAAATATATTTTTCAGTACAAATTTTTCTCTTTGACTCAATAAAAGCAAAACCAAAAAAAAAAAAAAAGAATTCCGCGCTTTAAAGCAAAGTCACGGTGGTCTATGTCAATTAAAATGACCGACTATGCCACTGAATGCGCTGCGCTGCACTGTGCCATGCCACAACTCTCTGTCTGTGACAAGCAACAATGATGTATTTGACGAGCGCGCCAGCGCCAGCTAGCGAGCGAGCGAGTTGCTTTGTTGATTCATTGTTTATTTGTTTGATTTATTCAATTAAGTCCAAAGTTACTGGGTGCGCATGCGCGCAATGGATTATAGTCTGCTGCTACTGCTGGGTTCTGGGGATCAACAGCAAAAAAAAAAAAAAAACAAAAAAAAAAAAAAAAGAGAAAAACCACAAAAAAAAAAAAAAGCAGCTGCAACAAAGCTTCTAGCGTTAGGTTGCATTTGTATAATTTTGGCATTTATTTGTTAATTTATAACTTTTTTTTATTTTTACAAAAAAAAAAAAAACCGAGCGAGCGAATGACTTCCGCTTGTGCGCGCGCGCTCGCGATTTTCATGCGACTTGTTTGCGTTTCTTGCGTGCGTTTATTTCCAAAAAAAAAAAAATACATTTTTTTCATTGCGCTTCCGTTTCGTTTATTTACGCGCATGCGCATGCGCACATTCAATTAATTTCGAACTGCTCTGGTTTCAACCGATCTCGTTTTAATTTTAATGACTCTGCGTGTGTGTTGTGTATAGTCCCTGGTTTGTCGGTTATTAATGCACAAAAATTTTCGGTAGGCGAGACCCCACACCAGAGTCCAATTTGCGAAGCCAATTTCGGACTTCGTTGTAGACGTAAGTCGACGCAATTCGTTGAGACATAATAACTTCTTCAACAAGCGCCCGAAAAAATTAAAGTAATTACAACCATGTTGTTGTAGAGTTGCTCTTGCTCTTGTCCGATCATCATCATCATAATCATCATCATAACGAAGATAATGATGATGATGAATAGTGTCTTAAGCAACAACAAGCTTTGAAAGTTTTTTTAAAGAAGAAAGCTATTTCAATATATATATTTTGTATATAAAGAAAGAAAGACGTTGTTGTTGTTGTGGATGATGACGGCGACGACAACAACGTTGAAGTCGACGAAATGATATAATATTTTATGAATCAATTCACGAGGAGCAAAGTGGACCACCGCTGTTGAAGTTTGCCTTTACTTACTTCGTTGCCACACACAGTAAGTTTTGTATGGAAACAACAGATGAGATGCATTGCGGAGGCATGAGAATGAATGATCAGTTTGGTTGTTGCTTGTTGTTGAAAGCAGTGAGTGAGTGAGTGAGTGAGTGAGCCACTTAAAGAGCCACAAATAATAGCAACAAATAAAACAACAACAACAACAATCAAGTGGGAACGCCATGCCGAAATATACTATACCAAAAAAAAAAAAAAAAAAAATCTATATACAGTTTAGAGATGAAAGATGTTTCAATGAATGTTCGAAGCGGACAGACAAATGGACGCATGGACATATGAAAGTATTGATGGATGTATGGATAAATGGATGGATGAATGGTTAGTTTGGTTTGGTTTGGTTTGCTTGAACTGAATAAGATGTGGAGTATCGAACACCATTTAACTTGGCTCACGTTCCGTTTCATGCATTAAAGTACTTTGTTTGTCTGTCTGTCTGTCTGTCTCTCTGTCCTTTTGTACCTATGTATTTCATTCGTGTTATTACAAACTTAACAAGCTCAAACAATCAATATATGAGCAGGTTTATTATTATTATATACATTTAAAATTTAACTGCGTCTGTACGTTCAATAAATACGATCAAAACATGTAAACAGAAAACTTTAAAAACTTTGTGTGGTTCATTTGTGTATTTAAAATCGATTATTCGTTATATTTAACAAATTACTTGCATTGATTAAGATTATAATATGTTGTAGTTGCTTAACTATTCACTAAATTCAACATCAAAACATATAAAAGTGTTATTGCTTTGTAGATAAAGAAGAAAAAAATGTAGAAAACAATGGTTTATGTTAAATTAAAAAAATTATGATATGTCTAAGAGCTCTTCGAAAACACAAGAATAATCTATTTGGACCTGAATTGGAAAAAGTGATGGGTATGTATGTAGCAAGCTTTTTGAGCAAGAGATGAAATGTAACGCAATGGAACCCGCCTAATAAATAAACAGTATACCACTCACGCCTAAGAGCAATATAAGATATCTTGGAGTATGTTAATATTGGACATCATGCTATCGTGGAGACACAATGTTGAATAAACCAATGCGCTCTATGAATCCCACGTGGAGCCTCTTACCAAAACCGATGCACTGGATCTACACCACGCTCGTGCGACCAATATTGCTTCTTGGAGTTCTGTGTATGGTGGCAAGCCACAGAGAAGCCAGCTACAGGCTCTAGTCTGTATCACGGGGGCGCTGAGGTCCACCCCAACTAAAGTTCTAGAAACAATATTAAACATATACCCTCTAGATACATACGCTCATCTGGTCGCTCAAAAGACTGTACAACGTCTCTGCATGACAGACAGTATGACTTCAAAAACTATGAACTTAGTAAGGTGGGCGGGGATTCATTCTCAGCACTGCCTACATGATCCCAAAGTATTTGTAGTATTTTCCAGGCGTATATTTTCGCCATACGGAAAGCTGCGGACAAATTAGAGATCCGCAGAGATCCAGGCTGCCATCAAAGCCTCGCAAGCGTCCATCATCTGCTCCGGAAATGTTCTAAAGAGCAAGGAAGCAATAGATGATCTTTGCACTTCAAAAAAGGTCCACATCTATTGGATTCCCAGCCATCAGGGAATAGATGGTAATAAGAGCGGACAAGCCAATAGCATTACTGGTAGATGCGGCCTGATTTATGCCTAGTCAGGAATACTGTACGAGCTCCAAATAGGCATCACTAAGGACCAAATTGGTTTATGCGTGAACAACACTCGAAAATGGAGTCAGCCTACCAAACCTAACCTAAGATCCGGACTGACAGACCATCTAACTTTAGTTGAAACGAGTACATCTTAGATGACACCTTTTTTGTCAAGTAACCGTAATTGTTTTCTCATTTTTTTAGGTTTTAAAAGGTTTTATTAAATCATATTTTTCTGAGTATGGTTTCAAAACTTACGACATTTAATGCTGTCACCAAAGATTATAAAATCTTAAAAATATTGCATCTCATACATGTATTTATTTTTTACGTAAGCATTTCGCTGCTAACTCTCTCTGCTTCATGTGGCATTTAGAGGGAAAGAGAGACTAGTTGTGTAGTCTAATTAGAAATTCTTACTCTAAATTCCAACTCTGAGTGGTGGGTGGGCATAATATTTTATTTCAAAAAGAGATCAACTTTTTTTTTTTATGACTTTAATGATGTGTTGACGCGTATCATTATCAAACTAAAAACTAAGAAATACATAGAAAGAAAAAAAATAAATAAATCAAGCAGTCTGAAAGTGTGCTTCCTTCCTGTTATATAAAAAAAAAAAAATAAATAAATAAAAATAAAACCGAAAGAGCTTAAGGCTATTAAACAGTTGCGTGTCGCAAGCTTAGTTTAAAGCTTCTTCTATGTGTATGTGTGTGTGTGTGGCTGCTGTTGTTGCTGTCAGTCTTTCGACTGTGTCAATAGACTCATCACATCAGACTCATTCGAACGGACGTTGTCGTCGACTTCAGCACCATCAACACAATTGCCACCATACATACATATCATTATAAACAGCATCATCATCATGAAGAGCGCCACAAGCGTCTCAAACGGGTAATAAAATGCACGCACAGCACGTTGCTGGACCAAGCCGGGTCACTAAACAGCGTGATCAATAATCAGATACAAACGATGCCTATCATGTAGGTATTTTTTTTTTTTTTTTTTTTTTTTTTAAGACAAAATGCAATTTGTTTGATTTTTTTTCTCGCTCCTTTTTATTGTTATATTAAGAGAGACAACAGCAACCTTTATTTAAGCCTAATCAACTGTTTATGGGTCAACAACAACAACAACAACAAGAAAAGCGTAGCTTATTGAAAGACTAATCTAACTGACTGACTGAGCTGAATGTTCACAAGTTTGTTGGCGTGTTTCTGGTAATGTGTAACACCTAAAATTTTTTGATTTGTATAATCATAATCTGTTATTTATTTAAACGTTATAATTAACATAAGAAGAAGAAGAAGTTTGCGCCACACACAAATAAATTGGAAGTTTGTAGTTTGTTGCTAAGAAGAAAACAAAAAAAATCAGCTCATAACATCTGGGCGGGAGCTAGCTAATTTGGCCTGAAAGCACATTAGACAAGCTGACCAGATTATTTAAACAATGAGAAACTCATCAAGCATTTTTTTTTTTTTTTTTTTTTTTTTTTATTAGTTACGAATGAGCAGTAGCAGCAGCAGCAGCATAAAATGACTGGTAACGACTGCGGTAGGTCTTATTTCTGGATGCGAGATGATCTTGGATAATCTTTAAGCAGTGGAATACTAAGTATAACAAGTGGACTGGTGTTAGCAAATAGATAAAAGTGAGTATTTATTGTACTAGCAAATACCCGCCGCTTTGCTCGCGATTGTTTTCGTTTGTTTCTACTTGTCAACTAAATATATATTCTTTATAAGCAGTGAGAGAAGAGTCGATGTAGCCAAGACCAGCATGAGTTCGCCCAGAGTATGATAAATTAAACTATTCGCCAAACTAAAAAAATTGAGCCCGAAAGAGTCTTATATTAGATTTTTAAACTATCGGAAGCTCTTCGAACACGAAAACATTTCTTGAACATTTTTTAAATGCGCTCAGTATAAAGTTTCTAGATATTCTCATATCAAAAATATGGTTTTTTTTACTTTAACCTGGGTCAAAATATTCAAAATATTTTAGTGCTATCATGAAAAAAAAAAAGTCAAAAAATCTATTTGGGGTCCACCATTTAGTCTCAGGTCCAAATTTCGGATATTCTTTGATCTCGCCAAACTCAAGTCTATTCATTCAAAAGAATAGCGTTTCCAGTTTCAAGAATCCATTAGGCCCCGGGTCAAAAATTTTTCCAAATGACGTCATAGCGCTTATCTGAAATCTAAAAAAAATTTGGTCAAAAAATCTATTTTTGGTCCACCAATGGGTCCCAGGTCAAATTTGCACAAATTCAAAAATATTTTTTCACCATCTTTCAAATGCGTTCAGTTTCAAGTCTCTACGTCTATTTATTCCAAAGATATGGATTTTCCGGTTTGAAGGCCCCCATTTGGCCCTGGTCAAAATTTTCTAAAATTACGTATTAGTGTTCCACTACTCAATGAGACATATCTATAGTAAAAATTTCAGCTTTGTATCCTAATCCGTTTGGCCTGAGGGCTGATCACCTTTAAATCAGTTAATCAATCAATCAGTCAGGCGAAAGAGATTAATATATCTGTGGTAAAAAGTAAAAACTGCTTAAGTCTGATTTTACCGTTTTGCAGGAGAGCACTTTCTAAGTTTAAAATAATTTGAAATTGTACGCAAAATTGAGATTAAGCAAAAATTACTTTGCCTATAACTTCCTGAAAAATCGTAAATTATAATTCAAATTTTGCATGGAGGTACTTTTCAATACGGAGATCAGCGTAGAATTTTTAATCTTAATTTTTGGTTAAGTCGACTTAAGCACTTTTTCCTTTTCACCAGAGATATGCTATTACTTCAGATTAAGAGTCTAGGACGACTTTTTTAATGCTTTTAGAATTCTGAGATCTTAATTCTGAGATTGAGGGCTTTAGCCAAGGTGCCTTTCATACTTAGACTTAGAACTGCTTGACAGCAATAAGAGTATATCAGCTACATGGAGAGTCCTTTGCGGCATTCGACTATACATGTACACGAACAGTGGAAGCGTATCTCGAAGACAGCTAAAGACGTTATTGACTATGTTAGACCTCAGAAGCTATTCTGTTACAATATAGAAGTATCGCAACGCTACGGAAGAGTAGAAGAATATTATCTGTAAGCGAACTCTTTAAGAGAAACCCAGAGACGCAAAAAGAAAGATCTAGAAAGGCGTTGAAGAGTTAAAAGAAGATGAGATGATGCTCGAAAGAATTAAGGCTTTTAAGCAGCATCGTGAACGACGACACGAACTAATCTAACATCGCGGATTTATAAACGCAGTTCGGAAACATCTTTTGGAACATTCAATACATCCGTACAATCGACAGTATTAATTAAAATTATTATTTCTTAATGTTTCAGATTTCTTTCATGGTTCATCAAAAAAAAAAAAAAAAAAAAGAAAATCATATTCAATTGCTGTTATAGTTGATTTCATAATCTCTTCCGTTGTGCTCTGTTGTGGGTGACCAATTCAATCTCAAGACGAGAACATAAAAAAAAAAAAAAAAAAAAAAAAATAATAAAACAAAAATAAAATAAAGATAAATCGAGCCAACAAACCAAAACGTCAATCACTCAATTAAACTTAATTATAATTGCGAAGCGATGATGGCGGTAGTTGCCTCAGCTGCTTAACTCAGTACAGTTCACTTTAGTTCAGTTCATTTCAGTTCAGTTTAGTTTAGCTTGGATTGGATAAGATGATCAGATGATCAGTTTAAATATAAGCGGGAACGACGAAATATTGTACAACAACATTGGCGTCGCCGTAGATCATATGCCCTGCCTACCGCCCACTCAACAAAGGCATTCGACATGGACGATAAAAAGAAAATATAATTTTTTTTTTCTTTTAAATTCATACAATATAAATTCAAAATTGACTACATAAATGACTGACGGACTAACTGACTGACTGGCTGAATAAGTTGATGTTGTCGTTGTAGTCATCGTCGATGTTCAACGTCGTTGGCGGTGGTAAATAATGGCGACGATGGCGATGGTGGCGACTCAGTTTAAGGCACTGTTGTGATTTTTGAGCGTTTCGCAGAAATTGTAAAATGCTTCAAGTGCGCTTAAAAGTGGTGAACGATTTGACGAGCGAAGGAACAATCATGCTGACAATCATGCTGGCGACGAAAATTACGATGAGACCAATGTAGTAATGAAGATGAACCGAGAGAGGCATACCGACAGACAGACAGACGACAGACATGACTATTTGACTGACTGACTACATCGCCACCACATTGGTATCAAATTTTGTAGCGATGAGAGAGAGAGAAAAGCGTTCTTATGAAAAACGTTTGTTGCGGAAACGAAAACAAGATAAATAAATAAATTATAAAATAATAAAACAAAAAAAAATTCTATGTGAAATGCGGAGATGAGAGTTCTTCGATCAGGGACGTCAGAGTAGGAGTCCCCAGGGAAGTGTTTCGGGCCCGTTCCTATACACTTCACACGCTGCTGACTCCTGACAACTGATTCCTAATTATAGACTGCTAACTGCCACATACGCCGACGATACAGACATCTGTTAGAGACATCTCTACTCAAACTGCCACGAATATCTTTCAAATGTTGCTGGATACGCTAAACTTCTGGCTAAAAAAGATGGAATATAATGGGCAACATTTTCCCTAGCCGGACGGTTCTCCTATCCCAACCAATGACAGTGCCAAGTACATAGGTCTGGCGCTCGTTAGAAGGTTGACATGAAACCTCACCTTGAAAACCTCAACTTGGTTTCTGGAAAAATGATTATCTCTTAGGCTGCGCATCAAGCTTCTTATATAATAGGTCTCATTAAAGTCCATTTGACATATTGGATCTCAATCTTCCAACGCAACTGCGAATTGATTCAGAAATTCCAAAGCAAAGTACTCAGTACAATCTCCAATGCGTAACTGTTTCATAGAAATACGGGATATACACAATGAGCGTGGAGTGCCTTGGGTCCATCAGAAGATCCCCAGGTTTGCAAAAGCCTACTTGGAGAGACTGGATAGGCACACAAACCGCCTTGCCATAAACCTGTTGGGGAATAGCGCTGTCACCTGGCGCCTACGTAGAGACCACTCGCTGCATCTGCCTAACCGAATAAGTTGAACTCCTCTCCCAACCCAACCAACAACTCCCACCACCCGAAAGCTCCACTTTGCTGTTAATTTAATCTGGCCCAAATGCAATGAAGATTTCTTCTTGTTAGCATAGCTGACGGAATGGAATCCGGAACCAAGACTGACAATAAAAAATAAAGTTTTAAATAATATCCTCAAAGTTTTTTTCTTCAATTTTCACTAAATTCAGCTGAAGAACAGCTTAGATCTTGATGTATGTTGGGTGGACGGATAAATGGTTGGAAAAGATGTTAAGATGAATGGTTTGATGATATTTAGATGAATTTCCGAACAGTTATATACATATTAAGTGGTTATGCAAAAGATTTCTTTTATGCAATCATTTCACTCGCTCACATCGCTCTTTCGCTTCTTGTTAGTTTGCTGCTGCAATGTCAAGCCCACCCAGGTTGGTTGGCTGGTTGGTTGGTTAGTTTGTTGGTTGTGATTTTAACAAACGTTTAAAACATTCTGTTTTCAGCATAGATCAGTGAGACAGACTACATAAATGTGTATGCTTTTGTCTGCGCGGAGGCGGTAGCGATAGCATCATAAATGCTAAATGCTTTCACCCAACCAAACAACTCGAAGATGAAGCAGCAGCAGCAGATACGAATGTTGCAGAATGATTGTAGCGTAATTTTGAAGTCGTGTTTTTCCTTTTTTTTTTTTTACTTGGTTACTTAGCAGATTCTGATCTTTCACACAATGACTCGCCGCCAAAAACAAAATCTGCAGAAAAGGTCAAGAAGAAAAAAAGCACATAATTGATTAAGATTTTTATTTGAAAAAAAAAAGAAGAAGTACTGGATCTACTTTTCTCATAAATTTTATTTTTGACCAAAGCTTGTGGCTGTATTAATTCCATTAGACCACTCTCACAAAAGCTCCTCGAGCAGTACTCGATTTTTACAAGCTTTTCTTTTGAGTAGAATTTTGTCGCCATTTGAACCATTCGCCTTAAACGGATACATTTGGTCCAGACTGTAAGGTGAATGCTGCAAAATTTTTCAATCAAGTTTCAACAGTAACGATTTGTAAGATCTGACGTTGTGCTGAACGGAATACATTTTGTGTGCAATTGTTTGCTTCTGGGTAATTGCTTCTTCTTTCATTGTTGTTGACAGTTCAGATTCGAATTAATATATTTTTGGCCGTAGAGATGAAAAGAATTCTTACACACGGCAAAATCATTCTGTATTTGGCTTTCTTTTGAGTCCGTTCTCCGTTACATCCGATCGTAAGTAATTCACTTTTTCACCATCCACAACATAGTAACCATAAACAATCTTAAAATGGTTTTCAATTCGATATGTGTGTTTTCTTGCCTTCGATGGCATGTCTTGCAAGACTTCATACATGACATATCTTGTATGATTTCATAGATGACAATTCTTGCAAGTTGTCATTGGTGTTTCTCATAGACAAGACCAGCGTCATAGAATGCGTCAGACTAAGAACTTCATAGATGAGTATAACCCCAGAACGGACAAAATTACTCAGAGGAATCTTAACAGATTACGGTTGCCTAAAAAGACATCTATCATTCAAGGGTATACATATGTAGCTCCTCTGATTATAGCTATGATCAAGAGGAGAAGACAACAGAAGAACATTCTCAGACTCATCAAGGCAGCAGAAAATGTACATAGTCTCATAATCTAAGCATACTGGGTCAGGGGTACAAATGAACTACTATGGAAGCAGAACCCATTTTCCTTATAGGACCTTATAAGATCGCCATGTCTTTATATCGCCCTCAGTGGAGAGTGTAGACATTTGTTTTACGATCACGGTCCAGACACTATGTCAAGCTCTTATGGTTTGGATCAAGTCATCTAATCAGATACAAAATAATAATACCTTTCTCTACAAAAACTGCAAAATGTATCTAATGCACATTTCACTAGATTACATAAAATAAAAGAAACAAAGAAATCTATCATTAAATTTATATAAAGCCAAAAATAAAAGTACCTTCAGATGTTCCGCTATGTGAAGAGTTCAAAACAACAACAACAGCAACAACAGCAACAATTGTTGTACAACACTTCACATGTTGCTACAAACGTACAAATAAATAATATAAAATTAAAGATACAAATGTATATATCCCAACCTGCTTGTATAGTATCTATTAAGTTGACAAGAAGAAAAAAAAAAAATACAAAATGGGTAATTTGTTTCCAAAATGCAAAGCTAATCATTAGCCGAGTTGACAAAGAGTCATTAGAGCTACAAATAAAGTATTAGCGCTGTTACGCTACTCTGCCCATTATAATTTATGGTAAGCTGTTTTGTTTTGTTGTGTTTTGTTTGATTTCCCTGTAAAGTTTTTTTTTGCGAAATATCAATGCTCATCCTGCCTCAACGTTCATCCGTCTGAGTATTTCCCAATTTGCTGTTTCATTCGATCAGTCAAGCATTCAATTTTAGTTGCAGCAGCTATTCAAGCTTGAACGCTGCTGCTGCGATTGCTGCTATTGTAATCATCTTCAGAGGCTTACGAGGAGAAAGCGTGATCGACACAGACAGACAGAGTTCAATGTTGTCGCCAGATATCCTTGATCCTGTTGCTTAGTAGGTAATTTGCATTATCTCAAAATGATGACAACTACTCAAATTACCGCCAGCTAGTTTAGACAAAGCTGCCGCCGACGACGACGACGACGAGTCGCTTTAAAAGTTTAGGCACAAATAAATGTTCTTCTTCTATCGTACTTCTTAAGTTCAGTGATCGCTAAAATGATCGTTTGTTTTATTTATACAACTTGTCGTATGTTTACCCAAAAATCCCGCCCGATCGAAAGCATCATAGTTCGTAGTGTTCGTCCATTCGTCCGTCAGTCTGTCTGTCTGTCCGTTCTTCTCTGTCGCTCGTTGTCGCTTAATCGGTCAAAATGCTCTGATCTTTTGTTTTGTTTGTTTGAAAGTAGTTCTCTAAATTTTAAGCATCTTCTTTCTTTTTTTTTTTTGCTTAACCCGACATCTTCATCTTCATTCTCATCTGCATTGTCGTCGTCGTCGTTGTTGTTGTTGTTGTTGTTGTCGTCGTCATTGCCATAGTCGGCGCCATCGTCATCATCAAGAACATCATCGTTGATCAAAAGCGCCGCATGCGCAATCGCACATCCTGTGCTTGAATTTCAAAGCGTTTTGCTTCCTCACTCACAAACAGCTTGCGTGCTTAATTAATAGTGCTTACGCTTACGTTTTCGAGTTTACGTTAATGCTTAGTGCTCAATTCTTTGACAGCGTTTTACTTTATAGACACGTCACAAACATCCTTATTATGTTTTTTGGTTCTTTATCCTTTTGCTCCTTGATCATTGTCTGCGCGAACAACACAAAAAGCGAAAATTTTAAACAAAAACAAAATAAAACTGAAAGGCATCGAAAGTCATTTGTTTATAAGCTTTATTCAATTTTCACTTGATCTGTGCGACGTGAATCAGTTGAGACTTGTTGTTGTACATACATACATACCTATCCTATCCTATCCTGTGCCGCCGCATCGATTTGCCTAGTTCAAAAAGTCTCTCGAGTTTCTTCCTTAGTTAATTAGCACACGCTGCAAAAGCCTATTTTATACTTATTGTTTTTATTTTGTTTTAAATTAAAAACGTTAAATCGAAACTGTTCCATAAACCATGAACAATGGCAAGAACAGTTCTATTCGATGTTACTCAGATCTAGCCGAATAATTTTGCTTAAAAAAAGTACAAGCTGCTGGCCCTTACTCAGAGTTTTGCAAAAATGGGTATCATCTGGAAGGTATTTTTTTTTTAATTACAACACAGACTGATATTTCAGTTCGAATCATGACACAATCTTGAGATCTTCAAGAGATCTATTTAATTTAATAAATAAAATAAAAATAAAAAACAAAGTTCAAAAAAAAACAAGAAAGAACGCTGAAGTCGAGTATGCTCGACTGCAAGATACCCTGTACCCAATCTTTATGTACCTTAAATTAAGTCCTATCTTTGTACCATACCTTATTGTATTGAATTTTCAAACAAAAACTTGAAAAATGGGGTAAATTTGTATGGGGGCTATACCTAAAATTTTGTTGGTCCTACCCATATTGGGATATTTTATTGGGACTATCATAGACATAATTTATGCTAAATTTGAACTTCCTAAAAATAAAAAAAACAATTGGTTTTTATGGCATTTTCTATGACAAAAAACCTAAAAATTTTGGGGTATATTTGTATGGGAGCTATACCCAAAACTTTTTTGGTCCCACTCACATTGGGATATTTCATTGGGACTACCATATACATAATTTACACCAAATTAAGACTTCCAGAATAAAAACAATGCATTTTTATGAGGTACATTTGTATGGGGGTACCCCTTAAAATGGGTCTAGACAAAAACCGTTTGCAAGTGAACACTGGACTTGACTCAGGAGAGTCTAAGTTTCAAATATGGTGGCCCTATCTCTTATAGTCTCCGAGATAATCTCTCTCATACGGCAGACAGACAGACAGACAGACGGACAGACAGACAGACATAGCTAGTTGGACTCCCCTTCCAATGCTGATCAAGAATACATATTCTTTATATGGTCTATGTTGGCTCCTTCTGTCTGTTACATACATTTGCTCAAACCTAATATACCCTTTGGGTACCGGGTATGGGCTCGCTGCATAAAAGGAATGGTATTTTTTAGTATGTTTTTATAGTAGCCCCAACATATTTTAGTTGCGCTGCTATCATAATAAAAACAACGTAGTAGCATACGCCTGGTTTCCGTTAGTACAATATATAATAAACTTTTAAATATTTTAATTAAAAAACGTTTTAAATGTGACACCACAAAACAATACAAATAACCTTTCGGATAGTTTTCAGTTTTCTAAAAGATAATTAAAGCCCATCGAATCCAAGTAGAAAAACAGCTAACACAAAGCTCTTTCGCTTCTGGTTAGGTCAGGTTAAATGTCAAAGCAGCAACTGAACAGAAACTATTAAAGCGTAGCAAATAAAAATTATATAAATTTTAACACAGAGTAGAGAAGCTATGTATTAATAATCGGTTACACAGCAAACGGCAAATCTGGCAGTTAGTATGGCAGACAAACTTTTAAGAAGAAATACAAAAAAAAAAAAATGGAAGACTGCCTAAAGTGAAGCCATCTAAGAAATGAAAAGAAGGAGGCGCTGTAGTTGAACCAAAACAAAGCAAAGCAAAACAAAATAAAAATAATATGCATTTGTAGCCATAATTATATTTACGGCACATTACGCCAAAACGTAACAAACACGGAGTAGCGTACTTAGTATTATGAGAAATAAAAAATAAAAATATGGAGAAGAAAAACATACATAAATGTTTGGAGAAGGAAGATCATTGTGAAAGGCATTTTGGTATGAAAAAAAAAAAAAAAAAAAAATGGTAGGCGCTACCATAATACACGCAACACTGCTGTCAAGCATAGAGTTGAGTTGTGTGGAGTACAGTACTTAAAAAACGAGTCATTTCAACTCTTCATCATGCCACATGATGCACATGCAAATGCACTGTGTACTACTACATACACATACATATGCATATATGTACTTGTACTGGTACTGCTGCCCAGATTGGCGTCGATGGTGCTAGCGATGGCGTTGACTCTTCTCGCTTAATATCGGTGGTTGCCGTCGTCACTGTTATGTTCCATAGTCAACGCTATTGCCTTTTTGTTGGGTCGTGTATAAAAAAATCATAAAAATAATTATGCATTGTCGACAACAACAACAACAACAACAGCAGCAAAAGCAACAGCAACTCGAGTTAGTTCAAATGTTGGTACTTATGTATTTTACTTTATACATACGACGTCCCCCTTTTATTTTTTTTTATTTATTTAATTTTTGTCTCCTTAAATAGAGAGCAACAGCACCCTCGAACAGCACACCGTATCACTTTATGAGTGCCATACCATGCATTCAAACAGACAGACAAACAGACAGACGGACAGTCAAATTGTAAGTTCTTCTGGTTGTTGTTGTTGTTGCTGTTGTTGTGTCTGATTGTTGCTAATTTAGACAAGTGTGTGCTCAGCAATGATTTACATAAAATTCTTTGGAACATTTTTTTTTGTGTTCAATTATCTTTAAACAAATTACAAATAAAAATGTGATTTTTTGCGTTATAAAAAAAATATAAATGTACATTTTAGTGCTAAAATTCAAAGCTCATTGTTTAATTAAGCAGCTATGGACATCAAACAGACAGACGAACAGAACATAATCACGACTTGGACAATCAGTAAGGACGAAATTTTCAGCCTCGGTGTTATAGAAAACGTAGACCAACTAGTTTGAGCCGTAAATGGGGACAATATCATTAGCCTGGAAATTATATTTGAAGAATTTCACGAGTTTGCTCGATGCTACGTACAATATTTTGGTTTCGGTATGCGTTAAATGCGAAGTAAATTTCTCTCGAGAGACATTCAAATGAAACGCTACAAGATGCTGTTAGCCCCGGTACTGCTATATGGCGCTGTTTTATAGACCATTAAATCGGCGTTAAATGTGTTCGACTCAGCTGGACCGCCTAAACATATGGCTAAGACGGTGGAATATCGTTGTCAACCCAGACAAATCCACACACATTACGTTTGCCCTGAGAAGAGGAGACTGCCCTGCCATCAGTCTGGATGGCGTTGCCATACCCAGAAGCGTCACTGCAAAGTACTTAGGCCTGGTATTGAATAGGCGCTTAACCTGGAGTAGTCATCTCTCACAAAAACGTTCCCAGTTGAACGAGAGGTTGCGCAAGCATCTGTGGCTGCTAGATAGAAGGTCTACCATCAAACTAAGGGTCAAACTCCTCATTTACAAAGCCATACTTAAACCTATGTGGACGTATGGCATAGCACTCTGGGGCACTGCAATGAGAAACAACAGGGAAAGAATTCGAAGTCTTCCAATACAAGGTTCTGCGCATTATTTCTGAGAAATCCACCAGGAACTAGAAGTCCCTCTCATTAGCCAGGAGGTGGCTAGGCTCACTAAGGCATATCTGGATAGACTGGACAACCATGTCAACCCTCTGGCCATAAACCTGCTGGATAACAGTACAACGACTCGGCAACTGAAGAGGTTACACCCCCTGGACTTTGCCACACACATAAACTTTTAACATTCTGAAAATAAATAGAAGAAGCATCTCACTTTTGACAGCAGTGACCTCAGGTCACTGTCTTATAGGCAGGCACACCTGGCGACTGGGGTTACCGACACTATTTTTCCGTCAATTCAAGTGTTCTACTCTGAAGATCGTTTTGTATGTAAAGTGTTATTAAGTTTAAAAAAAAAAAATTAATTTCAATTCTGATTTTAAATGCATTTTATATGTAAATTACATTCCAAAATGGACTCACATATCAAAAAGATAATCAGTTTTCGTTCGTCCGTCCCCCATTCGCTCGTTCGTTTCGTTTAGTTCAGTTCAGTTCAGTTCATTGATTTCATTAAAAAACAACAGTAAAAATATGTTGTACTACAAAAATGATTTATATGAAAATGTCGGCAATTAGAACGAACTTTGCCAACTAACTCAACTCAACTCTCAAACTGTCAGCATAGTCAGTAAAATGTCAGCTGCGTCAGACTGATTTCAAGACTGTTGTCTTGACTTTTGTCCCTCTGTACGTCTGTTTGTCTATCGGTTTGTTTGTCTGTCTGTCCGTTTGTCAGTCTGACAGTTAAGTCACTAAAAATTGTGGAATGCAACTCAAGTCATGTGGGAAAAGTTAAACTTCCAAGTTGTGCCAAGTTATGCCCAAACGAAAAGCTGATTGGCGTCTATTTAAAGTTAAGTTGCCATGTGGAATTTTAAAGGTGTATGCAAATTGAAATGATGTGATTTGTATGAAGTGCTCTGATAAGACTCTGACTGCATTCTTGCCATGCTAAGTAAGTAAATAAAAAAAAAAAATTTTAAAGCGAAATTAAAAATAAAGTTGTGTGGTATGTCAGCGTAATACATAGTATGAAATTGGAATTTAAATGAATGAAGAACGTAAAATGATTTCATCCTTTGATTTTGCCTTACGCAAAATGATCCGTTATATTGATATAATATACAAATGAAAGCGGAACAACGGGACCCGTGGAATGGTTGTGATAAATGCCTACGAGAATGGGCGATATCGAAAAAATACTACAAAAATGATGACCGGGATTGTCCGATAATTTCGATTTTCAAAATAAAATTTAAACTTCATATAAAATATTTTAAACTTGAAGTAGGATTGTATTTGAGCTGTTGGGAAATTTTATTTAGATGTGACGAGGAAAATTTCCCAATCGATCAATAGGGATTACTAAACCGAACGTTTATACGATAATTTGATCCCATTAATTTGTCAGCAGTAAGCAGTACCCGCTACAAATAATGGCTTGGACCGCTATAAACACGGATGGGCGCTCTTCAAAAGTGTACATATTATCTGGAATGTGTTCTGAATTCTACTTTGAAGCCGTGGACAAGAAAGCCGGCACCGTCTCACAAAGTGAAAGTGAACCAAAAATGATTGAAATGCAACGAGTTCCAACGAAAACCAATGGATTATTCTCTCTGTGCCATTTTGGAGCGAAAGGTCCGTGCTAAAAAATACACCAGCCTCGAGACACTACAAAAAAAAAAAGCCAGTGTCCGTGAGTGGTCCCAAACTACGAGCAGGTTAAATTTGGTTTTGATTTTTTAAATAATTTTCACACATTCTGTACTTAGAAATAAATAAAAATCATTATTCAAACCGAATTTATAGCCTTTTTAATCGGACCCTGTAGTATTTGTATAAATTTTTAGAAAGTTTAAAAATATATAAGCAGTTTTGTAGGCGTTGATTTTGTTAGTTAGAATTCTTTCATCGCACACTGGTCCCGAATTCAATTTTTTTTGGCAGATATTTGAAAAATAATTATACAGATCTATAATTTTGTACTCAGTTCAGTTTTTATTTTACCAAGATCCGCATCAACTATTTTGAACACCTAAACTGCAAGGATAACTGTCTATATGGCTCTATGGCTGAACTCTATATTGCATAGTAAAAGTCCCTTTTTTTTAAACAGAGCAAAAAGTAGCAAAAATAATTAATAACTCCGTATTATACACACATTGAGGAACAATATTTTATTTGTAGCTCGAACAATCCATAACAATCCGGTATACTTTTCTTTAACGAAACACAATTACATATAAATATTCATATGTATGTATGCATTGTTCTATATACACACACACACATCGTTTTGAACACACTAACAACAACTACAAAAATAATAATAATAACAGTGACAACAATAGAAACTGTAAATATAAAAGTGTCATCGTGTTGGTGTGCGACCACTTAACGCTTTTAAAATATAATCATGGTGCGCATGAAAGGAAACGTTAAGAGTATGAAAAGGGCGTGCGAGCGAGAGAGCGAGCGAGTGAAGTGAAGTGATTTTACTACACATAATGCACCATGGTAAACTAAAACTACAGTTAAACATTAAAAAGTGGAGAAAAAAAAATGAAAGAAACAACACCGTAAAAATAACAAAAAAAAAAAAAAAAAACAAATCATGGCTTCAAAACGGAAGCCATGCTGCTACAATCCATATACACCATATGCAACAACAACAACAAACAACAAAAGGTGCCAGTAGCAAAAAAAAAAAAAAAAAAAAAAAAATGTAAATAAAAATAAAAAAAAATTGTTAAAAATAAAAATTGAAACTATGGACGACATTCATCGCGTCGCCATTCCTTCGCTTCGCTTCGTTCTCTTTCTTACTCACTCCACTCCCTCACTCATTCGCTTTGAGGCTCTTACAACCTTTTTACAACATTGTGACTGGCGACACGCCTTTTGTATTTTGCGTATAGTTGTTGTAGTTGTTATGTTACTTATTACACACCTTAACCCTATACACTTCGCTGCTGTAAATACCGCTCTATTCCGTTCTACTTCACTCCTCACTGACCCTTCATTGGCCTTTTGCACCGTTCGCGAATATATTTTTTTTATTGTTTTTTTTTCCTTGACTATTGCTGTCGCCGACGACTGGCAATAAGAACGACGACGACGACAAAAAAAAAAAAAATTTTTTTATTTATAAGATTTTTTTTTTTTTTTTTTTTTTTGAGTAGTACTGTAGGGGTTCGTTGCAGTTTGCAACATAAAAGGTAAAAAATAATATGCAAATACTCATACAAACAAATATGTACATGCATGCATAGAGAAAAAGAACCATAAGCATGCAAAAACATAGACTGTGGTGTAGCGAGCGGATGACCAAAATAGAGGGGGCTAAAAAAATGTAGAAACTAAGTGTTCCATTTCGGTAACAGTGTGGCTTCTCGACTCGATATTCAAACTAAGCCAGATCCTAAAAACAAACACACCCACCTATTTTTTAACCTCTTTCAAAACGCCAATAAAATCAATAGTTCTACAAGACACTGACTGAACTTTGGTATCCCTGTAAAGATAATCGTTCTCAGGGTCACTAAAAATCTCTGAAAGCACTTTGATAGCAAGAGAGGCTTCAGACAGGGCGATCTCCTGATGAAATACATACTACCCCAATGCTCAGACGTTGACCTGACGGGCAATATTTTTTTACAAAAAAACTATGCTGCTGACATAATCGACAACAAAAGAACCAGGGTTTTCTCAAACGTTAAAAGTAAGTCCCGTCGAATGGAACTAGCGGTGATGTGGACTAGTTGGTATCCAACAGCAGACAATTAACAAGACGAAAAGAATCTGTGAGGAAAACTCTAAATTTGAGGTCGTCAGTCAGGAAATTAAACGATGATAAAGTCAGAAACATTCAACTCATAAGGCAGTCCTGGGCTGGTCATCCGAGTAGGATGGATATAGAGGGTTCGGTAAGAAAAGTTTACGTGCACCAATTCGCCGCTGCTTTGGAAGGAAGAAAGCCGCAAGTCAAGGCCAATAATCGGCTGTAGTGATCCATTCAAAGTCTTGAGAAGATATAAAAATTATGATCGTCAAGAGAAGTATTTATAATCAAATCTCATTTCTCCCTTTAAGCAGGCAAAATTATAAAATTTTTAAAAGTATAAATTTGCTTTTTATTCCGTATTTATGGAGCGGAAAATTCATAGCAAAAGCCCAGGCTACGCCACTGTATTTATACATATACACACACACACACCCACAAATACATTGCTTTACATATTCCATAGTATACAAGGTGCGTTTCAAAAGAAATCAAAATAGATTAAAGCTACTGATTAGAAGGAAGCCAAACCTGAAATATTCACGTTGCCAACGCAATGAATGTGTAGGATACACGTTATCCTGCTGAGACCAATCCTATGTATGTCGCCAAGATGTTTTTCTTATAAATTTTACTAAATAACTAAAGAGAAAAGTTGTTCCACGTTGTTTCTTCCTTTGAAACTCAATAATTTATGTAAAGGAAAACATTTTTTTTTTTTTTGGGGTTTAAAGAACTCTTCAATCAGACCTTGTTTTTATAGAGCATTGTTCTTGCAACACTAAACATCAGTCATTTTCTGATTTAAGTGTGTGTGTATGTGTATGTGTGTGTTAGTATTTGTGTAAAATACAAAAAGTGTTGAACACAAAATTGTCGCTTATTAGACAATTTTTAGCAATACTTGAATAGGAACCACACAGAAAACTCAAATTTGGATACAGCAAAACATCAGATAAAATAATCTTGAGACATAGCCGAGTGCATCTAGGGATGTCTTGATACAAGTACATATGTATTCGAATCGCATCGATAGTATTATTTTGGTATCGAAGCTCATATCCATACTGTTCCACTGCTCTCGTTTTGAGGAAGAAAGGCAAACGCTGAGCCAAGCTTTTGAAGAACCACCTTCAGTTGGTAACCTGGCTTCCAATATGCTGAAGGGCGAGAGTCAGTGACAAGCAGTCTGTGCAATTTGGACAGACAGCACAGAAACGAAACCGTTTAGATTAGTCGGTACCAGACCTACGGAGCAGTGCTTGACGGCGGTCCCGTAGGGACAAATCGATCTAGCAATGTCCGTCTGTCTGTCTGCCTGTTTGTTTGTTTCTTCGCATTTTATTCGGTCAGTTTAAAAGATATTAAGCTGAAATTTGGAACTTAAGCTTTTATTTCCAACGACTAAATCTAGTCTGAAAATCAAAGAAAAATAAGTTGTCATCGCTATCGTTTCGATAAATATGCTAAAATAGAATAAGTAGGTATGTATCTTACTACATATTCCAAATAAGCCATTCCATTATGATTGGAAGCCATTGATGTCGCTTTTTTAGTTTCATTTTTTTGAATGCTTTGTGTACCTTATTACAAGCTCAAAAATCACATGAAACGCGCGTTCAATGAGGTACTTGAAACGTAAAATGCAACGCAAACCCAAACCGTACGCGTGCAAAACTGATTAGCAACAAAAAGAAGAAAAAAATATGCTACGTTTAAGACGAAATTTTAATACACTACACTCAAATCTTTAACATGAAAATTTTTTGTATATAAAAATTAAAAACATTACAATTAGAAAGTGGAATCGTTATGCATGGGGGCCGATTTAATTCTATGATAAAAAAAATAGTGGTAAAATACCCATCTCAATTAATAGATCATTCTCTGAACATACACCTTGGTTTATAAATAACTAAATGAATAAATAAATTTCCAGAGATTACCGCGAGAAAGTGGCCTTAACATTTGCAAACAAGGAAAATCGGTAACTGAAATACCCGTTACACAACACTTTTAATAGTTTATATGTTCACCAGGTACTTAGAAACGAAACTTGGTCAAATTTGTATGGAGACTTTATTTTATATTAACCCGATCCTTACTATATCGATAGTGTTCACTTAGGTGGACATTTTTGTTTTTACTAAACTTAATTGAATTCATTCAGAAATATAAATGTTTTGCATATAAAAACTCGAAAATGGAGTATAGAGGCTATACCTAAAAATATCGTGGCACCTTAGATTTGTTATTGGATGACATAAGAAGTGTTCTTACCCAATTTGGAGTGAATGCATTAATAAAATATAAATATTTTCATACAAAAAATCGAAAAAGAACATCGAAAAAACACTACACCTTGGTTCTGACATACAAATTAAGTAGAACTACAAAAAGTTTAGTTTCAAATTTCAGGTCAACAATTTTTAAAACTTTCCGAGTAAAACTCATCGCAACAGACAGACGGACATGGCTAAATCGATTCGTCTCAACGACCTGATCAATAATATATATACTTTATGGGGTCTCCGATGCGACCTTTAATGCGTTGCAAACTTTCGGACAAACTGAATATACCCGTTTACACTATGTGTAACGGGTAGCTACTGTAGCTACTTCAAGCATGTCTCCAACAGAGTTTAGGGGCTACATGATATAGAGGTCCCATCTATACCATAGATCATTTTCTGAACATACACCTTGGTCTTAACACTTTAACTGCTCAGGGCTGAGGAAAGCTTAAATTTCAACTAGAGGTGGGGCTTTTATCGCGGCCCATTTGTTACCAAATTAAAAAGAGACAGTAGCGTAATACGTTAACTGGTATAATTGCATCATGCCTACTAGGCTAATGCTTAATTTAGTAAATGTTTAGAAAAGTATTTATTAATATAGAACTTTTTTATAGAGTTTTTCAAAAAATTTCGTATCGTGTCGGGCTAGGCTTCTCAATAGTTCGTGTTGAATTGAACTAATACGGAGCATACTCATTTCTAGTTTCGACTTTCAGTTCAATATTTGAATATACTACAGACAGAAAGACGGATATAGCTAGTTCAACTCAACTCGTCAAGCTGGTCAAGAATGTATATTCTTTATGGGGTGCACAATATCTTCTTTACTGCGTTACAAACTTTACGTCAAACTGAATATACCCGTTTACACTATGTGTAGCGGGTATATGAAAAAAATTCAAACAAGGCAAACAGAATGGTTAAGTGGCACAGTAAAAGCGCGGAATGTAAAGAAAAATTAGCAAACGTTGCAAACGCTTGGCGCGCTAACACTTTGATATATAAAATAACGCACCCATACAATCACATATATACACGTGTGTGTGTGTATATATATGTAAATGAAGTATTAGAATATATTTCTGCATAAAATAATATAAAGCTGCTGCCTTTGTGTATTTTCTTTTTTTTTCATTTTTATTTTTTTTATTTTGGCGTTAAAAGGCTTTAGATATTAACACCACAACCACCCGCGAGAACAACAAAAACAACAAGAACAAGAACAAAACGACAACCGTAATAATGCCGCCATCCCCAATTTGTGTAAATATCAACTTAGTTCATATCGAATAGAATAGAAGCGGCTGAGACTTAAATCAGTTCGAACCAACCAAACTGAAGCTGACATTACCACATTGCCACTTCCATTTCTACACGCTCATACCATACCATACCATACCATACCATACCATACCATACCATATTATACTATGTACTACCATTGACCTCTTTCCTTTATAACAGCTCAAGTGCCAATCAACCCAGTCAAACTCATTCCAAAATCTAAATTGTCGTTGTTAACGCCGTTCCGTTGAGTGTACTACTGAGTAGGTACTTCTCTAGCTGTCGCTGTTGCTGTCGCTGTAGACGTCGTCGTCGTTGTCGTCGTCGTTTTAGATTTTAATGGGATTTGGTTAAATGAGCTAATAACGAAATGGCACAAAGCCCAACAGCTCTCTAACCACCCGATCCATTTTGAAAATTCTGCTTCAAAATGGAAATGGAAACGTTTGAATATTCATGTTAATGTGTACGCATGTATGTATGTGTGTGTGTGTGTGTATTTGAATTGAAGTACCCGAAGCTGTGCAAACTCAAAAGCAAAATGTTTCCTGTATCGTTGATGATTACTGCTGACTGACTGACTAGCTGACTACCGCCTGGTCCATCCATCCATCCATTCATTCATTCATTCACTCAAGATGTACTATGTCTGCATTTGTTTCAAAATTCTTGGTATACACTAATATGCCATTTAATGTCACCCCTTTTGTTGTTGCTGTTGCTGTTGTTGTTCAGTGGTCGATGTTCGGTTGCTGCAGTTGTTGTTACGGTGGCTGCCATGATTATTATTAGCACATTAGACCAACAACAACAACAACAACAAGAAGAACAACATTAGAGTTCAAGAATAAGCCTAAGTAGCCTAAAGCGTAAAGTGCCGAGCACTCAAGCAACACACTCGACACATCCACATCCACATACACTTCACATTTTACATGAATACATACAAACGAGTATGTATGTAATATTCCATACATACATACAAACATCTTTATTCAGTCAGTCATCCATCCATCCATCCATCCATCCAAGCAAACCATTCATTCATCCATTTAGTATATCCATGGATTCATTTCACAGTTTATTTTGTGTGTGTCTAAGAAACATTTATGCGACTTCTCAGTGTTGCATCAAAGCCAATGATATTTTGTTGCAAGCAAATGCATAATACAATATAAATTTTAAATTTCATTTTGGACATACTTAATGCTTTTAATTAAAATCTAGTTAGGGATTTGAACAGCAACAACACTTTTTTTTGATTGTTCAAATAATCGAACCGATAAGAGAAATGGATTTATACGCCTTGCTTTCGTAATCGCAGAAATTTTGTTATTTACGATTTCAAATTCGTTCGTGCTTCGGCAATCGCAAAAGTTATATTTCATGATTAAAATTGTTATCGTTTATAAATTAAAAATGTTATCGGTCTAATCACATCGCAAATTATTGTTATTGCATTGACAAAATTTTCTGCTCTATAAATTGTGTACTGAGTAGAAAATATTGTTTGAAAATTCGAGTTTAGAATCTATGATAATCATTTCATTTCATTTTCATTTGACTTACTCAAAAGCTACCGAAAATATTTTACGATTTGAGATTTTCGAAATACCAAATTTTGCGATTTAAAAGAAATCGTAAAATTTTACGCTTACAATTTCGGTAGCATGGCTGTATGACGGGAAGAGCATCGACTTGTCCATACATACATTCCATTGTAATGCGTTTTATTTCTAAAATTCCAAATAAGGTTGCTTCTCTAGTAGAAGTTCCTTTCGAAACTTGGATTTCTTATGTGTAAAAATTTGAAAACGGCTTGTATTGCGGCTTTGCCTAGATATATGCCTTGTTAGTCTTTGTCTAAACTAGTGTTCTAAGACCTCGGGCACGTTTCGTTACGTTTTAATAAATGGAAACAGCAATTAAACAATTTCATTTGGTGATCCTTATAATTGGTTGCTTCATATAAGACATTTGAAGAATCGGACATAAAAAATAAATCCTATGAAGTAGAATTCTCAACGGGAGAATATGCCCCACAACAACTCAACATAAATAGTTCTCAAATTTTAGATAATTACGTCTACTTTTCAAATTCATTTTGGCGGAAAAATAAAAAAAAACAAGAAAAAACGTTAACTTCGGTAGAACCGAAGCTTAAATACCCGCCACACGAATCGTAAAAGAGTTTATGAGTAATCATCAGTGGTCACCCAAGTTTACACACAGTATTAATTTAAAATTTTGAGCTAAAAATACAGATATGTATAACAACATATTTCTCGAAAATATCTGGAAATGGGCGGTAAGTTTATATGGAAGAAACACTTAAAAATGGGCGTGGCACCATGATATTGGAAGAGTTTTTTATCCAATATGGAGTAAATTCATGAATAAATAATAACCATTTTCATACAAAAATTCGAAAATGGGCGGAAATTTTGTATGGGGGCTATGCCAAAAAATGGGCGTGGCACATCTGATTTGACATTGGATGACATTAGAATGTTTTTAGCCAAATTGGAGTGAATATATGCATAAATAATAACTATTTTCATACAAAAAATCGGAAAAAACGGAAAGTTTATAAGGGGGCTATGGCTAAAAGAGGGCGTGGCATCTTGGTTTTAACACTGGATGACAAAAGAAATGTTTTTACACAATTGGGAGCGAATACATTCATAAATAATTAAAATTTTTATACAAAAAATCGGAAAAAAAAACGGAAAGTTTGTATGGGGGCTATACCTAAAAATGGGCGTGGCACTCTTATTCTCGAACTCATAATAGTCGTTGCCGAGAAAAGCTTAAGATCCAAATTTCAGCTTAATATCTTTATATCTTCAACAAAAAAGATGCCTAGAAATATACAGACAGACAGATGGACAGACAGACGAACATGGCTAAATCGATTCGTCTAATCGAGCTGATCAATAATATATATACTTTATGGGGTCTCCGATGTCTCCTTCAATGCGTTGCAAACTTTCGGACAAACTGAATATACCCGTTTACACTTTGTGTAGCGGGTATAAAAAAAACCTCCCCCACAACCCCTTACATATTTTCTAAATTTAATATTTTTTTTTAAAAAAAATCGCTCAGATTCGCTTGAATTTTATTCTTTGTTTCGTATGGTTTTGGGAACGCTGAATTTAACTCTGGTATTCATTTAATTTCATCACTTGGGGTCTTTGAAAAGGAGGTGTCGATCTAGCCATAACTGTCCTTCTATCTGTCTTGAGACTATAAGCGATAAAGTCGACATATTTGAAAAAAAAAATATCTCCTGAATTGTCAAGTGTTTCTAGGATTGTTCTATATCGAAAAAAAGGTTTTAAATATTAATTTTTCAGGTTTCTACACTAAATCTACAAAAAAATATTATTTTTCCATATAAACAATAGGGGATACTTCAGGGGTTTTGTGCCACCATTAAATATTATCCGATTTAAAAAAAAAAAAAAAAAATTCGTATGTTTTTATTTTCGATATAGAAAAATCCTAGGGGGTGTGTGCATACAACTTTTTTTTTTTTTTGGAACACCCTACACTTACTATATATATATATGAAGTTTTAAGTGGATAAACCTAAGCATAACTAAAGTACCAAAAGTTGAGTGCTGAAAGGATTGTCAGTAAATGAGATGAGATGATGGTCCATAACAGCAACAACAACAATAAGAACAACATCAAAAAACAGCAAGGATAACAAGTCTGGCAACTGTAACATATTGTTTTTTCTTGATGTTGTTGTTGTTTTTGTTATTGTTGTTGTTGTTGTTGTTCGTTCCCAATGCTATAAATGTCATATGTAACTGAGTCTATAAATGTGTGGCTCTGCCTCTGTGCAATTTGTTAAGCGGGCAGTGAAACTGTAGCGCCAGCGACGTCTAGAGGTACTTACGCTAAATTGCATTTCACTTGATGTACTCTCAAATATGTGTACACACACAGAGACACATACATACGTACATACACATATACTTAACATACAAAGATTGACTTACGGTATGTAGGTATACTATATGTTCCCCATTATACATATATCTACATATGTACTATGTTGTATAAAGAACGACCCCCATCGTTATTATTATTGTCTCGAGGGTGCAAATTGTTGCTCCACTTTTGCAGTTGCATGTTGAGTGAACTTTGTAACGTCGCCAAAGCCTTCACTGATTCCCGCATCAAAATTCTCAACATCAACACTACCCACTTAAGCTTCTAAGATATACATACTTCCTTTTTGGCGCTCAAAAGTGCTATCGTTGTCGTAGATGTTGTTGTCCTCGTTCTCATCGTCATCGTCCTTTTTGTAATTGTTGTTCTCATTCACATTGGCATCTGCAGTGAAAATTAGCCAACTCTCAAGTATTATGTTGATTTTCACAGCGGTATACCGCAACATTAGTTCGAGTTCATGCGTATTTCTATAATTTCCGAAAAAAATCTACTGCAACATGGTCGATGAAACGAAATTTTTATTCGATTTTTGTTTTTTTTTTTTTAAATTACCTGAAATTGGGTCAATAAAAGTGCAAATCCTTGATTCTTTTCTAGCAAGGCAATATTTACAGTATTTAGCCATGTTTAAGCGAACTTGTTGCTCTGCTTCTTGGAAATTGCGAACTACTATCGATTCTATTCTAAAACACACCAAAGTCTATGGATCTGTCAAAGCAAGAGGCTTTTCCCTAAGTGCTTAGAATAGAATGTATGTAATCTAGAAAGCGCAAAAGTGGGAGTTTGAATTAGTGTTGGCAAGAAATCACTTTCGGTGATTTTTTACCACGTGATTTAAAAATCGAAAATATCATTACGACTGAATGTAGTGATTTGTGATTTTCATGTAACTTTTTTCTGTTCAGTAATCGCTGATCATTTTTCGCGAACTGTGATTTTATCACTGTTTGCAGTCACTGTGATTTTCAAGTCACAGTCGCTAATCACACTGTAACTCAAAAAATCACTGTTTATTGCCAACCCTAGCATCAATTTGGTGAACATGTTTGTAGCATTTCTGGGTTCAGCTCTACAATTGTCAACGAATTCCCCAAAAAAAAAAAAAAAAACGTGATGTTTAGTTATTTCACAAAAATGTGCTCACAGTTCTCTTTAGAAACACCAGTTGCCATACTTGTCACTTATGGCAATTCAGTAAATCAAAAGAAAAGCGCAATGAAATCACTTCGAGTAAATGCGGTACCCAAAAAAAAAAAAAAAAAAAAAAAAGGAAAAAATCTTTAAAAAAAAATAAAAATGATGCATTGCAATTTATTATGGCGCTTTCACAAGTTGCCAACTTCCGAACACGTTCTTCATGTTTTACTCCTTTCATGCTCCATTTTTGCGCTAATTAGTCGACGCAGGCGCTGCCAGCTTCATGTGGTGTAAAACACTCTCACAAGGAACAAAACAAAAAAAAAAAGCTGACTGTCTGGCGCCAACTGAATTCATTCAATGTCTTTTCACTTGTTCACTTTTCAACTGTAACCATTAACATCAAAATGCATTTAAAAAATTCTTTTTAGCAGTTAATTCAAGTAATTTTCCTTTTCAATTTATTTATTTATTTATTTATTATTTTTTTGAGATTGGATATGGAAAAACATAATGAAATTATTCTTCAAGTATGCAAAATATTTTCGATAATTATTTATTAAAAGCTCTCAAAACTTAGTTGTCAGCTCCTCATATACATATTCACTTTATAGTCTGTCTGGACCTGGTCTATTTCAGTTCATGGCTGGTGATTTTGCTGTTGTAAAAATCGCTTCAGACTTACTACAGACAGACGGACTGACCGAGGGACATGGCTAGATCCTCTCAACTCGTCGAGCTGATCAAGAATAAATATATACTTTATGAGAACCACAATGTGTTCTTGCATATGTTACAAACTTTCGGATTATATTATTTAAATTTAATTGAATTTAAAGTTCGTTAAAGCTTATAATACACAATTAGTTTTTCCAATTTTTATAAAATACATTTTCTTCAATAATTTTTATTTTATTTTTCAATTTCTTTCCATTTATTCTAAATATTTTGGAAACATTTTAATTGGGGCATGCTAAATTTTTTTTTTTTGCTGATCTGAATAAAGCCATTTAAAACCGTTCACAGAAAACTACTCCAATAATTACAATATTTAACGCGACAATTTTAAACTGAAGAAAATTTCCATTGATGAGCAGAGCACTGCTTCTGTGTTTCCACAGAATTTGTGGCCAACGAGAAAAGCAAAAAGAAAAAGAAAAAAAATTAACAAATTAACAAGAAAATTGTCTGTCCGCAACTGCTAAAAAGAATTTCTTAAATGCAATTGATGGGTAATGGATTGTTACAGATGAAGTGAAAAAGAGAAAACAACAACAAAAAAACAAAAACAACAGAAAATGACTGAATCCTGTTGGCGCCAGCCAAGCAGCCAGTTCGTTCTTTCGTTCTTTTTTTTTTTTTTTTTTTTGCGCAAAACTTTCCGTGAGTGTTTTGCACCACATGAAGCTGGCAGCGCCTGCGTCGACTAATTAGCGCAAAAATGGAGCATGAACGGAGCAAAACATGAAGAACGTGTTCGGAAGTTGGCAACTTGCGAAAGCGGCATAAATCGCTACGAAACTCTACTTTTCTTCTGTGAAAAGAATGTTTTGTATTTCTGCGCTATAACGCTTACGAAAATTTGCTGTAAGTTGCAGTAAGAAGCTGAGCGTACTCAATTTACATATGCCATAGCTGCGTGTCTGTCTGTCCGCATTCTATATTACGTCTTACTTTAGATGCATATTTTTTTAGGATACCCCTTTTAACTGTGTGTAGCGTATCCCATAGTCGCACTTACTTGACTGCAACATTTTTTCTTTTGGGTTTTTTTTTTTTTTTCATTAAATTTTTGGGCTCAACTGCATTTTGCACGCTTTTTGATTCTCTGCTGATGCTGATGTTGCTCTTGTATCTTTGTAAATTAATTAGTTGTGACGTGTGTTCATTTTTATCAAAATAATTATTGTAATCTTCGCACATAGTTTAATAGTTTCGTTTTCAATATAATTTTCAATTTAAAACCACCTATTCCGCCACTGTCTCTTTCTAATTTGTTAACAAATTTTGTTGAATATGCATATTATGGTGAATTTATATAATTTCACCTTATATGTAAAAATCAATATAAAATTAAAAAATTTAATTTTTCTCGTTCGTTCGTCTTTGTATGATAAAGAGCTAACAAATACCCAAAGGGTTGTCAGGCGTAGACAAGGCGTTGCAACGTCTAGTGACTTCTTTAATCTTCTAATGAAGTCGGGCACGTATGTATATATGTTGCTCTCATTAATCATTGCTATTTCCATCTCAATAAGCAAATGCAAAGTTGTAGTTGAAAGATCGCAGTGATTGCAAAAAGTGTTAAAATCACAGTTTGCGAAAAAACAATCAGCGATTGCTGTTCGCGACGAGAGCTACACAAAATCACCGCTAACTGAACATATTCACTGAGTAACAAAAAAAAAAAATCACAAATCACTTCGTGTGTGACACATTTTTAAATCACTGTGATAAAATCACCGAAAGTGTTTTTTTTTTTGACAACACTGAAAATAAAGTAAGAAACACTTAAAAGAAAAAGGTTATCTAGGGAAACTTTTGTTACTTTAAGCGTTTTTAAAAAAACATATGTTTAAATTAACTTTCCAAAAATTTAAAATCCGTAACCGCAATGAAACCACCGAAACGCATGTATGTATTGTATATAGTTACATACATACCATAGTTTGGATAAATAATGAACAACACACAACAGGTCATTCGACAATTGGTCGGTTGGTTGGTTGGTTGGTTTGTTGATTGTTTGTTTGTTTGATTGCTTGGATGCTTCATACGAAACAATTGCAAAAATACAGCTCAACGCGTATCTCATAATTATCTCCTCGGTTCGCTGCTACTTTGATGAATACTGTTGTGAGACAGTTGTGAGACAGTTTAATAATATCGACAATAATAACAACAACAACAATGGTCAGCAGCAGCAGCAGTAACAGCAACAGTTGTAAACAACAACAACAACAAAACAGTTTTTATTGTGCAATGTTAAACAGCTTGTTGCATGCTTGTCACAGTCGGCACGCTACAGTAGCCCAAAAAGAATAATAATAATAAAAAAATAAATAAAAAAAAGGAAAACTATGCACACATGACACAACTAGACAGGCAGGCACATAATCTTTTTTAAGTATTTTATATATTTGTGTGTAAAATAATTACATTTGGCACCCTTTGCAGACATAGACTGCTAACCGCAAAATGTCCTTTTAAGCGTAAACGTACAGTAACCCCGATCTTTGGCATTCTCAGAAACTCTATTAGAGTTATTATACATACATACGTGTATAGTATGTAAATGCAGACCTTAAGTTAAACAGCAATCTTAAATAATTTAAAATAGAATTTTCAAAACGCTTTTTATAGTATGTATGCTGCTCAGCAATGTTATCTAGTTTTGGTTGCTGAAAGATTTATTTTAGCAAAATGTTACATCTGAAAATATTTGTTAATCATTTACTTGGGTCAAAATATAGGTCAAAAGCTAAAAAAAGCTCGAGTGCAAGGTACCCTCTACCAAATCTTTATGTTAGTTAAGTTAAGTCCTATCTTAGTACCATATCTTATTGTATTGAATTTGCATACAAAAACTCAAAAAAAAAAAAAAAAAAAAAAAAAAAAAAAAATGGGTTAAATTTGTTTCGTGCTAAACTTAACATTTTTTACTGATATATAGTCTCCCAGATAATCGTTTTTTTTACGTTAGACAACCAGACATCTCCTTTCAATACTGATCAGATCTTACCTAACTGGTAGATCTTTCTACGTTAAATACGGCGAGGAGAGCTCAGCAGTAAGAGAAGTCAGAGCTGAAGTCCCACAGGGAAGTGTCCTGGGCCCGACGCTATACACAATGTATACAGCAGATATGCAACCATCAGCGACCCTAGATGCCACGCCACAGCCGATGACACCGCCTTTTAGCCAATGATAAGTCCCCACTCGTGGCGTCCAGCAAATCCAAACTCAGCTGGACCGCCTAATCACATAGCTGAGCGGTGGAATATCGTAGTCAACCCAGATAAATCCACACACATAACGTTTGTCCTGAGAAGAGGAGACTGCCCTGCCGTCAGCCTGGATGGCGTTGCTATACCCAGAAGCGTCACTGCAAAGTACTTAGGCCTGGTATTGGATAGGCGCTTAACCTGGAGTAATCATCTCACACAAAAAAGTTCTCAGTTGAACGAGAGGTTGCGCAAGCATCTGTGGCTGCTAGATAGAAGGTCCACCATCAAACTACAAACCCTCATTTACAAAGCCATACTTAAACCTATGTGGACGTATGGCATAGCACTCCAAGTCTTCCAAAACAAGGTTCTGCGCATTATTTCCGAGGCGCACCCATATCATACAAATGCAGAAATCCACCAGGAACTAGAAGTCCCTTGCATAAGCCAGGAGGTGGCTAGGCTCACTAAGGCATATCTGGATAGGCTGGACAACCATGTCAACCCTCTGGCCATAAACCTGCTGGATAACAGTACAATGACTCGGCGACTGAAGATGTTACACCCCCTGGATTTGCCACACACATAAACTTATAAATCCTCCTCCCTCCTCCATCACCCCCACCCTTTTAAACCACAATTACAACTCCCAAGTCATGGAATACAATATAGAAAGTCAATGTTATGCATTACAATTCGCTGATAGTCCCCATAGGGACTGATTGCAAATAAAGATTACAGCATTAAAAAAAAAAAAAAAAAAAAGAAAGACAACCAGACATCTCCTTTCACTACTGATCAAGAATATACATGCATTATTGGGTCTATCTAGCCTTTTACCCTCCGGTTACAGGGTATAATTTGCTGCTTAAAAGAAGAGAGATGTGTTCATGGACCTATTTCATGTACAATAATCTTCTTAAAAATATCAGAAAATGGGAGGTGAATTTGTATAGGGCAATGTGTTATAGTGGCCCTACACTTCACATATCGGTGCTGTATGCTATGGATAACATTGGAATTGGTTTTACGTTATTTGAAGAGATTTTCTCCATAATTAACAACTATTTTCATACAACTATTGAGGTCTATACCTAAAAATGGGCATAACCCTCGTCGAGCTGAATATATGTAATAATAATAGGAAAAATGTTTTTTTTTTACATGAAAAGGGTTCTTTTCTTTTTAGGTAAAAAAAAAAAAAAAAAATGTTTATTGTTAAGAAATATTTGCATTTAATGTGGAAGGTCAGATTTGTTTTTTGAACGATGGCTCTTTGCGAATATTCCAAAGATAACGCCTGGTCGTGCAAACCCTAAAGTACATATGTACGCCATAACACCGAGAAAGTCATCAATGACGCATGCGTGACTTTGACGACGATTCTTCTATGATAAAACTTTTATCGTAAGCCTTATTCGGCGGATTTTCAGAAGCTATACTCCAAAAGGGGCAACTGAAAACGGAATGCACCATTATACGAGTATAATTTTTTTTTTTCTTTTGCAAAATTGATTTCTGCTGCATACCAGAAGCGCTGTACATCGTTCGGCATTTAGATTATGAAATTTTCGCAAACTTTTTTAAGTTTTTTTTTTTTTATTTTTTATTTAAGGCGTTTTTACTTGATGTTGCATGCAACTTTTACCATAATTACATGGTGCAAGTTACTTGTAGCATAAGAAAAAAACAAAAATATATTTTTGTGACAAAAAAGTAGACAATAATGATAATGGCGATCGTGATCGCAACTATGAGAGACAACGTTTTACCGCAAGGCTCCCCTTTTGTTCGTTCGTTCTTTTCTTTTCTTTTGTGTAGTGCTGCAACACATTAGAAACAATTGCAAGACATATTTAGACAGACAGACAGACAGACGGACAGACGAACAGTAAGGCTTCAAGTAAAGATAGCGACATACTGTAAAGTAATAATTCATTTGGTCACTCATTCATCTACTCAATTCACTGTTCATCCATCCATTCATTCGTAAACGTAAACGTACACGTATGTACGCCCATCACAATGCCTTTTTGCGTTTGTTAGACTGTCCAGCATAATTATATCAATTTGTTTTCTAGTGTTTGAATACAAAAATAATTTTTCATGCTTCAATGATATAACTAAAACAGAAAAACTCAACTTAACTGACAAATAGACAGACACAAATGGATGGACGGACGGACGGACGGATAGATGGACAACCGTAAAAAAAAAAAAAAAAAAAAAAAAACAAAAAACAAAGCTAATTCACATATGAAATGTTTGCATGCAATCAGCAACATAAGACATAGAAACGCACTTTTCATTAGAGTATATTTAAGCGAGGTTAACACTAATTGTTCTCACAAAAAAAAAAAAATCTTTCTATGCTCCCAATTAGAAATGTGCGCGGAACGTGATTCCGTCGGTTCCACTTTTTTTGTTAGGTTTAAACATGCAGAAGGAGGCCGAACATTTATAAAAAGTAAAAATGTTTCTATGTCCGCTATTTACATTGAAACTATTCAACCAATGAGTCCCAAACTGGTTTCATTCGAATAGCAACAATGCAAGCATAATTTTAGACTACTAAAACAATGCATTAGGCACATTCGGTTCATTATATTATCATCAAAATATTTTGGGCACGCTGCATTCAAAAAGAAACTGGTATTTTTTAGTATGTTTTTTATGTAAGCCCCAAAATACAGCTAATGCGAAACGGAAATAAGCCAAAAGAGCAGCCGAAATGCCTGTACAACGTAGTAGCACACGCCGGGTATTCGCTAGTATTCATATGCAATAAATTTTTGCACTGATTATCACAGAGACTTGTTACAAGACTTAATCTTCCTATTCTGATAGACGTGTTTCTGCAGATGACAAGAGCAAAATCCCATGTACCTACTATATATCCTGATGATCAAAATTAAACATTTAAGCATTACGCTTTTACAGTGCTGTGAAATGTGCCAAAAACCCGATTGTGTCACATTTTAACCTCATTGTTCTCGAAATCCAGACCTAATGAATTAATTTCACTTGCAGATTCGTAATCTGCAGATGAAATTCAATTAAAATGTGCAAGATTTAATCTTGTAGCAAATAAAACGCTAAATTTTGAAGTCCAAAACAAAACTTGAAACTTACATTCCGTAGAACACTTCTCATGTTACTACGGTTTTTTTATCAATTCTATACAAGCCTACCCAATACATCTCGTAACGCATTCGAATTTTAGAAATTCTTTCCTAATTCCGCCAATTGTACTGTGGGTGGGCCTCGGGTGTTCCACGCTTAGCTTAGAACTCAAATTTGTATGTTCAGTAGAGCCTGCACGAAACTCTAAATTTATTTATTTAATTTTAGTTTTTAAACATGCCTGTCTACCAAGTTTTCTATCTCATACAAAACTGTCTTTGTCTGGATTTGTTAATCTCTCCTGAGACTTTTTTTCAAAAAATATTAAAACTACTCTCGTACCAGATGTACAGTAAACTAAAAAAAAAAAAAAATAAGACAAACGGACGGACATGTCTAATATGTAGTTACGGTGAGACATTTTCACTTAAACGCTTTATTCTTCTTTGGCATTATTTCGGTTACAGTTTTTTTTTCGTTTTTTGTTATTGTTTATTTTATTTATTTATTTTTTTTTGTTGTATTTTTTTTTCGCCATTTGGTAAAAGGTTGCTTCACTTGTCACGCACGCACGAATGCACGCATGCAAACACGCACAACATCATCTTCAGTTCAATTCAGTTCAGCTCTTCCTTCAATTCTTTTCCGTTCCATTCAGTTCATCCGTTCAATTCAGTTTAACTCTCTCATCAAAGTTGAACTTTAACTTTTCGCTCGCTTCATGTCATGGCACGCCATTTTCACTTTACCGCTTTTAAATAAAAAAAAAAAAAAAAAAAAATAATAATAATTCTCCGTTCAGCTCGTTTGCATTTCTTTTTTTTTTTTTTTTTTTTGATATTGTGTGAAAATTTTTCGCTTTTGCTAACATGTTTCCGTATTTATTTATTTATTTATTTTTTGTTTCGCTGAAACAATTTAAATCGTTTTATTTGGCATTACCAAACAAAGTAATTAATTATAATAAGACTTAAAGAAATTATAGAGATGGCAAAAATACTTTTGCTTTCTTTTTTTTTTGTTTTGTTTCTTTAAATTGGTATCCATAAGAGTTATTAGCGCTGCGGGGGCATTTTATGATATCTGTCAACAGCAAAAGTAAGTCCTTGCAACGGCTAACTTTCTTCACACAAAGCTACAATATAGCAACTTGAAATGACATAACTGAAAAAAAATGTATTAGAAGCGCTGTTAGCAGATTTGGTTTATTGCAAATTTAGTTTTCACAGTTTTAATTCAATCAAAAGAACCTGACAAGCTTTATCGGCCATACTCCCGTAATCGCACAAAATCACAAAAATATTGCGATTTACTTTTCAAATTGCAAATTTTGGTATTCCGGCAAACGCAAATCGCTACATATTTTCGATTTCAAATCGGCAGTTTGTGTAAGAGATATGAAAAGTAAATGCAAAAAGATAGAATCGCTTATTTAAAAATGTGTATTTTTGTTTCATTCTGTGATGTTTATAGATTTCATCTTTATCCTTTTTATTACCGCCTAAACACATGGCTAAGACGGTAAAATATCGTAGTCAACCCAGACAAATCCACACACATTACGTTTGCCCTGAGAAGAGGAGACTGCCCTGCCGTCAGTCTGGCTGGCGCTGCCATACCCAGAAGCGTCAGTGCAAAGTATCTAGGCCTGGTATTGGATAGGCGCTTAACCCGAAGTAGTCATCTCACACAAAAAACGTTCCCAGTTGAACGAGAGGTTGCGCAAGCATCTGTGGCTGCTACATAGAAGGTCCACCATCAAACTAAGGGTCAAACTCCTCATTTACAAAGCCATACTTAAACCTATGTGGACGTATGGCATAGCACTCTGGGGCACTGCAATGAGAAACAACAGAAAAAGAATCCAAGTCCTCCAAAACAAGGTTCTGCGCATTATTTCTGAGGCGCACGCATATCATACAAATGCAGAAATCCACCAGGAACTAGAAGTCCCTTGCATAAGCCAGGAGGTGGCTAGGCTCACTAAGGCATATCTGGATAGGCTGGACAACCATGTCAACCCTCTGGCCATAAACTGCTGGATAACAGTACAACGACTTGGCGACTGAAGAGGTTTCACCCCCTGGATTTGCCACTCACATAAACTTTTAAATAATTATTTACTACAACTACTTATGCCTAAATTTAAAGTGCAGCAAATTTACTAAAAACAAAAACAATTTGCAATGTGGTTAGTCCAATAACCTTTTAATTTGTGACCGATTTCAGCGTTTTTTTTGTCATGTACAATGCAATGAAACGCCTTGGTAATGAAACACATCGCTTGCATTTTCTGGAATTTGTACGAATATACTTTTTAAATCGTAAATCGCAAAATTAAGTGATTTGTGGAAGCAAGACGGAGTCATTAAGCCACGCTTAATCAATTCGTACGATTTTAAATTATATTTCATTTCCATAACGTTTCGTTGCAAAGCATATAACATAAATTGCTATCGGTTACAAATTAAATGTTTATCGTTCTAACCACATCACAAATTGTTGTTGTTTTGAGTAAGTTTTTGCTCTTTTGAATTAAGGCATGTGTAGAAAATTTCGATTTAAAATTCGAAGTCAAAATCAGTGCTATTAAAAAATACCAAAATAAACTCTATAAACATTGCAAAATAAAATAAAAATATTTTTAAAAAATCGACAGAATATTCTTTGTGTAATATTATTCATTTACTTTACATTTCACATACATAAACTATCGATTTGAAATCGTAAATATGTTGCGATTTAAAAAGTAAATCGCAAAATTTTTACGTTTACGATTACGTAAGCATGGCAAGAAGCCCCGAGTAGGCGTACAAATGTTCCTATGTAATGCGTTTTAACTCTCAAATGGAAAAAATTCGCTACTCAAGTTCCTTGCGAGGCTATGTTTAGATTTGTATTTTAAAATATACTCGGTAGGCTTTTTTTTGATCTAGTGAATGGATGAATAAGATTTTGGTCTAATTGAAAATTAAAAAACCATTTAGTAATTTCGAGTGGAACGACTGATACACTGGACAAAAAGTTATTAATGTATTTTTTTAGGTGCTCCATCTTCACGTTTTCCAGGTATTTTTCGGCAACAGGACGTAATATTTCATTCTGTTCCAAAACCAGTGCTGCCGTACAATGCCTAAATAAGTAATTATTTAAAAAAAAAAAAATAAGCAATAATCGTTTGATTTGACTCAATTTGATGCGAAAACTACGAAGGATGTAAGAAAAATTAACGTGCATCGAGCATTTCATGTTGCAAGCAGCGCAGCATCTGTGTAAAAGTTTATACAACTTTCTACATTTTTTATTTTATTTTCTTAAGCGCAAACATCAACGCTGCTCAATAACTTCGTTATGAAGTCTATTAAGACGTAAGGCAACTGCGAAAAGGATAACGTGTTGTAAAATAACAAACATTTGATCAGCATTTAAATCAGCAGCGAGCAGCATAAACGATGAATTCGTTTCGAAAATAAAATTTGAGCTGAATATTTATGTTATAATGCCAAATTTTTTTTTATTTCTTGCAAAAGGACGAAACTACAAACACATAAATACACACACACACACACACACATATGTATGTAGTTATGTAAATACATATGTTGCTGTTGTTGTTGTTGTTGCAATGCTTAATGTGACAAAATGCACGAAAAATGTCTTCGTTTGCAAAGACATTTCACACAGATTCACACGCATTCATCACACACACACACTCAGTTATAAACTGCATTTGCTATCTCTTTTCTGCATATTTGTTTTTCTTGTTACTCTAGTTTCATTAACGGTTAAACTCCGCCTACAATGAAATTTTACTCAAAAAACAACAAATTCACCACATTCAACTTAAACTCAAAAAACAAAAATAACTCAACTCAACTTAAAAACAAAACGAAATACTCGCTCACTCTAACTCTCTTGTCAATGCGTTGTTTACTCTTTCACATATTAAATAGCTGCATTGATGTGTTAGAGCAGTAACGCAGCATTTATGCAAACATATTTACCACTCATTGTAGCGCATGTCAAGTACAAGAGAGCAAGCAAGAGCGAGAGAGAGAGAGAGCGTGAGCGCATATTCATTGCTCACTCACTCATACCAATCGATCGAATTACTCTAAAATGGTCGCCGCATGCTATGTTTTTTTTTTTTTGAATTTTTTTTTCGCATGCTTTCTCGCTTGCACACACATTTGTCATATGCTTACTTGTTGTACATTTAGGCATATTGCTATTTCATTCATACTTTTGTATATTTATTTATTTGTTTGTTTGTTTGTATGTCATGCCAGGACGTATTCAACGATGACAACGTCGTCGTCGTTGCCGTCGCTTTAGTCGTTTGCTGTCAGAGCAGTTAACATAGTCCGTCTGTCGCTGCTGCTGCTGCTACTGCTGTTGTTGTTGTTGTCCGTTGTCAATAGCACAATTTACATATTTTCGTTTTTTTTTTTTTTATTTATTTATTTATTTTTTTGCTTATTGCATATTTTATTCATTACGTTCTTGCGTTTGAAAGCGAGAGGAAAGTGTCATAAGGCATTCATAAAAGCATTTCTTCTACATTGCCGCTGCCATCTTTTTTTATTTATTTTTTCCCCCATTTTTCTTCGTAAATTATTATAATTTTTTATTTATTTATTTTATTTTTTTTTTTTTTGTTCAAAGATGACAATGTTTTTTTTTTTCTTCTTAGTTTTTTTTTTTTAATTTCTACATTTGTGTTTTTTTTCAGTAGGCGTCGCGCCCCTCCAACTAAATCTGTGAGTGTCGCGTTTAATAGTTTGTCAAAATGGCGCTCAGTTTAATACGCAAATATTTTGCATATTAAATTAAAATATTTATTATTAACTGGATTTGTTATAGTTGCGTGTATGTGTATGAACCTTTTTTTTTTTTTATTTTTATATTTTTTCTTATCGACACTCAAGATGCATGTTCTGCTCAGAGAATTAATTATTCTTAAGCGTTAAAATGCTTAAAAAATTTATATTCACTGCCTTAAAAATTAAAGATACGCTACAAACAGTCCAAGAAGCCACATTTAATCCATAAAAATTCAAGTCTAAAATCAAAAAACTTTTAATTTATATTTGTAACAGACTGTCAAGTCTGTTTTTCATATTAAACAGAGTGTTCGAATGCCCCTCGGGAAGTTATTAATTTATTTTGACATTTCGACGTTAACGAGCTGAACTAGAGTGTCTTAGTTTTAAAAGATATATTATATAAATGTGATAGTCAGATACTCATAAAAACGACAAATATTTCATATTTTGTTATGAAATTTATTTAAGGCATCTTTCCAAAGAATATACAGCAAATTCGACGTTAAAAATTTCAAATAAAAAAAGAATATTTATTTAATTTTTATTTATGAAAGTCCTTAAATATTCTTCAAATATTTTGAAAAATAATTTATGAACATTTCCTGTACATAATATTCAAAATTTAAACTCTATGTTCCTCAAATGCAAATCAGCTATAACGTATTCCACTAGTTCGTACTCTTAAAAATACTACAAGTCCCCGAGGCCACTTTCCCCTTTTATGCTGCCATCTCCATTTAAATGTAATCATTAAAGGAAAACCTTAAATTTAACTTAATACAAACAAATACCCTGCAAGTTACACTGCACTCAATCTTTATGTACCATACCACACCTCATTGTAATGTATTTGTATACAAAAACCACCAAAAAAAGTGGGTTAAATCTGTGTGGGGACTATACCTAAAATTAGTTTTAGTCCTACCCATATTGATCTATTTTAATGGGACTATCATAGGTATCATTTATACTAAATTTAGACTTCATAGAATAAGAAACAATAACGTTTTTATGCAAAATGCCACAATTTTGGGATAGATTTGTAAGGGGGTGTACTCCATAATATGGAACTAGAGAAAACCCGTTTGTCTAAGTTTCAAATATGCTGGCTTATAGTCTCCGAGAAAAGTGTTTTCATACAGACAGACATAGCTAGCGCGACTTCCTTTTCAGCCTAGCCTTCTGACTGTTACAAATTTATTATACCCTTTTATACTTTGGGTACAGGGCATAAAAATTTGGTGTTTTTTTATGCTTTCCCTATTAAATATAATTTAAATATTTTTTTTTTTGTCTTTAAAAAAGTTACAGTTGCAAAAAATATCTTTAAAAGAAGAAGAAAAAAGTAAACAACACAAATCGACTACTGACTGAATTTCTTTTTCAAATAAAATTATAGAAAAATTCAATTTTCACAGAAGGCAGCATACATGCAGCGCACAGCTCTATTTGAGAGCTGCCATTGAAAAAAAAAAACAAATCAAATAAAATAATAAAAAAAAAAAAAATAGAAGAAATTTGTGCTGAATAAGTCTGTAAAAGAAAAAAAATCCTTATTGTTTTTATTATGCAGCCTTGCAGCCATAAGCAGCCAAGACTAATTGCTGAAATCCTTTTTGCTTAGCACAAACATTTCTGCTCAATTCAACAAATTCATTGAGCGCGTGGTGAATTTTTTATGAGTGAAAACTAAAAAAATTGAGTTAAATTTTATGTTTTGAGTGTTTGCAATTTAACTCAAATTTAATAAAAGCGACTGCGCTGCTGTGAGTGAATTTCTGACTGCGATGTTTATTAATGTTGACAGAGAGACAGAGCGAGAGAGAGAGAGCAATGAGAAACGCATACATACAGACATACATACGCATATGTATGTACATTTGTTGGTGTTGAAATTGTCGCCATTCTTTGTGTTGTTGTTGTTGTTGTTTTTGCTGCTTACATTTTTTTTGTTGTTGTTTGTTTTGTTGTTTTGAGTGCAACAGTTTTATTGGCGCTTATAAACATGAAAAACATCAGCCGCACTGCAGCACCGCACCATAGAACGACGCACAGCTTACGGCACAATCGAAGAAGATGCTTTGAGCGTTTACCGACGGACTAAGAAAACCAAAAAAAAAAAAAAAATTGAAAAGAAAAACACTTGCGCTTATACTACGTATGCATCTGTATCTGTTTTGTATCTGTGTGCTGTGCATATGTGTGTGTGTGAGTGTATCTTATAGATTGTTTGTTTTTTTTTTTTTTGTCTTTGACTTGCACTAACTTTAGCACCTTTGTTTATGTTTTGCTGCGGCTGCGGCAGCGCTTTTTAAAATCATTGGCGTTCTGCGCTGCGCTGCTCAGCTACATTTGGAAGAATAGTGTCAAAATGCTTGTCGTATTATAGTGAAAGGTGCATAAACCGTGGATTTTGAAAGTACAAAAAACAAAAAAAAATGGCTAAAAGCGCAGATTTTTATGTTGCTGTCTGGACAGACACACACACACACAAAGATACATATGCATGTGCAAAAGTAGTAGCTACTATTTTTTTTTCGTTTATCTTCTTCGGTTGACAAATATCTACCGCCCCAAATAAGGTGTCCTAACCGACGGCTTTACACACTATGCGGTATGGTATGCTATGCTATGCTCTCTCTTAGTCATTTTATGTTGTTGTTGTTGTTGCCAATTTTAACTATTGCTGCTCCACAAATGTAGTCACTCATTTACACTCACTTACTCACTCACTCATGTACTTTTTTTCTCTCTTCATCCCTTGCTCTCTGCTTCTTTTATCAGAAAACGCTCTTGTTTTTGCCATGCAATTTGTTTGTCGTCTGTCTAGCATTTAACCCTTTATTGCTGTTGGTTTTTTTTGAATTTTATAAATTAAACGTATACGTAATATTACAAAAGATTGCTGAAAATTGTTGTGAGAGCAAAATTGAGAATAGTCACCATGCTAAACAGTAAAAACAAAAGAGCCTTACATCACGTCTCTAGATTATCGCAGACTCTTCGAACACGTAAAAATTTTTTTAAACCATGTTTCTAATGCACGCAGTTTCAAGTCTATACTTTTATTCATTCCAAAGATATGAATTGTCTGGTTTCAAGGCCCCCATGAGGCTACGGCAAAAAAATTTCCAAATAACGTCCTAGATCCTTACCCGATATCCAAAAAAAAAAAAAAAAAAACATTAAAAAAAAAAAATTGATCAAAGAATCTGTTTTTGGTCCACCAATGGGCCCTAGGAACGAATTTCGAAAATTGCTTAAACACGCCAAAATATATTTTAACCATCTTTTAAATGTGCCCAGTTTCAAGTCTCTACATCTATTCATTTCAAAGATATGGCTTTTCCGGTTTCAAGACCCCCATTAGGTCCCTGGTTAAGAACTCCATGTGCTCACTTCCATGTGCTCACCTCAAATCTAAAACAAACAAAACAAAAAAAAAAATGGTCAAAAAATCTATTTTGGGTCCACTAATGGGTTTCAAGCCCAAATTTCGGAGATACCTTTTTCTAACCATCTTTCAAATGCGCCCAGTTTCAAGTTTCTACGTTCATTCATTCTAAAGATATGACTTTTCTGGTTTCAAGGCCCCCCATTAGGCACCGCCTTAGTACTCCAAGTGAGAAATATTTAAAGTAAAAATTTCAGCTTTGTATCTTTAGCCTCTTGGCAGATCAGCATTAAATCAGTCAGCTGAAAGATATTTGTTTATATGGATTTACAGACAGATGGATTAAGAAAAGCCTTTTGACTTAAGCGCCTATAAAACATGGAACATAAAAAAAGAGAACAAAGAAAGAACCCAAGAGCCATGACGCTTCTCTAACTCATTTCGGGCACTTACGCATGTATTTGCCAAGTTTTGGTATGGTTAGTTTTTGGTTTAGAAAAATTCTCTTTACCTTTTGTTTTTAACTCAATTTTTTTGTTATTGTCAAACCCTTCTTGGACGTTGTCATTTCATAGTATGGCCCATTGTATGAATATGAGCCGTATTCATTAACTTTAATCCATTTCTTTTATATTAATCCAATTTAAATCACCTTTCAAATTGTTTATTTGTCATAAATGTTCGCTCATATGTTTTACCCTGGCATCATGAATACACCCTCAACTATTAGTCTCTAGGTAATGTTCAAAATTTCGTAATATGTACGAAATCTATTTGTACAATGTACGAAATATTTCGTAGTTAATTCCTTTGAACGATTTGTGTTATATTATTATTTAAAAGTAATGTATTAAATAATGCACGCTGAAAGTTAATGGGTTAAATGAAAAAGTTAAATGTCAAAGTAAAACGAAATCGAAGCGAAGTGCTTCTACTTGTAATTTAGCTTCGTCACACACACACACACACACACACAGCACACATACAATCAAATCACTTCGTCCTGCTTTTCATTTATGCTACATATTTATACTAAACAGTATCGCTGTTATGCTTGTTGTTGTTGTTCGTTGGCGGCGGCGGCAGCAGCGGCATTGGCGACAGCATCGCTTTTGTTGTTGTTGTTGTTGCTTTTGACCCCACAACAAGCTTAGAGCTTACAACTTTAACTGAACTAAAACTCAACTCAGCTCAGCTAAAGAAATTGTTGCAGCTTTTTTTTTTTTTTTTTTGCTTTTGCGTTTTGACGTTAGCGTGCGCTGTGTAGCTGTGGCCCTGTGTGTGTGTATTTTGAGAATTAAATGCAACAACAACAACAACAAAAATCTCTCCAAAACGCGAGCATCGTGCGTGGCTCGCCATCGCTATTTTGAGACAACTTTAGTTTGGTTTAGAATTGTTGTTGTTGTTGTTGTTATTTGTCCAACAGACAAGCGCAAGCAGGCAGGCAAACGGGCAGGCAGGCACGCAGCGACAGCAGAAAATTCTTTAACGTTTGTTGTTGTTGTTTTTGTTTTTGGCTAGCCTACATTTTTGCATTCAAAGTTTTGCAGCTTATTTCTGCTGCTTCTTCTTCTTCATTATTATCGTCTTATTTAACTGCAGTCAATGTTGTTGTACTTGTTTTTGTTGTTGTTGTTGTTGTTGTTGTAGTCATCGTCGTCGTCTGCGTCGTTATATCGCTTGCTGCACGAGTCACTTTATTTTTGATTTTGTTTTTGTTGTTTTTTTTTCCACTACTACTACTTCTTCTTCTTCTTTTTTGTTGTTGTTGTTGTTGTTTTTCTTTTCTTTCTGTTTTTGTCGCACGTTTTTTCACTCGCTTTCAGTCGATTCATCTTCGTTCGTCATCGAAGATCTTTGCCGTCGCATCTGCAAATAATTTTTGCGTGAACTGTTTCAATTTGCGCGCGGCAAAAATCGCATGCGATAAAAACGCGTTCTCAATTTCAATGCGCTTTTTTTGCGTTTCAAATCAAATAAATTCGAATATTTTTTTTTCTTTTTACGCGTTTGTGTAAAAAATATTTTTTTTTGTTTTTTTTTTTTCGTTGTTGTTTTAATACAAAAATACAATTTTATGAATTTAATGTGTTAAAAATTGCAAAGATTAAAAATTAAGATACAAATACAAAAATTTTGCTTAATACATTTATAAAAAAAAATAAATAAATAAATAGTTTTAAATTAAAAAATTTGTTTAACAAAAAGAGCATTAAAAATATTTACAAAAATAATTTTAAAAAATAAAAAAAATTGCAATAATTAAAATAAAGTTGTTGTTTTTTTTTTTTTAAAGTGTGTACTTCATTTTATAAATATTGTTGTTGTGTTTAAAATTAACCAGTGGCATTACAAAAAAATAAAAAAGAGAGAAATCAATTGGAATACAATATCAAATATCACATGGATATATAAAATAAATCGCATTGAGTAAGCGACAAAAAAAGTAAAAAAAAAAATTAAAAAATAACAATTATTGGTTTAAAAAATAAAATTTATTAATATTAAAATAAATGGAAATGAAATAAAATTTCTTTGCTTTTTTTTTTTTAAATAATTTATTTTATTAAATTTTATTATTAAAAATTCTATTGGCAGCATTTTTATAAAAAAAAGAAGGGTAATACGATTTATTGCGCTTGGTTTTGTCATCAAAAGTTTACGCCTGTAAATAATTTTTTTGGGTTTTTAAAGGTTTTTAAATTTATGCAAATTAATGCAACAGGTTGGAAAAAACTTAAATGTAGTTAAAACTTAGACTTTTCCGAGCAGTCAAGTATTCACTTACAGACACGTTTCTCTCTTGTTCAACCAACAAATCTACTTCACACTTTTTAATTTTTTAGAGTATTGCATGAAAACTTCTTTGGTTTTTAATCTAAAAACGCTACATTTTGTGCAAATTGCCAGATGCCTTTGCAATTATACAAGGTGATGCTAAGCGCTTCTTCTCTCTCAATATATTTCGTACCAACGTCATATTTAAAGACAAAAAAAAAAAAAAAGGAAAGCAAACCGAAGTAATTAAATTAAATATATGTACATATCTAGCTCCTTTGCACTTGCAACATAAATAAATAAAACTTTGAGAGTTCATCTAGAAACTCATACACTCTTATATGCTTGCATTGCAAGGTACCAATGTTTGCGCTTTGGCATCACCTTGTATAAAAATATGTATTCATGTGTATAACAAACAATTTATAGCTTTACCCACATATGTATGTATAACATCTGGGTTAAAACCCTTCGTGATGCCCAGGCTGACCATTTTTAATTTGTGCGTTTACAGCTATTTTCATTGCCGTTTTTTTTACTATTTTGATTTGAGTATTAAAATATACAAAAGCACTAAAAATAATTCATTTGTTGCTGCCAGCAGGATGAGTCCTCTTTTGGGACTCATCCGTTGAATGGTTTCAAAGTTCATAGTGGACATAGAAACATATTTGCCCGAAGCCTACAAATCTGCAATTGCAATCTAGAAATTAGATAGAATTTGTTATTTGAATAATTTAAAAAAAAAAAGCTTAAAACTTAAATTCAAAATTGAAGCAACTCATTAAAAGTAATTCAAAACGGCGGCACTAGTAGCAAATCGCTGACATTTAGTCACACAGTCAATCAGTCAGTCAGTCAGTTTTTCAGTAAGTCAATTGGCAAATCACCGCTGTGTGTGTTGCTTTGTTGGTTTCTAGTCGTAGTCGTCGTCATCATCATCATCATCGTCAATGGCGGCATGGCGTTGCCGTTTTCGTCACCGCCATTCACCTGTCAGAATGACTTTGATATTCTATAATAAACTTACAAAGTGGTTAGGCATCAACAACTAAAACAACAACAACAACAACGACAAGATAAAATGCTTCATGAAAAAAGAGGGGCAAGGTAATACAAAACAACAATAAGAATGCGAGATGGACGGACGGACGGACGGTTGAATGAATGAACGTACAGATAAAAATGAATGATTGAATGTTTGTTGACATAATGAATTCATGAACAATGAACAAATGATATTTACACCTAATGTGGACAAACACACACACATACACACATAAATACACATGTATGCCACAAAACTAGTTGTATAGGGGAAAAATTATGTAAGTAAAGAAATGATTTTTCAACTGTAATAAGAATTAACGTTAATATAAAAACCAATTTATACATTGTATAAGCTTTGACAGTTAAGCATTTAATTAAGAAAAAAAAAAAGAAAATCAATTAGAAAAAAATATAGAGCAAAAAAAAAAAAACAAATGCTTTTAATTTAATCGAAACATGGCGTAGTGTAATTAATACATACATTCCGCCATGTTCCCGTAATCGCAGAAATTTTACGTTTTACGATTTGAGTAAATTCGTACGATTTTAAATTCGTTCGTGCTTCGGCAAAAGCAAAACTGTTATCGGTTACAAATAATAAGGTTATCGATCTAATTACATCTCAAATTGTTGTTATTGATTTCGACAATTTTTTCTGCACTTTAAATTAGGACACGAATTCAAAATATCGATTTAAAATTTTAATTCAGAATCAATGTTCTTAAAAGTACAAAGATAAACTCTCAAAATAGCACAGCATAAAATAAAAATACTTTTTAAAGTCGTCAATAACCTTTTTTTTTTTAATATAAGCGACCAAAATTGCAGTGAGACCAAAATATGTTGGGGCTTGTATAAAAACATACAAAAAAAAAACACTAAAAATAACCATGCCCTTGTCACTTTAATGGGAAAGTCGAAAATCAACTTAATGAATGGTTCAAATGTGCCTAATGCATTATTTTAGTGGTCTTTTATCATTATTGCCTTTAAATGAAACCGGTTCGGTGCAGATCAGTTAAATGGTTTCAAAGTCCATAGCGGACATAGAAACGTATTTGCTATATTTTATATAAAAATATCAAAGTTTTTCTCTTCTAACGGAATGAAATGGCAAAAAAAGCATGGAATTCCTTAACTTTGACTCAGATCAGATTAATCTGGCTAAAAGGGATTAAAATTCGACATTTGATCCTGGCACTTCAAGGTACAACAAAATTTAAACAATTCCTTTTGTTTTTTTATTTTTCTTAGCTCTCAAGAAAAAACCGGTGGCATCATTACAAAAATGTGTAAAAGCCAAACACACATTTCTAAAAAGATCCACAATTCCCGGCAACTCAAAACTTTTTCCCGCTGATAGCCTTAAAAAAAAAGCCAAAGACGGGGAAAAAAAAGCAACGAATTTAATAGAATTCTGAGAAATCTAGCGTTAGCGTTAATTCAACTTTCTAATCCGGAATTTTTATAATCATAATTAAATATTTTTATCATAAAAGAGAATGTATAAAAAAAATATAAAATAAAATAAAACAAGGTTTTTGAAAGTTTGAAAATAAATTCTAAACCTCAAATTCGAATTCACCATATTCGTATTCGCAAATTTCAAATTCACAATTTTTTTTTTTTTTTTTTAAATGAAACCCATTTTTTTTTTTTTATTGACAAAACGGAAATAGAACAATTTAGAGGAAAAAAAATGAAAGCATTTTTTCTCATGTATGTTTTTTTTTTTTTCGAATGAAAAGTGCGTTGCGTTTATCACATTATTAATTTTGATTATAGTCAACAGCTAAATTATTGCTATTGTTGTTGATTTTCTAAGCTACAAAAAAAATTGCATTACAATAATTCATAAAAGTAAGAGAAATTTAAAAACAGACAAACGAACGAACGAACGGACGGACATAACTATTTATTCAAGCAACATTGCAGTGATTCTTTCAATCATTCATTTAGTAAGTCAATCATTCAATTAACAAAAATGTTATTTAAAAGTTTAGTTTAATAGTTTAGACAAAGTTAGTCTAACTAAAATGCATAACTGATTGTCTGTCCGTCTGTCTGCCTATCAAAGTAAGCAAAATGCCATTTCGTGTACTTTTTTGTACTTTTACTGTCAATCATTTTCATGTTGCTTATTTTAATATGAACAAAATATAATCACTAAGAAATAAAATTACCTATAGATAAGTTTATTAACATTCGAAAGACAAGCACAAACATTGCCTAAAAGTAGTGGTAAGCGTTTTAAGTAGGTACATATTTAAAAATTTTATGGAACACATAGATTTTTATAACAAAACCAGGAATGTGTTTATTTCTAATTTAGAAAGCCGTTTAAATCAAAATTCTAACCATTTCTTTTCTCAAGATATCATATCATATTATTTTTAATTTAGTTTTTCATGACAATATCAGGCATATTCTAGAAAACGATAACAATCCGAAAACGTCTAGTTTGCTAAAATATGCTCATATTACATGTATACCATTGTCAAATTTCGTTAAGTTTGTAAACGTTTGAGTATATTTTTAATGCAATATGAGCAAATTTAAGCAAACTAGACGTTTTCAAATCGTTATTGTTTTCTAGAACATATCTGATAATGTCTAAAGTGGGCGAGAAAGAATTGTATTTAAAACAATTAACTTAATTAACTAGAAAAATTCGAAAATTAAGGTCTTCGAGAAGTTTAGTTAGTGACTTTTAAAAGACTTGTGCAGTCATGCTCCTTTAATAGCAAAAATTTTGCGATTTACGATTTGAGTAAATTCGTACGATTTCTAGTTTTTCGCAAAAATGTAAAATTTTTAATTGTTTTTTTTTTTCAAATGTACAACAAAAACTGCTATCGGTTACAAATTAAAAGGTTATCGGTCTAACCAAAGCGCTAATTCTTGTTTATGCTTTGACTTAATTTTCTGCTCTTCAAATTTAGGCATGAGTAAAAAATATTTATTAAAAAAATGGAATTCAGAATCAATGATATAAATAAATACAAAGATAAACTCTTTAAAAATCACAAAATAAAATAAAAATATTTTAAAAATATCGATAGTGCCCGTTTCATGGTTCATGTTACTCTGTTGTTCTGTTGTTTGTACTCAGCACTTTTCCATTCGGTGGCATTTTTTGTACTTTTTGTTTTCTTTGATTTGCAACGAGAACAAAGTATATTGAGGCTTCTATACAAAAACATACAAAAACGCACTAAAAATTACCGGTGCCCTTGTCACCCCAATGTATGTAAGGCAAAACAAATATGTATGGGAAATGTCGTAAATCGACTTTATATATGATCCAAATGTACCTAAAGCATTATTTTTGTAGTCTTGAATCATTCTTGCATTATTGCCTTTAAATGAAACCGGTTTTGGCACACATCAGTTGGGTGGTTTCAAAGTTCATAGCGGACATAGACAGATTTTTTGTTATTTTTCGATTTGAAATCGGAAATATTTTAGCAAAATTTGCGATTTAAAAAGTAAAACGCAAAATTTTTACGATTACGGGAGCGTCGCTGATAAAACTTCGAGTCTCTTTAGATTTGAACTAAAATTTCGCTACTCGCATATTTCAAATAGATATGTCAACTTTCAATACAATTCAGACGAAGACTTACGGCGTTGGTAGATTTTCATATTAGAACCACGATCATCAAATGATCTGTTTGGCTGCAAATGTCTGGGATACCAGGCATGGGACTGACGAGCTTTTGCTGTCATCAAGATTAAATTTTTGGATGATTGAACGAAAGATAAATCTCTCGTTTATCTTGTTAAAGTGAAAAAAGCTTTATAGCTCGAATCGATTATTCCAGTTTTATTCCATTCTGAGCATGAGACACGATCTCAAATGATATTTTAAATATCTTTAAAAAAAAAAAAAAGTTAAACAATTTAAAGACTTTTCTTAGGAACTTTTCTATTAAAAAAATTAAAGGTACAAAACGAAATTCCTTTAAAAGTGAAGCAGTTGAAAATCAATTCAATTGAGTGATTTCGAATTACTAAACAGTCTTAAAGTACACAGCGAGTACAATACACGACAAGCAGCACAAGTAAAATATTGCTAAATTGAAACTAAAAAAAAAAAAAATAAATAAAATAAAATAAAATTGAAACTAGAAACGCGTAAACGCAATGCGCCACAGAGACGGGCGGGCGTATAAAGATATCGAATAAAGTCTACAAAAGGTTAAATATGAGGGCTGTATGTGTAGCTATGGCGGTTCTTAAAAAAACAACAAAAAAAAAAGAAATATTATAAATAAAAAGCAAAGTACTTATTCTTATTATTGGTGGCATTGAAATTGATATCGAGAAAAGCAGCAGTCCCCCAAAAAAAAAAAAAAAAAAACGAAGGAAGAAACGCCAAAGAATTGCGCACATTATTGAGTTTTGTGTATGTGTGTGTGTGTTTGTGTTTTACTATTTTTATTATTACTGCTGACGAAGGCGCAACGCACTTTTAAGGGTGAAACGGAAAGAAGAAAAAAAAAAATAACGCGTATTTCTATTGTGTACCATAATAAGTCGAAAGTATCTATCAGATACATTTACAGTCTAAATGCTTAGACATTGCGATTCACTCTTCCATCCATTCATCGTCCGTATGTCTGTCTGTCTGGCTGGTTGGCTGTCAGTTTCACGTATACAGCTTATACCAAGTTCTATCTTCGTCCTTGTTGCCTGTATCGCTTCAGATTTTTATTATTGTTGTTGTTTCTGTTGTTATTGAGTAATGCTCGCGCGATTGCACACACACACACAAACACACGCTCAAGTGAGTTGGTGTGAGAGGTTCTTTTTTTTTTTTCGTATTGCACTTGAGAGGTATTTTTTTTTTTTAATTTTTGGGGTGGTATAATACTTTGGGATTTGGTTTTCACTTTTCATTGGGTTCGGTTCGGTAGATTTTGATTTAATTTAGACCTGACTAACAGACTGAACTGACTGACTGACTGCTTTATTTTTCGCCACCACTGACTGTGTTGTTGACGACGACGACGTGTTGTAATCCCATTTATAAGATTGCGGACTAAGGAATCAATTACGAATTTAATTTATAATGTAAAATAGGAAAAAAAAATTAAGAAGTAAAAAAAAGGAAATACAAATTGTTGCATACGTAAACAGTTTTTATATATTGCAGTAAAAAAAAAATATTTTTAATTTTTTTAAATCAAGGTTTTTTTTTTCCCAAAAAAAAAAAAAAAAAACAAATAATATGTATGGTATATTTCTTCAATTACTATTCATCTCTTATCTTATCAGACTAACCACAAAAAAAAAATAAAATAAATAGAAAGAAATTAAATATTTATAAAACAAATCTTTCCTTGGAATTTCCATGGAACTTCCAAATTACTCCCAAAACGTTTCATAAAAATTTATTAAATAAAAATTTATTAAATAAAAATTATTAAATAAAATTCATAATAAAATTAAAACAAAGAAAATAATGCCATGCTTCTGTTATCAAAATCGCATAACTTTTGCGATTTACTTTTCAAATTGCAAATTTTGGTATTCCGGCAATGGAAATTGTCGCAAAATATTTCCGATTTCAAGCCAGCGACAGTATTTATGTAAGTGAAATGAAAAATAAATGCATAACAAAAATATTCTGTTGCTTATTTAAAAAAATATTTGTATTTTATGTTTTTAGTACTTTTAAATATCATTGATTCTGAATACAATTTTTTTCTTATGCCTTAATTTAAAGAGCAAAAAAATTTACTCAAAACAACAATAATTTGCGATGTAATTAGATCGATAACCATATTATTTGTAACCGATAACAGATTTTTGTCATATACAACGCAAAGAAACATTTTGAAAATGAAACATAACTTTTGCGTTTGTCGGAACACGAATAATTTCAAATCGTACGAATTTACTTAAATCGTAAATCGCAAAATTTTTACGATTACGGGAACATGGCTATAAAAACTTGATTTTGTATTAAAAAAAACTGGCTTAATCTGCTAAATTGAATGCTTAACAAAGCTGTTTGTATTTTATTAACTTTGATTTTTGCTATCACAATTGGCGTTGTTTAAATTGTGTCACTGTCTTTCAGAAAGTAGCCAAAACTGCACCAAACATTCGATTAAAGCATTCATTCTGTATCTGTGTGTGTAATTGCAATAGCAATACACCTTTTAAATGTGGACACTTAGACTCAGGAAAGACTGTGGAAGACTAAATAATTGCCAACCATGAATCTTTAAAGCTTTCACTAGGAACAATGATTTCACGGTTCCATAAAGTGCAACAGAAACAGTAACTCTAGAATTTCCTCATACCAAAACGCTGCACGCTCAAGTATAAATTGTTTGCGACTTTTAAAATTTCAACAATAATTTTATAGTAACGAGTTTATCATTCAAATTTTATAATTCGCAAACAGTTTATACTTAACCTTTATATACAATATACAATTTCTTCTTTTTTTTAAATAATTTTAATTTAATTTTTGTTTTCTTTTTGTTGTTAATATAATTTTTTCTTTATCAAATGCTCTTATCTTTTAAGTTTGCATCAAGTGTATTTTTTTGCTTTACGTTCGATTTTTTCATAGAGCTTGACAATAAAAGAAAGTAAAAGAAAATTTATTGTACAAATGATTTTGTACTATTTACGAAATATTTTTTCGTAAAATTTGTAATTAAATTTTGGCAAAAATTGTTCGTTTATTAAACCATTCTAAGTAGTCTTAGCATACAAAACTTAAAATCAAGAATATCCATTAGAATAACAAATATATTTGTAGGACAATTTTTATAATAAAAAACAAGAAAAAAAAAAAAAGCTATAAAATAATGAAATATAAAAAATGAAGAAGAAGAGCAACAAAAGCTATATTCAAAAGAATTAAAAACACTCAGCGATATTATGTATTATGGAAGAACTTACTTATAAATAAAACATTCATTAACGTAAAAGTCTTTAGCTTTAGTAGACAACGCCATCGAATAATACAACACAACACAACACAACAACACTGTCAAGCGCAATTCAAAAATGTGAATTGAAAGGACAATAACAAGGACATCACGAAAGTGTACGACAGGACGACGGGACGACGAGACAAACTGATGTGGCGTTCGTTGTGAAGTTGAATCTCATTACTTTGCATTGTATCAAGTCAAATGCGTACAATGAGAGGTCCTTTTAAAGGCGTCTGACTGGTCGCACTCGTAATTCTTTTCGTTTTTCTCGCTTTTTGATTATACCCATACATACTATATACCATCTATTATAATTTCGATTTCTTTTCTTTTTTTTTTTTCTGCTCCTTTTTCTCTGTCTGTCTGTCCGTCTGTCTTTCAATTGCTTTTTCTTTTTCTATTCATTGTGGAAGATATTTTTCGCAATTGTATTAAAAGTGCCAAGTGACATAAAAGTCATGAGAAACTTGGATCGGTGGGTGGTATGGTGGATGCAAAGGAAGATATTAAAAAAAATGAGTAGAATGAGAAATCACAAAACGCATGAGTCACAAACGTGTATATTCAGAATTCTTTTTATTTTATTTTATTTATTTTTTTTTTTTTGCTTTTGGAATTTCACAAAAAATTTCTTCACTAAACATCTTCGAAACAAAAAAAAAAATCGTCGGCAGGACTTGACATTGACGCAATTTTCGTTCAAAGAGTAAAGAAATGTAGAAATTAAAGCAAAAGAAAATAAAAATTTGAAGGCAATAAGAAAAGCAAAAGAAGAAACAGCAAAAGTGAAGGGAAATAAGACGAACGAAAGAAAGAAAAATGAAAAACCTTTTATTCACAGTCACCGACAAACAATTTCTTCTTCAATGCAAAGAAATTTGTGCGCAGGATATAAAAAAAAAAAAAAAAAAAAAAAAAAAAAAAAATGAATTGGAACAACGGCACAGAATGGAATATGTAAGGACTCAACTCAACTCAAACAAAGTTTAAGCGTCGTTAACAGACGCGTAAAAAGTATGAAAAACTTTGGCTGTCTGCCATTCATTTAGTCAGTCAGTTTTCAATAAATAAAAAAAAAAAAATATAAAAAAAAAAAAAAAAAAAAAAAAAAACTCAGTCATTCAGTCAGTCAATTTCAACTCAATTTAGCATTCAACGATTTTCATTTAAAATAGCACAGGATACAGCATAGAGCGATGAAAATTGGCAGTTAGATAACGCGATAAAGATTACAAAATTGATAAAGAACTGAAAAAATTTTTTTTTTGCACCAACGTTACAAAAACTATGCGTTTCTCATAATTTCGTACTATTTACAAAACTTATTTGTACAATGTACAAAATATATATTTTTTTTTTTTTTTTTATTTAAAAAAAAACTTGACAAATTTATTAAAAAATTTCGGTCCAAAATCTTTAAAAAAATTTTATTAAGATTTGTATTGGAATACTTTTAAAAAAAAAGCGTATGACAACAGATTTTTGTTTTTACTTACTTCTGAAATGCTCCACAGGATCTAAGTTTTAAAGTATGCTGCACATACTTCAACCCCTTTACATTATGTAAACAGAATGTAATAAAATTTCATGGCATATCGTATAAATCTGTATTTTATATAAAATAGTAAAAATATTGCTATTTTTAAAATTTTTTTTTAAAAATCGCGTGTCCGCACATCCTTGAGTTCCAAAACCGAAGTCATATGAAAGGCAGCAATGCAAGTATTATTATAGACCTAATCTAAGAAATTATCATGTTGATCATAAAAATCGGTTAATGCATGAAGTCGATATTCAACGTTTCAAACAAAGAATTTTCCAAAATTTCGGTTTTTTTAAGTATGATTTTAAAATAGACCAAACAAATTGTGATCACGCTTCAATAAAACTTTTAAAAAAGGGAAAAAAATTTTTAGAGCTTTATTTGGTATGTAATTTTATACTAGACCTTAGCATGTTTGGATGACGGCTGCAACTTTTTTTCAAGAAAAAAAAAAAAATTGAACGCTAAAGTCGTATGCTCGACTTAAAGAACAAGTATCAACTTTTCAAAACACATTGGTTCTATTTAACTTGCCAGTAGACCCAATATTGAATTGTGATCACGCTGCAACTCAAATAAAAAAATTTTTAGAGCTTTGTTTGTATGTCTTTATACTAGCCTTAGCATGTTTGGTGGACGCTGCAATTCAAAAAAAAACAAGAATAAACGCTAAAGTCGGAGTATGCTCGACTGCAAGATACCATGTACCCAATCTTTATGAACCTTAAGATCGGTTCTATTTAACTGCCATACCATATTGAATTGAATTTTCACACAAAAACTTTAAAAAATCGGGTATATCGTTGTATGAGGGCTATACCTAGAATTTTGTTGGACCTACCCATATTGGTCTTTTTCATTGGGACTATCCTAGGCATAATTTATACTAAATTTAGACTTCCTAGAATAAGAAACAATGTCGTTTTTGTGCAAAAACACAAAATTTTGAGGTAAATTTTTATGGGGGCTATACCTAAAATTTTGTTGGTCCCACCCATATTGGGATATTTTACTAGGACTATCATAGACATAATTTATACTTAATTTGAACTTCCTAGAATAAAAAACAATGTCGTTTTTGTGCAAAAACACAAAATTTTGAGGTACATTTGTATGGGGGATACCTCTTAAAATGGGTCTAGAGAAACCGTTTACAAGTGAACACTTGACGGCTCAGGAGAGTCTAAGTTTTAAATATGGTGGCCCTATCTCTTATAGTCTCCGAGATAATCTCTCTCATACGGCAGACAGCAGGACGGACGGGCAGACAAACGGACAGACAGACATAGCTAGTTCAACTCTCCTTCCAATGCTGATCAAGAATATATATACTTTATAGGGTCTATCTTGCCTCCTTCTGTCTGTTACATACATTCGCACAAACTTAATATACCCTTTTACCCTTTGGGTACAGGGTGTAACAAGTACAAAAATGACCCAAAAAAGTACCGAAAGGGCAGCTGAAACGCCTTTGCTATGCCTAAAAAATGGGACAGACGGACAGCTCGTCTCGTCAAGCTGATACACTATGGGGTCCAGGGTATCTCCTTTCATGCGTTACAAACTTTTTGACAAAATGTATAAACCATTTCACACTATGTGTGACGAGTATACAAAAAAAAAAAAAAAAAGTGTCATAAAATTAAACAAATGGCTTAAAAAATTCAACTTAATTGAGCGCTTCTGATTTATTTCGTAAAATTTTTTTTTTTACAAATTGTTGCCACAATGAAGTTTTTTTATTTTATTTATTTATTTTGTATATAAAACTGCTTTACATACAAAAAATATTTCAAACTTTTGTGTGTGTGTTTACAGTGGCGGTACCATGATAAAATTGTTGTAAAGGGGGTGGGCCCAAATTTTTTGTACTTTTATTTTTTTTTCATATCTTTTAAAAAAAAATCAATATTTTCGTAACTGTTCTACGTTTCTTCTAAACTTTTTCTCCAATTTTTCTTTTACATAAACATAAAATTTATATATCTTATATATCCTCGGGAGTATGCTCCCCTTTAGATAAGCTACTGTACCTATATTTACTATATTATATGTATATGTATGAATTTAATAAAAATAATTGGCATACATTTGATACATATTCACGTTCACACTTTTATATATTTTTTGTTAAATGTTAATAAATATATTTATTAATTAAGTGTATTGAATTTTAAATCGTATATAAAAATTTAAGATAGTTTATATAATAAAAAAAAAAAAATAATATTTATTCTTAAAAAAAAAAAATAGATGCATTCGAAATATAAATTTCAAATCAAAACTTTTGTAAATAAATACGCCATAACATATTTTCGAAGAAAAAAAACAAGAAAATATTGTTGCCACTAAACTTTTGGCAGATAAAGTTTTCATGCAGCTTATTTAAGTGTGTATGTGTGTGTGTTTGTGTGTATGCGTATGTTGCTGACACGGCAAACGCGTTGGCCATTTATCAAGCTCATCAACAGCAGCCGAAAGTCCAAACAACAACAACAACAACAAACATCAAACGCTATAAACAAAGCAGGCACCTACTTCACTCCCTTAAAATGTACAAAAAAAAAAAAAATAAAATAAAAAAAAAAAACAGAACCCTTTCTACTTTTCCAAAGTCTAGCAAAGTGAGAGTGATGCAATAGTGTATGTGTGTGTGTGTGTATGTACAAGTGAGCCAGTATAAAAATATATATATAAGCGAGTAAGCGGAAAACAGTGTAAACCAAAAAAAAAAAAAAAAAAAACAAAAAAAAAATCGCACGTCCGACAATTTTTCCTCGATTCCATTGAAAAGAACTTCACAAGCAATTAAACACACAAAAGCGTAACAGCAACAAAAACAAAAACAACAACGATGATGCCGAAAGCATCATCAAAAACAATAACAACAATATGGAAAGTCATATAGCATAACAAAAAAAAAAAAAAAAAATAATAATAATAATAATGGGTGTCCTAAGTTGAATTGCCTTTTTTTTTACTAATAAGAATTTAAATAATGCATTTAGATCTCAAGAACTATAATATATACGATCAGAAACACAAGCTTAAATTATATTTTAAGTGTAGAGATTTCGATCAGGAACCCATAGGTCAGAACAGAGAAGCGAAGTTCCATATTTTCTTTACGTACTTCTGCCGAATAATAAAGATTATCTCGAAGACAAAAAATTCGTTGCTATAAAATAACTCTTAAATTTTTTTTTCCAAACCTATTTAAAGTTGTTAGGCCCCATACAAGTCTATTTAAACAAGAATTTAAACAAGAAATACCAAATTCGGTATGCATATCATCTCAGATAAACTGACTCAAATTAGATCACTTTTTTATGGCTTCCATACAGTCTTTTACTCCAAGTTTTAAATTTTTCATTTGAATACATATCTTAGAAACTTCAATCTGAAATTTATATAGTTTTTTTTCCTCAGGAATTAGGTTAATATGCTGCCCCAGCAATTTGAAAATACTTTCCCGGTCCCTTCCAATATTGCATTTCTTACAATTGTCTTCGTGGTTTTCATTATTCCGCGTCCAGTCAACTATCTCAAATGACCTGGGGAACAATATTTCTCCTAGAACAATATTTCTCAAGTTCTTTGGCATCATCAATTTTCTTCAGTCAAACGTTATTCGAAATTAAATAACGTAATTCTGTTCCGAAAAATAAATATAAAATATAAAAACAATATTTGAACAAACTTCAAATAAAAACTTGATTGTTGAACTAAAGATCTGAATTTGCTATTGAAAAAAATTATTTGCAAGTGGGACTACGATTTTTTTTTAACTTTGGAAAATAATAGATCCAAGCGTAAAAGGATTTTAAAGCGAAAGGATTTTGAAAATTACATCAGCTACGCTATTTCGAAAATTAGTAGGAGCGTCTTTTAAAAAATGAATATTTTCGAAACTGTTCGATGGATTTAAATAAAAATTATAGCCAATATGGTAAATTTAATACAGTTTCATTTAATATTAGAATGAAAAAAATAACTCAAAATTTTGACCAAAAAAAACTCAAAAATATTTTTGAAATGATTTATTGGAGAACTTAAACACTTTTTAAGTTTTCTAGCATACATAGAACGATTCCTAATGGTGACTTTGATAGTTCTCGAGTTACTGCGTCTTAAGAAGCGTGGATCGGAATGCTTGAGGGGCTAACTCTTAAGACGGAGACTAGAGATAAAGCTGTTTGTAAGGGACCACTTATTTTAAGTTTCGAATATGCTGGCTATACAACTTATAAACTCCGGGTCGGACAGACAGACGGACAGAAAGACATAGTTAGAACGACTCTCCCCATCAATGCTTATCAAGAATATGTTTATATACTTTATAGGCTCTATCATATCTCCTTTTGCCTCTTACATACATTTCAAACACCCTGTATTTTTTAGTAGTTAAAACTTAAACACAATTTCTGGCGTTGGGGCAGCACAAGAAGCAGCGGCGGTAATATGAATAATGGTCAGCTGTTACAATATATAAAATTGCAATAAGAACAACAAAAGCAAAAAAATTATTTAGCACGCAAAACGTATTAAAAAAAAAAAAAAAAAAACTGTACAAAAAACAATAGAATCCTAAAGAAAAGTAAATACAAAAACAAAACAAAAATAAAAGGTAAAAAATAAAATTAACAAACAGTAAAGCTTTTACAGATAGCGTCAAGCGACAGCTTAAATCTTATTAGAAACAAGGATAAGCGCAGATAAGTACAAGCGGCGCCAATTTTTAACGTAGTACGTAAAAGACATAATAACAATACTAAGTATGAGAGAGAGGGTGGAGAGGTGCAAGTTAGTTAGGGTAATAGATACATACAAAAAAAAAAAAAATAAAAAAAAAAATAAAAAAAATAAAAGCGTATTTTCTGCAAAGGAATTCAAAGAACAGATTTCAATTCCAGTTACACAAGTTCAATTTTTCAACTTCAACAAAAAAAAACAACAACAGAGACGGAGACGACGACGACGAGACGAAAATTCCAAAGTTACGAAAAGGAGTGGCCTAAGTACACAAAATTCACACCAAACAGACACACGACACATACGAGTATGTATGTATGAAACAAAGAGAGCTCATTTCTGTTGTATAAGTGTGTGTGTGTGTGTGTGTGTAGGTAGGTGCCTTGAGACCAATTCGAAATGACTCAATTTTGCACAGTTGGAATTGGCGTTGGCGACATTTTTATTATGTCGCCTTATAGCAACCGCATTAAAAAACAACAACAACAACAACAAAAATAATGTAAGAAATTTTCTTTTATTTAACTCGAACACTCACACCTACAATCATAAACCAGAGAGAGAGAAAGAGAGAGAGAGAGAGAGTTTAATAAAGAACAACTATTTATTAAGACATATGTAATACTTTCGAATGCTGTAGGCGTTAATTACAACACCATTGAGGGCAACATAACAAACGAACGTAAACGTAAACGTTAACGTAACAAAGTCGCCAGTCTAGTTTTTTTTTTTTTTACTGATTTATTTTATTTATCTATACAAGTCACGCATATATTGCGAAATGTTTGTATTAGCAATTTCTTCTTATAAAGTGTCTAGATTCTCAGATCAGATCAGCTCAACGAATCGTATCGTTTCAACTAAAATGTTCGAATATCTGACTGCGTTATTCATTTGCTTTATTTTGAAGATCTTGAGCTGAACTTTTTGACTCTGACTATAGAAATCAAGGTTCCACGTTTATTTTTAGGCATAGGCATCTCAACAAACCAATTCCATTGATTTCGAATGTTTCCATTTGCTTGAAAATCTTGGAAAAGTAGAAAAGAAATCGGACAACAAAAATTCGACAACGATATAAAATATATCATTTCGAGTCCAAAAAAAAAAAATTGAATCAAATTCGAAATGTATAACATGCTTTATATTTATGGTTTCTATTGAGATCAAAAATGTTCGGTGGTTCGATTTTGAACGGGTTTGTTTTTATGCGTTTCGATGTTTGCCTTGTTTTTTTTATTATATTTTTTTTTTTAAGTAAAAGATTTAAATATGCTCCGACTATGCTTCCTACAAAAGCTATCCCTATCAATAATTTAGAACTAATAATTCCTAGAATAAGTAGCAATGACGTTTTAATGCAAAAACCCAAAATTTTGGGGCCGCTAGAGAAAAAACCGCTTGCAAGTGAACATTTGACGTCTTAGGAGAGTCTAAATTTCAAATATGGAAGCTCTATCTTTTATAGTCTTCGAGATACACGTTTTCGTACGGCAGACAGCATGACAGGCGAACAAACGGACAGACGGACAGAGCTAGTTCGACTCTACTTCCAATGCAGATCAAAACTATTTATATTTACTTTGTAGGCTCTATCTAGCCTCCTTCTGTCTGGTACATACATTTGCACAAAGTAAAACCCTTGGGGCTATACCAAAAATTTGTTTTGGGTTTTTTTTTTACATATAATGGAAAATTTTATTGGGACTATCAGAGACACAATTTATACAAAATTTAGAGTTCCTAGAATAAGAAAAAAAAAGTTTTGTACTACAACGCAACATTTTTGTATAGTTTTGTATGGGGGCTACCACTTAAAATGGGGCTAGAGAAAAACCGTTTGAAAGTGAACAATTGACAGCTTAGGGGGTGTCTAAGTTTCAAATATAAATAGTAGCATTTATCTCTTGTAATCTGCAAGATAGTCACTCTCATACGGCAGACAGCAAGACAGACAGACGTACGGAAAGACATAGCTATACACCCTTTAGTTATACAGGGTTTCCAAAAAAAAAAAAAACTCTGCTTGTTTGCTTGCATTGTGGCATATTATTTTAATTTTAGTGCATTTATCATGGATGTCACATAAAATCTTTTTTGATTCTTTTCAAATCTCTTTTTTAAAATTCAATAAAATAGTGCATATAATTCACAATAAGTTTAAACTATGTTTTATATTTTATTTATTTTTTCAAACGTAATGTTTAAACTAATTGTGAATTATATGCACTATTTTAATGAGTTTTAAAAGAGATTTAAATACAACCAAAAGTGATTTTGTGTAATTAAACGATTTTCCATTTGTAAGTTCACATTTTAAAGCATTAGCATTAATTTTTAAAAATATAAATCTGTGGCGCCCTAAACGTACAACAAGCAACAACAACAAACAAACAAAATGCTGACCCTTTGATGTGCCTAGCCGCTGCTATTATACAATATACGCATTTCTACAACCTCTCGCTCCCCTCTCTCTCTCTCTCTCTCTTCAATACTTGCTGCTACTTTACTGCTGTTTTGTTATGCTTTAGCCATTGACTGTTTACAATCGCACCTAGAGTGTTGACCCGAAGATGGTGTTTACTTAACGTAACAGCAATGTGCGGTGTCTGTATGTGTATGTATAAGTTTGTATGAAACGACACACATATACAAATAAACAAATAGACTGAACGACGGACAGACAGACAGACAGACAGACGTCTATGTATACTTTGTGTATATAATTTTTATTTTTAATTTTTTTTTTTTTTTTTGCAGTCTGCCTTTAAAGCTTTTCAGAAAACAGCATTTTCTCATTATTGTGCGTAGTCCATTTGCAAGAGTCGACTAACAAAAAGCAAGACAACAACATCATAAAATATACACTGCTTACCTCAGTCTACACCGCACCGCACTATGTATAGTACACTTTGAACTAAGTTTTACATTGCATTGCATCTGACTTGGTTTTTTTTATACATAAGCAAAATGCCGGCCGAAGTAAAAAGTTGTTTGGGCGCCAAAAAGATTGCTACATTTTTTTTTTTTTAAATTAGCAAAATAGAGCTACAGTTTAACGTATTTCTACTTTGCTCTGCTCTGTTATATATCTTTAATCGGGCCCTATTGCTGCTTTCCTCTGGTACAGTACCTAAGTATATAAGCACATACATACATTTTATATAAGCATTTTGCTGTTGTCGTAATTGCTGCTGACGCGTCAAACACTTGGTTTTTTTTTTTTTTTATTACTATCGTAAAACTTCTAATTGCGCTAAGCTGTAAATACTCTGCTACATATTCGCTTCGTTTGTTTGTTTATTTGTTTGTTTATTTTTAAGTTCAACAAAAAGTTCTCATTCGACGTCATCATAAAAGTTCAAGTCGGTCAGTTATTAGTAAGTATAATGAATGAAATACCTACGTACTGCGTTCAAGTAGGTGTCAGATTTTCATTTCACTTTTATTTCTTTTTATTTTACAACAACATGAAATAAGTTTTAGACAGACAGACAGACGAACAGACTATTATTGCAAACGTTTCAAGTTAAAAGTTCAAAAAATTTTACTATTTTATTTGAGTTTTATGAAAGTAGAAGACACAACAACAACAAAAAAGTTAAAAATTTATTGTTGTAAAATTTGTTAAAGTGAACTTAGTTTTGACTTTCATTTCGAATGCATTTGAAGTTCAATACATCGTATTAAAAAGTTTCAAATTCTATTTTCAAAGTATAAAAAATTTGATGAGTGAAAATTTATTTGCAGTTGTTTCAAGTTTGGTGCTTTTTATGAAGCTTCAGAAGCAACAAAAATTAAAGAAATACAAATATTTTTGTTTTGACCAAATAAGTTTGATCCAGAAGTCATTTTTTTTTTTGGCATAAAGTTGATTTTCGGAGACAGATTATATTTGTGAACACCAAATATCGATAAGATCGCAAGAACAAAACTCAAACTTGCTTTAATATTTAAGAATTGCTAAAAAAAATGGGGCTAAAATAGGCAAAAGTTTTTACTTTGCAATCAAAGATGACATTTATAAGTACAAACTGACGTTATTAGTTTTTCTCAGCAGGACTCTGAACGTTTAGAACTAGGACTACACATAAAATAACTCTATTCATTTTTCGGATACTGCATACTAACCTTGATCTTTATTGATCGGAAAAAGCAGCATTGAAGCTTTTTATACCCGCCGCACATAGTGTGGAGGATATTATCATTTGTCAGAAAGTTTGTAACGTGAAGAGCCATGTCCGTCTGTCTGTCCGTCTGTATATTTCTAGGCATCTTTTTCGTTGAAGATATAAAGATATTAAGCGAAATTGGGAACTTAAGGTTTTCTCAGCAACGACTATGTTAAGTTCGAGAATGGTGTCGTCCATTTTGGTATAGCCTCCATACAAACTTACAGTTTTTTTCCGATTTTTTGTATAAAAATACTAATTATTTATGAATGTATTCGCTCCCAATTGGGTAAAAACATTTATTTTGTCATCCAGTGTCAAAAGCAAGGTGCCACGCCCATTTTAAGGTATAGCCCCCATATAAAGGTATCGCCCATTTTCGAATTTTTGCATAAATATGGTTTTTGATTAGGAATTTATTCACTCCGAATTACCTAAAAAAAATCTAATATCATCCAATATCAAAAGCAAGGTGCCACGCCCATTTTTAGCTAAAGTCCCCATAAAAACTTACCGCCGATTTTTGAATTTTTGCATGAAAATGATTATTTTTTAGTAATATATTGACTCTAAATTGGGTAAAAACTTTTAATATCAAATCCAATGTGCCACTCCCATTTTTTGGCATAGGCCCTACACAACGTGAGTTGTATCAGATCGTTGACCCCCGTCCTATCCCATCTCGAAGTTCTACGAAAGCCACTGATGATAACACATTAACAACTTTAAAAATACGTGTGACGGGTATATAAGCTTCGGTTCCACCGAAGTTAACGTTTTTCCTTGTTTTATTTTAATATTCTTCAGCTTAATATTCAAGAAAAGCAACTTTTGCGAAAATTCGAAAAAAAAAAATACAAATTTTGTAAATAGTACGAAATTATTTGTACAATTTAGAATTGTTTTTTTCAAACTAGAATGGCATTGTACTAATGACTGCTTTGAAATTATGACAAACAAATATACACTTGATACAAACTTAATGAAAAGAAAAAAAAAAACAAAAACAAACCACGAAAAAAAAAATAATAATAAAATGAAAATTAATAAATATTTACAAAAGATAAAGCATAAACTGTTTGCGACTTATAACATTTGAATGATAAACTCGTTAAAATTTTAAAAGTCGCAAACAATTTATACAAAATTTAAGGCAAATACTGAGGCATTTTGCTAGATAACATCTATGCTTTTCTTTGTTATTCTTATTTACTTTTTTTTTTTTATTTTTCTTCTCTCTTTTCTTCTTGTAAATGTCGAACGACTGGTTTAAGAACTGTAGTGAATATAGAAATTGGAAACCCAAAAAAAAAAAAAACATGAAACAAGAACGCTGTGCTTGATTTAAGTCATTTCGACCTTAATGATATTTTGACTGCGTCTTTATATATATTTTATGTATATAAAACCTGTGCATAGATATTAAATTTAAAGATAAACTTCAAAATATCAAGTTCAGAATACATTTTCAATGTTTTGCATAAACTTTTACAATGTCCGTCTGTCTGTCTGTCTAAATAAATAATTATGTATACAGAGAAGAAGAAGAAGTTGATGCAACTAAAGCTGAAATGTGTTAACAAAACTAAGAAATTTTTAATTGAATAAATTGCAAAATGTACGAAAATGAAGTGTCAGAAATGTATGACGTAAAAGAGGGGGGAAAAAAGTAGTGCATACAGTAAGGCGCAACAGATACAAAATTTTCAAATAAATAAAAGTTTCTTGATATTTTCTTTGCACTACACACACACACACACATCAACTAAATTTAAACTTATAGATGAATAAGCAAAGTAAGATTAAATATGTATGCAAACGAAAATCAAAAGATAGAAACGCTTGATGCGGTGGCCATAGTGTAAAAAGTTAAATATAAGTGCGGTTGTATGTGTGTGTGTGTGTGTGTGTGTATTTGTTTGTTTATTTGTCTGTTTGTCTGTGAGTGCTAAAAATGCATAAAATGCACTTTGTTTTTCACACATCCCAAAACTGATTAACTTTTTTTCCATACATCGACACAAACGCATATAGCGTACGAGTGTGTATGTATGCAGTTATGCAGCTACAGATACAAAAATACACAAACACTAACATAAATATGTAAACATGCTCATAGAGTTAAAAACAGCAGCAACAGCAGCAGCAACAGCGAGGCAAAATAGCAACAGCAAAGCATTCAATATGAAGGCCAACTTTAACGAATAAACAAACGTATAGACAATTTGAACATATGGACAGACGGACAGACAGACAGACGAACGGACGGACAGGCGCAAAGTTAATTAAACAATAAATATGTGCGTGCAAGCGAGAAAGCGTATGTCTGTCTATCTCTGCATCTCTACATCTATCTGGCTGTTTGTCTGACTATCTGACTGTCTGTCTATCTGTCTGTCTGTCTGCACATCTAACTCTGTTCATTTCATTTATACTTTTTTTGCATGCATGCATGTATCTCTCTTCTCTTTACTGTATTGCAACGATTGCATTCGCCATTTTACTCAACTTCGTTTTTTTGGCTCGGCTCCACATTGCTTTGCATCATCAACATCATCAGCAGCATCGTTGTTGCTCATCGTTCGTCGCTGTTCCTGTTGTCGTTGTTGTTGTTGTTTTTGCTGTCTGTGTTTGGCGTAAAATGGCGTTTAAAAATGGCGCGTCAAAAGCGTTTAGTGCATATTTACAAAGTGTCTGTGCATATGTATGTATGTGTGTATGTGTATTTATCTACGCGCGTATGCCTGTCTGTCTGTCTGTCTATATATTTCTGTTTACACTTTACTGTACATCTTTCGACATGTAGGTGTGTGTGTGCGTATGTGTGTGTGTACATAACACCAGCATTAAGTTCACCACACAATTACGCTTCGAGCATATAGAATGTCAATCGTGTGTGCATGTATATTAATGCATATTAAATATCGACGGCTTTGTGATTTATGAATTACAAAAAAAACAATTTACAAACAAGTTTTGGACCCTTTAAAGTTTTACAGTTTATGAATTTATTGCGAAAAGAAGGATATGACACTATCCTTTCGTATATGTTGATCATTTTGGTGCTACTTGGAATACCTTTTCATTCTGTGTATTCCAGAAAAGTTAAAAAAAGTTCGTATTAGATTGCAGTACATAAATCAATCATACGCCGTGTTAGTCTTATATTTTGCATAGTTATCGAACTTTTCAATTCTCTGAATTTTTTTTGTTTTTCCGTAACTGAAGATTCCTCAAGAGCCCCCAATATGCAATAGCAAATACATAAGTACAAGTACATATTTCAAACTGAAAGTAATCCTAGTGCTTTCTATGCCTGGAAAAATGGTTTAGAACTCTCAAGCTATGATGGCAGGCAAAGTTGTTTTCAAGTATTACCTTCAAGCCATGTTCTTCTGTTTGTCTGTCCATTTACTCGTCAGTTTTTAAATCTCTAATTTACGCTTTTCTCGGCAACATCTATTTTTTCTTAGATACCAACACACACTTCTCATATCAGTCCATGCAATACAGAACAGATTTGATAGCCTTCATTGCTAGCTTAATATTTTACATAGACGCCTTATATATGAATCCCAACTTGAGCTGCATCAGTCTATTTATCGGACTCCCAGCTTGGAATAAGCGCATCTGCATAATTATACTGGAGACTGTTAACATTTTATTCAAAATTTCTTTCTGTTGGATGTATGTATTAGCGTTAGCGAAAAAATCACTCCGGTGTTTTTTTCACAGTGATTTAAAAATCGCAGTGTCACATTGCGATCAAAAGTAGTGATGGGTGATTTTTTTGTTCTCCAGTGTGAATATGTTTCGTTATGGGCGATTTTGTGTATCGCTTTTCACGATTGGTAGCTCTATAATTTTTTGAGAACTGTGATTTTATCACTTTTTGTTGTCACTGTGATTTTCAAGACGCAGTCACAAATCACGCTGCGGCTCAAAAAATCAATCTTTTTTGCTAACACAAGTATATAAAAAGGTATAAATATATATAGAAAAATGGTGTGCTCAGACCTAGCTCTCGTTTTATATTATACCCTGTACCCGAAGGGAAAAGGGTACATTGAGTTTGTGCGAATGTAAGTAACATGCAGAAACAGGCTTAAAAGACTCTATAAAGTATAAATATTCTTGATCAGACAAAAGTTTTATCGGAGACTATAAGAGATATGACAATATTCGAAACTAAGACTGTCCTAATTGGTCAAGTGATCACCATATTCCCCCCAACAAACCTATTCCAAAAATTTTAGTTTTTTTATAAATACTTCTATTTTACGTAATCTTTGAACTTAAAATTTAGTAAGGATTATGCCTACAATAGCCCAATTGAAACATCGTAAAGCTCCTATATACATTTACCCAATTATTCTGATGTTTTGCTTCAAAATCCAATAGAAAAAAAAGTGGGATATAAAAATTTATTGTTCTTTCTTGTCTCCAGATGTTAAGTATTTTCGTACTTCATCTTCTTCTAATATATTAAAAATCTCGTGTCACAGTGTTTAAAATAAAACTTCTTCCAAACGGCTAGACCGATTCTTATTGAATTTTCTGTGTATATTGTCTAGGTCTGAGAATAAAATGTAAACTATTTTTAATGACTCTAAGTGGGGTCGTGAGCGTGTTCGCAATAGAATCGATCATAAATTCATTGAATATTGCCGAAACAACTAAACCGATTTCAATGAAATTTTCTAGATGTGTGTTTTTTTAGTCCAACTTAAAAGCTACGATATATGTCGTTTTACAAAATTGGGCGATGGGCGTGGTCCCCCATAGAATCGATAAAGAAATTCATCGTATTTTTGTTTAAATATTTAAGAGAAATAAAACTGGTATACATGTTACTAGGATCTGTAAAATTAAAAAAAAATGGACGGTGGACGTGGCCCCAGAAAAATTAGGGTTACGCATTATTGGGACTTTTACAAATCTATGAAAAAAACTTGATATGCAATATTTTTTTTAATTTTTTTTTTGAAAGCAAAATTTCAAAAAGTGTACAAGAAATGAAAACAGGAAAACTATGACGCGTTGAAATATTTTGGTTCATGTTAGTCTTTTTTTTTTTTTGGTTTTTCATTTTTCATTAAAAGCTTAAAAAAACAACAACAACAACAAAGCTTAAGTGTTTCTGTTGTTTTTGTTGTTTGTGTTTGTCTGTCTGTCTGTCTGTCTGTATGTTAGCATGTGGTAATTAGCTATACATATACACATAAACGTACATGTATATGTGTTACTATATATGTATGAATTTTTTTTTTTTTTTTTGCTGACTGCCTGCCTGCTTACTTACTTATTTGTTTGTTTGTTGTTGTACTTATGTATTTTGGCACATAATTATGAACATCAAAAACTTTTTGACTGCTGGCATTTGAACATTTTCGCTCGGTTAACTTCAAATTCATACATACACAAAAAACACGACTGCACTGCACTGTATTGCCTTGTTTCAATTTATACATATCTACTTGAAATATGTATGTATGTATATATATATGTGTACATATGACAGACTCTGCTCCGCTTAATTTTGATCAGATTTAACTTGGTTCGGTTGTTGTGTTTTTGTTGCTTTGCTGTGTTGTGTTGTGTTGGCTTTGTTGGCTTTTGACTGCATTAGACACACGCACTAAATATTTGTGTTTGCAAACATACCAAAACAGACAGACAGACAGACAGACAAATAGAGAGAGCTGCATATGTACATATGTGTTTGTATCTATAGACATAAGTGTCTGTCTGTCTGTCTGTATGTTTCTATTACATTCAATGCGTTAAATTATCCAAATATATTTGTACAAGGTGACTAGGTTAACACTTTTGGCCGCCAAAGCTGCCCACGAATTTTAAAAATGCACAAAACAACTATAAACCTAATAGTTACATACACATACATATACATATACATGTACATGTACATATACTATATACATTGTTTTAATAGTTGATTATGCAGATTTATACTCAAAATGTTGCATAAATAAATTTTAAATACAAAAGTAGTAATACATGCGTTTATATGCGTTATAATCATTCAAATTTGTTGAATTATATTAAACGCTTTTTGTGTAAATCTGAAAGAAAATGATTTTAAGCCAGCACCAAACTATTTAAGCGATAAAAAAAAATTGATTTAGGATGATTTATTTTTAATAAAAAAGAAATATGTTACACCGGCAAAACTCAGTCGAAAAAAATGGCGATTTGCAAGTGGCGCTTCGATTTTTTTTTTTTTAACTTTGGTATTTTGAAAAATTTTAAAAATTACATCAACTACGCCATTTTGAAATTAGATTGGTGTTTTTTTTTTTAATTTCAATATTTTTGAAACTATTCGATGGATTTTAATAAAAATTACAGGCAATATAGAAAATTAAATACAGTTTAATTTAATATTAGAAAATAAAAATAAAACTCAAAATTTTGATAAAAAAAAAATTTTAAGATATTTGGGCACATTTTTAAGTTTTTTATCAAATACATAAACCGATTCCTTATAAAATCAACTTTCTTAAAAAAAAAAAAAGAAAATGATGGTGACTTTAATAGTTTTTGAAATACAATGATTTTAGTGGAGCGCGTAATGTTTAGTATAACTGCTAGAATCGAAAAACTTGTGAAAGTTTGTCCGTTTCGTTGGACCAAAAACTTATGGTTCGAAAAAAAATATTTAACATTTTTTTTTTTTTTTTGGGTCAAAATTTTGTGTTTTCTTATCTTTTTCTAATATTAAATTTAACTGTATTCAATTACCTATATTGCCTGAAAATTTTATTAAAATGCATCGAACAGTTTCGAAAATATTAATAAAAAAATAAAAACACTACCATGATTTTCAAGATTACGTTATTTTCAAAATTTTTCAAAATCCTTTTACACTTGAAACCGTCTCTTTACAAAAAAAAAAAATTGGAGACCCACTTGCAAATCACTTTTTTTCGAGAGATTGTTGCCCATATAAATAGATTAAAGATTCTGATGAATTAAGAATTTACTTGTGTGTTTTGTGACAAAATACCAATTGCGGAAATGTTGAAAATATTAATTAAAGTTTTCCAAAATAGGAATGAGATGGTCAAAGGATTTAAATGTGTCTGATAATATGGGTGGGTGTTAATATGTCTTGTTCCAAAATAAAAAAACCTATGTCCTCTAGGCTTTATATTTTATTATTATTAAAAATTTATTATTATCTATTTTATTATTATTATTATTATTTTATTATAATTTTTTTTGTATATATTAATTATTGTCGAATTTTTCTCATTTAACATTCTTTTTAGTTTTAAAAACTGTTACTCTTAAATAGTTTTCAAACAAAATAGTGTAAGCAAACATCGATAAAGTCGAAATATTGAAAATAGCAACTTAAATGTCCTAATATTTTATATTTTGTTCAAATGATCTAAGATTTTTCTTTTCAAAACTGTTTAAAAAATTAAATTCGGTTCGTAATTACCTGAGTTATTGTGAAAAAGGAGAAAAATATTTTTAGAGTGTTTTATAAATTCAAAATATGTAGTTCTCTTTTACTTGATCAGACCTACAACCTCTACTATAAGACTTTTTAGCTATTTAACTTTTTTTGGGTTTGGTCACAAAATTGCGTATCTTTAACAGAAAAAAAAACAGTTAAATTCATCCAAATAGAGACTCCAAGCAGAGCATATACATATTTACAAAACAGATTTAAAAAAATATTTATTGACGCAAAAAAAAAAAAATGTATGTTAAAAATAAACGTGATAATAATTTGATTAATTAATTATTATTAATACAAACAAAACGTGTCATTAATTTTCGACAACACTGTATATAAATATTTACAGTAGCGAATATTTTCGCAGCATCCCAAATAAAAAAAAAAAAAAAAGCAACAAAGAAACTTCAAAGTGAATCTTTTCAAAAAAAAAAAAAAAATACTTCAAAACTCACCACTAAGAATAGCAACAACAACAACAAAAAAAAAGGAAAGGAAGTACAGCAAAGCAGCGCAGTGCAGCGCAGCTTCAACAGTGACGCTGACGTCGAACATAGTGAAGCTGTTGTGTGTTATGTGGTTTGATTAACATACACACACACACATATGCACACATACGTATGTTGTGCTGTATGCGGCGCGTGTAAATTAACACCGTAAGCGTTATAAAACGTTGCAGCTAACGTAAAGACGTAAGACATAAAGCAATGCAACGTTATAAACGTAACGTAATTCGTAAAATATATAATTGTGTATGTGTGTATTTTTATTTGAGCGTTTTTTTTTCTCCTTTCTTTTCTATTTGTGTGTATGTATGTGTATGAGGTGTGGAAAATGTCGCCGCTTTGGTTGGTTGTTTGTTTATTTGCTTAAGTTTTTCTTTAGTTGTGTGTCGTGGATTAGCACAAAATGTGACAGGCGACAATTGACGTTGACATTAGATTTTATAAATATATATTTCCATCTTTTGTACGCTTGCTTGTATGGTAATATATATATATACATATATTTATAAATATTTCCGCTTTAACACTTTTTCTAATTAATAAAAAAAAATATATTTTCTTAAGGAATTTTTATTTTGCTGTTCATTTTTTTTTTCTTAAACTCAAAAAGAAAAAAAAACACTCAAAAATGCCTTAAAACTCAACGCCATTTACATTTTACTCTCACTCTTGCCTACTCGCTCGCTCGCTCGCTCACTCATTCAATTGCATGTGTGTTTTTTGTATTTGTGCGCGCTTCTTATATATTTTCTTTCTCTTTTATACATACGCGTGCCGATGAGTGGTCAACACCTAAAATGTCGTTGTGTTGTTGTTGTTGTTGTTATTGTCGCTGCCGCGTTGTTGTCATCAACATCATCGTTGTCGTCGTCGTTGTAGTCGTCATCGTCATCGTCGTCGTCGTCGTCGTTCGCCACCGCCGCCATTGTGAGGTGTGGTGTTAACTAGCGACAGCTTCAAGTGTGTGCGACTTTCGTTCTCTTTCTTACACATTCATGCTGTCATCTGTCTGTCTGTGAGTCTGTCAGTTCTATATGTCTGTCTGTCTGCTGTTTGCTGCTACACACTTGCCACACTGCATGTTATATGTTTGTATTTGTGGCTAAACTTGTCACACAAGCTTACGACACCACACCGACACAAGCGATTCAACACTCGTTTTTGTTGTTAATATTGTTGTTGTTGTTGTTGTTTTGTTTCTCACTCGCTCACTCGTTCGTATACTCTTAACTTCATACATAGCACACCGGTCGTTCGGTTTGTTATTTTCTTTCATTCACACACATTCATATATACTGTATGTGCCTTCTCTTTCTGTCACTCTAAGCTTCTCGTGTGTGTGTGTGTGTATGCGTGTTTGCTGCTCATTCATTCGGCTTGCTAAACGTGTTTGAGTTGTCAACTCTCTTTGTGTTTGCATGTATATGTATGCATGTGTGTGTGTATGTGTGTGTGTTTGACTTTTTTGTTGCTTGTGTGTATTTTCGTATTAGAAAACTTGGCTTCAACACCAAAAAGCTTGTTTGTCCATTATAGCTGTACAGCTACAGTTTGTGGGGGTGACAGGGCGGTGTGGGCGCAAAGGGCTAAAGACGCGCTTACTAGCAGACGCTTAGCTTGACGTTATGTTGTGTTGTGTTGTATTGTCGCCTGCTTCTTCTTTCGCACTTGCGGGCGCTAATATTGCCAGCTCTCTCATAGCAGCAGCAGGCAATAGCAGCAGAATTAACCGTTGCCGCCTCTTGCTTACTTACTCACTCGCTCTTACTCATTCACATACATACGTACATACACGTGTGCACAATACAATTACAACAACAACAATAACAAGCAAAGCAACAATAACAACGTGTGACAAATACGTTTTTGTTGTTGTTGTTGTTGCTTTGTTGGCTTTTTGCTACTTTACTTTGCTTTGCTTTGCTGTTGTGTTGTGTCGTGTCTCTCTAACTGGTTGCACACAGACACACACATGCAAAGAAACATTGACTTTGCTTTGTCTTATTTGAATTTTTTTTTTTTTTTTTTTTTTTTTTTTGTTTTTTTGTTTTAGTGTTCTAACTATTTTTGTTGTTGTTGTTCATGTTCTATATCATTGCTTTTGCTCTCTCGCTCTTTCTCGCTTGCACTCGTTTATATAAATGACATTTTGGCGACAAATTTTAGCGTTAACTTTGTCACATGGACATACACATACGTATAAACATAAAAGGCAATAGAAATACATACATACATACATAGCTATTCATATATGTATGTATGTGTGTGTGTATGTATAAACTTGTATATGCAGATACTTTGCCGATATCTTTCTTATCGCCTATTGATTTGTTTTATTTTTCTAACGAGCTAAGCTGCTGTTTGCACAAAAAAAAAAAAAAAGACGTTTACATTGCTACTTTTGTTGCTTTTGCTTTTGCAGTTGTTTAACTACTTTTAAGCATAATTTTAATGCTGCCAGCAGCTACTATAGCTGCTGCTACTGCTGCGGCTGTTTGAACAGCTAATAACCGAGCTGTCACATACATTAACACCACAAAGTATGGCAGTTCAAAAAGAATTGCATGTTATCCTACTTGCGCTTATTTGAAGTTTTATTTTTTTTGTTGTTTAAGTTTTGATACAACAATTTTTAATTGGAATTTCTCAGCCTAGCGACTTTGACTATTTTAAATATATTTATTTATTTTTAGCTAATTAAAAGCTTGACACTTGTCCTTTTTTTAAAATTCGTAATAAAATTCTAGCGTATAATTACATCTAGTTTAGTTATATTTTTCTAAATTTATTTATTATTATTTTTTTTTAATTCGAATATATTTCTTGACTTACAAAAACAATGTTGTAATAAAATTTTTCTTTCTAATTATTTTTTTTTAATTAGGCTGTGCATCCGTGGTCTCGGAGATTATAAGTTCTAGAGCCAATTGACCATTAATTTAGATTTTATAAATAACTTATGCAGAAGTACAAAGTCGCTAAGGATAATTAAAAAAAAAATAATAATTAAATAAATATATTAATAAATAAATATATTAATAAATAAATACAAAAAAAAAACAAAAATAAATAATTTAAAACAAGGAATAACGTTATCTTTTATGGAACTGAAGCTCAAATACCCGCCACATCTTGGTTTAGTTTATTCATGACAAACAGATACCCGTGGCTTTGCTCGCGTTTTTTTTTTTTTGCTTCTTTTTGGCTAAATATAAATTGTTCAAAAGATGTGGGTTCAAATTTTGGAAATCACCTAAACACGATTAACCAACATTCAAATGCGCCCAGTTTCAAGTCTCTACGTCTATTCAATCCAAATGTATGACTTTTTTTTGCAAGGCTCTCATTAGGCCCCGGGTCAAAATTTTCTAAAATCCCGTCTAAGTGCTCACCTGTAATAAAACAAAAAAAAAAAAAAAAAATTGGTCAAAAAATCTATATTGGGTCCACATACATATGGGTTCCAGGTCCCAATTCCGGAAATCCCTTGAACGCCAAAAATGTTTTTTAAACATCTTTCAAATGAGCCCTGTTTCAAGTCTCTACGTCTATTCACTCCAAAGATATGGCTTTTCCGATTTCAAGGCGCCATTAGGCTCCGGGTCAAAATTTTCCAAATTTTTTTCCTTTCTGAACACATATATGATGAGAGCAACAAAACAAAAAAAATGGTTCAAATCGGTCGAGTCATTCTCGAGTTTTAGCGTTGTTAATGCACAGCTATTCATTTTTATATATATAATATGGATAGATAGATCATCAGTGGTTTGGGTAAAATTTGGAGAAGAGATGGCTTGGAGTCAATAGTCCGATAAAACCAAAGTTTAGACACAATAATGGGGTCAAATATTAACCTATGAATAATAAAATAAACATTTTCTTGAAAAAGCGAAAAATTTATAGACATTTTTTTTTTAAATACTTAGATTCCATTGTTAGACTTTCGCGTATTTAAATGTATTTTTAAGAAACTTTTAATTTTTTTAAAATAAGCTTGAAGGCGTAGTATAGCTGAAGGCAAGATTTTTAAGTTTTTGTTGCTCTTTTTTATATGAAATACTCTCGACATTGTGTCAGTGATGAGTACATCTTGTTTTGTACAATGTAGGAACAATAATAAAAAATTAATAAAAATTACGGAATCTCTGGAACGGAATATAAGACAGTTGTTTTTGGTTTTTTTTTTTTTTGGTTTTATTAAAAGTATTTTTTTTATTTACCATTAATTTTTTCTTTAACCACATAAGATACTCTCTCAGTAACAATCTATATATTTTATTTTCTTATTAGATTATATATCTGTATCTGTATCTGTATATGTATCTTCATTTTTATTAATGCAACTTTTTAGTTTTTTTATTAAATATATGGTACATATAAATATATATATATATATATATATATATATATATATATATTTATATATATATATATATATATATATATATATTTATCAATCGATCTATATGTACATATGTATCTAACAATCTATTTTTCTTTACAACTAAACATCTCTTTAATTACATATATACTTACATATCCATGTAACTATATACTCGTACATACATATAAACAACTATCTTTCAATCTCATTTTATGTATCTTCCTTTTTATTTTATATTTTTTTTTTTTTTAACTTTTTGTCACTTTCAACTTTGCTGCTTATGCTATGCTTCTACTGCTTGTGCTGCTGCTGCGGCTGCTATAGGGATTTAATGCCGCGCGTTTGGTGTCAGCTTGCCTTGTTACTTCTAACACTATACAAACCTAAAGATATAAATACAAACACACACACACATACACACACTTACAAGTTGTAAAGAAACAAAGAAAAAAAAAAAACTTGCAAAAAAGATAAAAAATCGCGTCAATTCAACACTTGGAACATACATATCTGTGCTGCTGCTTTGTACATATACACTCAGTGTAACTGCCTTTGTATGTGTTTGTGTGTTTGTTTATTTGTACTGTCTCTGTATTTGTCTTCTTTTGCTGTGCTTTTTTTTTTTTTTTGTGTTTTTGTTTGAGTTGCGAGTTTTCTTATTGGAAGCGCGACCGGTTCTAAAGTTTGAGTTTACTTTTTTTTGTTTGTTGTTGTTGTTTTTTTTACTTACTCTCTGCCGTCGCTGCTGCTGTTACATTTAACAGCTTACATACATACATACATGCATACAGACAGACATAATGCTCACTCGCTCTTTTGCACTGTTATTTGTCTACTATTGCGCGCTCTTTTCGACACATGCACATGCAAATGGCGCAATATAACAAAACTATTGCGCACTCTTTTACACATGCATAGGTTTGCATACGTCTTCGTTGTTCTTCGTACATTTCGTTGCGACTGCTGTGCTGTGCTGTTGCCATTGTTGTTTGTATGTATTTGTGTGTCGTTTAGTTGTCGTCGCAGACATAGTCGTTTAGTTGTCGTCGTGGTTTGTTCTCTTGTTGCGAGGGTTGCGCTACTCGCGCGCGTGTGTGTATTTTCCAGTTTGGAAGCGACCGGCGCATAGTTCGTATCGAAAGAGACCGTGCTGCGTGATTTTTTTTTTTTAACTGTGAGTGAATGAACGAAAGAAACGACGAAAACGAAGAAATGGCAAACTAGCCGATAAGAAGCAAAAGAAGTTGCAAAAAGAATATAATAATAATAAAAAGAAGAAGAAGAATAAAAAGGAAATTTGTCGTTTTTTGTTGCGCTTTTTTTTTTTTGAATTTTGCAAACGCGTTTTTTACGCGCCGTGTTAGTCGCTAATTTTTTAATAAAACAAAAAAAAAAAAATTGAAAAGGAAAACAAAAAAAAAATTTTTTTTGGCTTGCATTCATACGTATTACTTGTGTTTATATGTATGCATGTGTGTGTGTGTGTGTGTGGTGTATGTGATACTACCAAATAATATTAATAATAATAATAATCATTTTTTTTGGAAACGTGAAAATTAACTAATAAGATTTTACTTGTAAGCGTCTAAAAATCAAACAAAACCAAAACCAAACGCAAAGAAAACAAAAAAAGTAGAACCTTTTTTTTTTTTGCAAATGCCGCCGCCAAAACAAAAATAATGAAAATGCAGCAAAGTTGTTTGACTGCAATAAAAAATAACAAAATAAATTAAATAAAAAAACAAAAGAAAAGCAAAGAATTTAATAAATTAAAAAAATATAAATTTAATTGTTTTTTTTTTTTTAGTTGTAAAAAAAAAAAAGAAACAAAAATTAGTGAAAAAACAATACAAATAAAATGTGCAAATAAAAAAAAAAAAAAAACAAACACAAAATAAAAAAAATATAAAAACAAAAAGTGCAGTGCAAAAGCAAAGAAAAAAAAATTACAAAGTAAAAAAAATCAAAACAAAGTGAAAAATCAAATCAAATCAAAGTTGCAATTTAATTGAAATAAAATAAATAAAAGAAATTTTATAAATTTAATTAAATTAAGAAAAATTAAATTAAACAAAACAAAACAAAGGTGCATTGTGTTGTTGTTGCAAACAAAAACAAATAATTCAAATAAAAAATTAAGAATTTTCTCCGTTGTTGTTGTTTGTTTGTGGTTTATTTTTTTTTTGTTTTTTTTTTTTTTGATTGAATTAAATATTTGTCGCTCGCTTTTTTAATAACGTCGACAATTATTACACTTTAACTGAAAATTAAATTCCAAGTGTTACGTAAATTGTAATGTAATGAGATACGAAGTACAAGAATTACTACTTCATCAGTCTGCTGAGGATCCATTCGCAAGGTTCGCAAATGGGATGGCATATCATCCATTTCTGCAGCTATCCCAGAGACCCACTGACTTCAGCGTTTCATCGCTGTTGACGGCGGGTAGCAACAGCAATAGCAATAATAATAATAACAACAACAACAACAACAGTAGTAGTAACAACAACAACAACAATATTGCAACAAATAGCAGCAACAATAACAACAACAACAACAGCACAGTAGCAGCGGCCGCGGCAACAACACCAACATCACCAACAACAAATACAGCAAACGATTATTTGCAACAGCAACATCATCATTTACAACAACAACAACAGCAGCAGCAGCAGCAACAACTCAATTGTAGCGGCGGTCAAAGTTCACCTGTAAGTGGACAACAGCCACCAGCGCAATTATCACCGAGCGGTACACGTCACAGCAGCGCCAAAACAAGCAATCGTAACGGTAGCAGCAGCGACGATTTACCGACGGCAAGACAACAATTGACGCCATCACCAAACGCCGCAACAACACATCCCGCTAACGTTGCTGCTGCCGCCGCTGCTGCTGCTGCTGCTGCATTAGCGCATCATTCGCCTATATCGTCTACAACTGTTGCAACAACTGCAAATTCTCCTTCAAGAAACAACAACAACAACAACAGTAATAGTAGCAACACAACAACAGCAGCAGCAGTAGCAGCACACCAACAACAACCGCCTCCGCCACCGCCAGTGCCGTCATCTTTAACGCATAGCATAAACGCCGCCGCCGCTGCTGCCGCTGCTGCTGCGGCTGCTGCAGCCGTTGCTGTACCACCACCGTTGCCACAGCATATACCACCGTCACATTTGGCACATCAACAACAACAGCAACAACAACAACAGCAGCAACAACAACAACAACCGCCACCGCCGCCCTATTTTCCTGCTGCCGCACTTGCGGCATTAGCTGGCAGTCCAGCTGGTCCACATCCGGGTTTATATCCAGGCGCCGGTTTACGTTTCCCACCGCATCCAGCACATCCGCATCATCCACATCATCCGCTTGGTACACCGTATACAACCGCTGAGGACGTTGTACTTGCATCCGCTGTTGCACATCAATTGCATCCGGCAATGCGTCCATTGCGTGCATTACAGCCGGAAGATGATGGTGTTGTCGATGATCCTAAAGTGACGCTTGAGGGCAAGGATCTATGGGAGAAATTTCATAAACTCGGCACGGAAATGGTCATCACAAAGAGTGGACGGTGAGTAGTAACCTCTTCTTTTTTTTAATAATTTTTTTTTTTAATAATTTTTCTCCGTGAAATTTGTGAAATAGGAAAAAAATTTTAGTCTTGTTTTGAGTTGTGTTGTGTGCGCGTTTTATAAAATACAATTTTTGTTTTGTATCCTGATGCACTACGTATCCTTTTTATTATTATTATTATCCTTACAAGAACTACATATGTACCTAATAGTATATTTTTGAGGGTTGCTTATTGCTGCTTTGCCGTCGGACAATTTCAAAATGGCAGCATTTCTTCTTAACATTACCGTCTGTGTTCTTCCTAAGCAGTTTTCTTTAGGGATTTTCTATTCAATTCTAGCAAATTGTATCTCAAACGTTTCGAAAGTATCTTTTGTTAGAAATCTTGAAAAAAGCGAATTATTTTCTTTCGAAATTATTTTTTAAGTTAAAAAAAATTTAAATTAAAAAAAAATACAACTTCAGATTATATAAATATTTATAAGCCAAATTTTAAATTTATTTATCGAGTATCTTCAAAATGATTTAAGTAATTTTTGAAGCTTCATAGGCACACAGACAGACTGTTGAAAGATAGAAGACGAATATAGCTCAATTGGAAAAAAGATCCCGGCGCAATAAAAAAAATAGTTACTAGAAAATATAAAAATAAATAAATAGATAAAAAGTAAATAAATATTTAAAAAAAAACAACAATTATTCTTCAAAAAAGAAAATATTAAAAAAAAAAACTATTTCTTCATAGACTCCCAAATTGTGTTTTTTTAAATTTAAAATTTTTACTTCAGAGCTCAAAAATAGTTCCCGTATAAAAAGTATCAAGAAAGGCTGGGCATGAAAACTAAATCTTTGTTTCCGATAACGGCACATTTTTAGATTTTTTTAAAATATATTTGAGTTTTTTAAAAAATATTTGTTGTTACTCAACATAGAAACCAAGGAATCGGTTGAACCAAAGTTTTGATAACCGTCACACGAAATTTTAGTGAAATTTGAGCTGACTTTGTATAGGGACTGTATAATATAGTTCCCCTATCTTTTTCCAATGCATATGCTATAGTTACATGATCCTTATCAAATCTATGGTGCACACATGGACCAACATAACAAAAGTTTTCACCATATTTGAAGCAACTTGTTTAATGAAAAACCTTTTTTTTTATAAAAACTCGAAAAAGGCTTTGGGTTTGTATGTGGGCTATATTCTATAGTGGCCTGATCCATACTAAAACTGTTGTGTAGATATGATTTGATAATAGAAGTGTTTTTTTTTTTTTTTTTTTTTTTTAATTTGGAGTGATTACATTCATAAATTGTAAATATTATCACACATAAACTCTAAAATTTTCGGTAGATTTTGTATGGAAGCTGTGCGGAGGGTACGTTCCAAATTTCAGGGCAATATCTAAGCGAATGAAACGCGCAACTACAGACAGACAGACGGACATGACTAGAACAATGGGTCTCATCGAGCTGATCAAGAATATAGACACTTTATGGGGTCTACGACGGCACCTTTTAGTGCATTACAAACTTTCCGACCTGTTTCAAATTTATTTTTTAATTTTTAATTTAATTTTTTACTTACGGAAAAGTCGGATTTACAACATATTCTGCCCCGCCGGCCAGATTATAAAGTTCTTTCTCGACTTCGCCTATAACTATTCCGTGTAAGGCGAATATTCGCATACGAAATTTCACATTCGCAAATTAAAAAAATTATTTCGCATTAATTTTTTTTTATCTGTAATTATTTTTTTTTTAAGTAGAGAAAAGTCTAGAGTGCTGTAAAAATTTGATTTAATTTATTTCAAATAATTTTACTTGAACTGACCTTTCCCTAAAAAAATATATGAAATAAATATAATAAAAATAACAAAATAGACAAAAGTATTAGTTTTTCAGTTGCATTTTGTTTTATTATATTATTTCTTTTTCCCCATTGAGGCAATTTCAAGCAAATTTTATTTTTTCAGTTTTTATTTGTTCAAAAAATGTGCTTCAATTCTATGAAAATTGTTAGTTAAAATCTTTAATAGAAAAAAAAAAAACTATTGCCCTATAAACTGATTAAAAACCACTGACCTTTATTTGAACTTGAAATACATTCTTATTATAATTTTTTTTTTTTTTTTTTAAGAAAATGCGTTGTAAAAAAGAGAATATATATAAAAATAAAAAAAAATATGGAAAAAAAAAAAATTATACGCACAACATTTTGCGACCTCGACAAATTCCTTGAAAAATTTAATCAAGTACATCAACATTCTTTTAGTACTACATTAAATTCTTCTTATTATTCTGCGTATGTAGCTACTACGGCTATGGCTATTACTACTACGACTACAGCTGTTCTTCGTCCTTTTTACAAAAAAAAAAAAAAAAAAAAAGAAGAAGAAAAAAAAAAAAAAATTAAGAAAAATTTACACATTTTTTTACAGCGTTAGCTGTGTTGGAAAGCTACTTGAGCACGTGTGCGTTGCCCCTGTGGATCGTGCAATAAGATTTTTTTTTTTTTTTTTACAGAAGTATATGACACACACACACACATTTAGTGTAAAGTTGGTATTTAAAGTTTAGCAGCAAGTTTGTGACTTTTCTAAACTATTATTTTCGAAAAAGATACATAATACCAAGCCTACTTTAAGATAATAGACAGGTTCAAAACCTTTAAATTTCAAGGCTTTACGCTCTGTGGCGCATATACTGCAAAAAATCTTCTTTGTTTATAAGAATATAATTCACAATTAGTTGAAACATTTTTTAAAAAAATCAATAAAGCTTTAAATTGTACTTTTATTATTTTTATAATTAAGTTTAAACTATTTGTGAATTATATTCATTATTTTATTCAATTTTAAAAGAGAATTAAAACCAATCAAAAAAGATTTTTTTATATGTTCTGTATTAAAGCTTCGGTTTAAAAAAAGTTCAATTTTATTGTTGGAATTTTACGTACGCAAAAAAAAAAAAAAAAATGACACAGAATTAGTTTACATGTCTGAGTTCTGTTCCAGACCTACTTTAAATATCATAGGCAGCAGCAGCAGAAGAAAAAAACACAGCCTTATTGTTTTCTGTCTGCATATTTTTCAATGTCTATAATAAAAAAAAAAAATAATAATAATAATAATAAAATAATAAATAATAATAAAAAAAAAAAAAAAACCTAAAAGCAGAAAAGTAGGTGAAGTTGTCTTGGCTCATGCGTCAGGATGAGATATTACTGCGTTTCACTGATCTGAGGCTGTACCACGCCCTGTGAGACACTGAACCGTGTGCTGTGTGTGCTGTGCTGTGCTGTTTTGCTTTATCTACTGTTTGCCAGCCAGCCAGCCAGCCTGCCATATTGCATGAGATTCATTTCATAAGTGCCTTCATATAAAACGCTTACAAACTGATGCTGAATATTCTTGTTGCTGCTGATGAGTAGGTGGTGGTGGTGTTGGTGGTGGTGGTGCTGTTGATGGTGGTTGTATATTGATATTGATGTTGTTGTTGGTTGTCGTCGTCAGCATCAGTCTTTGTACTCATGGAGCAGCATGATGCAAGCAAACTGCCAAGTATGACAACGCTCAAGTTGCGTTGGCGCGTGAAAATGCGTTTTAAGCTTCACACCTACTTAACGTTGTCGTCATACATACTAATAGACTCAAGCGAGAGCTATGTACTCTTACGGTCATTGAAGTTTTTGAGATGTTTTTAAAAGTATTTTCTTATTTTTTATTTATTTTTTTTTTTTTTTTTGCTACAAAATTTTTTTTCATAATTTTTAATATAAAACCCTTTTTTTTGAGTCTATTAATTTTGATATAAAGTTTGTAGCAACAAAAAGAAATGCAACAATGTGCATCTTTCATCTAATATTACATTCTATATTTAACATCGAAGAGATACAATATTTTAGCATAAGATACTTTTTTCTTTAAGATACTTTTTGCTTAAAAACGCATATTTTGGCTAAATTTATTGAAAGAACAAAAAAAAAGAAATCTATTTATTTGTTTGATTCACATATAAAAAAAAAAATCTTAGAAAATTAGTTAAGCAATTATGCAGACAGACGAAACTAAAAATGTATCTCTCAACATCGTTGCGCCTTTTAAACGAATAAAATTATAAATTTCAATTTTATGCAAACTTTTTAAATTTTCTTCTTTTTTTTTTTTTTTTTTTTTTTGACTTTTATAAACTGAAAACACTTTTAAATATGAAAAAAAAAGAAAAAATTAAATGTTTTATACTCAAAAAATTATGAAAGTATGTAAAAAAAAAAAGTTTGAAATACTTTTGCAGGCGTTCAAAATAACAAAAACAACAACAATAACAACAAGCGAAAGTACAAACAAAAGTACAACTTGTAAAAAACAAACAAATTAAGTTAATACGACTTGCATAATACGCTGCAATTTATTTTTGAAAAGATAGACAGACGAACAGCATAATTTTATTTGTATTAATGCAGCATTTTGCCTTTAATTGCAAATTCAATAAGAATTACATTTCAAATAAATTTTTATAAACTTATAATTCGCAAACAGTTTAAGCATAACAAAAGCCTAAACTGTTTGGGAATTATAAGATTAAAAAAATTTATTTGAAAAGTAAATTATTTATTTTGTTAAAGTAAATCATTTATTTATTTTGTGTAGCGTACAAAAATAGTTTGAAACATTTTTTTGTACTATTGTTTTTTTTTTTTTGCATTTTAGTTTATGCTAAAAACTCGCAGGCGTCTGGTTTCATTGAATAAATTGTACTTTTTAGGTTTTATTTATTTAGTTTTTTTTTCATTTTTTATTGTTGCCCAGCATTGACGTTGAAACTAGAAACAAAAAAAAAAATCCAGCCAAGTACTTCAAAATATTTTGTGCGCGCGCTAACACCAATTTTTATTTATTTGTTTTTTTTTTAACTAAAAAAAAAAAAAAAAAAAATAAAATGATAAAATAATAACAAAATAAAATAGTTTGAATTAAATAAAATGATAAACAAAAAAAAAAAAAAACATGTATTTTTATTAAAAACATAAAAACAAAAAATATTTTTAATAATAATAAAATATTTTTTATTGCATGCTATAAGCTATGCCAACAGCTGCACATTTATTTATCGCATGCGATATTTTTTTTTTTTTTTTTTTTTTTGGTTATTTGCATTTAAAATGCAGCATTTCTTTTTTTTTTTTTTAGTTTAAGGCTTCAAAAATATATTGTTTGTTTATTTGTTATTGTGTGCGGCGAGTTTATAGGGACAGAACAAAAACAACAACAATAACAGCTGCAAGTGTTAAGTCGATTTCATGCAAATTTAAGCAAAACAAAAAAAAATAATTTGTAGTTTTAATATTATTAGAGCTACTATTTTTAAAACACAAAAAAAAAAAAAAATATTCTAAAACAATTTGAAAAATTTTGTATCTAGATACAATGTTTACAAATGAAACTGTTTATTTATTTTCGGTTTTGGTTTATTGTATGCTTTATTAAATAATAATAAACATTTCTAAAAAATTTTGTTTATTATTATTTTTTGTTATTTTTGTTTAGTTTTATTATTTCATTTTTTTATTTCATTATTTATTTATTTTGATATAAGTAAAAATATTAAACGAACGGACAGACGGACATGATAATAATACAGCAAACAACTAAGAACATACTCGAATACGACACCTTCTTTTAATTGTATCATAGAGTAAAACACACACCATTCAGTTAACAACGAAGCATATATTCGAATATAAACTTATATTTTTTTGCTACTCAAATTCAAAATGAAAGCATCTAAGTAGTTTGTATACTACACCTTATTTTAATTACATCATAAACACACCAAAATCAACGTAGAACTATGTTGCTACTTAATACAAGTCTTTGCTATGCTACGTAAATAATTTCTAATTTGGTGAAATTATGCATATATATGTGGTTAATTTAAATTCAACACACTTCAAAACGTATTTTTTTTTATATATTTGCTTTATTATGTATAAACATGGCTTATCAAAATATGAAAATTGATTATATATTCATAATTTCACCATATTTGACTAGATTCGTGGTGAAATTATGCAATAAGTTGAGTAAATGTAACAAAGCTTTATTTCTTGTTAGTTGAATATACTTTTTGTTTCATTTTTAATCTTTGTAATCTTTCAAAACTAATTTCGTCGTCTTCCGTTCGCTTACTCTTTCTATCTAGTATTGCCATATTGCAACTTCATAAGATAAGCTCATTTCGCTTTCTCGTTCTAGACCTACATAAGTAACAGCTGAGTTGAAAAATTTATGGTATTAAAGAAGCGTTATACTACACCTTCTTAGTTTCAAGTCATAATAAAAATAATAATAAGGTGTTGTATTCATTTCGACTGCTTGTTTGTCTCTTCTTTGCCTCAGTACAAGTGCAGTACAAAATATAGATTTAACACTCTTTTTCTTCTTCGCTATAATGTGGAATAAAGCTGAGAATCCTGCAGATCTCGATTACTTTTAAGTACGTAACTGCAAATATTTATAAATTATAGTACTGCGCTATTTAGTTTTAAGCTTTTTGATTAGAAGATTCAAAACTAGTTTAATAAATATTTAAATTTTTATAACTAAAAAGTAATCGGGATCCAGCGGTATCCACGGAATTTCCGTACCGACGCCCAGATATGTCAGTACAACAAATTGTTTTGAATTACACCATGGTGTTTTGCTTTATCTTTATCTTTCTCTCTCCACTCTCTTTTCTCCCACTCTCTCACACTTCCTTTATCTCTCTCTCTCTCTCTCTCTCTCTCTCTCTCCCTCTCTCTCTCTCTCTCTCCCTCTCTCTCTCTCTCCCTCTCTCTCTCTCTCTCTCTCTCTCTCTCCCTCTCTCTCTCTCTCCCTCTCTCTCTCTCCCCTCTCTCTCTCTCATTCTTAACTTGGCTCTTTTTAAACTGTGCTCTTGAACTGACTTTTAAATATTTTTTTAAAATTATTATTAAAATTATATAATTTCATTTTTTATACCCTGTACCCAAAGGGTAAAGGGTATATTAAGTTTGTGCGAATGTATGTAACAGACAGAAGGAGGCAAGATAGACCCTATAAAGTATATATATTCTTGATCAGCATTGGAAGGGGGAGTCGAACTAGCTTTGTCTGTCTGTCCGTCCGTCCGTCCGTCCGTCTGTCCGTCTGTCCGTCTGTCATGCTGTCTGCCGTATGAAAACGATTATTTCGGAGACTATAAGAGGTAGAGCTTTCAAAATTGAAACTTAGACTCTCCTAGGCCGTCAAGTGTGCACTTACAAACGGTTTTTCTCTAGACCCATTTTAAGGGGTACCCCCCATACAAATGTACCCCAAAATTTTAGGTTTTTGCATAAAAACGTCATTGTTTTTTATTCTAGGAAGTTCAAATTAAGTAAAAATTATGTCTATGATAGTCCCAATAAAATATCCCAATATGGTTGGGACCAACAAAATTTTAGGTATAGCCCCCATACAAATTTACCCCAAAATATTGGGTTTTTTACAAAAAAAACGTCATTGCTTTTTATTCTAGAAAATTTGAATTTAGTACAAATTATGTCTATGATAGTCCCAATGAAATAGACCAATATGGGTAGGCCCAACAAAATTTTAGGTATAAACCCAATCAAAGATATACCCGATTTTTTAAGTTTTTCTATGAAAATCCAATTCAATGATGTATGGTAGTCAAATAGAACCTAACTTAAGGTACATATAGATTGGGTACAGGGTATCTTGTAGTCGAGCATACTCGACTTCAGCGTTCTTTCTTGTTTAATTTAGAAAGAGATAGCAACACATTCTATAAGTCAGTAACTAAGTGTCTGCGTGTTACACTATATATACTCGTATATATATATATACATATACCAGACCGACAGCAAAGTACATGCCAAACTACTTCAAACTTGCAACTTTTGCATTGTTGTTCTTGTTGTTCTTGTTCTTGTTGTTGCGCTGCAGCGTAGTAGTAAAGCAGCATAGTAAACTATAATAAAAAAAAAAAATAATACTCTTTCACTTACACTGCATACTTTTATTTAAAAAAAAAAATAACAACAACAATTGCTTGAGTTAAGAGTGTAAGTAAACTCATTTAAAACACCTAAACTTGTTATAATGGTTGGTAACATTGACAGAGCGTGCTAAAGTCGAACTCTCTTTCTTTCACTCTCTTTCTCTACATACATAACGGAATAACGGTAACGTGTAAAAGTGGCTTAAAACTTAACGTACTACACGAATGTATTTACTGCGTACATTATTATTGTTATTATTAACTGCAAACTAAATGCTTAAGATACTACATATGTATCCTCCTCGTATGCGCTTGTATGAAGTAGATACTTACTTATTTGCTACAATTACTTTTTTTTCTTGTTTTCTTTTCTTTTTTTATTTTATTAATTTTTTTTTTTTTTTATTTATTATTTTCTTTCTTTTTCAACACTTTTACTTCATTCTATATAGTACGCTGCACTTGTTGTACTTAGGTTGATGAGTAGGTCGTTGTTGTTGTTATTGTTGTTGTTGCTGTTACATCAAGGCGTCAGTCACCTGTCTTTAAGTATGTGAATATGATTACTACTTACTTACTTACTTGCTTACTTTGCCAATGTCTACTTAAACTTGGTTGTAAAAGAAAAGAAAAGAAAAATAAAAAATGCTTCTAAAGTGTTTGCAAAAAGTAAACTACTAGATACATTTTTAGTTACAGATACATTTTAGTTTTATAAAATATTTTCTTTGAAAGATATTAAAAACGGATAAATATTTTGTTTCTAAAATAAATCCATGAATCTATTTGGCAAGTTATAAAACTTATGCATTAGAAGCTCTTTTTTTTTTTTTTTGTTACTTTAAATTTTTACAAGACTGTAGTTTTATAAACGTGCATAAATATGTACATCTGCATATATGCACTATAACTGCTACACATTTGCCTGATTTTACTGTAGCTGTTGTTGTTGTTGTTGTTGCTATTTCAACTTGAGCTTTTTGCTTTAATATTTTTAATGCTGTAAATTACAAAGTGTTTCGTTTCTGGTCATAAATGCTATGCATGCATGCTAATGCCGTTAGCACGCTTTTCAACAAACACACACACACACGCACAGTTAGTAGAGTCTTAGACACCTTGTGCATTTTGTCAAGTACTAACTTGAAGTTACAACTGCATTTATGTATTTTTTTTTTTTTTTTTATAAAATGTATCTAAGAGATGCACCTATTTTAAATAGATACATTTTTTTTGTGCTATACAAAATGGGTTTATAAAGCTGAAGGTCGTTTATCTAAACATGTGCACAGTTTTTAAATAAAAAAATTATTTTAAAAGTTAACAAACTCTTTCATCAAATTTTTTTTCACTATATCAGTTAGTCTGTCTGTCCGTCCGTCCGTCGGGCGTTCATCCGTCGGTACGTACCGAACTCAGAGACTATAGTAGTTAAAGCATTTAAAATTGAAATTAAGATACTCTTGAACCCTATTTAGTTAGCTTATATTGGATATGGTTTACTTATTTTATATTTAAGCGTTGGCGCCCATATATATGTGTGAACTGTTTTATGTATGAATTTTTATTTTTCTAGAAGCAATAAATTAGACTTCAAAAAAAAAAAAACAAAATTGTGATTTAAAATGGGACTCCAATTTTTATACCCGTTACACATAGTGTAAACGGGTATATTCAGTTTGTCCGAAAGTTTGCAACGCATTGAAGGAGACATCGGAGACCCCATAAAGTATATATATTATTGATCAGCTCGATGAGACGAATCGATTTAGCCATGTCCGTCTGTCTGTCTGTCTGTTGCGATGCGTTATACTCGGAAAGTTTTAAAAATATTGACCTGAAATTTGAAACTTAAGCTTTTTGTGCTCCTAGTTAATTTGTATGTCAGAACCAAGGTGCCACGCCCATTTTTAGATGTAGCCCCCATACAAACTTACCACTTTTTTCGATTTTTTGTATGAAAATACGTTTTCTTTATGAACACATTCACTTCAAATAGGGTAAGAACACTTCTTATGTCATCCAATGTCAAATCTAAGGCGCCACGCCCATTTTTAGGTAAAGCATCCATACAAATTTACCGCCCATTTTCAAGTTTTGTATGAAAATATTTATTATTTCTGAATGAATTCAATTAAAATTTGGTAAAATCAATATCCACCTAAGTGAACACTATTGATGTGGTTAGGATTGGGCTAATATAACATAAAGCATCCATACAAATTTGACCAAATTAATCGTGAAATTTAATCTAAGCACCTGGTGAACATATAAACTATTAAAAGTGTTGTGTAACGGGTATTTCAGCTTCGGTTCCACCGAAGTAAACGTTTTTCCTTGTTTTTTTTATAACTTTGGAAAATAATAGTTTCAGTTGAGATAGTTTCAAGCGTAAAAGTATTTTGAAAATTACAACAGCTACGCCATCTTGAAAATCACAAAAGATTTTTTTTTTTTTAAATCAATATTTTCGAAACTCTTCGATGCATTTTAATAAAATTTACAGCCAATATAGTGAATTTAATATGGCTTAATTTATTATTAAAATGAAAAAAAAAAGCACAATTTTGATGAAAAAAATTCAAAAATATTTTGAAAATAATTTTTTTTTAGATAACTTAACCACTTTCTTAAGTTTTCGAACGTATAAAGTATTTATTAGAGTTTATCTTGGCGTTTTTTATTATCATTGATATTGAATTCGAATTTTAAATCAATATTTTCTAGCAACAACAACAATTAGCAATTTGGTTAGACCGATAAAAAACATTAAGTTTGTAATCGATATCAAAATTTTTTCATGTATAATGCAAAGAAACTTTTTGGCAATGAAACATAACATTTGCGATAATTTGAAATCGTACAAATTTTCTCAAATCATAAAACGCCAATTATTTGTGTTTATGGGAACATGGTTGTATATCGTTATTTTTAGTTAAAAGTTTAATATAAACTTGAGTTGTATCAGAACATTGATCCCTACATTCTTTTTCGAATGTTTTTTTTTTTTTTAAGTAACAAAATCAAAATTATTGCTTTGATCATTTTCAAGAAATGACAAACTGTCTAAATGCATAAAAAAAAGAAAATAAATAAGAAATACTAAATATATACTACATGTACAGATGTATTTAAACTCGTATACAACAAGTTAATATCGAAAACATTGGGCGCTACTATAGCCGCATAGCAGCAATTTGACGTTTGGCATAGACTCTGGGATGGGTTGGCAAATAGAAATGTCTCAAGCAATTAAGATGCCAAAGTAAATTGTGTGAAATTTTTTTTTCTCTCTTTTTTTTTTTTTTTACTCGTAGTACTCCCTGTTGTGGTTGTTGTTGTACTTATCAATTAATTTAAAATTGCTGTCTAAGCACAAATAAATTAAAGAAATAAAAAAAATTTTAAAAATCAGCACACTTGTGAGTGTGACATAACTAATAAAAAAAAAAAAAAATAAATTGAATGCAAAAAGATTTAAATAAAAAATATTGTATTTGTATATAAGAGCAGCAAGGAAATTGTGTTTTATAGTGTTAAAAAAAAATATATATAATAAAAATAAAGATGACTCGTTGTGAATAGCACGAGACATCAAGTAGCAAAAATTGGAATACAACAGACCGACGGACAGACGGACAGACAGACCGCCGCACGACACTTAACAAGACTCTTTACACTAAGAAGAGTCTAATCGAGTCGAGTCGTCGTAGTCGTAGTTTTTGTCGCCAATTGTTCGCTGTCACTTGAAGCAAACGAGCTGAGTATGTATAGAGTACTTCTCAGATACATATTCTCAAGATTTAAGTTTGCATGATCACAAAATATGATTTTAATTAAAATTGTTGACACATTTAATTTTTTATTAAGACGCGTTATGATTTCTTTGATTTGTGTGTGTGTGTGTTTTTTTTTTTAAATGAATGAATGAAAAAAAAAACTGCTTACTATTTTTATAAGGGTACAGATTTGAGCGCAATTGTAAGAGAAAAAGCGTCTTTTAATGCGTGACAGACTTTTGAGGTGTTGCCTCGCTCTAAGTAAGCATTGGCATATGTTGTGTCTATTGCGTTAATGCTTTTGTATATGTTGTGTCTAGTTTAGTAACAGTAATACTGGAGCTGCACTTTCGCACTCTCTCTCTCTCTCTCTCTCTGTTGAGTAATAACACTTGTGGAACTCAACTCCTTAGATTTTCTTATATGAATTTCATTTCTGTAGCTATCAAAATTTGAATCTCTTTTGAAACTACCCATTAATTTTTTTTTTTATTTTGCAATTTAAATTCGCGATCAGCAAAACTACAAAACATTTTGTATATATTTTTGTGCTAAAAAATGTCAAACGTGAATATGAGCTGGCAACACTTGAATCAGTTTATAAACGCTAATACATGAAATTCTAAAAGGTAATGACAAGCTGAGCGTTGGTACCTTGCAATGCATGTAAATGAATAAGAAGAATGCTCAATTTATTACTTAGTCTTGCAAGTGTGAAAGAGAAAGAAATATATTTATTTTATTTGCTTCGCTTTGCTTTTGACGTTGGTACAATTTATTTTGAGAGCGAAAGAGCGCTTAACATCAACTTGTAGCATTGTACTAATATCTCACTTCTTTTATCTTTCTCTCTCTCTCTCATTATTTTATTATTCTAAAATACTATATATATTTTACATATAAAAACAAACGTCAAATCATTTAATTGTTCTAAATCGAAGTACTAATTTGTTAAAAAAAAAAAAATTAAATTTGTCATGAAAACTCCCCAAACCAACAAACTCATAGAAACATAACTAAGAGGAAAAAAAAAAATTTATAATTTTCCAACATTAAACCACAAAATTATTGGTTGTTCGAGGGATAAAAAAAAACAAAACTGTTAAAAAAATATTTAATGACAGAATCAAATACAATAAGTTTTTTTTTCTATTTTTTTTTTTCACCTACAAATAATGTTGATGTTTTGATGACTACCAACCGACCAACCTGTCTACTATTATTCCAATATTTTTTTGTTTTTTGTTTTTTTTCGGAATATTGTGTGACTTTTTCAGCTGTTGTTGTGAACTGAAATGTATATTTAAATGAATTGTATACAGCTGTGCACATGCTCATGGCACTGCTATGAACTATGACCCATGAGTGTAGCTCCCAGCTTATTTTATTTATTTTTTATTTTGTATACAAGTACGGCACGCATTTCACGCATTTAGCTGCAATTAAATGGGCGTAATGCGCTCTTTGGTTTAATTTTTTCTTGAACTTTTTTTTTTTTTTTTTTTTTTCACAGTTGTCCTTTTGACCGACAACAACCTGACGCGCGCTCCCACTTTTTCCCATTACAATACGTATTATTATTATTATTTTTAGTTGTAGCAGTTTTGTCGTAGCAGCTATATTAGCTATGCGTGCCTTCCTTGGTAATTTGTAAGTGTATCGCACATTTAATTTGATATTCGTTATTTTTTTTTTTTTTTTTTTTGTTTTTACCTTTTGGCTTTGGCTAAGTTAAAATGCTTTTGCGCATTTGTTAATTGTATTACAAATGTGCGATGTGGTATGACGAGCGTCTTTAACTCAAAACGATTTTTTTTTCTTTTTACTTTGTATATAAAATGTATTGCTTTTCCGTTTTCTAATTTGAATTTCTTATACGCTACAATTATATAATGGCATCGAGTATATTAATTTTGTAAATTTAGAGGCTACAAAGATGACACATAAAGTTAATATTTTTTTTTTTTTTGTTTCTTGTTTTTTTTTTTTTTTTTTTGTTGGTTAAATTTAAATTAAAAAGTTGGGTTCAAATTAACCCTTATCCCGTATATTATCAGAAGCACGCCAAATTTACTTTTTCGGAAAGCTATTAAGCCCCGCTGTAAAAAAAAAATTTTTTTTTAATAACATGAGACGTCGTAGACCTCAAAAACTAAAGTACCCAATTTTATTCATAGATCAGCTCGATGAGACGAGTCGATCTAGCCATGTTTTGTCCCTCAAATGCTGTTATGCCATATGAAAACGATTATCTCGGAGACTAAAAGAGATTGCGCCACCATACTTGAAATTTATACTGTGCTGAGCCTGACACAAGTGGGTTTTCTCTAGATCCATTTTAAAGGGAAGCCCCCGTGAAAAAACTAGCCCATAAAAATTTATGTATTTTAACATAAAAACTTCTTTGTTTCTTATTCAAAATTAGTATAAATTTTGCCTATGAAAGTCCCAATGAAACATTAGTACGACCAAAAAAATTAAATACAAATTGATCCCATTTTTTGAAGCTTTTATATGAAAATCCAATACAATAAAGCGTGTTACAAAGATAAGACCTTACTTAAGGTCATAAAAAATTTGATACAGCGTATTTTGCAGTCAAAATTATATTTTTTTCTTATTAGGTACAGCCCCATACAAACTTACTTGCTTGGGCATGTTCCATAGTCACTTCTATACCCGACACGTATAGTGTCATCAGTTTAACGGAAAGTTTGTAACGCGTTAAAGGAGGAATCAAGTTTCCACGAAGTATATATATGTATTATTGAACAGCTCAGTGAGACGAATAAGCTATGTCCGTCTGTCCATCTGTTGCATTGATTTTTACACGGGAAAGTTTTAAAAATATAGAGCTGAAATATACCGATTCCTAAGCTTTTCTCAGCCCTTAGCAGTGTGTATGTCAGAGCCAAGGTGCCACGCCCATTTTTAGACAAAGTCTTCATACAAACTCTTCTTTTTTTGTATGAAAAGAGTTCATATTTACAAACGTATTTACTCTTAATTGGTTAAAAAAACACTTTTAATGTCATACAATATAAAAACTAAATTGGCACGCCCATTTGTAGGTATAGCCCCCATACATACATAACTACCGCCCATTTTTAGTTTTTTTTTTAATGCAAATCGTTGTTATTTATGCAAATATTCTCTCCAAATTACGTAAAACCACTTCTTATGTTACCCTATATATACAGCACCGATATGATCACGATTGGGACACTAATATATATATTCCCTATATAAACTTAACTCTCTTTTTGGCATATTTTCAAGAATATTATTGTTATAGTTATTTTTTTTGTTTAAAATTTGAAAGCAATATTGTCTCTAAATTTGGTTTGTATCAGACCATTGAATCCCATCCATACCATCTTGAAATAAAATATTTAAATATTTGTGTGTGACGTGTATTTAAGCTTCGGTTACATCGAAGTTAAACATTTTTCCTTATTTTTATATATATTTTTTTTTTGCAATTTTTTTTTTTTTTTTTTTGTAATTTATTTTTTTCTTCTTTCAATTTTCTTTTCTTTTTGTCTTATTAAAAATTTATACTAATTGTTAAGGAAATTTTCATGTATAAAATTGTTGTCACCGCAAATACTTTGTATTCGTTGTCGTCGTTGTTGTTGTTGTATTGTTGTATCTTATACTTAACTTTTAGTTAGTTTAAATTGCTCCTGTGAATTAAACACATTTCAGAACATATAAACGACGTAGTTGGTCATTAGCTTTTACTACAAAAAGAAGTTAAGAGCTGACTTTTCATGCCACGTAAACTCCATTTAGCCCATTATGAAGCACTAAAATATTGATGTTCAATAATTTGTGCACAATTTGCGTGCCAAAGTTGTTTTTAATGTGTCCAATGGATAAGTATCGGTATATATATATATATATATACATATAGTATAGGTATGTACTATATATGGTATATGATATTCACATTTTTTGCCACATTAGCCGTTGCAATATTTATGCTTTTGTATAGAATAAAAATGTTCAAAGTTTAAAGAGTTTTTTGTATTTTTGTTTTTATTTTTATGAGCACAAAATTTACACATTTTTGTAAAAGTTTTTAGTGAAGGACTTAAATGCTTTTATAAATCAAATTATAAATCCTGAAATTTTTGTAAGAGTTTGTGCAAAGAAATTGAATTTGAAGAGAATCTTATTATATCTTGAATCAGAACTAGAGAGTCTCCAGAACTCTAGTGAGATACCTTATATTTCAGTTTAAGCAATTAGCTCCCAAAAATAAACGCCACCAAAAAATATTAGAATTTTTGTATTGGATTTTTTTTTTTTCTCAATCTAGACCCACAAAATGGATAACAACTATGATGTTTCCAATAAAATATCTTGATTTGGTACAGTTTGGAAATTTCTTTTAAACATTTAGGTCCACCGTAGAAGCTATTTTTGAGTCGCAGTGTGAATAGCGACTGCGACTTAAAAATCGCAGTGACTGCAAACAGTGATTAAATCACAGTGATTGACTCTTACTGAACTGTTTCGCTACAACAACGAAACCAACTGACTTTGTTTTAATTTATTGATCAATAAAACACTGCTTTTCTTGTAAAAATTTAAATAATCACTGCGAAAAACTGTTGTCTTTGGCAAAAAATTGAGCTTTCACCATTCAATCGTTTCAGTGAATTGCACGTTGTACGACGAATCAAGTGATTGGCAAATGTACCAAAGAAGTTGTATAGATTCGGTTTTCAAGCAAACGTGAATGATATTTGCCAAAAGTGATAAAATCACCAATCACTGATAACTAAACAGTTTCACTGTTCGCGAAGAGCGTTACACAAAATCGCCGATTACTGAATATGTTCACTGAGGAACAAGAACATCGCAAATCACTACTTGTAGTGCGACGTTGCAATTTTAAAATCACTGTGAAAAAATCACCGAAAGTGATTTTTTGTCAACACTACTAGAAACCTTTTAGCTATTATGGCATTTATTTCAGAATCTCTGGATATTTTTTTCGAAATTTGATTACCAAAATGTTTTTATTCACTCACGTTCTTCTTTTCTTCTTGTTGTTAGTACAGTCACTGATTTCTTTGATTTGAGACTTCGCCTTATTTCTGTAAACGGTTTTTTTTTTTTTTGTTGTCATCGCGTACGCATTCATGACATATAAAACGAAGTCATTTTTATAAATTAAATATGAATAAATGGAAATAAATTTGTTGCTGTTGTTGTTTGCGAAAAAAAGAAGAAAAGAAAAAATTTTTAAATTAAATAAAATAAAAATGGTCATAATCGTTGGCGGCAATAACGACAACGTTGACATGAAAAATCGAAGCCGCCTATTTGGTATGCAAAAATGTATCTCAACTCAGCGCGCAAATGACGTGCAACAAGCGCAAATAAAAAAAAAAAAAAAAATGAAGTAAAGTAAAATAACGATGATCACAAAGATTCGAATGAATTTTTAATTTTTTTTTATTTTATTTAAATTTTATTTTTTTTTTTTTTTGTCGGCTTTAAACTAAATACTCCACCTACGACTACCGCTTTTGCTAATTTATGCAAATAGTCTTTTAGGTTTTTATTTGATTTGAAGCGTTTTTCCTGCTCGTTGCGCTTTCCGGCTTTAAGAATCACTGAAGCGGATTTTTGGGCGCATGCGCAAACGGAAAATGAAATAAAATAAAATTTAATTTTAATTGGGTTTAAATTAATAACAAAAACCAAAAAAACAAAAAACACTCAAATTAAATGCCTACGAAAATTTTTATTAAAGCTAATTGGAAATTGTGTGAACGCGTGAAGAAGCAAGTGCATAAAAATCAGGGATGGCAAAAGATTATAAAAAAAAAAAAGAATCAAGCGAATGATGAATCATTTTGTACATACTCGCCTAAACACTGAACTGAGCCGCTTGAGTTTTTAAAAAATGTTTTTCAACCCTGGTAAAAAAAAAACGTTTATTATTACAACTAATTAAGTAGCCATACAAACACACACACACACACAGACTGAATTGTATATTTTGTAGATACAATCATTAACTCTTTAGATACATTTTGTTGCGGGTGTTTTGTTGTGCATTTAATTTTGGGAGCGGAAGTTTCGCTTAAACGGTTTTAATTGCTGCTAAATTTGGCTAAACGCTAAGCGAAAGGAAATAAGTGGGAAAAAGATTGGTAAATTAAAAGACAAAACAAACTAAACTATTGAAACTTTAATCCAAAAATGGTTTATAAAGAAGCACCGACAAATTGAATAGGTATGAGTGAAAGAGAGAGAGAAAGAGAGAGAGCGAGTAATAGTAAAAGCGCCTTCTATCTAATTTTTAATTCAGAATGCGCATGCGCACTCAACTTAACACAAGATTCAAACGCCACTTGTATGGCTTTTAGCACTATTTAAGTTTAGCATTTGCACAGTAGTAGTAGTACACTGTGCGCAGTGAAGAGACAGTTTACATAAACATAAAAATGCATTTAATAATAAAACAAAAAATTTTGTTATGCTCTTTCCAAACTTCAAAAAAAAAAATTCAATTATTCAATATTCATAGTTAGTGTGATTTCATAGTCACAGTACTGTGATTTTAAAACAACAATGTACACCATTTCTAACGCTTTCGTAGTAAACTTTCATTCGTAAAAACTTCTACTTCTCAACAGCTGAAAAGTCCGAAAGTGTTCGAAATGCTCTTTACAAGTGTTGGCAAAAAAATTAAAAATTACTTTCGGTGATTTTGTCACAGTGATTTCAAAATCACAATGTCGCACGCAACTGATAGTCAGATTTGAGATTTTCTTTCTCCTCAGAGAACATATTCAGCTATCGGCGATTTTGTGTTTCGCTCTTCGCTTAGAGTGAAACTGTTCATTTCTCAGTGATTGTTGCTGTTATCACTCTTCGCTCATTTTTGTTCATATTCGCATGAACACAGAACCTGTACAAATGCGTTGGTACATTTGCTAGTCACTTAATTCGTCGTGCAACATGCAATTCACTGAAAACGCGGTCTATTGAAACGTTTGAATGGTGCAAGTGCAATGCAACAAATATGAATAAAAAGATGTGAAATGTGATATTTTAGTCGGCGACATTTTGTGTATCGCTGATTGTTTTTTTCACGAACTGCGATTTAATCACTTTTTGCAATCACTGCGATTTTCAAATCGCACTCGCTAATCACACAGCGACTCAAAAATCACTCCTTTTGCCAACACTACTCTACTCAATTTATGCGCTCACCCCCAGGATTGTTCTATATCGAAAACAAAATGACTCGCATTTTTTTTTTTAGTTAATGATGCCGCAAAGCCCCTGAAGTTTCCATTATGATACGGATCGGACCACTATAAAATACATATAGCTCCCATCTAAACTTAATTTCTGATATTTTCTTAAACATTATTATTTTTAGAGTATCTCTGTATTTTGATTGTATCAGACAGTTGACCTGTACATATCCTATCTGAAAAGTTTATCTAAGCCCCACAAATATTTGAATAGTTTACTATGTGTGATGGTTTTTTCGCTCAGTGTATTATATTTCTAAAACAAAGTAACTATTTACACGCTTCGTTTGCCTAATGAGTTGCGCTAATAAGCGTAGACAAAATGAATTCGAGAGGCCCAAGTGTGATAAATTGCAGTAGAATTTTTTTTTTCTGATAGATATTTTGATGAGGGAAACGATCTTTTCAAAAAAAAAAAAAAAAAAACTTATCAAAAAGACGACAATATATTTCTACTGTCTACTGATAAGCTTTAATAATAAAAAAAAACGCTCAACGCTTAATATCATCGTCGCTGTCGCTTAACAATAAATATTTTATATTATTATCTCGTCTTAAATGTTATGGTTAAGCATGCATAAAACAGCGCAGCAGCGCATAGTCCCGAAATAAAAAAAATTTAAAAAAAAACACCGCTTTAGGGTGTTGTGAATGCGTTCAATGCGACGTAGCGCAGCGCAGCGCAGCGTTATAGGCACGAAACAGGTGTATCTGCGATTGTGGCTGCTGCTGCTGCTGAATTGTTGCAGGTGTATCTGCGTTATCTTTTCAGCTACTTGTCTACGCTTAGGTACACAAAAAAAAAAATCCAATGAAGCTGAACAACAAACAAATAAAGCGTATAAAACATCTTAAATTATTTTTTGCCATAAATATTTGCAAACGTTTTGCATTTACGTAATGCGTTTGCATTGTGTGTTGTATGTGTGTGTGTGTGTGTTCTTTTCTTTTTTTTTTTTTTTTTTTAAATGACCGCCATAATGTACTCGAATTTCAAAAGATATTAACAAAGCATTTTAATTAACAACATAAAATATGCATATTCTTGGACAGCAAGTTTATCAGTTCAAATGTATCTGTAAAAATTTGAAATTCTAGAATTCGAAAACGCGTATTAGAAAAATCGTGAATTCGAATTCGCACAAAAAAATTTAAAAAAATGCAAATTTTCTTAAAATTTAAATTTTTGTGCTCTTTAAAGAAGTTTAAAATTGAAATTCTAGAATTCAAAAAAAATCGTGAATTCGAATTCGCACAAAAAAATTTGTCGTATCTCTTAAAATCTAAAATTTTGTGCTCTTTAAACTTTCGCTTTCAAAACAAAATTTACAAACTTAAACCGATTTGCCTTTGTCCATTCATCCGTCCGTCTGTCTGTTTGCTAACTTGTCTTTTGTTCTTTCTTATATATATATTTTGCTAAAAGAAATATTTGACCATAACAAGCTAAATTTGCCCTTAAGTAAAGTAAGTAAGCAAGAAGAAATGTAGAAGCGACAGACAGACGGACAGCAGAACAGACGGAACGCCAAAAATGTAGATGAATGAGAAGTTTTGCGGGGCTATGGACTTTTTTTTTTTTTTTTTTTTGGCTTTTGCTGCTGCAGAGTAAGTGAGAAAGAAAGAGATAAAAGAGCGCTGTGCAGTGAAGATGTGGATCACAGAAAAAAAAAAACGAAAAAAAAGACTGAAGAAGTGAATGAGTGAGTGGTGTATTGAAAAGCAAAGATGGTAAAGCGTCTTTTGGCGCCAGAAAAATATAATGTTGACAATAAAAACAACAACAACAACGACTAAGAACTAACGTACGTGAATACTTTTGATACGTTTCGGTATAGAAGAATGGATGAAAGGAAGTAACGAAGGATAGAAGGCAGGTTTAAACTCTTTGCTGCCGCTGCTGCTGCATTTGGGGGCAAACGTAAAATTGGCGCATTTTATAAGAACAATGCGTCGCGCTTGTGCCGCTGCTGTCCATGACAAGGGATGGGACACTTTTGAACATACAAAAAAAAAAAAAAACATAAGAAGCTGTGAATATAGAAGGACGAAATGCGGCGTAAAGTGGCGCTCAAGAGTTTATGTTCGTGTTTAAAATTCATTATTTGTATTTTTTAAAAAAAATATTTTTTACTTTTTCTGGTTTTGTTTTTAGTTTCTTTATTTTTTTTCTTCTTTCAAGATATTTTTTTATGTTTTCTGAACAAAAAAATATTTGGTTTAAAATATTTTACAATATTTGTGAAAATGTTAGAATGAAAACAAACAGTTGAAATGGTTTGTAAAGATTTAGAAAAATAAAAGTTAGAAAAATTAAAAATCGAAACAAAAAAATTCGAATTGAACGATTTTTAGAAAATCTTTAGGAATCACGGAACATGCATCATAATTTTTTTTTAACTTAAGTAAATTTTTTATATTGTTTATTTTTAATTGACTTTTTAAAATATTTTCTTTTATTTTCAGGTAAGTGCTGTGTTACATAATAAAATATTTCAAAAATAAATAAGGTAAAATAATCAATTCAATTAAAAATGCGTTTTCAAATTCATTATTTCGTAGAGATTTGAATTACACAAAACGCAAAACCAAAGTTTCGCGATTGAAACGTATTTATTTGTTTTGTTGCGCATTTTAAGAATTTAGAAAAGAGATTTCTAGAATGTAAGACACAATATTTTTGAGAATACAAAAAGGTTACGATTTCGATATTAAACAACTAAATATTTGTTTCCGAGTTAGTTAAATGTTGGGGTCACCATGTAACGGTTTTCAAAAAGCGCGTAACAGTTATGGTTCCAATTCTTCTAAGGAGAAGTAGGCTTGGCAATTTGGTTGATCAACTACCAAAAAGAAAAATAGAAGAAAATTTTACCAAAAAAGAAAATCCAGTAAATCACTTGCATCTCTCTTGCATTCAACTTCTTCTGCTTCTACTTTTCTTTTTATATTCGTTTGCTCATCTGCTTTTCATAAACTTGACAGACTAAAGACAAAATGCAAAAGAAAAATACAAATAAAAAAAAACGTGAAGAAAGAAAAACAAGCAAAATACCAAAAAAAAAAAAAAAAAAACAAAACAAAAAAAACGCGCAAACACAAACACACAAACTCCTAACGAAAATGCAGAAAAAAATGTCAAAAACAATGAGAACGGTCCAATGAATTTGACAAACGTTTCCTAGATGCGCGCTGGCAGATCAAAGGCGGCAACATCGACGTCGCGGCTCAGCGCGATAGCGACCGCAACAGAAATGTCGTCGTCGTTGTCGTCGTTGTCGTCGTCGTCGACAAAGACGACAACGCACGCAGCTGAAAGAGCAGCAGACGCCAATCGTACTCAATTTGCACATACAGCACATATGCTCTCTTTCCTTTTCGCACACACACACACACGTATCCGTTTAGAAGCTTTAACTCCTTAACAAGTTCTTTATTATCTCATTGCTGCGAGAGTGCGGCGCTTTATTTTTTTTCTAGACTTGTCTTTCTTATATTTTTCTTGACAATTTTTTTTTTGTCAAGCTCTTTTTCTCTCTCTCTCTCTATCTGCGCCTATCACTCACTTATTCAAAGCTACACAATTAGTCAAATTAGCACAAAAGTTTGCATCGTTTTGGATTTGATCTGGAATCGATCCGATCCCATCCCATCCCATCCGATTGAATCGGATCCGATACGATATGTGAACCGCATCGTTTCGTTTCATTTCATTTAATTTCTTTTCAATCGAATCAAATCGTTTTAGGATCAATTCAAGAGTTCGGCTTTTGAGTGCCTTAACCTTTTTTTTTTTTTTTTTTTATTTTTTTTTTTATGCTTCTAAACCTTATCGCAATTTGTGCTTTCATTAATTTAGCCTTTATTTATTTTTATTTCATTTTATTTTTGTTCTTTTCTTTCGTTTAGGATTTTTGTCTCGTGGCAAATTCACGCTCAGCGCTTAGGTTTTTACGCTTGATTAGCGCGCTAATTGGCGCGAGTTCCTTTAAAACTGCGGCAATTCAAAAGCTTCCTTCTAGCTCTGCTTTATGCGATTTGGGGTTTTTTTTTTTTTTTTTTTTTTTTTAATCCAAAAATTTCGTAGAAATTTGACAGCTAAAGTGGGTTTTTTTTTTCAACGTCGTTTGTCATTCTCAGATTGATCAGCCTAGGCAGTTAAACGATTTAGTTAACGAATTTGATGCGCTCAATTTATGCATTTAAAGCGATTATAAGCTTGAATTTGACTCTTAGTGACAGATAGACAGACAGGTTTCTATCAGGTTTTTTTTTTTTTGTTTCACTTTGGATTTTAAATTTCAATTTTGTTAAAATTTGCAAATCTTCAAAAAAAAAAATAAAAAAAAACACAAAAAATCAATGTCAGGAAAAAAAAGAATGTCAGAATTTGTTTGAACTATTGAAAATGTTCCATCTGGTACGCCTAAAATAAAAAAAGTAACTCAGTACAGCATTGTCAGCATCCATGAATTTTTTTTAAATCAGCGAATCACGTATTTAATTGTTTGTTTTACGAAAATTTTAATAAAAATCAATTCCTTTTTTTACGTCTGTTCGTCTGTTTGTTTATTCATCCGTTTGTCTGCCCTCCGTATATGTTAACCGAATTTTTTTTAATAAAAATCTTTGCTCCCGTAATCAGTTACTTTTGTGATTTGCGATTTGCGTTTTGACATTAAATTCGTAGACGATTGAAAATTGCAAAAGTTATATTTTATGCTTACCAAAGCGGTTGGTTATGAGCAAAAAAAAAAAAAAAAACAAGGAAAAACGTTAACTTCGGTGGAACCGAAGCTTAAATACCCGTCACACGAATCTTTGAATAGTTAATGTGTGGTTTATATACATTTATAAATATATATTTGAAAATAATTACTTTTTCATACAAATGTTCGAAAATAATCGATAAGTTTATATGGGGGCTATAGCTAAAAATGGGCGTGGCACCTTGGTTTTGATATTGAATGTCATTAGAAGTGTTTTTACCCGAATTTAAGTGAAAGTTTCATAAATAATAACTATTTTTATACAAAAATTCGAAAATGGGCGATTAGTTTGTATGAGCGCTATATCTAAAAATGGGCGTGGCGCCTTGCATTTGACATTGGATGACAAAAGAAGTATTTTTACTCAACTTGGAGTGACTACATTCATAAATAATAGCTATTTTGAAACAAAAATCAGAAAAAAAGGCTAAGTTTGTATGGGGGCTATACCTAAAAAATGGGCGTGGCACTTTGATTTTAACACTTGAACTGCTTAGGACTGAGAAAAGCTTAAGTTTCGAGTTTCAGGTCAATATCTTTAAAACTAAGCAAATGAATCGCATAAATACAGACAGACAGACGGACAGACAGACTCGTCTTGTCGTGCTGATCAAGAATATATATACTTTATAGGGTCTACGACGTCTCCTTTAATGCGTTACAAACTTTCTTAACAAAATGATAATACCCTACACACTATGTGTGGCGGGTACAAAAAAAAATGGCTATCGATTACAAACATATAGGTTATCGGTCTGAACTACTCGTTCATTATCAATAAAATTAATTTGCAATCGTACATATTTTTGTTCTTGCCGAACATTAAAGTGTTTTTTTTTTAATTAACACCGTCCTTGGTAAGCTGTATAGTTTTGTTAGCTCTACTCTATTATTCATAAAAAAAAAATTTAATTCTATTTTATATTTATTTTATTTATCATATTTGACTTTTTTTTTCATAATCAAAATTATTTTGTCATCATCCATCGTCATCATTTTATTACAATATTCTTTAACATTGGCTTTCACAGACATCCTCATCATGTGCTCTTCATAATTGTTCTGTGTCACGTCTTTGAAATGTTTAAAAACGTTCGTATACTTATAACGTAGTCGCACCAAAAGCTGTCGCTACAGAACGTTTTGTGAATTTTAAAATGTATCTACATGCATACTCGTATATGAATTGGCAAATGAAGGTAAAATAAATACACAGATACAGATACAGATGTGTATATGCTGCTTCTATATAAAAAAATAAAATTGTAGCAATGTATGTTGTTGTGTATGCGTACACACACTCACATGCATTTTTATTATGATTTAATAAAAATCAAAAATCATTAATTAACTTAATTTCGTGTATAGCAGAAGGAGTTGTAGGGAGCTGAAAAATGAAATAAAATTAAAATGACAACAACAACAACAATGAAAAAAAAAGGGCCAAAAGCATTAAATATACAATAAATATGTATATTGTATCTACGTGTATACAACAGATACATTTGTATCTTTTGTCGCATGTAGATTCTTAATATTATTTTTTTATATTTGTTTTTGTTGTTGTTGTTGTTGTGTGGTTTGTGTATGTGCATTTTCATCTACATAAATAGTTATATGTTTGCGTGATTTGTTTGCTTGATGGCATTTTTTCACGCGCAACTCTATACTTCAATTTGACAGACATCAAATTATTATTATTATTATTTTTTTTTTTTTTTTGAATATTTATATAGTTTAGTAAAAACCAAAAAAAAAAAAAAAAAAAAATAAAAGAGAAATACTTTATTTATTTTGTTTGTTTTTATTTTTTCCTGGAAAGCATAAAAAACACGTATAAATTTTTAAAAATTTCATATGAATTTCTTTTTTGAGTTATTTGTTGTGTGCCATGAAAAAAAAAATAAAATAAAATAATGTCAAGTGAAGAGCAGAAAATGTACTTTGAAATATTTGTCTCAAAACTTTTTTTTAAAAAAAGTATTGAAAATGTGTTTCGAAATCACAATATCAGCTGTCTTTAAGCAATTTCATTTGTTAGCTCACTCGCTCATTGGCTTTTTAATCGATAGTTTGCATATACAAAACATATCACTGCTTGTTTTTATGATTTCTAAAGGGTGCAACAATTTATTGGGTTTGAACTGGCAACACTGGCCGCTTAGCTAAATTGATAATTGTTAATTTTTAGCAACGATAAAAAAATTAATATTTTAATTGAACATTAAGAGTAAACGAGACAGAAAGAGAGAGTGAGTGAGTGCAATTAAAAAATTGCACACCAACAGCTGTTAATTTTTTTTTTTTTAAGAACAGCTGTTTCATTTTAATAAACATTTGCATTGTTGTTGCATGATAAAAATTAGTAAATGAATTTAATTATTTATTTTTTTTCAAAATTGTCACAAATAATTGCAAAATGCACTGTTACTAGTGTTGGCAAAAAAAAAAAAATCACTTTCGGTGATATTTTCACAGTGATTTAAAAATTGCAATGTTGCAATGCGTCTGAAAGTAGTGATTTGCCAGCTTCAATGTTTCTCTGTAAAAATGTAGTATCGCGAACAGTGTACCTATTCAATAATCGCCGATTGCGATTTAAACACTGTTTGCAGTCACTGTGATTTGCAAATCACAGTCGCTAAAAATCACGCTTTTTGCCAGCTACTAACAGTTTGTAGGAAAGTTTGTAACTAATTAAAGAAAGCATATATAGTATAAATATATGGTAAAGTGTTACCATGTTGGTGTGTCTGTCTCTATGCTGAAATTCCATTAATTTTTTGAAGTAGCTGCCATTCGCTCAAAGGCAATTTTAAAATTTTTTCCGAACATTTTATTTTATTGAATCTATTTTTTTTTTTGTTGTATACATTTGGAACACCCATTACACTTGTGCTAAACGATTTGAATGCAAGTTTTTATCTGTTTTAATTTGCACTCTCAGTTACTCTGTTTTTTTTTTTTTTTTTTTTCGTATGCCTCTTTTCCTCTTTTATGCGTTTTTTGTTTTTGTTGTTTTTGCATGCGTGCAAATAACCTTCTTATTAATTTCGCTTTTATTTGCATTTGCTTTCGATTATCGGTCTATGCTTTTTATGCTCTGTTTATTCTATATTTTGTCACACATGTTCATTCGTTATTGTTATTATTGTTGTTCGTACGTTCGTTCGTTCGTTGCAGCAAGCACTTGTGACCTAACAATATGCAGCAGCAACAACAACAACAAAAACAACTACAACAAGTGTACTGAGTGAATAGTGTACCAGACCGGCAAGTGTCAATGTCTTTGGCAATATTTGTATGTGTGTGTGTGTGTGTGTGTTTCTGTATTGCATGCAATTACGTCTACTATCAGTTTTCATTCACACCTATTTTTTTTTTTTTTTTTTTTTGGCAAAAACAACAACAACAACATTATTATCAAGAAAAATCAAGAACAAGCCTAAGTGTACCCGGTAGGCAAATTCTTAAAGCTTACGGACAACTCTAATAAAAAAAACACACACATACAAGTTGCACAGTTGGCTTTTAAAAGCATAACGCCGTAAAGCAAACTACACAAATTAATTGGTTTACAAAAAAAAAAAAAAAAAACTGTATAACAGCGAAATACATATGTATGTATGTATTCAGTAGTACCGAAGCTTTAATGCTGTTTTATGAAATTGTTTTATTTTTCTAAATGAAACAACTCTGACCACACAGAGAGAGAGAGAGAGAGAGAGAGAGTAAATCAAACAAATATGAGTCAAATTTTCTTGGTTTTTCTAGAAAAAATCATCACAGAATTTTCTTCTCCTCCTTTTTTTTTTTTTGCCTGGATTCCCCGTCGTACATATGTATGATAATTTTGAAATATTTGTTCCAGAACCTTGGCACTTGGTGTGTCACATTTTGATTATAGGATCGTTTAGATTAAAATCCCAGAATCCCATAACTGGCAAATCGTTTATAATTTCCCGGGATTTTCTTTCGTTAAAAAATTAACTTCAATTTCAAACAAACGTTTCTGTTTATATTTTTATTTAAAAACTACTGAAGACAAAAAAATACTTGAAGGGTGAAAACATAAAAAAAATGATAAAAAAAAAAAAAAAAAAAATAAAAATAAAAAAAAAAATAAGTACTGCAAGTGCAAGTAAAATTTCGCGTTAATTTTCACACACACTCATAACGCATACGACAGACAGACAGACGCAGACGGACAGACAGTCAAGTCAGTCAGTTGCAGTGTATGAATAAAGTGTAAAATCAAGCACAAGGATGAACGAGGGCTGACTGACGGGCAGGGGGCACTTATAAGAGAGTCAGTTATAATGCACATATACATACATGCATACATATATAGTATATGCATATATGCAAACATCCACTTGGCGCCGAGCAGTTAATGCACTTACTTAGTTTTTTATTGTTGTTTTTTTTTTTTTTTTGTTTTTTGCCTTGTTTCGTTTGTTGTTGTGTTGTTGTTTTTTTTTATTACTTACTACATTTTTTGTATTGTTTGTTTTGTTTTGTTGCTGTTGTTTTTTTTTTTTTTGCATTTACAGAAGTGTAAAAACAAAAACAAAACCAAAAAAAAAAAAAAAATGCATGCATGCACTCAATTAACAGTAAACAAAAGCAACAACAACAAATTGCATTTGAGTCTTAGAGTGAGAGAATGAGTGAATAATGATGAATGCGCTTACGTACAAGCATATGTGAAGTGCAAAAAAGCGTGTTAGTAACTAAAAGAGAGTGTGAGTGAGTGTGTGAGAGCATAAAAAGAGTGAGAAAAAGGAGTTAGTTAATAGAAAAGCTTCAGTGGGTGCCTTTGTGTGTGTGTGTGTATTTTTGGTAGCACTAGACGACGACGTCAACGACAACGACAACAACATGCAAAATAGTTGTTAACCCATTTTTGAACAATGTGCAAATTAGGTTTTTTTGGCAAATTAAAAAAAAAAATATATATATATAAAAAATGTTTTAAAAAATAAAAAAAAGCTATAAAAAAAAATAAAAAAATTTTAAAAAAATATAAAATAATATAAAAAAATATATAAAAAATATTAAAAAAAAAAAAAAATAAATAAAAGTATTAAAAATAAAAAAAATTTAAAAAAAAAATAAATAAATTTAAAAAAAAAAAAAAATTTTAAAAAATAAACAAATATATGTATATATAAAAAAAAATATAAAAAAAAAAAAAATATAAAATATTTAAAAAAAAAATAAATATACAAAGAATTAAAAACAAGGAAAAACGTTAACTTCGGTGGAACCGAAGCTGAAATACCCGTTACATGGGAGTGGCGTCTTTGTTTTGACCCTGGATGACAAAAGAAATGTTTTTACCTAATTGGGAGCGAGTACATTCATAAATAATTACTATTTTTAAACAAAAAATCGAAAAAAATCGGTAAGTTTGTATGGGGGCTATACCTAAAATTGGGCGTGGCACTCTCATTTTCGAACTTAACATAGTCGTTGCCGAGAAAAGCTTAAGTTTAAAATTTCAGCCAAATATCTTTATATCTTCATCGAAAAAATCGCATAGCAACAAACAGACGGACAGACTGACAGACGGACAGACGGACACCCTTCTGACTGACAGACGGACATAGGTAGATCGATCCGTCTCATCGAGCTGATCAAGAATATATATACTTTGGGGGGTCTCCGATGCCTCCTATAATGCGTTACAAACTTTTTGACAAACTGAATATACCCGTTTACACTATGTGTAACGGGTATAAAAAATTTTGAAAAGTGTAAATGTAAAAATATAAAAAAAATATAAATAAAAATATAAAAAAAAATTAAAATATATAAATAAATATAAAAAGATTTAAAAAAATATTTAAATAAAACAAAATTATCAGAAAGCAATAATAAAATATTTTTGTTTTACTTTAAAACTCAAAGAAAAACTTAATAAATTAAAGACTTGATTAAAATTGCTGCTAATAAAAACACAGCTACACATATGTATAGAAATGGGTTAAGCTTTAAGTGCTACAACTAAGCTAAAGTTAAAGCGAGAGAGATATATGTATTAATAAAAGAGTTAGCAAGCAAACAAGAAAGCATAATATAAATTTTTTTTTATTTATTTTTGTATAAGAATTTTTTTTTTGTTTTAAGCAAAAGAAAAAATGCATAAATCGTTGATTAAAAAGTGAGGAGTTAATATAATAAAAAGAGAGAGAGAGAGAGAGCTGGAGAGAGAGAGTGAGGTAGAATTTTTTTTTTTTTTTTTTGGTGTAAGTGTTAATTGAGTGTGAAGCATTGTAAAGTTTGCTAATTCACACATACATACACATACATACATGCATATATGTTTGGTTTTTATTTTGTAAAGAAAAGTGTGAAAGAGAGATGCACTTGCAAAAAAAAAAAAAAAAAAAAAAAATAAAATAAAAAATCACAACACAACTTTTACAACAATTATTTAATTAACAGCAGTGGTAAAACTTTATAAAAAAAAAATAAATAAATAAAAATAATTTGATTACAGTTTGCAAAATATGTTTATGAAGTTTAAATAAGGTGTTGTTGTGTTGCTAACTGCATTATCGACACTTATGTTAATTAGTTATAGTGGTCATGTGCTTAAGTATGAGTATGTATGTGTGTGTGTGTACAAGATAGTTTGCGGTATGTGTGAGCAATAAATTGAATAAAAAATTAAAAATAAAAAAAAAAAAAATAAAGAGTAATTAGGCTGCTTCGCTTTTTTTTATGCATATTAAAGATGTCTATTTCCAATAAGAACGTAATCGGAGAACCCCCAAACAGTATATTATATTATTGATCAGCTCGATGAGACGAATCGATTTAATTAGGTCCGTTTGTCTGTCCGTCGAAAAGTTTTAAAGATATAGACGTGAAATTCGAAACTTTGGCTTTTCTCAGCACTAAGCGGTTTGTATGTCAGGTCAAAGGTGCCACGCCCATTTTTGTATTGCGCCCATACAAATCTACCGCACATTTTCGAGTTTTGAGGAAAATAGTTCCATTCGAATTTATAAAAAACCCCTTCAAATGTTATCCTATGTATACACCACCGTTATGATAAGTATCAGGCCACTATAACATAAAGCCGCTGTACCAATACACCTCCTCAGTATTTTTGGCTTAAAATTTGTTAATTATCTTGGGTCTAAGCTTGATTTGTATCAGTTCATTGATCCCCAAGCCATGCCATCTAGAACTTTTAACAAAGCCGCTGATGATCACATAAATTATTTAAAAGATTCGTGTGATATGCTTTTAAGCTTCAGTTCGACCGAAGTTAACGTTTTTCCATGTTTTTTTTCTTGGGGTGTTAAAAATATCTACCATGGGATCCTCTTTTCTTTTTTTCCGCAAATAATCCAAATTAAAAATAAATTTAATTTCATTTTTTAAACGTATTAAAACTTTGGTTTTCATGCATTCCAAAAAAAGTTTTATTTTTTTTGTGATTATTTGTGCAGTAAACACCTTTTTCTGACGCTTATAGATATTGTTGTTGTTGTTGTCGTTAGTGCTTGTGTTGCAGTTGCAAGAAAAACAGCAGCAGCAGCAACAGCAAAGACAACAACAACAACAACAACAATGACAAAGACGTTCTTTTTTTTTTGTAAAGAAGTTCAAGCAAGTAGCGCGCATGCGCAAAAGTGTAAGATTGCGTGTCAATGTAGCAACAACAACAACAACAATAACAAGTGTTGATTTTATTAAGCGGCAACAATGTTCATGACGATGAGCAGCAACAACGACAGCTGGACGGACAATGGACAACAGCGACACAATGAGTGCGAAGTGCAATAACAACAACAATTATAAAAAAACAATAACAACAACAACAACAGCAAAAACGTCAATTGCAAAAAAAAAAAAAAAAACAAAACTTAAACAGAGTGTCCAAATGTGTAACTATGTACATACACACACACACTCACACATATATACATTTATACATATTTGTATGTGTAATTTAATTGTTGTTAAAACAACAACAACAACTTTACTTTTCGTTTTTTAAAACAGGGTGATTCAATATATTTGTATTGTTTTTTTTTTTATATATTTTTTTTATTTACAATAATAGAAATTGCCCGCTATTTTCAACTTAAACTTTTCAGCAGCATTAGCTTTTCTTTGAACATATTCTTCTATGGAATAAGCAACTTTTAAGCAAAAAGTGCCTCAAGGCACTATACGTTAAATTAAGAATTTTTCAAGAGTTTGCATATGGACGGTATTTCTGCTTAACTGATTCAAAACAAAATGCTCATTCCTTCTGAAGCATTAATGCATTGCTCATTTAATTGCAAAAAAACATTTTTATTTATATATTATTTTACAATTGTAGCACCCTTTTTTTAGTGCACTGTGTGTGCCTTTTTAAATTATTTTATGTTCACAATGCCTCAGGAGAATTTCGCTTTATGGCTTCTAAATGCAAGGTTTCAATTGATGCAACAACAACAACAACAATGTAAGTTTTTCTCTCTCTTCATCTATCTCTCTCGCTCACACTTTGTTGATTTTCTGTCTGTCTGTCTGTCTTGTTTTAAATTTGATGATTTCCTTTTGGTACAGTGATTTGATGTGATGTGATGTGGTGTGATCATTTCATTTATTGCGATTGCGCCATTTAATTGCCAATGATGATGATGATGATGATGACGATGTTGTTGTTGTTGTTGATAATGAGGACGAAAGCGACAAACTTGTTCGTTAGCACATGTATTTCCATCTATCTCATTCTTACATATACATACATATATGTATCTCTTTCTTACAACCGTTGTATTGCTTGCGGCGTGATTTTTGTTGTTGTTGTTGTTGTGCATTGAATTATTAATGAAACTGAATCACCACAGTAAACAGCAACAAGACAGTGCAATTGTTTATTTAACAAAATGTATCTTGTTTTTTTTTTATATATGTGTGTGTGTGTATGCTTTGTATCTTGTTAACTAATAATACAAAAACAATTAATAAAATGTTTTCTTGAGTGTCATGCTTAATAATGCTCACTACAGCTACTGATGATGATGATCATCTTCTCGTTGTCATTGTCGTCGTCATCGATTGTTGTTTTTGTCATTTGTTGCACTATTAACGCTCTATTAGCAATTGTTCTTGTTGTTGTTGTTGTTGTTGTTCTTGTTCTTGACTTTGTATTCTTTTGTTAAGTTGGCAATACTGGGTAATTTGTCAACAACTTTGTTGCTTGAAAAAGGAAACAAAAGCGACAACAAATGGCGACAGAAAAACAATTAATAACGACATTATTTGATTGATAGTGCATTATACATACATACATATCTAGCTTAAGAAAGATAAAGATAGATAGTTAGTTAGTTAGATAGTTAATTATGTTACAGTGTTGTATAATACATAACTGTAATGCATAGAATAACGCCAAAGCAATCGGAAGAATAGAAACAGTATAAAAAAAAAACTTCTTGCGTTGAAGTGTTTATTATTATTTTTGTATAATAACTTAACAAACGGACAGGCATAATTGATTAAATCGGATTATCTTAGCTAATACAGTAACAATATTTAGCAATCAATGCGTTGAGTAGAATAGACTGACAGAAAGACAGAGTGATAGAGTGACAGAGGTATGGATTAACAATGACTAGGCTTGGAAATTTGTTTTTAGCAAAAGGTTTAATAACTGAGTCAATTATTGTCGCCCTTCAAACATCCTTTTTATTCGTAAATACTAAATAAAAAATTGCCTTGAAAATATAAAGAAGAATCCAAATATTATATATATTATTCGAAAGGTCTAAGTTTTTTCTTTCCAAAACTGTTTAAAAAATAAATTTCGATTCGTAGTTTACTCAGATATTGCCACATTAGTAAAAAAAGCCGAAGACAATACTTTTTTTTTAATCATAATTCAAGATTTTGGCAGTGTTCCGCAAACTCCACATATGCAGTTTTGTTTTACACGACAAGACCTAGAACCCCTACTATAACACTTTCCAGCTATTTCAATACTTTTTTATAATTTAAATTGAAACTCGAAAATTTGAATTTTCTTATCTCAAGAATACAATTAGGTAAAAATTTTTTTTTTTTTTTAAATTTTTTATTTTTAAAAAAAAAAAACCAAATTGGTTTTTCAACATTTTCATCAAACCTATGACCGCTTGACGCTCATTGTGTTCTATGGGGAGGCTATAGATAGACAGAAATGACTGTGGGACAGTCCCACACAAGTAGCACATAAAGCGCCGTTTTGGTGATTCTAGAATAAGAAACAAAGAAGTTTCTATAAAAAAAAAAACACAATATGTTGGTGTAGATTTGAATGGGCTGTACCCTTTGAAAATCTGGGAAGATCACTTGACTAAGGAGAGTCCAAGTTTTAAAATATGGTGGGTCTATCGCTTATAGTCTACGAAATAATCTCTCTCTCATAGGGCAGACGCAACCGGACGGATAGACATAGCTAGATTAACTCGCCTATCAATGCTGATCAAGAATATATATGTCTATGATGCCTACTTCTAAGGTTCCAAAATGATTTTGATTTTGCTCAGATACTGTTGCATTCCCGAAACAACTACAACGTTCATCAAACTTGTAATAAAAATTATCCATAGTGTTCGTAAGATGTCTTCTATCAAAAAATCATTCTAACGCCAGGTTTTAAGTGGTTGAACCCCTTTAAAAACTTACACCTAAAATTTGAAATTCTTATATGAAGAGTTGTACCAAATGTTTAAACTACAAACACTGAGCTACAATCTACTTAAATTCTCAAAATTGTGTACTCGCTTTAAATTCTCTCTCTCTCTCTCTCTCTTAACTGTTTTACCATGCATTCGATATGTCCGTCTGTCTGTCTGTCCGTCTGTCAGTAAGTTTGTCAAAATGTGCCCTACATTTTACACAAAAAAAAAAAATTGTATTTATTTTGTGGGACCTACTTAAGGCTTATTAAACTAAATGCCAAGAAAATGCCACAAAAGAATAACAAAAAAAAAAAAAGCATTAACAAAAAAATACCCCCAATAACAAACAAGACATATAATTCCCTGCTTTAGCGCAAAAGGATATACAAAAAAAAAAAAAAAAAAGGAAGGTGAAGACGAAAAAAAAGATGTTACCAAATTATATACCTACATATACACATATGTATATACCCTACAGCTACTAAAAATAAAGCAACTCGAGCAAAGTGCAATGTGTGTGCTGCTCGTTGCAAATTTAAAACGATAATAATGTTGCGCCCTCTGTTCAACTGTCCTTCTGTCTGTCTGTCTGTCCTTCTCGCAAGGAAGCAAAGAAACAAGAGGCGTATAAAACAAACAAACAAACAAACAAAAAAAAAAAAACGTTGAATCGTTATTTATGAAAAAGGTTTACACTCAACAAGATCGTTGAAAGAAGAAGCTCCCTGGTTCTACCGAAGAAAGAAGATGAAAAAAAAAAACAAAAAAAAAACTGGAAACGTACCTGACTGGCGCTCACTCGTAAAATAATCCATTATTTAAAGTTTAGCGCACACTCAAATGTGTCTCGAATGCAGCAGAATTAAAAAAAAAATAAATTTATAACGACATTTTAATACGCTACAAAAGAAAATTATTTTTGAAATATTTTTTAAAAATAAAAACCAAAAAATAAATTAAATAATTTTTTTTTTTATACATCTTGAAGCATGTTACAAACTACATACATAATTCAATATACTTTACACAATTAATATACGCCTCAAAGCAAGTAGAGTCTGTCGGTCGGTCTGCGTTTTGATAGTCGATCAGGAACTGCTTTTGTACGCTTCATAATTTTTTTTTTTTTTTTGGATTTAAACGAAAATGAATAAGCAAAGTACAACAAACAAACAAACACATGAATGAATGTTTAAATAATCCTGCGTTGTTTTTTTTTTTTATAATAAATACAAAGGAGAGAGACAGCGAATGTCCTTTGGCGGCAGTTGGCACAACTAGTTTTTTAAGAAAATACGCAAAATAGGCTAGAGTAGAGGCACTCTTTTAGTTGCTAGTTAAGTTAAAAATTTAGGCGCCAGTCTATAAGACAATAATAATGCTTGCGGCAAGGACAAAGAGACAGAACGACAGGATTAGACGATGACGATGACGAGAACGACAACCGCATGACTTGATAATGAGTTGGGTCAACTAGCCAATCTCTTGTTTTTTTTTTTTCTTAATTCTAAGCCTGCTTAATACAATAATTGCTGCGGACTGTTGCTGCTAATATCCTGTATACAATTCTAATCCTTTTCTATAGCTGTATCTGTTGGTATGTGTGTGTGTGTTTTTTTGTTGTATTTTATACAAAAATTTTCGCTTTGTTCTCGTTTTTTTTTTTTCATTTAATTAGCAACGTTTTTTTTTTTTTTTTTTTTTTTTGCGCTTGATAAACGAGCCAGCAAATTATGCCAAGTGTATAATACTAATAATGACAAGGATAAGCACAATAACTGAGCTGAAATGCGATGTGTTGTGTGTTTGTTTGACTGCCACAATTGCAGGTAGTTTGGTGTTGTATAAAAATTGTTGAAATTTTAGCTTTGACAAAGAAGCGAAGCTCTTGACTCAAATTGGTTTAAATGCATCCTTGTGAAAGGCTTATTACATTAGTTACGAATAGCTCTAGAATTTCTTAAGAGTTTTAAGAGATAGTTGAAGTGATTATATGAAAGTTCCGATGAAAAAAGGGACAATTCAAAAAAAAAAATGCAGGAATGAGCGAGTGTGACGGAAAAATGATCTCTAAACCCAAAATTCTAGAAAATAACAAGGAAAAACAATAACAGTGACTTTGTAGTAGTAATCAACAACGAAATGTTTCGTTGCACCCCAATCAAACTTTTCAGCTGTCCGTTTATACTCAATTTATTGGTGACCCCGACGAAGACTACAGAGTCAAAGACAAAATCAATTAAAAACTGTGAATAAATCTTATATTCTCTGGAGATTAGTCGACTGTTTCAAGCCAAAACACAAGGCAAAATGTCGTTCGGACGGACAAATGCAATTTATCCTAGATACAACTCCTATAAAATTAAATTTTTTTTTTTTTTTTTTTTTTTTTTAAAAAAAAATTTTTTTTTTTTTTTTTTTTTTTTTTTTTTAAGAAAATTAATTTTAAAAAAATTTTTTTAAAAAATTTTTTTTTAGGGGGGAGGAAGTTGTGGGGGGGAGGAAAGGGGGGTGGAGGTGAATTTTACAAAAACCGGTACATTTATTCTTAAATGCTCTGAGATTAAAAGTTTCCAACAAAAAACCAGACACTGACAACGGGAAAATTTTTCAATAAAAGAACCCCAGATGTGTGGAATTGGAGAAAGATTTAACAAAGGCTCGGGAATGGGACCAAACATTTAGTAACGCGTCTATATCTTGTCCCGAATTCGCGGACTACATTGCGTATCGCTTGTTGTGTTTTGAAAAGAATGTGTGTGTGTGACGCAACAAAAGAGTCATCGTGGGCTTTATGAAGTATATTATGGATCAGTTGATCTAAAGCTGTATCTATCTGTCGCTTGCTAGTTTCTAAATATTACGAATTTTGAATATGATTTCGTTTGGATTTAATACGCAAACCAAAAGCTGAGACAGCTGAAAACACTTGTTTTGTTTTATGGTGTTAAATTTTGCTTGCGGGTTAAGAAAATACACGAAAAAAAAAAAAAAAACTCCTCACAAATTGCGCGTTAAATGCTTAAAGAAACTCTTTTTTTTCTTTTTGAGCATTAAAACGCCTTTTCTTCCTGTGCCGCAACAGCGGCGACGACGATGACGACAACACCTTGGCTTAAATTATGCTGCAGTTGCAGTTGTTCTTGTGTTGTTGTTGTTGTTGTTGCGTCAGTTGTATTCTTATTAACTTGTTGTTCTTATTGGTAACACCTTCTTTTTTTTTTTTTTTTGATCTTTATCAAAAGTGTTGAAGTATTTTGTGGTTGTGTGCTGCACTGCCATGTGTTGTCTTTGGTACAGAATAAAACAAACCGCAAAGTTGCGTGTAGCTCATTGCGCACGAAAAAGTTCTACTTGTGAGATTCAAACTATCTAGTTAGACCTATCTAAATATTAAAATGTTTCGAGTCCTTGAACGCAACTGTTTGTATAACTCACGCGACACCGGCTGTTAACTAAACGAAAAAAAAAACAAAAGGATAATAATAATGATGATTCTAAGAGAGGTGTTCATTTGTTCGATCGATTTTGATCATCAACCTTGAACCAAGAAAAATTACGACAACTTGTACGATTTGTACAATGTTGTTGTCGCCATCGACATCGTCGTTGTCGTCGTCGTTGATCAAAAAAAAAAAAAAAAAAAACATTTCTACGAATTGTGTTGATTTGATTTATACTATATTCCTTGCATTGATTTAAACTTTGACGCTCTCGCTTGTTCTCTCTCTTTCGCTCGCTCAGACTGTCTTTCGTCCCTTCATCGTTGTCGCGACACTCGTTGAAAACGCAACGATTTATCGTCTCGATCATAAATAAAAATTATTATTATTTGTTTTACTCGAAGACGTTGTGTTGAGAGAACGATTCAAACAAAAAACAAAAAAACAAAAATGTGGTTGTAGTTTGTCATAAGAGTTTTATTTTATTTATTTATTTAATTTTTTTTTTTTTTTTTTGTTGTACTCTACGCAAACCATTTATTAGTGTATATATTATTTTGTTTGAAAGTTTGTTACCGTCATTTTTTTTTTAGTGAAGGGAATATATGGTTTGGAAGTTTGATAAAATGTTAACAAATATTTAAGAGTATGAGTATTACGCTCTTAAATTATTCTAAAGACTTTTTCCAAAAGTAAAATGCATATATTCATATTGCTTTAAATGAGTATATTTATATTTAATTTTAATCATTGCTTTGAAATCAAATGAATAAACTCATTTTAAAATTAATTAATTGTTACGAAATCTAATGACTATACTTACTTTTAAATTAATTCATTTCTATGAAATCAAATGAATACACCATTTTTAAATTAATTCATTGCTATGAAATCAAATAAATACACTCATTTTTAAATTAAATCATTGCTATGAAATCAAATGAATTTAAAATATATTATATTTTTTAAATTAATTCACTGCTATAAAATCAAATAAATATACTCATTTTTAAATTAATTCATTGCTATGAAATCAAATGAATACACTTATTTTTATATAAATTCATTGCTATGAAATCAAATGAATATACTATTTTATTTGAAAATTAATTCATTTTAAGTTATGAAATCAAATGAATATACTCATTTTTAAATTAATTCATTGCTATGAAATCAAATGAATATACTCATTTTTAGATTAATTTATTGCTATGAAATCAAATGAATATACTCATTTTGAAATTAATTCATTGTTATGAAATCAAATGAATATACTCATTTTTAGATTAATTCATTGCTATGAAATCAAATAAGAATACTCGTTTTGAAATAAAATCATTGCTATAAAATTAAATGCATTTATTAATTTTTAAATTAATTCTTTGTTATAAAATCAAATGAATATACTCACTTTTAAATTTAGTATTTAATGAGTACACTAATTTTTACTTAGGTCTTATATTTAAGCATCACAACCCTAGTATGTCCGTCTGTCTACTCGATTGTCTTTTGCAAAAAATAATTGACAAATTTTTCGATTACATTATTTCACAACGATTAATCAAATGTTTATTTATACAATACAATTTAATCGTTAATCGAAGAAAAATAATCGATTTTTAAACGATTTCTGTTGCACATTGCAGTGTATTACTATTTCAATTAAACCGAAGTTTAACAACTTCTTTTCTTTTTTTCTCGAGCTTGTTTTGCGTTGCACCACCCATGAATGAAACTAGAAGACGTAACAAAACGTACAACGTTCGATCCTTCGTTCGTTCGTTTGTTCGTTCTACATTTGCTCGCTTGCTCGCTGATGATGATGATGATGATGTTCATAATGATGTTTGTTCTTTGAAAAGCTTTGCCTGGCTAAGACTAGTGTAGCGTATATACAATTTTAATCGTTGATCTTGTACTAAAAACAAAAATACAACATTATGAACATCATTATTATGATGATAATAATGATGATGATTATGAATCGCATTGTCGTCGTCGTCATCGTCGTTGTAGTCCTCATCGATCGCGTTGGCAAACTTTCAGGTAGGTCTTCGCTGTGTGTTTTGTATCTTGTCTGCGCAGTAGTAAAACATCATAACTGCAGGAAATAAAATTTGAACATGCAAGTTGCTTGTTATGCGTTTCACTTATAAATATCTTTAAATGTTATATCGCTCCTCTCTCTCTCTCTCTCTGAAATGATTTTGTATTTTAATAATAATAATGATAATCATGATGTTGCAGCAGCAGCTGCAGCAGCGCGTGTGTGGGACATTAGATTTACGCCAGCGCATATTAGAGACAGTTTTTTTTTTTTTTTTTTTAAATCAAAACTCTACGCATTTTATACTAATACAAATAAATAAAAATAAATATACCAATCCTTATTTTTTTGTTTTGTTCTGCTGCTGCCTTTCCTTTCCTTTCCTTTCCTTTCTTGCTTCCTTCCTATCAGTTATGAATGTTAACAAGGTTTAAACGTTTCTCGTTTAGAATCTGATTGTCTTAGCTCATCTGTCCATTTGTCTGTCTGTCTGTCTGTCTGCACTGTTGTTTTTTTTTGTTTTTGTTGTTGTTGTTTAGCTTGTTGACTTTGAGGATTTATGAGTGTCTGACGTGTGTGATGACTGTTATTAGCAGTATATGTATTTGTATTTGAACGGATGTATGTATCAGACATATCATCGCCAGCAATGTACAATAACAAGATCATTATTATGATCATCATGAACATCATCATCATAATTACATTTTGCAAAAACACGCCCAGGCTCAAAAAAACAAAAAAGAGTTCCAGTTCAGGCAAACTACATATCGAACATCATTGTCCATCGCATCGCATCGCATCCATTGTATCTCATCGGCGTCGTGGTTAAACAAATATAAAAGCGTTAATAACGCGAAAACTGCTACATGAATGCAGGCAGTTTGTTTGCTGTGATTTTCTTTAAACTAAAAACAACTTTCCATGCTGCAAGTGTTTGGCTCTTGCCTTGGTTTTTTTTTTTTTTTGTGAAAATAATCTCGTTATTGTTTGGCCTTTTTTTTTTTTTTTGAATCCACTCTTGTTCGTTCGTAATTTAGTCATTAATCGTGTTGTACTCTATTAGTTGAAATTGTATTGATTGTGTTAGGGGCTATACTTAAATTTTTTTTGTTGTTTTTATTTTTTTTTTTTTTTTTTGCAATGTGTGTGGTTTTGGCAAAAAAAAAAAAATAAATATATTTTCTGAGATAAACGTCAAAGCCTAGACATGAAACATCGTTACGAGTATGAATTAATAATTTGATATACTCTTTGCGAATAAGATTTTGAAGCATCTAAGTTAAAAGTTTGGTAGCTCTACTTGGTATAGAGTCCAATTGATGTGGTCAACGCAATGGACGAAAGAGTGCCTTAAGGCTATTATCTTTATTTTGCTAATTTTTCTATTTAAAAACATTTAATTGCACAATTTTTTTATTCAAAAGCTGTCGTGCTGGCAATAAACACTAGAAAGTCAAAGAGTGTCTTGAGGCACTTATCTTTTCATTTTAAAAATTTTATATCTAAAAGCATTATTATTATTATAAAAACGAAGTCATACTAAATGACAATGTTATGTTATATTCAGTTTGTCCGAAAGTTTGCAACGAATGAAGGAGGCATCGGAGACCCCATAAAAGTATATTTATTGTTGATCAGCTCGATGAGATGAATTGATTTAGCCATGTCCGTCTGTCTGTCTGTTGCGATGCGTTTTACTCGGAAAATTTAAAATGTATTGACCTGAAATTTGAAACTTAAGCTTTTTATGCTCCTAGTTAGTTTGTATGTCAGAACCAAGGTGCCACGCCTTTTTTTAGATATAGCCCCCAAAAAACTATTACTTTTTCAATTTTGAAGAAAATAGTTATTATATGAATGCTTTTACTACAATGTGGGGAAAAAATACTTCTAATGGCATCCAATATCAAACGAATGTTGCCACGCCCATTTTCAGATATAGCCCCCACACAAACTTACCACATTTTTCGATTTTTGTATGAAAATATGTATTCTTTATGAACATATTCACTCCAAATAAGGTAAGAACACTTCTTATGTCATCCAATGTCAAATCTAAGGTGCCACGCCCATTATTAGGTATAGCCTCCATACAAACTTAACGCCCATTTTCGAATTTTGTATGAAAAAATGTATTATTTCTGAATGAATTGAATTAAAATTTGGTAAAATCAATTCCAATGTCCGCCTAAGTGAACACTATTGATGTGGTAAGGATTGGGCTAATATAACATAAAGCCTCCATACAAATTTGACCAAATTCATCGTGAAATTTAATCTAAGCACCTGGTGAACACATAAACTATTAAAAGTGTTGTGTACCGGGTATTTCAGCTTCGGTTTCGCCGAAGTTAATGTTTTTCCTTGTTTGAATGCATTTTCTAAACACTTTTATGCAGAAAAATTTTCCATTTTCGTAGTCAAGGCTCAGGGTTGAGCAAAAAGGCCAAAATATTTTCTGTGTTAGTTTTTGTTGCAAACGTTTGCACTTATGTTTTTATGCACTCATGCAAGACCTCGTGAAGAGCAAAACTGTGTTAGGAAATTATGTAAAAGTGCTAAATAGTTTGTAAATAAAATATTAATGTATATACTAGAAAATAAGAAGAATAAACTGTAAAAAATTTTCAAGAAAGATTATTTAATTTTTCCTTATAATCTGATACGAGAGATTATAGCAGAGATCTAAACCGGAGCTTTATGCATAAAACACTGACATTTTAGAAGTATGTTTTTTTTTTTTTTTTTTTGTGGACCTTAACCCAACCCACTTTTGGGCATCAAAATCGTTATCAGCGCAGTTTCGCAGTTCTGTGTTATCTAGCTGAGTTTTTTTTTTTTTTTTTTTTTGCTTTTCAAGAGCAAAACAACTAAATTTTTAACACTTAAATTTATTAACGCTGCTGCATGTATTTTGGCAACGCCTCATAAGCTAAAAAATTAAACCAGTAAAAATAGCGAAACGCCTTTTAACGCTTTTATTCCATTCCATTCCATTCTATTTCGTTCGTACGTTCGTTACGTTTCTTATTAATTTAATAGCTTGTATCTTTTAAGCTTTTTTTTGCAGTTAGATACTTTTAAATGCGTGTGCGCTCATTTCAAGCTCGCTTAAGCGCTAAATACGCATAAATTACTTACACTTAAGCTGGTAAACATTGATGGTGAATCGCGTAAAAGTGTATTTGTAGCTGATAAATATCTATGCATGTATGTGTGTGTGTGTGTGTGTATACATAAGCAGCTAACTAACTGACTAACTGACTGAATAAAAATAAGCCAAATCAACGAAGCGCAACATTTGTCGCTATACAAATTTAATTATGATAAATATGACAACTTTGCAAGTAAGCAAAGCAAGCAGGCGTTGAATTAAATTAAAAAAAAAAAAATAAATTGATAAAAGTATCTAATATTATTTTTATTATTATTTTTTTTTATATTTTGCTAAAATGGCAGTCATCAGTTTAAAAAAAAAAAAAAAAAGCACATACATTTTGTTTAAAGCAGCAAAGCAATATAAATGTATCTAGATACAAAGCAAAAAAAAAAAAGATACGCATGATGTTGCGTCTTAATGCGAACGCTAAATAAAAGTAAGCAAGATATTTTAGTAAATTGCTTTACGTAGTATATTATATACATGTATGTGTATGTATATAGAAACACATTTTTAGCTTTAAAAGTTGCATTTGTATTAGTGCGCGTAATGTATCTGTAGCTTTTATATACATACATACATGTATGCTATAAGAAGCAAACGCCGCTGCTGCTACTACTGCGTATGTGATAAGCGTATAGTGTTGTGGGTTGTATAGGGCGGTTTCTATAGTATTTTTGTCGTTCATTGGTCTTTGGCATGCGCAGAAAAGTGTCGACCGACGACCGTCAACTAACTAACCCTAAGTATCTTTGGAATGTGGAGCGTATGGACAAAATATACAGACAGACAGACACAGACGGACAGATAAATAGACAGACAGACAGACAGACAGAAAGACATTACTTGTGTGTTTTTCTGTATATTTTGGGGCGTCTAGCGTCTTTGTGTGTATACACATACATACATACATTTATAGTATGTATATCTTGCTCTTTCGTTATATATAAGCAAATGAAAATGTATCTATGTAGTTTGTTTCTATGTATATGTTGCTGCATTTGACATGCCTTTGGTGACAAAATTTGATGACAAAATTTTTCGTTTACTTTTTTGTTTTTTTTTTTATTTTTTTTGCTTTGCTGTTTGTGTATGTATTTGCAAAAGTAAAGAAAATGAACAGCAGCGGAAAAATAAATTTGCGCAAATGTCACTTGCATTTGTTGCTTGCGTGTCATTCGGGCATGGCTGGTTGGCTGGTTGGCTGGTTGGGATGTCTAACAGTTTTGGTATGAATGAATATACAGCTCTAATGCTGCTGCACTTGTTCTATAATATTCATTGTAGATACTTTGAATTGCTGCTGAATAAAAGAGCAAGCAATATTGTGCTGCACTGTCACTAAATAACATGAACATCATCATCATCGTCAACATCAACATTAATAGACATTGCTAGTGTCATCGTCGTTGTTGTTGTTGTTCAAAAGCGCAATCCAATTATTTAGCTGTCTGTTTAAGTGATGACTAGCACACCAAACAACTAACACATTATCTCTCCCTCCTTTACTATTTTTATTTTTTATTGGAAATATTTTTTGAAAATTCAAAATTAAACTTTTATTTTCTTAAAAGTTCGTTTTCATCTGTGCATTTCTATGTATTTCTTAAGTTTTGATTTATAAAATTATATTGCACATTTACATTTTTACATTTTTGCTCAGTTAACAAAAGCAAATGCTCGCGTAAGAGAGCATTTCATAAATTCTCTCTTTTTGCGTTTTGCACTATAAATGTTTTTGTATGTAGCGGTAAATATTAATGTATATGATTTATGTCTATGACAAGAAAATCAAAGCTATAAATAATATCAAAGTCAATATTAATATTTTGCATTTATTTAAATGAATTTATTATTATTATTTTTTTTTTATTAAATTTTGAAGGCCATTTAACAAATTGTAACTTGTCTCGTCAGCAGTTTATATATTGTATTTGACTTAAATACAAAAAAAAAAATGATTGAATGAATGAATCAGCAGAAATTTTATTGATTTTATTTGAGCATCCTTTTTTTTTAGGCATACATATTTGCATACTGTTCATTTGTTATATACATACAAACGCTTTTTTTTTTTTTGTTTATGTAAATGACTTTGTTTTATATTAATTTACACATTTAATTAAATTTTATTGTACAAAAAAAAAAAAAAAAAAATTAAATCCAATCAAATAAATAAAAAAAAGACATCAAAAATGTGTCATCAAATGCAATTTTTTAATTTGTTGTGTTTGATATTGCAACAATTTGATTTTATTTTGCTCTTTTGTTGCACTACAGCAATACTTTGTAATTTAATTATTTGTATTTAGCAGCTTCTGTAACAGTTTAGCTCCTTTGATAACACAAATAGACCATGATATAGTTTATATAAGTGTCTACTGCACTGCTACAGTAAATTTTTAACTTGATTTGAAACGAAAATATGCGAAAAACCAACATCTTACAGTTTACTCAACAAAATCTGAAAGAGTGCCTTAAGGCTATTATCTTTATTTTGCTAATTTTTCTATTTAAAAACGTTTAATTTTACAATTTTTATATTCAAAAGCTTGCGTACTGACTATATACACTAGAAAGTCAAAGAGTGCCTTGAGGCACTTAACTTTAATTTTAAAATTTTTATATCTAAAAGCATTTAATACAAATATTTTATTATAAAAATGAAGTTATACTAAATGACAATTTTATTTATATAAAGCGTGCCTTGAGACACTCTTTTTATAACACTTTTTTGGTGTTATAAAAAAATAATGTGTATTATTTTCACACAATTGATTTTAACTCAAGCTACTCGTTTTTGTTGTTGTTTTAACTTTGAAAAAAAAAATCCATAAAAATACAATAATAAAATATTAAAAAAACTGTTACGTCAATGAAAATGGCGCTACAAAAAATTGTTTTTTTTTTTTTAAATTTAATTTGCTGCTCAATTTTGTTACGTGTAAAAATAAAATGAAATAAATAATAATAAAATATTTAATAAATCGTAAAAACAAAGCGTATGCAAAATTATTACAATTATTTGTAAATAACACGAAACAATAATAAAAAAAAAAAAACGTAATAAAATAAAATAATAAAAATCTATCAGATAAAAATTATAAAAAAGTTAAATAAATTGAAATAAAATTGCTAATGCGTTTGCAAATTATTGTGCGAAAAATCACACAAGCAACTAACTGCATAATAAACATAAATATTGCTATACGCAATAAAATTATAAAGATTGCTGTACGATAGCAACAACAACAACAACAACAACAAAAATAGCAACAATTGCGAGTTGACAAAAATTAAAAGCGGCACGAAATGAAAACAAAAAAAAAACAATTGAAATACTAACTCAATACATTGCATCAGTGGTGGGCAAAGTCGACGAGTGCCTTGAGGCACTTATCTTTAATTTTAAAATTTTTATATCTAAAAGCTTTTAATAAAAGTATTATAGTAAAACATAAAGTCTTACTAAACGACAATGTTATTTATGTAAAGCGTGCCTTGAGACACTCTTAAGATATTCATATATATTATTTTTAGCAATGGCAAAATATATTAGAAGCTAATCGTAAAGGAAGAAATATAATAGGAGTTGCTCAATCCCGTGCTCGTATTTTGCTCAATCCCGATAATTTTGTTAAAATTAATATTCATATGAAGTCTATCAAAAAATAAAAAAAAAAAACAAAAAAAAATAAAAACTCAATGAAGAAAATAAAAATTAAATGAAAATAAAATAAAATAAATAAAAAATAAAAAAAATATATTAATGATAATAAATGAAATGCTTCCATGCATGTAAATTGACTTTGATTATTTCCATTTTTGTTTTTTTTAGTTTATAAAAATTCATATATATTATATATAAATATGTATGTATGTGCTTAGACTGACCATACCTAAATTATTTAGAAAAAAAAATACTCCGTAACAAAGTGCAACAAATTTGTCTACTTAAGACCACAAATAGACCATAAGATCTATTAAATTAGTATCTACGCGAATATATTTAAAAAACCAACATCTTACCATATACTTAAGAAAATCTGAAAGAGTGCCTTAAGGCTATTATCTTTATTTTACAAACTTTTCTATTTAAAAACATTTAATTTCACAATTTTTTTGTACAAAAGCTATCTTAATGTACGTTTTTGATGATTTTATTTATCATTAGCACATTCGTTATATTTGTGTACGACTTAAGAATTACTTAAATAATATGTAACTGGTCACTCTATTTATTAAATGTATATGTAAGCATTTATGTAAATGTTGAAGACTACCCAAATGCAAATAAAAGCAACTAAAATTAAACAAAACAAAATAACATATAAAGACAGACAGACAGACAGACGGACATAAAATAAAAAGGGATGAACATATTACTTAGATAAAATATGCTGATACAATATAAATGAAAGCAAAGCAGCAGTAGCGCAAGGATGGAGGACATAAAACAAATGTCCATGCACACACACACACATTTATTTATACAAAGCACAACGCGATCGCATCGCATAATGATAATGATGTACAAATAAACATGTTTGTGTATGTGTTTGTTAATTATATAGACCAATGGTCATCATTGTCTTTGTAGTTAGTTTGATAGTCGGGGGTGTTTGCATGTCAAAAGATGGAAGCACACATAACGAGTACCTACATGAATAAAAGCGAAACAGTTAAGTGTAGGGAACAAGCCTAAGCCTTAATACAGAAAACCAAACAGGACAATGGCGTCAAAAGTTTGCAAAAGAAGTTAGTAAATGGAAGAGCGAGTGAGAGTGTGAGAGAGCGACAATAAAAATATGGCGTAGGACTCAATAATAATACTCAAATATAAGAGGAAATTGTTTTTTGAACATGTAAATGAAAATATACAAAAGAACTGTGAATTTTGGAATACATACTTTTCCAATATAGTTTATTTGAATTGAAAAAAAGATGTATATTCGTAATAAAAATGCAAATATTAAAATAGCGAATGCGAATGTCAAAAGCGAATAATAATAATTATTAAAAGAATAATCAAAAAAAAAAAAAAAAAAAAAATTAAAAAAATTAAATCAAAGAGTGTCTCAAGGCTATTATTTTCAATTGACAATTTTTTATATTAAAAAATGAATAATACGATTTATTTCATGGTTTTCATTATCAAAAGTAGTCGTTTGTGCAATATTCTGAAAAAAATCAAAAAGTGCCTTGAGGCACTTATCTTTAATTTATTTATTTTTATATGTAAAAACTGATAAAACGAATTATTTCAAGATTTGTATATTCAAAAGTAGTCGTATGTGAAATATACTCAAAAAAATCAAAAAGTGCCTTGAGGCAATCATCTTTTTTTAAATTTTTTATATTTAAAACTGGATAATACGATTTTTTTCGAGCAAAAGTAGTCGTGCTGACCATATATCTGCCAATATAGTCTAGAAAGTCAAAGAGTGCCTTGAGTCACTCATCTTTTATTGCCACATAAATAAAATGTCGTGTTAAAATGTTCCGAGTAGATGAACTAGACTTCAGTATACCACGTTTATATTTGCATAAGCTTAACTTAACCGCTCAGTGATTTTAATTTTGTTTGTTTTTTTTTTTTTTTTTTTTGTATATGCCACAATTATATTTGATAATAAATTTATAATAATTATGGCGAATTTGATTTTATATTTAAAATTGTAATTTTATTTTGTTTAATTTTTTTTTTTTTTTTTGAAAATTGTTTTTTTCTATTATTTATTATTATTATATAAAAAAAATATATAATAAAAATATAATATTATTTTTGTTATTTTTTAAAAATATTTGAATATTTTTTTTATTTTATAATTTTTTGTTAATTGCAAAATTGGTTTAAAAATTTGTTTTATTTGGCAACAAAAAAAAGCTTAACTGTAAATGTATCTTTTAATTATTGAATAAAGCTTTAATTTACCTTTTTTTTTTAAATATATCGAACATCAAAGATTGATTTGCGTATCTCAATAAAAAATAAATAAGTGAAATATAAACATTTTTAAACAATTTTCAAAAAACAATGTTTTAGGAGATTTGTATCGAAAATAAAAAAGAAATTAATTAAAATCCAATCAGGCTTCCTTGGTTTTTTTTCAAATGATTACGACGCCGACGACGACGTCGACGCCTAAGACGACAACGATGACGCCGTTTTCTAGTTGATGTAGTCTCCACATTAGTGCTGGACGCTGCTGCATTGTCCGCACTGCTGCTAATCACAGCTTCTAATTCAGGGCCAAAGTTGCTGCTGCTGCTAAATTTGTATCTTTTATTTCTGCTGCATTTTCTGCAACAAGCTGCATAGTCCTTTCTATTTTTTAGCGGCGCTGCTGCATTAATTTTAGTTTCTTGTTGCTGCTGCTGTGCACTATTCTGTGTCATACATGCAAACTCTGCAGCAGCAGCCACTTGATCCTGCGCTTTGTTCGATTGAATGTCATCAGCAGCAGCAGTTTTCGACGGCATCATTTCGGCTGTATTTATTTTGTATGATTCTATTTGTTGTTGTCGATTTGTATTTCTTAATGTTCGACTAACTACAACTGGTGCAGCAGTACCATGAAATTCAGCATAAGATTTCGCCATCTGCTGTTGCAAATTGTTGGCACGTTCATTTAGCTCTGCCAAACGTTTCGTTCGCAATGCAACTGCACGTCGGCTTGCTTCAATTATTGGATCCTGAACCCGAAAATTATTGTCAGCGAATTTCGAAAGTACACCATGAAATGCATTGATTGGAGCGTATGCTTGATCGGCTTCAGCAGCATTCATTTGATTGCATTCATCGATATATCTGAGTGGTGCATGCATTTTATCGATATTATTATCGGTTGCATCGATTTTACGTATGCCATCGACTAAATGTACTTCATTATGTCGATGAAATTCATCAATTGGTGCATCGATGCGTGCACCTCGACTCTTTGAGCTTCTCCGTTGTGAAGTGCTTGAATATTGTTATCATGATACTCTACGTTTTCGTACAGCGCTCTATCGATATTATTTTGCAATTCGGAAACACCATCGATGCTGTTGAAACTATTTTCGCTATTGTCTCCAATTTGTAGTTGTTGCTGTTGTACCATATCATCAAAGTTAAAGGCTTCATCAGCTGTTTTATGCACTTCAACATCATTGATTCCATCGACTGCTGAATGTGCTGCAACGACACTATTCAGCATATTGTCTACAACTTCATTTGAATTGGCATCAATGGCATTTACTGCTGCTTCCTTATGGGTTTCTTCACCTAGCTGGGAATTCACTTTCAGTGCTGCTGCATCATTTGAATGCATCAAATTGCATTCCTGTATTTTCATGCTGTATGCCTTAAGATAACGCAAAGGATCACTAACAGATTTTACAATTCGTTTATGCTGCTGCTGCGGCGGCGACGACGACGTTGCTATTAGATTGCTATAATCCTTATGCAACAACATAATATCAGCATGATTCAATTCTTCATAATCGTCTTCATTCATTTCATCATCATTATGATGATGATGTGATGCACTATGTTTTGGTTCTGCATAATCAAAATCTTTTAGTTCGCATTGATTTGGCTCATGTGCTCTGGCTTCGTTCTTTTTGGCTTTTAAGGAGCATGTTCTGCTGTCAACACCGTTTGGTGCGCGTTTAGTATTTTTCAAATGTTGCTTTTGATATTCCTCATCCGAAGCAGCAGCAGCAGCAGCAGCAGCAACACTTTCATGTTGCTTCGCTTCATCATGGCTGCTTTGCACCTTGTCATGCAACGCTGCAGCTTTACTAACATCACCATTGGAATATCCTTTAACGAATGCTGCCACATTATCCCCAGCTAAACCGAGCGCTTCCAAATGACGCAGCTGTGCACGTAAATTGTCATAGTGCAGCTCTTGATCGCGTTCCATATTGCGTATTTCTTTTTTATAACTTTATAATTTGCCTCCTGAGCGGGTGTCAACGCGTACGAATTTTTTTGTTCATTCAGTTCAGTTGGCGACTTTAAATGCTGCTCCTGTTGCTTTGCATGCATTTGTTGTGGTCTTAATTTCTCATTGGCGCGACGCCAGACTTCTTTTGTTGTGAAAAAATTTTGATTGCGACATTTTTGCGGCAGACATCTGATTTCGGGACATGAAAAATCATCACCTTCCATATTACCGCCAACATCTTCGATTTTAAATTTATTTGCTTTTTTGCAGCAAATTTCACGTAATGAATCCAGATCATTTTCATTGTTGCCATGACGATTGTTGTGTGTGATTTGTGTGCGACTGTTGCCGTTCGTGCTGCCCGCCGCCTCCGCCTCCCGCCCGTTCGTGCTCTTGAAACTGATTCGGCTATTGCCGTTGACAATTCTTCGACTGCCAGCGTCTCTGTTTTCGTTATTGAATCTTCTACTACTTTCGCCGGCACCAATGCGTTCTCTGTCTCTGTCATTACCCCTTCTCGTGTCCCTGTCACTGTCACTCTCACTGGCCTCATCATTGCTTCGGCTATTTGCAGCTATTTCATCACTGTCATCGTTTTTGTCCGAACTGTTTGCTCTTTCAGTACTTTTATTTTTCAGTGTTGCTGCATCTCCACGAAACTTTTACGTTTGGTGCGTCGCGTGCCCAGATCTCTAACAAAAAAAGCTGTTGCTCTCTCTTAGCTTTGGCATTAGTTGTTGTACCTGCGCAATGCGTTCATCACTGCCGGCGGCGCCATTAATTGTTAAATCATTGCTTTCCTCGTCGTCTATGCTTTCCAAATTATCGTATTGCATATTTGCTTCTATTCAAATTAAAACAAAAACATTTTATTAGTTTTTTTTTTTTTTTTTGGGGGGGTTTACTAACAAACCTTTTGTTAGATCCTTAAAGGATCGTTTTTGATTTGGCTTATAAACTGAGTAGCGACTATTCGCATCACGTGTCAAAGCTTGCCATGCTGCTACGCAATGTATTAAAATAAAAATCGTAACAAAATTTCGTAAACTAGAAAATATATACATTATGTTTTGGTTTGAATAGGTTTTTTCTCTTTTTTTTTTTTTTGTGTTTTTGTTTTTGTAGCGTTTGTACTGAAAAAAATTTACAAAATATCTCCGATTCTAGTGCGATTTTATAATTTTAAATTTGAAGCTTTATAATCTTGACATATAAAAACAATGCCTATTTAGTTTAGACTGTTTGTATATTTTTGTTATATTTACTATTTTTAAGTTTTAAAAAAATTAAGTTTGTACAGAAATTTTTGTACCTACCGATACCAGTAACGATACTTTAAAAAAAAAAAATATGTAAAAGTAGTAGTAAGCATGGCATAAGCTACTACGATATATTGACAAAAAAAGCAGTAGAAGATACACCTATGATAAACACAACTGACTACTTGCAAGACTTGTCATCGAAGAAGTCTTGCAAGACTTGTCATTCAAGAAGTCTTCCAAGACAACTGCGACATTTGTATGAAAATATCTTCGTCAATGACTTATATGGCGCACTCTTCGGTATGTCATCGGAAAGAAAAGAGACTAGTCTAGCATGGATACCGCGTTAAAGACTTTCCCGATGGGAATAAAACTACAACATATGTAACACTTGGAAGTATAAAATAAAACAACTTCATAAACTTTAAAATCATTTTACGCATTACAACTAAATCCGACTGATAATCATATTCAAAATAAAAGACCCATTTCAATAAATAAATCAAATAAATCAAATAATGTCATCACTAGTTTTAGTACAAATTCAATGCTATAATAACAATTAAAGCATTTAATTATTATGATGCTCATAAAAAACAAACAAACAAACGAACAACGAACGACAGCAACATTCTGCTTGTATGTGTATCTTATCAGTGTACTTCAAGTATTTCATTTAGAATGCTGCTGCATAGCTATCTGCATTACAAGATGTCATAGTTCAAATAACATAATTCAAAGCAAAAGCGACATGTGACACAAAAATATGCTGCTGCTGCGACGACGACGACAAAGACGACAAAGACGACAACGAAATTGATAAGCGATAAAATTGTCATCAAGCACATTGACAACGGCGAGTGTGAGTATATGAATGTGAAGAGTACAACTTGTTGTTTTTGTTGTTGTTGTTGCTTAAGGTCAAATAAGAGTAAAGTAGACATGAAAAGGGTTTTTCTTAATAAGAATGATGTATTGCTTTGTGTCTTTGGGGAACAAAAAAAAAAAAATATATATAAAGAATATTAATAAATATAGAACGCTTAATTGTTATGTCTGTCTCAATGTTTGTGTTTTTTTTTTTCGATTGATAAGCATAAGAAATTTTGATAATAAAATCTTGCAATGTTCCCACACATCGGCGTATAAATGCAATAAAAAAACAAAAAAACAAAACAAAAAACAAAGAAAAAAGTTTAAATTCAGTAGAACCGAAGCTCAAATACATAACACATTTAACAACCGATCAAAGGCGAAAGATCCAATACAAACAAAGATTATAACATTTATGTAGGATGCTGAGTCAACAGATCATCTCTTGAAGAACTTCCCAGACATCTTAGCTTTTACAAAGTTTAGGCAGCTGATAGAATGGAATTTAATAATAATAAAAATGCTTAAAAGCGGCATATACATATATGCACTTTCAGCTCAACTGTCTTTAAAACTGTCTTTTTTGTTTAAAATTCAATGAAATAATGAATATAATTCACAATTAGTTGAAACAAAACATTATTTAGAAAATAAATAAATAATTCAACGAATTTTTTGGCACTTTTAAAACTAATTGTGAATTATATTCAATATTTTATTGAATTTTAAAAAAAGAGATTTGAAACCAAGCAAAAGATATTTTGTATGAATTTTACAAAATACATATTTTAAAGCGATTTTTAGTAATTTAAAAATAGTAAATTATGGATAGACCATCAAATGTGCGTACAGATGGACAAAAGTCAGACAGACGGACAAAAGTGCAGACAGACGGACAAAAGTGCAGACAGACGGACAAAAGTGCAGACAGACGGACAAAAGTGCGGACAGACGGACATAAAGATCGACAGGCAGACAGACAGACTCATTACAATGTTACAAACTTAGCATCCAAATTAATATACCTAATATACACAATTTGAGCCAAGTTAAGCAATATATATATATATATATATATATATATTTTTTTTTTTTTAAATTTTATAGCCAGCGGCCAAACGAAAAATTCCTGCGCCTGCTGCAAGTTTAAGCGCCACTCACAGGCAACACTAATGACTTCGTTCGTTGGTCAGAAAAACTCAACACAACTCCCTTCCTTGCAGTCTGTTGTTGCTGCTGCGTCTGTTTTGGGTATTGTGGGCGTTACCCAAAACTGACAGCTAAAGTCGCCAGTCGCCAACAACAGCAACAGCAACATTTTTGTTTCTCATAAACGCGCTCTTGTCCTTTGTGCTCCTTGTTGAACACAAAAACAGACAACTCAACTTTGGCCATCATCCATCGTCAATGAGAAGAAGACAAAGACGAAGACGAAGAAGTAGAAAATATTTTGCTAACAAGCTGCAGCTTTGTATTGTGATGCTCTGACTTTGACTTTGACTCTGAACGTCATCGTCATCGTTTTCGTTTTCGTTGTCTGCCTCATAAATTGTTTTATTAAAGGTCTAAGTATATATTTTTAGGCTTGTTTCGCGCTCTCGTTTGCCTGGCTGCTGCCTGTCAGTTTATTGGTTTAGCTAATTTGGCCAGAAACAAAAAATGAACAAGAAAGGAGATCCCTCAACAAGAGAAATTACATACCAAAAAACAAATAAAATTAACCGGGGCCACCACTGTTGCTGTTTCTGTTTCTGTTTGGTGGTGCTGCTGCTGCTGCAGCTCCTTTTTATTTTATTTCTTTGTTTTTCTGGGTAATTAACCTTTATGCAGCCCAACATTAGTAGCAGCAATAACAGCAGCAGCAGCTGCACTCACGCATTGAGATATTTTATCTTATTCAGCGTACGATCTTTTTTTTCTCTTTTTTTTTTTTTTTTTGATCGTAGATTCCGTCTGTCTGTCTGTCTGTGTTTCTGTTCAATCAACCCTCTACATTTGCATTGTTGCATTTATAATTTGTCAAATAAATTTACAATGATATGCAAAACGAAATTATTGCAAAACAATTGCAAATTGAATTGTTACAAATGTATTTACAATGCTTATAAAATTCAAATTAAATACGATGGGGGTTCCCCTTTTTAAGTTGTAGATATTCTCCATATTTGCAGATAAGACAGGAAATGAAAGCAACTACGACAGCTGTCTCTTTGATATACTTTGATGCAAATTTTCTTTTAGTAAAAAAAAAAAGGCTATGTAGCTCCAAAGACAAAAAACAAAAAAAAATGTTTACCGCATTAAGTGCGATTAATCGTATTTTTGATCAAAATCGAGTGAGCGAGCTATCGATCGATCGATCGATCGTTTGAGCGTTGACAAACTTGGCTTATTTAACGCAAAATGATTAATGTTTAAAATACAAAAATAAAGATGTAAAGACAAATACATTAAAAAAAAATGCGAGGTTTGTTAGAAAAAAAATTGGGAATGTGGGCGCTTAAAAAAACTGTTTTGTAACACAAAAGTATAATTTGAAATTAACTATTTGCATCAAGCAAGCACTGCCAGGTATAACGGCTTATATTTATACATTGAAAATAGTAAAAATGTTTCTATGTCCGCTATAGACTTTGAAACCAACCAACCGGTGTGTCCGAAACTGATGTTTTTTTTAAAGGCAACAATACAAGTATAATTTTAGACTACTAAAATAACGCGTTAGGCACTTTCGGTTCACTCATGATGTCGATTTTCGACCTTTCCCATCAAACATTTTTTTTTGGATTTTTTGTATGTTTTTATATTAGCCTCAACATACTGTGGACTCGCTGCAATAAAAAACAAAAAAATAAAAACAGGTATTTTTAGTGCTTTTTTGTATGTATTCATACTATGCCCAACAAAAAGTACAAAAATGCCAACATACAACAAAAAAAAAAAACAGCAGATGAGAAACGGAAAGAGAAAGAGCAGCCAACACTTCCATGCAACGTGTAGTTAATCGAATATTTTTGAATAATAGAAATTTAGGTTATATTTAGGTTTTATTACATGCCACAGTGAGTCAGAAAATTCGAAATATGAATTTTAATTTTAATTTAATTTTTTTTTTTTTTTTAATTAATTTTTGCAGCGCTTCAAATCGCTTATGCCGATTTTCAAGTTTTTATATTGAAATTTGCCTTTAACTATTTTATAAAATTTAACATTTTTAAAACAAACCACGCATATACATATTTACATATATAAATATATATTTTGTATATATGTATAAAAAAAAAAAAAAACAATAAAAAACAATTTTGCTGTCAAAAGAACTGTCAACACGACGACGACGACGGCAACGACGCGCTCCTTCGTTCGTTCGTACCTTTTACGTTTAAAGGGAGATCCAAAGAACCTTGTGATCCTTGCTCAGTATGCGCATGCGCAGGTGCTACTCTAATCCTGTCCTCTCGTTTGTCCTGTTGACTTCTACAACATTGAGTTTTACTATCAAGACAAGAGTTTCCAAAAAAAAAAAAAAAAAAAAAACACAAATAAAATGTTTATAAAGAGACAACTGCTACCGCTGTTGGCGCTGGTGCTGGTTCCCTTTTGCTAAATACTTTAAATGCACAAAGAACTGCATTGATCAGTACAACAATAAAAAATTAAAGATGAGACAGTTTACAGACGACGAACAGAGTTTAACTCGCTGATTGAATATCTGATAATGTATTGACGCTTCTATGGCAGTCCGTTTAGCAGATACACAATACAGGTGCTTTAATAGTACAGACAACGACACGGATCATCGATATCTCTTAATAATGTGCTGATTATAATATTAAAGTAGATGCAACAAAGTTACAGTGCATGCATAAAGGAGTACATATAATTTACATTAAGCTTAACAGTTTTTAAGTATCTACATACACAATATGTATCTATAAAATGTTTAGGCATAATCTAGATCGTTAAGAAAGCAGCAAGGATCTTCGGAAATACTCGCAAAAATAGCAGCCAAAAAAAAAAAAAAAAAAAAAAGAAAATCATATAATGCCAATCAATGTTTTTACAAAATGTCATCATTATCATCCAGTTTGGAGCGTTTATAGCAAACTTAAGTATAGTACGCCTGCCACAAACATAAAACGTAATTAGTGTTAATTATGCGCTGCGAATGCTAACAACATTGAAACACTTTCATAAACAACTTTTTTGTGTTGGTTTTTTTTTTTCGACTCAAGCAAGAAGTTAAGAAAATAAAATAAAATAAGTTAAATTGAAGTACAAAAAAATAAAACAAAATTCTGACATAAACTGGCAAACTGGCAACAGCCTAAAAAAAAGGGGTTTGAGTATTTTATTTTATTTTTTGTTAATTTTTTTGTTCGCGTTTTTCAAGCTGTGAATTAAGCAGCGAACAAGAAAGAAAATTACGTGAATAGTTCGATGAAACCGAAGCTAGAACACGCTACTTAATACTTTTGAATTGTTTTAAAATTGTATATGTATGCATTCACAGTACTCATTCGCATTCGCACTATACATGCACAATACGCATTCACAGTACTCATTCCCAAGAGGCTTTCGTATGTAAGTATTTTATTTATTTTTACATTGGCATTATACATTCGCACTACAATACAACTAAAATCGCATCATGCAACGCATTATTCGCATTATTTATTCACACTATGCATTCTCAGTACGCATTCACAGTATTCATTCGTACTTAACATTCACAGTACCCAATCGCAATGCACATTAGCATTGTGCATTCGCATCATGCAACGCATTCTTCATTATTCGCATTATTCATTCACACTATGCATTCTCAGTACGCATTCACAGTATTCATTCGCACTTAACATTCGCATTCACAGTACCCAATCGCAATGCACATTAGCATTGTGCATTCGCAATATACATTCGCACTAAACATTCGCTTTATTCATTCGCATCATGCAACGCATTATTCATTCACACTATGCATTCTCAGTACGCACTCACAGTATTCATACACAGTACTCATTCGCACTTAACATTCGCATACGCACTATGCATTCGCAATACATATTCGCAATGTGCATTCCCACTAAACATTCGCGTTCCAACTAAACATTCGTAATCGCAGTATGCATTCACAGTACGCATTCACTGCTCTCATTCGCAAAACACATTCGCAAGACGCATTCGTATATGATATTTTATATACTTTTACAGTTGTATTATACATTTGCAATATACATTCGCACTAAACATTCGCAACGCCTATTCGCAATATAGATACATATTCGCATTGCTCATTCGCACTAAACATTCGCAGTTCTACATTCACAGTACACATTCACACTAAACATTCGCATTCGCATAATGTATTCGCAATGACATCTTCTGTAAATCTTCTTCTTTTTAAATTACAAACTTTATATAAAAATTAATATACTTACTCACATGTGTACATGTATGTGTGTAAAGAGTGTAAAAATAAAATAAATTAGCACAAATAAAAACGAGCGCCAAGTGTTGATAGCACCAAAATGCGCAAAAGATTCAAGTAGCCGTATAACTGTATGAGTATGAAAAAATTTTAAGAACGAAGAGTAAGAAGGTGTGCGGTCAAAAATGAAGAAAAAGAAAAAAAATGTATCGAAAAATAAGACACGCAGAAACGATCGAACGTTGTATCGTTATATAACTACTTATAGTATATGCATGTATGAATGGTTATGTTTGTAGATGGATGGATGGATGGATGGATTGAATGTACGATCGATCGATGGTTGCATGGTTTGATGTATGTTGTTTCTCGCCATTCGATCGATGGTCACTTTAAACAAACAAAATTAAGCTGCTCGTTGTTGTTGATCAGGCAGCAGATGATGATGATGATGCTGCTGCTGCTGCTGTGACGACTCCTTTAACATATCTGTTTTTTTTCTTCCACAACATTGTGCCACTAACTTAGCACAGTATTTGGCGAATGTTTATTTTTTTTTTTTTTTCATTTTCACAGCATATAAACACGTACGCATAGCAGCGAGTATAGTTTGATAAGTGTTGAAAAACAAAGAAACAAATTATTAATATTTTTTACAAATGATCAACAGCAATAATACACAAGTCGCGATTCCGATGTTGTTATGCAGAGTACACGACTCTCTTTTATCAATGTTGTTGGTGTTATGGTTCTTTTTGTCATTTAATTCTTTTTTTTTACCAAGTCTCAAAAATTCTTAAATTTTATAAAATAAACTTTTCAGTCGACCTACGTAAAATACTTGTGTCCATGTTAAGACCAAAAACGACGACCACACGATCATTGCATTATGAGAATTCAAGATGATTCAACATAAATGAGAGCAAATCGTTTTGTTGTACTTTTGTACACGTTGAATGAGTGAGAGAAGGGGAGTTGTCGTCGTCATCGTCATCGTCGTCGTCGTTGCAACAGAAAAGTCAGCAACATCAAAGTTTTCCTTTTTGTGAATTTTTGCGCGTGTGGTGGCCCGATTTGCTGTGAATACGCAGCATTCCCTTTATCTATCTATCTTCCTCACTCTCGCTCTACCCATCTCTGTCAAACACATACATATACACATTGCCACTTTTAAATGTGTAAAAAGAAGCTTTAAAGCGCAACTCACTTGCAACATTTGTCTGTCTGTCCGTCTGTCTGTCCGTTTGTATGTCTTCACATCTTTTAACCATTCGATTTTTTGCCTTGCGGCAAACTTAACGACGCATCGCCGATGCTGTTCTTGCTGCTCTTGCTGCTCTTGTGCTGCTGCTGCTGCTACAACTGATGCTCAGTTAACATTGGTGGCTATGTCTTGTTGTTGTTGTTGATGTTGTTGCTATTGTCTGCGCCTGCGTGCAACAAGCGCAATAACAAGCTGCCAACAACTGGCGCCAAGTGCTCAATAATGTTAACGAGCTATTCAGTTAAGACAAACAAACGAACGTTGGACAGACGGACAGACCGACAGACAGACCGATGGACAGTTGTATTGGACGGACGAACATACAGTTTCATGTACATGCAACGCGCGAGTTGCACAAACTAAAGCTACAGAAGAAGATGAAGAAGAAGAACAAAAAAGAGCAAAATTCGTACGCCCCACAAAAAAAAAAAAAAAAAAATAAAAAATAAAAAATAAATAAGACCGTCAAACTCCAAGTAAAAGAATTAAACAGAACTTCAATGGATCATGATCTCTTTTCACGGTCGTTTTTTTTTTTTTATTATTTTTTTTTTTTTTTTTTTGTACTGTAGATCTCTCTTGCTCTTTTTTCTTTTTGCTCTAATTTTTATTTTTATACGATTTTGTTTATCAGAATTCAATATGGAAAACTAATTGGCTTTAATATTAAATCAAATATCAAATATTGATTTGATTACCGTTGAAACTAAAATTTTAACTAGACACTTTTTATATATATTGAAAAAAAACGAACCTAAAATAGAATTTCAACACGACAATTTCATCATAATTTGGCAAGCATAAATTCAACATACAATAATAATAACACCACACCATGGTCAGTTATATTTTACCATTAGCAAAAGTTCACCATAGCATGGTGATCATATTTTACTTATAACATGCAAATTTATGCAAATAATTTCATGCTATTTGCATAGTGTGTTGAATAAATATAATTTCACCACAATTTGGTAAGCTTCATTACACCATAGCATTGAGTAAAAAAAAATGATCTTCAATTGGCTCTAGACGCTTACAAACAGCATACCTTCTTGTTGCTTTGAGTGTAGGGTATTAACAAAATAAAAAAATACACTCAGGCATTGTGCGAAGCTTTGACGGTTTTTTTTTTTTTTTTTTTTTTTTTGACTGACTGCACCTGCGCAGCGCCATACACACTCATTCCAGTCTGCCTGCTTGATCTGCTTTTGCTGTTTAAGTTTTGAGCGTTGCGTTTGTACGTTTATCAGCACCATTCACGTCTTCGTGGTTTGAGGCAGAAAAAAAAAAGTGAAAAAAATGATTTTTTGGGCGCTTTTACTAAATAGAAACATTCAACAAACAAGACTTCAACTTGTCCATACATGCAGCAAGCATTCAACAAACTATTCAGCCATCCATCCATCCATCCATCCAAGAAGCTGTACATACATCTTGCTTGGCGGGCGTCTAAATTGTATAAATTGTATATATTGTTGGAGGCGCTTGTCTGTCGAATTTTTTTTTTCTTTTTTTTGTTTTTTGGTTGAGTTTTTGTTTTTTGTATGGGTTTTTTTTTTTTTTGGTGGTTTGAGGGCATGTTTTGTTGGGTTTTTATATTTTTCGTTGACGTCTGTGTCGTCTGTGTCGTCTGGTGTGTGTGTGTTATTGAAGCTGGGCCATGATTGTCTGTCTGTTTGCACGTTTGCACAGTTCATCAGACGTGTCTTCTTAGCTGCTCTGCTATACTGTTTTGCTGCATGACCAGCGCACCATTGCACCAAGCATCAACATCATCATCATCATCATCATCATCAACGGCGTCTTCATCTGATGATCTGTGAACATGCACATAAACTGCATACTTTGGTAATGGACAGACAGACAGACGGACATATATACGTACGTTCGTTAAATTTGATTCATGAGTCTGGTCTGAATTGTTCTTACTCCTTACACAACTTTACCACACCAGAATGACGCCACTCGCCTGTTTGTTTTGGAGTCGTCGCCACCAAGGCGATTGAGTGATTGCTACTTTAAGTTATAATTTTCATATTTGCTTAAGCAAACCTCAAGCAGCATTCCGTGCATGGACAGACAGACAGACAGACAGGGACATATAGATGGACATACTTAGTACGTATATACTTTTGGGGTGGCTACATGCTCGCACTTTTCCTCTTGCCATAAAAAAAAAAAAAAAAAAAAAAATTTAACAAAAATCTTTCAGAAGAACAGCAGTACTGATTCCTGCCATCTATAATTTTCGAGTTTGCACGTTTGTAACAACGTTGCCAGACGACGACGATGATGATGATGATGAAGATGATGATGGGAGTTAAAAACCACCAACAAAATGAGCTAAACCAAAAGCAAAAAAGAACTGAGTTAAGCTAAGCTTGAAACTTTCGTGCTTGCGCCAATTTCAATTTGTTGCTGCTGTATGGCAACCAAAAAAAAAAAAAAAAAAAAAAAAAAAAAAAAACTTCGTGAAATTTAAATTTTGCTCGTTTCAAGTCGAGTCGAGTCAATTTGACGCTTGGCGCCACATGATAACCACCATCACCACCAACAAGAACAAGAACAACAAGAGAGCAGCACCACTAAACAGAAAACTAGTAAATAGCACCGCACACAGTCGCACTGTCTGTCCGTCTGTCTGTCAGTACATTCGTCAGCAGCGCTTAGTGAGTTTGCCTCATTTTAGACGCGGCATATATCGCTGCAGTACATCAGTTAAACGGACAGACAGACAGACAGACGTACATTGACTTGTAGTTTTGCCTGATAATGATGATTGTATCTGCGTGAGCATGAGAATGAAAACTTTATACAGTATCTTTTAGTTTACTTTAGTTTAGTTTAGTCCCTGGCAAAACGCCTTCATCACTTAACAATTTGATTAATGTTTTATTTTATTTCATTTACGTCGTTGGCGCATAATAATCATATTTTTTTTTTTTGTTTTTGTAATTTAATTTTTAACTTATTCATATTTGATTTTTTCTTTTTTTTTTATATTCTTACAGGCAAATGTTTCCGCAAATGAAATTTCGCGTTTCTGGTCTGGATGCAAAGGCTAAGTATATATTGCTACTGGATATTGTTGCTGCAGATGATTATCGCTACAAATTTCATAATAGGTAGGTTGTATAAAAAAAATAACAAAAAAAGATGTTAAATAAAAAAAAAAAATAAAATTTAAATATTTAATTTATTTTAATTATAATTTTTTTTGTTTTGTATTTGAGTCGTTGGATGGTTGCCGGTAAAGCGGATCCTGAAATGCCAAAACGCATGTATATACCATCCCGATTCACCGACAACCGGTGAACAATGGATGCAAAAAGTCGTCTCATTTCACAAATTAAAATTGACCAACAATATTAGTGATAAACATGGATTTGTAAGTACTGTACGTCTTCTTTGTTTACCGAATTAGTTGTTTAATTGCAAAGAAAAAAAAACAAAAAACAAAAAAACAATGCAAAGAAACAACAAAAAAATAATAATTTTTTTTTATAATTAATTTAGTCGAAAAAAAAATAAGAAACAAAAAAAAAAAAAAAAAAAGAAGGAAAACGAAAGAAAGAAATTTTTAGGCATTTTTGATTTAAGATTTAAAAAAACCTCGTTTAAGGGATTAGGCGGAGGAATACAACCGTTTGTAAAGTTTCAAAAATAATGCGCCCAAAACCAAATGAGATCAGTTAACAAGTAGGTATTCTGACATGTCATACGTTTGCAGAAAGTGTGAGGTGCAGAGTGGCATGGAGACTCTCGAGCTTCACATCTGTGACTTCCAAGAAACGACTGGCATATGCCGAATACGCAGGAATACTTACATATTTCTATAATCCCTGATCGCTGTCGTTATCGCTAAGGACCATACTAGGTTTCCATGTGTGTTGCCTCCTTATAATCATCCAACAAACCAACCTACCGATAGTATTCGAGCGAAAGCGTAAACATTAACAGTTCAGTCATACGGTGTGGTGTAGTGCAGAATTTTTGTAGCTCAAGTCGTTCAGTTTAATCAGCGAAAAGGATATTTTTTTTTGTACATGTCACACAGTTGTCTCAGAGCTTCAGTTATGCCCATTTCCGTTATAGTCTGTAATGACTTTTTGATTATATTTATAATTTTAAATTTTAAATCCATTTGCATTCTTGCACCTTGTAAAAGTTGTTGCCAGCACAAAGAAATGTAGAAGCAGACGACTTCAGCTGAGAACAGCTGATTGCAGAAAGTTACACAGAGTTTTGCACAAATTTACTTTCACAAGCGGTGTTCACTATGCCTTCGAGTGTAAAGTTAAAATTTTAATTTTTTGCAAGACCTAAATTCTGAATACTCTTATAGTTTTTATGTAACCAGAACCAAAAGGACTTTATATAGTTTCTGGAACGCGTTCCCAAGACAAGTAAGTGGTTAAAGCTAAGTTGAAGGCGCATCGGCGTGCTTCTCAAAAGAAAAATGAGTACTGCGACTATAATAGGTCTTTTTGGACTACGGACCGATGAAGCCGAGAATGTAATTCGTAAAAGAAATTCTAATATGTTCTGTGGTTTTCTATATTAAGTGCTCAAATTGTATGAATTAAGTCTAACCAGTGCTGGGCATTCACATAAAATTATGTAAGCTGTTTTCATTATCTTTCAGACAGAGTCTATACACTTGTAACATATTTTATTTAGATGCAATTTCAGTACTTTGTGAGTCTTAATGCGAGTAGTATAGTAGTAGTCACGAAAATTTGTAGCACTAGTTGCTATGCTGAGAGACCGAGTCTCTGAAAAGTCACTCAATGAAGATTGTTGCAGATTGGTTCAGCTGGCTAGTTCCTCTGCAATCTCATTAACAGGCACTCAGATAAACGTTAAAGAGTGTCATAACACTGTTGAACTATTACTCTAGTCTTTAAAATCGCAAAATTGCAGCACATTAGGTATTTTTTATTAGAAATCATCTATTTTTCGAGTGCACACTTATCGAGAGTCTTCAAGCAAATAGCTTTAATGCATTAAACACTCCCAGTACATAGTATTTATCTAAAAGTAATGTGTCAACTTATCTTCTAAAAAAAAAAAAAAAAAATACAAATACAAAATACAACTGCAAACCGAAAATTAATTTCAAATTTTTATCAATTAAATAATGACTCGCGCTAAACGCAATGCAATGCCACTACTAAACGTAACTATTATTCAGAAGCAGCAAAAAAAAAAAAAAAAAACCTAGATACTAAAATGCTACTTTTACAGCATTTTGTGTGCACACGCAGATGCATTTCAATCAGAGGCCGCCGCGCTGCGCCGCGCCGCAAACGTTTGACGTTAAGATTTTGTATCCTAGCGCTTGCTTTGATGTAGCGTCAGGCTTATCGCAAATTCTCACACGCTAAGTCAAACTAAACGTATAAACTCCGGCTGTAATCTAATGGGTTGGGCATACATAGTATAGGCACGGCGTTTTTTTTTTTTTTTTTTGTTAGTAAGTGTATCCAGAAGTCGTTGTCAACCGAAAGATAAATGGCCGCACACGCAACGCGGTAAATGTCAATAAATTTCGCTTGTGTTCTGGTAATCTTTAACGTTTTCACTTCTTCACTTGATCTTATACTCTCTCTTTCTCTCTCTCTCTCTCTCTTTCACTTATTGCGACAGCTTTTAATTTAACTCAAATCATCATTATCATCAATGAGCTTTGTCGCTGTTGCTGTACGCCGACATTGCATTCGCAACGGCAGCGGCAGCAGCAGCAGCAGCATTCAACCATTTCATTGGCGGATTAGCTTTGTACTTTGCCGACGACGGACGACTTTTTTTCGATTGCTGCTCGATTTGCATGGCGGCAGAATAATATAGAAATTTTTGTTGTTGTTGGTGTTTTGCAATATTTAAAATCATCATCCATCCAACGGATCCATCCATCGATCGAACGAAAGAACGACAATAAAAGTACGCGCAAATTCATTTATTGATGATTGCCAATGAATGAAATGGCACCGCATCCGTTTGTGTTGTTTGTTTGTTTGTTCATTTCGAGAGTATAGAATGCGGCATTTACTTGTGATGATGATGATGATCATAAGCTACTAGAAGTGCGATCAGACACTTTTTTTCTTTCTCTCCATAGAAAGAGAGAGCGAGAGAGAAAAGATTGCACGTTGTATTTATGTCGTTTCTTCAATTGTACACCACCCGTTGTGTTTTTAAGCGCGCCATAACTTTGCCCTTCTGGCGTATTTCATTACTATTTTTGCAGCGGCGTCGGCGGCGCACGCCTTTTTCTTTACTTTACTTTACAACACTACACTGCTCTGCCCTGCCCTGTACTGTAATGTTCTGCACAGGCTTAAGCATGTATTTGCATGTAACATAACATAAATCGCAGCAAGCTGCCTGCCTGACTGCCTGGTAAAATCATCGCTATTTGCTATAACTCCGTCGTCGTCGTCGCCCAATCATTGCGTGGGCACTAAGTAGCTTGTGTAGGCCATTAATTTTCGCGTAGTTCAATCGCAAAAAGCCGCTTTAGTCGTCGTTGTTGTCCTCATCATCATCATCATCATTATTGTATGTAGTTGCCGCTGTTGTTGTGCTATGGTATGGTATGGTGTGGTATGGGCCACCGACGCGGTGCAACGCTGCGTGTGATCTTATTTCTGTGGCGATCACCGGACATGGATTAAGCGCACAATTTGTAAAAAGCATGAAAAAAAAATAAAAAATAAATAAATAAATAAATGCGCTGTCTAGCTTTTTGTTTTTTTTTTTGAGAGTGTGCTGCATATTTATTATAGTTAATATTTTTATAGATTACATACATAATTTAATATTTCGATTTGATCCTCAAAATTATGTACAGCCTAAATGAGCAGACAGAGAAAGAGCAGCCATATAACAGTATGTCCGTAACACTCTGCTAAATTAGCATGTCACCATTTAATATCAACAGTAACTGTTGTACATATTTCTACTTTGTCAACATGATCGATCCTCTGTTAATCTCAATTCGTAAAGATTCAATTCTTTCAAAAAAATGTGTTATTTTCAACTTAAAACAAGTAAAAACGTTAACTTCGGTGGAACCGAAGCTTAAATACCCGTCACACGAATCTTTGAATAGTTTAGTGTGATCATCAGTGGCTTATAAACATTTATAAATATATATTCGAAAATAATTACTTTTTCATACATTTGTTCGAAAATAATCGATAAGTTTGTGTGGGGACTATAGCTAAAAATAGGCGGCACATTGGTTTTGTTATTGGATATCATTAGAAGTGTTTTTACATAAATTTGAGTGAATAGTCCCATAAATAATACCTATTTTTATACAAAAATTCGAAAACGGGCGTTAAATTTGTATGGGGGCTATAGCTAAAAATGGGCGGGCAGCTGGATTGATATTGATGACCTAAGAAGTATTTTTACCCAACTTGGTGACTACATTCATAAATAATTGCTAATTTCATACAAAAATCCGAAAAAACGGAAAATTTGTATGGGGCTACACCTTAAAATGGGCGTGGCACTTTGATTTTAACACTTGAGCTGCTTAGGACTGAGAAAAGCTTAAGTTCCGAGTTTCAGGTCAATATCTTTAAAACTAAGCGAATGAATCACATAAATACAGACAGACAGACAGACGGACAGAAAGACGGACATGGCTAGATCGACTCGTCTCGTCGTGCTGATCAAGAATATATATACTTTATAGGGTCTAAGATGTCTCCTTTAATGCGTTACAAACTTTCTGACAAATGATAATACCCTCCACACTGTGTGACGGGTATAAAAATTCTTGAACAGCCATTTTTGAAATTTACGTTCCAAAATACATGGAAAAAGATTCATGAGCATACAGAATCTTCGACAAAGTCAAAGTTTGTAGTAACTTTAAAAAAATGTGAACTATATAAGCGCCTGCTAAGTAAAAATATTTCCCATCACTTCGAAATCTGTGCTGGAATACTCACTTATTTTATTACGTATTTTTTTTTTGTTTCCCGTGCCCCACTAAACCCATTACAGAGAGAGTCCTTTGCTAGTAAGCGCTGTTTCAACAGCATGCATAGTCTTCTGAAGCACAATGCTGAAATTCGTAGAGATGAAATGTTTTTTAACACATTCAAGTCTTCTCACCTTTAGCCAATTATTTACTCCAGCTGCTGCAGCAATGAAAAATATCACACCTAAGAGCTGAATGAGTGAATGAGCATATTAGCGACACTTGAAGCTTTTTTTTTTTTTTTTTTGTCCTTTCGAAACACTCGAAAAACAAGAACGAGTAACGACAAAAAGTACTCGAGTAAAAACAAAAAAAAGTGCTACCAAATAATTTTTTTTTTTTCATTGATGGCAACAATTAAACGCATTAAATTATAATTATCAACACTTTACACACACACACATGTAACGGGTGTATATGTGTATGTGTGTTAGTGTTAACCGCATTTAATATTATAAGGGATAAACATATTCATTCATTCTTTCATTCATTCTTTTCCATTTATTTTTCGTCAATTCAATCGCTTATTCTAATAAGCTTTCTTTTTTTTTTCTTTTTTTTTTTGAAATGAAATCAACCCCATACATACATATGCTAGCTGTCAAATGCATTCTTTCATTATATTGCACCACGTTCTATAAACTCAACGGAACAGGAATCCAAATGAGTTCCGGGGGTAACAAAAAAAAAAAAAAAAAAATCTCTTAAGTCGAAAATATAATAGAACGTTACGAATAAGAAGAAGAAGAAAATAAAACAGCTTTGTATAATGAAATGTTTTTTCGTCGCTGACGAATAAAAAAAAAAATTGCTTAAGGGTGCGAAAATAAGTACTACGTTGAACAACAGAAGCAACACTTGAAGCAAATCAATATGGCCGACTTTACACATACACGTATGTTGTGTATAATAAAAATGATGGCTACAATGTGTTAGAAAGAGACAAGAAACTAAATGGACAGACGGACAGACAGATATGTTAAAAAAACGAACTGACTTGAAACTTATTTTCATGTGTCAACTTTTTAGCAATTTTTTTTTTTTTTTAGGATACACCTCAAACGATCTATTGACAGCTCAACTTATTTAATTATTTAAGCATGTTGATTATAGTGCGCTGCATACATATAACAACAACAACAACAACAATGAAAATATATATTTTACAATTATAGGTTTTGAGTTATATTTCTGAAACGATCGGTTGCAGGGTCAGTTGCTTAAAAATTGCCTTTGTATACATTTCAACTGTTTTGACACGCAGCCAATGGCATAGTTTAGCAGTTCAATAGTTCAATGGACAATTTTTCAATAATAAATTATTATGTTGTATAAAACCACAAACATGCATGGAAAATTATAGTAAAATAAAATTGTTTGTTAGGTAGTTACTTAGTTTTTTTCTCTTTATTGTATTGCATTTGTGCTATGGCATTAAAATTATCATATGATATAATTTACTCTATAAACTGAATACTCTTTGAGAAGTAAACAGCTGCTATTGCTATTTGTGGCATGTGACATAACGTCAACAGCAACAAAAACGGCATAGAAGGCACACGCATCCAGACAGACAGACAGACAGACGGACAGACATAAAAGGCGTCAAGTTCCAGTAAAATAATATTATTTGAACAGAAGTACAATAATAATTGTGCTTCAAAATGACTTAATGTCTTTTAGATGTATTGCATATAATTTTCATAAAATACTTCGACGAAAAATTTAATTTAATTTAATCGTTTTGTAGAATTTCTCAGATAATTCGGAAACGGAGAAACGTTTAAAATATACCAAAGCAAATTTTCTTTATTAAATTTCCGTCGGTCTAAGATTTACAGCCAGTCCGGCACCCATTAAAATGTTTGTAATTTAATTTTTATATAAATTCTTATAATCTTATAAATCTCAAACAGTTTAAACATGATCGGAGACCTGAGACGTTAGCAAGGCACATGAAAAATAAACTTTAGAAATACCAAATACGAACTAGTCGTGGCCTTTCAATACAAGTTAGACAAAGACTATCTACCGAACAGGCATAAATTGATATGCTTAAACTGTTTGTGAATTATAAGTTTATAAGAATTTCACTAATTTCGAAAATAGAAGTCTGACTGACAAAAAAAAATAAATTAACAACATTGATTTCAATATACTTCACCGTTTAGCAACGTAGGTTGTTGCTTCAAGAGCATCTCACGTGAATTTTTATATACGTCACGGTTTAAAGTATGCCCCATAAAGTAACTAGATACAATATTAAATTGTTAAGCTCAATGAGATGACTTGGTTTAGCCATGTCTGTGTGTCCGTCCGTCTGTAATAATACAGACCATTCGCTCATTTTTGTAGATACTGAATTGAGTATTGTAATTTAAAATTTTCAGTGCTAGCTTTATTTTGTTTTGAAACCCAAACAAACGAAAGCCTTCGAGTATTGAGCTATAAAATCAAATTCATGAAATATAAATAAATTTATAATTTTTATACATTAAACATTAGAAATATGCAGCTTTAACTTAAATTTTTTTTTGTTTCAATTTAGTCAGTCCTTTGAGTTTTGAAGTATTTCAGTTAGATGCTAGTCAAAGTACTTTACTGACACTTAAAAGCACATACGTTGTCAAGGCTGCTAACTATTTTAGTTTAACTGTTGTCATAGTTCAAAGCAAAAGTGGCATTTTTTTTTTCACTCGATAGTAGATACCCAACTAAGTAAGTAGTCCGTTTGAAGCTGATGAATGTCCTGTAACGGCGACGCATTAAATTCACTCATGTGAACGTATCAAAGGACTTGCGACTGACTGATGTGCATAAAATACTTTTATATTGTCTGTCCGCGTCTGTCTGTTCTGTGTGTGTATGGACAAATAAGAAAATACATTAAAACCGTAACACACATAACTAAAGTGGTATGGAATGTATCTATAAGATACAAAAAGCTAAAATAGCGTCGAATGCACAATTTTGTCTGCGTATGTGTTAGTGTGAGTGTGTGTCCTTTAACTCAAATCAAATTAATTGATGCTCGTTTGTACAAAATACGCAGTTTACGTGATGTTGTTGGTGGTGTGTGTGGTAATATACTTACGCTTCTATGCACAAATAAGAAGCGCATAATGTCCGCCATGCGTCTTTAACATACGTTCTTCGTCTATTACTTTTAAATGTCCTTTTCTTTCCTTTCCTTTCACTTTCATTTCTTTAGTTATTTTCTTCTACTTTATCATCTATTTTTACTACTACAACATTTTCTTCCGCTTAGTCACTCATATAAATTAGTTTTATTGTGTCCTCTTGTGGGATTTCGAGAAACAATTCATATAGAAAATCAAAGGAAACACATGACTAGACGGACAATTTTTTTTTTTCAAACAAATTTTACTGCAAGTATGTTGTATTTTTATTTTATTTAGTTATATACTATCCAAAATATATGTATCTGTCCGTCTGTCTGTTTTTATATATATTTTTATGCCAAATGCGTGTCTCAATCTCTTCTAAAGTTTTACATTTGTCCTTTTTGAATTTAATTTTTTTTTTTTTTGGTCTAGCTTTTGCCATTTGAAGTGTATTATCTGGCTTAGTTAGTCTTTAAGTGTGCTTCATATATATATATTTTTTTCTTATTGTACCTTTTTAAGGCGCAACGAGTATCTCGTAATGTCCGTCTGTCGTTCTATGTGTTTTATTTAGTAATTTTAAAGTAAATTTAAACTTAAGCTGCTCTCGAGAGCACAATTCAAGTTTGACCTAAGTTTTTATACAATAAAAATTAAGCGTTTCAGCTGTGCGCGCTTGAAAGTATGCAATATAAAATATTAGTATCTTATTTGAGTACATATATTGCTTCTACTGGTATAAATATCTTAATAGACAAACGTACATTTTAATATAGTTAGATCGAAGCTCTTTTCAATGCTATTCAAAAGTATTTAAATATATACTTATTTTATAAGGTCTAAAATTTGTATTAGCTACACACAAAAAAATATAGCTAAAAAAAGCATTTACTTTTTTTCTAATGCAACTCTGCGCTGCTAAACTAATTAAAACTAAAACAGCTGCTGCAAAATATTTTTTCGCAAAAAAAAAAAAAAATGTATACATAACCCTCTCGAAATATAAAGTTTATTAAAACATGCGGTTTAGGCGTTACCACGAACGCAGAAGGCATACGCATCAATAGCAACAACAACAACAGTATTTGCAGCAGAGAGCAACATCAGTTAAAGTAGATTTTATTATAGAAGAAACTACAAATGCCGCACTATAAATACATACATACACAAACATATATTCTATGTTATGCTATATTCCCCTGATGCACATTAATACAGACACAGATAATAAGTATGCTGTTCTCTGTGTGGTAATCTTCTATCAATATAAAAATATACAATATGAAAGAATGAAGAAGAAGTTTGAAAAAAATTTTTTTTTTTTTTTTTTTGTTTTTTCTTTTTGATCTGATCGTAACTGATAGCTAACCAATAGTTTATTAATGCCAAAGAGAGCTATAGATACAATTAAGATACTAAACAGCACACATACCCTTTTTGCAGTATTTTTTTTCTCTTGCAGCAGGGTGCGTATAGTTAGATAGACACATAGACAGACAGACAGACAGACGGACAATACAACATATGAACTGAACACAGAAAATACAAGGGAAGCTGCTTGTTCTCAGACTGAAAAAAAAAAAAAAAACTAACAAATGCTAACTTTGGCCGGATGGTCTTGAATACTTAGATGAGAAGGTTGGCCGCAATTGATGGCATTAGGCATTAGATAAGAAATCAGACATTTATACATGACACGATATACTACAATATACATATAGATAGATATATAGATACAAAGATACATATGGTATGTATGTATATGCATGCACGCACGCACCCAGACATACACATACATATATGCATGCAGTAGTAACTTGCATATTTGTAGCATGCGAGTAAGTGTAGCGCAAGAAATAAACAAAAAAAGATGCGAACGTAGTCAGATACATTTTCCAGTTAGAGGCATTTATTTGCGTAATATATGATAATAAAATTTATATATATATTCTATATGTCAAATAAAACTAAGCGGAATTAAAATTAGACAAGGGGTTTTATATTTTATTTTAGCCATATTTAAAATATAGCGCTACTGTCTCAACCTGCATACGTTTGCAGAATTTTCAAGTTTATATTGAAAATATATTTTTTTTTGCTGTTAAAAACTTGTTATTGAGCAAATTAAGTGACGACACTTTCGTATAATACTTGTATATATATATGGAATTTGTATATGTAATTATCATACTGTCTCAACCTGCATACATCTTACAGAGGCTTTTTTTTTGATTTTTCTGTACTCAGGTGACTTAAAAAAAAGAAATGAGTTGCCAGTGAAACTCCGCTTTTTTTTTTTTGAAACTTTTGAAAGCTGATAAGGATTCTAAAAAATTTTGAAATTTACGTCAGCTACGCCATCTTGAGAATCACAGTACTGTTTTTTTTTATCAATATTTTCGAAACTGTTCGATGTATATAAAAAAAAATTACAGGCAATGTAGTCATTTTTAAGCAATTTAATTTAATATTAGAACGAAAAAAAAAACTCAAAATTTTGAACAAAAAAAAAAAATTGAAAAATATTTTTAAAATGAATTTTTAGGGAACTTGAACACTTTTTTTTAATATACATATAAAACGATTCCTTATAAATTGAACCTATTATGATGAATTTAATAGTTTTGAAGATATTGTGATTTAAGTGCGAGCGCGCTTTGTTTAGTCTATGTTCCAGGAGCACGGTTTGGGAAAGTTTGTCCGTTGCAGTGAAACAAAAATGGATAAATTAGAGGTGATAAACTATCGATAGTCGACGCAATCGATAGCTTTAAATCTATTGAAAATCTACGATAGTGCCAACCACCAACTAATTTATATATATACAGTGAATGTCATTGTCAGTGATATCCATAGTTTACCATCTCTAGTGTGAATGCAATTTACAATTTGATTTTTAGTGCATCACTTGTAATAGAGCTGCCAACTTTTTTTTTAAATTCAGCAATAAACTCAAATGCTTTTTTAATACTTTAAATCTGCTTATTTAGAAACTCGGAATTTAAGAACTTCAAGTCTTATGAATACTATTTCTATTTAAATTCAAAATATTTATACATACAACACCATACCATCAACCTATTTTATTTTTTTTTTTTTTTGTACATATTGCATGTCACAATTTTGAATATTAAAAATTCCAGAAAATATATATTTTTATTTTGTCGCACCTTGGCTACATCAAATCTGCCACCTTTTGCTAAAGGCGATGACGCGAAACTTTCCCAAAGAAAAAAAAAATTATATATATTTCAAATAGAAAATTCTCTAGAAATATTTTTATTTGAAATTTACTTTAACATAAAAGCGCACTTTATTATTCAGTCAGTTAGTCAGTCACTCCTGTATAAACTCAACCACCAAAATATTTATTTATTTAATTTTTTTTTTTGTGTTTTTTTTCGTAGACGCTCAAAATTTATGAGGCATGCTCAGGTTTTTATTAGATTTTAACTAGCATAATATATATTAGCAAAGCCTAACCAACCATCATCTGCTTTTGCGTTTTTCTCTTAAAATATGTCACCGCCGAATGTTGTTTGGTTGTCTCGAGTGGTGTGCGGCCTATTTGGTCAAATTTCTGTTAAATTTTAGCGCCATGCAAACGTGCTAAAAACATTAAATATGTTAATTAGTTTCAACGCCCCATTCTATCCTATTAAATTCAGTTTCAATTCCATAAAGAGTGTCAGCTTAACACGAAATAATCAACAAACTGCCACATTTTTTGTGTTCCAAAAAAAAAAAAAAAAAAAAAAAGACTTTGAGTAGTTTTCCTATTTCTCTGTATGCGCCATTTCAAGCGCTTTTGACTGCGACTTTTTTTTTGTTGTTTTTTTTGGACTATTAAGGGAGTTAATTTTTAGTTGGCGTTGGTCAACAACATCCATTTTGACGTTGTAGCAGCGCATTCCGCTAAAAAAAAAAAAAAAACGAAAATAATAAGTTTCAACATGCAATGTTGCGCGCTTGATGGCGTCGAGGCGTACATTAATGGGTTTGACAGCGCGTAATGTGACCATGGTCGTCACCTAAAATGAATTTGAAATTTTTCGGTATACTCGAATTAACACTGGAATGAGTTAGTTGGTTCGTTGATTTGATTAGTTAGTTTACTTAAGAAAGTAAAAAAAAAAAAAAAAAAAAATCTATAAAATTAAACAAAGTGTTAAGATTTTTTTTTTGGTTTTTTTTTTTTTTGGGAAATTATGTAAACATCAAGCGTGTTCGTTTAATATATTTTGTTTTAGTTCTAATTAAAGCAAACTTTTTATACATTAAAGCTAACTCTTATGTCAAACTAACACATTATACAGTGTTGCTATCATATAAATAACTCAAAATATCAAACTGTCTCAACCTGCATACAAGCAATACATACAGTATGTATAACAGCTGCTCTACTTTAATAAAATGATTTTATGCTAAAATCAAAAAAATTCCAATGCCCAAAATGAAATTTCAAAATTTTTTTTTGTTTTTAAATTACATAGATACCTAATAATGAGTGTGTCTCAACCTGCACAAATAATTTTCTATTAAATGCCAAGCGTACATGTAAAGTCATTTGTATGGGAGCTATATCCTGCTGCAATCATGTATTCAGCTGAGAACGAGAACGTGCGTTGCTCAAGAAGTATTTTGAGCATATTTGTCACAAATCGCTTCATAAATAACGCTCCTTTTTACATAAAAAAATTCAAAAATTTAGCAGTTTTTGTGTACTATGGGCTATATGCTAAAGAATTACCACCTAAAGCATGGGTCCTTTTACTGAACATGGATGGCAATTAAAAGTGTGTTTTTAAACGTATCGCCACAAATAACGCTTTTTTAAAAACAAAACTCAAAATTGGCTGAAGATTTGTATGGGGCCTAATATATATTGGGGTTCCAATTCAACCATGGTTCATTTTACATAAAAGATATGTTATTAGTTGTTTTTTCTTTAAATTTAAAATATTTCTTTATTTTTTAAATATTAAATAAAAACATAAAATGGGTGGAGAATTTGTACGGGGGCTATTAGCTAAAATGGTCCCATTTCAACCATGGGTCTCTTTCTGAACATGAATTGTTTTTAGAAGTGTTTCTAACTTATATGACAAAAAACGCTTCATAAAAAATTATTTTCTATGAAAAAAAATTTAAAAATGTTTATGTGGGCTGTGCCTAAAAATGGGCATTTCAACTTGGTTTCAATATTTTAACTACTTAGCGCTGTGAGTTTAAGTTCCGACTTTCAGAAAGACAAACATGGCTAGAACGACTCGTCTTGTCGCGCTGTTTAGAAATATATATATAACCTATGGGATCTACGGTGGCTCCTTTCATATGTAAAAAACTTACTGACGAACTGAATATACTCTGCCGTGTATAAAAATAAACAGCTAAGAACATTAAATCTTTCTATAATTTAAGTACTAAATGCATACGCTCCATTTATGCTAAAGCAGTATCTTTTAAACTCATTGAAGGCAAAAGATCACACAAAAGTAAAACGGATCTTCTAATCCAGAAACAAAAAAAACCGCAGCTAATACAATTTTCCATTGTTCGATGAAGACAGCTGAATTAAAATGAAATTGAATTGAGTTAAGCTAAACTATTTACGCATTGTTCAAAAAAAAAAAAAAAATATCCTTAATATCCTTAAAAATAGAGTACGTTGCGCATTTTTTTTTTTTTGCGTCTTGACTATTCTATTGCGTTTTAATTAAGCAACTATTTAGCACACACACACACACTTAACAAAATGGCAATTAGTTGGAAAGAGATAAAATACACGCAGTGTCAGTCAGTCAGTCAGTCTCTTTTAGTCATTCAGTCAAGCGGCTAAAATCATTTGTCTTTGTTCCTGTCTTTCAGCCTGCCTACCTTCCTGTCTGTCTGTCTGTCTGTCTGTATATGTCACTTCTTCCTTTTCATTATGCACTGCACACACAGATAATAGCGCTGATTATTTTCAGGCAAGCAAAAAAAAAAAAAAAACAAGATTAGTCGTCTAAGTATAGACAAAAACACCCGCTCTTCACTTCACTGCACTTCACTACACTTCAGTTCAGTTCGGTTCAGTTTGATTCAATACATTATATTGCTTATTCAGGTCTTATATACGAGTACGTATTGATATGATTATTCGTTTCGCTTGTCAATTGAAGCGTGTGCTTCAAGCATTGAGTTATTTTTATTTTTAATTTTAATTTTCTATTTCTTCTTAAAATATTTCTTTAAGAATTAGGAATTTTCCTTATTATTGAAACGTTAATAACTCGTAAAACGTCGAGCAGATTTACGCTATATAAGCTTTAAATGAAAGCATTTGTCTCAAAAAACATTAATTTGTACATTTCTTATAATTTAAATTTATATTTTTAGAATTATAAAGAATTAAAACCAATAAAAAAATTTTTTTTTCGTTAAAGTATTTTTTTGCATAGATTTGTTTGTTCCTTTAAACGTTTATGTGTGCGCAACAAAAAAAAAAAAAAAGGATAAAAAGAATTTCTAACTAAATTCTAAACGTTGGCAACCGCGTGGGCACACCATGTAGCTTTTCTTCTTTGAATGCCGCCAACAATATGAAAGAAACATTTTTTTTTTTTTCGTTTTTTAAAGAAAGGATGCTCACTTTTTTCAATAGAAATGTTCTTTTTGTGTGTATGTGTGTGTGTGTGTGTGTATCTTAGGAACAACATCATTCTTTGCTACTACGTACGCCTTTGCCCTTTGACATTAATTCGCTGTGTAATATGACTTAATCGCACAAACGACAGCAAATCGGTATAATTTTACTTCTCATTCTTCATAATCTTTTCTTTAACAATTTTCTTTCAGTTTCCTTTTTTTCCTTTTTTTGGGCGCGTTTAGCGGTTACACGCACACTTGAGCTATAATGCAATGCCGCCGTTGACATCGTTTGTCATTATTGTTTTGTGTAGCTGTGGGATGCGTGCTTTTCAATTTGGTTTTTCTTTTTTCTTTTTTTTTTTCGTTTTTCTTAGTGCAATTTTTATATCCATTTCAGCCGTCTTCATTGCGCAGCATGCATTCCATTGTTGTGGCCGCCGACGCCCTCTTTTTCTTTTTCTATGTGTGTCTTGTGTGTGCCGATTTGACGTTCTTTTTTTTTTATTATACCCTGTAAAATGAGTATACTAATTTTTTGTGGAATTTTAGAAACGAAGTTCGTCTGTCCATAATAACGCTAAAAGAAATATTTCTTACTGTCTCAACCTGTAATTTGGCATACAACTGCGCGCTCTCTCTCTCTCTCTCTCCTTGTTCTTGAGTATTTTTTGACGACTCAATCAAAGCGACTGTCTCAACCTTCATAATTTACAGCAAGCATAATCGAAGTATTTCTTACTTTCTCAACCTGCAATTTAACATACAACTGCGCGCCCCCCTCTCTCTGTTCTTGAGTATTTTTTTGACTGACTCAGTCAAAGCAAATCAACTGTCTCAACCTGCATAATTTACAGCATGCTTAATCGAAGTGTTTCTTACTGTCTCAACCTGCAATTTGACATACAACTGAGCGCTCTCTCTCTCTCTCTCTTGTTTTTGAGTATTTTTTTGACTGACTCAATCAAAGCAAAGCGACTATCTCAACCTGCATAATTTACAGCAAGCATAATCGAAGTATCTCTTACTGTCTCAACCTGCAATTTGACATAAAACTGCACGCGCTCTCTCTCTCCCTGTCTTTTTGAGTATTTTTTTGACTGACTCAATCAAAGCAAATCGTCTGTCTCTACCTGCATTATTTACAGCGCATTTCATAGTCGTACATAATCGTTTAGTTTTATTTTAACTGCTTTACTTTCGGCCTAGTTGAATTGTTGAGTTTCCTGTGGCTTGATTTTTGCTGATTTCGGCAGGCTTATCCTGTTTATAATTGTTGTTTTTTTTTCTTCTTCTTAAGCTCATTTTGCCTCTCTCGGCGTCTGTGTGTGTGTGTGTGTGTGTGTGTTGTATAATAAATTTGTCTTCATCTGTCGACGCAGTCATCAACACACAGCATGATAGCGCATTGTGTTGCAGTTGATAATGAGTCGTATAAGAATGATGTGTATAAGTATTAATGATGATGATGTGTGTTGATAATAATAATTATGAGTATCGAATTGAGGATGCTGTAGGTTTTATAATACTAGTTAGGTAGGCGTATGAACATGTGTCGTGCCAACTACTTAAGATGTTATGCATTTGATAAACGATCGAAACGTTGAAACATTGCAGCAGGCAAATACAAAAGCAAGCAAGTTATGCCCTGCAGGAGGCAACTATACTGCATACGAGTATATTGGGGCATACCATTTTCCTCTTATAATAATCAGTTGTATGAATGTCCGTCTGTCTGTCTTTTGGAAGACATAACATGACAACAGTGCGTATGCGCAATAGTTATATGCTTCTTAGATTTTATGTAAATAATATTTTCATTTCTCTCTCTCTCACTCTTTTGAGATGCATTTTGTTTGACTACTTAATATGCTTCTATATTGCTTAATTATGTTGTTAGACATTGTTAGTAATTTATACACACAACAAAAGCAAAACTATGCATTCGACTCTTCAATCACTCAACCCTAACATTGTACCATACAACTTACTTGTTTAACATTTAATTTATTTATGTATTCACATTCATTTAACATTGTTGTCAACAACAACTTTACACAATTTACCATTATCATATGAATTTGTATTTATAGATAAACAATTTTGTCTTAGATCGAGTCTTTCGTAATTGCACATTTAGTGTATTTCTGCACAAGAAAATGAAAAAAAAAAAATGAACTTTAATCCTTTATTTTACTCGGTTAACACAAATCAATTTTGAGTTGATTCATGCCGAAATGAAATGAATCGTTTTAAGATGTTAAATCACGAAATATATAAAAACATATTTAGATAGACTTTTAGATTAAGCGCCACCGAACGGAAGTGCAATATTTACTTCAAAACAACACACAAGAAATCGTATCTCAATGTAAATATACAAATAACAACAACAACAACAACAACAATGAAAAGATTAAATAAACACAAAAAACATATAAGCGAATAGATAGACAGACGGACAGACAGACAGACAGTGTATGCACAACAATGCTATATTTGTAATCTAATAAGTTTGTATATGTATGTGTGTGTGTGTGTGTGTGACAAGGATAGTAGTAATATCAAGTTGTCCAAAAGATTTCAAAAGCAGGCGGCAAAAATTTATTAATCAAATAGCTTAATGCTATTAGCTACGGAAAATATTTAACTACATCAAGTGAAATAAACACACACAAACACACACACACACAGATACAAACACAGCACAGTAAATGAAATTATTTGCACTTAGGGAGATACATACACTTTATGTACAGTGAAACATAGCAAAAGCGTTTTTTTTGGTTAAAAGTTGCTATTGGAATTATTTAGGCCAAATGGAAGATAATTAAAAAGCGAGTTAAGATACTTTTTTAATCTAATGACCAGATAACCTAGCGTTTAAAATAACTAGGCACAATGACAGACAAACTGTTCAGTTAAGAAGTCAGTTGGAATGTTCCAAGTTGCTGAAAATAACACACAGAAATGAAAGCAGTCAACGTAGAATATGAAACTATTTGATTAGATTCAATCAAGAGTAATCAAACGTTCACATAACAAAACTGCTTAAGTGTTTAATATTAATCAGTCAGATTCTTTTGCATAATGCTGCTTACTGTAAAATTCTAGTACATTTTTTTCTGTTAGCAAATTCGTTTATTTGCTTTATATACAGCATAGTATACACTACAACAGCACATATAATTCCGGCGTGTGTTATTAGGTTGTACGCACGTTTCGGACTGCTCTTTTTTTCTCTCTTTACCTCTCGCAACTGCTGCTGTTTTTTTGTGCAATTGCAATACTTTTTGATGGCATTTTTGTACTTTTTGTATGGCAAAAGTTGAAAATTGGCTTCATGAAGCAACCGAAAGTGCTTTATTTGTTATTTTAATGTTCTATAATTATGCTTGCATTGTTACCTTTCAAATGAAACTGCGCAGAGACACATCGTTTAGATGGTTAAAACGTGCATAGCGGACATAGAAACATTTTAAGATTAAAAAAAATATTTTTTTAAAATTAAAATTAAAAATTTTTGTTGCTATGCTTTCTTTATTGTCTTTGATTGTTTTTTTTTATGAGTCGCATGAGAGATTTTTGTTGACTTTTGTTTGCGCTTTGAAAGCAACAACAACAACAAGAACAACAATATTAGTAGCAGCTCATAGACGAGATACTTGATATGATTTGTAGTTGTCTATTGTGTGTTGTGTTTTCTTTAGCTTATTTTCTTTTCTTTTTACGCGCGTTTTTATTTCAAAAACATTTCGTTTTGTTTTCATTCATTCATTCAATTCAGTTAGTCAAACATTGAAGTCAGCTGCCAGATTTAAGTATTTCTTTTTTTTTTTTTTGTTTGTTGTGAGTGGATTTTTATCTGCAAGTTAAACACTTGACAAATCTTCAGCAACAAAAAAAAAAAAAAAAAATAATGACAGAGTTTCAGCGAGTTTGTTCTGTCTGTCCGTCTGCTTATTCCATACATACTGCTTTTTTTTTTTGTCAACACTTGCTATGCAAATTGTTTACCAATGTTTTCGGAACGCCACTGTTTTGTACTTAGCTGTAGCGTATATTGCATTTAGTAGAGTAGAGTGGCCGTTTTTTTTTTTTTTGTTGATCTTAGCTTTTTATTTGCATTCATGCGCTACTGTTTGTCCGTCCGTCCGTCCGTCCGTCTGTACATCATGCCTAAGCATATCTTTACGTTTCTTTTATTTGTTGTCACTTGCTGCACGCGGCTTTATTCCATTCCAAAATTCAATTTTTTTTTTTGTTGTCTTCTATTTTATTAAATTTTTTTTTTTTTTTTTTTTTTTTGACGATTTAGCGCCATTTAAGCTATTTAAATTTTGGTTTCCCCTTGAAAATTTGACGTTTGTTTAATTTTTTTCGTTTAATTTTTTTGTTTTTTATTTGGCAACGGAAATTTATTTAGTGCTTTGTTTATATTTGATTTTGAGCATCTTCGTTTTCTTTACTTACAAAATTTTTTTTTTTTAATTTTTTTTTTGTGTGTTTTAAGTAAATATAAATTAATTCGTTAGCAACGCTTAATTGTTTTCAAGTGACAAAATCTTTAAATCTTATAAATATATAAAAAAAAAGAAAGCGAAATATTTTTTATAGCTACAACTTTATAAATGCAGCAAGTCTTTAATACATTTGTATCTAGAACTATCTAACAATCTTACATTTTAATTAATCCATAGCAGCTAGCTGCATTAAACACACCAAAGCTAATATTTAAATGTCAAAACAAAGTTAATAATTTGTAATTTAATAAATAAAAAAAAAGATAACTTAAACTTGATTCATTTCAAACAATGACAGCATTAATTAATAAAACTAATTAAACGTGTGGCGCTTTATTTATTTTTTTATTTTTTTTTTTGAATACAAGTCTTAAGTGTCTTTGCTTGTTAGTAAACTAACTATACAAGCTTTTATTCTAATGCATATCTATAATAGTTAGCTACTTTATATTTAAAAAGTATCTATAAGCCGTGTTTGTATGTTTTTTGTTTTTTTATTTCATTTAAAAGTGTAAAAAACTACGACAACACATGCCATTATAAATTAAATTTTCTTTTAAATAACAGCAGCAACAGATACATACGATAGTATATATGTAATTATATTAAATTATTTTCTTTATAGTGCGGCGCTTGTTAGAAAATCGAAACTAAAACAAAAGCTCAAAGCACTCAAAATGTTAGTAAAAAAAAAAAAAAAAAAAAAATAGTAGCATAAAGAATAGTAGAATTGTTTAGTATAACAACTTTTGACACGCAAAAATCATGTAAGTGTAACTAGGTACAACAACAACAACAGCAACAAAAACAACAACCGCAAAAATAAAAAAAAAAACAAAAAAAAAAAGATACATTACATTAGCAGCAACATTTGTAATTTAAATTTTAAACGCATACAAAACGCATTCAAAACGCTTCAAAATCGCTTTAAAATGTAAAATGCAAAAAAAAAAAAAAATAAATAAATTTCAACACCGTCGGTGGTTGTCAGTTCGCATCGGCCTTCAGATACATTATTTGAAAACATTCTGTTGACTAGAAACGACACTAAATACTAATGAAATGACATCAATTTTGCGTGTTACCAACAACTAAAATACAATAAATAGAAAAAAACTTGAAGAAAGGAAGGTAATATGTACTATACACACACACACACACATACAACTTAACTACACTAACTGACTGAATGAATGAATATAACAATAGATACTTAACCGCGCGTTTGAATGTATCTAATGCATACATACATGTATCTAATAGCAATAGTTTTTCTTTTTTTTTTTTGCTTGTGTAGTTAGGTTGCTAGTTAGTTGGTATTTGTTGTTTTACTACTTGTCACTTGGTATGAATTTTGACATTTGTCAGTCAATAAAAATGTCAATTTCAATATGAGTGTAAGAAAAAAAAGATAAGTGGAAAACTTTTAGCACAATTTTGAATATTAATTTTTTTTTTTTTTTTTAAATAATTGATTATTGTTTTATTATAAATAATTTTTATTCGTCGCTGTTTTAATTATAATTCGCAAATAGTTTATAATTATTATTTTATTATTTTGTGCAGTCAAGCAGGTTCAAAAATAGCTTAGCAACTCCGAGGCATACTTTCGACCCGGTTTTCAAATGCGAGAAATTTCTCGTAACAGCTGCTTTATATGGAAGACTTTTCTTTCTCAAAGCTTGCATTTAATGTACGCTTACTCCTACTCCCTTATTGGCTCGGAGCCTTTTTGTGGGCTCAGCTCCGCAGAGTCTCTTCAACAATTTTTAATACAATATCCGTGCATACGACAAGCTATGCAGTTAGCTCGCCCAATCTGCTCTAAAAACATTGTACATCTTAAACGTCATGACCATGGGGTGCTAAATGGCTAAAAGATTGAGATATCATCTTAACAAAAAAGGTTTGTCCCCAGAGTCAGAGTGTAGACGCTGCATGGAGCACGAGGAAACTAGTGCACACATTCTTTGCGTATTTCCGACTAAGGTCCGCTCTAGATTCATTCTGTTTAATCGCTGTTTCATCACAACCGACCAAGTCAGAGTCGCCCGACTTAGGATATCCTCCTGCTTTTTAAAAGGCGGAGAGGATTCTCGGTCCACTAACCTAACCATTTTTCATGCCGTGCTTGGGTACAATAGAGTTCTATGGAGTCGCAGTGCCTTTTAATCTCCAGTTTCGGAGATCCTAACATGTTCCTATAATACTTTGTGCTAACGGTTGGAACATGTGGTGACTTTCTAGAGGCTCTACTTTCACTCTGACCACTTGCTTGCCTTGCAGCCTCGGCTCAGACACAACGTCAGGCATTTATTATTATGATAAATATTCCAAGGTAATGCATGAAAGAAACATGACGTCTTGAGAGACATGTCATGCATGAAGTCTTGCAAGACATGTCATCTGTGAAGTCTTGCAATACTAGTCATCCAAGACAACTGTCGTCGCTATGTCATCGTGGAAAGAGACTAGTCTAGCATTGATGCCGCATTGATGACTTTTCCGCTGTGTACTTTAGGCGTGGAAAAAGTAAAACCCAAAATAATTTGAATACAAATAAATTCGAAACAAATTAAAAATTGTTAAAAATTATGCATAATGCATTTTGATAACAAAACACACACACACAGCTACACACACTATACGACTTAAACGTCTTGTCTCTTTTTAATGCATTACAATCAGACTTTGTCTTTGCTCTTTTGTTTTGCTGTTTTCGTTTAGAAATGAAACTGAATAGTTTTTTCCTTTTTTTTTTTTTTTTTTTTTTTTAGTAATTTTATTTGTGTTTAGAATGCGATTATGATGCGATTACATGGTGCTCTGCGCACATAATGAAAAATTATGAGTAAATGCGCACATTAAATGCAATGAAAAAAAAAGAAAGAAAGAACAAAAGCAATGCAGAAAAAAAAGCGAGAAAATGAATTGTGTATTTGTGACATTAAAATACGCTACATTTTTCTCGAAATTATAGAAAATATTAAGAACAACTTTTGCTAATATAAAAAGAAGAAATAATCAATACATTTATAATTCACAACTAGTTCAAACATTATTTAAAATATGAAATAAAATATACATTCTTTAGATTAAACTAATTGTGAATTATACGCTTTATTTCATTGAATTTCAAAGAGTTTTGAAATTATGCAAAAAGTAGTCTGTCTTTTTTATATAGATTTTTTTGTTTTATTTTAAATCATTTTCATGCATTATAATTCGCAAACAGTTCATACGTAAATGCTTCCAAAGTTAAATGCTATATTTGAAGCATTTAGTAGTGTACCCAAAAAAAAAAAAAAAAAATAAAGAAAAATTTAAGGCACACGTTTGCCCAAATAACGTTGAAATGCACGGGCTCACGTGTCATTGTTGTATGTATTACGCTGTATATTGTTGTTGTTCTTGTTATAACCAAAACCTTACTAAATAGATACTTTTGTATCTTTTTTTTTTTTCATTTATTGCCTCTAATTTATTTTCTTATTTCTATTGTTTGTCTTCGTGCGTCTGTCCGCATGTGTGTGCGTATGCACACAAAGTCATAATTACCAAAATATTAATGAATTATTTGGAAAAATACAACAAAATTATGTCTTTAGTCGGTAACTGCCTACCTACTTAAAAAAAAAAAAAAAAAAAAAAAAGAACGCAGCTGATGTGTTGTTGTTGTTGTTATTGAGCCAAGTTGAATGGACTGTTGCTGTTGTTTGTTTCAGTTAAGTAGTTAAGTTGGTGGCCGTTTAATAATAACTGGCGCTATAGTTCTTCATTTTAATAGCTGGCGCCAGTAATGGACAGACAGACAGACAGACAGACAGACGGACAAATTGAATAAGATACAATGTTGCATGTTTGTCAGTGCTTTGTATGTTCATTGCCACTGCCACTGTTGCTGCTCTTTTCTGCATCAATTAGTATGCAACTGTTACACGCATGATTTATGAAATAATAATTTTTTTTTTTTTTTGTTTAATGATTTTTGTTTTTTGGGTGAAAGGATTCAATTCATTTGTATATGTATTTTTTTTTTTTTTTTTGGTTGAACCCTTTCTATCTCGCTTTTACGTTGCATTTTTTCATGCGTCTCATTAATAACAAAAATTATGCGATTATTATTAATAATTATGACACGTATTTGTTTAAATTTTATGCATTTTTCTTTTTTTTTTTTCAAACAATTATAGCATTTTTTCACTGAATTAGTTGGAATTATATGTAGATACTTTTTTTTTTTTTTTTTTTTGGTATATTTCGAATATTTTAATTATCATTTTTGTGTTTTATTATTCTTTTTTTTTGTCTCGTTCTCTCTCTCTCTCTCTCTGTCATTTAGGTGCCATTCTGACGCAATTGTCTGGCGCACTTCCTTTATTGGGTGTTGCTGCATATATGCATAGAAAATTATAATTTTTTGATATTATTATTATTTGTATTTTTTTTTTTTTCGTAAATAATTTGCTAATAACTGCATAAATTTGATTTAAACTTATGCAGGATTATTCAAAAATATTTTTGTTTTATTTTTTTTTTTTTAAATTCGAATTTTGATTTGAGTTAAAATGGAAACTGTGGCATTTTGAATGTTTTCATATCGCATTAAGGATTTTTGTGTATTTCATAATTTGGTAATAGTGCAGCAAAATAAAAAATAAAATTAAACGCACTGATTTATAAAAAGGTTCGGAATATTTTAAGCAAAAAAAAAAAAAAATTAAAACTACATTTTGAATCGATTTGATTTGATCTGGCAACACTTTGGTTGTAAATTTAAAAAAAAAAGTATATATAAAGAGTAACTGACTGATTGTGAGAATCAACATAGTTTTCGATCGTTCGGTCTGCTAGTGTTGGCAAATGGAGTGTTTTTGAGTCACAGTTGTGATTAGCGAGGTTGTGACTTTAAAATCACAGTGATTGCAAACAGTGATTAAAATGTAGTTCAAGAAAAAACATTGAATTATTAATCACCAATAACTGTACAGGTTCACTATTCGCCAAATGTGATACACAAGATTGCAGCCAACTATACCTCTTTTGCTACACCAACACAAAAAGGTGACTTTATTTTTATTCATTGAAAAATAAATCACTGCTTTTATATCACAAGTGAATATGCATCAATAACTTTTATTTTAACAATTTCACTGTTTGCAAAGAGCGAAAATCACCGATCACTACTTTCAGTCGCAGTCGTGTAACACTGCACTCTAAAAATCACAGTGAAAAAATTCGCAAAAAGTGATTTATTTTTTGTCAACACTATTGTCTGCTATTCTTAACGGCTTTACTTCATTCAATCAAATTATCGTTAGCAATTAGCTACTAACAATTATAATTTGCATAATTTATAAAATTTTTGTGCTGCTACATATGTCCTTGCTTCTTACGGTCTATCTTCGACCTGTATAATCTAAACAAATAACTCAATTTTGTCAACAATTTTATTTACGAAAAGCAATCAGGCAAGAAGTTAACAAAGAAATCAAAACAAAACTTTTGTAAAGTTTTTTTTTTTTTTTTTTTGCTGCTACAACTTCAAGACTATCAGAGACAGAGTCAGTTCGACTAGATACAAGTTCAATTTCTATTCCACGAACTTAACGTAACTTTTTTTTTTTAGTTTGACTTCTGAACAAATCAAACAATCAATATAGTTAAACTTTGTACTAAACTATTTAATAACAGCTTTTTCATTATTGATGACGATTATAAAGCAATTTAGACATTTAGATTATTATTAGCAGCACGTTGTGTGTGGTCCGTCCGGTCACTTGTTATGTTGTGTTTATTGGTTCGTTGGGTCAGAAAATGTAAATCTATACAATTTAATTACTTTAAGAGAAATTCATATGTGCTATTAAAAACACTTGCATATTAAGTTTGTACAAAATTAACTTAAATAGAACACCCAAGCAACTGATTATAAAGATAGATTTTGTTATTTTACTATATTTAATTGTTATTCCAAGTCAAATGAGTTGTGGAACACTTTAAACAAAATCAATTTAAAAAAAAAAAAAAATATTAATTTTTAATATGCATATTCTATATATTTTTTTTGTAAAATGCATATTTAATGCATATAAGTGGCATATGTATATGCAAATATTTTTATTAAATATTATTAACTTTTTTTTACTTTTAATATATATTTTAATTACTTTCTAAGACTTGGCATATGCATATTTAACAATTATTCGTGTTATTTAAAAATAAATAATAAAAAAAAATTTTCTAGTGCATATTTAGTGCATATTTTAAATAATGTCTTACAATTTGATGCTAAACTTTGTATATAACAAGACGATAAGTTTAATAAGATTTTCTAAATATAGAAATATTATGCAGCGGCATATTTTTGCATATTTGCATATTTTTACATATTTTTGTATATTTTGGCATATTTTGGCATATTTTTTGCATATTTTTGGCATATTTCTTATATTTTATGCTACAAACCTTTCTTCAAAGTGTAGAATATTATTTGCATATATACACATGTATTTATGCTTAGCTGCTTATATTTATATACCGCATATTTTGCATATGTAGTGCATATATGTATGTATGTATATTCGCTATAAATGTTAATTGATTTATTTAAATATGCAGCAACATTTTTTTTTTTATGTTTTTCGTTAAATTTTTCAACAAATTAAAAACACTTTTTAGTAATTAGAGCAAAATTTTTAAAGTATTTCCAATTAATTTTTAATAAAAATTCCAAAAACACAAATTAGCATATATGTATGTATGCGACTGAAAATATGCCAATTATTAAGTTCAAATGCGTTCCTTTTTTTTTTTTTTTTGCTTGTTAAATTAGCGCTGTATTTTTGCTGTTTATAATTTTTCTGACAGATTTGACTGTGATTTAGACAGTTCGCAAGACAGTGGTGGGTGGTTTTGGTAGGTGGTTCCAGTGCAATTGTGCAAACAAATAATTATAGCTTACATTAGCATCAGCAGCACTTTATTTTGTTCTGCTTGCTTGCTTGTTGCTTGTTGTGTGGCATGCAATTTTGAAATGCTGAACTCGCTGAATTAAATGAAAGTAAAATTTAACGCCTTAAGCAATTGAATAGATGTGAGGGAGGAGCACACTTGTTAAGGAAAAAAATGAGCATTTGTCATTTGCAAATTTGTTTTATTTTTTTTTTTTTGTATTTAATTGCACAGCAACAATATTGCACAGGAAGTTGCATGGGCGCGCAACCGGATAGAAATGCAACATAAAAGTACAAAAAAAAGCATATAATTCTTAAGGAATATATTAATTAAATAATATGCACTAATTATGCCCAAAATATTTCTAAACATAGTTCAAGAACATTTTTTTTTTAAACGAATCAAATCGTAAAATTACAGTGCTGCAAATTGGTTTTGAACCGAACCACAGCATTTTCGAAACAAAAACCGAACTATAAACGAGCTAAAAGTGATTCGGTTCGAACCGGTTTTTCATTTCTTTAAAAGATCTTTATATGGAAAATTATAATACATATGCTAAAATATACATGAATGAGAGGCTTACTTGAACCGAACCGAACCATGGTTCGAACCAGCGGTTCGAAACAATTTTATTAGTGGAAAATTATGCCTACTTTTAATAATTATTTTAGTATTTTTATTTATATTTTTATTTAAAAGCCAATTTTATATTCTGACACATTGTCAGTTGCTCTTAAGATATAATTCTAATCTAATATTTTATCTTAAGCTATTTAATTTTTGCTGCCCTTTAGACTCTTTGCGAACGGATGCAGCAAAAAAAAAAAAAAAAAAAAAAAAACAACATCTTCATCTTACAATATGCATTCTCTCTCTCTCTCTCTGTTCTCTCTTTTGTTATTGCATTTGCAGCTATGCAACCGTTTGCGCTAATTATATGCCCTCATTTGCACATATCCGCCATTGTGCAGCCATTTTATGTGTTCTTTCTTATGTCTCGCTCTCTCACTCACACTCTCGCATTTATGCATAAAATTCCTTGTGTTTTTTTTTTTTTTTTTTTTCTTTATATTTTATGCACATTCTTATTTTTGGTTTTTCAAGTGGCTGGCTCAACATAATTCTTTTTTTTTTTTTTGCTGTATGCTACGTCTTCGTTGTTGTTGTTGTTGTTGCTCGCGCACACGCATATACATTTATATGTGTGTGTTTGTGTGTGTATGAGTGAGTGCATTGTTCGTTGCCACCTAGCGAGCACTCACACAGCACCGCCTCCCTCATCTTTGCGATTCTATTTTTTTTTTTTTATTTTTTTTTTTTTATTTAACTCGCCTAACTACATTCATACATGCCTTCATACCTTTTCATCCTTTTGCTGCAATTCTTGTTCATTGTCTTCTTCTTCATTAATTTTTTTTTCTTTCTTTCTTTTATTTTATTTTTTTTTTTTTTTTGTCATACTTCATTATTTGCTGCCATGCAAATCGTTTGCTGTCATCGTCATCATCAACAACGCCTGTCTGCGACTGCTGCTGCTTACAGTGGTTTAGTTTATGTCAAAAAAAAAAAATATATACATTAAGTTTGGCAGATAAGAGAACTGAACTAATTATTGGGAATATTTTTGGCAATGAAGCATCATTTAAAATCACAGTTATTTCGTTAGTATTCAGTGTACACTAGTGTACATTGAATATTGTGTATGCATTTGTGCTGTCAAGAAATTTGATTTTGAGAATTTAAAAACCAGCTCCGAAAATCAACTATTTAAGCGCTTAAAATTTTGTATAATTCATTTAAATGAATTTCAATTTTGTTTTGTTGCTCAATGAATTATTTTTATTGCCAAAAAAAAAAAAAAAAGTAAAAGACAATCGACTCAGCTATCATGACTGCTTTCCATATTGCTGTAATTTTCATAGCGAATATATCTTTTGCATTTGTATCTATTTGCCAAAATATATTTAAAGGGCAACCCTCGTATAAATATTTCACCTGTTTAAAATTTTATTGGCAACCACTGTAGTAATGCCGCAGGCGCTGCCAGTTTCTCGCTTGTACACCTCGCGCCTTGCCCTGGCACCTACATTCTTATACATCTTTATACGCATAAATGGCAGACGATGAACGACGAATATAACTCATCACATTAAAGTCTGCCATTGTAGCGTTGTGTTCGCTCATTCATACTCAAACTCATTTGCACTGTATTTAGTATGTGTGTGTGTGTATGTGATATATCTGTGTCTGTGTGTGTTTATTTGTTCGTATGCAGTGCGCAACTTGACACCACTTTTGAGGTGTGTGCATAACTTTGAATGAGGCTCTCCTTTTTTAACAACAACGTCGTTCAGTATGCCAGTTAGTCTGTCTGTCTGTCTGTCTGCATGTCTCTCTGTCTTTTGGTGCGCCTCCTCAAACTCATTCACTTATTTAAGTTTCACTTCTCTTTTGCACACTTATTGTACCCATTACCCCAAGTACTGCCCTTTTTTTTTTTTATGTGTTGTTTCTTCTTGCTGTTGCATTGTTGGTTTTGCTCTTGTAGCGCCAGCAAAAAATAAAAATCACTCACATAATATATATTTCAATATGTCTGCCAACACCAAAACGTCAAAAAAAAAAAAAAAAGAGAAGGAAAAACCAGAAAATTCAATGCAAAAATATGCATTTAAAAGTTTTGATTTGTTTCACACCGCGCAACTCTATGAAACTATTTTTTTTTTTTTCAAGCCTTGGCTGCCATGTTTCACTTTGTTGATTTCCTATGAGGTGTAAATTGTAGTTGTAATGCACTCATATATTGTTATTTTTTTTTTTGTTAAATAAATAGACAGACAGACAGACAAAGATACATTTGTATCTGTTAGTTATATCTATCTGTGTAAATTGAAAATAAGTAGCTTTTAGCTTGATAAAAAAGATATTTTATTTTTTTTTTTTTTATAGTTTGACTACAAAAAAATATTTGACTTTTGCGTCGGCATAAAACAAAAAATTATCTATAAAATAGATTTCCAGTAGCAATTTGAAAACTATAAAAATGCAATACAGTAGCTTTATTAACTATTAAAAAAAAGTATATGTTAGCTTTAAACCAGCAAAAGCCGTAGCAGTTATAAGAAGCTTGGCTATATTTGCAAAAAATTTTAGTGACATTTTTTTTATGAGAATTAGTTGGCTAAAAGATTTCGTATAGCTTTAAGACGTCGTTTTGATTGAATAAGAATTGTAAAAAAAAATAAATTTAATTAAAATTTAACGATTTCAAAAAGTCTTGCTAAATGTGAACAATAACTTTTAAGATAAAGTATCTTAAAGATACATTTATTTATTGCAAGTAATTAATTGCCTAAAATTAATTTGCAAAAAAACATAACAACAACAAAATTGCACTAAACTCATTACTTGCTGTCAACTTTTGAGATTTTTTTTTTTTTTTTACAAATTTAGAAAATACCTTTCGCTGCAGCATGTGGAAACATTAATTTATTTATTTTTTTTTTTTAAAGGTTTTTTGTACTTCAATAGGCCAAAGGCAATATATTTACTTTTATTTATGTTTAGTATTTTTTGTTTTCTCGTTTCGTACTCTTTACTAAATCGATCAATTCGAAAATTTTTTTTTGCAATGTATATGTCTGTCTGTCCGTCTGTCTGTCTGCCTGGAAGCTAAACCACTCAAAAACATATTAATCAAGCAATCGTCAAAAAAATATAACCAAAAATATAAAATATTATGTTTATCTTGCACAACATTCTGTTTTTTTTTTTTTTTTTTTTTTTTGCCCAAAAATATTTAATTGTTTCTTGCCTGACGGCAGCAGCTGCCAAAGTCACTTTTCTGGCTACTTTGCAGCATCATCATCGAAGCTAATCACTTGGTTTGCTTGCTCTGGCATAACAAGAGAAATGAATGATCCGATCCCTTTTTTTTTTTTTTTAAACAGCTTTTTTTTTTGTCTGTCTGTCTGTCTGTCTGCCTGTCTCTCAGTTAGTCAGTGACTTAGTTTAGAGCCAATTATTTTGGTAATCATTCAACAAGCACGCCACAAGCGCGCATAGTTTACAAAAGTATCTAAAAAAACATGAAGTGATGAAGTTTTGCTTTCTTCATTGAATTTTTTTTCTTGCCTGCCTGCCTTCCTGCACTATTAACATTTGACCATAATATCAGTTAATGCGTAGGGCCCCCCCTGTAGCTGTAGCCGTAAGCAACCTGTTTATTACACTGCATCTGTATCTGTCCGTCTGTCCTTTACAAATGTGTGTGTGTGTGTGTGTGTGTCGTGTTAACTACTAATTTCAGTTCCCACGAAGATTTTCGACTAAATTAACATTTTGTTTAGATTATTATGTTTTTGTCTTTTTTTTTTTATTTATTTATTTGTTTCTTCTGTTTCTCAAATAAAGTTGATTTGTTTTCATTTTTATTTTTTTTTTGTAAACCAGCAGCATTCGCATTATAGATAGATTTTGCAAAAGCCTTCGATTTATGTTACAGTTATAAATTGAAAATGTTCATGATTAATAATAACGTTTTTTTTTTTGGATTAATTTTTTTGTATCTTTTTAATAAAATAATTAATGATGTGAAAATTAAATTGTAGACAGTCGTTTTATATTAATTTTGATGATCTTGATTTGTTTTTTTTTTTGTTGTTGTTACTGATGACTTTATGAAAAAAAAAAAAAAAAGACGTAATGATAAAAACGTTTAAATATGAATTTATTTTGATTTAAAATTTAACTTGCTGGTCTGTCTGTCTGTCTGTCATATTTGTTGTTGAAAGATCATTAAAATATGCGCGTTAATCGATTAAATATTAAAAATTAATTTATAAAGACAATAACTGTATCTGTCAAAATTTTGTTTCAAGTGGAACTTTACTTTTATTGGCTTAGCTGCGGAAAATATTGTAGGAATACTGCGGAAAATACTGTAGGAATACTGCGGAAAATACTGTAGAAACTTCTTACGCTGTTTCATTTTTTTTTATTGTATCTCAATTTTTAGAGATACGAGGTGTGTTCAAAAAGTATCGCATATTTTGTGTGTTTCTTTTTTTAAATTATTTATTTATTCATGAATATCTATTTTGTCCCCCTTTAAAGTAATCCCCTCCCGATAAAATACACCTATGCCAAAATTTTTCCAATCCTCGAAACATGTCAAATAGTCCCTTTCCGGTATAGCCATTAGCGCCTTCTTCGATTTAGCTTTTATCTCCCTCAATCGACTCGAAACGCGTTCCCCGGAGTGGTCTCTTGAGTTTTGGGAATAGCTAGAAGTCACACGGTGCCAAATCAAGCGAATACGGTGGTTGCGGAACGATATTGGTTGGATTTTTGGCAAAAAAGTCACGAAAAATCAGTACGGTTTAAAAAAAATCATTATTTTTGGTACCAACCGAGACTTGACACGTTTGAGGCCCAAAACATTCTTCAAAATTGTATTAATTGATCCTTTCGATACGCCAATTTCATCAGCAATGTCTCTCATAGTTAATCGACGGTGTGCAAGCACTAATTCTTTTACTTTTTGGATGTGAGCATCGTCTGTTGAGGTCGATGGTTGATCAGGGAGCTCTTCGTCTTTAATACGTTCGCAACCTTCTTTCAACAATTTATACCAATCAAATGTTGTTGATTTTGGTAGAGCTTGGTCCCCATAAGCCTTCTTCAACATTTTTATTCCATTTATTCCATTCAGAAAAAAAATTTGATACAGGTTCTTTGATCCATTTTTTTGAATAGGTAAAAATCGAAGTCGATCCAAAACACGTGCAAGCAAAGCAGCTGTCAACAATTTAGTGAACATTCAAAATGGCCGAGCTTGTCGGCATAAGTGAGAGAAATGAGTACCAACATAACGCCACAAAAAAATCAAAATTCGAATATACGTAACCCGCGAGAATTGAAAATTCGCGATAATGTTTGAACACACCTCGTATGTATTTTAAGCACGGACAGACGGACATATTCAACTAATTTCATTGTCATTTCGTATTAAAGCTTTCACATTATTTTTTCTTGTAAAAACGTTTGCCAATCTATAAAAGTGATTATGAAAAAAAAATCCAATTAATCAAGTGCGAAACTCTTAATGCAAAATGCCAACAGGATTTTTATTATTTTTTTTTTTTTAAGAACTTTAAAAAAGAACGATTTTGATCAGTACAAACAAAGACGATATAATGTGTATATGAGTATATTTGGAGTGCGAAACACTTGAAAGACATTAGCGCACTCACTTAGCATTCAGTCACCATTTATAGCAAACAGCAGCCGCAGTCACAGTATTAGCAAAAAGCAAAAGCAAAAGCTACCCTTAATAAATCTATTTGAATGAATCTATATGCTGAATTCATATACAACGGAAGTTAAATCTGTTCCTCTTTTTTTTTTTTTTTTTTCTGAAAGGATTTTTCTATGAAACACTTGAATAAATGCGCATAATTCTATGGCGTTAGACTTTGTTGCTACTTCATTTCCTTTTCTAAGTTTATAGGGTAATAAAGGGTTAAATGTGCTACTTAATGGCATTTAAAATTTATTCGTTTAATGGCATAAATAATATTGCAATTATTAGCATACTTTATTGGCATTTAAAGTTGTGAATCTTATAAAAAAACATGTTTTATAGCATTCTTTTAGGAGTGTTATGCATAGCTGCAGGTTGAGTTTAAATTGAAATTTTTTATGCTTAAAAAATAAATAAATTTATGACTAAAAATTTGTTTGCACAATTACAAAAAAAATTTATTAAATTAATTTAACTGTTTGTCTGTCTCAACCTGCAAGGCATGTTAACTCGCTAAGTTAACTGTCAAACAGCTGTTCGCTAAAACTTCGCTCTTTTCTTTGCTAGCTCTGTGTGTAAGTATGGAGGTGTACACATCTGTCTCAACCTGCAAAGCATGCAATTTGGTTTAGTATTCGAATTAAAAAAAAATTTTTTTTTGAAATTATAGGCTTTTAAAAAAACCGTTCATGAATTAATGTGTTCAGAAAGTGTTGTGCAATAATGCAAAAATGCAACATTGCACAAATAGCATTGTGAGCAAATTTATGTAAGAAATTTTAGACTGCTTTTAATAATGTTTTTTTTTTTTTTTTTTTCTTGTAAGTCTCAATTAGATATTTCGTCCTTCACTATTGTCCAAAGTCAATATAGCTTCCTTATATATATGTACTATGTATATCTGATCTTAAGCGACAAACCAAGCCAATCACGCTTCCGTTGTTGTTGTTGTTGTCATCGCACAGCAATGGCGGCAGTCATTGGAAATATATTTTGTAGTATAGAATGAGGCAAATAGTAGATGCCCTACTGCTTCTAGAAAGCACGATTTGCCAAAAGCTGCAATGGCACCCACGCCAAATCATTGAGCTTAAGAAGAAGAAGCACACCAAGTTCTAAGTTGTCTAACTTTGCACTACTGCGTTTTTACATTTTTCCTTTTTCTTTTCTTTTTTTTTTTTTTTTAGGGAGTAGCTATAAGCAAAGTGTTGCTGCGCTTGTTTTCTCGAGCCATGCAGCTTTAGACATAAGCGAGAGAGAGAGAGAGAAAGAGAGAAGAAAAGCAACAAAAACAATGCACGAAGCATCATAATGAATCAGCGACATAGACATTGTGGACAGGGTTTTTTTTTTTTTTTTTGGTAAGAGGTGATACAGGTCAAATCTGCTGCTGCGCTCTGGGTGGGAGGCTGTTGCCACAAAAGGTGGCCCGCTGTGGTGCAGCAGCAACAAATAAAGTCGGTTAGCAGCAGCAAATAATGGCGGCGGCAACGGCGGCGTCGATTGCGATGGCGTGTAGCCTGGAAGTGCATGCGACATATGTATTCCAGCACATTGTCCGTCTGTCTGTCTGTCCGTCCGTCCGTCTGTTTGTCGATTTGTACACAGGAAGCGCAGCAGCTTCTTTTAAAGTTGTCCTCATGCTTTTTAATACTTTTGCTGTACGATGTCGTCTTTGTCGTAGTCATCGTTGTCGTTTATTGTCGATTTCTATCGATGCATTTCATTTGTGTTCTATTTTCTGATAGCAATCTAAAATGTGTTACCGATGTCGTCGTCCTCGCCACCAATATTGTTGTTGTTGTTGTTGTTGCTGTTATAGTTGCTGCTGTTGCTTCTGCTGCTGCTGCTGCTTTTGCTGTTGTTGTTGTTGTTGTTTGCAATTTGTATGCCTGTTTATTCACAGCAAGCAAAACATAACCAAAAAAAAAAAAAAACAACACTCAAACTTACGACCTCGACTTTAGTCTTTGAAATAAAACTTAGAGACAATTCGAAACAAAATCGCGCGACTCAATTCGCGTAATTCGAAATCGAATCGAAGCAATATTATAGAAGAGACGTAGAGAAAGATATTGTAGAAGTCTGTCGCCAATTGATGGCTATAAACCGGTTTTGTCGGCTGCACGTTCTCCTCATCGTCATACTTTACCAAACTTTACGTCAACTTAACTCAACAACAACAACAACGCCACCGCTGTCGCCTGCTCTTAGTTGTCCTGCGCGTGTCCTATGTACGTCTGCGAAATACCGCTGTCGGTGTTGCACCGTGGTGTAAAATTATTGCTCAAAAATTATGTTTCAAGATTAAAGATCTATGTGGGAAAAAAATAACTGCAACTACTGGACAGACGAGTTTGAGAATAATGATCTCATCACATTAAAATCTCAAAGAGTATTGAGACCAGTGATGGGCATATATGTATGTTTACAATCGGTAGTATTGCCATTGAAAAACTGCTCATCATTGACTTTAAGATGGCATTGATACTTATTTTAAGATTCAATTTTTTCAACAACCTTGAACCACGGTACAGCATTGCCAACTTTTAAAAAAAAAAAAAAACAAAAGAAAGAAAAAAAAAAAAAAAGTTTCACGAGTTTTCTGCAAAAATTTCTTATCGAAAAACATTTTATTATGGCAGCCAAGCGCGACACAGACGACAATTGAGCTTTGAATGAGAGCTCAGCAGCTACAACAGCATCAGCTCAGGAACAGTAGTCAAAAAAAAAAAAAAAAAAGCAAGCAGCTTTACTTCGAGATCTCTTTTCATTTTTGGTTAAACGCCATGGGGAACTGTTGGCGAGCGGGCGGGCGTGTGTATGTGTGTGTGTGTGTGTGTTTTCAGCTACAGAAAATAGCCGCAACAAAATGCTTGGCAACTCATTGACGTTGACAACTATAAAGATGATGACAAGGCAAGGACCAAGACGACGACTACGACGACGATGACGACGACACCCAAAGATGCTGAAGGTCGCAACGCTTTGCGGTGGTCCACAGAAGTAGGCTCGCTCACTCGCTCGCTCTTTTGGGTTTTTGTTTTAGTTCTAGCAGAAAAGAAAAAGAAAAGCACAAGCCGCAACCTCCAACGCTTCTTCTTCTTCTTCTTCATCTTCGTTTCTTCTTTTTCTTGAAGCACAATAAAATATTGTTTTTTTTTTTTTTTGGTGGTAGCAGCTATGTTGCTGCAATGCTCTTATTATTTTGGCATCTCGAATTTGTTGTACGCGGCTGTGGCTGGGCGGCGGCGGCTCGTCGCGTTATCTTTGACTCGACCGGCATTGGCATTGGCAATGGCAATAACAACGGCGACGTTCAGGAGCCAAAGCAGGTTGCTGCTGTTGCTGCTGCTGCGAGCAAACGCTTTGCTTTAAACGATGATTTCAAGTTAAGATTTGAATGTCGAGCAGTTCAAGCTGAAATTGTGACCTAAGTTTGGGCTGGGCTGTGCAGGGCAGCAGCAATCGCAAATCCAACCCAACAACAACGACGACGACGTCTTGACTGTCCTGTGCTATTCTGTCCTTTATTTAGGTTTGTCGCATAACGAAAACTCGCAACATTGCTGAGCTGGACTATACTATTGCTGCTGATGCTTTGCTTTTAAATTTTATTTTTTTTTTTTTTTTGTCGTTTGAGCTGGCGCCTGCGGTATGCCTTTGTCGTCGCATATGAGAAATGATCAGACATGAGAAACAAAAAGATTTGCAAATGTCTTTAAACTTGAATCCAAGACTGCATACTACATACTCGTATACGAAAGACGAAAGAGTTTTAAGTTTGAACTGAAATATAAAGAAGCGGACGATGAGGAGTTGTTGCCTTCCTCAAAAAAAAAAAAAAAAGGAGTAGCGAGGGGCAATTGGTAGATTTTGATTTCGGTGCTTGAGACAGAGTGAGAGAGAGATCAAGTTAGAGAGAGAAAACAGAACGTGTTTTTGACTGTATGCCGAAATTGCCGCCGTTCGTTGCTTTTGTTGCTTTTGTTGTCTGGCTTCCTTCCATACACACACTCAGTCGCTTTTTGAATCGAACGACCTTTTGCTGCAAAGCTAACGCGCCTCATTGTTGATCATCGTCGTCGTCGTCGTCGTTGTCGTCATTCAGATTCAAGGCATCCCAACAATAATCCTCCACATCATTGCCAATTCAACGTCATCAACTTGGTTGCCCTTTCACGTTCTTAACGTTGTCGTCGTCGTCGTCGTTGTCGTCTTCTTCATTGCCTGCTTGCCTCTGTTAAGCTTTTATCGCAGTTTTGGCTGTTTTACCAAATGCAAAAGGATTTTTGTTGTTGTTGTTGTTGTCTCTTTTAGTGGCGCCAATATTTGCAACAACGCCGCACGCAATTGAAAATTAGCAGCGACTTAGTCATATGTAAACATTTTAATTTACAATAACAATTATATTTGTGAGTACCTAACTACATTTTATAGAATTATTGGCATCTGCAACATTGACTGGAATGACCAATATTCTAGAACCAAAACGTTTTTAATTCATTCGTTCATCAAGTGTTATCAAGCCCCAAGAAAACTAGTTAATTCATTCATTCATTCGGATAAAACTGCATCGATTTGAATTGTGCGTTTTGAAACGCATCACAATGAAAGTGTGACTCGAAATGGATGAACGGAATTTATTTTTGCTTTTAAAAATTGTTTGTGGATTTTTGAGGCCCCTGCTTAGACTATTTTGAAGAGTTCTTAGTTCATCACACATTTGGGAGAGTTACAACATCAAGATCAATATTGAATGATTAGATATGTTCGTTTGATCATCTCAGATTAAATCAAGGATGCTTTTACAATTAGACGTCAAAAATAGATTCCACAAATTGTCGATTAAGCAGTTTGTAATATATGTCGTTATAGCAGTTTTTGCAAATAGTCGATAGTGCAGATTGCTGTCGATAAACAAACTCTAAACTTGTATGTAAATGCATAGAAAAGTTTTCATAAAAAACATCTCAGCGGCATATTGTAGTGTTGGGAAAAAAGAGTGATTTTCGAGTCACTGTGTGATTAGCGACTTAAAGCTCGCAGTGATTGTAAACAGTGATAAAATCGCAGTTCACTTCTTGTTCCAGAGTGCTACATAAAAACGCCGCTAACTGAACTGTTTCGCTATACCAACACAAAAAATCGACTTTGTTTCGATGCATTTGAAAAGAAAACAAGTGAATATGAACGTTTCGCAAAGTGTAATAAAATCACCAATCACCGATAAATGAACAGTATAACTGTTTGCGTAGAGCAATATACAAAATCAACAATAACTGAACATGTTATCTGATGAATAAAAATCAATAGCAAATTACTACTTTCAGTTGCGATTTTTAAATCACTGTGAAAAAATCACTATAAGTGGTTTGTTTTGCCAATACCATTGCCTAAGAGTTTCATCAAAAATTTTATTCAGTTACTCTCCGAAGCGTGTATAGTGATTACCTAACTGAGTTACGCGTCTATTTTAATAGCAATTAAATCAAACAGCGCTATCAGATCGTTTAAAATTTCTAAAACTAAATAAAATTGTATATTAAAAATGCTTTACAAATGTATTTAATTACTTATTCAATCATTTAGTTGTTTAGCTATAATAATTTAACGCCGTCAAAAGCAACACGCGGCAAGAAAAAAAAAAAAAACGCTGACGCCTACTCGCGTATGTTGCAAGTTTTCTTTTCTTTCATTTATTTTATTTAATTTTTCTTACTGGCGCCAGAGCCTACGAACATTTTGCGACAGGTGATGACGCTGATTTAAGTTTAGAGCTTATTATAATATAACAAGATTGCTAAATGCCGACGATGCAACATCGTAGCTGCTGTTGTTGTTGTTGTTGTTGTTGTCAGCAGCAGAAACAGCAGCAACAACAGCAACAGCAGCGGTTTTACAAGTGAAAAACGCTTAAATAGTATTGTAAATGCAGCCAATTACACGTTTTGTGCTTTGACAAGCGACTTTTCAAAGCGAGAAGAACTTCTCCTAAGAGGCGACGACAACGACAACAACAACAACAACAACAACAACGATGGCAATGACGAAGCACAGCATGCGAAATTTTTAAGTTTATTGAAATCAACTATTACGTCCTTGGTTGGTCAAAGCAGCTGTTTTTTTTTTTTTTTTACCCATGTCCATGTTGTCGTCGTCGTCATTGTTGTTGTTGTTGTTGTTGTTGTTGTTGACGTCGTCGTCGTCGTCTTCTGTGTGAACAAGATCAAGAAGCGGCAACTTTGTTTTGTTTTGTCGCTTATTGCGCGACGTGAGTGAGTGGGAACTCCACGCAAGCAGCTACAAGCGCCACAGCAGCTTTTCTAGAGGAAACAGTAACAAAATTACGCTATTTTGCATGTGCGTTGTTTTGTTTAGTTTCGTTTAGTTTAGTTTAGTAGCGCACACAATGTACTTATGTATCTACTAGATACATATGTATGTATCTGGTAGCTAACACGAGAGCATTTCAAGATTCTTAATTAGGTTTTGCCAATTCAATGCGCAACGGCTGAAGTACACATAAAGCCGCCGTTGTTTTTTTTTTTTTGTATTTTTTTTTTGTAAACGTTTAATAGCTTTAAATCAATTGTTCGATTTGTTTTGCAATCCAAACGATGCCAAAAGGCATACAAACAACAACAACAACAAGAATAGCAGCGAACAGCAGCAGCAGACAGGCACCAGGCAAATCAGGCAGCAGCTACTCACCTGCCTTGCCACTCACTCGATACGATGCAATTCGTTTCGATTCGATTCAATTCAACTCGACTGATGACCTGTGTGCTTGGCTTGGCTTAGCTTAGTCTGGCTGGCTGGTTGGTTGGTTGGTTGGTTGGCGTGCCTGACTTGCGCCTTAAATTGTGTGTACCTTCTTTGCTGGCTACTGGCGTGGCATGGTGTAGCGTAGCTGGTGGCGCCATTATCAATGCGCGCGTTTATCGCTTTAATTTATTTTAATTCAATTGTAGCGCGCTACTCCTGTTTGTTTTTTTTATTCTCTTTCATGGAGTGTACGCCAGCGTTGATAGTGTTTAGTATAAAGAAAGTGTGCATTTAGTTTTATAAGATACACACACACACACATAGAGTGGCGACGACCATCGACCACCAACATTTAAGTGACAATCGCGCATTTGTCATGCCACTAAATGCTTTTGTTGTTTTGTACCGTTTTACAATTTGGCGGCAACTTTTGAGTTTATAGACTGAAATATTTCGTTGTTTCAATTGGAAAGTAGTTGTATACTTTTATTGAAAAAATAAAAGTACTTTTCAACTATTTTTTTTTATATTAAATGTTGCTCGAAAGGTTCTATAATTTGTATTAAAATACACAAACGGACAGACATAACAGACAGAGCGATTTGTTTTACTGTTCACTTTTTCCAAAGCATCTAACAAAAAATCTATGTGGCAACGCCAATATGCACAAGCAACGCATACAAAAGTGTTATTGCTTAATAGGTAAAGAAGCAAAAAAAATGAAATAATTAAAAATTGCATACGAGCAACAGACAGACAGACGCAATTCGGTTAACAATGCTTTTTATGAGACTGTGGGGTAGCTCTATAGAAACTCCCACGCCTATATGCTGCATGAATACAGATACAAGTTATAAGAAATGCAACGCATCTACTATTTCTAAAAAAAAAAATTAACACACGCATATGAATGCTTTTAGACAATTTTAGCTACTGTTGCTACTAAAAGATTTTATGCATTTTTTTTTTAGTTTTTTTTTTTCGTTATCATTAAACGCATAAATGCGAATCTACAAGCTTGTGAAAATTTATTTGCGCGTAAACTTTTATGTTGCGTATTCTCTTTTTTTTTTTTCTCTGACTTTGACACTGACAAAAGCAACTTCAATACAACTTGCAGCAGTTTCTCACCAGCAACAGCAGCATACGACGCACCACCTCCAGAGTTGCATAAAGTCACAGTTTGTGTTTTGTGTCGTTGTCGTCGTCGTCATCATTGCAGTCATTGCCAACAACGCATGAATCTGCCATTTTTATTGGCAACTTTACTTTGGCGGCAAAGTTATTAACGCGCATTTTTATGTTGATGCTGCGATATTTACTACTACTGTCTGACTGACTCGCTGGCTGGCTGGCTATTGCCATAAAAATAATGAAACATCATTATGAACAACAAAATCATATAAGGCGGCGGCGGCGCCCCTTTTCAATATGCGTGTGAACACATATAAAAAACTATTTCATTGCGTGCTATAAAACTCAACTTTCTTTTAACAACCTGAACGATCAGCGATCAACGATCAAGTGCATTAACTAACCAAATGACAAACTGTCTAACGGACAGACAGACAGACAAACCATTTGCATATACTCAACCAGCCAGCCACGCATATTAAATCACTAAACGGAAATTGTAGGTAGCAGCCGTGATTAGATCTTTTTTGATTGATACAAATGAATGAATGAATGCATTCATAAATACACAAAAAATTTCTAAAAGTTAAATTTCCGTTGCACATATTTGTTTTTTGTTATTTGGTAACTGATTAGTTAGCTAAACTTCCTCAATTCCACATTTATATTAGCATAATTTTACACTTAATTAACGGAATGAACATATTTGAAAACCCACAACTATAATTAAATTACATAGATTTTCGAAAAAAAAAAATTAAAATAAAATGCAGCAATCAACAAAAAAAAAAAGCCATTTTAAATATATTTTTAAAATTTCAACGTTTTGATTTTTTTTTCTCGAAAGAAATTCAATAACATTTATGGCGCTTAATTAATTTTATTTTAGTTTTTGTTTTTTTTTTTTTCCTTAGGTTGTGTTTTTTCTTAATTAACCTGAAAATAGTTTGTATCCGAAAGTAGTAGTTTAAGTAGTTTAGGTTTCGAATTGATTATTTTTTTTTTTTTTGTATCTTTACCTGTGCACAGCGCACAGCGTGTGGCAATAGAGAAAAAAAAAAGAAATACACCACAAAATTTGTGCCCACACACACAGATCTTAAAACTTGAATTTTATAAAGCTCGTGTTTCTACTTACTAATTCTCCATTCACATAAAATATCTATCCAGGTTCATTAGTCTTTAAAATCACATTGTAAATTTAAATATTGAACAAGTGTCGAACATTTTAAATGAATATTGACATTTTTTGTTGCGTTTTATGCATTTTTTTTTTTTATTTAGTTATAAAGATTTTTTTCCACTGATGAGATTTTTTTTTCTTCCGCTGATGAGTTTTAGTGTTTTATGCGTTTTTTCGTTAAATTCCTTAAAGGATAGAGTGAAGCCTGAAACGGTTTTATTAATTGTATCCATTAAATGAAAAAGCGATTTAATAGATACACTGTTATGGCAGTCTCAGTGTATAGTAATAGTGAAGATGTATGCAGACTTTGACAAAAGATATATTTGAAAAAAAAAAAAAACGGTATTTGACTTAATTAACTGTAAAATCATCAATATGCACAAGCAATGCATACAAAAGTGTTATTGCTTTGTAGGGAAAGAAGCAAAAAAAAAAATATAATTGCATACAAATTAGCTTAATAAAGTTATGGATAAAAGAATTATGAATTTATGAAATCATTTCGTTAATACGACAGACAGACGCGTCTTTTTATCATCAGATCGGAACCAAATTGGTATACGAGGTGTGTTCAAAAGTATCGCATATTTTGTGTTTTTTTAAATTATTTATTTATTCATGAATATCTATTTTGTCCCCTTTAAAGTAATTCCCTCCCGATAAAATACACCTATGCTAACGTTTTTTCCAATCCTGGAAACATGCCAAATAATCCTTTTCCGGTATAGCCATCAGCGCCTTCTTCGATTTAGCTTTTATCTCCTCAATCGACTCGAAACGCGTTCCCCGAAGTGGTCTCTTGAGTTTTGGGAATAGCCAGAAGTCACACGGTGCCAAATCAAGCGAATACGGTGGTTGCGGAACGATATTGGTAGGATTTTTTTGGCAAAAAAAGTCACGACAAATCAGTACAGTTTTTAAAAAAAAAAATCATCATTTTTGGTACCAACCGAGACTTGACACGTTTGAGGCCCAAAACATCATTCAAAATTGTATTAATTGATCCTTTCGATACGCCAATTTCATCAGCAATGTCTCTCATAGTGAATCGACGGTGTGCAAGCACTAATTCTTTTACTTTTTGGATGTAAGCATCGTCCGTTGAGGTCGATGGTTGCTCAAGGAGCTCTTCGTCTTTAATACGTTCGCAACCTTCTTTCAACAATTTATACCAATCAAATGTTGTTGATTTTGGTAGAGCTCGGTCCCCATAAGCCTTCTTCAACATTTTTATTCCATTTATTCCATTCAGAAAAAAAAATTGATACAGGTTCTTTGATCCATTTTTTTGAATAGGTAAAAATCGAAGACGATCCAAAACACGTACAAGCAAAGCAGCTGTCAACAATTAAGTGAACATTCAAAATGGCCGAGCTTGTCGGCATAAGTGAGAGACATGAGTACCAACATAACGCCACAAAAAAAATCGAAATTCGAATATACGTAACCCGCGAAAATTCAAAATTCGCGATAATGTTTGAACACCCTCGTATGTATAATAATATCCGATGGTTCCTTTATAGTTCTTATGCATGCTCCGAGAGTTCATATGCCCATATAGAATGTTTATATCGCCTCGTCTAATTTTTATAAAAAAAAACAGGGTCTTCAATGCTTACTTTTGCTTGGTATTGTACATATAAATTTCAATAAATTTAATATAACCAGTTCTTCACTTGGAAATCTAAACTGATACGAAGCAAGATCAGTGACTATAGGCTGATAGCGAGCGCCCAAATGCTTCGTATATGAACTTTTCAATTTTGACTTGCTGGACTTAAACTCAGAACTTATGGTTTAAAGACTTCACAGTGCACAAACATAATTTCTTTGAGAGTTAAGTCTTTCAATTATTTTAATTTAAATATATTTCCGGTCCACATAAAACCAAAAAATTCAAACGAGTAAAATTTTCCAAGAAAGAAGAAAAAACAAAAAAAAAAAAAAACCGATTTAATTTAATCAGTTTTTTTTTTTTGTAGTCATTCACTAAAACTTTACATTCTTTGACCCTGAATTTATATTAATTTCGCTTGTCGTTCTGATTATTTACTTTCATATCTCTTAGCATATTTATACATATGGCTACTGTTTTTAGCATTTTGGGATGCCTTTTATGTTTTTTTTTTTTTTTTTGGATGATTATAATAATGCTATTGAGCAACAGCAACATCAACTTCATAATAATAATGATGATGATGATGTTGTTGATAAAGCTCGTCAAGAACATTAAGCACAACGACAACAGCAACAACGTGCTTTCACTTGTTGCGGAGCAACAACGTAGTTTGACAGCCACTTTACGTTTCATTTCATTTGCATAAAAATATTTTTGTATTGATTTTTATTTATTGTAAAAAATCAAAAAAAAAAAAAATGTTTAAATTAAGAAGCAACATTCTTAAATTGTTTCATTCATAAAGCAACGAGCGAGATAGAAAGTAGACACTCACTGCGCCAGAGAGTTTATGCTTATTGCGCTCTATTTTTTTTGTTGGTTGACTCTCACGCTGCTCACACGTGCGCTTTGATTCGCATTAAAATTTTATCGCTTTACGTCTGCTTAGCTAGGGTTTTTTTTTTTTTTGTTCGCTGTTTAATTTATCGTCACTTAATGTGAACGTTGCTGTGGCTCTTCAATTAAAGATAAACTCAAAAAAAAAAAAAAAAATTGTTGTCTTTTGTGCCTGTCTGTCGTTCGGCTACTTAACTTGGCATGCGTATGATCATGATCATCACTTGCCCATTTCTTTATTTGTTTCTTGCTTCTTGTTTGCTTGCTGATTTTAATGCATTTGTTGGTTTGTTTCTCGCTTGTCATTTATTTGTACTGTTGCGGCTGCTGCTGCTTTTCTTGACACTTGCCTTTGATGATGCCAATCGTATACACGTACTACGTTGATGTGTTGTCCTCCACATAATTATCATCAACTTTGTCGTCGTCGTCGTCGTCAATTTCAAGCACTGCAAGCACCAAGAAGCATCATGTGCGAAACAGTAGCTAAACCAAAAACACATTTTCGTATTCGTATTTGTCGTTGTTCTTGGCTGTTGTTGTATCGCATTGTCACTTGCGTTTCAACACTTCTTTTGCTTTTTCTTAAAAGTATCTTCATCCATGCCATGCCATGCCATACCGGTCAAGCAGCAGCAACCTGCATATTTGATACAATTCGAACTGCGAACTGCGTGCTGCGTGTGCACAAAGCAAATAAATTTGTCTTGTAGTAATTGCCGCCGCCAAATGTTGTATGCATTTGGCTTGTATTAAGCTGCTTCTGCTGCTGCTGCTGCTTTGGTTGTTGTTGCTGCAGCTGTTGTTACTGCAACATTGCTACCATACGATGACAACACGTGTAAAAAAACGAACGAACAACAAAGTTTTGTCACCCGCTTTGCACCTTGGACGACTGCTTCTGTCTGTCTGTCTGTCTGTCCGTCTGTCTGTTTGTTGTTATATGTTGACCTGTAGTTAATTCTATCTGTCTGTCTGCAATATTTTTGTTGTTGCTGTTGCATTTTATTTTGCTCTGCTATCATCATTAGCACTAACGCGTTCAATTTAAGTAGAATTTCATTAAGCGAGCAACGATTGCAGCAACAACAACAACAACGTTTGACATTGACGTGCAAACGACGACATAAAATTAACCGAAAATAAGTCACCAGCTAAAGTTGTTGTTGATTGTTTTTGTTGTTGTCGCATTTCGTTTTGTTTTTTTGTTTTTTTGGTGCAATATTGCAAGCTGTTAATGTACACTACAAATGAAGAAGAAGCTGAAAATAAAGTAAAATACCCTTTACCCCAACTACTTACATTTATATGAACATTAATGTTGTGTTCTTTCATGATATTCTTGGATTGTAATACATCTCTAATTTCTCAAACATTTTTATACCCGTCACACATAGTGTAAAAGGGTATATTCAGTTTGTCAGAAAGTTCGTAATGCATTAATGGAGTCGTCATAGACCCTATAAAGTATATATATTCTTGATCAGCTCGACGAGACGAGCCATATTCGTCTGTCTGTCTGTCCATCTGTCAGTAGTTCCACATTTCATTCGCTAAGTTGTGAAGATATTAAATTGAAAGTCAAAACTTTAGCTTTTCTTAGCCCTAAACAGTTAAAATGTTAAAGACAAGGTGCCACATCCATTTTTACGCAAAGCCCCCATACAAAGTTTTCAGTTTTTTTTTTTTTTTTTTTAAAAAAGACTTTTTTTGAAGCGAATTATGTCAATATTCAAAAATCGACCCATGGTTGAGGTGGTACCACTATAGCATATAGCCCTCTTAGCCAATCTTTCGCCCATTTTTGAGCTTTTATATGAAAAATGTGTTACTTGTGAAGCGATTTGTGTCATATATGCTCAAAATACTTCTTGAGCAATCCATGTTGGATACATAATTGAAATAGAAAATAGCCCCTAACAGCATACAGCTCCCATACAAACCGAACTTACATATTCATTTAAGAAAAGTTAATCCTAATAATTTTGTGACGTGTATTAAAGCTTCGGTTCCGATACGTTTTCCTTTTAAACTATTTAATTGAATAAGACCCACTCATGAACTCAATTTTCTGCTTATTTCGAAGAACTTTTAAAATTTTTCGTTTTATTTTTAATTGTGAACGTTTGACATTTCAAATAATTTGAATGGGTTTTTATTTTAGATTTTAATTTATATACAAATTAAATAAAGAACCAATTTGAACTAATTTAATCATTTTAAATAATTTGTTGCAAATTAAAATTTAAAGTTCAAGAAAAATTCGTTTAAATAATTTACAATTTTTTTTAGAGCTAATAATTGCAAACCAATCATGTACGATCAAGAATTAACATTAATTTAAAGAGCAATTTTAGTTTAAACCAATCAGCACATTGCATAGAATTAAAAAGCTTTAAAACTAACTAACCAATCAGAATAATACAATATATATTTTTTTTTTTTCAATAATTTTACGAATTTTGAATGAATTCATTGAACGCTGTCAAACGCTCATTGCACATTCGACTAAACGGCATACGCAAAACTTAAATATTCTTGTTGCTGTAGTAGGGCTGCTTGTATGTATGTATTACGTATGTATGTATGTGTGTATCTTTATAAGAGACAAATATACAAAGAAGAAGAAGAAGAAGTCGTATTTTGACTAAATATACAACAAGCCTGACAATCGCTTAATGGCTCGCCTGAAAAACATGAAAAAATACTCAAGTGTTATCGATTAATGTCCAAGTCTAGCAGCTACCGAACGATCGGCTGAATTTAGACTGAAAAACGAGCTAAAATCGCTTTCGTTCTGAGGTAAACTGAACGGCATGGTCCGGTTCATACAATACGGAACGTTCTGTCTGTCTGTCTGTCTGTGGTAGTGCTCGCTGCTGCTTTTTAATAAAACTACAACAACATCAAAAGTACAAAAGATGCCGACAAATATGGTAACACCAACGACGATGACGACGACGATGACGATGACAACAACGACGACAATAACGAAGTACGACGAAGTAGACGTTGACAACGTTAAAGCTGATGGTCAGTTCATCCGTACGTCCGTCTGTCCGTCCGTCCGTCCGACCGTCGACAGTAGTCAAGTAGTCTTTTACTTTAAGCCAAACATTGCTCGTATATAAGCCAAGTTTATAGTATTGTCATCAATAAGCAAAACGAAATTGAGTGCGTGTGTGCGAGCTATACACATAATCATAATGATGTTCATGATAATATGTATAATGACTAAAGATGATGATGATCATGATGATGATGTTGTTGTTGTTGTTGTTGCTGCTGCTGGTGCTAATGTCGCCGAGCAAACACCTTTATCAGTGTTAATACACGCTCACTCAACTCAACAAAATAGTAAAGAAAAAAAAAAATAATAAAATAACGCAAAAGCCACAATTCAGTGGCAGCAGTGTCAGCAGCACTCATCATGATGGTCTTCATGGTGGCCATTATCGGAGGCTTTTGTTGCAACCGTTGCCCGTTTGTGTGTGTTGCATGCCACACGAAACGCATTTTGGCAGCAGTGAATGGCGCTACTTTTGCTGCTGTTGCTTATCGAATGTGAGTTGCGCTGCACAAACTTACCTCAGTGCAACATTTTTAACTGCTGGCAATGTTATCGTCATTCTCATTCTCATTCTCATTCTCGTCTTTTACTTTCATGCATGGACAAAAGTGCTCAAAGTGTTGAAATCATATGGAAAAAATATTTGTCATTGATAAGTTGACTAATAGTTTGAATGTTTGCGGTATGCGAATGTGTTCGCTTGCAATCTGCTTGCAATGCTCACTTGCTGCTGCTGCTCTGGTGTGCTGTGGTGTGGCATTCAACACAGACAATTCATATCTTGAATTGTTATTATTTATGAATTGAATGCGTTATTTTATTAACAACAAGAAAGAACGCTGTTGTTGAGTCTACTCGACTGCAAGTTACCCTGTACTCGATTCCTATAAACCTCAAGTAAAGTCTTATCTTAGTACTGTGGAGGCTATACCTAAAATTTTTTGGAATATTTTATTGGGACTATCATATGCATGATTTATACTAAATTTGAAGTTCCTTTAACCTAAAACTGTGGTAAATTTGTGTGGGGGGCTACCATTTGAAATAGGAATAAAGAAAAACTGTTTGTAAGTAACTACTTGACGGCTCAGGAGAGTCTAAGTTTCAAATATGATGGCCTTAGCTCTTATAGTCTCCGAGCTAATCTCTCTCATACGGCAGACAGCAGCACAGCCAGATGAACGGACATGACAGACATAGCTATAACGACTTTCCTTGCAATGCTGATCGATAATATATATACTTTGTAGGGTATTTCAAGCCTCGAAATTAAATGCGTTCAGAGAGTTTTACTTCTTTGAATTTTTTTGGTGGTAAGATTAATTTTCAAGAACATTTTTTTTACTTATTCATCTGTTAAATAGTTAAGACAAAATATGAAAACATTTTTAAATATTTAAATAAAATAAATTCAAAAGTCTGTAACGAAAGAAAGAAAATAAAATAATGAATATCGAGAAAAAAGTAAAAAAAAAAAATTTTAATTAAAATCGATTCACATTTTTAATGAAGGCAAAAACTTTGAATGAAGATGAAGCAATGAAATTGCAGGCAAAATTGCAGGAATTGAAAGTAAATCGTATTGAGAAACATGAGATTGAGATACACAGTAGCGCGCAGATACAAATGCAGAAGCAAAAATAAGAAAAAAAAAAAAAAAAAAAAACAAACCAAAGTCTAAAGGGAAACGCGACATGAATGTTACTGTTTGTTGTTGTTGTAATCGGTAATGTTTATTGGTAAAAAAAAAAAAAAAAAAAAAAAAATAACAAATCTTTTTCGCCAAAAGTGCAATCACGACTTTTCTCCAAACATTGGCGTCATTTTGACGGCGAAGGCGGCCAAAGAATTGCCTTTAGATTGGCGTCTGTGGTGGTGGTGGTGGTGCTGCTGTTGGCGTCGGCGGTAGCGGCGTCGATATACAACAACGAAACAACCAATTGCAAATTTGCTAAACAAAATGGGCGGCGTCAACAACAAAAAAAACAACACAAAAAAAAAAAAAAAAAAAAATTGCACAACGAAGGGAACCAAGGCAATGAGGCGAAACTATTTTGCATACATTGTCCGTCTGTCTGTCTGTCTGTTCGTCCACATCGACAAGGATGAAAAACTAATGATGCATGTTGTACAACAAGATGCAACGACGGCGCGCATGCGCGCACACTAAACTGCAACAAACTGCGCAGATATAGTGTAAAAGAGAGAGAGATAGAAATAGATATAAAGAAGAAACCTATGCAAATCCATTTATTGTAAAGTTAAATTTGAACAAAAACCAAACAAACAACAAAGTTGCACTCGATTGGTCATGAAGCAGTAAGATGAATATCGTTGCATTTAGATTTGTATATACAACTGCTGTAATGCAGTAATGCAGTACTCAAAAACCTATGCAATCTATCGGTTTGTTGTTGTTGTGTATTATTTTTACTATTTTTTTTTTTAAATAAACCACACATAATGGCAAATTCTCATTAAAAAATGAGAAAAAAATTCACTTGGCTTTTACTTATTTGAAATGAGTATATTCATTTAGATTCAAATGAGTGTATTCATTAATTAAATCGTAAATGATTCTATTTATGCCTAAATGAGTGTATATGTATTCATTCATAAATGTTTGTATTCTTAAGTTACTGTGCATCAATTCAATCATTCATAAGTTTATTCATAAATTACTGTACCCGTTTACACACAAATTTTTTCACGCACGAGTGCATTTATTCTAAGACTTAACTCATGCCCGATTTGATAGATACATTTATATTTTCAACTTAAAGCAAAAAAAGAATTTTGTGTTTGCTGCATGTGCGGAGTATAAACTATTCAGTATCTCGTTTATAATCTCGACTAGATTTTGTTGTTTGGCTTTTCATAAGGCAACATGAAATTTTGCACTCGCCAATTTGTTGAACGTTTTGCATACAATTTTGTATGCGATTTGTTGTTTAGGTTGTTTGTTATTTTTTTTTTTATTTCTTCTGGCTCTACAACTTACTGTCTATATTTCTGTCCGTCTGTCTGTCTATCTATTTATCGGTCTGTCGTTCGATAACGCGCTTTCGTCTCGGTCGCTTGACTGATCAAGCATGTTGCGTTCAATGAGCCAAATAAGTAATCAAACGCGCAATACGATTCGTTGCGGTTCGATACAATTTGGAAGCTTAATGAAATCGGCTCGGTTCGGTTTGGTTCGTTTTTTTTTTTTTTTTTTTTTTGCATTGCATTACGAAATAATATTATCAGAAATCAGCGCCTCATATACATATCTAAACAAAAACAACAAAAATTTCGATTGGAAACGCTTCATTGAATTTTATATTCGCGCTTTAAGATCAAAGAAATTTTGCGATTTCATAGAAAACTGATACTGAGAAAAAAAAAAAAAAATATTTTTTGCAAAAAAAAAAAAAAAAGACCATTTGAATCATTTTTATCTTTTGGGTTTTTGAAATTTTTTTTACTCGAGTAAACTTTTGAAAAGAATGTCAGAAATTTTGTATACAACAGATTCAAAACCGAACCGCATTCAGCAACGATTTCTGTCTTTAAAAGAAAAAAGTCAACAATTTCAATTAAGTTATTACTTTTTAGTATATCAATTTCCAAGCTTTATATTGTTTCGTTTGTTTAGTTTTGTTTAACTTCAAATATAGCTAAAACGCCTTTCTATAATTTATATTGTATTAAATTTTTATCTGGTATTAAAACGTATATAGCAAGTTGTCGTAATTGTATTTATTCTATTTGGATTGGAGTCGAATCGAATCGAATCGAGTGTCGCTCAGGCCAGCCAAGCCAGCACACGTTCAATTTCTAAAATCAATTAGCTGCTCGTGGCTACTCGTTTCCAAGCCATTTATGGTAGCATTTAAGTGCGCCAAACGCCGAATCGACTGGGAAGACTGTGTAGCAAAAGCAACGATGCGGCGACAAGTTAATAAGCACAACTATGGAAACGGAAACTCAAACTCAAACGCGTCTAGCCAAATTAGGAAATCGATTGAACTGTGCTGCTGCTGCTGGCTGCTGCTGTATAAACTTATACAAATCGTTAGCTACTGAAGTTCTTAAATACAAGATACATATATACTTTTTTTTTTTTTTTTTTTTTTGTAAAAGATAGAAACACTTTACATGAGATCTACCTGAAATATATGCGGCGGCATATATGTATTATTAATTTTTATCTTGGCACTTATTCTTGTTCGTTTTGTTATTTTTTTATTGAATTTCGGGTCACTGTCTTAATTAAGAAACAACAAAAAAAAAAAGATCAACGCTTGAGAACGTACTAGAAAGTATCTTTGAGTTACTTTTTCAGTAGTCGTGATTTTTATTAATCTCTAAATTATGCATAATATTTTCTTGTTTGTTTCATTTGATTCTTTTCTTTTTTTTTTTTTTGTATTTCTAATCAACAAACTAACAAAACTGAGCGCTATAATATTAAAAAAAAAAAAAAAAATCAATTAACAGTCAAATATTTACCACCCAAGCTGTGAGTTAGTTCGTAACAAGTTCATTGATTGTAGTTGTTTTTTTTTTCTTTTGTTTTTTAATTTTAATATATTCAAATTTATAACTTTATAAAAAAATAATATATACAGTTTACATGCAGACTATCTTTTTATCTATTTAGCCGGCGTATGCTACTAGGCTCTAGGAGCGTTTCGGCTGTTATTTCTACTCTTTTTGTTTCACATCTTTTTGTTTTTTGTTCTTTTCGGTGGCATTTTGGTACTAAAAGTTGAGGCTAGTATAAAAAACATACAAAAAAATTGAAAATAAACTTTTTAAATGCACCTCGTGTGTCTTATGCATTGTTTTAGTTGTCTATAACTCGAATTGTACTATTGCCTTTCAAATGAAACCAATTTGTGATACATCGGTTGAATGGTTTAGAAGTGCATCGCGGACATAGAAATATTTTCACAATTTTTTTTACATTTAGATAAATTGGACCAAAAATTAGTGCATTTTATAAATGTATGAAATGTGCTGCATTGTTAAAATGTTATATAAAAATTTTCTTTACGAAGAATTTCGAAAAAAGGTCAATGAAACACAGCCACAGCGGCAACAGTTAATCTAATCCAAGACAAAAGCCAAATATTTTGCACCAAACCAAATAATAAAAGCTTCTCACGACCACGAAAAATGCAACAAGTCAAATGGCTAAAACTCTAAATGCCAATCAGTCAAGTGAATAGTGACGACGACAATGACGACGACTACGACGATGGCAACGATAGCAACATTGGCGATGATGAAGACAAGAAACAATCAGCACAATCAGTACAATCAGTCAGCAGAGACAGCATAGTGCAAAGAATTGTGATGTGTGTGTTGTGTGTATTCAGTTAAGTTGAATTCAATTGAATTGTATTAACTGAAGTTAAGTTAAGTTAAGAGAGATATCACAGTAAAATAAAATTACAAACGAATAAACACAAACCGCAAACAATTTTCGCGACAATCAAGCGCTGCGCTGCGCAACGCAACGCAACACAAAAATAGCACCGTTTTTTTTCCTTTTACCTTTTAAATCTGTAGCGTAGCGGAATGGGCATGAAGAGTTAGTGTAAATGCCCATGACTGACTTGACTGTCTGTCTGTCTGTCTGTCTGTCGAAAAGTGTGATCATTCAATTAAACGCCAACAACAAAAGGTGACAGTAATCAACAGCAAAGCAAGCAAACGATAATGTCAATGACGTTTGTAGAAGATCCAAACTAAGATCAGACAAAAAGGGCAAAAGAATCAGTTAAATTATGTGATAATATGCCAACAATGAACAGCACAAACCGCAACGAATAATATAACACGCATTGAAACGAATCAAAACGAATCGAATCGAATCAAAACAAATTGAATTGAATGGAATTGAATTGAATTGAATTGTGCGCGATGAAGATGTGATCATCATTATTATGATCATTGATTGAAGAGCTGACAACAAAAATTGTCAACCTAAAGCTAAAGTATGATTAGATTCACAAGATACACGAGGCGCTGATGAGCCAACTCACTCACTCACTCACTCACTTACTTACTTACTTACTCCAATATGTGTAACTCTATTCCTCAATCGAACGATTATTGAACATAAAATTGACGCACCTTTTTTGGTAAAGCACAATAAACGGCGTGATGCATACAGACGGACAGACAGACAGACGTACAATTTAACAGATACAATACAACAATTTTGCTGTTGCACGTTTTTATTCTGCTATATAAAGTGATTAAGTGTTGCTACATGTGACTACTGTTGTCGCTCTGTCCGTCCGTCTGTCTGTATGTCCGTCTGTCTTTATTTTATCTCGATATATCTGTTACTTTATTTGTTGTACATTCAAAGTGTAATTTCGTTCAAATCAATGTTGTTGTTTTTTTTTTCTTCCAATTCGTTTGTGCATTACGTGTTGCAATGAGGCAAATTGTTGCTGTGATTGTTGTTGTTGTTGCCACAAAAGCCTATTTAATCATTTACACTCTTCAGATCACTGTGATCACTTGTTGCATCTTAACTTAAATCACTGACATTGTTGTTGTTGTTCTTATTTATTTTATCTTCTTTCTCTCGCTCTATCTCTCTCTCTCTCTGGTATGCTGAAAATGTTGTACATTAAAGCAGACCGATACATACATATGTTGCTGTTAACTGTATTTCGATTTATTTTTATTTATTTACAAAATGATAATCTCCAAGAAACATTCATAGTTTGAGTAAGACAAAAGTCTGTACAAACTAAATTCCAAGTTAAGTAGCTCTAGAAAGTACGTATTGACGAATGCACTCGGTTCTTTTTTTTACCTTATATGGCTCTTCCTTTTATCGGCTCTGCTCTAGAGTAATATTTAAACTTTATATAAAAGTCAAACAAATGAGCCTAAAAGCCAAAGTTTTATACGTTTTCCAACACTGCACCAACGCTGACTTAGCATATACATATCATGTGTGCAGCATTGCCAATCTAAACTGTGCATAACATAACATAATTATGTTCTACAACATAAGCTACGCTATATTTAACATTTACAGTAGACCTTGACATAACAGACTTGTATGTTTAATTCAAATTAAAAATCACTTAAAATTCACAATTAGTTTTTACAATTAATTTATTTTATTTTATTTTTTTTTTTTGTGTTTGTTTTTATTGCATTTTTCTGCTACTGCTATTTTATTAGATTCATGATGTGCATTTTGTATTAATTAATGCCGACAGAGCAACTGTTTAAAGTTTAATTTGACCCAATATGGCAATTTTTTATACGACAGAAATCAAACGCAACTCTGAGTTGTTGCCATCATCATCATCATCATCATCATCACATTGCTGTCGTTGTTGTTCAGGTTAATGTTGTTGTCGTCGTCGTCGACGACTTTAATGTTGTTTGTCATCATTAATCATCATCAATTCAGTTGCTCAATAAATCGCTCGTTAAAATGCTTATTACTTATTTAATATTATTAATTTTTTTTTTTTTATTACTTTTGCTCGATTTGAGGCATTTTGTACGATATTATTTTTCGCTAATTTACTTTAAATTTTATTAACACAGAAAAATTCATTGCCATTTTACAAAAGATACAATCTGAACTTCTCGTCTCTTTGGCTCTGTGTGTGTGTGTGTGTGTTGTGCAAAATGTTGCAATTGTCAATAAAATAATGAAAAATTATATGCAATAATAAAAATCAACAACAATTTAAAACAAAATCAAAGTGAAAACAAAACAATTGTTGCTGCGTGTATCTTAAATAGCTGCAAATTGTTGTTGTAGTTTATCTATTTTATTATTATTTTTTTTTTTTTTTTATTGATAAAACAATTTGCATTATTACGTTAATCATTTTTTACTACTTCACTTTTCATTTATGAAAAAAATAAAAATTGCTATAAAAATAAATCATTTAAAGTCTGTCTGACTGTAAAAATCGTAACGAAACGAAACAGGGGGCGTCCATTTTTTTTTTTTTTTTTTTTTATTATTTGCGTTGAAAAACAATAATGAATTGTAAAAGGCGAAAAATTGTCATTTAAAATGTCATTCCGTTGCTATTCCGTTTATATAAAATTTTGCATTCATTCATTCATTCATTCATTTCATTCAAATTGTAAAAGTATTTGTATTTTGAATTGCAATTTAAATGAAAATAACCATGAAAAACAGAAAAAAAAAAAACAAAAAATATTAAATAAAGTGAGCGCCGTAGTTAAGTTAATAATTTCAATGAACTTTTTAATACGCTACAAAGACAAGCGTTACATTTTCAGAAAGTAGAGAAGAAGATCGGTGAATACAATTACAGGTATTAAGCAGAAGTCATGACTAGCTAAACTCAAGAGTGCAAACATGCAAAAAGTTTTAAATCCAAAGATATTCAAAAGACACGCGAGATTATCGGCCAAAGTCCATCTCTAATTGAAGCACATAAGAAAGATATTTTGGAAGTTTAAGGCAGATAAGAGTACCTATAATGATTTAGATAGCTGTCATAGCAACGGATCAAGACTAAGGAAAGTGTCAATGTTATAAAATGCTTTACGCTAGAGATGTGCGTCGGGCGATAATCCTATCATCTCGGTGGGTGTTTGCATTAGCAACTTTTAAATACCGAAAACTATAATCTTTTATTATTCAAATACTGCGCTCTTGTGAAATGTTTAGAGAAAAACTTTTTAAATTTCGAAAAACCAGAGATAATCGAGACCCAGCGGTATTATCGGCCGAAGTACATCTCTAATTAAAGCTAAATAATGTATATGTTTTTATAAGCTTGAGGCAGCTAAAATTATGAAAATGTCAAGGTGATGTTTAGATTTGATTTTTTTTTTGTTTGGTTATCGGTCGTCTGTGTTATCGTTTTTTGTGTTGTGCAGGCCTCACGTCTTTTACTACGTCTTTCAAAACTTAGTCTTAAAATAGAAATAAAAAGAAACTCGAATGTAATACATCCAGACCAGGCGACCGATTGACGCATAAATAATCGATAAGAATGGAAGAATGTAAAAGAATGTAAAGTAACTAAAAAAAAAGAGTTTCGAAGTGCGTTACATGCTTTTTAATAATTTTATAATACCTAACATAAAAATGGTAGTGTACGAGTACCAATAAACGTTTACAAAAAAAAAAAAAAAAAAGATTTCATTGCGATTTGTTCAATTCGAAACAATTTTTTTGTGTTTATTTTTTTTTTATTTATTACTTACAATTTTTTTTTCGCGCTATGATTTTTCAAAATGGTATAAACAAGTCTAATTAGACATGAAGTGCGATTACACGGACGCCAATCAGACACGGACAGACGGACAGACAGTGAGATAGACAATCACTCAAAACACAAAACAAGCAATGGCAACAATTGTAGTTGTTTGTATATTTCTTATTGGGATTATCAACAACGTTTGTTGTTGTTGCTGTTGTTGCTGTATTTGTGCAACAGCAGCGAATCTTGTTTTTAAAGCGCAACAACAACAACAATGACAGCAGCAGCAACAAATTGTTTCTTTGTTGTTGTTGGCTTTTATTGCACTTGTATTATTATTGTTGTTGTTGTTGTTGTTATTGCTTGCAACAAAATTATGACAGATTTTTCCACTACACGTCCGTCTGTCCGTTCGTTCGTTTGTATTTTATTTGCTTTTGATTTTTGCAAAAAAAATGATAGAAGAACAAAATTCTACGGAAGTTGAAATACATTATTATTTTGAATTTTTTTTTTTTTTTAATCTTTTTTTTTAGGTCTTTGTTGTTGTTGTTGTTCATTTACTTTGTTTAACTAGTGCTGTTTGTATAGTATTGTTGTTGTATATTTCTCTATTCTGTATGCAGATACAAACTTAATTTTATGACGGAGATAAAAATCGAATCGTTTTTTAATCTCCTTAGGCGTTTATTCTGTATAACTAGATTTGATTGATATTTAGTGCAAAACTTATGTTAAATAACACGTTAACGACTTGTTTTGTTTGTTGGTTGTTGCGAGTATGCGAGTGAGTGACTGTGTCCTACAGCTAATTTATAAATGCGCGTTATTGAGGAAGCAAGTTGTAAAATTAAACTGAATTGAACTTAATCATAATTAATAATAGTGTCATTAGAGCAATAAATGACATGGAAAATATATTTAACGTTGTTTAAAAGATTGAAAGAGCTTGAATTAGCACTAAACTGGATCAGCTCTTGCATTAGATTCGTTAGAAAAAAATAAAAAGAGAATCGACTTAGACAGTGGAGTCAGCGAAATCTCTAATCAATCTGACATCGGTTATAAATAAAATCTAGATGTCATAGAACTGCGAAAGATTTCATTGATCGAAGACTGTTTTTTCAATAGCTGTAAGGGGTTGTCAACACAGCTGAATATTTTTGTACACTTTTAATTTTTATATTTTATTTAGATTTTTATATAATACGTGAAATAAATTAATCACGAATTTGTGATTTCAAATTATAGCAAATAAATTTTAAAATAATTGCCAAACACAAAGACAACTCTGCTAAGTACATTGTTGTATATACACATATAAAGAAACATACTAGTGCGAGTAAATTATCGATGGAAATTTAATTCATCAAATGTCTGTTATCGATTGTTTCCCATCACTAGCACGTAAACATTTTTTATGCTAACCTGCCAACTCAAATTCTTTTCAAAAATGCACCGTTAATGCAGAGTTGTTTTGCATTAAATTTAAACAAAACAATAGCAGAATCTTTACTTCAACTATAACTCAAAATGCATATATTTTTAATGGTGTATTTCAATTAAACAAAAAAATCCCTAACAAAAATCTTGAGAGATTTAAAACCAACCCAAAGAAGTTTGTGTGACACCTTGAAATCTCTTATGGTTGGAATTGGATTGGTTGAGATTTCGCCAGATTAAATATTTCCAGATTATTCAATAACAGTGTTGTTAGAACAAATTGACACTTTTTAGACTTAAAAATTCAGGCTGCTAAGGCTCGGTTCAGTGGTTCAAAGTTTGTACTGCATTATCGACTAACGGACCTCAAAATGAAATTTTCAAGATAAAAATCGATGATATTTTGCGACGACCACCTGCGAACTAATTTGAACATTTATTTATGTGTCTATTACGATTATTTGTCACTTTTAAATGAATAAAAAAAAAAATCAAATCAAATCAACCTGCAGGTTGCCACTGTTTCACAAAAAAAAAAAAAAAAATTAAATAAAATAAAGAAGGAATTTAAATCGCTAACAAAATTCTCAGCATACAAAAAGCAACTTTTTAAACTTTCCGCTACACGCCTTATAGACAGAGAAAGAGAGAGAGAGAGAAAATAAAAACAAAAAGCAACCAAGTAATTCCATAATTAGTTGTGTGCCAAAGTGAATCAGGAATCGTAGCAACAGCTTTTGGGATAAGCCCAGCGCAAAGTGATTAAAAAATGAAAAATTATGTGCCTCGCTGTTGACTTCTTCTACTATATTTCTTGAATATATTGGCGTAATATTGGACCGCACACAAAACGCACAGACGCAAACGCAAACGCAGACGTTGTTGTTGTCATCGAGTGGCAGGCCAGGCGCTTTGAAAATTGTGGCGAGTTAAGATTGTATAGAATGCGGCCTGGCTGCATCAATTCAAAAGACAAGTGAAGTAGCGTGCGACGACGACATACATAGTCTGCCTGCCCTGCCCTGCTTGCTGTACGAATAGTTAAGAAGTTGGGTCTAAATAATGTCGTCAGTTGTTTAAATTAAGTGGGCAACGTGCGAGAAGTAAAATCGCAAAAGATCGTCTGAGACGTGAAGGTGCTTAACTGTTAATTAGCAGCGTACACGACGATGACGATGACGACGACAACGACGACGACGATGAAGTTAACAATGCTTACGAAGTGTTGCTGTCTTCGTATAGGATCTTCGTTTTCGTTTTTTTTTTTTTTTTTTATTTAACTGCTTTTCTTCCCACCAAAGTTGTGCTTTTGCTTACAATTTATTAAACAGTTTGATTGCATATTTTATCTCATTCACTCTTTTGGCCAATGCACAATTATGCTGTCTCTGTTGTGTAAAGTTCTTAATGAAAGCCATTAAAAAATACAGATATATTTTATCGAAAATTGATGGCATTTCACGAGCGAACGATTTTAGTGTTTTTTATTTCTTTTATCTTTAAAGTTTGAATGAGAAACAAAAAAAAAAATAAAAAATAAAATAATAATCCTAAATTCACATTTCCTTTTATTATATTTTTTTTATGTAGTGTTGAGTAATTTTACATATTACAGTGTTGCCAGGTGTAATTGTTATAAAGTGTGAACGTTTTTTGTTAGGATTAAATGAGAAGGGGTGTTGGATGACTGTAATGAAAAAATAATAAAAGCTAAAAAAATAAATAAATAAAAATGTAACTGCAGGTTGAGACACACATTAAAGTGGGTCTACAAGTTAAGACACACATTGAAGTATGTTTTGATTAATTTAATTGTCTTAACGCTTTTAAAGATACATAAAAAAAACCGTTTAATATTCCTCTTGTGCATTAAAAATTTTCTATACATACATGCCTTAGTATGTGATTCAACCTGCATTCATTTTTAGTTTGCTTAAGCCAACTACGGCAAAAAGATAGAACGTTGTAGTTGCGTAATCTTCAACACAAGTGTTTTGTATGGTAGCTCTAGCTTAAAATGGGGTGAAGTAAGCTGTTTGAGTCACATGAAAGAAACATCGAAAAACGCTAAGAATATTAACTAAATTTGCATTTTCAACGTTTCATTGATACTTCTCTATGATTTTGATAACAAAACTGCAAAAATTTTATTGAAAAAGCTGTATAACTGAAGTGGCTCACCAAAAACTTTTCCCCACTGCACTCCACCACCACCACCAAAAAAAAAAAAAATAAGGCAACAGCTATTTTTTATTTTTTGTTTTTTTTCTTAAAAATTCCCCAAAAAAAAATCGCATAGTTTTTAGTCGTAATAATATTAATAAAAAATAATAATAATAATAGTAATAACCACAGATTGAGTGTCTTAACTGCAATGAATCTTTGATTTGTAGAAGCAATCTTGCAAAAATTATGCTACAAAATGGCGACATAGACTAGACTAGACGGACGATGACGATGACGATGACGACGACGACGAAAGCGGTAAACTTAAGCTGCGTGTGAGGTCCTATCGATTATACGTAAAATGGCAAACTGAGACATAAAACTCAATAAGAAAAAAAAAAAAAAAAACTGAAAAACGCTGAGTTAAGCAAGTCAAATTGCAACAATATTGCAACGACGATGACGATGACGATGACGACGCGACCACGCCATGAATTCTGTAGGCAATTTGAGAGTTAAGCCTTCTAGGCAGGCATTATTCAGACTTTTGTAACTTAGTCAGCAAGCCTGCAAGACTTTTGTCTTTGGGCGTTTTCTGATTGTTGATTTTCGTTCTTTTTTTTCTTCTTATTTTGCTGTCGACAGTTCTCTAGGCAACAACAACAACAACAACAGCAGCAACAACTTCTTGACTGTTTTATTTGTTCGTTTTGCTAGTTTATAAGCTTGCTGAGCTTGCTGTTTTACTATCAACTTCGAGTTATGGTAATTAAAAAGGTGTTCCTTTCATTCGTTGGTGTTCTATAGGCAAAGCCAATCGAATAGGCATTAAGAGACAACAACAACAACAACAAGAAAGAAAAAAAAAATCCAGCGCTGAATTAGTGAACTTGTCGCGCTTGCGCTATGTGAGGTCTCCGAAAGTTGTTGCTATCTTGGCAGCAAAATGAAACAAGAAGCAACAGTTTTACGGTTGCTATAAGCCTTCGTAATGGTGTAGACAAAATCATATTTATGACAAAAAAAAAAAAAACAAATTCAAAAATTCATGAGACACAACATTTTCAATTTGTTTTTGGTTTTTTTTTTTCGAATTCAGACAGAGTCACACCGACAAATATCAGCGACCACAACGAATTGAATTGCATTCGAATGAATATAAAAAGCGTGCAACTTCTGTTGGGTGGGTGGTCGTTTTGCTTGCACAAAAAAAAAAATTAAAAAAATTGCCAAGTTAATTTTAGGCAGTTAGATGCAAATCAGACAGACAGAAGGACAGACGGACAGACATTTGTACAAATGTAAAAATGTATCTTTAGATTCTTTCTTTTCTTTTTCCCATGTTTCCTTTTTTTTTTTTTTTTTTGTTGTTTGCTTTTTTTTTTTTTTTTTTTTTTTTTAATTTTATTACGTAATTCACAAATACTAAACCATTAGTTTCTTTCTTATTTACTTTATTTACACAGACTATACTCAATTCGATGCATAAATATCAGCCGCGTTTTCATCTGGTACGCGCCAATGATATATTAAAATTACCATATTCAACATTTCGAACGTACGTTTTTAAGGAAACGGAATTCATAGCCGTAACTGCATATCAAAATGAGAAGGTAATTTTCTGTATATTTAAGATTAAGATTCTTTTTTAATATTATATTTTTAATTTTTTTTTATTATATTTCACAGATAACTCAATTAAAAATCGATAATAATCCTTTTGCGAAAGGTTTTCGTGATACTGGTGCTGGTAAACGTGAAAAGAAGTGAGTATCACTAGAGTTCGCCTATATTTTTCTTTAAGTCCTTAAATGTTAATATATAAAAGAGCACTGCTACTCGATAAACTTAACGAAACAATTATTATTTAATTCTAAAACGATTATCCAAAGTTTCGATTATTATCGTTTGAATATTCGTTTCTTCAGATTCGAAGTTTTAATCGAGTTGTTGTATATTATGTATAGCACTACTCGCGGAGACCCTATTTAAATAATAATAAGCAACACTAGAAAATGGCTAAAAATTTCTGTCTGATTCTAATAGTTTATGTTTATGATGACAAACCTAGTTACTTACGCCATTACTAATGCCAGAGAGTGAGCGGTTCTTGGACACCAAGATCTACTTACATTGCAAGAAATTTCGAGACATCGACATCATGTCGATACTTTTCCAATATCGATTCTTTTCCAATATCGATATCATATCGATACTTTTCTTATATCGAAATTATATCGATACTTTTCCTATTTCGAAATCATATTTATACTTTTCTTATATCGAAATCATATCGTTACTTCTCCTTTAACGACATCATATCGATACTTTTCCTTTAACGAAATCATATCGATACTTTTCCTATAACCACATCTTATCGATACTTTTCCGTTCAACGACATCTTGTCGATACTTTTCCTATATCGAAATCATATCGTTACTTTTAATTTAAAGACATCATATCGATACTTTTCCTATTTTTAAAACATATCAACACTTTTCGTATATCAAAATTATATCGATACTTTGTCTATATCAATATTTCGACTATTATTAGATAACATATCGATATTTTTCTATATCGATATGATATTTTTTCTTTCATTATGGTTTAAGTATCGATATATTGTTGATATATTTATAGCGCTCTGTTATCGATACTTATTATAATGTGTTGAAAACTTTGGGCACTTTAATTCGCCTGATTTACTAGCGTTCTGTAGACTGGAGGTAACAGATTATTTCTAGATCCGTACAAAAAAATGTATGCCTTCTTACAGCTTGAATCTAACGGTATAACTATGATGTACAACTTTCCTGTACTTCTGAAATATGTATATATACCAATATGGTTATTTGATTAAAAATATATATAAACTATGTGCAGCATTGCCAGCTTATATTATGTAATAAATGCCGTTAGCCGATACACATACAAACAGTACAAAGTCATTAGTTTGACGTTTTACTGCTTTTTTTTGTTGTTTTTTTTGTTTTTCTTTTTTAAATTACAATAACATTTAGAATTGCCATTTAAAAGAAGCGTTTAAATGAAGCTATTAACTTTTAGTGACGCTTTACAAGCACCACACAACTCCGCCCACTTTACTTTGTACAACGCTATGTGCTATCTATTCCATGTCTATTTGTCTGTCTGTCTGTCTGTCCGTTTGTCTAGCTATCTTTTTTGTAACTAAAGTATTGCATGTGACGCTGACTGTCACAGCAATGACAGTGCGGTATGTACAATGACTATTGGACTGTTGCGACTGCGACGATGACGACAGCTTTAGTTAAAAAGCATAAGAATCATGACAGTCCAACTTAGCTAACGAATTGGATTTCTATTCTATGAAATTACGTGCCAAAGACAGCGTCAGTTGTCGACAGGCGTCTAAGCGTTTTCTTTCCATTTCTTTTTTCAGTATTTTTATTGTGTATACAATTTACAATATAAGCTGTGACTGACTCTTTGCACTGTCTCTCTGCTTGGTTGCCTGCCTGCCACCCCATTTTAAATACTTTTTCAACTAGCAGCGCATCTTCTTTTAACTCAAACTGTAACAAAATAGTAGAACTATGATTGCTGTCAGTTTGCTTTCAATGTTTGTGGCATGCAGCAGTAGCAGCAGCAGCTAGTGTTGCAACTAGGACACATGCCATGCCATGCCATTCCATGCCAAGTCAGCCTTTTGCCAGTCTGTAAAAAAAAAAAAATACAATAAAAAAAAAAAACAAGAAGCCTCAGAGTGTTGAAGACAATTCAATTCTGTAAATTCATGCAGTGTAAGCTTCTTTTATGCTGCCTGCCTACTGAACAATAAAAATAAAAAAAATACGAAATAGAAATCGCCAAAATCACGCGCAGCTTATACATGTAAGTGAATTCTATGTGTCAGACAAGTTGACAGGACATGACCCACCTACTTTTCTTCATAGTTCGCTAGATTCGCTAGTATAATGTTGATGATGATGATGTTGATGATGAGATGATTTAGTGTTGGCGTTAACGGCTTGTCAGTGTCAACAGCATCAAAACTGAAATTGATTTGTAACGTTTGCGTTAGACAACTCTGGACAACAGCTCAAAAAGTCGTCATTCATCATTATGCTCCTCTGTCCGTCTGTCTGTCTGTGTGTGTATATAGTTGCGCTACAAAGCGTTTACAAGTTCAAAAGCCAAAACGGATGCCAATAGCAATTGTAAACTTCCGGTTAGCATTTTATTGACCCACATCAGAGAAGGCTCAGTTTTCATCCATCCATCCATCCAGATCTATCTAGTTATCCAGTTTCGCTCTATGTATTTGCTTATTGTGTATCCTTGCAAATATTTACCTATACTTTGGCATACAAATAGCAAATAGCTTCAGGATAACGCTATTTTGTCCAAAAATCAACGCATTATCCGGCCACAAAGCACAGCATGAACTTGTATGCTAACGCAGGAAATTGAAATCAATTCATCAATATGGATTACAAGACAACTTGGCTGGCTATACGGCTTTCTTTCTTTGAGTCTCATCAGTCAATGTACAATCATCATATTCTGTACCCACCCAACATACACTGCCAGTCATCCACATTCAAATACGCATCCTCATCGTTTTCATTGTTTGCTATTTCAATCTTAGATTGATTTATCTTAAACAACTTTGTTGTTGTTTGTTGTTATTGTTTAACCTGAAACGAAACATAGTTCAGCAATTTATTTGATTTGTTTGTATTTTATTGGAAAATCAAAAGCTAATTATGTATGTTGTTAATTTGAGTGGTTGAGAAGATTTTGCTTATTGTATTTATTAGTAAAAAAAATTTTAAGTTGAGTTGTATTTTGAGGGGTCTTCATTAATCAACAGCACAAAACAATTATAATGTTGTCTATATTATCTTTTGGAGTATAAAGAGTAATTTGAATGTAGAAATCATTATTATGAAGCGGATGGGTTAAGTTAATAGACTGATAAATGTATTAAAAATAAATTTCGATCCTTTAAACGACACAAAGTTCCATTAAAAAAATTTAACATTTTTATAAAATAGTAAAAATATTTCTATGTCCGCTATGAACTGTAAAACCATCGAACCGAGAAGTCCCAAATAAGTTTCATTTGAAAGGCAACAATGCAAGTTAATAAAAAATCCACTACAACAAAGCATTAGGCACATTTGACGCATTTAAGATGTCGATTTTTCTAATTTTCAGAAACAAAAATATTTTGCTTTTTTATATGTTTTTATTATACGAGTCCCAACATTTTAAGGGATTCGCTGCAATCAAAAAACAGCTGATTGCAGCGGTCCCTTAAATATTTTGGGTACGCTGCAAATCAAAACGAAACTGGTATTTTTAGTACGTTTTTATATTAGCCGAAATAAATTTTGATTGTGCTTCAATTAAAAAAAGAAATTGTAGAAAAGAGACGATTTTCGATTGCTTGAATAATCAAACCGATAAAAAAAAACAACGTTCGATTTGCACAAGTTTCTCCTGAGCCTTTTTTGTTTTTCAAAATCTGACTTTGTTCAGTCGTTACCACTTTAAAGTTTGCCTAATTTAAGCTGCCATAATCCTAGCCTAATTAGCTGCGGTAACTTGCTAACTAAAGTTTCCGTTCTCTCTTGATTGCACCTCAAAAACTTACTTTAAAACTTTTGTACTTAAGAAATTTGAAGTGATTAGTGCAGTGCATAAAGTTTGAGACAATAAAAATCACTTTGATTTTTTTTTTTTGCTCGCTTCATTTTGGTCAACTAAATGCGTAGCAGCGAGATTGCTACAATAGAATAAAAATACATAATAAATATATTGCTAAGCACTTAAGTAGCGCACTTAACCCTTTATTTTTTTTTGCTACGCATAAAAGCCTACAGAGACAAACGGACAGACAGACAAATACAAAACATCACAGAGCTGCACCCCTTTTACTTTTACGTATCAGTAACACAGTCGTAGCAGCATCACAAAACGTGCGGACTATTAAAACACTTAATCCTTGTGGTATGCTCTCAATTAGTATTTCTGTCTGTCCGTATTTTTGCCAACCAACAACAACCCTAAACACAAAAAAAAATAGAAAAAAAGAAATCAAAAAACCAAAAAGGATTTGTCACGTCGACAACAAGTCATAAAAGAGTTCAAACAAATATAAATTTCTTTGGTTAATTCATTAGCAGCAAATTTTGCGCTATTTTGGTGAATAGGAATGGGCTAAAAAATGCCATAGCAACACTACGCAAAAGGGTTGTCAAAGTATGCAAAAAAGGAACAGAAGAAAAAAATGCTTAGCATAATTATGTGGTTTTTACACCCAAACAATAAAAAGTAAAATGCTGCTAAAAAGATAAGTGATGAAACAAAAGAATTGAATACTTTTTATTATTTTTTTTTGTATTTTTACTTCTTCTTCAAAACAAACAAACAAAAGAAAAATTGAAGAAAAGTTTCACATTTTCCCAGCTTTTATTGTTAAAAGTTGACGGCTCTACGTTGGTGACTACGTTGAGAGGACGACGTCGACGACGACGACAATAGTAGTAGTCGCAATAAATAGATAGAATGTGGCATGGTTATGGTTTCGTTTGTTTTATTGTACAATTTTTTTTTTTTTTTTTTTTGCCAAACGTAACTGCTAATTGGCAGCTTAGGCCAAAGGCAATTGCTTGAGCGTAAGTGAGTGAGTGAGTGAGTGAGTTGCCTCTGTCAGGAATTTCCGCCACAAAAAGGAAATTGAATTTACAATTCGTGGCAGCAGACAGTCAGTGGCAAGTCTATCAGTCCGTCTGTCTGTCAGTTAGTATTTCGTTTTTGTATTCAAAAGTTATACTATGTATTACGCCTTAAGCTACGGAAATCCAAAGTGAAAACGTTTTAGCGGTAAATGGTAAAAAAAAAAAAAAAAAAAATTGAAAATTAAGCGAGAAAAACGGAAGCCGCAGAGCATATCTAGGATGCTTTTTTTCAATATCTTTTTTGTTTTTTTTTTTTTTGGTTGAATTGTGGGCATAACTTTATAGAGAAGCACAGTTAAACAACCTCAGGCGTTAGTTGACAATAGCAGCATTCGTTTGATTGTCTTTCTATACGTCTGTCTGTCTGTCCGTCCGTCCGTCTATCATTCAATAGAAATTCGCAAGCAATGAACTGCTAATTTTTTATCTTAATGCTTTTTTTTATCAAGGGATGAAGCCAAAATGTAGCAGAGTTTTTTTTTTTCTTTCATGTGAAAAAAAACAATGAAAATTATTTGTAATTTATAAATTACAGTGTACAGCTAGTATAGACAAATTGGCTATCGCTATTCTATTTATTAAAGAGCACGCGCGCGCCTTATTGTATGCTATGCAATTTTATACATGCATGTAAAAATGGTGTTACCATTCTATATTTGGACTAAGTACAAGTAGCGTATTTATTTACTTTAAGTAGCTATTTTGAAATGTAACTGATTATACTGAATTGATTAGTAGTTGTCTTGAACTTAGCTAATTTGGAAATCTGTTTGGCTTGGTGGTACTTAAAGAAAAATCTTGCTAAGTACAAGTAGCGTATTTATTTACTTTAAGTAGCTATTTTTGAAATGTAACTGATTATACTGAATTGATTAGTAGTTGTCTTGAACTTAGCTAATTTGGAAATCTGTTTGGCTTGGTGGTACTTAAAGAAAAATCTTGCTAGAAACTGTGGCCTATTTGTGCCCGATTATTGCTTTCAAAGCCTGTATTATTTTACTAATACGCCTGTGTCTACTGCATTTAATAGATCTATCTAGAAACCTTAAATTCACAAATACGCTCCTTGCTTTTCAGTTAAATACAAATATATCTTTTTACAGTTAAAGTTAAATTTTCGTGTTTTCTTCTATTAAGTGGGTGGGTCAAAGATACCTTGCTTGGATTAAAGTAAATTGATTTACTATTAAATTAGCTGTCTATGCCACAGACACAAACACACGCAGAGGGATACAAAATTATATACAGGTTAAGTGTAAAAGACGACGCCTTTGGTTAAGACATAGAATGGAAAATTGCAATTTTCTTATCTTTGTGTTGTGTGGAAGAAAAAGGAAAAAGTTTTTTTTTCTATTTTTTGTTCTGGGCGTTCGTGTGATAATGATATATGCGGCTAGTAGCAACTTTTGGTAACGACTTCAAATAGCGCTAAATTGCCCAATTTTAAGTTAGCTTTTGGGCGCTTTTGATGTTCAGTTAATATATACAATGTATGAACACATGTATACATATGTATGTGTATATATAATGGGTGTGTAAAGTGGGCGTTGCATTACTGGTGTCGGCATTGGCTTGTATTGCCCACAGGCATTAAATTCATAGAATTTGGGCGCCAAATTGCGCTAACGTGTTTTGAATTATTTTTTTCAATTTTCCCAAAAAGAAAAATCTAAGTTCATATGCGTGTCTGTGTGTGTATATGTGTGTGTTTAACTGTAATTGAGGTCGTTTCGTTACTTTAACATTTCAATTACGCTGCGGCATACATATGAACAGCTGCTGACGTTTTTCATTGCATAATTTTAGGCGCTAAATTGCCAAACAGCAGCATGAAGGCATAAAATACATACACTGACACACACACACACACAGAGAGAGAGAGAGAGAGAGAGATAACATATGAGCAACTATTTTATTTGTTTGCTGCAAATTTGTTGAACATTCAAAAACTCCGGTTATGTATGCAGCCAAAAATTATGAATTTGCATATTTGAACAGCGTTGCCAGTTATTTTTTTTTCTTTCATAAGTTTTAAATTGAATGTAGCAGCTTTAAATAGTTTTATTATAACTTTAAATTTAACAATTTGATGTGCTAATTTGCGTTTTTTCTTGCGCCCCACTGTTGTTACAGGCAGGCGCTAATGTCGAACCGAGGGTCCGATTCGGACAAATTAAATCCAACGCATGTGAGCAGCTCACGAGCGCCGCTGCATCTTGGACACGCTGGACGACCACCGCATTTGCATCCACACGCTGCAGCGTTGCTTGACAATCAACAGGATGACGATGACAAGCTACTCGATGTTGTCGGACCGCCGCAGAGCCCACTGTTGCCTTTGAGTCATTCGTTGCAGCAGATGCATGCGCATCAACATTCGGGTAAGTCAGCGCTTTCATTTATTTTATTTTATTTAGAAAATTTTAGATATTTTGTTGCAAGTTGTTTGAGTTTCGATTTGTACTAAACAAAGCAAACATTTTATGCATATTTTTTTTTCACTTTATTTACAGCGCTTGCCGCCTGGTTTAATCATCTTGCCGGTGCCGGTGAACACGCTGCCGCTGTTAGTGAGGATGCATTACGACGACGTTTGCAATCGGCCGATGAAGTTGAACGCGATGGCAGCGATTCAAGTTGCTCGGAAAGTGTTGGCGGCAGCACTGGTGGCGCATTTCGGCCCACCTCAAGCGGCAGCCCCAAGGAGGCGAGTGGTGGCGGCGGCTCAACGTATCCGGCACCGAATATCTCTGTGGGACCACCGATACATCCGTCGCCGCATCTGTTGCCTTACCTCTATCCGCACGGACTGTATCCGCCGCCACATCTTGGACTCTTGCATAATCCCGCAGCAGCAGCCGCAATGAATCCAGCTGCTGGTCTCAATCCTGGTCTGCTCTTTAATGCACAACTTGCGCTCGCTGCGCAACATCCGGCACTGTTCGGGCATTATGCAAGCGCAGCGGGTCATACGCCCGTTTCACCATTGCAAGGACTTAAGAGTCATCGATTTTCACCGTACAGTCTACCGGGTAGTTTAGGTTCAGCATTCGATGCTGTGACACCCGGTTCAAATGCGAATCGTGCAAATAGCGGTAATGGTACAGCAGATGCAGCACCACCGGCATTACTTGGCGCTGGACATGGCCTGGAAAATGGACCACGTTCATTGAGCTCAAGTCCAAGACCGCGTCCCTCGTCACATTCACCACCAACACGACCGATTTCTATGTCACCGACAACGCCACCATCATTATTGAGCAAACGTCATAATAATAATTCACCATCGGAATTGAAGAGCATGGAAAAAAATGGTCAATGGACTCGAAGTGCAACATAATGGTGGAGGTGGTGGTGCTGTTTCTGGTGTTGGTGGTGTGCTATCGCTGGACGATGTACGTTGCTCACCGGTTACAGCGGCAGCACAATTACAACATCATCATCAACAGCAACTTGTTGCAGCGCATCATTTACAACAACAACAGCAGCAGCAGCAACAACAAGCAGCGCATCATCTACAACAGCAGCAACAACAACTACAACAGCAACAGCAGCAGCAGCAACAGGCGGATCAGTGACAATTACTGGAACGCGTCGTCGTTGGCGGTGGTGGTGGCAGCGGCGGCAGCGGCGGCGCCAAACGATACGAATATCATGGATGATGATGAGCACGATGACGATGATGAACTTGATCGTTCGTCTGTTATTGATCTCGATGATGTTTGACCGCACGGTGTACAATTACAGCAACTCTAGCGCAATCTTATAACTTACGATGAACAGGATGAACAACAATCCGTAATAAGTGAGCCTATTTATGTTGATGTTGCAGAAATTAATGATGATGATGATGATTATGATGATAATGATGTTGACATTGACGTTGTGCAATTACAACAGCAACAAACAATGTTGCAACAACAATTGCAATTAGCAGCAGCAAATGAAAGACAACAGCAACAATTGCAACGTTTTGAATATGATTGGCGTTGTGCTACCATTAGCAGTTGAACACTCACAGCGATACATACAAACAATATACATAACATATAGTATATATAAGATTAATAAGTGCTACAGTGTTGCAAAATACAAGAATGTTGATTAACGTGACGACGTGAACGAACGGCCGGTAATATTTGTGTGCAGTGTTGCATTTGCAGCGTGCATCACAGATGTCGCTTGAATACTAAGTACTACTACCAATAAACAACAACAACAACAACAACAACAAAAAAAAAAAATATATATATATATAAAAAAAATATAAAAATTAAAAAAATAAAATAAATACAAAACAATTTTTTTTTTTAAATATAAATAAATATATATATATAAATTAAAAATATAATCTATATATCTTCGTCGATATAATTTAGTAAATTTTCGAATTTATTACGTATGAATTGCAAATTGCATATATATATATATATATAAAAATATATAAAATGCTGATCATGCTGATAATGTTGCAGCATATTTGGCATGCACATGCATGTTGTATATAGTTAAAAGCAATTTGCAGATTATATAAACATAAATCTATATACATACATATAAATATATATATACATAAATATAGAAATTAGTTGTTATATAAAATCATATATATATAAAATTAAGCAAAAATGAAAAACATTTAAAATATATAAAATATAAATATAAGCAAAGTTGAAAAAAAACAAAAACAAAAATAAATATGACGTCAATTTGTTAAAGTGTTGCAAAATATTTTTTTTTTTTTTTTGTGGTTAGCTATAGTCTGTAACATGGAAAACATTTGACGTCGAAATAGTTTTTAAATTTAGTAAAGCATATAAAAAAAAAAAAAATATAATTAAATATACATAAAAAAAATACATAAAACACAATAAATATTAAAATTTGGTGCATGTCAAAAAAAAAAAAATTATAAAACAATGACAGCAACAACATTTAGTAACACTATAATTGCCAGTGTTGTTAAATGTAATAATTATATAATCACATCACCCAGTGTTAGCTAAGTTTGAATGCATATTAAAAGTACAGTAAATAACTGGTAAAGTACAGTTTTAAAAATATAAATATATAAAACTGTATTTAAAAAAATAAATAAATAAAAAAAAAACCGTGCTGTATAATGCAAAAAAAAAAAAAAAAATGAAGGAAAAGCAAAGCAAAGAAAAGCAAAACAAATACAGCCTGTATCCATTGTATGTATGTACCCTATATATGTTTATTATATGGTTATATAATTATTATTATTATTATCATTAAAAAAAATGATTATTATTATTATTATTACTATTATTAAATTATGGCAATTAATGAAGCAAAACATAAAAAACACAAAATGAAAATAAAAAAAAAAAAAAATTATTTACTAAATTTAAGTACAAGACAAAAATTAAAAAAAAAAAAAAAAAAGAGTTGCGTGCGTAGTACATATATACATAAACACATTTATATACAACAATATATACAAACATACATATACACTAAATGTATATGTATGTATTTGCCTAGAAAGAAAAAAATAATAAAAAAGAAAAAAATAAAAATAAATAAAATAAAATAAAAAAGAACACCCACACATGTATACAACTAACTGTACATAAGTATAGCGTGTAATGCATACAGCTATACATAGTTACAAACACAATCAAGTGCAACATAGATACATACACACTCACTCACTCACTCACTTACACATTCACACATCCGCATACATATACATACATATAAAATGTTAATATATATAAATAGCAACATCAAAGATGGCGCCTAAATAATATATTTTTACTATAATTTTTTTTTTTTTTTTTTTTATATATAAATAATATTAGAAATTTATAGAATCTTTTTTTTTTTTTTTTTTTGTTAGTACTATAAAAATAATGATTTGTAAATTCTCTAAACACTTTCCCAGTAATTAGCAATTTTTGCACACATTAAGATAAAATCTTACTCTAAAAAAAATAAAGAAGGTATATATGAAATTTTGCATAGCTAGTGTACATTGGAATAACTCCATTTTTTTTTTTTTTAAAGCTGAACATAAACCCAAACGATTTTATCAAATTTTTATAGACAGTTACAAGTCAGTCTGCCTTAAAAGAATAATAAAAAGACGAGAAGCCAAAAAGTTGAAGCTTTTATCTTCTAAAAAAACAGCTGATTGCAGCGTAAACTGTAGACAAAGAAACTGGTATTTTTAGTATGTTTTTATGTTTTGCGCTGCAATCAAAAGTACAAAAAAAAGCAAATAGTGAAATGCAAACGAAAAGAATTCATTCGATGGATATTACTTTTCAAGCCTGATATCAGTATCTCATCCGAGCAATACGAGTGTACTTCGTTTTTTTTTTTTTTTCAAAATATTTTAAAAAATTTGTACTTTTTCCCAAATATTTACTATTTAATTTTTTTTTTAAAATCCACAAAAAACATTATTTCAATGTGGCAACACTAACAAATATTATACTGCCTTGTAGCTGGTAACTTTCGTTTTTATGTTCAGCGTTTAAGAAAAGAATGGAATTTCTTACAAAAACTAGTATTTTGTGATTAGTAGGCAACTCCTGTTGTACAAAAAAAAAAAAAAAAAATAAAAATAATTGAATAAAACAACTTTTTTTTTTTTGTAATTTAATTTTGAGTTGCCTTGGCTAGCCTTCATAAAAATAAAAAAATTTCAAACCGATAAAAAGCAAACTGAAAGCAAATCAATTTTAATGATTAAGTTCTAAGACCAAAGAACATTTTGTAATTATTTTATTTTTATTTTTAACTATTTAATTTTTGATGAAAATATAAATAATTTTTTTTTTTTTTTTTTTTTTATATATAAAAATATTGTAGAAATATATACTCAAACTTAGTTTAGAATGCTATTGTAGGCGCATTTAGTTCGAAGTTAAATTAACAATAAATACGATATAATAATTTTTTTTTCTACTAAATATTAAAAAAAAAAAAAAAGTTTTTGCTCTTTGTAAGTTTTGCTGACCACATTTAGTATTATTAATTAATTTGTAGCATTAATTTAAAAAAAAAAAAAAATAATAATAATGAATTATTGCATATAAATATAAAAAGTGAATATTTTTTTTTTTTTTTCTAATAATAATAAATTTTTTTTTTTTTTGTAGTTTTTAAGCAAAACATTCAATTCAATTCAACATATGTTCCTCGCGTAAGTTTAGCTAAAAATGCAAATATTAATTGAAGTTTGAGAAATAAAGAATGAATAAAAAAAAAAAAAAAAAAATACAATAAAAAAATAAAAAAAAAAAAATAATAAACCAGCGAAGATTTCATTTCAGTTAAAAAATAGACTTTGATTTTTTTTTTCTTTCGTAGAGCTGCTGAAAGATATTAAAATTTAGAGTTGCCAGCTTATTTAAATGTTAAATGTTGTTGCAAAAAAAAAAAAAAAAAAAAATATTAAACAATAAAAAAAATATTGCTCAAAAGAAAAAAATTACAATATTTAACAATTTTTTTTTGGTTTTTTTTTTGATAATGGCAATTTTTTTTTAAATCTTAAAACGCTTTACTCCATCCCTCTAATACACAATTTCACTAATACACACAGACACACACACACACACTACATACAGACATACAGTACAATTGCAGTTTATGTTCATATATGTAAAATATACAATATGTATGCGAATTTTGTTTTTTAAAAACAACAACAACAAAAAATTACCAGGGCTGCAATTTTCAATTTCAAAAATACAAAACTGATAAATAAAAAATAAATTTCAATTCGATAATCAGTTGTGTAAAAATGGTAAATAATAAAAAAAAAAAAAAGAGAAAATATGTGAAATGCAAAAATGAAATTGATTAAAAGAACAAAATTATAAAGAAGAAGAAAATAAAAACAAAAAACGCATAAAGCAATATTAATTATAGTTAAATAATTAAAGCTAAAAAATGATTTAAAAAAAATAAAACAAAGCAAAAATTATTATAATAAAAAAAAAAACAAAAACAAACTGTATAATTAATGCAACAACACCTCATGTCACTGCAATTAATTACAAATTAAGCGAAATGCAAATAATTAATAAAAAAAAAAAAGTATATATATATATATTAAAAAAAAATATAAATAAAAAATTAAATAAAAAAATTTACAATTACTGTTTTCTTTTTTTAAATTAATTTGAAAGGTTTTGCTCAACACTGGCATTTTTTGGCTTGTTTGTTTTTTCTTATTTTTCAATTGGCAATGCTGTCATTCATCAGTTGGCGTCATGATCAGTTGGTGATGTCTTCAGATTTGTTTCTTCCCCGTACGCAGCAGCAGTCGTCATAAAATTGGTCTTTCTTTTCGTCGGAGTTTCTCATGGTATTCCTAATAAAAACGATAGGATTTGAAATTTTCGATGACTCGGTGCAACATTTACGAATATTGAACTTAAGCTCATCATTTCTTGCGGTTTTGTTGGCGCAAATCTTAGCTCCAAAGGAAATAGTCCAATGTTGTTCGCGATATTATCGACTCACCGAACTATTCACGCAATAGATCCATCATAACGTTGACTGTATGACCATCTTGTTGAAAGAGATTGTTATCACCATCCATTTCATTTATGTGGAAAAGAAAAAGTCGGTCAACATTGCACGATATCGTTCGCAATTCACGGTAACTGAGCGCCCCTCATCATTTTTTAAAAAATTACAGCCCGATGATGCCACCATACCAAAATCCAGATCAAACATTGATTTACTGAGGGTGATATGGAGCTACACCAATAACGACGATTTTGTGAACTTTACGAATACCTCGAAAAGCTATTTGAGTAGCAACAAAACTAATCGATTTTTCGTAATAATTTCGACAATTTCCACGACGTTGTACTAAGGAGCATACATATTCATGAATAAATGGCAATACTTACTGAACACTAAGATCAACACATGTCAGATTTCTGAAATTCAAGATGGCCGCTGTCAGCTGTCAAAATTCCACCAAAATGACCAGCGCAGTGTAGTAGTTTGTATAGAATGCGCCTGACTGTCATGTCGTTATATCATAGCACCTCATCCTTTAACCAAGCTTGGTTCTTGATTCGTCATCCTACCTGATTCTTTTGCCGCATATTAAAGTCAAAATTTTGGTATTCAATTTTATTGTCAAAAAAAAAAAAAAAAATAGCTGGGAAATCTTGAAATGGAGATTGTATGTTTAGTGAAGTTAAAAAAAACTGCCTACTTGGAATTTATGGGAACCACCCAAAATCTGAACGAATTTTTTTATCTATCTTTTTCCACAGATGTGGCAATAACTCAGTTAACTTCGAATCGATTTTTTATTTTTAAAACAGTTTTGGAAAGAAAAACTCAGAGCTTAATATTCGAAAGCTCTGAGTTTTTTGACATTTCCGATGCTACTAAATATGTGGTCGCTTGAAGCTCAGTGTTTTTTCAAAGAATCACGGTCAACGCCTTGGCATTGGCGTAGTCTTTGAATATTCCATTAGGAGTTTGAAGCAAACGCAAGACAATGTATCGCCCTATTAAAAGTTTTTTTCTGGTTATTGAAGGATTCAGACAAATTCTTTCCAGCCTAACAATGCTTTAGGTTCTTTTTCATGAGAAGTATTATCGTAAATACGTCTTGTTTATTTAAGTTTGAATGAACACACTCCGGGCCCCATTCTTATAAAACTTTTCTGACTAAACGCCTTTAAGCAATCAGTCAGTCATTAGGTCGGTTAATCAGCGATGTGCATACATATGCAGGCTGTCAACAAAAAAAAAAAAACACTTTAAGTCTCAACTCTTCCACTTCTTGCCAAATTATAAATAATTTTTGCGACCACATCGCATATCGCATTCGTGTTGAACTCTACTAAGCAGCGTTTATGTGTATCGGCTAATTTGTTGCTAGTTTTGGTGTGGGTTGCTAAAGTCATTTTAGCGTTATGGCTTAGCACATCGGGGAGGGTTGCAAACTTGCATGCTAAGCATACCGTTTAATCCATTCATATCCGTTCAAATTTAAATTACTTTTAAATTGAAAAGTGAAAAAAAAAAAAAAAAATGTGAAATTTCTTCTTCAGGTCTGACTTAGTAACTGATTAACAGAATGTTTGATTAAATGATTATCTTTTGCATTGCAGGCGTTAAGCGATTAACTAATTTTATTTAATCGTTACTACCGTATTACTCTGTGTGTTCAATCTTCATGTTTCATGTTTTGTGCCACTCAATGTTTTTTTTTACCAAACCATAGCGTCCTTTTTCCCCGTAAGTCAGTCATTCAGTCAGTCTATTTGAAATTATTTCCGCGCTCTTTATTGATTTAAAACTTTATTAAATTAGCTTAATTTGTGTGTTTACTGCATGTGCGCTCATTAAATGCCACTTGACTTCAATTAGCGGCAAGCGTTCTATGCGATTTTCAATGTAATATGTAAAACTGAACTAAAATGAACTGAACAGAACAGAACAGAATAGAAATGAACAAGTGGGTGAGCTGAGCAAGTGATTAAGTGACTAATTGTACTACATAATACGAGTATGTACCGAATAAACTTACTTCGAACTTAATAGAGTGAGGAGCGGAACAACGGAACAACGGAACCTGAGGAAAACGCGCTGAAAAACGAGCGTCAATATAGCCAATATAAGGTATTCTATATGAATATGGAAATATAGAGGGCAATTCTAATCCTAATCTTGACAAATGTAAGGCTGTTATTACAGCCATCCAGGAAATGCGATGGATTGAAAATGGACACCTAGAAAAAGTAACCTGCGGCATCCACTACAGTGGCCATGCGGCTTCGTGTTTAGTAGGAATCTACGTGGTCTCCTAGACGATCGCATTGCCTCGATACGCATCAAAGCTAAGTTCTTCAACATTAGCTTAACAATGGAGAAAGGCTAATTGACTTTGGCGCGACCCATTACATGGTCATAAGTAGACCACGTGCTAATCGATACCAGACATGCAACGAGTGTAAATAATGTACGAGCAAACAAAGGTCCCAACATCGACTCGGACTACTATCTTGTTCTAGCCAAGCAACGAAAGCTAGATTTTGGTAGGCTAAACTCGCAGCAGACTGCCGCTTCCTTCTCAACAAGAGTCTTCTCTCAGTCCAGACGTATGACTCATAACCATGGCTCGTGTCAGAGACGGACATATCAGTGTTGGGAACGTTTGAGAGAAAAATTCTTCATAAAATCTTTGGACCTTTCAGAGTGGACAACGAGTACCATATTTGCATGAATAGCTGTACTTGCTGTACTTGCTCTATAACAATAGTCAGGCGCATTAATTATAAACGATTACACTGGGCAGCTCACGTGCTTCGAATGGATGCATGGGCTTACGCGAGATAAAACGCGAACGAAATCGGAGGGGCACGACTACGGGGACGACTGCTGCTGCGTTGGAAGAATCAGATCTTGGAAGTCATCCTCTAGATTGGAATCCGAAGATTAGTTTCAAGTAGCGTTGGATCATTCCAGCTGCTTGAAATCGCTAAGTGACGCCAGTCTTAAAAGAAGCTGTAGAAACTAAATAATCCATATCTCTGAGGAATACAAAAAATATTGTTCGCCGCATTTTATACAGTCAATTACGGCAACAGCAGACCAATACTCTGGCAAGTTTGTAGTTCTTTTCCTATCCGATACAACCCTGCATTTTTCACAATTGTTTCACTGTTTGCGTGGGTCCCTGTGTAGTTCCATATCCAGCTTTTTGAAATGTACCTTTTTTCAAAACATAAGATAACCTTTTACGCTTTGATTACAGAGTATAAAAATATGCAATGATATGACTCATGAAATCATTTATGTATTTATGCAAAACTCATAAAAATAATTAAATCAATTTATAGTATATATAACTTCTCTCTTTTTTGACTGAACTCATAATTAATGACAATAATTAAATCCACGTGTAAAAATATTGAAGCTAGTTTTTTTTTTTTTTGAACTTTCACATAATTCAAAACGTTAAAAGATTTAACTTGTCAAAAGCAGTGAATTGCGCGTTTTGCACATACAATTCTAATAAATACTCTGGTTGTCCCAGAGACATTAAACAACAACAACAAAAAAATAGCAAGGGTTAAAGAGTTCCAAGTTTTTAACGTTGTCATACATCGTCTCCAAGCACGATTTTGTCAGAAAGTTCAAAGTTTGAGCAGTTGTGTCGATAAATGAAAACAATCATTAAAATTATGCGTGTCGAAGCGTTTCATTCTTGTCAGCGACAAATCAAAGTTGTCAACGCACTCTAAACTTGAATAAAATATAACAAAAAAAAAAATCGAAATAGAAATAGAAATAATAAAAGTCAACTTTGCGTAAAACAAAACATTGTAATAAATGTCTATAATGACAGGCAACTAGAATATTTTAATTGTAAACTTTATGATTGTTTCAAAATGTCAACAACGCCCACGAGAAGCGAGAAGCGACCTAACAATAAACAATAAACATAAAAGACAGACAACCACAAAACGATGACAATCAGGTGAACATGTCAGAATGCGTAGACATGCAAAAAGTCAACTTCCTGTGCGTATCCACAAAATGCGTTAATCAAATATTCATAATAACAACAACAACAACAACAGCAACCCAACCAAACCATATCAAACTCTCCACCTAAAACTCCTCAATTTCATAGTCTAACTTGAGTTATACGGAAAAGGGTTCATTCGTTCATTCGTTCCAATCGAAAAAGTATGAAAACAATTTCAGCTACTTTCCCTTTATTTGTTTGTTTGCTAAATTTTCCAAATTGTTTTGCAGTTGGAAAAAATTAGCTGTAAATTGTCCTTTTGTTTTATTTGTTGTTGGCATTCTTAGAACTATTTTTCACAAGAAGCGTCCTAGACACGCACTTCATGTATCTTCATAAAGCAGGCAAAATGGGAACTTTATGAAAAGCCAAAGCTTTAATGAACAACAAAATGAAAGCAAAAGCTTAAGCGATGTTGGACCACATGACTAAACATATCTTGGATGACATTTTCAAGATTTGTGTTTCCATTCGGCACCATTAATCACAGAATTATGAGAGTTAATGCACCATTTTGCGCTAGGCACAGATATCGAACTCAGGAGACGAGATTAGGCATGCATTCTGTAAAATGAGTACCCGGAAATTGTTGTCTTTGATTATGGTGTGGTGTTTCACTCTGTGTTCTTTACGGATGTTCAAAAAGGTTAATAAAAAATATTCTTTAATTGTTTTGAGATGCATACGCAAGAGCATCCATAGAAAACGGCCAGAAATGTGGAAGAACAACTCGTGAATTTTGCACAACTACAATGCGCCATCTGATTGAGCTGTGATTTTACAGGAGTACAAAGCCAAAAACTCAATAAGTACCAATGAACAACCTTTGTACGTGTTCTCCAGATTTGGCTCCCTGTGACTTTTTCCTGTTCACAAACTAAAACAGGCTCTTTGGAGAAGGCGTTTTGAGTCGATCGATGCCATCAAAGAAAATTCGCCGAAAGAGCTAAAGGGCATATTTTCGGCGGGGGCATACTTGGGGCACACTTAGGGGGCCATAGAAGAATGGGTTAGTCGCTGGCATCGTAGTATCGGCACAATTGGAACCTATCTTAAAGGCGACACAATAAATTCCGATGATTAAATTTTAAAAAATGTGTTTTTATGCACTGTCAGTCTGTCATGCTGTCTGCCGTATGATAACGAATATCTCGGAGACTAGAGCCATCATATTTTGAAGATTTAGACTCTCTTGAGCCGTCAAGTGGTCACCAAAAACGGTCTCTCATTTTAAATGGTACCCACATACAAATCTTCCCCAAAATTTTGGGTTTTTGCATAAAAACTTCGTTGTTTCTTAATCTTGGAACTTCAAATTAAGTATTAATTATGCATACGATGAAATGATAGACCAATGAAATAGACCAATATGCGTAGGACCAAAAAAATTGTAGGTATAGTTCCCATAAAGTTTTAACTCATTTTTCAAGTTTTTGTATGAAAATCCAGTACAATAAAGAATCGTTATAAGATAGGACTTAGCTTAAGGTACATAAGGTTTGGGTACATTATGGGTTTTTTTAAGGTTTCTAAAACTCGTAAGACATAAGAGAATTTTGAGTCCACCCCAAGCTTAGAATATACAAAAGTTTAAGGATGATCTATTAGTCTGTCCAGGCATAATTTTGATACATAAAGAAGTTTCCTAGTTCCCAGGTTTCGCATTTTTGATCTGTCAGAAACAATTCAACAATTCAAGATATGGTAAATCCCAAGACTTTTTCCAAATTTTGAAGAACCCTGAAGCACTCAAAATACTTGCCAAAGGCGCATTCTGCTGTCTTGTTACCGATCTTAAGCATTCGTTAGATTTGCTTAACTTGAGAGACTGAAGACTGCTCACTTCCGGAAGAGCGCCATCGGAGCAGTAGTACAGAAAACACATCAATTGGTAGTGGTTCTGCTTCTTCAATGTTTTGAGTGGGCAGTAAATAATTTTTTTGTTGATCTCATTAGTTTGTGGTCATTTGTATCTTTTAAGCTTTAAATGTTTAATTGATTGATTGATGTACTCACATTTTATATAAGAAGTAGAAGAATACTTATAAATGATATATAAAAAACCGACTGCCATTAATTTAATACATTTTCTAGATGTTTTTTTTTTTTTTGAAGCTGTTTGTTTTTTATTTCGGCGCGACAATTTAACCCTTTCATTGCGGCAATTAATAATTCGTAATTTATTTACACACAAACGTTTTTTTTTTTATTAGTTTTTTTGGCTAAATTCCAAGAAAACAAAATAAAAGCTATGAAGCGAAAACTTATTGACAGTTTTCATGAATGCGCTGATGCGTTGCATTTAACTGGCTAAAGTGGTTTGGGGGAAAAAACTCTAACAAAAAAAAAAAAGGGTTAAAGTTCGATTTTTGTCGCTTTAATTCGATTCGATTTGGTATCTTTCAATTCAATTCAAATTCCAACCAACGCAATCGATTGCAACTATTTCTTTTTTTTTAATTTAAGCGTTAAAATGCAAAGACTTTGCCGCTATTAAAATTCGACACCGCATGCACCTTAACTCCGCTTATCTCACTCTCCTTGCTGGTATTCAGCTGTAGCTGTTAACTAAGAATATGATGAGTGGAGTGGATCAAAAATAAAAATAATACAGCCAGGCTCCCATTTTCGAAATCACTAAAATTTAGTAAATTACTTTTCAAATAAATTTATATAATCTTATAATTCGCAAAGAGTTTAAGCATAAACAGAGCACCCTGCATTCTTAGAGCAAATCGGTGAGGATAGAGAACTTCAACTTTGAGGTTGTAGAAAGATTCATCTATTTCGGCACAGATATAAATGGCGTCAACAATACCAGTCAGGAAAATCATTGAGAGAGTGTACTGTCGCCGATATTCTTCCGGAAAGAAACAAGATAGGGATACCCTTGCTACACTCAAATTCAGGTCGAGATTAAAAGCTACAAACGAGGGATAGAGCCGACGTATTGACTGGGCGCAAGCAGAGTGTTTAAAACATTTTGCAGTGTGTCTGCCGATGCATCTAGCTAGATGCATGGTTCCCAAAGATATCCTTGCTATTGAAGCCAAGGGAACTAATGTGGATCCCGGATTGAGGAGCCGATTAGTGGCGAGACAGAAAAATCTCAGAAGATGGCAGGAACGGTGATCTAAGTACACGCATATTCGTTCGACCTATGGCTTAATACCGAACATTGGTCCCTGGTTTAAAAGGAAACACGGCCAGGTAAAATCCCTTTCTGTCTCAACTTCTGAGCGGATATGGGTGTTTTAGGCAAATCATGCATAGATTCCGACCTGACAACTCTTATTCTTGTAAGTTACGCGGAGACAAGGAGAATGCAGATCACATTCGGTTTCACTTCCCTCGTTTTGTGGAAACCCTTCTATTGGATATCTGGTGGCCAATATGATGACAGTTAAAGTCAGCATTCTGTGAATTTTCAGCCCTGGTCCTGAGTACACTGCGTAACCTGGAGAGACAGCGTAGAAACGAGAGAGATTTTTATTTTCCATGACTCAATACCGCAAATCTATGATAAGCCGAGAATTGGTACTAAGGCCGAACACTAGCAGACTCTATTTTGATCTTAATGATAATACTATATTCCGAAATTGTAATAATAAAAAGCATTATGTAAGTATGTGTGTGTGTGTGTGTGTGTGTTTTTATTTAGCATTTTTATTTGTGCACCTTTTGATTGTTTATAGGCAATTTCCCTTTTAACGATTATCTCTCAAGCGCAACGTAAAATTGTACGAATTTTAACTTATGTATTTTCCGAGAGACCCTTTTACTAAACATGTACGTAGGTAAACACGCACACACACACATACACACACACAGACATATTCTCTGTTTTCTTCCATAACTTTTATGCTGGCGCTGCTGTCAATATTCAAATTTGTTTTCAATTTTTACTTACAATGGTCATAAAATACTTTTGGCATTTACACACTCACGCATATTTACAAACACACACAGCCACACACTCATACACATAGGCACGCATATACACACGCACCTGTTTTTGGATCATTTTAACAGCAAACGAACGAAGGAAGAAATAAACGCGAAAGGGGTTAATAACAAAAACATGCAAAGGGGCAATCGGCAATAGGCAATGCAATCGAATAGCGAATAGTGGCGGCGGCATCAGCGGCGGCGGCGGCGGCTGTGGCTGTGGCAAACAGCAGAAGTCAGAACAACAGAACAACAGCGAAAACATGAACACCAAATGTTAAACCCATCAAAATGCAAATTCGAAGCAATAAATAATTCCCCAAAATATACAACCGAACCCAGTACGCGGCGTATGCGGTGCTAAAAGCAAACAGCAAACGACAGCTCAAACGGGTTGAAATGGAATGAAACGGAACGACGGGATGTATTTTTGGTTATTTTCTTGTTTTTTCTTGTTTTTTTTGGAAGCGGAGGCGTTTATAGGCAACGGCGGTTCGATTCGGCCTAATAAAAACCACCCAACGATTTACGATGACGACGAAAGGCGAAACGCTTCAATGGCTGCGAACGGGTTAAATGCGTCGTTGATATCGGTAACACAACAGCAGCAGCAGCAGCAACGGATTCAAAATTCAGATATTTTTTTTTTTTGGTATTGATGGTGGTAGTGCCAAAGGGTTGCCTGTCATCACCAATGCCACAGACAATCGCTCAGTTGCTCTCTCAACCGACCAACCGACCGACCGACCGCCCGTCTGCCAGTATCCGACCACATTGTATTGCAATCAAACCTACGCACATGATTTCAAATTCAAATCGAACGCAATTCAATTGAAATGAACACTAAATTTACACTTAGAAAAAAAGAACTTATACCGCAGTATCCGAGCTTGTTAAACTTTATTTAGTTTGGGTTAACCATAACCGTAAAGACCGTAAAAACGTAAGTAGAAGCCATCAAATGTCGCCACACAGCAGACATGGCGGGCTTCCTAAGCAGAAAATGATTATTACGACCATTTATAGTTCTTTTGATTTCCGACCCAATCTGAGAAAGTTCTTCATCGAGGAATGTCTTATATGTTCAGGGACCCGGGCGTTCACATAAGATAATTGAGCTCGTTTCGTCATCATTCCGATTCAGAGTATAGATCCATTTTGTTCATATGGAATCTCAGAACGTTGTGACTTGTAAGATACCATGCAAGTAGTCTCAGTACAGCACGTCTGGGATGATTATTAGTTATCGAAAAAATTGGCAAAATAAGTTACTTAGCCTGTCGAAAGCCAGGTTGGAGTAGCCAGTGTTGAGAAACAGAGTCTCTGAAATATTGCTCAATGAAGAGTGTTGGTGAGGCCCAACTGAGCCCAAAGAATGGTTCAGGGACAATCATATGCTTGACGAGCCTATTCTGGCTAGAACGTTTTCAATCTCATTATCTACAATGCCTCTATGACCAGGGACACAACATAGGGTCACACAGATAGAAGCTGAAGTGTATCATAGCACTGTAGAACTATCCCAGAAGAAAAAAGTTCACAAGTTTAGCGCTTTGGTAGTTTGGGTTATCTAGTAGGAAAAACCCTTCAACAATTTCTTCTTTGGTAATTATTTTTCTCAGTGTATTTAGAACGGAACTAAATCGTATTCAAACGTCAACGCAAAGAATAAAAGCCTACTGAACTGAAACCCACAGCAAATTGGCGCCGGTAGCAGATTCAGTGGATATGTTTGTAGCTCATTATGCAATGGGCATGGATGGACGATTGACGATTGAATGTGTAGATGTGTAAATGTGTAAATGTAAACGTGAACGTGTATCTGACTACTACGACTAGTCTTGTACAATGGACGACAAATTAAAATTCCCTACATCCGGTTGAGCGCATTTCGTTGGGTGCGGAGGCGTCGATATTATTGGTTTTATTGGTGGCAAAATGTTGCCAGAAGGGCAACTGATGGTATTCAGTCAGGGGAGCAGACAGACAAGATAACTGACTAACTGACAATAAAGGGGTAAGGTAAAGAGTGTGTGTCTGTGTGTGTTTGTGTACACAAGTTTAACCAAAAGTTATGCTCGATTAAATTGCATTGTTTTGACTCGATTCAACTCAACTCAACTTAGCTCATTTCGATTCTATTGAGCTTGAGCTCAGCTCAGTTTGTTGTGATTCAATTCGGTTCAACTTGGTTTAACAAGTTACCTTAAAAATATTTACCATAACGAGAGGCGTTTAATTTATGCTAACGAAAGAAAAAAAACCTTTAAAAAAAACACACACAAAATTATTGACTTGAATGACAAGCATGCCTTATTGTACAGAATTTTAAAGCAGTTTTTTAAATTATTTTTTGAAGCTGTAAAATTATTTATCTCGACTTAACTTCTCCTGGATCTATTCCTATCGTGACCTAACAGCATGGGACAGTCTCTGACTAGACGCCTTGGTTCAGTCAATGACCTAAATTCAATCCAAATTGAACGTACGTCTACACAATATATTTAGTAAGGATCGAATCGCTACAGAATATAGACCCCCATACAATCCCAAAGCTATTTCTCAGTATTTATATTGTATAAAACAAAATTTTCCTTCTTTTAGCTAATACAATCCGTCGTCATTTAACCCCAACCAGTAACTTCACAATTTCATTTTCGGAATTGCATTTCAGCACAAATTCGAAAGTACAGAAAGAAGAGGACCGAAAGTTGATAAAAATTGTAAGAAAACTAAATGAATTTATTTGTAAAAAAAAAAATAAATAACCAAAAAATTGGAATAAAAAAAAAAGAATACAAAATGCCAAGTCTTCTAAGAACTTATTTTATACTAAACAAAAACTGTTTGCAAATTATAAATCCTTAAATGTTTAAATGGTAAAACATAAAATCAGTCATGATTCACAACTTTTAAATATTTTTGTTTGTGATTTTATTTTTGTATAATGTACCCGCTTCTTTGCTCCCCTCTTGCCAAGTCTCTTCTCTGTGGTGTGGTTAATTAACATATTCGCCAAGCTAAACGTTGAACCAAAAAGAGTCTTATATCAAGTATCTAGATTATCGATAAGACTTCGAACACACGTAAACATTTTTTAAACCATTTTTTAAATGCAATCATTATCAAGTTCCTAAGTATTCTCATATTGAAGATATTTCTATTCCGGTTTAAAGGCCTCCATTGCGCCCCTAGTCAATATTTTTCAAAACCTCGTCTAAGTGATCACCTATATTGTATTTTATTTCTACAGCAAAATAAAAGAGGTCTCAGGTACAAATTTTAGAAACTTCTTGAACCCGTTAAATTTTTTTTTTAAACCATCTTTCAGATGTGCCTAACATCAAGTCTCTAGTTCTCCCCCTAACCGAGTTATAAATGTTAAAAGAGATGGTACATTTAAATTTGGGTGCTCAGATGGGTCTAAGGTTTTAATTTTGAAAAACCCCCAATAAATATTTTTTAACGACCTTTCAAATCCGCCATAGGTACATGGTAAAACATAAAATAAGCCATGATGCGGTCGGTCCAAATAGAAAAAAAATCTGTAAAAATAATCCATTTTTGGTTACCCACTGTGCCCAAGGTCCAAATTTTGGGAATCATTCAAGCTATTTTTTAACTACCTTTCAAATGCTCTTAATATTAAGTCTCTAGGTCTTACCATCCCATTCCGGTTTCAAGTACCCCATTAAGCTACTGGCAATAATTTTTCAAAATCTATTTTTTGTGCCCACTCTCATCAAAATGAATCTATAGTCAAAATTTCAGCTTCTAGCTGCAGCCGTTTGGGTTGTAGTCGTACCTTCCGTCAGTCAGTCAGGTAAAATAGATTTATATATAAAGACTTCTATTCATAATCCTAATTATTTGTCATTGAAAGTTAAAAGAACTTAAAAAAAATAAGTGAAATGTAAATTTTGCAAACAAACATTTCGTTGCATTCAATTGAAACCGGCGAACATCTCAAGTCATTCTCAAATTTAGATTGCAAACATTTAAAGACAAAAAAAAGAAAAAAAAGACGAAGTACAACGCGCCGCTGCACAGCGATGATGTCTTTGAAAAGGTTTGTAGAATGGAATTAAACGATATCCAATCCAATATCAAACTCAACCTAGATGGATGGAGTAATTTCGTATAAAAAGTATTCGAATGTCGTGTAAAGTGTTAAATTGTTTTAAATTCCATCGGACAATAAATCGGTCGACTACTGTAATTTGAATAAAATATGCGAATCGAATCGAAACAAAACTAAACCAAACCAAACTAAACCAAAGGATGAGGACAATACAATAGCAATGTCAGTCTCAGTCTCAGTCTCAGATTCTGAATTGAATGTGATGTACTGAGTTGTATGTATTCGAAAAGCGGAGAGTAGCAGCAGCAGCAGCATCACATCATGAAGTGTTGCATGAGTTTAGCTCTTTATTGGGCAACATTTTGGTGTGGAGTGTCAACGGAGTAGATCGAGTAAAAAAAAATGCAGATGCATGCATCAAAGTTACCGCTCGTTGTTTGGGTGTCGATTGGAATTTTAAACGTAGCAGCAGCAACAGCTACAACAACAACAATAATAATAAGAACAACTACAACAACAAAGTCAATATTTTAAATAAAGTTTACAAAAAACAAGAAAAAATATTTATAAATGGGTTTACGAGTATACATAAAGTTTGGTATATGCGACTTTAAGTTAGTAAAGCACTGCACTAAGTTAAAAAAAAAAAAAATACAATTACAACAATAACAAAAAGTACGATGTTGTAGCCCTGTTGTCGACCTCTTAAAATTTTATATAAGAGTCTCCAGACACGATGTTCATATTTTATAGACTCCGAAGCTACTCAGCCGATTTCAATTAAAGTTTAAGGATATGTTTTTTTTTCCCCAACTTAGAAGATAAGATTTACATGGTTTTGGAAGAATGGGCGGTAGGCGTGGCTTCGAGCGGAAAAATTATGATCAATTGGAAAGGTGGGCGGTGGGAAAGTTGGTCGGTTCGATACAACAATATAAATTGGTTAAAAAATCAATTTTGGTTCCACCAATGGGTTTTAAGGTCCAAATTTCAGGTCAGTCCCAGGACCAAATTTCAAAAATTTCTTGAACACGCCTAAAATATTTATTCTATCAATTTTTTAAACGAACCCAGATTTGAGTCTTTATTCCAAACATATGGCTTTTCCGGTTTCGAGGCCTCTATTAGGCACTGGGTCAAAATCTTACAAAATACCGTCTTAGCGCTCTCCTGAAATCTAAAAAAAAAAATGGTCAAAAAATCTATTTTGGTTTCACCAACGGTCCAAAAGTCGGAAATCCCTTAAGTATGCCTAAATGTTCTCCAATAAACACACACCCATAACATACAGAAGCTTCTAACACTGTTAACACCACAAGCATCAATAATATTTCAGAACATGACCGAAAGAAGCTGCGAAAATAATCAGAAAGACGACAGTGTTGAGCCTTGATTTGGGGGACAGAAGAAAAACACACGGAATTTTACGAGATTTCTAAAATGTAGGTGCAAAACATTGTCAATTTTTTTTAAATCGATCAATTTGTGATTGTCTTATGGTAATCATTAATCAAACTTTAATGGATGTAAGAGGACCTATGATGGTTCAAGTGTCAAAGTAAGCCATGGATTATACAGCCAACTGCTGGATAATAGAGATACGCGGGTTGTTATTGAAAGGACGAAAGTTTTCGACAATTCGAAAAAAAAAAAAAAAAATTCTCATAGAATGCAATAAATGAGTTCACACAAAAAGTTAGCTGTGGAACATTGATGACCACAAACACCTGACTTAACTTGCTGAAATCGTTTACGGATCAACGGCTGTCGTTGCCGTTGCCATTTAACCTTTGATCGCAACATCATTTCAAGAATTCCGAGGAATAGACTTGGCTTGGCTAGAGTGAACAGTGAAGTTTTGCGGTTAAGCCAGTTGTTGCGGCAAACGCCCATTTTTTTTTCGACTGAAGTACGAGCAAGGTTATTGGGCGCGCCCAATTCAAACTCTTTTGAGGGCGAATTGTATTGTATGGACAGACAGACAGACGGACAGACAGACAGACAGACTAATCGGTCTGCAATTTTAATTCCAAATAAAGTCAAGTTCAGTCGAGTGAGACAATTGCTTGTTGCGTTGCGTTCATCAGAGTTTGGCAGACAAGAATGAATGTCAGGCAAACAGCTTGGGCGATACATTTTGTCTTTGTTCTTTTAAAGTTTGCTGTTTGCAGTTTGCTGTTTAATTTATAAACCGCAATTCCAGTGGCAAATACTGTTTGTGGTTGCCTGGACTCTCTGTCTGTCTGTCTGTCTGTCTGTCTGCATAAAAAATTTTGCATGTCGCATGTTGCGCATGCCCAAACTGCGTATTCAACTGTCAAAATATTTGCGCAGCTCTTGTTCGTCTTTGTGGCGTTTTAATCAGTTCAATTCGGTTTAGTTCGAGCGAGAGTATTTTTTGATCTGGTTTGGAATTTGGCAAAGTTGTTTGGTGTCACTTTGATAAGTTGTTTTGCCAACAATTGAATATTGTCACTTGAATTTTTTTCGGTTTAGTTTGGCTTGCACCGCACCTACATCAAAAGATTCTTCTCCGGAAATGGTGCGGGTATGCGGGTAAGTTTTCGAAACAATGACAAAAGCTCATTCAGAGTTGCGGTTCAAATCTACCTAAAGGGGGGGGCAAAAGTGAAAATTTTTTCAAATGGAGCAAAAAAGGAGCAAAAATAATTAATATCGCCCTATTAAACACACATTGAGGAACAATATTTTGTTAGAAGTTAGAACAATCCATAAAAATCTGGTAAAGTTTTTTTTCACGAAACACAAAAAATATTTCGTTTACACTTGCCTTAAAAACCTAAAACACGTTAAGCATGACAATCTTTTATGCTATATGTACCATGTACTTTACTTTCCTTTTTTGAAGTTTCCTAATTTTAAAGAAAAACAATGAAAAACGTTAACTTCGGTGGAACCGAAGCTCAAATACCAGCCACATCTGGGTTTGATTATCAGCGGCTTTGGTAAAATTTGGAAAAAGAATGGCTTGGAGTCAATAGACCGATACAATTAAAGTTTAGACACAATAATGGGCTAAAAATTTTAACCAAGGGACCGAATACTAAACATTTTTTTGAAAAAAAGTTAGAAAATGGGTGATGTCTTTCTTTGGGCACTATATGTTATAGAGGGCTGATCCTTATAATAACTGTAGAGTATATAGAGGATGACATTAGAAGAAGTCAAAAGTCAAGTCAGATTGTAGCTGTGTTTGCGGTCCACTGTTGAAGTAAGAATCTGTTTTGATATATATATATATAATATATATAAATCTGACTGATCAACTGTCTGACTGACTGATTGCAGACCAAACGGATGCAAATATGAAGCTGGATTTTTTTATTCTAGATTCGTTACCATGAAAGTTGGCACTAAGAAGGGATTTAAGAATGGGAGCATTTAAAAGGGGTTTAGGCCGAAATTTTAAAAATTTAATTTCGATGCTTCATCATTCATTTTATTCAATTTTAAATTTGAATAATTTTTAAATTCAATTCAACTTAAAAATATGAAAATGAAAAAGTCAGCCTGAAAAAATGTTTCAAAAAAATTCTATTAAGTTTATTTTTGAAAGTTATTATTGAAATGTGTATCTTCTTTTAATAACAGAAAAAAATAATATTTTTAAGAAAAGAAAATTCAGTACATATTTTTTTTTGTGGTTTTTAAAATAACAAAAAATTAGAATATACAAAATGTTCGGTCCATTTAAGATTTGCCACTTCACCGGAGATCGCGCTAAAAATTTGAATTATTGTCAATTCGTGCACAATTCGCTGAGCGGAATCAATCGTTATCTGCTGCAACGTCGCCTAATGAGAAAGCATAAATATCAGTGTGCGCATCCAAAATCGAAGCGATCGAAGGAAAAATCCAAATGCAAAAGCGTCGTAAGGAGTGTGCCTGCCAGAAATACAGAAGCTAAATTGAGTAGAAAACTTTTTTGACAAGCTAAAATTTTGGTTAGTTACAGATCTTTTAAATATCTTTTTTTTATGCAGTAAACGTAATTTTTATCTAATTCTTTTCAGACCGATTAACGGAAACAGTATAATTTTGAAAATTTACAGTTCAAAGCAGCAGAAAAAAAATTATAATTAAATAAATATGAAATAGAACCTTAATTCGTATATCTTTATAGTCGTGACCCAACCTAACATTACTAGTGAGCGAGCAAGTCTATACCTAACACGACTCGACAAAATCAAACCTTTTTTTTAGATTTTTGGAAATATATTCAGCCTTGTTGGAATTATATGAGGTGATGTCAAGCCGCACGTTGGTACCTAGCAATAAAAGCGCATGAGAGCGAATGAATAAGAAACATGTTCATTTTTTTTTATTTAGTCTTGCGAGCGTGAAGGAGATAGTTATATATTTATTGTATAAACAATTTTGAAATTAATGTTTTTTTTCATTCTTCAACTTAGTCCGTTTTGATGGAGGACTCAGATCATCATCTTCAGCCTCATGTGCCTCAGCCAATGCTGGTGGTGGCGGTGTTGGTATATTGTCTGTGTTAGACTGTGAATTATTTTCAGCCGTGACGAGATTGCCGCCTTCAGGAATCGATTCCATTTGGGGTTCTGCCAACAAAGCCTTGATATCGGCCATTGGTTTGGTGCATTGATTAGGTTCAGGATCTAAATCAAAACTTCTAATGGTGTTTTCCCAACACAAACGGATTACTATGTAAATGAATTCATCTGATTAAAATGTTTAGGAATACATTTACGAATGTTTCAATATTTTATGCTTCTGCTACTTCGTTCGTTTCAAAGAGGTGCAAATTCCCATGCAAATGTAGTGTAAGTATTTATTTTGTTCCATTTGGTTAAACTTTCGAGCATGTTTCCAAAAGCATGCATATTAATCTATTCATTCATCCGTTTAACCAAAGTAATTTTTTCCCTATTAATAGCAACACTTTCAATACAAATACAAGTTGAAATGTGCAACAGGGAGGGGGAATTAACGAAAAAAAAACAAATAAATAAATAAATAAAAAGTAAGTAAAATTCCTGGGCATTTTGGTGTGCCACAAATGCTACTGTACTGAATATGCAACAACTTAGTGCTTAGGTAAGGTAACAACACCCTCAGTTGTCGATCGCAGTTTCGAGGTATTGAACTGAACTAATTGAACGGTTCCAAATGGTCAATCGAACGTAACGATTTGACGCTGAAGAAATGATAGCGGAAATGCAATTTATAACTGAACTGAATGAATAGGTGCGGCGTTGCATGCATCCAAAATAAAACTAAAAAAAAAAAAAGATACTCTTGGCGGTGGCAAAAGATGACATTCGGCTATGCGATCCTATCACGCGATAAGCCAACTTCAAACAAAAATAAAAAGAATGTTCTGTCTGTCTGTCCGTCTGTCTTTTAAACAAGCACACACATCAGACTATAAATACATAAAAGGCGTAGCAGCATATGTTCGCCGAATTATAGAAACATCGTTTAAATATGTTGGTACTTGGTGTATCTTTCATGATAAAAAATGATCTTTAAAAAAAAAAAAAATTAAGGTGTATAAATGTTGTTTACAGAAACTGGCTTATGCACCATAATAGATCATTAAATAAAAATATCAGCCATGTTCTCATTTTCAGTAATTTTTGCGTTTTTAATTTAATTATGTGATTTCATTTCCAGTTCATTTACTGTATCTAAAGACAGATTCAGTGGTGGTGTGTACAAAATAATTTGGTTCTAAATTTCATTTTTAGTACATTTGACATGACCGATGAAATGCGTATGCTCAAACTCCCGTAAAGACCTTACGAGACTAACAGCCGCCATCGGCATGGGCATTGGCCCATCGGAAAACACACGATCAGATTAGGAACGGCTTTCAACAGAACATGCAGAAGTTGTAAAGAAGAGAACACTCCAGAAACGTTTGAACACTTTCTCTGTGTGTGTGTCCTGCACTTTGATCGAGTAGACTAAGGCACTTTTGGACCTTGGCAGTTAGAATAACTCAGCGTTCTATTCCACTTATGTGCCTCTTAAAAACGATGCTTCCTTAACTATACTTGTTGGCTCTAACCCTATAGAGCCTATCAACTACTAAGGTTCTCAATCGAGATGTTTTAGTGTGTAGGAAATATGGGGTTTTTTTTCTTCTCAGCCTTCTCAATCTTTCTAATCCAAAGGAGTATAATTCAAATTGCTTACGAAGTGCTTCGAAAGGGTTTCTTTGGTTCCTTGAAAATGGGAGAGAAAACTATGCGTCTACCAAATAGTTATCTCGAAATTTTTAAACTATGTTGCCAAGCAAATTAGCAACTAGTTTCTCAGGATGCTCGGATCAAATGTTCCCAAGGGGACATCTCTAAAATGAGTTACTAAAACATTGAGGGTGTGAAACTGCTTCATGCCATGATGAAATTATAAATGGTGATATCAAGCGGAACATTGGTACCTTGTAAAGCCAGCGTATGAGAGTGAATGAGTTAGAACGAAGAATGCTCGGTTTTTTATTTAGTCTTGCGAATAGAGATCTACATCTCCCAAACTTTTTATTCGCTTAGCTTTGCTTTTTTGTCTTATATATGACTGACGTTGGTACAAGTAAAAAGAAAAGAAAGAGCTTATCAACCCCTTTTACCATGCTCATTTCAAATTAGAATCTGAAATTAAAAATTTTATTGAATAATGCAAACAACAAGAAACAAAAAAACATTTTTATAACTTAATCAAACAAAGTGAATTCGATGCCCAACTGAGTCACAACTAAGAAAAACTAACGACCCTTCCTAATGTATAAAGTACCAACTACAGCGTGAGTAACAGCAAATAAACCTATTAATAAAACGCGATAAACAATCAATCGGAATCGGATCGTAACATTTGAGGCTCATTTTTAAATTGTTGTAATTTACGAAATTGACACTGAAAGTAGTACGATATCCATTAACTTTGAGGATAAATTGACTCATCTCATTGCTAGATAGGAAATAGGGAAGTGCATGCAATATTTAAGGAGCTGCAAGTACTGAAGAAGACAACTGAAAATAAAAAATACAACCCCAACAATTAAATTGACGCGTGGACGCATATGGTAGAAATAACAGAAGCGATTAGGAGGAGGGTTGATGTTGATGTTGGTGTTTTTTTGTTTGTGAAATAGAAACGATTTCAAGTAAAGGTCAAATGCTGAATTGAAATCGGCGCAACGCTTTCGTTCGCCTTAACACGCAACATGCCGACAATTTGTCACCCATAAATATGCCAATTGCAGTTAAACTGAAAGACTGAGACTCTGGAACTCAAATTAGAAGATGTATTGACTGAACTAAACTGAACTGGACACTCGCTCACGCGCTTCGATGGGCAATGCATGACTGACTGTTCAGTTCAAGGGTCATTCTGATTGTGAGAAGAAAAAAAAAAATAATACAAATTTAAGATGACCATATCTACTTAGTTTTTTGAAGGGCAATAGAAAAGAAAAAAAATATGGGTGAATTTCTAAAGGAGATATACCCATGTTGCGATATTTTAAAGATTACATAGGTAGGTTTGTATATGGGGGTACCGGGTATCACTTCAAATGGGACTAGAGAAAAACGTAACTTAGTAAGTGAATTCTTTATGGTTAAGCAGAGTCTAATTTTCGATTATGGTGGGCCTGACCTCTTATAGTCTCCGGATGGAAAGTCAACCGGGCGGACAACCATTTCCTTCGGGTACAGAGTAAAAAAAAAGCTCACAAATAAATACTTCAAGAAATCATAAGAAGAAAGCTGAACAGTACTGAACTGTTTCGATGTTACTATCCTGAAGTACTTTACTAATTTTGGAACACATGGTCACCTTTTTCAATCATATAAGCTCTCAACGATAACATACATATTTTTCTCTTGGTCACTTCTGTCGCAAATTAAATAAAGTCTAATGACTTTAATTTGTTTGATTTGGCGTTTCAAGCGCACAGTTACGCACTTTCATTAATGCCTATTTTGATGCCTTCCGCTATACAAGTATGTATGTGAACAGTCACCCCTCGCACCCCTACTACAACACACATTCACATTGAATTGCTTCACTTCATTGCAATTCGACATTACGAATTAGCATTGTACGCAAACCAATCAAGTGTGCAGTCATTCACTCCCCCACTCACTCATTCATTCATTTATCCATTCATTCAATCGTCAGTATGTCTGTCTGTCTGTCCGTCTTACTATCCATTCCAATGTCCGTTCATTTTTGAGGCATCTCCTCGAAATTATCGTTTGTCGTCGTCGCCCATAAATTTCGAATTAAATTGAGTGTTAAATACTGGACGCAGCCACAGCAGTAGCAACAGCAACAGCAGCAGTAGCAGCTATTTGACTTGTTTGCCCGTGCCCATGTCGTTTACTAGTAGTTGCCCATGAAACCCAAAAAAATACATATACCATCCTTCCATCCATATATTGCCGTTCGACGGTATCGTTTTTTTTTTTTCTGTGCTGCTCAGCCGTGCGTACTGCCAAAAGTCGTACTGCTTACGTACATCGTTTCTCATCTATCTCATCCGTCAGTTCTATCCAATTTATTATGTTAAACTTTAGTTTATTTTGTTTTTTTTTTTTTTGGTTTCTTCGGGTTTTAGTAAAAATTTGTTTATTTGATAAATTGGCTTTTTTTTTTTTTCCAAAAAAAGTCTTGGAATAAAAATAATAACTAAATTTTGAAAATGCTTAAATTCAAAAAATTTAAACCGGAAAAACTGAATTTTGTTTTTGTGGTGTACACATAAACAATTAATTCCTTGAATAGAAAAGCAATTCGAGAAAAAAGTCACGTGTGGACAGTTCTTAAAAATAAAGAGTTCTTTAAAATCCCTTTACACGAAATTAAGCACAGTATATGCCATTGTTTTAAGAGATTTTGTAACAATAAAAAAAAAGAACCAGTCTCATATGAGTTCTCTTAAGTCTCTGGGTCTACCCATTACGAAGATATGGCTTCTCACGGTTTCAAGTTCCCTATTGGGCCTTATTGTTAGTAAAAGTTCAGCAAAATGAGTCAACAGTAAAAATGAAAAAAATATAAAAAATCATTAAAAAAAACAACCCACTTTGATTCTCCCAAAGAACACCAGGTTCAAAATTCTGAACTCTTTAAAGATGTTTCAAATGCGTATAGTACCATGCCTCTTAGTCTATATATTCCATACATATGGATTTTCCGGTGTCAAGACAATATTAGAACGCCCGATAATCATTTTCTAAACTCTCGCCATAGGTTTGAGTAAGGTTTTTTAGGGGGCTATACCTAAAAATATGTTGGGCACTTTGCTGCTGATATTGAATGCCATTGGAAGTGTTTTTAATAATCCCAATTTGGTTCTGACATAAAAACTGCCTAGAATCAATTAAAAAAAAAAAGCTTAAGTTTTAAATTTCAGGTCAACATCTTTAAAATTTTCTGAGAAAACCACACTGCAAAGAGACGGACATGACTAAATCGATTCGTCTCGTCGAGCTGATCAATAATATATCTTTCTGGGGTCTCGGATGCCCCTCTTAATGCTCACAAACTTTCGGACAACTGTTGCGGGTATAAAAATCTAATCTGGGTTCCCCCAATATCTGTAGGTCTTGCCGAAATCAGCCGGAATCATCATTATAAGGGGTGTCACACAAAGCATCTTCTGGTTGATTTCAAATCTCTTTTGAAAGAGATTTTGTGTAACACCCCGGTATATAAAGGTTCAACCAGTGGGTGTCAAAGGCCAAATGTACCTCGATGTGAAGATATGTTTATCGACTAAAAACCTTAATCATCGTTGTTACTGCCTAAAGTGTAGTGTACTTTGGCTACGATTTGAATAAATTAAATTTTTCTTTATTTATTTTTTTTTTTTTCTCATATTCAACTTTTTTATGCTCCTTTCAACTTCAACTGATCTTGTCTATTTGGCTCATTGCCTCAATTACACTTGTCAAGATCACACGATCTGTACTAATCGCTTCATTGCCTGCACAGTTAGGTCAGGTTGGGTCAGATTGGGTTGGGTTGTGTCTTATCGTATCGCTTGTTATGTGTAATGTTTGTGTACGTGTGAAGGCACGCACATCCTATGTGTATCGATAAGATCTAAAAAAATGTGTTTTTTTTGTAATTACTGGAACTGGAAATATTACAAACAGCAAACGCATGACAAGTTAACAATTGTGGAAAAAAAAAAAAAAAAGAAAATTCATTCATAGAAATATTTGCTTTCAAGAAATTTTTTGAAGAAGTTTAGCTCAATTAATATGCAAAGCATGTCACAATGATTTTACGCTCTGCAAATGACACACAAAAAACTCAACTTCAATCAAATAAAATTTGTCTAAACTGGAAAAATGTTTTGTATAGATTTTTTTTTTTTTCTTATTTTTGAGAATGTGTCAAGAATCAATAGAATGATTGCTTGTTGCATTTTCTCAAACGCATCGATTTTTATGTAATTTCGTAATTTTGAAATCACTTTTGCAGTCGCAATTTCCTTTTTGTAAATTTAACTTTGTCGTCGTTTCGCGTTTCGCGTTGGCAGCGTTCTTTGACAGCAAATTTTATAAAGTGTCACAGAAAATTTAGTAATTTTCATATCCGAATTTTGCGCCCGACTGAGAGACTTCACTTCACATCAATCTAAAAGTCTCAATGGCTAAAGTCGTCTGACTTGACTTGACTTGACTTGACTCGACATGACTTGAGTTGAATTGACTTGACTGGTTTAGGCTTTTGGTCGCTTCGCTATTATTATGTGTCATGCGCATGTGACAAGCGTTTAAAGTGTCACAATAATCACGGAGAATGCAAAAAGTGACGATGGCAAAGGGAGCTTCCTAAAACAAAAAAAAAAAAAAAAAAGACACATTTGCTACATTTTCATCCATCCATTCAGCTCAGGAATTCGCCCACTTGTATTATTTAACTATAATTCGAAAAATTGTCTTGGTTTTTTTTTTTGAGATTTTTGGTAAATTGCGTCAAGTGTTGCAAGTATAAAAATTGCGTTTAAAATTTATCATTTGCCATTTTTATCATTTTGGATTGAAATTTAAGTGTGTATTTATGGAACTAAAAATGATAACATTTAATTAATATTTTATTTTGAACTTTCTTCAATAATTTAATTTAATTATCTAAGACACGAACCGTATTACAGCAATCAATAGCGCCATCTATGTGTTCGAACATGTTTTTTATTATATTAAGGCAAAACAACCCATGCCAGCAGCAAAGGTGACACTAAATATAAGATTGGTGTCTGTCACAATATCGTAATTATTGATTCCGGACCACAATTTCATTTATTTCTAGAAAAGAAGCTTGAAAAACTTTACATCTAAAATCAAAAATCATTCACAGAGCCGTATAAATTTCGTAAATTGGCTTCCTTTAGAGTAAAAAAAAAAAACAAAGAACAAAAAAAAAAAAATGTTATTTATAATGCAATATGTCCAGTGTTTTTTTTAGATTCTTAACAGAATTTTCACAAACAGACACCGACTTCGCTAACTATCTGACACACCCACATACACATAATCACATTCATGAACGATGTGCAGGACCAACGCAGGACAGACGCATATTATACACTTAGTAAACTTTATTGTTGTCTTTGGCATATTTTAGCTGGCAAACTTCAAATGACATCGCACTACTGGACTGCGTAGATATGAGGCAGAAGATGATAGTTCAAAAGAACAGAACAGAACCAGATAAATTTCCATCTAGTATGTTAGTTACTACGTGGAGTGTCTGTGTGTGTGTGTGCGTGTGTGTATCTGACCCGCCAACATTGTGTAAAGTTAAGATTTATGAGTTAACTTGCTCTATGCTGTCGAGTCGACATTGGCAAATGCTGAAAACAAGTGCAACAATATAACAGCATATTGCACTCTTCTCACTCTGTCTTCCTGTATGTCGCTATGTTCTTCCCTTTCATACTTTTTGGCATTTGTACCGCGTTATTGTACAAAGTAAGATTCAAACGTTTTTTTTTTTCTGGTCTCTTTAGTGCTTTCGAGTAGTGATTTATGAGTTGCAGTGTGATTAGCGACTGCAACTTGAAATTTGCGCTGTGACTGCAAACAGTGATAAAATCGCATTGATTACTGAACAAGTTCACTGTTCGCCGATAACTGAACATGTTTACGGAGAAACAAGAAAATGGCAAATTACTAAGTTCATTGCCATTTAAAAATCACTGTGAAAAAATCACCGAAAGTGGTATCACTTCTTTTTAGACTCCTTTATCTAACCGCCAGTGTAATTGAAAGTGGTGCAAAAACTATATAAACTCATGCAAATCACAGTTTTTATTTATAATCAAGCATTTTTTTGAATTGGACCTTGCATTAAGTTTGTTGAATTTTAAACTTTGGTGCGTTTTTTTTTTATACCCGTGAAAGGGTATATTCAGTTTGTCTGAAAGTTTGTAACGCGTTGAAGGAGATGTCGTAGACTCTATAAAGTATTTTTATGTACTAGATCAGCTCGGCGAGACGAATCGATTTAACCTTGTCCTTGTCCTTGTCCATCCGTCTGTCTGTCTCTTCGCAGTTCATTCGGTGGATTTAAAAGATTCAAGTTAAAATTTGAAACTTAAGCTTTTCTCTTCAACGACTAAATCATGTAAGAAAATGAAAGTGCTACGCCCATTTTTAGGTATAGCCCCCCAAACAAAACTTCCTCCTATTTTTGAGTTTTTCTATGAAAATAGTTTAGGTTTATGAATGAATTCACTATAAATTGGGTAAAATCAATTCTAGTGTCATGCTACTACTACACTAGCCATGTAATACGGATCAGACTACTTAAACATATAGCCCCATACGAGGTGAGTTTGTATTTTATGTCAATATTCTGTCTAAACAAGAATTGTATGAGATTAGTGAATCCTGTCCATCCTATATGGATAGTTTATTCAAGTCACATAATAAAATATTAAAGATTTCAGTGACGGGCATTTAAGCTTCGTTTTTTTTTTTTTTTTTTTTTTATGAATTAAATTTTAGTAAGTGAGCAAGGGAATATAGTGTCTAGTATATCTCAGAATTTATAAAATTTACATTAAAAAAAATGTCACCACACAAATTTTAACCCATTAAGACACACAGAAAAAAAAACGAAGCAAATTGTGCTTATAACAAGCACATTCGTGCAACGAATTTTGCGCAAATCAAAAGACTAATTTATTTAAGCACATTTCGATATGTTTTTAAGAATGTGCGTTCATTCATATAGCTCGATTGGTGCACAAACTGTGCTTGTATCAAGAACGAACTGTGTTTTTCTCTCTGTATGTACGCTCTCGCAGTTATAATGCTCGACTACGTCGTCGTCGTTATCGTCGTCGTTGAGGTCCAACCTTTTCTTAATTTGCTGTGAAACTATTGCCAACTAAGCGTAGCAACGGAACGCTTACACATGGCATAGCATTACATCCGTTTCCGTTATCCTTTCATTTATTCTTTTTTTTTTCCCAGTACTAGTTGCACTTGTTGTTGTTGTTGTTGATTGTTGTTGTTGTTGTAAAAGTTAAAATGTTTTAAACGCTCAACTTCCGGTTTAGCGCACAAAGTTTTTAACGCTCTGCATTAATTAGCAACACCAGCGTCCTTTTTTGTTTCAATTTATTTATTTATTTTTGTTTTTTGTGTTTTTTTTTGTTTCCTTTTTTTGGGTTTTTTTATAATTTTTTTTTTTCTAGCTCTACAAAATTTATTCATTCTACAAGTTTGGATAAACCAAAAACTTTAAATCGTTCTCAAACAAATCTATTTTATATAATTTTAACTTTTATTTGAACTTTAGTGTCGTGCAAATATTGCCATAGAAAATATTATGCATTTAGCTGATCCTTAAACTTTTGAAGTACAGTTTTTTTGGTTAAAATTAAATAAATTGTAATTTTTCTTTCATACTTAATAATTTCATAAAAAACCAATAAAAAAAACGGTGGAATTAAAGCTTAAATACACGTCACACCTATCTTTTTACCATAACAGGAACTCAAAAAATCCAAAAACGTAAAAATAAGAAAATAAACGAAAAACAAGAAAAAACTTTAAATCCTGTAGAACCGAAGCTTAAATACTCGTCACACGAAACTCTTATTAGTTTATGTATGATCCGCAAAGTACATTCTGGAGTGGAGTACATCCTGATGCAGTGCCCAAACGTCGACCGGGCAGGCAATATTTTCTATAAAAAAACTATGCTGCTCGCATATGCCGACGACATAGATATTATCGGCAAAAATGCTCGAGCGATCACCGGCACGTTCTCAGAGATCGAAAAACAATGTCGTCCTATGGGACTGACGGTCAACGAGAACAAGACGAAGTACTTGGTATCCACTCGCAGGCAATCTGCACGTCGCAGACGGTCTTTGAGTACAGAGAACTTCAGCTTTGAGGCTGTAGAAAACTTCATCTATTTGGGCTCAGATGTAAACAACAACAACATCATCAGTCAGAAGATTAAACGAAGAATCACTCTTGCGAACCGTAGCTATTTTGGTCTCGGTAAGCAGATGCGGAGAGTAAGGCTGTTCAGAAAAACAAAGGTTAAACTCTACAAGACGCTGATAATGCCGGTCCTAATGTATGGCTCAGAAGCATGGGTCATGATAGAATAGGCGTATTTGAGAGGAAGATACTTCGGAGAATCTTTGGTCCAGTTAGAGTGGAAAATGACATCCGTATGCGCACAAACGATGAGCTGTACGAGACATATGCTGACATCGACATAGTCAGGAACATAGTCAGGAACATCCAATACAAAAGGCTGTCCTGGGCTGGTCACCTGTGTCGGATGGACACAGAAGCTCCAGCAAGAAAAGTTTGGAAGCAAAACGTGAATCAAATCGGAGGGGCGCGGCAGAGAGGACGTCCGCCGCTGCGTTGGGAGGACCAGGTCCTAGATGACATCCGCAGGATCGGAGTCCCAAGATGGTATGACGAGGCCTGGAACAACCGCTGGTGCCGAATCTTATGTGATGCTAAGGCCGACAATCGGCTGTAGTGTCACTTATATATATATATATATATATATATATGATCCGAAAAAAAAGGGTGGGTGGGGACAACTCAAATAGAAATGGTTTTACTCAGATTGGAGTAAATATATTCATAAATAAAACATTTTTTCACACAAAACTAAAAAAAAATGTGCGGTAAATTTTTCGATAATGGATGCATTTAGAAATGTTTTCAAAATACATTAAAAAATAATAACAATTTTCATACAATAAATCAAAAAAAAAATTGGTAAGTTTGTAGGGGGCTATACCTAGAAATGGGCGTGGCATCTTGGTTCTGAAATAAAAACTGCCTAGGATCAATCAAAGCTTAAATTTGAAATCAATATCATTAAAATTTTCCGAGCAAAACGCATTGCAACAGACGGACATGGCTAAATCAATCTATCTCGTCGAGCTGATCAATAATATGTATGCTTAATGGGATCTTCGATGCCTCCTTAACTTTCTGACAAGCTGATGTGAGGCAGGTATAAAAATATTTTTTTTTTTTTTTTTGAAGTTCCTGTTAAAATAGTTTACATATAAAAATGAAATAATAACGGATTGAATTTAATTCTATAACCATTTATGAAGCGAAACATCGTAATCCGGTTAAAAAATACTTTTTTATCAAGGTTTCTACATGAAATCTACGAAAAAGTGTTATTTTTTCCATATAAAATACATGATAAACTTCAGGGTCTTGGCGGACAATGAAATATCATCCGATAAAAAAAAAACAGGTTTTCTTATTTTCGATACAGAACAATTCTAGGGGGTGGGAGCATAAATTTGTTTTTGGACCACCCATATGTGCATCTATACTATACTGTATAAAAAGCTCTTAAATTTTGATGTTTACAAACACAAATTTCTCAAGACTACTTAGCGATATTAAAAAATATATATTTTTTTATATTTATTATGTATTTGCCAACTTTTGTACCTATTTATGTTTAATCCTTTGCATTTAACACTAATTTGTTTGTTTTTCATCGATAAACGGAGAAGTAGAAGAAGCAGAAGAAAAAATAATAATACGAAAAAGGATAATAAAACTGAACAAATGAAAATTTATAAGCGAATGTAATCGTTTATGGAAATTTTGTTTATGAATTCAACCCATTTCTTTGCCATGACAAATTACTGCCAATCAACATAATTTCTAGGCACATAACTACCACCTAAACGAAAAAAAAAAAAAAGTAAACTAAGTAATTCCATGCCGTGAACCAACAATACCACTCAAGAAAAATAGAAGCAAAAAAAAAACCGGAAAATAAGAAAACTAACTGACTAAAAGAGTAGTCTAAAACATCGTAAAGCTTTTCTGGCGACAAGTTTCAAAATTATCAACGACAAACACAGGCAAAGACCGTACGAACCGCGCCCCCGACCGCACCGTGCCGCAACGTATATGGAAGGCGTAGAGGCGGCAACTTTTTGTGGTGGCAGGACTTTGATAAATGCTTTCGTGTCTCAAATTTTGTCGTTGCTCATTTGCGCGCGCGCCTATGACAGTTGATATCAGCTCTGAAATAACGGCTCTGTGGGTGAAATAACGCCTTCCAATTCACAAAATAGGAGACAAGACGCAAAAGATAGCAGCAGTAAAAAAAAAAAAAAATAACAGAAGAAGAAGAAAAATATGAAAAACTTAAAGAAAATTGCTGGGGGAATGACCTCGAAAAGTTGTGCGAACAAACCAAGTTGTAAAGTACAAAGAACAAAATAGAAAATCAGTCAGAAAGGACGAAAGAAATGCTACAACTTTTCTACACTTCGTCTCCCTTAAATCTAGCCTGACTGAAGTAACACAATGCAATCGTGTCGACCGTTTTTTTTTTTTTTTTCATCGTCTGCAACAGCAACAGTGACGGTGACGGTCGGTTGACAGCGGCGTCTGTTCGTGTCATCGTCAGCCGCCTGCAATGGCACCCACTACACATGACGCGCACCTGACTACATTTTTTTCGGTGCACCATTCCGTATAAACGCATATCCAACTTCCCGAAAAAAAAAAAAAAAAAAAGAGAAAAGTTTCTCCAATTCAAATAACGAAACAATAAACTTATTATGAAAGTTTTTTTTTTTTTTGCGGTTTAAGTTAAAAATGGAGTCGAATAAATGACACAGGATGTTCCAAAACATAAAAATTGACGTTTTCCAAATTCCAATTCTCGGAGAATTCACCTTAAAATAACATGTTTGTCCAAGAAATAGTGTCTACTAGAAGCTAGCTACGGGAATCATTTGTACTTACACATCTTGAACTCAAAAACTTGATGCTTGGTGTTGTACATAGTTAGTCTTGGCAAAAATCATCACTACCGGTGATATTTTTACAGTGACTGAAAGTAGTGATTTGCGATTTTCTTGTTCCTCAATGAACATGTTCAGTTATCGGCTATTTTGTGTATCACTCTTCGCGAACAGTTGAACTGTTCAGTAACTGCTGCAATTTTATCACCGTTTGCAATCACTGTGATTTTCAAGTCGCAGTCATTAATCACACTGCGACTCGAAAAATGGTTTACCCAACAAAATCCAAAATCCAGTCTAAATATTGACTACAATCCTAGGCAATCCTAGAAAAAAAACCGTTCAAGAATATTTATAAAGAATTCTAGAGATTCTCATTCTAGCTTTAAATCAGAAAATCGATGATTCGGAAAAAAATATTTTTTTTTTTTTATTTATGTTTGATCCATTAAATTTTTATGCTTACTGAACTGTATAAAACAAGAGGGTTGCATGGATGGTAAGATTGGGCTATACATGCTGTGACTATTAAACTTATGGGTCCTGTATATTTCTTTTTATGCCGTCACACACAGTGTTGGAGGGGTATTATCATTTTGTCAGAAAGTTTGTAACGCATTAAAAGGAGACATCGTAGACCCTAAAAAGAATATATATTCTTGATCAGCACGACGAGACGAGTCGATCTAGCCATGTCTGTCTGTCCGTCTGTCTGTATGTATACGTTTCATTCGCTCAGTTTAAAGATTTTGACCTGAAACTCGGAACTTAAGCTTTCTTCTCAGTCAAGCAGTTCAAGTGTTAAAATCAAGTGCCACGCCCATTTTAAGGGGCTAGCTTTTTTTCGGGTTTTTGTATGAAAAATAGCAATTATTTATGAATGTAGTCACTCCAAGTTGGGTCCAAATACTTCTAATGTCATCCAATGTCAAATCCAAACTGCCACGCCCATTTTTAGATATAGCCCCATACAAACTTACCGTCCATTTAATAATTTTATATGAAAATAGCTATTATTTATGAATGTAGTCACTCAAGTTGTTTAAAAATACTTCTAATCTCATCCAATATCAAAAGCAAAGGTGCACACCCATTTTTAGATATAGCCCCCATACAAATTTAACGCCCGTTTTCGAATTTTATATAAAAATAGGTATTATTTATGAGAATATTCACTCAAATTTGGGTAAAAACACTTCTAATGACATCCAATAACAAAACCAAGGTGCCACACCCATTTTGAGCCATAGTCCCCATACATACTTATCGATTATTTTCGAACAAATGTATGAAAAAGGTAATTATTTTCAATATATATTTATAAATGTATATAATGATCACACTAAACTATTCAAAGATTCGTGTGACGGGTATTTAAGCTTCGGTTCCACCGAAGTTAACGTTTCTTCTTGTTCGAATTCAAATTTGTGACCAGCAACCAAAGAAAAAATAGGCCTGAAATACATAACTCGATTAACTAAAGTTCCTAGCCGATCTAGATACCATTCACATATTCCATATTTCCTCACGTACTTTATGCAAAAGTTTACTTTTTATACATTATATTAGTGAAACACCCTGTTTTTTTTTTTTTTTTTTTTGAGAACGCAAAACAACTTTCACGGCTCGTCACCACTCGTTTCTTTCGCTTAAATCTCAACATTCTGATTGTGATAATTGCGCACGAATTAAAATTAATTCGTTATAATTTCGTTGGTTACAGGTCTTTCTTTACATTTGCCTTTTGATCGCAAATAATCAGGCTGATAAGTTATTTGTTACAAATATGTATGTATTGTGTGTGTATAAAAAAGTTAAGTATAAATTGTCATTATATATAGAACTACTTAAATCGTGCCGAGACATCGTTTTGAAAAAACATTGTCAACGCAGTCAGTCAGTCAGTTTTCAGTCAGTCGTCTTTTTCGTGTCGTTAGCAGCGCCTGTTTATTATTTTGTTAATTTTTCTGTGTTGGCACAGGCGCTTTAAGCTTACAATCTGTGCGACAAGACAAGACTTTTACCACACACACAAACACACACTCAGACACTAACACACAGATACATATGCACATAGACCAGTTCCCAAATGGCGTTCGTTGGTACAGAAGGCATGCAACGTCCGTGCCAGTTTGGTGACATCGCCAACTTCCAAGTAACTTCTGTCATTTTGAATAGCTTCAAAGAAGTCAACACCACTACAAAAAAAAAATAAATAAATAAGAACGAAAAAAGAAAACACCGCCCAAAATTTCTGTACAAATTATATCTTTCTTTGCTTTTACTTCTTCTCCTATCTTTTCTGTTTATGGTTCTAGAACGGGCGTAAGTGGTTGTAAAGATAAACTAGCATTAAAAACTTTCCATCTTTTGGAATAATTTGACTTTTGTGCTTATTAAAAGGCAATTTACTTATTAGCAACAAAATTTATTACGATTATTATTTACTAGTTGAGAACGGTGTGCTAGGCTAGCCCCACCCATGTTGAAATTAAATTTTTAAAAATGTAGTCAAAAAGTAAATTTTGTATAACCCTCTGGGTCCCAGATATAAGTGTCGTAATTTTCCTTAAATACGTCAAAAATATTTTCGAACCATTTTGAAAATGCGTCTAGTTTTAAGTCTCTACTTTACCGGTTTCAAGGCCCCCTTAGGCGCTTAAAAATATTTCTTAAAACAAGGAAAAAACATTAACTTCGGTGAGAACCGAAGCTGAAATACCCGTTAAACAACACTTTTTTAATAGTTTATATGTTCACCAGATGCTTCCATTAAATTTCACGATAAAAATGAGCCTTAAGTTTGTATGGAAGCTATACCTAAAAATGGACGCTGTCACCTTGGATTTGACATTGGATGACATAAGAAATGTTTTTACCCAACTTGGAGTGCATATATTCAGAAATAATTGCTATTTTCATACAAACATTCGAAAAGGGGCGGTAATGCCTAAAAATGGGCGTGACACCTTGATTCTGACATTAAAACTGCCTAGGACCAAAAAAAGTTTAAGCTTAAAATTTCATGTCAATATCTTAAAGACATTCTGAGATAAAATGCATCGCAACAGACAGACAGACGGACATGGCTTAATCGATTCGTCCCATCTTGCTGATTTATATAATTTATGGGGTCTCCGATGCCTCCTTTAATGCGTTACGAACTTTCGGACAAACTGAATTTACCCCGTTACGGGTATAAAACTCCCCTTCGTTAAGCCTCACATCAAATTCCCTGAAACCCAGAATTCCAAAATCTTAGAGACATAAAAAACGTATTTTTTTAATTTGAGATTAGTCTTTCAGTGATATAAGATTTGTTTAAAAAAAGTGTAGGTGTATGGGTGGGTGTGGTCAAAAAAGTGTTCTATTCCTTCCTGGGTCCTAATTACGCTCTTTGAAAATTTCTAGAAGATCGGCCCAGCAATCTGGTAGTTGTTAAGAAAAGGAACAGTCATTGTATTGGACTTCTTCGGATATACATATATACCAAAGTCTAAAGTCTCATTCACATCCGAATACTACATTCGATATTGATTTGAAGCTTCAAAATTCAAATTCTTCAGATTTAGTCCAATGCGTTAATAATAGCCGTAGTCAAATCTGAAGAAAATGGCTTGGTGCTAAGAGATTTGGCTTCAATAAAGAGTTCATCATGTTTTGAGAACTTTGAGAGAACTGTATTGAGCTGAAAGGGAGACTATATGCCATGTTCGCATAATCGCAATTTTATTTAATTATGCGCACATTTAATGTGCAGAATATTTAGTGAAAACAACAAACAATTTGCGATTAGTTTAGACCGATAAACTTTTCATTTGTAACCGATAGTATTTTTTTGCCACATACAATCCATAACACGTTTTGCGTTTGCCGGAACACGAATGATTTGAAATCGTACGACTTTAATTAAATCGCAAATCACAAAATTAAATGATTACGCGAATAAAAGTGTTTTGCATATACATGAAATAATTGAATTTAAGTACAGCTCAATAATTTAAAAATCATTCATCAAGCATAAACCAAGCATTATGTAACTTTAAGCTTAAATACGTTAATATTTCTTTTTTTTTATTGCAATTGGCACAGCGGGTAAACAATCCAAGAACAGAATGAGTGGTGGGTGAATAAAATTTGTTTGTAATTGTCCTAACCGAGGCGACATAATACCATATAATCAATTTCTTTTGTTAAGAAACACAAGACAAGGACTATTAAATTTGTAATGTTTATCAAGAGACGACGACGACGACGAAGACGACGTACTGTGTGTGACATTCATACATCCTTCCTTTCGTTAATCTATACATTTATTGGTTTATACTCGTCATCTAAATGCGCTTTGATGCGTATTAACTTTATTACCGCAAATACCTAGTAACGGCCAATACAGAGTACATATATAGAATGCCCAAGACGTTGAACTAGACAGGGTGAAACGACGACAGTGGGTAGTAGTAGCCTTATGAATAGCTAAATATGCTGAATTTAAGACTAAGCTGTGCCGAAATCAAACTAAACTGAACTGAACTGTACCGTTCTGAACTGAGACATGAGACGAGTTAAATTATATTGAACGGCGCAACGTGCCACAGGAAGCTGTCAAAATAAAATCCCTGCGGTTTTTTCCGTTTCAACCACAAAATTACAAAGTGTTATAACGTCGTCGTCGATGCCGATGCCGATGTTGTCGTCGCATTTCGATGAAATCTACTGTCGCATTGCAGCACCCCTTTCTCTTGTTTTTTTTTTTTTTTCTTTTACTCAATACTGTATGCGTTGGTATATTTGCAATAATAAAATATGCAATATACATAGTCTGGGTAAAATAAAATAATACAAAAAAAAAAAAAACCAAAAGAAAAATCTCCAACTGAGCTGTGGAGCTGTGATAATTTGTTGTTGCCACAAACGCTTCTTCCGTTGTCATCAAATGACTTTACTTTCCGGGCAAAGATTTAGTTAAATTTTCGAATTGTTTGCGCCGCGGGAAATGTTATAATACATCCGAAAGTTGATTTCTTTTCATTGTTGTTGTTGTTGTTGTTGTTGTTGTTGTTGTTTTCATTACCCTTCTTAAAATAAGTCTACCTAAATAGTCAGCATAGGTAAACCCTTTAAAGTGTAATACGAATCTAGCACTTCTAACTGACATTTCGAAAATAACTTTGGCTTCGGGCCCAAGTTCAAAGAGTTGAATGTAGAAAAAAATTTTACTTTGGAGTGTTGTATAGGTATACTAGGTATACAATACCTGGAAGTTCATGCGAACAAATTACATATCACATACTAAGACCCGGAAGACTAAAATATCTTTGGTGTTTACGAATTCAGATCGTTATTGCCGATTGCTTATACATTTTTTATACTAATTCATTCTACTAATTTTTTGGTAATACCATAAAAAAATGGATCTAAACGGAACTTGTTCATGTCTATGTTTTATAGCTGTTACGTTAAAACATTTTCAATGCTGATAACTTTTCAGAGCGTCCCGAACGGTGTTATCTTTTATAAATTGAGCAACATTAAAATTAGAGTCGATCTAGCTATGTCTGTCCGTCTGTTTTCTAGTGACAATTTAAAGTTTAGCCACTACACAAACATATTCCAAAATATTGCATATGATAGTCCCAAAAACATACAAATACATCTCAATTTTTCAGCTTTATTGCATTAAAAAAAAAATTCTGAATTTGGATCGCATGAAACCCACTCAAAACTATCCAATAATTTTGAGCTTGTATAAAAAAGTTTGCCAAGCTATTATTTTGTTTTTTTTTTTTTGTGAATGAACCAAGAAAGAGCTTTACATGGGAAAGGTATCTTTCGCGTTTGCAGCGAAATTACAAAATTCAAATTATTTACGAAAAACTAAAAACAAAATATTTAATTTATTCATAAATGGAAGCTAACTTAAAATTAAAACAATTTAAACTAAATGCGAATTATAAAAGTAAACAAACTCAATTGTGCTGTAAATTTCGGAGAGAAATGTAATATATATGCTCTATAATTATAAAAGAAGACGACAACATTGTCTGTGCTTGGTACTGGTAACAACATTCGGAAAAGGAGTAAAGGAACTCAACGATTCGGCCAATTTGGTGTTTATAAAGTTTCACTTAAGATTGTTTGGCTCTGTATGATGTCATGCATTACCAAGAGTCAAACTTCAACTAAACACTAACGAAATTTGAGAGAGAGAAAGAGATAGAGAGGGGGCCTTTTTTTAATGGGCGTCTTGAACAGTGTGAATATTTCAACTTTGATTCTTTTACAACTCATTCCTTTACTATATTTTAGCTAAATTCGTAGTAAAACAAAATTAATAATTTACCCTTTTGTACAGCGTGAAATGTGAAACCTTGAAGGCGTCAACCCTTCACACCATCACAAACGATCCGATCCGATCACAGTCAGTCAAATCATTCAGTCAAGACTTTGCAACAATAAATTCTTTTCTTCGCGTAAAAGGGTCGACCGTCATCTAAACACTTTAGACAATAATAATAATATTTTTTATTTTCAGCAATAATAATTTTGAGTGTGTTTAACATAATTGCAACAATTTTTGGTCTTCTCCATTACAAAAAAAAAATATATCCGAAAATTTATTTCAACAACAAAATACAACACAGCACCCCGGCGTCTTTCGCTTATTTTGATTGCTCTCATTGTCGTCATTGAGCTGAGATTGTGGTACTCGTCGTTGTCGTCGTCGTTAATGTCTTTGTTATTTTTGTGTATGTTTATATTTATCGTAAATATAAAAATATAAATCAACCGAAAAACTTTTATTCGGTTTGTATTTTTCTTTCCCTTAATTTCAGTTTTCAAAAAAAAAAAAAAAACTTCACATATCATAGCGTCATCGAATTCCAGACGCACTCCTGCTGTGATTTTATGAACCACAATTGCAAATTTTCTATTGAGTCAGCGAATATCTTACGCGATATAAACATACAATATACTATTTGTGTGTATTCATTCTCATTCCCATTTTGTGTGAAACAGCGCATTGCGAGTGAGTAGGAAGCTTTAGTGTGGCATTTGACGCTGGATTTAAAGGTGACAGACATACAGACAGACACATGGACAGACGGACAGAAGAAGAGAGACAGCATGCAGCAAAGCTTTAATTTGTGCTAAATTATTTTTTTTTTGCTTCTGTTTTTTTTTTTAAAAGAGACATCTTGGATCCTATAAAGTATATATATATTCTTAAAAAGCTCGACGAGACAGATCGATTTTGCCATGTCCGTCTGTCTGTCCATCCGTCTGTAGCGAGTTGAATTATTCGCTTAATTTTAAAGATATTAAGCTGAAACTCGAAACTTAAGCTTTCTCGGTCCTAAGCAGTTTGTATGTTAAAATTAGAATGCCACGCCCATTCTAAAGTTAAGCCCCCATACAAACTTACCGTACATTTAATATTTTTGTTTGAAAGTATTTATTATTATTGATGAATGTATTCATTTCCAGCTGGAAAAAACACATCTTATAACATCCAATGTACACACCACCGATATGATACGGATCGGAACACTATAACATATTACCCCATACCAACTTAGCTCTCATTTTCTGATATTTTCAAGAAAATTATTGTTATAACTGTGTTTTAAAATGAAAATTTGATATACATATTGTGTCTAAACTTGGGTTGTATCAGACCATGGACCAACATCCATTCCATCTCAAAATTTTATCTAAATTACTTATGATATAAAATAAACTATTTTAGGATTCCTGTGAAGCGTATTCCGAAGTTAACGTTTTTCCTTGTTTTTACTTATCTTTGTAGGACCAAATCTATTAGTAATGTTAGAATAGAACCAATTTTCTTTTCTTATACGCAAAATTTTGAATAACTTTTCCGATTTTATGCTTAATGGAATTTTTCTCCAATTGTTCCGCATTTCTTGGTGACCCAATCCACTACAATTTCATGGATATATCAAATGTTTTTTGATGCGACATTCTCGCAATGGAATTCCAGTAAATTCCGAGGTCTCGTAAGTATTTTTAAAGCAATTCGTTAAGCTTGGGTATAAAACCGACGCATATTACGATTGAATTATTTCAAAGGTAAAATTTTGGCACTCTTTTGAAACTAGGAGACAAGGACCAGAACAAGGTGCTATGATCAGCAAGAATAATGAGAGAACTTAAAGAGAACTTTCTATTCGATTGCAAATTATTGCAACTTTACAAAATCAATAATTCATATCTTTTGCCTCTGTCTTTCTTCTTCTCATAGAAAACTGAAGCTATGGACAGTGTTTTACCAAAAGAAATCCTTTATACATATGCATATACTTAGTATATGTATCATACATATTACTTACTTGCATACATTAAATGAAAATGTAGTAATTTCGACTATTTGCCAGCGACTGTTGATGGTGATGCATCTTTGGTGATGCCGCAAAAGAGAAACTCACGTAATCCATTTGTTTACGCTCAACTCAATGAACTTCAGTCACAGAATCATCATCATCATCATTATCAGTGTTAGAGACTAGAGTAGGTACTATACTAAATATAAACTACGTAACTAGACTCGTTCAGTTGTAGGCTATTAGAAATGCTCCAAAACTTCAAAACCAAATGTAACGAAAGAAATAGATGGACAGACAGACAGACAGGACCGGACAGTCCGAAAGAAGGACAAAATGCCTATTTGCATAACAAAACGAATCAAACTGATTTTCAGTCAACTTCAACAAACTATTACAGCTCACAAAGCACGTATGTAGAACCAAGTCCTGTGAATGTCCTTAATCGACATCATGTGTATGCGTATGTCCTGCTGCTACTACTGCTACTACTGCTTCGGTTGTTGTTAATGATGAGTGACCACGAAAAGTTAACTTGAATGCCACAAATTGTGGCAGACTGATGGACAACATCATTTTGCAGCAGTCCAGTCCATTCCTTCACTTCACTTCGTACGCTGCGTACGTCTCATTGCCATTTTAATGTTTTTGATGTTGTTGATGCTGTTATTTTTCCTTTTGTTTTTGTTATGTGACGACTCCGATAACATTTTTGTGAGTAAATGAATGAACGAATGAATTTGTGTGTGTGTGTATGCGTGGGCGTAGCACCAGCAGCAGCAACCGGATATCCGTTGCAGTTTACTGAAAACAAAAAAAACAAATAAGAAAAAAAAAATAAAGTTAAAACAAAAAACAGAAAAATATTTGAAAATAAAATGCTGTCCTGCCACACATATCTATCGCAATGTGTGTGAATTAAAAAAAAAATAAAGGAATGATTGTTCACTTGTTTCCTCAACTCAAATCAAACCATTAACGCATGTCAAATGCAGCAGCAAAGCTTTACAATTCATTAGAAAATCTATAAAACTAAAAATTTCAACTACTAACAATGTTAAAGTCAATATTCAAAGGGAACAAAAATCTATTTTAAATAGAAGAACATTTTTAGCAGATTAAACAAAACAAAAAAAAAAAAAGCAATCGAAATTTATATTTTACATATTTGTCTGAATAAAATGTTAAGGATATCAATCAGATACATGCTAAGCATAAAAGCATCTAAGAATTAGCTGAAGAAGTCGTTCTTTTTCGTGTAGCCACAGACAGACGGACAGATACAATTTTGTCGAAATGGAACAAATTGTTGCAAAAAAGCTTAGTTAATCATTAATTGACACACTTTGGATGATCATTTCACATATAAATCGTTATGCAAGGCTTTGCCATTCTAAATTACATGAAACACCTATACAGCTTCTTAATGCTCATAATAAAAAAACTCGAAACAGCACAGCATGGACACCACAACAACGACAAAAACTTACTGAACAAACTATTTTTTTTTTTTTATACAGTCTAGAAATTATGGGTGTTCCAGCATTTGCAAATCGCAAAATATTTTCGATTTCAAACCGTTTGAGTAATTTAGATGAAAATTAAATGCATAATATTACACAAAAAAGGACTTTCGATAACACTGCACTCAGCAGCTTTGCTTTGGTTGTAATCGATAGTTCAAACCGATGACGTAAAAAAAACGAAATCATATTGGTAGCGGCGGTGGCAGCGGTGGTGGTAGTGGTGTTCCTGTTGGTGGCAGTGGAGCTAGTAGTGCTGTTACTACTACTACAACAATTGGTGGAACCACTGGGTATTATACCAATTGGCATTGCGAATAGTGCTGCTGTCAGTGTTAATTATATTGTGGGACTAGTACAAAACGAATGAAACCACAAGACTGTCCAAATCGGAAAAGTAAGTAAGTAAAAGTTACCGAGTAAGTAACGAGTAAAATCAGACAAATAAAGTTATATTGTAATTTGAATAAGGGGGTACCTCTTTGAGTATAAAAATAAGAGCAATTTGCGATTTGGTTAGTAACCGAGTAACCTTTTCATTTATAACCGATAGCATTTTTTTTTTTGTCATAGTACAAAGAACTAAACCGTTTCAGAGTAACCGAGTAACAGAGAGCCGAGTAACAGTAACCGAGTATAACGAAAATCGCAAAACTTTTGGCGATTAGGGGAACATGGCGACTGAAAGACAAAGCACAGTGATTATGTGGCAAAGCAATCAGCGGTTAAATTTCTCTTTGATGACTTAGTCACTAATGACTGATTGGTGACATGTCGTTGGTTGTGTTACCATTGGTGAGTAAAAAATTATTAAAATTTTAAATCTTTGTAAGCAAAATTATGCGATATTTCGACATATTTATGAGAAACACACAAGACGTCTTCCAAGACTTATCATGTTTGAAGTCTTGCAAGACTTGTCATCAAAGAAGTCTTGCAAGACGAGACCAATTTTTAATTTATTATAGAAAAATCCTTTGATTCGAATTACTTTTTTCATTCGAAATTTGCTGCTATTCGATTTTTTTCCTGTAAACAATTTTACAACTTTGCTCTTGTCCAGTTTATTGTGTAAATATTCCAAAGAAAAATAAAACAAAAAAAAAAAAAAGGAAAGGAAAGTTTACGCAAAGTCTTCTTCTGTCAGCTATGGAAAATGTCAAAAATGCGGGCCAATTTTAGACACAAAAAAAAAAAAAAAAAAAATTCATACAAGTTCGCGAATTTTCAAGATGCCCGCATATTTTGTTTTGTTTTGGGTCGCTTTGCTTATTTATTTGTTTTGTTTCGTTTCGTTTGTTTCAAAAGAATGTCCTTTTTAGACAACAATAAGAACCACCACAACAACAACAGCAAAAGGAACAACAAGTGTAAAAAACTTTACTTTTCATACAAGTATCTGTAACTTGACTAAAGCGTCTAAGTAGGAACACAAAAAAAAAAAAAAAAAAAAAAAACAAATAAAGACCGAAAGAAAGAAACTAAGCAGCTTGAGTGCCAACTTCAATTGTAATTTAGAAAGTAGAAAATAAGCTAAAAGCCAACAACAGCAGCAGGAGCAGTGGTAGCAGTGGAAGCAGTCTCAGCCTCAGTTACTTAGCTGCCCTTTTTTCAAGAAAGCAACTGATGCGATGCGTTGTATTCCCTTCATCTTTTTTTTTTTTTTTTTTTTTTTTTTTTTGTCATTCTTTTACTTTGTAAGTAGTCCTTGTGCTCCTTGCGCACACATAACGTGGCAGCGGCGGCGGCGAATGCTGCTGCTTTTATCCTTGCACTTTTTTCTTAACTTGCTGCCAAAGTATGTGCTGCGCTGTTTAGACTTTTCACATATGTTCCGACATACTTTGCTCTTACTGTGTCTCTGTCTGTCTGTCTGTCTGTCTGTCAGTTACAAAATCGCCTTTGATGTTTGCCTTCCGAGTGTCGGCGAGAAAGTCATTCAAGAAATTCTTGAGCTTAAGCATTTTAAGATTTTAATAAACACATTTGAAGTTGCCTAGGCGCCGCCACTTAAAGTTCCACAATAAGATACAACATAGATACCTCAACACACACACACACATACACACATAGATAGATGAAGTGTTGGAGCGGTTGTAAATGGGCATCTAGCTCTCTGCTGTTTGTGTTTATAATATTATGTACTGTACTGCCGCACTTTGTTTCATCTTAAGAAATTCAGGGCTTTGAACCGGTTTTGAATCACTTTACTTGAACACTAAATTGAACTAGTACGCCTAAAATAAAAAATGATTTTGGCGATCGACCAGAAGCGTCTAAAGGATTCGGCCCACAAGAAGAGTATAATGATCTATCCAGGACAACAAAAAAATCATTGGTGACTCGAATCTGCCTTGCTCGACGGAGGTTTTATTACATCCACCATATATTTAGCGCCAAGTGATTTACCTATTCCTGTCCGATTGTGAAACCCTTGTTCGTGTTACGTTGGCCTCCAAAAAGAGCTTCTGAAAAGTGGCAGTCTGAATCTTCGCCAATAAGCTATCGGTCCTATAAATTATAAAGTTGCCGTCTAGATGAAAACAGATAATCGAACAAAACGGCGCATAGAGATATTTAAAGTGACGAATATTTGACGACCTTTACTTGAATATTATGCATTTAATTATCTATGTCACTTACTCAAAAGCTGGCGATTTTAAGCAGAAATATTTTGCGATTTGAAAAGTAAATTTCAAAATTCGCGTTTGCAATTACGGGAACATGACTGAATAACTCGGCTTGTTTATTTTTCCAGTTAAATTCTCAGTAATGTTTTATGGATTTTAGTAAAATTTTTAAGTTTTCATTGAACCGAACTGAAACGCGTCACGACTCTGACAAAAAAATTGATTGAATTGAACCGGTGCCAATTTTTTTAGTGGTTTGCTGCCCTGCAGAAATCATATTGCACATTGGGGAAACATTTTTTTTTTTTTTTTTTTTCTTGCCTACAACTTTGGTATTTTCCAAAAGAAATTAACAAGACTTAAAGATTGTAGTTGCTTTCATTAAGTACTAAGGTGTAAAAAAGTGTTTTCTATTTTTTTTTTTTTTTTATATTATAAATTGTTGTACTACAAGTTAAGATTTGTCGAGAGTCGTTATGTGGTTTTTCTCATTTCGCACTACAAAACTGCTTAATGAACATTCAAAAGCAAAACTATAATACTTGTCTCGCCGGAGCCCGTTCCTCCATTCGAAACACTTGAGCAGCCCAATGCAACCAAAGTTGCGAGTAGATACCAAGTACTTCGTCTTATTCTCGCTCACCGCTAGTCCTATTGAGCGGAAACTCTCTTCAATCCATTTGATAGCCCTGCTGACTGTATTTTGATTTTTGCTGATGACTAGGTGGAGTGAAAAGTAAACTCCTTGGAAATGAAAAAAAAATTTTTAATGTTTTTATTCCGGCCATTTTCCAACTTCTTGTTCCCGTCCAAAAAGTAATTTTCCGGAAGGTCTGCAAAATACTTCTCTGCGGTGTCGATGATTTCCTCGCATGAGCTGAATTTTTATTGATGATCCATCTTTTGAGGATTGGGAAGATATAAATTGTCCGAAGGAGCCAAATCGAGCGAACATGCTGGATACGGAAGCAATTGGAGCCCTGACAACGCTTTGGGTGTTTGTTAGCGTCAACATAAAGCAAACGATCCTTGCAGGAATGCCCAGTTCAGTCAGTGCCTTGGCGTGCCGATAGCAGCTTTGAAGTCGACACATAGGTGATGTATGTCGATTGGTTTTTCTTTAGTTTTCTCCACGATCTGGAAATGATATAGTTATTCACCACATCATAGCTCTTAATGTATTCAAATTCATTTTTTAGCTCAATTACTTTTCAGGTGTTACCATTTATGTTTATATGTAGTAGGCGAAATATTAATTCCAGCTTCAGTTTCGGTAAATGTGGCCAACGGCTATACGGAATTAATGGATAGTATGATTAACTAACTCACCGACTGACTGAGGAAATGCCAAAATTTGTGTTTAACTTGAAGCGAAAAGTATGAAAACACTTTACACCACTCCATTCCACTCCAATTCAACTCTATTTAATGGCATTTTCGTGAGCTTCATTTAATGCGTGTGTGTGTGGTGTGTGGTGTACGGGTCAAGCTAATCGAAATGCGTTGCCAGACATTGCACATCGTCTTCGTCATCGTTGTCGTCAACATTTCATTCTAAGCTTTTGGTCATCCATGTTTGAATGTTCTGACTTTACAATTTGTAAATGTATGTGTGTGTGTGTGTGATTATGTGTGTGTGTGTGTTTAGAGTGTATACATGACTCGGCTCGGTTTGAAGTGCATAAATTGTTGTTAGCCACCATCTCGCGCACATATGAACAGGACAAACAGCTGCCAGACATATTGTGAACTAGCAAAATGTATGTGCTCCTCTGTACTGAGCTGTGCTGTGCTGAGCTGTGCCGTGTGGTGTAGTGTATTGTAGGATTCTTGTATTATGGTAAAACGCTGATGGGGCGTATGTATACACATACTTGTACATATGTATGTGTGCATCAAAAGACTCAACTCAATGTTTTTGAATAAGCTTAAAAGTATACACGCTACGCCGTTTGCTCACTCTTTAACTACTTCACACAACCAAACCATCTGTGTGTGTGTGTGTGTACGTGTATATGAGAATACGCCGTTGTACTCTATTTTGATTGTGCGTGCTAGGAGTTGCTTAACTAACCGCATCCTAAATGGTGCTCCTGCTGCTGCTTTTGCTGTTGGTGCTGCACATAACGAAAACAACAAACGCGACCGATACAAATTTTGTTGAATCTGACAATTTGGTACAGTTTGAACGTTGTTTGTCGCATGCTGATTTTATACTAGAAATATATGTGCACCTTACAAATTTTTTTCTTTTCAAGGGGTGTCCCAAAAAGTGTGTAAAAAAAAAGTACTTCCTACTAAGCAAGCACTCCTTTTTATGGTGTTAATTTTCAATGCCGTAATTAGGTTGCAGCACTTTTCAACTCAGTAGAAACTTAGCAGGAATTTTCATGATTTACAAACCTGGCAAGCCAGAAAATGATTCCCATTCATTCCAGCCGATTAGTCTCTTTGCTTTTGATTTTGAGGATCTGGGAAAAACTATTCGTTGTACGGATTGGAGTATGCTTGGAAGCTCGGAATATTGTCCAAATTTGTGTTCGGGATATCTTCTAGTCATGGCACTCCATTGTGCAGCTCATTGTAATTAACCACATTCTCAACGCATTCAGGGCCAAAGAATACTGCAACATCATTTTTATAGGTGTGCAGCAAGCTTTTGATTGCGTGTAGTTCCCGGTTGTATTGGCAAAAATGAAAGAAGCTTTTCTGGCTTCATATTACTTAGTTACATAGTTTTTAGTAAAAGTACAGTCGGCTGTGTCAGCAACTCACCCTGTTTTAGCTGGAGCTCCACAGGGTAGCGTTCTGGGACCTACTCTGTACTCAGTGTATATACTGCATCTCACCCAGTTCTTGATGCTGAGTCAACGCAATCTAAAACGCTACCCCTTTTGCAGTTGTTCTGTTAGGGGGTTTCTACTGAGATGGCGGTCGCTTTCAATTTGTTCACCGCTCGCCAACCATAGCAGAGCTCCATAAAGCAAAACTACAGTAGAGATCCAATGATTAAGTCTAGTTTTGGAGCTCATAGAGCTCGTTGCAGTCTCTATATAGTTACAACAATATTTGAAGATGATCAACACAAGATTCCATAATGGAAGGAGCGGAATTTTACACTGCGGTGAGTCGCCGTGTACCACTTTTTGTCTTGGTGGTCGAGTTTCTTTAGTCGGGAATTTTAACTCTGCTCCAGCTCAGCTCAGGTTCTGTGAAAGTTTTAGCGTCCTGAGATGTCTAAGAATATTCCAAGCGCAAATTCTATGTGGAAAATTAGGTTTCTCTATAATGGCTAGTAGGGAATACAGTACTACAATATCTTCACTGATAGATTTATTGTAACGGAGCGTTAACCAATGGTTAAATTTTAACTAAAAATAATTCATTTTATATTAAACTGTTTGTATATGTTTTGGGAGACCCTTGACATTTGTATCTTTAGTATGTACCTCGTAGTATATAAATGTATGTCTATCCATCTCTTTTTCTCTCTCTCTCTCTCTCTCTCTCTCTATCGGTAAATGTATGCATAAGTTTATTTGAGTGAGTATGTGTGTGTGTGTGTGTGTGTGTGTGCGTATGTGTGCTCAGCTCATAGCCAAAAGTTATGGATTCAACTTTTGGCCAATTTAATTTTCTCGCCTGAAACGGCGATTTACACATATGCAGGACATGAGCGTACAAACGCACAAATGTTGTTGACTAGCACATATCCTGGCCATCCATTTCTGCCATAGGCAGCAGCAGCAGCAGCAAAAGCAAGCATCCAGTTTCGGTGACCAAATTTCCTCACAACATTCTCTCGTTTCTTGCTTTACTTTGCTAAAATGTTTGTCGTCGTCGTTGTTGTTGTTGTTGTTGTGCATATGGATTGCGATGGGACCCAGAACCAGAACCAGCATTTACAGATGATTAAACTCATGTTTAAGGCCAGAGCATCAACTTTCGAGCTACAGCAGTATATCATCACATACACACACACACACACACACACACACACACACACGCACACATTTTATGTGCCTATGTACTCTGTTTGTTTGTTTGTTACTCTGTGTGCGTGTGTGGACACATTTTGCTCCATTAGTTTCCTTAAAATAAATGAAACAATGCTTTGGGTTAGAGTGTACGAGTTGTTTGTATTTATGACAACATTGAATTGAATTTAGAAAGGATTTGTGTTTGGGAAAACAAAAAAAAAAAAAAAAAAAAAAATAATGTACCTACATAATTTAGTTTACATTTTACACAAAATTATTTGCGTTATACCAACCAATTTTATTATGCAGCTTTTATGGTGTTCTGTTTACTTAAAAAGTAACTTAATAAAAAAAAAAAACCAGCAAAAATATCCCCATTATCTGAAACTTCAATAACTTTGCCTATCACCATCATCAGCAGCGTAGATAATATTAAGCTAAGGGTAATACGTATGTAGATGGTTGTTTCCAATCATTGGGCCAATGATACAACTCAAGTTTCGAGAAGCACGTTTCAAAAGCCGTGATGATTTCATTTGACAAACACATTTTCCGAGTTTTAAATTCGTGCTGTCCCTCAGTCCGAAATCCGGTCTTAATGATTAGCGTAGTTTACATCCAAAATATTCTGGGTTCTCATGGATCTAGTGCAATGCATTTTGTGCCGTAGATTCCAAAATTGAACACCAAAAATTTCATAGATTTCACAAATTTTTCTTACAGGATCGTACTAGAAAAAACGTTTCCTCAAAAACTGGAATTTTTCAGTTATTACTTTATATTGTAAATATATACTATATATCTATATATTCCCAAAATCATCATTAAAATCAGAGAGATTACCTTTCAGAAAATACCTGTCTGACAGGTAAGCTGTTTGGAATTATCCAATTTTTGGTCTCCATTTTTGGAATCTACGCCCAAAAATACATGAAAATAGATTCATGAGAACACAGACCCTTTGATAAAGTCAAAATTTGTAAACTAATATTTTCTTATCTGAAGGAAAATTTGCGATTTAGTTTATAGTAATGGATTCATATTCAAATGACGGACGCCTACAATTTGTTCGTTGCTCGGCATCATAGCAGAACTTCATAAAGCACAACAACAGTGTAGATCAAATGATATAGTTTTATTTTGGATTGCATAGAGCTCATAGAGCTCATTACTTTCTTCACACATTCTTCATCTATTGGGTCTCCACGTCAGCCTGCTCTTTATAGTAACAACTTTATTTTAAGATATTTTACGCTACTTTTAGCGTGATTTGTCAATTATTTTGGTGGTTGAATGAGGTTCGTCTTCGCAATGACACTAAAACCGGTTTCTCTAGCCCACTTAAGTATATCTTTTGGACATCTATGTATACCTGAGTAACATTTTTATACCCTGTACCCAAATGGTAAATGGGTATATTAATTTGTGCAAATGTATGTAACATACAGAGAAGACTAGATAGACCCTGTAAAGTATATATATTCTTGATCAGCATTCAAAAGGGAAGTCAAACTAGCTATGTCTGTCTGTCCGTCTGTCTGTCTGTCTGTCTGTCTGTCTGTCTATCTGTCCGTCCATCTGTCCGTCCGTCACGCTGTCTGCCGTATTACTTCGGAGTCTATAAGAGATAGAGCTTTCATATTTGAAACTTAGACTCTCCTGAGCCGTCAAGTGTGCACATACAAAAGGTTTTTCTCTAACCTCATTTTAAGGGATGCCTCCCATATAAATCTACCCAAAAATTTTGAGTTTTTGCATAAAAACGTCATTGTGTCTTATTCTAGGAAGTCTAAATTTAGTAAAAATTATGTCTATAATAGTCCCAATAAATTAACCCAATAAATCCAATACTAAAAATAGAAGTGGCACTTTCGTTTTCGAACTTAAGTCTTAAATCTTAAATCTCCAGTTGGCTCTATCTTTAAAAATTTCCGAGTACTTCCCGAAAAAAAAAAAAACAAACAAAAAGAACGCGCTTCCCTAGCGCCATCTAGTAATGAATTTCTTAAGTAAATCGAATTTTCAAGAATATTTCAAGAAATACAACTTAGCGCCGCCTAGCGTTAAAAAGTCAAAGTACAAAATAAAGTAGAATGGTGAGAAAAAAAATTGAGTGTTTGTCATGCGCGTAGCTGATAGAAGGGATTACAATTAAAGATTTAGAAGAAAAAAAATCAAAAGGTTCTTAAGCTATGATGCAGCATAATAATAAGTAAAAAAAATATTAAACATAATTTCTAAAAAAAAAAAAAATAATTATAATTAAAACAACTATTTTATTAAAATTATATAAGACAAAAATATTGCTGCAGCACTTGCAAGGCGCGCAGAGAACAGACTCAAAAGGCCAAATACAAAACTTGGCTTGCCTTGCTGCCTTGATGCCTGCTGTCGACCGTTATGGTAGCTTACTGGCGAAAAATTTAGTGTGAGTGTGGTGAGTTTTGTGCCAAAGTTGTTTTTGTACTTGCATCTGTGTGTGAGAGAGAAAGAGAGAGCGAACGAGTGAGTGAGTATTTTACAGTTTTATGTAGGTTTGGTGTTCTGGCAGTGCGCAGAAGACGTTAATTTTGTCATTTGTCACCACTCGTTGGCTTTGGCTTTGGCGTCGTCGTCGTCGTCGTCCTTTATCCTTGCATATGTTTTGTTGTATTTATTTGTTTGCTCATTCACTCACTCATGCACACACTACTCGCCTGCTTGTCCCTTCCGCTTGTTCGTTGGTTGTTCGTTGTATCTCTGTGTGTGTGTGTGTGTGTGTGTGTGTGTAAATCATTTCCTACTCATGCTTCCTTTTAATTTTTTTACACTGTTTGTATTTGTGACAAAATGGTGAAATTCACAGTGTGCATTAGTCCTTACACCCCTCCTTCTATTTCACTATTTTTCACATTCACCCAATATATTGCAGACGACATTTCTTCGTCCTTTAATAAAATGGCAGCAGTAGCGGCGACACATGTCAACCGAATCAAATTGAGACAAATCAACCCTGGAAGAACATATACGCTGCGGTACTGTGACTTTATAAGCTGCAAACAATTTTTGGTTCATTTTGCACTTTTTTGAAATTTATTTAATTCACAAAAAAAAAAAAAAAAAAACTAAAGATAGTTTTCTTTGGTGTTTTTTTTCCTTTAGTTTAATTGTTAAAAACTTAAACTGTTTATAGGGTATCTTATAGTCATGTATACTCGTTTGCATCATTCTATTTCAAATTACTTAGTTGTATCTTGTATCTAAATTAAATATATCTCTTTTCATACAGCTTTGTCCTTTGGCAAAAAAAAAATATATCTATTTGAGCAGCTCAGCAGCATGTTGCCACCATTATTTTATTAGCAGTAGAAACCAATATACGGACAGATATATGGACGGACGAACGAACGAACGTACTAGAGCGATGTACTATCATCAGTTCGAAAATTACAGCTTTGAGTTTAACTTTGGCGTTGGCATTGTCGCCTGAGGGTGAAAATAAGGCATTCAAGCGTAAGGACCCATCAGACAAACACATACACACAACTTATTGTTGTTTGTTATATATATATATGTATTATATATGTATGTATGTACCTATTCATATACTCATCTACTACAGATACACGTATAAATAAAAGTAAGTATTGTATCTCAAAATAAAATGTATATGTATCTACTTACTTCTATGTAATAAATACAGATACATATATAGTATGTATGAATGTATCTTTCTATCTATCAGTTTATTTCCTTCCTTTTACATTAACAACAAACATCATAATCAGCAACAGCAACAACAACAACATCATCATCATCAAAATCGATAGCATCATCATTATTATTAGCAATATATCATGCTTCTTAGAGACATCATTTGTCATAAGTATCTCATTCCATATCATGAAATTTTCATTTAGATATATTGTTACGTAACAAATATCCAATATCTTTGTTATTGCTGATGTTGACAATTTCTTTGCTATTAATATTGATTGTCTGTATTATTGTCTGGTTTATTTTTTATTTTTTTTTTGTTTGCTTCGGTTTATAGCAAATGCATTCCTGAAATACTAAATGTAACTAACAATAAATAAGTAAATAAGTAAGTAAGTAAAGTAACTAGTGCGCTTTTCAAGTGTTGCTTTTCAAGTAGACGAGTATCACTCTTAAGTAGGTTTGAATGCACACATGTACTTGTGAGTTATAAATATTATAACAACATATTTAAAAACGTTGTAAGAATTCAGTTAACAAATTATTTTGGCAAGAGATAATATATTATTTTTGGAAAAATGAAAAGGATAGAAAAGAAGGTAAAAATCCGTTATTCCTCTCTGGGAAGAGCTCGACTGAATCAAGGCCCTAAAGCCGAGTAAAGGAAAATAAACAGAATAGCAGAGACTAGATGGACCACAAATTCAAAATATAATAACTCGAAACTTACGTGGCCAGAGTATAGCACTAAACGAACAGCCCAACTCATGCGCCATAATAGACAGACCCTATACATGATGGTTGACACCCTCACGGTACACTGCCTGATGAGAAGACATGCCGTCCGACTAGGGGTAGCATCAAATGACTTCTGTAGGAGCTGTAGAAAGAAACAGAACATTTTCTTTGCCTCTGCCCAGCCCTTGGGAGAATAAGGTATACCGTACTTGGTAGACCGTTTCTTGATAGTCTGGCGGAGATTGCATCTGTCAAGATTGGTCGCACTGGTTCGAGTAGGAGGATATAAAAGAGGGATCATATGATATCACAATGGATCTTTTTGGCCTAGGTGTCGTCGCGAGAATTCGCGGCGGCCATTTTAACCTAACCTAACCTACACACTGAGACACAAAATTATTCTTGAGCATTAAGCTTTATGCGTTATTTCTCTTTCAAGATTCCTGAATGAGACATCAAGCAAGCTAACTATCCGATGCATTTCTGTTGAGCTTTAAATGGCTCTCTACATGATTTTCTTTGGCTCTTCTATTTCGTATTATGCAGGATCAAACCTGGTTCAGCATGTCGTCGTCGAAGTTGAAGGGTTGCGAAGAAATTTATCTGTTACCGTAATACATCTTCTCGCTCAGATACTGAGCCACAATCTTGTTGTCGTCATTTAGTAGCATTAAGGGCTAAGTTGATTTGGTGATGATCGTTTCCTTGTTAAATAAAGTGCTTGCATGGTCAGTGTGATCTTTTGGCAGACAGAAGCCTGCCCTCCGGTCACTTGGTTATCTCACCAAAAACGAAAATAAACTCATTTTTTTTTAAATATTTAAATAAAAAAAGTTCAAAAATGGTAGTCGAATAGTAAGCGTTTGAATGATTTGCGTTTTTGTTTAGAACATTCGTTCTTACATTAAGAACACTCGTCCTTACCTCAACACTCGTTCTTATTTCAAGAACTATTTGTTCTTAAAAAACGTACAGAACAAAATTTTTTTAAAATAAAATGATATTACATGAAGTGATGGGATGGAGGAAATGTGAAAGCGAAAATTTAGCGAATTTTTATTTGATGGCATTGATCGTTTCAAAACACCTTCTCCGAAGATGGAAAAGTCAAATGGAGCTAAATCTGGCGACTACGTTGGTAACTCACGGCTCGATGAGATGGCGCGTTGTTGGCGTGAAAAATACACGAGTTGTTCTTTTATAATTCCGGCAGTTTTTTGCGGATGCGCTCGCGTAAAAATAAATTTTATTCCGTTTACCATTCGGAAAACGTAAAACGCAACACGATAATCAAAGAAGACGATAGACCTTAACTTTTGAAAGTTTTTTTTTTTTGGTTTCGACTCCTTCGGCTGATTGTTGTCTGGTTTATGTCATATTCATATACCCATGTCTCTCTCCAGTTATGGCGTTTCATAAAGCTAAAAACAGAATTGACTCAAGAAAGCATATCTTCAGCGAACTCCTAACGATGCGACTTTTGCAAAAAAAATTCAGCTCTTTCGGAAGGCGTATGAGCAGCACGTACGAAACGCCTGATACGCCAGTCCAAATGTTACGTATATACGAGACTTATAAACTTGAAAAGTTCTGAGCCGTTTAAGCCCAATTTTGACACAACATGTGTTGAGGTTCGGACTCGGTTTTTATCTACTTTTTATGTTGATAACATATCTGCATTTGCAAATATATTAGTTTTTTTTCACGTTTCCTCGTGCCTCTACTGCTGCGCCATCTGCAGGCCGCCAGCTCAGCAACAATCCTGATGGGGCCATTTAAAGGTGAAGATGTACTCATTCCTCGAATTCCAATAATTCCAAACCAAGCTGAACACGAAGATCTATCCACGTCAAATAATGTGTGACAGGCATATAAGTTTCGGTCCAAACGAAGTTTATTTTTTTCTTGTTTTTTTTTTTTTTTTAAGTTTTTATAAAAAGGTTATATGTATTTATAAATAAAATATTATTTGACTGCAATATTTTTTAATAATATTTACGAATATTTCACAGCTGCAAATTAAAATTGTCGAATAAAAAAAAATATATGTTTTTCTAACATTTAAAACTAAAACAATATTCCAAAAAGTTTATGGTTTCGTGCAGAGAAAGAAACAAAAAACAAAATGAAAAAATATAAACGAAAATTCATAAATAAATATACATATACCATATACCATACTATATACTATATATATATCTATATATGGTATTTATATGTTCCAAAATATTTTTCATCGGTTTCTGTGCATAAAATGAAGATTGAATAAATGATTGAATGAATGCAAAACATACGCGGCTGGCCCTAGTGGCTCTGGCACTGGCACTGGCACTGGCTCTGGCATTGATACAGGAACAGGACAATACAATGAATGTATCCATTCAAGGCAAAATTTTATATGTAAATATGTATTTGTGTGTATGTGTGGAAGTAAATTTGTGTACAGTTCAAAGTGCAACCGTCAATATACATATGCATCCATTTATTTATGTGTGTGTGTGTGTGTGCGTATCTGTGTGTTTGGTTGATTATATTTGCCACCGAATTCGGTGCCCGCGTTCGGCTCAACGCGTTCAATCAATTTTTGATGGACGTGCGAAATTTATGGCGAAAATATTTTCTATGCACACTCAATGAACTCAATTGTATAAAATACAAAAAGACACACACACACAGATATACACATATACACATGAATATATATTGTAGTAGCACTAAAAATATGCAAGACCAAAAAAATAAAAACAAAAAAACAAAATTTACACCAACAAAACAATTTTTTTTTTTTTTTAATATATATATATTTTTTTTATTATTTTCTGGGTCTATGGACCGATTAAAATTGCTTCCAGGCAATTTGCCGATAAACAATGATGGAATATCATAAAAAATTAAAAGTACAAAATGGACGTTGTTGCCGCTTCAATACCTTCGAAACAATTCAAATTCAAAAATTTTAGATTCAAATTTTGCTTTTATTTCTTTCGAAAAAAAAAAAAAAATTTTATACGTTTTATTATTTCTTCATTTGAAATTTATTTGTTTTAAAATTTTGATGTTTTCAATTTGTATAGCGTTTTTCTTTTTAATTTCTATGAATGGGTTTTATTTTTAAGGTGTTCGAGTCCAAATAAAAAAAAGGTGACGTAATCTTTGGAATATTTTAAGAAAATTTACACAAAGCTAAATCTGAACCTAAGAATTTTCACTTACAACTTTGCTGCTTGGGAAACCATAAAAACTAGCTCTTTTTTTTAAGAAAGAATAATTTTAAGAAAAATTTCGTACTTGAATCAAGAATTTTATACTTGATTTGGCTCGTTTCAAGTCATGATGATTATTTTCTTTGTGCTTTATGTATCACTCAAAGGATCACCATGTCCATTACCAAAAAAAACACTGAAAGTGAGTAGATGCTTCTCTAATAGTGAAGCTGTATTTGGCATGCACTCCGTAAGCCCGTGGGCAACATCGCAGAGGTCGACGTCGAAGAAGAAGAAGTAGAAGTAGAATAGTATAAAGGGGAGCAACGGGAAAGACTTAACACATCCGGAGTGGACCCAATTTGCAGCCACTTGCTGAGTACGAACAGGGCAAGATGTAGAACAACTCTTGATGCACTTTAACCAATTTTGGGTTTCGGCAACCAAAGAGGAAGAATAGTTTCCATTTCTGAGCAATAAAAATATAAGTAAAAGAAAAATCATTGTTGATCTGTGAAACAAATAGTTGAAACTGTCCAAATGAAATCACTCTTCAGTGTAACGAGTTGTAAACAATTTTGAAAATCACAGTAATTTTGGTTCTAAAACCCAGATGTAAGCTATCACCAATATCGAGGACTGTTGACTTGGCTGATCCCAAGTCATTTTGTTCTAAAATCAAGATTTTATTTACGCTTGTTATGAGCGCAATACATACCGAAAGGTTTGTTGTTTCATCAGCATATGTAGCGACCTGGCGTAGGCATCTCAAATGTGTACATGGTGCACAGCACAAGACCTAAGAAGTGGAACTCCACAAAAAACTTAACTCTTACTACCACTCGAAAAGCTCTTTCCTTGGGTAAGATGCAAAAAAGAGAGAAAAAAGGCACCGGAAACCGTCATTTTAATTTGAAGAGAAGCCCATTGTACCAGACTCCAGATCGAACGATTGTCTCGTATACGATGACACTGCTCTGGAGTTCCGTGTAAATTTCTAAAACCGAATTGATGTTCTGGAACTATGTTGCGTCTCTGTAGCGCACTGGTAACAATCTTCCAAGAAGTAATCTTTACAAAAATTTCGAAAATATTCAAAGTAAGTTTGCCAATTTTGTATCACCGTTGACACGGAAAATGATGAATATGAAAAAATGTTAAAATGTTGTTAATCGTCGTCATTTCATCGCTAACGCTTTTATTGCTTTTCCATTTATTCCGTAGCAATCAGGAGAATTAGCAATCTTAAAAGCTTTAATTTGTTGTTTAACTTCACGGGCAGTTACGTGACATGGGAAGTAGTGTTGGCAAAACGAGTGATTTTTGACTGCAACTGTGATTGCCGACTGCAACTTGAAATTCGCAGTGACTGTAAACAGTGCTAAAATCGCAGTTGGCGAAAAGCAAAAAGCGATTACAGAACAGTTTCACTGTTCGCAAAGAGTGATACACAAAATCACTTCGTTTTATATTCATATTTTTGTTGAAATACCAACGAATTTGTACAGGTTCGGTGTTCGGAGCGAATATGAACGATTTCCGAAGCGTGATAAAAGCACCAATCACTGATAAATGAACAGTATCACTGTACGCGAAGAGCGATGCATAAAATCACCGTTAACTGAACATATTCACTGAGGAACAAGAATATCGCAAATCACTACTTTCAGTTGCAGTGAAATATTGCGAATTTCAATCATGAAAAAATCACCGAACTGCCTGAAGGGAAGGTCCATTTGACAAGGAATTGGCCAGAATCTCCAAAACATAGCTCGGATTCACAATCATTTAATGTTGAAATGTTGTTTCGAGATGTTCCGGTACCATATTCAGTCCGGTACCATATATATGATGTTTTATACCTCAAGTGATGAAATTTTATTAAATAAATATTTCTTTTTTTTTTAACATAAAATCATTTTTTCTATTTTATAATTTTAAATTTTTTTTCGCATTGTTTACAAAATATTCGTCAGTTGACCTTTAATCAAAAATTGGCATTTGTTGTTGTTGTTGTTTACCGAAATGCTTTATTATAAATGAATGCATGCATGCAACTGATATATTTTTGTTTGATATTCAATTTTCGGAATATAAATATAAACATAAAATTTTTCAAAACGGATACGTAAATATTTATGCATATAGCCACATAGCCGTGGCACCTAACATAAACCAAAATATTTGTATTTTTAACTAAATTTTAGAATATTTATAAATGCGAAAAAAAAAAAGAAATAAAATTAAAATATTGTAACAATTATATCATGTGTTGAATATTTTGGATTAAATTCGCAAGTGACTGATGGACAGACAGACAGACAACAGATTGATAGAGTTAGTTCGAGTTTGTTTTCTATTTGAATAACAAATTTACATACACACACAGACACACACACACACACACACTCATTCATTTATTCAATCAAATCTGAAATCATTCATTCATTCATGCATTCATACATAGATGCATACAGCTGTCATGGGAATTTTTACTGATTCATATGTATCTATTTTATTATTCCTTTTTTTTTTTTTTTTTTAGTTTTTTTGATATTTTGCGCCTGAAACTGAATTTAGTGATTTATAGTGTCAAAAATTGTTTTCAGGGCAGCTTAAAATGTTTTATTATTTATTTATTTATTTTTATATGTACATAGTTTTTTTTTTTTTTTTTTTTTCATTCAAGGTTATTGAAGAGATTTACAAATGAACTTCAATTATGTACATAATATTCTCACCATTTTGATATTGAAAATTGATTTTTGTTTTTTTTTTTTTTCAAAATTCATATTTCGATGAATTTGATTTTTAAATTTTAAATGTGTATCAGAGTTGAGATACATTTTAAAGATTTATTTCATTATTAAGCTGCGAATAGGCTTAAGAATCTTATTCTTTTCAGATTTGACTAAATCTTTTAAGGCTGCTCTGCTGGGATGCAATGCCGTTATGTCAATCTACAACTTTAAGTTCAAAAGAATGGTTTTGGGAATTTGGGTATTGGGTTCTGGACATTGATAAATCCTTTCGAGCTTTCAAGTTGTGATTGGGTTAGGTTGGTTTTGGTTTTAGAATATGAAGCTAAAGGGCAACTTGGGAGGTCATGGTCAAAAGTATGTTTAGATGAGTTTTTGTAAAATCGTGCACATTCATCAATAATATTCGTACTCATATCAAGAACATACGTTCTCATATAAAACTCAATTTGCTTTTTTTTTTTGCGTCCGTTAAAAAGGCTCCATTTGAGCCGATACAACATGTCAACGCTAACGAATCTTCAATGGCTTCGCCGGATCGACTCAAAATGCTTATCCCGAAGCGGTAATTTTAATTTTCGGAACAGGCAAAAAAACAGGAAGCATGTTCGTTGGAACTTAGTTTTAGAACTTGACTTTGTACTCTTGTACTACTTTGTCACTCGCTTTTTGAAATTTAAGCGTTGTCGTCTTGCAAAATCTAAGAGTTATACTTTCAGCACGATTATTCTCAAAACGGATGCTCTATTAGGCGCCTCAAAACGAATAAATAATATTCTTGATTTACCGTTTTTATTTTCATCCGAACGAACTCACAGTGCATCATACCACGATAATCATAGAAAACGGTTTCCGGGACTTATTTTACAGAATATTTGTACGATAATAAAAACAAAAGAATGACTAAGTTTTGAGAACGTTTCGATTATGTTTTTCAATACTTTGCGCTCTCATTTTTCAAATTTAACTTTGTGAAAACTGAAATATGTAAGCACGATTATTCTCAAAACAAGCATATTGCGCTCGATACAACATACATGAATGATTTACTGATACTATTTCCCTCAAAACAAATACAGTGCTTTTAGTTTTTAAAGTCGACGATCACAAAACACTTCCTTGGGAAACTCCGGCTGAGTTATCGCTCAGATCAGACCCATGCTCACCACATCTAATTTAAATTTGTTAAATAAGACCGCAAGAGCTGATAGTAAGGTGTTGGCAGTCACATCTTGTACAGTAAACCAGCATGCCAGACTCAGTCAAAAGCCTATTTCATATCTAAAAATACAGCAGAGCAATATTGTTTTCCCTCAAATGTCTCCAGAATTCGCTACACTAATCGGAGGATACCTTGCTATTCCTCCTATCAAATGTGCGCACAGTAGATATTCAAGTTGAGATTTGCAAGTCTTAGACCTTCTCAGTCTCTAGCATAAAATATGACAATATAGATACTTTCCAACAAAGAATTACTGATCAATTATATCGAGTTACTTACAGCGATTTCTAACAACTGCTTTAAACTAGGACATTTTCCATCTCAACGGAAATGTTGATACTTATTCCTGGTAAACAAGGTAAACCTGAAAACCATCTCACCAGTACCTATCGCCCATGATGAAATTATGAAGACCCGGTAATCTTTGGTTACATAAATTTGACAAAATAGTTTGTGGTGAATCTAAATTTGATTGCAGCTAAGACAGGAGCCAGGTAAACCTGAACCAGCTAAACCTTGAACCATAGAATCTTTGAAATCATCTCAAAATATTCTATTTCCCAGGAATTAAATTATATGTATAAACACTTTGAAAACTTATGTTTACTGCTTTAGCTCAACATCAAGATTCAGAAAAATTTAGCATTATAAGGTGAAATTATCTAAATTCACCATAACATGCATACTCAACAATTTTAAAATTAGAAAGAGACAGTGGCAGAATAAATCACCTGCCAAAATTGAAAACAGTGTTTTTCAAACTTTTTGAGAGACTTTCTCGATTACCAGTAACCTGGATTTAACTGTCACAAAATTTATATTTAAAGTGTCAAAAGTTTTTGCTGCAAAAGGAAAAACGTAGAAAATATTTTTTTACCTCAATTTTTTTCATTTTGGAATAAATCATAGAATCAGTGCGTGTTTGCAGAATGTTGTTCCATTCGTATAAAATCGAAATATATTTTTCATTGATTATGGCGCTCATTGCGGCGGTGTTTTCATTATTGCCACGCTGTGAATCTGAACTGGTGCGTCCGAAGACGATTGGTGCTGGCGTAAATAAAGATGGCAAAAGTGATCCGGATCGATTTTTGAGCTATGATCGTGAGCATTTATTGAAAAATGTGCGCACATTTGTGAATGTGCATAAGAACGATTATATGAAAGCGTATCAGCCGCCGCGTCCGTATAACTTTGTGCCAAAGCCGGTGTGGAAAACCCGCCAGAAAATTGAAGGTGGCGCCAGAGGAGCAGAAGGAAGCATAGACGAAAGTGGAATTCGAGCGATAACAGAAACGGATATGGAAACGGAAACGGAACGACAACGCGTACAGCAACAAGAAGCAACAGTGATGGCAAGAAATAGTGGTATAAGCAAAGATGTATACCAATTGAGGCAATTTCTGAACGAAATAAAAGCGCCGATAAATCGAAAAACCGAGACTTACGATACAAGCGAACTTTTCGAGAAGCTAAACACACGTAAAAGTAAAACATCGTCAACCAAATACGACGATTACGATCCACAACAATTGGTGAATGAGATAAATCGTGATATACGTCCGGAAGCATTCGATCCAAAACCACTATTCGAGCAGCTTGATGTAAGCAAACCAAAAGAATTATATCCGAAAGGACTGAAAGCGGCAATGGGAAAAATTGGTGAGAATATGTCCGATGAAACGAAAGAGAGCGATGCTGTTGCAGCATTAAAACTATTAAAAATTATACAAATGCATAAAACACAACAAGCAACCGCAACGCAGCAGCAGCAGCAGATGCATTGCCGCTAAATTCTGAACATAGTAATGCGGGTGTACGCGGACCGATATTAAATTTTAGTAGAGGCGGCTACGCCTCGAATCATAATACAAAAACGACAACAACAAACAACCATGAAGATTGCGTGAGCATTGAGAGTGCTACTAACAAGAATCTCTCGGATTTTTGTCAAAATGCGACACATTCAAAGCACCAAAACGCTGATGACTGCATCAGTGAATCAGAAATCGGAGCTGAAACCGCAACAACGGAAAAATCAAAAACATGTGAAGAAATTATGGCAAATATTGAACGTTACTGTGAGCCGATTGGTGCAAAATCGAATGAACCGCAAACAACAACGATAACAGGCAACGGCGATAAATCGAAAACGAAAACGAAATCGCACGAACATTGCGAAATCATACCGAAAAACGAAATCGTTGCAGATGAAGAGGAAGCGTTGCATGTGCCTAAACAACAATTTTTGCTAACCGAACTGAATCCATTCGATATGAAAACGTATCGTCCGAAATATAAACTAAAATCACAAAAGGATTTTTTGCCGAATGACGAAAAAAAACTTAAAACGTTTAGTATGACGGAAAGGAATTTTAAGGATGAAAATTTAAAGCGTTTTTACAAGAATAAACCACAGCGCACAGTTGCCAGTTTTGAAAGGCAAGATCGAATGCAACAACAAAACGAAGATCTTGATTTCCTTAAAGAGTTACAACGGAAATATAGACCACACCAACAGGAGCAGCAGGATCAAGAGCAGCAGTCTACAGCAGACAAGGATGTAGTATATCGTAAGAAAAGCGTTGATGTTGAGCTCAAAAGACAACAAAGAAAAGAAGCAAAGGAGAAGAACAAATTCGAATTTAAGCAGCAAGACGGTATCGGTTTCGGAGTCAATGTCGATTTCGAAGTCGAGAAAATGTATAAAGCTTTTGCAAATAAAATTGCACACGAAAGCTCAGGCTCTAGCTCAAAACATATGCAACGCGATATCTGGCATCCTTTGCCTGAAAGCGTTGTTGATGGTTTACTTGATATATGGACACATCGCGGAGATTACGCTCAATCGTATCAGGATCAGTATAAAAGCGATACGCACACTCTAGCTGAGCCTTCAACACAAACTGCTGCTGCTGCTGCTTGTGAATCCTCCTCCTCATCGCTTGATGTGCAAACATCAAAGTCAACTCAATCCCTGCGCCAGGTACTAAAATTGTTAAACGCTTATGAAAAACATGCAGATTGTGTGCTTAAAAATGCGAATGAACTCGAAATGGTTTTGCTTCTTCGTAATGCCAATGTTACTGTATCGAAACGAAAGAAAGTCAATTGTCACAATCGTCTACATTCGAAGCAGTCACTGGCACAGGGATCGGCGGATCATCAATAAACCAGATCAAATAAGCAACAAACACATTTTCAGAATCAAACTTAAATTTGTTTTTTTTTTTAAATTGTTGTTTATGATCCTTTTTTTTTCTGTACATTTTATATTTGATTATTAAAATAATAATTGCATGTTTATATGGAAAGATATATCATCTGCATATTGTATTGTTTTCTTTATACTTTTAGCTTAGTACTTTTTATTTAGCTTCCAAATATTATAAGATTACTCAGGATCCTCGAAAAAATGAGTTTGTTTTAGTGATGAACTCTTTTCATTCGGTCTTAAATATATCGAAGAATTTCACATGAAATGGGGGCAGTACATATTTATGAAGCCAAATGTTATCGTAGTTTTAAATCAATTGCGTATTCAATGTCTAAGAGCTGTGAAACTGATGGTATCAATTTTTTATGACATGGTCACTAGTGACTGCTTGATGACATGTCATCTGTTGCGTTGCCATTGGCGTGCTTATAATGGTCAACTTGTCAAGATAGACCCTATAAAGTATATATATTCTACAGATTGGAAGGGGAGTCGAACTAGCTATGTCTGTCTGTCCGTCCGTCCGTTCGTCCGTCCATCCGTCTGTCTGTTCTGCTGTCTGCCGTATGAGAGAGATTATCTCGGAGACTATAAGAGATAGGGCCACCATATATGAAACTTATACTCTCCTGAGCCTTTAAGTGTTTACTTGCACACGGTTTTCCTCTAGACCCATTTGTAGGGGAACCCCCATACAAATGTACCCCAAATTTTGGGTTTTTGCATAAAAAACTTCATTGTTTCTTATTCTAGGAAGTTTAAATTTAATATAAATTATGTCTATGATAGTCCCAATAAAATATCCCAGTATGTGTAGTTTCGAAAAATTATAGGTATAGCCCCATACAAATGTACCAAAATATTTTAGGTTTTCATAAAAACGTCATTGTTTTTTATTCTAGGCAGTTTACATTTAGTATAAATTATGTCTTTGATAATTCCAATTAAATAGACCAATATGGGTGGGACCAATAAAATTTTAGGTATAGCCCCCATACAAAGATATACCCGATTTTTTAAGTTTTTGTATACAAATTCAATTTAATAAGGTATGGTAGTAAAAAAGAACCGATCTTAAGGTTCATAAAGATTGGATACTGTGTATCTTGCAGTCGAGCATACTCGACTTCAGCGTTCTTTCTTGTTTTCTATTTTTTTTCCTACAAAATTATTAAATATTATTTTGAAAAAAGTATTCGATATTTGATAGAAAAGCAAGCACATCCATTGCAAACACACAAAACGTCTTGTAAGACATGTCATTCATGATGTCGTGCAAGACAAGACATGCATGACTGAGAGCATGACATATCATTCCTAAGGTCGTGCAAAAACAGGCCACGCATGAAGTCGCGCAAAACATGACATACATGATGTCGCAAGACATGTCGTGCATGAAGTCGTGCAAGACATGTCATGCATGATGTCGTGCAAGATCGTAGAAGACTATCCAGCTAAAAGCACGTACTATATCGTATGTTGCCGCTGGGAGATAGATAAAAATGTATGAAAAAAATAAAAATTTGATGAATAGTTCCAAAAAAAAATAAATTTATTAATATATAAAAAAAATTTAAAAGTAATTTTATTTTGTTCGCACATTTTTGCGTTTCATTCAGGCTGTGTCGTGTCTGCATAATTAGATTTCAACTCATCTTCAAAATTTTCTTTTTTTTTTTATTATTAAAAAGCGACATTTTGGAATGTTTTAGTTAAAATTGATTTTCGTTAAAATTTTCCTATACAAAAAAAAAAAAAAAAAAACGCCGTCCAATCCGAATACGAGGACCAATTAGTTTGACAAAATTTATCAAAATTTATTTTTGCCTGCTGCCTGCTACAGCCACTGCCGCAGCCAACAGCAATTTGAAGTTAAAAGGACAGGTCAAGTGTCACCGACAAACCTTTATGTTGGTACTCTGCTCGTATTGCAGACGATTGTAAGGAAGTAGTAGACGGACGGACGGACGAATGGACGAGTAATTTGGACGGGTTTTCATTTTATTCCATTCAATAGCACCACTTCCCGAGTCAAACTCGATTATGAGTTGGTTGTGCAGCAAATTATGCAATTTTTAGAAAAAAAAAAAAAAATAAAGGAAAATTATTTCTGGAAAAATTGCAGCTGAGTGCTTTTTCATGAATGCTCAAATTCGCTTGCTCGCTGTTTTTTTTTTTTTTGTCAAGTAAACATTTTTAAAAGCCAAAACAGAGGCGTAGTTGGTAACTTAGCCCAATCCTTAGCATAATATGTACTCTGCTTTAGCAGTCTGGCTACAATCATGCCACATGCCGCTGTATTCATTTCAGCAATTAGAGAGAATCTCAAGTATCGCTTCTTGCTGCACGACAACATTTCAATTCAATTTGGTATTTTTGCATAAATTAATAAAACTCATAGAAAAACTTTGATTGGCCAAACAACAAGCAATATGCCTGAAGTACTACTACGACTTTTGGCGACAATAATATTAATTATAAAAAAAAATAATAAAAAATAAAGAAAGCCATCGATAATAAGTGGCGTTCTACCCTAATTATAAAATAATAAACACAGTAGTCAGGTTTATTTTATTTTTTTTTTTTTTTTTTGTTTTACAAAATCAAAATGCGCGCGATTTGTAAATTAAAATTGGCAACAAAAAAAAACTCATTCAGAAATACTTCAGAATGGCAATTTTTGATAATAACAAATAAAATGAGGCTTACTCGTTGCATTGTTTGTGGCAATTTGTGCCAGAAAACAATAGAAAACCTTAATTATGTATTTTATGCAAAGACTCTTGGCACAATCTTTTGATTAGGAAAAAAAAAACGAAAAACAAATAAATTGTTGAAGATAATTAAAAAAAACACGAAAGTAGTTCTCTTCTTTAAAGTAGCCTTTTGATTGCAATTGACTGAAAAAAAAATGAGCGCACAATAAAAGTATATTTTTTATATTGTTTTCTCAGTAGTGGTGACAACCGCTGCAATGCAAAAAGGCCCGCTTTACTCGTTGCATCGAGCTAGAAGAAGATTATATTGAAGAACAAAATCAAACTTTCCAAAAAAAAATGTGTTTGTTTCTTTGTTAGGCCTGGGAGTTTTCAATCAGCCTAGTAAAGTATGCATCCATTTCATAAAATGGAGTTACCATGCCATTCAATCCAAGAATTTTTACAGAACAAAACTTTCAATATGATATATTTTTACCTTTTGAAAATCATAGAACCCAAATTTCACGAAGTGGAACTTTTATGTTGGGACTCAAAGCCGAATTTGTGGAAGACTGGGTGCTTCGAAAAATAAGGAATTAAGTTAAACAAAATGTCGTTGCCTTAGCGGCACGATTCGTGCCATTACCGAAAAGACGAGCATGCACGACTTGAACTATGAACTTTCGCAAAAGCAACCTTAAAAATTTAGAAGTATTGTTTCGGACTGCAACTCACTATTTGTTTTGGTTAGATACGGATTGATGGATGAATGCCCAAGAGAAGAGTTTTTTTTTTTTTAGTTCTTTAAGATCCGATGAAACCGAATGAAACCGAATCCTTTACACGAATCTTTGATGAATTTATTTATGTGTAATCATCAGTGGCTTTGAGATGGGTTAATGGTCTGAAACCCGCATATACGACGTGTGTCCTTTCGGCTTTTTTCGTTTCGCATCGGCTGTTTTTTTATGTGGATTTTTTGTGTTTTTCGGTGGCATAAAAAGTACCTCTTATACCTATTTTTATTGCAGCAAGCCCATAATATGCTGCAGCTTGTTGAAAAACATACAAAAAAGAAAAACATTTTTGTATAGGAAAAAGTCGAAAATCATCTTCCAGAGTGATTTCAATGTACCTAATGCATTGTTTTAGTGATCTACAATAATATTTGCATTGTTGCCTTTCAAAAGAAGTCAGTTTGGAACTCAACGGTTGCATGGTTTCAAAGTCCATAGCGGACATAGAAATATTTTTACTATTTTATATTTATAAATTACTATTTTTTAAAATTCCTGTTAAATATCTCCAACAGTCTTCGAATATCTCATCGAGCTGATCCAAAATATATGTATACACTCTTCGAGATCTAAGTCTCTCTCCTTTAATGCGTTGCATACTTTCTGTCGTTTGTCGCGTATAAAAAGAAAAATTCAAAATGGCGAACAGCACCATAGCATGTCAACGCTTTTCGAGATTAACACAAAAGAAACTCTAATTAATTTTTTTTTTTTTTAATATTTTTTATCGTTATTGGGCAAACGTCTGTTGTGGCTTAAAAGGCGTACATTTAGGCTCAAGAACTTGCGTCATTGCAATTGATATGCTTAGCGGGCGTTGCCATTGTCGCCTGTACTTGAAATGTGCGCACGTTCCGTGCCGTGTCGTTTCTTATTCTTTTGGGAATTTCTAATGCACGAAATTAAGTCGCAAAATATGTACAAATAACGAAATGGGAAATTAATTTCAAAAAGAGCGTATTTAATCAAATACTGACATGTGCCATTGACCGACCAAGCGAACGAACGAACGAACGACCGACAGCCCAAACGCCCAAAACGACCACCCTTGTACATCGTCGTCATCTCAAAATGTGAATTCCTGACAGGCTGCGGAACGTTAATACTTCAGATGATTACGCGGATTGATTACAATTTAAAGTTTCCCGAATATGAATTCATTTTCGTTTTTTTGTATGTATTCCCAAACGTAAGTTTTGTCTGCAGCTAAAGTGGTTATACAGGATCAATAGAATGGATATGTATATGGATATGGGCTTACGGACAAAAGGATTCTTATGGCTTTCGACGCCATTGCAAAGGGTCGTTGTTGTTGTTCTTGTTGTTGTTGATTGGTGGTGGTGGTAATATTGGTGTTGTAGTTGGTGGTGATTGCGGCACGTCGTTCGCATCATCGTCGTCAACAACATCAACGTGCCATACCTTTTACTATACAAAAAAAAAAAAAAAAGCACACACAAGCTCTCATTTAGGGTGGCTGCTAATATATGCTTGCAACAGCAGCAAGGATAATAATAACAGCAGCAACAACAACCACCACCACCACCCCTATCATCATCATCATTCAAGTGTTCAAAATGCAAAAATGTCGTTGTCAGCGCCCAGTCAAGTCAACATACAACAGCATATAACTTCTCTTCCTCTTCCCTCCCCTCCCCATCAATTCATTTCACATTCTCCCTTGTCATTGCAATTGAAAGAGACAAGGAGTTGAGCCAAGTGGAAAAATAATGAAAACATTCGTCAGGCATTTTGCATTCAATTGCATGCGATTTGTTGTTGTTGTTGTTGACGATGATTTGACGATGCTCTTGACAACGCCGCAGACCCGATCCAACCCGACCCAACCCGACCAGATCCGACTGCTATTATCGTTGCTGTTGATAATGATGCTGACGCTGTTATGGATAATGAGTGGCAGTGTAGCAACTAAAAGGAATGCCTATAATAATGACGACGAAATTGATCTGAATGCAAATACTAAAAGCACTCAACTCAGCTCAGCTCAACTCAAACCCCTTGCCGCGCGCCATGATTTGCTTCGATTCGATTCGACAATAAGATTCGACTGTGCGCATGCATTGACTTTCTGTTCTGTTCTGTTCTGTTCAAACGAAATCCCAAAACAAACGTATCATCCAATCGACAAAAGGATTTGCATGCTTAGAGGTCCTTGTTTGTTTGTTTGTTTGGTTGCTCGTTCTTTCGTTCGTTAGTCTTTTTCGATAAACAAAAATGTCAAAAGAAATACAATTAGACTCGTATCTGTAAAGGCTTTGAATATTTTTAGAGCTTTTTTTTTTTTTTTTTTTTTTTTTTTTTTGGCAATATACTCTTTGCTCTTTTTACCCTGAGCATCAGTTAGGGTCTTGATCCATCAACTCAAGATTTCAATATTGCCGGAAGTCTTCCTCATCACAGGCATATTCCACCCGTTTTGGTCTACAATTTGCACGTAAACTCTTCGTAACAGTTGTCCAGTAACTTCCAGTGCAGTAAAAAGTCATTATTTACTCTAATTGATCCAAAGAATTTCCAAAAGTCTTTGGCCTTATGCCGACGTTTTTGCGCCACATATAGCAGAACCAGAATTATCAGCGATAATTCTGAGTCTGGAGAGAAACCCGATCCACAAATTGTATCGTTTAGCAAGAGGCTGCTTGTTATAGATCGGGTAATGCAGTTCTTCTTCTCAGTGTTCGAAAAGTAAAATATCCAAATTTTTCCAAAACCCGTTAAAACCGATTCGAGTAACTCAAGTAAACTGAGGCTATCGACTTAAATCGTTGTCTTCGATATCGATTGACTCGAATATTTCGATTTTGATTAAAATTGAGTTAATTGCTCGGTTAAATAATTTCTTTAACTGTGATGCTCTTAATTGTCTTAATTGTCTAATAGAAAAACCAAAGAGTATTCAAATACTCGAATAATATTCGATCGTTCGGATAAACAACGATCGAATATTACTCGATAACTTTTAAACTTCGATTAATCAGAGTTCAGAGTTTAAGTAAATACGTATATGAACTGAATCAAGGCATTCGGTTAATTGATTAAGCGGCACGAATCGGTTATGAGTCAGAATTTAATAATAGATAACTTAAGATTTCCGATTCGTAATTATCAGCTGCGATATTAACTTTTAACAATTGAAGAGTTTTTCGTTTTTTTCAAACTCGAATCTTCAAGGTTCTGCAAGTTCATGTCTGTTTGGAATCAATGGATGAATGAATCTTAGATTATCGTGTTGTGGTTCACTCTGAGTTCCTTCCCGATGGTCAAACGCGTCCCGAGAGATTTTCCGTAAACGACTGGAATAAATCATGGATTTCCAGTCCTCACAAAACCAAAAAATGCCTTTAATATCTTGGAGCAGGCGTTTTCGAGTTCCCAAACTTATATTTCGATGTCCCCAAAAAAGGTGTTTCGAGTCAATCATGGCATAAAAAATGTACCGAAAGATCTGAAAGCCATACCTACGGCGGCATATAAACGGACCATGAAGGATTGAGTTAGCCGCTGGCATTGTAAGCGTGAAACCTCCGGTCGGAATCTTTAAAACTGTTCGAGAACCTCTGAGGCAACCTAAAACTTAATGAGGCCTTCTTCAATGCGTTTCAAAACTGATAATATAAGTCAAAAAAAAAAACAACATTCAGGACCAAACTACAATCTAATTTTCTATCTTTAATTCATTGAAATTGTCACAATTAAACTAAAATATTTTTCTGTCTCCGAAAAAAAAAGAACAAAAATCTTTCAATAAAAAAAAAAAAATAAACTTGAACATTTTTTGTTATTGTTTTTTTTTTTTTTTTATGTTGTCTGCTTTTTTTCCATACTAAGCAGCGAACATAAAATGTTTTGTCGTTTGTAATCTATTTATACAAAGAGATCCCTTATATCAAGAGCAGTCAAACAGGACAAATACTCGACAACAACAATAATAGAAATAACAACAACAACGACGACAACAACTTAACTCGACACACTCATCAGGCGCATCAACCGACAACAAAAACAACAAAAACAAGAATATCAACAGCATCATCATCATCAGTATCATGAACGTCCTTAGCATCCTTAGTATCCTTGCTTCATACAAAACAAAACAAAAAAAAAAAAAAAAAAAAAAAAAAAACACCGGCATTCGTTGTTGTTTAACATTGAAGAAGATTTCAGTGCTTGAGGCAAAACGAAAATGAAATGAAGTGAGGCGCCAGGACGAAATGCGCTATACTATATGCCTATACACAGATTTTTGTTTATATATATACATATCATATATATATATATATACCTAACCATGTTTACATAGCTGACTGTATGTGTGATAACAAGAACTGCTGAAATAAAAAAAAAAAAAAAAAAATTTTTTTAAAAGAAAAAAAGGAAAAACTCAAAAAAGGAACTCGCCTCTTTGCAACACAAACGAAAAACACGCAGGCAAGCCATACCAAAATCAGTCCATGTATCCATCCAAACATCCAAGCATCTATCCAACCATTCATTCCATATATCCACTCAGCCATACAGCCAGTCAGCCTAGCTATAGTCAGCAAGGACCTTTTTGTATTGTATGCCGAGGGCAGAATTTTGCTCAATGATTTCCTGTCAGATTTTGGTGCAAGACCAAGCCAAACCGAACCGAACCAGACCAGACCAGACCAAACCAAAGTCGACCTAATCAACACAAATGGGTGCGCGTTTCTTTCCTTCTTTTCATTCGTTTCGTTCGTTCAATTCGTCTTTTGTCTGTGTCGTCTGTATATGGCATGGCTGCGGAATGAGAGATGAGAATGAAGGTGAGAGTGTTTGTCGGCATACTATACTCTACTCTACTCTATATAAAGTACTCTTCGGCATATACATACATACAATACATACCACTCTAAGTATGTATGTATGCTTTGCCCGAAGTTGCTGATGTGAAGTGTGTTATATGCGCAAGAGTGTTTGGTAAATAACACGTTCGCGTTATGTCACGCTAAACGCGCCAGGACCATCAAACGTGAGTCTACGTGTCCGTGTCCTTAGCTCGCGACATAGACTACACTTGGAAAAAATAAATAAAATATGAATATTGTCAGCAGATAGTGCAACAGTGATCCCACAAATTCCACAGAAGACATAATCATCATCATGATCCCATTTAAAATTATCTTTAAATCTTGAAATTGTTGCATGGTAAACTTTTTTTTTTTCATGTATGTACTCTAGACAATTCAAATTTGTTTTAGACGATTTCCATTAAACCCATACAAAATTGCATCTGGCAACTCCAAACCTCAATTATCTAGACTATGAAAAAGTGTTGAGCAATTGAACACTTCAGTGAAGTGTCTCGGCCGCTTTGTAACATGTTTTCATCACAAAATAGAGTCTAAGTTTATAAAAACTGTGGCTCTAACCTTAATAGTCTCCTAGATAATCCAAAAGACAGACAGACGTAGCTATTCCACTCTCCATTTAATGTTAGATCAGACGAATATATATATAGGTGGGGTCAGACATTTAGGTTCGGTAGTGATGCCTCCAGTTTGGAGGTCGTTCAGTATTCCTGTAGTATTTTTGCGTGTTTGGCGAAAGTTTAAAGCTGACAAGACATCAATCTAGCCGCATCTTCCAATGATGCTATCCAGGGAACAGTGTTTTAGTCTTATTTTGGCGATAGCTGGGCAGTCGCAGGAGTAAGTACTCCATGGACTCTAGGGTACCGTGCTCCTTGCATTTCCTGCAACTGTTCTCATTGGTAATTTCTAGCCTTTTGGAATGACAATTACCTTTTAGAATGCCGATCAGCAGCGTACAGTCTCCCTTTGGAGCTATAGCTGGAGCTGCGATAGTTTTTTCTAGGGTTCTTGCACATTATTTTGGATATTCCACAGTCGGAACTGTTCCTCCACTTTTTTACAAATTCAATCGAGACTGCAATACAGTGTCCGTGGTGAGATGAGTAGATACATTGTTTCCCTCTGAGCCAATGTCTTCTTTTGCTAGCTTGTTTGCCATCTCATTACAGTCTACGCCCTGATAGCTGGGTATCCAGTAGATTTGCAACTTTTCTGAAGTGCATAAAGCATCTATTGCTTCTCCTGCTCTTTAGGACATTTCTGAAGCAGATAATGGTCGCTTGCAAGGCTTAAATGTCGGCCTGATTATCGTCAAAAATAATTATTTGTTCAAGTGGATCTTAAATTTGTCGTATTAACACCGCAGCTTTTCGTATTTCGAAGACCTCTGCCTGGAAAATACCTCAGTAGTCCTTTATTTTCTACAAGAGCCTGATATTAGGTTCAGCGTAGTATATCTCAGTTTAAATATTCATATATTTTATAGGATCTATCATGCCTTCCCCCTTCTGTCTGTTACATATAAAAACTCGAAAATGATTGTTCGATTTTTATGGAGACTAAACCAAAAAGTTGATTTTGATATTCAAAGAAGTTGTTGTAACCGTGAAACAGACAGACGAAAGGGCATAGCTTAACCGATACGTCTCAAGCTGATCAAGTAAATGTATACATTATAGGATCTTCGATATCTCCTACCATACATTAACGACTCTCCGTCAAACAGCGAATACCTATTTTTTAGATCCATTTAAGGGTATAAAAAATTTCCAGTGTATCAAGTAAAGCACAAACCAAAAAAGAAAAAAAGAAAATTTATATCAAAGTGGAGAGTACTATGTCTGTATGTAAGTTAGCATGTACATATATATTTCTGTACGAAAAAAATATATATTTAAGTAAGCGTGCAATGTTTTAAAAGCTGAGCACTAAGGATGCAATGCGAGGCGACGCGACGCCATTGTCATAAAATCACCGAAACAAACTGCTTCAAAAAAAATGTACAAACTTCATTCCTAAAATGTATATTTCGACGCTTTGCTTACTTAACAGCTTTAGACTGAGCTCTGATGTACAAGGAGAGTGAGAGAGAGAGGGAGAGAGTGCAGCTTCAACTCTGTTGATCCTATTCTGGCTTAGGCTTCGACGTTATTCGATTTTTTTTTTTTTTTGCGCTTTGGAGTTTTATGATTTCATGTTTGTACATTTGAATTCGGTTTGTCGCTGTCATTATTGCCATGGTTGCTACTTAATTTGTAGCTGAGAACATATTATTTTTTTTTTTTTTTTTGTTCAATAATTTTAATATTCGATTGACACTTGAATGCCATCAAAAACACTTAATCACTTAGTTTGCATTCAATTCGAATTCACTTAAAAATGATTATTAATTACGATAATTTCTAATTAAAACGACGATAAAACATTTGAATTTGCTATTTAAACTTGATTATATGTATTGTATAATCGGAATGTTAATGATGCTTAATAGAATAAGCTTTGAGTAGAGCTCTTCTCTTTTAGGTGTAATGCGAAAGTGAAAATCAGAACATGACTGTATATGTCTGTCTGTCTGTCTGTTTGATTCTCTGTACTAATCATTTAGTTATCAATCAATGCCATACAATGTAAAAATTTATTAAAGTTAATACAACACTACTTAATGGACTAAATTGAACCACGAAGATAAGGCATCGTAAATAGGTAACTTCTTTGAAATTAGACATTAAATCAATTAAATCGATTTCTCGAAAACCATAAATCGATTTCTCGAAAACCGTTAAATCGATTTCTCGAAAACCGTTAAATCGATTTCTCGAAAACCGTAAAATATAAGTCATGTGAGCATTTTTACTTTTCAAATCGTAATTTTCATTGCTTCGACAATTCCAAAATATTTACGATTTCAAATCGGCAGCTTTTTAGTAAGCGAAATTAATAGTAAATGCATAATATCGATAATTTAAAAATATTTTTATAAGCCATGTTCCCGTAATCGCAAACATTTTGCGATTTACGATTTGGTAGATTCGTACAATTTCAAATTATTCGTGTTTCGCCAATCACAAAAGTTATGTTTCATTTTCAAAACGTTGCTGATGCGTCTGGATAAAAGTTTATTTTTGCGGTTATTTTTCCAGCTGTTTTCATAAATATGGACAATTTACGATTGCCAAATTAATCGAACCGATAAGAGAAATCGGTGTTCGCGTTAAATCTATAAACAGTATAGAATGCAATGAAACTATTTTTAAATAATCGAAAGTCTTTTTTGTGAATATTACATTTACTTTTCATTTTACTTAGTCAAACGCTGCCGATTTGAAATCGGAAATAACTAACAATTTGCAATTGACGAAACACCGAAATTTGCAATTTGAAAAGTAAATCGCATTATTGGATTGCGATTACTGTAGCATAGCTGCATGTATTTCATTGTGTGATGTTTATAGAAATCATCTTTGTACTTTTTTAAATGACTGCTTCTGAATTCAATTTGTAAAAAAATATTTTCTACTTATGCCAAAACAAATTTAGTCAAAGCAACAACAAAAATTTGCGATTTGGTTAGACCGATAACCTTTCAACATGCAACCGATAACAGTTTTTGTCATATACAAACCATAGAAACGTTTTGGAAATGAAACATAACTTTTTAAATCGTTCGAATTTAATTAAATCCCAAAATTTGGAAGCAATGTGTTTCAGAACTTTCTCTCAAAGCATTTACGGAACATTTTTTTATAGTTGTATTTTTCTACGCTACATTTTTTTAGAAAAAACAACAACAACAACAATCGTTCCGCATTCATAATAATTAGCTCGACGTGACGTGCTATGTCCGTCCGTCTGTCTGTCTATCTGCAGTTACACGTTTTAATTAATTTTTGATGCTATTTAGTCCACCTATTTTTTCAGTATAAATATATTTAAGATCGGAACACTATAGTATATAGCGCCCGCTGATTTTGGCTTGCTTTATTTCCCACTCTTCTCTATGCTGTACAGAAATACTTCAAAGTTCTTTCTATTCCGTTTCATTCATTCCATGATTTGAATATAAAATTTTAAGTCATTTACAAAATGGCGTACGCCATTCAGACGCTTTGACATTTCAAAACACACACAGAACAGCAACAGCAACAGAAGAGAACAATGACTGCGCCATGTCAAAACAGAAGATCCCTTTACTGCTTAACATGAATAATTCCTTCCGTCGTTTGACGCCAATAAGCAGCAAAAGAAGAAGAAGAAGAAGTACACTTGACAAAAACAAAAAAAAAAAAAAAAAAGGGAAGAAGTATGAAAACCAGCTGGCAGTTAATTAAAATCATCACAAAACAAAAAAATTCAAAAAAAAAACCAAATCAACGCACGAACGAACGGAATAAAAGTGCATGCGCAATAAGAAATATTATCTTGAGAAGCATACTGAAGGACTACGACATTCATCAAGCATCATCCACCTTCATTTTGCAATAGGCACGCCTCATAGTACGTATGCCACCCACCATTGCTTCGGGGCGTACGGGCGTATGCCTCTTAAAAACGCTTGACTTAGATGCGAGAAAAGTTAATTCTAGCAATGATGTCGTCGTCGTCATCGTCATCGTCAACTGATGTTGGATTATGGTTTACATCTGAGTAGGCTTTTTTTTTTTTTTTTTTATAGTAAATCCATATAACATCTGTGTGCGCGCATTATTAAAATTGCATTCGCATTGCATGCGTTTTAATCATCAACATCAGCATTAGGCAACGGCATCGGCAACGGCATCACATGTAGCATGACTCTTGGCACTTTATGCAACGGTTGCCTACTTCATTGCCTATTTGACTTATGCCTTTGTGTCCTTTGTTCGAGATTACCCACACGATACCACTTGGAATGTGAAAGAGCTGCTCATGTTGCACATAAGTAGCGCCTTTCTCTAAAGTCGTCACTCGACATGTGCCCCATTCTCTGAATGCACAAAAAAAAAAGCGGTTCAGCAAATGAAATCATTTTTATGCCACTGCCCCTGCTTCTGTTTCTGCTCCTGCCCCTACCGCTATCTTGTCTACTCTATATAGCATGTATAGCATTTCAAAATGGCGCTCTTTATATAGGATTTCTTCGAGTACGTGTACAATATACTTTTACTGCTACTTAGTACTCGAGTTTGCTATATTCAGATACAAATGTAAATTCACAACAGCATGCGGGGAAGTGCGAATATGAACGCGCGCTCAAAATATGCCTAGCAAAGGCATCACATTCTGATGGGATCCTTTAGGAAGAGCAACTAATTAATTTAATCGAACACAAGCATTCATACGCTGTACAATACAAAATGAGAGGATGTTTTAGGGTAGCGTACATACCTACAAAACTTTTACTTTTCAATGTAAATAGCAAATCAAAACAGCCCTGCATCGCTTAAAAGTCTTTGGGTCCTTGAAACTTCCACATACCATTGCATCGGACCAGACTCTTAATCCCATATATCATTTTTCTCCCAGCCCCATAAAAATTCGGAGTTTCCAATCATGTGAGTACATTACAAAATGGCCCTTCATCGCTAAAAAATCTTTGGGATTCAACATATCGCCGTAACGGACCAGACTCTTATCCCATATTTCAATATTTTCGTAACCCCATAAAATTCGGAGTTTCCAATCATGTGAGTACACTGAAAAACCGCCCTGCGTCGCTTAAAATCTATGGGTCCATGAAATTTCCATATACTATCGGGTCGGATCAGACTCTTGTCCATATTCATATCAATCATGTATATATTGCCTTGCTTCCGTAATCAATTAATTTTGCGATTTACGATTTTAGTACGATTCGTGCGATTTCAAATTGTTTATGTTCCAATAAACGCAAAAGTAATGTTTTATATCCAAAACGTTTCTATGGATTGTATGTGACAAAAATTTCAATCGGTTACAAATTCCAAGGTTATCGGTCTAACCAAATCGCTAATTGTTGTAGCTTAGACAAATTTTTCTGCTCACGAAATTTAGGCTTAAGTTCTACTTAATTATTTAATAATTATTTAAAATTTAAAAAGTTCAAATATGATTTCTATAAAACATCACAGAATGCAATACATAATAATATTTTTTAAATTATCAATAGTGCCTATCTATTTTGGGTAATTTTATTCATTTTATTTTGTTTCACTTACTCAAACGCTGCCTATTTGAAATCGTAATTATGTTGCGAATTGCGATTGCCCGAATTGAAAAGTAAATCGCAAATTTTTTTTTTTCAATTTCGAGAAATCTGGCTCAGTTTTCTAATTTATTTTATATGGTCTCAATTAAAATTGTTTGACAACGGACTGCAAATTTAAATTGATACTACAAATGCCGATTCAAGAGATGCCAACATAATAATTTGTATTTGATCGAATCATTGAATCCAAACGAATAAAATTTTGTGTGGCGGGTATTTAAGCTTCGGTTACAACGAAGTTAAATTTGTGCCTTGTTTCCTTGTTTATTCAGAGCTCCCTATTAACAGTACCCGTACATTTTTTATGCGCTCTACATATTAACACACGCAAATAAATGCAGCGTACATCACCACTACTGAGAAAAAGATCAAATGCAGCGTACATCACCACTACTGAGAAAAAAAAAATATCAAATAAAATATACGTGTAGGGCATAAAATTTTTTGTTAAACCTTAAGCTTATGTATGTATATGCATAACGACAGAGAGACAGATACATACATACAGACCAGATAAATTACAGTCAAAGCCGCGAAGCTAACACAGTCAGACACCGTAGCAGTTTATAAACCAAACAGTTAACAACTACAAAATAGACAACAACAACAACAACAAAATGAAGAAGAAGTCACGATAGACAGATAAAATGGAAGCCATTGAGATGACATCCATTTGCATAAAGCGACAACGACTACGTTTTGCCTATTTGACTGACTTCCTGACTGTCTGTCCGTCTGTCTGTCTGTCTGTCTGATAGTTGCTGTCTCTACTAACTACTCAAGCAGCAACCAACCAAACAAAAATATTCATGCAATCATTTGTCTGTATTTAGTCCTTGTTGTTATGTTGCTTCTTCTCCTTCTTCTTCTTCTTCTCATATTTGTGAATGCATTTGTAGCTTTTGTTCATGGCAACTCACATTTAGAATGCCACTTACAAAATCTGGCAGGACGAGGCCAATGTAATGGTAAAACGCGCATCAGGGAACTCGTTGTTGAACTGTGTGTTTGTTGCTGCTGCTGTTGTTGTTGTTGTTGTGTTGCTGTGGTAGTTGTGGCACTCAATTTGACAACTGCATGTCAAGAGTGACATACACTTGTATCTAGATGTACAGTTGCATTGGCGTCGCCAGAATTAAATCTTCTGGGGGAGGGGGAGGTGTTGTTTAAAATGTCATAAAAAATGCGCCTACAGATTGGGGTCCCTGTGTCTTTATCCAGTTCCCAAAACTAAAATTACCTTTTCCGAAAGGCGTTGCCATCAAACAAAATTCGACGGAGAGCCTGAAGGTCATACCCACGGCGGCATATGAACGGGCCATTTAAGAATGGATTAGCCGGTTAGGTGACATAATAAATTCCGATGATTAAATTGAAAAAATGGGCGTTTTGTCATGACGTGTTCAAAAAAAAAAAAAGACTAATATTCTTTTCAGAGTCTTAGTTGCAACCATTGAAAATTTCAGGAAGATCTTTTCAGAAATCTGAGCTATACATACATACATTAATTTTTATATATTTAGAATACATTTTCGAGGGGTTGGTGGTAGAAGGATGATTTAGGGTTTTACGTATTTTTTAAAGCCAAATCATTTAAAATTAAAATAAAAAATTTTCATACAAAAATGTTTTTTAAAAATGTTGGGGGATTACCCTTTGCAGGTATGAAAAATAGTTTACATCCTATTCTCAAATTTCGGAGTTTCGGAGAACATTGTAAGACTAGAATTTTTTTTTTGATACTAACTTTTGAAGCTGTAGAGCAGGGGCGATGGTGGGCAGTTGCGCCATATGCCCATACCTGCCTAAGCCCATGGATGTTTGTATGTATATATTTTTATTAAAAACACGACTACTTAGATGTCATACTTGTATATATTTTTTTCTTCTTTTTCTCAATACAGGTTTTTTTCTTTTGATACAAAAAAATATTCCATTTTTTCTTTGCTGATGCTTTTCTTCTATGATTTTCTTTTCTATTCATTTAAGTAAAGTTTCTTTTCTTTCTCTCTCTCTCTCTCTCTCTCTCTCTTGAGGCTACCTAGGCCGAATATATCTTTAAGCCAAGTTGTAAATAATTTCTCGTTCCAATATAATACAACACTATTCATTCCATTCACTTATTCAGTCATTCATTCATTCATTCATTCATTTATTCATTCATCTTATATCACATCATATCACATTTATTTTTTTTTTTTCAACTGTCGTCGTAGTCGTCTACCCTTCTTGTTTATATTTATATAAAGTTATTTACTTGATTTACATACATAGATACATACATGCATATACATACATGTACATTGAGTCATTTTTCTAAGGATTCACAATGTCTTTGTATGTGTGCGTACATTGTAGTTGTAATTTATGAATGTGTTTTTGTTGTTGTTATAAAACATTTTCTATGAGAGAACTAAAAAAAAAAATAATATTGTATTTAGATAATTAAAATATGGTTGCGCATTTTAAATAAACGAACGAATACGAGGTTTGATATTTTACTTTTAAACCAAATAAAGCTACTTTGTACTCAGAGAGCATGAAATCAAGCACATTGTACTTAAATCAAGCACGTCAGTGCTTACAATTATGGTGTAAACAAAGTTTTTTTGTTTAAGTTGCAAAGAAAAGAAAAAATGATATGAAGAACGAATCGAACTTATAACAAGAACGAATTGTACTTATATACATATATGGCCATTACAGCTTTTTTTAGTCCGAGCATCACTTAGGGTATTCACACAGCTGGAATGTTCTTATTCTCTTTAATACCAATTTCAGATTCTAATCTTGCAAATGTCTTCGAAGATCTGGTCCTTCCAACGCAGCGGCGGCACCACTCTGTTTACGGACCCAGTGCAACCATTTGAAGTACATTGTAATCGTTTATGTTCAATTTAGTAATTTTTCTCTCAAACGTTCCCAACGCTGATTTGTCAGCTTCTGGCATGACCCATGATTCTGAGCTACAAATCAGAACCGGGAGTATCAATGTGTTGTAGAGTTTTATTTTTTTTTTTTTTGTTTTGTATAAAACTCAACTTCGCATTTGCTTACCGAAACCAAAGTAATATCGGTTAGCCAGACTAATTCATAGTCTGATTTCCAAGCGTTTGTCATTGTTCTTCGATGCCTCTGATCCTCAGAAGTAGACAAAGTTTTCTACAACCTCGAAGTTGAAACTTTTCATGCTCCAAGGCGTGTTATTGAACTGCGAGCCACGTTGAGCGGGAAACCATTTCAATATCTCCGAAAGCCCTGAAAATATTAACCTTGTACCTAAATGAAGAAATGATTAATTTAAACTAAGAACCAATTAAAATTATATCAAGAACGATTGGTTCTTTTTGTATTTCTTTTTAGCAAATCCCAATATTATATTGGTTGTCTCAGAATTAACGCTAGATTTGCAGTAAGGTCCAGACAAACCTAACAAAATTCTTTCGTGTTTTATCGCTTCAATTTTACAAACCCTAACCTTCCAGTTAGGTTATGCTAGAGAACACACAGACAAATTCCAGCGAAAGCGGTAGTATTTTGAGAGATCTATAAAAAAAAGTAGGGGTTTTTAATTTAACTTCTCAATAATTATGCATAAAATATATTCTTTTGTTTTTGTGCACTACAAAAATTTTCTTACGTTTTTATTTTTTTTTTTGTTTTTTCTAATTAAAGCAGCACACAGCAGCACTCTTACTCTTAACAATTTCATTCAAAATCAATGCTGTGAAGTCATTAGCTAATGCCCTCGGGTGCAATCAATGGCAGCCATGACACTTAACAAAATTTCCGGTCGGGCGGTCTCTTTAGATTATAAATTAAATGTCTCAATTCCATTAAAAAAAAAATAAAAAAATAACCCTTACATAGCTACAAAAACAAAATTAACATAAAGACTGACAGACGGACGGACTGACTGGTTGATTGAATAAATCTAATAAGAGTTTCCTAAAAAAAAAAAATAATTTGCTTCAGGAAAAAAAAAAAACACCAAAATCAAATACAGACAAAAATATTTAGCATTAATGTCATCATTTTTGATGCATGCAGAACATACAAAGCCAAATGCAGGCGTTTCTTTGGGTTTTTTTTTTATGCAGGATGTCCTTAACTTTTCGTCAGCATTGCCGCCATCGCCATCAACAACAACAACAACATTCAGTCACCCTCATTCAATCTGTGTATATGTATGTATGTATGTGTGTGTGTCCACGTTCTAATTGCACTCGTTCTACTCATCCCATCCCATACCATCCCATACCATCTCATCTCATCATAACAGCTTTCTCCTCAATTCCGTTGAATGCCTCCGGATGCAAGTTATTAAATTGAAGAATTTGCGCGCTGAGTGGTGCTTATGTCATTCTGTGTGAATTTTTTTCCCCTCTAATTAGAACGCCTTTCATATTTATTTGCATATACATATAGTATATATATATATATATTTTTTTTTATTACCTCTTAACATTGTCGTCATATTTTTCTATAAACAGCGGCGCACTTTACTCATAGTTTTTGTTGTTGTTGTTGTTGTTGATGAATAGATTGAAAGTAGCTTGTACCATAGACGTAAAGGTAGCGGTAGGAATGTTCGAAGGGTGTCTAAATATAACATATACATCTACATATATATTTATTTGTATTTGTATGTAAATAAATATTTATATACAACCACTTCCACATTTTACATCCTGTTTCGTTTCATTTCGTTTCGTCATGAACTGCTTTCATAGCAAACGTCAATTGCTAAGATTGCCAATGTTTACGGGGGGCGTTTCAAGTGCTTTACCCGAGTACTCGTACATACTTGGGTGCGCTGCGCTACGCTGCGGTGCGGTACTCTGCCTTGTCCAGACCGTCCTACGTCCTTGATTCTTTTTTTTTTTTTTAATCAATTGCTGCTTTTTACAATGGCGACATTTTTGCATTTAAGCGCACTTTACTTATAGCCCGTTTCTATTTCCTGTTTGTCGCATTTCGTATTTTTTTTTTCCCTTTTCTTTTTTTATACAATAATACACTACACATATTCTTGTGTTGTAGCAATTGCTTGAATTGTTGTTAAACTTGTAACGCAACGTTTTGTATATAAAGTTTCACTATAACCGTTCTTGAATATGTTTCTATGTCCGCTATGTACTATGAAACCATGCAACCGATATGTTCCAAACCAGTTTCATTTGAAAGGTAATAATGCATTTGTAATTATAGACAACTAAAACAATGCATTTGCACCACGGAAAAGGGCAGCCGCAATGTCCGTACAAAGTTAAGAGCGATTGAACTCAAATTGGCTGAAAGAGCGGCAGTGAAGAGCAGTTTAATGTTCCGGGTGTTCCTTATAAAAGAATATTTATTCATAATAATTTTCATTTATTTTTGTGGGCACCCATTTCTATAGGAAGTGCCTTTAAAACTACTACTACTGTTCCGAAGATTCTCTCCCGTTATCCACACTTAGTATCTCAAAAACTTTTGCCCATTGAATATGTAATTTTTCAAAAAGTTTCATTGAGAAAACCCCTAAGCAAATGCACCAAAGACCAAATGGAGAGAAACTATGTTTCATCCAGAATAATCATCCGCCGGAACATAGAACACTCTTGGCCGGAAGCGTGTTTGAGTTGTTCTTTGCTTCCATTTTATAGTCCGGACCAAGTGATTCCATGGTAAGCAGTTTTGCCTTAAAAGAGACTTGTGGAAATCGAGTATTTTCCCTATTCCCAAATCGGGTCCAAACAGATCTTTTATTATTTTTTTCACATTTTAATACTTTTTTTTTTTTTTTAAAGAGTTTAAAATGTTCGGTGTTACCCTATACTAAAGATTTTCATTTAATTTTTTTTATTTTCATTTTTTTTATTTTTTTTTATTTTTTGTTATGTCTTATTTGTTGTTTCCTTTTTCAATTCGTTTCAATTTTGTTCCTTTTCTATGCATTATTATTGTATTTCCGAGTGCTTTTTCCGGTCCATGGCACGTACTTAATGGCCTTTTAAGGCATGTTTAATTAATAATACACTACACCACCAACACAAAACATACACACAACAACAACAACAGCAACAACAAGAACAACAGCTACGACAAAGCGCCTTTGAAATTACATTTAACTTTTTTACTGTAAATGCAAGGAAGTCGCACACACACACATATGTACATTCATATTAACATACTATATATAGTATATAACTATTGGAATTATAAGAAGAAGAAGAATAAGTCGATTGCTTATTTAAATTATTACACCTTCGAAATGCTATAAATAATGCAAAAAATTGTGAGTGTCTGTAAACTATTTCTTATATAATTTATATGGGAAAAATAACACTTTTTAGTAGAATTAATAAAAAACAAGCAAAAACGTTAACTTCGGTAGCACCAAAGCTCAAATACCCACCACACGAAACTAGAAGCACAAAACTTTCCAAGAAAAACGCATTGCAACAGACAGGGACTGACAGACAGACGGACATGGCTAAATCGATTCATCTCGTTGAGGCGATCAAGAATATTTATACTTTATAGGGTCTTTCATGCCTTCTTTAATGCGTTACAAACTTTCCGACAAACTGATAATACCCTTCACACTATGTGTGGCGGGTATAAAAACCTGGAAAATTAATATTTTTTTTAAACGAATAACGTTCCTCTTCTTAAACGGCGCATTAAATAATTTTTGGACCACCTTAATGCATACTATAAAATACCAGCTTAATATATTGGATCCCTTCTAAAAAAAAAAAATTAAAAATAATTTCAAGTTCCTCTCCTCCTATTCGTCGCAAATCTCGCATATGTTTGTCAAACAACTCTAAATAATGTTAATGATAGTTTTACCCCTTTTGAAGACTTTTCAGAAAAAGAAAAGAGTAAACTGTTTTTGTACCGACACTCACACTATGAAGTTTTTTGGTATACTCGGAGAAGTGTATTGCCTTGATTATTTCTTGGTCTTTCGTAAAAAAGCAAATTTTCATATATAAATTTTAAGAACGAATTGTACTATACCAAGAACCATTGTTCTTATTTTAAGAAACATTTGTTCTTAAAAAAGCAAAATAAATGATGCGATGAGATCAATTTTGTGAGAGCGTTGATAACGTTTTTCACTACTTTGCTCTCCTCTCTCTTTTGATTTCCTTAGTTCTTAAATCAAGTACAGTCGTACTTAAAGTACTTAAAGCGTTTTTTTTTTTTTTTGTTTTAATTTAATGAAGTAAGGAACTCCCAAATTTTTCGCAACATAAAATGGACGCATTAAGATTGACATTCATCAAATACATTCTACAAATATGTATGACTTCTTTTATAATAAAACAAGAACAACAACAACAACAATTATAATAATAGAAAAAACTGCGCATTGCGCAAGAATTCAAGTGGCAAAATATCTTGTTTTCAGGCTGGCTGACAGGTTGGGACATGCATATGGTAGGCTTGTTTCTTCATATTTCAATACATAGGTAAGATATAAGCCAAAAAAGGTATTCAAGCAGCAAAAATTTATGCCACAGACACAGTTAGCTACTCATATTTAAGTACAAAAAAACAACAGCAAAACTCACAGTAAACGTCTTAATGCCAAAGCCAAATAGTAATTCAGCTAACCAACAAAACACAACACAATCCAAACCATACCACTCATCCCATTCCATTCCATTCCATATATTTGCCAATATGCAACAATTCGTATGCACATACTTGCACCCATAAAACACCCAAAACGAAAAACGAAACGAAACGAAAGAGCATAATTTCATTTCTTTATAAATCGTTTCAGAGATGTAGAATCAACAAGCCACGACGATACACGACCCCATTCAGCTATGCAGAAAACAAAAAAAAAAAAAAAAACGATGGAGTAGGCGCATTTCGTGCTTTCATTGGTAAATGTGGTAGGACACAAGTGTCCTTCTTGTTCTTCTCGCAATGATGCTTTTATAAAATGTCGCCATTTTGTCTGGTCTTTCATTTGTATTGACGAGGTTTGTTCATCAAAAAAAAAAGAGCGTTGTGGGGCCAATTTGCATTATGAAGAAGACGAGAGATTTAAATACACCTTTTTACATAACACATCTTACAGCATAAAAGCCCTAAATATTTGACGAGATCATCGTAAAACCATAACCAGTTGGGAACGTTCTGAAAATAAACTTACTCTTCAAGCTTAAGTTACTTCTGTCAATAATGGTTGGAACTTTATTGCTGATGATCAGGATTCTAGGAAACTGTTAAAAGATGAATCAATTCTGAGCAAAATGCTTCAAATGCACTCGAATGTCAAGTCTCTGGTCCAGGTCATCTGTCAAATTTTAACGGTCTGTGAATTAATAGACGGAGATCTATATATAAGTTCATCAAAGCAAAATTGGTTAACTCTTCGAACTCTTACTGAGAATGATGGATCCAACACTATCATAGTTTTTTTTTTAAAAGTCTAGCTTTAATCAAAGCTCTGAAGTGCTATGCAGTCAAATCCAAGTAAGTTATAGAATGCATAGAGTAACTAAATACTCTAGGAAGATTTAATAGGTATTGTAAGAGCACGAATATGCTGGCGTCCAGGGTAAAGACAAACTGAGCAGACTAGAACGAACCAGCTAGATGAGTGCTCAAGAGCTAACTGGGAGAACAGAAATAGATATGCGAGGAGATGAATAGGGTAAAAAAACAAACCTGAGAAGTAATCTGTTAAGACGTTCCTAATTGGTCACTGCAGACTTAAGAAACTTTTATGCATGATGAGCAGTGAAGCTGATAGCATCTGTAGTTTCTATGAACGAGACTTGGACAGCACTGAATTCAAGGAATCTTAAAGCCTGCTTCAGTACAACCAGACATGATAAGGTGCTGTTTAAAAAGGTTTCTTCAGTCAGGGCAATATAGATCAGGGTAGAATTCAGTGTCTACTTTTCTAGAATAAGTAAAAAAAGATGACAAATTGAAATATTTGTTCGACAAATAAAAGACATAATGAAATAAGGGAAATAATTACTTGGGACATCTAAAAGACATAAGACAGAAATAAGGGAAATAATATCTTGGGACCTCTAAAAGACATAAGACAGAAATGAGGGAAATTGTACCTTAGAACCTCTAAAAGACATAAGACAGAAATGAGGGAAATAATATCTTGGGACCTCTAAAAGACATAAGACAGAAATGAAGGAAATATTATCTTGGGACCTCTAAAAGGCATAAGACAGAAATGAGGGAAATTGTACCTTAGGACCTCTAAAAGACATAAGACAAAAATGAGGGAAATTGAACCTTGGAACCTCTAAAAGACATAAGACAGAAATGAGGGATTAACACACAAAAAAACCTAGGCAAAGACAAAGACAGAAATGAAGGAAAATAATATATTGGGACCTCAAAAGGTAGTAAATCAAATTTGAAACTCAGGCAATATAAGATTTATGTGATGATAAAATTGACTTTATTAGAACTACGGTTTGCCATGGTTACCATGGATCTCTACTGACTACCCCAAGCTAACCTCATTTATGAGTGGAGAATTATATTTCTTCTAGTTGTGCACGTTTGTAGTTGTCTCGTATCACAAGATGTCGCCATTATATTTAGATTATAATGAGTGAAGCTTCCAACCGTATACAACTGATTACATACATACAAACTTTTTTACTGCTCCTGTTGCTGACTTATGAACTCATGTTTTTCTCCATTTTATTCTATTTTATTTTGTTTTTGTTTTTTTTTTCGCTGCGCCAAGCAAAGTGGTACTTGACGCGTTTCATAATTTCCGTAAATAACAAATGGATTAATTTGCACAGATTTCCGCCGTAAGGCCTTCTCAAGCTGCAATAAGTTGAACAAGTTGAAATGTGGAATAGAATGGAATGGAATGGGGCATGAAAATGGAGCAACGAGTGTAATTTGTTAGCTTTGAACACGTTCGCAATTCGTGTAATTAAAAAACTGTCTCAAACTCGAGTTCATTTGACGTTTGTCAATGGCTGTACTCGTCCTCGTTCAGGTTCCCGTTCCCCATTCCCCATTCTCTTGTTGAGTCGGTTCTGTTCAGTTTTGTTGAAATGAAATGTTGGCATTATTGTCGTTGTTGTTGACAAGAGCAACAAGGACGTTGTCGACGACTATGACGACTCATAACATTTTGTATTAAGTCAAGTCATTCAGTCAGTCAGTCAGTCAAGAATTGTAGCATTCATTCATTCATTCATTGAGTCATTGAGGTAAGTAGCAGCAGTAGCAGTAGCAGCAGCCAAGTTGCCTTTTGTTTTTGCGCTTGCAACTCAATTCATTTCATCAGCAGCAAAAGTAGTTGCTCATCAGAAACGAAAAGAAGAAGAAAGAAAAAAAAAGAACTGTTTTATGCTGCATCCTTTTGCATCCTTTATATTTTTGCAGCAGCATATGCCGCCGTGCACTTCATGCAACAAATCTTTTGCTTCACTACATTTTTCGGTTTTGATGCAGCAACTAAGTCGGTAAACAGAATTGCTGCAACCGTCTCTTCTCTTCGCTTCTCTTCTGCTGCATTCGTTGGCTCATTGCTTACTCGGAATGGCATAAATCAAAGTCAGTTCTTTCAGAAGAAGGGTGTAATCAACATGCAAGTCATTCATGCACTTTTTGTCGTCTACATATGTAGATGCATTTCATTTTCACTTGGTTGCCTTCTTTCAAATTTGACTTGATATGTGATTTCTTTGTTTTTGTTTAAGCTGCTTTTTTTTTTTTTTTTTTTTTTTTTTTTTTTTTTTTAATGAAATGCCTGCTTTTGCCGTTGTCGTAATTTTTTACCAAAATATGCATATCCTGTTTATTTTCGCGCCATTTTCTTTTCCCTTAATTTCCTGGCTTAAATGCACACGAATTCTATGCAGCCATTTATTAGAATTGTTTTGTATTCAAAATATTAGCGTTAATTGAAGTGAAACAAATAAAAAAAAAACAACAATTTTCCAATGAATACAACAAGTTCCTAAGATCCTCAGATAGCTGCAGCCAGTTGTCTTTCTAGTCGCTGTTAGAGATCTTAGACAACGCCTTCGGCGTAATTTAATTTTGCGAAGTCTGTAGTCTTCTCATCCAAAGGCTCCTCAAAGCCCAAAACTCCGCATCATATCTTCTTTGGTATTCATCTTGTAGCACTTCAGCATCAGCTTTCCCTTCATTTTCTACGTGGGAAGCAATAAAGTCTATTTTGAGAAGAATCCCCGCCTGCATTTGATGGCTCTAAATTTAGCAAGCTTTCAGTTTTGGGCAGGTACATATATGTATGATTATGGGCTAAACTCTGTTATCATGCTCTGGCGTCTTTCACCGAGAAAAAGATTTATTTTAAAATGGTGAAGTTTTGTTAAAGAATAGTTTTAGGTTCAAGCTTTGTCTTTCGGCTACAGCTACCTCTTGGGTAAAAGGGCGTATTAAGTTTTTATGCGACTAACAGAAGTAGGCGAGTGCTATTCTATAAAGTAACCAAAATATATAACCAGTTGCGTTTCGCTAACTGTCAATATAAAACAGCTTGGAAAATATTTGTGGTCTCCTGAGCCCCTCAGAGAGATATTATAATTTTTCTAGCCTTAATTTGAAACATGGGCCCATACATTCCTACCCGATTAGCTTGGATATCCGAAAAACCTGAGCTTAGTCAAAAAAAAAAAAAAAGAAGATAACAGCTACAAACTTATATGGCATATATTACAGATTGAAAATCTGTGGTAACCCAAGTACCCCATAGAAATTCTAGTTGCAAGTCTCGTTAAGCAATACATTAGTTTCGTTGATGATTCCGTAGAAATGAACTTAATGAGACCCTAATGGGTCTTCGGGCAACAAAAGCTGCTCTCCATCTCGTCCTTTTCTCTTACAGGGCTACAAGTTGGTTCCACCCTGGTATTTGAAGTTCTTCTCGTCGCTCCCTTGACACTGGTCTCCTTCATGTTTCTCGGGGACGTTCTCTGCTTCGACCTTTACCACTAAGAGGATTCCATTGCATGCCCAATTTATCTCCATTTCTGATGCATGATACTTCTTGATTTGATGTTACACCTGCGGTACACATCCTCATTGGGAATTCTATCCCTCCATTGAATTTGGAGAATGCTCCTCAAACAGCGGTTAACATACCTGCATTTTTTTTTTTTGGAAATAGTTGTGGCTACCTTCCAGACGCATGATTTTCTTCATTTTCTCCATAATTCCTTCTATAAGAAATTTGAAATGCAATAAAAAATAAAGTAAAGATTTCATCTATTAATTTTTTGTTTTCGCTATCAACACTGCCAAGCATTTTGCATAAATTAGACACAAAAGTGTTGCTACAATTTAAACAGGATAACCAAGGACAATATTAAAACGTTTACCATTAGCAAACGAAAAAAACGAAAAAGAAAAAGAAAAATGCTTGAATAAAGAAAAGAAAAGTTCTAGTCAAAGTTAAAAGTTGAAACTTGGCGTGTCTATGGTTTCACTTAATTAATCTTTTGAAATGAGAGAAGCAAAATATATGCGTAGACGAAACCGGAAACGAGCTGAAGTGAAGTGGAAAACTTTATTTATTTTTTCTTTTTAGGCAAAAAAAGAAACAATATAAAGTGGGCGACGGACATTCTGCGCTAGTAATGGAAAATATATAAATTCATAAATAAAATACACAAAATAGATCAAAAGGAATAGGCAAACACACGCGCCTCAAAAGTAATTAAGTGACACAAATTGCTTATGGAAACTAAATACGAAACAAAGTTTTCCAAAAAAGATTTTCAATTAAAATGATTTTTTTTTGTTTTGTTTTCAAACGTTTAAGACGGATTATTTGCGCACAATTTGCAACGAATTCAAAAACCAATCGAATTGGGGACAAAATGTTATCTTAAACGTTATCTCGAACGACTCAGGCTACTTAACTTTTCAAATCAAGAAACTCTATACAAGAACAAAGACACTGAATAATAAATAAAATGATGTATTTTGTTGCTCTCAGCTCTCAGATCTTATCGAAAGGCTTAAGATTTCAGTAGGCAGGTGAGTCGAATCGAGTTGAGTATTTTGAGGATCAACATTTGTACTCTCTCTTGTGGGTGCACAAATAAATAAATAAATAAAAACAAGAAAAGAAAAGAAAAAGGAAAAAATAATCTTGAATCGAAGTAAGATTGTACACGACGCAATATTTGGCAATCTATTGAAGAAATACAAAGAAAGAAAGAAAGAACGAAAGAACGGATCTAAATAGTACTTGAACAGATTGCGTTTTGTACTATGTATTGTTCTCGAAACAAACTAACAGCTCAATTAAAGGATTTTTTTCTTTTTTTTTGATCTCTAAAGCTGAACGGAAATTCAAATGCGACTGCAGCACCCAAAGCAACTGAAAATCAAAGCATTGAATCGAAAATAAAGCAAATGCGAGCAAGAGTTACACTGTAAGTTTTTTTTCGAGTCCTAAACGCAAAGAAAACGTAAACGAAAAAAAGCTGAAATTTTACAGAAGTGAGCGTAAGCGTAGCGCAGTTAGAAAAGTTATAAAAGCTCTGCAAGTTTCTAGCCTAAACTTTTTTTGGTTAAGTCTTAGGCTCAATGAGTCCATCTTCAAGATATTCGAGTAAAAAAGAATGCTTTGGGCTCTTTATCTGTCTGTGTAATAAAAATTTCTGGCCAGGCATAACGTATTCCGGCAATCTTTGCTTACATAAATTTAAGCTTGTGGTGAATTATATATAATTTCACCACGACATAAGAGAAGAGCACGAAAAATTTGAATTAAGAGTTAGTAAGCAAAAATGTATTTTCTGTACTTCTGCTTCGGTTGCTTTGGTGCTCTTAAAAATATTTATTTTTAAATTAATCAAGAAGCAGAAAAATGATTATGTATAAATTAAAATTATATAAATTCACCAAAACATGCATACTCAACAAAATATGTTAGCAAATTAGAAAGAGACAGTGGCGGAATACTTCAGCATAGAGTATATAAAATATAGTCTTGATTAGCATTAATAGAAGAGTCGATGAAGCTATAAACGTTAACTTTAGGTACACAAGTAGAGTATCTTACAGTCGATCATACTCAATCTCAGCATTCGCAGGAATAAATATTTATTCAAGGAAATATCCAAGTTAACAGCTGGATTAGCTGGACCACAAATACATATATCAAAACTGGAATGTGGAAAGAATACAATACTAAGCGAACAGAGCTCAACTTGTTATGTGCGGTAGTAGACAGTCTGTATCCGAGTTGGTAGGAGTTCTCACGAGACACTGCTTGGTCGCTCGACTTTTGCAAAAGCTCTAATAACAAGTAAGAAGAGTATTAAGCGCTTGGAAGATTAGGGTTTGCCATTCTCAATACTGGGACTCAAGGTATATATACTGATTTGGAAATGCAATTCCACGGGATTAGTGCTTTGATATATGTTGTATTTGAGCCATTAAGCCATTAAGATTCTTGCCTAAAAAGTAACTAGTCTAGACTTCCAAGGCATAGATCTTATTTTAAAAGACCGAAAGTACTGGTATTGGGTCCAAAGAAGACACCAACAAGACTATGCCGTGCGTGTTTCAGTGCGTGAGTCAATTGTTACACATTTTGATTGTGAATGACTTCGTATTTAGGTCTAACACGGCTCCAATGCTCCAAACTAGTGTTGGCAGTGATTTAAAAAGTAGTGATTTGCGATTTTCTTGTTCGTCAGTGAACATGTTCAGTTATCGGTGATTAAAACTGTTCATTTATCAGTGATTGGTGCTTTTATCACTCTTCGCGAATCGTGCACCAAACCTGTACAAATTCATTGGTACATTTGCCAGTTTGTAGCAAAACTGTTCAGTTAGCGGCGATTTAGTGTATCAGTTCTCGTTATCAGTCACTGCGCTTTTTTTAGTCGCTGTCGCTAATTTCACTGCGACTCAAAAATCACTCTTTTTGGCAACACTACTCCAAATTGTGCTCATGCAAACTGTAACACTGCAATTCTCGATGCCAGAAATGAGTTTTAGAATTCTAAAATATCCATAGTCTTTCAGTAAAGTTGCATAAATACATAAATCTTTTATATTTAACTATTTTAATTACTCCAAAAACTTGTTACTTTGTCCTCTACTCTTAATCTCATCATATTTTTTTCTTTTTTCTTTAAAATAAAAAAGCAATCTTATTAAATAAAATATATCCCATAATTATGCAAGAAAATATTACAAAATCCAATTCATAATTTGTATCTTTTTTTTTTTTTTTTTTTTGTGTTCATCTGTCTTTACGTGTTAGTCTTTAAAATGAAAATTAATGCAATTAGCAATGCCAAATGTGAACAAACAAAAATCAAAATTCAAAATTGCAACAGCTGCTCTCTCTCTAAAAGAAATCAGTTGCAATAAGCAAGATGCAAACAGTTGCTCAACAATTGCGGATATAAACCAAAAAAAAAAAAAAATCACTAACGCCGATTTAACCTAATTTCAACTGATTTCTATTTTGAGTTTGAATACAAAATCACCAGGATAGGACTGGAGGTAAGGTAAGGAAACGACTCAATATTTTCTATTATTTTCTTTTTTTCTGTTTTTGCTTTTTTTTTATCAAAGCGTGTAATCTAAACTCTATGGCGATGATGTATCTATGATGTTGATGATGATGATGATGTATAGATTCCGCAATCGTTTGCTCAAACAAATAAAATGAAATGAAATAATAATCATGCCACGGAATCGCATAGTTCGTCGTTTTCGATACACAAATATTTTAACAATTTACAACTTCAATTGTTTCGATTGCGCAAGGAGTAGAAACAAAAAAAAAAAAAAAAAAAAAAAAAAAAATAAAAAAAAAGAAAAACACAAAAAGGCCGCCATGCAATGTTAAGCCCGCCAGGATAATAGCTCAAGGGTGTATGCGTCTATTGTCTGCGGCAGCGCGTACTTCAGTTTTATGTTTTGTTTTGTTATTTTTTTTTTATTCTTTATTTTTATTTCTTTTTTTTTTTTTTTTTGTATTTTGCTCACGGCTTAAATAAATAATTCAATCAAAAGTGAAGCGGAAAAAAAGAATTTATATACTTGATTGTGTGGACTTGTTATGTGCGAGGGTTACGCTCATAATAACTTAAATGTTATACCAAATAAAGGTTTTATAGTTCCGGAAAACGTTTAAAGCTCTTATGCCAAATCTATTATCTGGAATCTAAATGGAAAAACTTTAGAGAAATGGAAAGATGATGCAGTCCCAACGTAAGATGGGAGAAAAGAAGCTAAAATCCCCACTTCGCTTTGATGACTCAAGACGTAGTAGGGGGACTTTTAAGTTTAAAAGGTTTACTTTTTTAAATTCTTCTTTCCGAATTTTCGTACGACATTCCTAAAAATTCCGGAATTTTTTTCATTTTGTTCAATTTAGGCAAATTTATGGGCTAAGCAGAAAGCGTCTAAATATTTTGGAACACCATAATCGCCTATAGTAAAACCGCCAACAGCTTTCTTCAGGAGATTCAGAGGCAAAAACGTAGAACTGTAGTGAGAATTAATTGCATTTAAATATCCCTTACACATCATTGACCAAATAATTATGCTGGAGCCCGTATGATCAGCATTTATATGCAATTTTTTCCATAGTTCATGTGTTCTTATGGTTTCAACTTGTTTTTCGGTTGAGGGAACCAATACCCCTGCGCAACCAAGCTCATCCTGAGGGTTTGTCTCTTTAGACGCCTTTTACGTAAAGCTGAGCCTGTTGTGGTGGTATTCTTGACAGCCCGCACACCACACGGACAATTCCCGCAAAGTTATTTAAGACCAGCGTCAAAGAGTTGATTCAATGTATACATCAACTCATATGCAAAATATGGTTAGATTGGAACATAAGTGTGCTTTTCCCAATCCTCAAGAAAGGAGACACCCGAGTCTGCGCAAACTATCGCTTATAAAATCCTATAGTTGACAGTACCATTGCGGTTTTAGACCGAAGAAGTCACTCCATATTTACGCTACGCCAGATCCTAAAGAAATCTAAAGAAAAACAAATCGACACACACAACACCTATTTGTAGACTTCAAGGCCGCTTTCGACACTCCAATAAGATTAAAGTTCTTCAAAGGACTGACTGAAATTTGGTAACACTGCAAAAATTGTTCGCCTCTGTATGAAGACGCTGCCAAGCATTGTCAGGGTCGTTAAAAATCTCTCCGACCCCCTTTGAGACCAAGAGAGTCTTCAGATAGGGCGACATTTATACCAGTTGATAACTTATCATAATTCTGAAACTGCATTTTCAGAATTACAAAAACAATAATTCCAAGCGCCAGGTTAACCAACAAAGGTGAGATCACAGTGTTTATAAAAAAACTCATTCAAAACGAATTGAACGATTCTTATCAAATTTTGTGTATATATACAGAAAGTCTGAGAATATAATGTTAACTAAATTTTAATACTCTTAAGTGGGGCGGTGGGCGTGGCATCCACAGAGTTAAACATAAATTTATCGAATATTTTCGAAAAAACTCAAACGATTTCAATGAAAGTTTGTAGATGTGTATTTTTTTGGGCGGTGGGCGAACAAAAAAATCATCTCCGAAAACATTTACACGGCTAGTCTCAAGAGAAGCGACATTTTTTTAGCATGTCACTTTTTTTTTTTTTTTTTGAAACCTTATAAATTCTGTGACAAAATCTAATTACGACTATTTCCACTTTTCATGCAAAACGTAATTCGGCAAAAAAAAAAAAAAAAAATGTAATTTTTTTTTTTTTTTTGTTTAGATCAAAGCTTTTAAATAAATATTTCAAAAAGAACGAGTGGGTTAGGTGGCATAAAATAAATGTCAATTTTATGTACAGAAAAAGAAAAAAATAAATAAATAAACGGAAGGAAATACGGAAATTGTGTTGAATTCCGCATTGAATGAAAAAAAATAAGAAATTCTGAAGTAGTAAAAAAAAAAAATATATAAAATACGAAGAAGACATACATACACATAGGCTGAGTTACAAATGAAGGTGTATATGGCGACATAATGGTATGACACACACACACACACACATATGTATATAAACAAGGACAAAGCACTATGTATGTATGTACCTAAGGGAAAAACATTTTGTCAAACGAAAATCTGTCCAAAAAAAAAAAAAAAAAAAAAAATGAAAAATGAAGCAACTAGAATTGTTGCTACGAGCAACAACAACAACAACAGAGATACTAGCAGCAATTTACAAAACACGAAAGGACACAAACGCAAGAACGTAACAAAACAAAAAAAAAAAAAAACAATATTGTATAAAAGGACGAAGGGTGCGAAGTATGTTTGTATGTGTGTGTGTGTGTGATATAGAAAAGTTGAAAAAGAATGCCAGAGGGTCTGTACAACTACACAGCAAGTGTGCTCTGGGGTGAAAGCGACCAAATGAAGCGACGACGACGGCGACGACGACGACGGTTGATGCTGACAACGACAAGAATGTTGACGAGAACGATAATGACGATGTTGTTGTTGTTGTTGTTGCTGATGATGATGATGATAATGATGATGACGACGATGACGTTGACAAGGCGTCTGTTGCTACAAAATACAAATGGCAATGGCGGACGCCAGAATACACGCGCACATACAATGACAAGGGTAACAACCACCACCAACACTAACACATTCAACGATTTATATGTATGTATGTATATAAAGCAGCTATATACACACACACATACATACATACATATATACGTTATATACAATCCAAAAAAAAAAAAAGAATTTTGCCAAATAAAAGCGAAACTGTTAGTTCAAAGTATAAACATGAGAAGAAGAAGAACAAGAAGAAGAGGAGGAAGAAGCTGTTGGTGTTGGCGTTGCTGTTGCCTGATGCCTGATGCCTGATGGTGCTGGTGGTGGCATATGAAGGACAACAGCAACGAGCAAAGCAAAGAACGTGCAATAAGAGCAAATATGGCCGCCAACACCCGAATGCGACACGTAAAGTGACGCCAAGCGTTGAGCCGTCGTTGCTATGACAACGGACGGACGGACGTAGAGAAAGATACCAAAAAAAAAAAAAAAAAAAAACAGAACAGATAGATGCACAGTTTCACTGCCCGCTGCTATGGCTCCTTTGAATTGAAGTGAACAACTTGCTTGTATCCTAAATTTACTTGTTGTCCTTACTTACGGTAGCTCCAAGTTTTTTTCGTTTTTTTTCATTTATGACTACGAGGGATGCATGATGCAAATATTGGTACCTTGAATTAATAATGATCGTTGCACATAAGTGGTCACCACTAGTATATGAAACATAGAAATATGTCGAACTCCCTACCAGTGGTGCTTCGGGACGGAAATCCCGTGGGTCCCGCTGAGACTCCATTACTTTAATTTTAAGCATTTTTTTATTAATAAATCAAAATTTAATTTTAACCTTTATTGGGGTTTCATAACTCAAAATAAAATTGGAACCCACGGGATTCCCGTCCCAACGCCCATCTCTACTTCGTACCAAAGGTAGTGCGGAGTTCTTCTTCATTACTTTAATATAAAGAAAAGTGCTTAACAAGGTCATTGAATATTAATGAAAGTTAACGGCGAGTATGCTGTATCTGAACAATCATATCGGAAGTGATTCGGTTGTTTTTAAAGTAGTGATTTTCATATAAATGACAAAAAAACATCCAGATCAGCCGAAAAAGTTTGAAACTGCAGAATTAAAGGCATTACTCGATTAAGATTTACACCATTGAAAGTTTATAAAGCAATCATTTCCAGCCATTTGGGAATGATCCAAAAACAGGAAATTGGCTGCTGTAAAAATTAAAGTCGAGTGACGTTAGGAGGCGATTTTTACCAGTAAACAGCTGCTTGAACGGTAGAAAAGGAAGAGTGTTTTTGCATCCAATTGTTACCGGCAATGAAAAGTGGGTCCATTACGAAAACCCCAAAACTCATGGATTATACCCAACCAGCCATCGAAAATCCTTCGAATAGCCGAAGGTTTTCATCGCTCTGTATTTGGTGGAATCAGCGTGACGTGTTCAACTACGAGCTTCTCAAACCTAATGAAACAATTAGGGTCGTTTGTGACCCGCAATATGGCATAAACGATCGAAATACGAAGAAAGCTACGACAAAGTGATTTTGCACCGATCAACATTCACATGAAAACGCTTAAAAGAAGAAGTCCTACCACACCCGCTATATTCTCCATAAATCGCTTCTTCCGATTAACATCTCTTTCGGGCGATGAGTCATAACCTAGCCGAGCAGCAGTTCACTTATTAAGACAGGAAATTCGTCAATTGTCCTCTGAACATGAAATCTCAAGAAAGAAAAAATCCATGAAACCTTCCAATTTTTATAAAGTTGAGTGCGGAACACCGTGATTAGAAAAAAATTTTGATATAAGTGAGTTCCAAAATGTTTTACAGATTCTACTATGTTTACTTTCTATTAGTTTGTTTCAAGCGGCAGATGAACGCACAGAAAGACGGGGATACATGACTATTCCAATGCGCCTTTCAGATGCTTTGGGAGTGAAGGTATAAAAAATGAATACGTTACATATTATTGTAAAAATTCTTGTAAAAACGTCGGGACTGGGAAATGTGCGAAATTGGATTTTCACTTTTACAGTTTATCCCAAATTTATATACCAAAATTTTTTAAATATTTAATTTATCTTTTTTCAAACAACCCACCTAAACTTTCTAAAATGAAAATGTTTTATTTTTTTCGTTTTTCTTCGAATATTTTTTTTTTCTGCTTTTCATTCAAGCGACAACTAAAATTTTTAAGAGAAATAGGAAGCTACATAAATTGACGACAAAGTCTGTTAAACACAATTTGTAGTTATATACGAGATTGGAGTTGCCAGAATGCCAGGTAAATATGTACAATACTACATAACACCACTATAGAAATTTTCCGTAACACATACATAGATTGAGGACCAAAAAAAAATAAATAAATACATAAACAGTCAAGTTCCATTTTGGCGTTAAGTTGCGCTACAAAATGTGATTGTGACGCCAAAAAAAAATAAATAAATAAAAAAATTCGAGAAACAGAGCAATCTGCTCGATATATGTACATAAATATATTTTGAAGTGCTTCATCTCAGACAGATATGTACATTTATCTTAAATGTTTTATACATTTGCAAAAAATTTAATAAATTTATGTGAAATTTTCACGAATTTTATTTATGCTAACCGGCCTTGCTCGGTTGTCGCAAATAGTTTTTCTTTTTTTTTCTGTGAATCCCAAGAGCGTTTTCCAGCGCCCACTTTAACAGTCAATCATACTTCACTTCTTAATACCCAGTTTCTATCTACACATAGTGTCTGTCTGTTGCGAGTTGATTCATTCGCGCAGTTTTAAAGATATTAAGCTGAAACTCAAGATGTCTTTTAAAATTAGAATATACCGCCCATTCAAATCGACCGCCCATTGAAGATTGAAAGAATACTAAATGTAAATAAAAATAAATAAATAAAAATAATTATAGAAAAAAAGTAATACAAGATTCCAAGTCTTCTAAGAACTAGTTTCAGACTAAACAAAAACTGTTTGCGAATTATAAATGCATAAATGTTTAAGTGGTAAAACATAAAATCAGTCATGATAATTTATTTGTTTTTGATTTTTATTTTATATAAAAACTATCTTGTACCCGCGGCTTTGCTCCCGTTTTTTTTTTTTTTGGTGATAGAAGAGTCGATCTTGCAGAATCCTGTGTCTATTCGCCCATCGTATGATTAATTAACATAGTCGTTTATGTATACAATATAGGTTTGATAAGGATCAGGTAAATAAATATTAGAAATTATAATTTTTCATTTTTTTTTTCGTTATTTCTCAGAAGGAACACTACGGAACTAGGACTCAAGGATTTGAGTAAATCTAGATTTTTCTGTCAAAAAAATGAAAATTAAACTATCATTTAGTTATAATATTAGTTGGGTTAGGTTAATCTCAATCCAGTTCCCACATCAATTGGATAGTCTCAAGATTACAACTGGGCCTTGAGCTTAATTAAACCATGGTAAAATTACCTAAATGTGGTGTATATATTTGGTCTGCGCTCTTTTTCACAACATAATTTTAGCTAGCTGCACTGCACTCTCTCGTTAGTTGTTTATTTCACCATGCTCTCAAACTATGTTGCACCACCTTTAAGTAATTCTACCATGAAATAAACCATGGAATCGGTTGGAGCAACCTAAAAATCTTAACTATTAAACCAAAATCGTACGTTTTGCATTAAAAATTGAGAAACTTGTTAACAAATATTGTTAATATTGCTCACAAACTAGAATTAAAATTTAGTTCCAATTTTTTACTTTTAAAAGGTTCGAAGCTCTCCTACATTTTTAATGGCCAATCGATAAAGAAGATTTGGCTTTAATTGGATAAGAGAACCATTTGGTATGTTCGAGGAGAATAGTCAAGAGCCAGTGAGAGTCAAAAGTCCCTTCCCTTTAGAATTGTTTTTATTCAGGAACGTAGAAACTCCAAATGCAACTTTCTTGCAAAGCTCTTATCCGAGTTCTTTGCTCGGAAAAGCTTCAGCTCAGATCTCCATTCGATCTTTTGATATGTTTCGAATCTGATTAAAACTGCAAAATCTTCAAATTTTACTTTTAAAATAGAAAAATTCAAAAACTAACAATGGCCGCCATATGTCATATGACAAGATTTCCACAGCCGCCTGCTTGTCTGTTTGCTGCTGGAAATGGAAAGTGTCACAGCAGCCGCGCCGCCATTAAAAGTTCTTTTTGGCTGCGCTAGCAGAGCAAAGTAAAGGGCGGGCGAACACCTTTTGAAATGAAATGAAAAAAAAAAAGTAAAAAAGCGTGACGCTTTATGTACAATGACAATTACTTATGTACTTATTACATACATATATATGTATGTGTATATACGCGTAGGTATTGTACATAATAGGCCATTGCAATAGATTTTTAAGGGAGTAAAAAAAAAAAAAAAAACTTCAAAAAGAAAAAAATGTGATTTTATATTTTTGTTTTAATTTGAGCTCATTTTATGGCTTTTGAAGTAGCCGCTTTAGCTTTTTAGTTTTATGCTTTGCTTCTAGAGTTTTTTTTTTCTCCACATTTTTCAATTTATTAATGTACCCTACATAGGTATGTATATGAATGTGTGAAATGTGAACTATTATATTTGAATATATCACAATAAGTATACAGTAAGTACAACTGAATATTTGCTGTGTACTCTATACATTCATTACGTATTTACTCAAATTACGCACAGTTCTAAAGAAATATTGTTCTATATTTGCTCAAAATGAGTGAGCAGAGTGATTGGATAGAATGGAGTGAGTACACAGCAAATACTCAGTTGTACCCACTGTATTGTACTTATTGTGCTTACCTCATTTTTGTTTGCTGTTGTAGTGTAGTGCACACAAAAATTCGTTATAGATAAACATTTTTGTTTTATTTTTATTCAATACATACAGTACGTATGTATGTATGTTTCTTTGTACTTGTCATAATGCGAGAGGGACTCATGTCATAATCAAAAAAGTAACAACAACAACAACAAGAGCAATACGGATAATAGAAGGAAACAAAACAACACAAAAAACAAAACAAAAGGCGAGTTGATTGATTTCAAAGGCAGGCGAAATGCGCAGGCGCACGAGCAATGATGCACAACTTCCTCCCTTTTGGCTTTTATGGAGAAGCAGAAGAAAAAGTTGAAGGAGTAGGAGTAGAAATCTTATAGCACAATTTATGTGTACATACATATGTGTGTAAGCGATATGATCCTGGCACTGTTCAGCTTGTTCTTTTAATTACTTGAAACGAACAAAGCTGCCGCATTGCTTTTAAGGTAAAGAGATGAAGTAGGTGAAGAGAGCAGAACGCAGAACGCAGCAGATATTGTCGGCGAGTGCAAACGATAGGCAATCAAGAACAGCAGTCAGTCAGTCAGTCAGTCATCATAGTTGGACAAAAAAAAAAAACACAACACAACAGCAGTTATGTCCAAAATCATAATGTCCTAGACGGACATTTGCACAGCACAGGACAATGAGCATGAGCGCGCTTTATAGTGGCAGCGGCAACGGCGGCAACAACAACGACAACGTCGGCTAATCCAAAACCATATCGAATTTCAAAAAGTAAAGCGATCTGAAAACGAAACGATCAAATCAACTCAAAAGCCAGTCAGCCAGCGGTCGTTATCGCTAAACGACCGACCAGAAGCAATTCTATCCTCTGTGTTATGTCCGTACGTCTGTCAGTCCGTCTGTATGTATGTCCGTTTAGCTTACCACTATCGTGTCCTGTGTGCGGCTGCAATGTCCCTTACATTACTTTCTGTTTAAAAACAGGCAACAGGATATATGCAAAATGTGAGTTATTTAATTTTTTTTTATTTTATTTATTTATTTTTATTCTCTTTTTTTTTGCAAATTCTTTTCATTTTATAGATTTATAGACACCTTTCGACAAAAAAAATCCACCAATAAGTAATTTCAAAAAAAGATGGCGCTGTTGTGAAATAAGACTAGCGTTAGATGGCGCTGCTTTTTTCATATAACAGCACCCTGTGTTCAACTAAGCTTGTGTCCTGTAGACCTCTAAGCTACAAGTAAACTCTTTGCTTAACTACAAAAAAACTTTTATAATCCAAATAATCGCAAAACATTTAAAATCGAACCATTTTTGTTTTTTCGCGTAAACAGTTTAGCTTTTGGTTCCAAAATATTTTATTTTAGCGGAATTAGTTCGGTTCACGGTTCAAAGAACTGGTAGAGTTTCTGAAGAAAATAAAAATCAAAATTATTTTCTTTTTATCAGCTTAGCTTTTGAACATTTGACAAATGTTTTCAGCTTAGCCCGTAGAATAATTTTATTTTTTTTTCGAATTCACGGCACAACAACATACAAATTTTTTAGTTCTGGATACAAAAAAATTTTTTTTTTCTCACGTTTGATTTTGTACGTTATAAGAAATTTTACAATTCGATTTTGTTAAATTTGTTGTACTCTTGGTTTTGTTTGTAAAATGGAATTGAATGTTGACTCGACGAATAAGCAGACGGAGAATGATGCTGAGCTGACTGTGCATCTCAACAATTTGCGGCTAGTACCACAAACACGTTTGGCCAATAGTTCAGCTGCTTCGAACAATACAAATAATGACAACATTTGCATTTTTTTGACGGTTGAGCAATTTAAAACATTTACGGGAAATGCAGCAGCAACAAATGATATCAAATTTTTCACGGCTCGAACTGATGGAGAGCAGCAGACGACGACGACGATTGAAGCAACTTCTGAAAAAAAGATCTTAAAACTGTGGTACGTATTTTACAAAAACAAAAAACATTTTGCTGTTCACGAGGTCTAGCATGATTGCAAAAAAGAAAATGTGCAAACAATTGCAACAAAAAAGTTTCTTTGTGTTAATTGTTGTTGTAATCATTTGCACTTATGCTTTTATACACTCATGCTAGACCTCGTGAATAGCACAATTGATGTTTAAAATATTACCTCACAATATTTCTTTTGGTTCAGTTGAAATTATATAAAAATATACGTAAGACATTTGATCACTATGAAATTATGTTAAGGAGAGCAGACGAGACACTCAAATTTGTAAATGATACAATGCGAGACGCTATAATTAAAGGTGAAGAGGAGACTAAAATCCTACGGCAAAGATATGCGACTCTAGTTGAAGCTCAAGCTATCAAAAAATCTGATGTCGGTGATCGAAAGCAGGAAAAAGAAAATTGTGACACGCTGCAAAAGTAATCTAATCAATTTAAAAAAATGTATTTCCTTCCATGAGTTTTCTATCGATCAAAATTTGTAATTTTAATACTAAGCTTGATATTTTGCCGAAAACTCGATCGAAAACTCATGAAAATGTGCAGCTTTTAGACAATTTTTTTATATTCACCATTTTTTTTTTTTTAATTTAGAATACAGGAAAAGGTTAAAAATGCTGCAAATCCTGTTAAGTCACATCAGGTAATGAATTTCTTCTTTTGTGCCATCACCGGTTGGATGATTCTCAACAAGAATGTTAACATGGTGGTTGTCCCAAAAATCTGAATATCTTCTCAATTACTCGTGCGAAGTTAACTTAAGCTGTGTAAAAAAAAATAATGAACACCTACATTTTTTTTATAGAAATTTTCCGTTATGCTGTCCGGTACAGAGCATTCCATAGTCAAAATTTTTAAAACGGAAACCATTTATTAAAAGTGTACACCAATTCAACAAAAAAAAAAATAATAAAATAAAAAATAAATAAAAATGAGAACTCTTTCTACATTTATTTGAATTATTACAGATTTCTATGGGACTTTCAGCGATTTACCATATGTAGTTGGTCTACCGGTAAAAGAGCGCATTAATATCAGAATACACAGAGAACCAGACTTGTTTAAAACTTTGTCATAAGCTTTCAATGTTTGGGGGCTTCTTGGCATCCTAGAAAAGTTTTTCTAATCCTCAATTTGCTTTGTAGATATCGAGATCTGGTACTATTTACCAATGATCATGTTCCGACCTTACACGTGCTACGTGTCGTGCAGTCTAAATTTTTTGATATTTTCTTCATCCAAAAGCTTCTAGAATTCATCTTTCTCGAATACACATAAAAGGCTAATTTATCAAAACGTACCTACAGAAGGGGCACCTGAAGTATCTTTGTTTACATTTGTTATTATTGTAATTTGATACTCTTTTTACAGCATGTGTTTATGCGCATCTTAATTTTACAGACAGCCTCGAACCAAACCAATTTCGATGAGTTACTCTTCAGTCGATTGTAACGGCTATTTTGTTTTTTTTTTTTTTTCTATTTTTATGCTTTAAACAGTGCTGTAAAGTGTGCTAAATACTAACTAAACTTCTTTTTACATTAAAAAACGATGCTTAAAACTATGCCATACAACAAAACCATTCTAAGCATACTTAGAAATGAATTATGTTTTCTTTTACATTTATTAAAGGACAAAAAGTATAATTTTAATTCTTATTTTCGATAATACTACAAACATATGTTTGACGCAACAGGCTGTCGTTTTACAACACTTAAAATGTGTAAAGAAGAAGAAGAAGCACACACAAACAAAAATGTTTCAAATTGGCGGCTTTTCTCTTTCACTGCTAAAATTACATTTAATTTAATAGTTTTTATAACTTTTCTTTAATTTCGTTTAACAATACAAACAAAATGAGTACATTATTAAATGAAATCAATCGTGTCATTGCCGAAATGAGTTCCGATAAAGTTGCAACGCGCAACAAAGCGGCCGAGATTTTGGATCAAAGATTAACAAATGCCAAAACGGATTTATTGCAAATAATACAACGCCGCAGCTGTGGCAATAGTGAACTGACATGGTCATATATATTTCAAATATGTTTTGATGCAACATTAAAGGTATATATGTAAATAAAATAAAAATATTTAATGCGCTATTAAAACAAACATTTTGCCGGTCACAGCATGCAGCCAAACTGAATGAAACCAATGATAAATCCTATCAGACTATGGCAAATAAAAATTATATTTACAGTTCATTACTTATGAAACTTGTAGAATACAATCTAGAGTGTAAGTACATAGAATATATGTATGTATGTATAAATTAATTATGATTTCCATTTGTTACATTTTGCAGTTAAAAGCAAGTTCCTAACCAAAGGTGCGCTAATCAGAGCCTTCGACGAAGGCATACAAATACGCAGCGCTTTGCAACATTTTGGTTTATTATTATTAAAACTGCTGGACAGAGGTGTCTTTAAATCACCAATATATGTGCGTGAATTAAAATTAATGGAATACACTCGTAAGTAATGAATAAAAGCAACTAGCGCTGCATTGCAGCTTTTCTCGCAGTTGCAAGCAAACAACTTTGTAACACTTTATGAGGCTTATCTCTTAAAATTTTTCTAATATTTTATTTAACATGTTCTTAGTAACTAACTAAACAAAAAAATATAAACTAATGATCCAAACCATATTATAGGAATAATAACGCTTTTAATGGAAGTCAATATCGGTAACGATGAACTTATGCGCTTCGCTATACTTAAGACTCTAACATGCACCGTAGAATTGGCAGTGACACACGTTCAAATACAATCAGGGCTTATTGATTATTTGCCGGAATTGGTTACATATAGTCAACAAGCAAACAATGAACAGCGTCGCGCAGATGTAGTGCGTTTGTGTTATTTATTCTTAACAGAGGTAAGAGCAATTAATTTATATTTATAATAATTTTTTATGTTTCAATTTATTTTATTTTTAGCTCTCCTTCGATTATCACAATACTGTCTGTTTGCATTTTCAAAAAATACTGCCGTTACTTTGTCGTTTTTACGAGGAATTAAATACAAACAAAGAACCGGATAGTATGCTATTTCAATGTTTTAACAAATCCCTGTATGCCATTTATCCAAATATAACTAAAGGCAATTTAAATACAATTAAAATTACGCTTGATCAAAATTGGTCAAAAACCATAAGTAATATGCGCACAATTATCGATATGGAAATACGTCAGTGTCAGACATCACGTTTACGTGCCTCACAATTGGCTACAAATAAAGGTACGGAACATTTTATACGCATGTCCTCACTGGCCATTTATATAGTAAGTTTCAAGTCAATTTAACTTTTTGTTGCAAAACTGCGTTAATATTTAAATTTATTATTTAAAAGCTGCTATGGCACACAGAGGCACAAAGTCAAACGGCAATAAATGTCAATGAGAATGATGATGATGATGATACTGACGCTGTTGAGCCGCATGGACGTCGCAAAATAAGCAAACTTTCTGATAAATTAGAAACTGTTAGTTAGTTATATAGCAATCGAAGATTCTAAATTCAATGAAATATGGTAGGCGAATTGCATATGTTCATATTTGTTACATGTTTATTTTGACATACAGTTGGTTAGACAAAAAGGATCGTTATAATACAATAAATTCAATCTGCGAAGGGCTCCGGAGAATCTAAAGAATTTAAAGTTTGGTGTGACGTGTATTTGAGCTTCAATTCTACCAAAGCTAGCATTTTTGCTTGTTTCTTTTATTAATTCTCAAAAATTATATTTTTTTTTATAGGTTTGCGATTTTTACCGATTTAATCAGTAACATCGAAAACGTACTTAATACAAACAATATACAACAGGCACTCGATATCGTCTACAATGTTTTACGCATATATCGCACAGAGAATAATTTAAAAAATGTGCGCTATTGCATCGTAGCCATATTGCAAAAGGAGCAACAATTGCAATCGAACAAATCAATATCGAATGATTATCTAAATGAGCTTTGGACAAAATTTATTGAATTTATAACAACAGTAACATCTAATATTACTGAAGTTATTGCTGAGCAACAATATATAATTCAGGCTTTGATTAGACACGCAAAAATGAGCAGCGTACAATGCGCCACGCTGCTGCAGTATATAATTGCTAATAGTATGTTAAAACGTAACGAATGCATTGTCAGCATACGACTGATGTTGCAACATGCAGAACAATGTGGCATCGATAAAGCGTCAACGGATACATTGGGACGCATTATAAAGTGGGCTTCCAGTACAACGGAAAAGGCTAATGTAACAAAAAGTGCTACATAATATAGCGCCAATTGATGTTATGCTACTATCGGATACATTTGCAATTGGTGTTATTAATTTTCTCGATGAAAAGCATGCACCAGACGATGACGGCAACGGCGCTACTTCAGTGACAAACATAAATGTTTCGCAAAGTTTACCACTTTTACTTTACAAGTACAATTATGAATTAATTTGTCAACGCGAAATCGATTGCACATTAATGCAACGTCGACGTGAGCAATTGAAATTTAATAATATTAATAAACTGAAGCATGCTTCTAGTCAATGTAAAAATTGTCTTTTTCAAAGCAACTATGAGCTACTGATGCGTGAATTAAACTATGAAACATCAAAAAATTGTCAACGTAGCGATATTATTTCGGATTTAACATCTTTGCATAAGCTAACATGCCTAATGGAACGCTTTTTACACTATGATGTCTTTGACATTGAGAGCTATACACAGTGTCCGCTTATTAAGCGCATTGGTTTCTTTCTCAGTCATTTAGAATATCAGCTGAAAAGTAATAATGCGCGCGACTGGAGCGCAATACAACTGCAGGAATTGCTAGCAGTGCTTGAGATGATTTTTAGCATTTATATAAATAATGAAATCTTATTGCATTATCTCGAAAGACAGCCATTAGAGGAATTAATTGGTTTTGCTGCAAATGTTTTGACAATTAGCGGTTCGTATTCAAAAAAAAAAAAATTTAATTATTAATTTTATTATTATTATTTCTGTTTTATAGTAACACAACAAATGAATAACAACGATTATAACGAATGGTATACTATATCAAACAGTTGTCTACGCATACTCACATTGATCTGCGCAAGTAGCTCACATAGCAAGGATGCATTTACGCACATATCCAAACAGAAATGTCAGTTAGAGACAAAGGATACGCTACGCTTAGTTAAGGTGCGCATAAAAGTTTAATTTGATATGAATAGCTGCTATATATATATTAATATTTATTTATTTACATTTTTTGTTTACCGCAGGTGTTTTGTTCCTTTAAAAACATTCAACACGATATAGCCGATTGGCTAGTAGATAAACTGAAAAACTTTTTCAAGCTATACTATACATATGCAGACATTGTAGATGAACTTGTGGCACAATTGCCAGGTAAGTTATACAAATCGTTACTGATTTAAGTTTAAAACTTATATTTATTTATTGTTCTATTTATTTTAGCTGTCATCGCCTATGTTTATTGCTTCGAAGATATGCTAAATGATATGTTTGTTGCCTTGAATTCACTTTTAAAATTGGCACATAAAAAATCTTATTCGACTAGTTTAACTATAAAAATTCTAGAGAGTATTGTACATATAACAGAAAAATGTCACGATATATATACAAATGAGAATTTTGCTAATATTTGTATATCGGTTGGAAATTTTTTAACGTTTCCAACGCTTCGTATACAATATGCTGTCATTAGAACTGTAAGCTCATTAATGAACATTAACTGGGTCTCTACGAATGCTATACAAGGCAGTGTGCAACATGTTTATTTTTGTGAACAACTCTATGAGCATTTGGATTGGAAGAGTCTTAAGGTTGGTCGAAATTTTATGTAGAATAAATATGTTTTAATTTTTTATGTATTTTCTTTAGCCTACAACTGAGGATGAGCTACAGAATAGCATATCGGTTACTGTACAATTATTTACATCACTTTTTGCCTTCAGTTCATTCCATCAGGAGATTGCATTACAGGAGTTAATCTATTTATGTGCATTACGCAAATTGAATGAGAGTATGCAACTGAATTATTACTTTAATGTAGCATGTAACTCATCTAATATAAATAATTTTATATTATAGATGATTTTCCTACATTCCAAAATAAAATACAGTATTACGGTCTTACATTGCGAGAACTTACGCAGCCTTATATATCCAGTATTATACATAAATGGACTGCCAAAGAATATCCAATATCAAAGTATTTAACTATTCATAAATTATAAATTATTACATACATACATAATAATTAATAAATAACATTTATTTTACAGGTTTCCCTATTTTATCTGTGCTAATACAAAAGAGAAATTCTTCAAAGAACATGCAGCAACTATAGCCACATACCTGCTACTGTTTGGTAAAGTAGATGATATGAAACGTTTGCAAAAACTCTGCGGTGATAGCAAAGTTGTTAAGGTAGTTATTCAAAAGTCAAAATATTTTTATATCTTTGAATGATCGACATAATAAATATTTATTTATTTTATTTTTTTTTGCTTCTTGAAAACAATGCAGACTGCATTGCCAATTACGCGTGCGTATTTACTTTTAGCTCAAAGCAACTGTAAAGAATCAAATTTTAGCGACTATCAAAATCGTCTTAAGCATTTGGAAAATCAACTAACACAGCATGGTATTTATGATGCCTTAAACTCACAAAGTGCGAACGAGCCGAATCCGCTAACAATTTACAGCTTGCTGCAATTTTTACGTGATCCCACAGCACTACGAAAGCTTTTCGATTTTGTACTTTGTCATCAGTCAAGTCAATGGTTTAATATTGATTTAGAATCGTTGATTAAATGTCTGCACTACTATTTGGTATGTAAATGAGACTTTAATTTTTAAAATTTTCATTTTTTCTTTTTGGTTTTCTTTTAGTTTAACAAAAACAGCAACGAAGATTTTCAAGTACAACGAACAAGAGTATCTACTGCGTTAGTACACAAGTATCCATTGCGTTTGATCGAGGTTTTTGGTATTCTAAAGACAAATTGTTATGAGTTTGCGTACACCGTCGATAAGTTACGTTATTTCTTTCTTTACTGTACACTTGCTGAAATGATTATTGATTCAATGGAAGATGTGGCGACGACCAGTGAAAGCATACAGAATTGCTATAAATATTTTGTACGTGATATATTATTTTTTGTGCTCAATTTTATGCAATCGAGTAAGTATTTCGCTGTTTAAATATATTTTAAAAAAAATGTTTAATTATTTTTTTTTAACAGCACAAACCGCTGAAGTACAAAAGGCGTCACTTTTATTTCTGCGTCTCATCGTAAATAAACAAATCATGTGCACCGAATTAACTAACAACATAATTAAAACGTATTTAAAGGAAATAACTAAACAACTTGTATGCTGTTGTACGCAAAATTCCAATTTCAAGGATTTACGTGAACTATCCGTTGATATTATAACGAAAATAATTGAAAAACGTAATGATTATCTTGCTGATGCTATTTCAATGCTTGATGAATTTCCTGCCGATGATGACATTTTTAGTGGTTTACGTCAATTACAAACGTATTTAGTGCAGTCGAGTGAGGAGGATTTTCAGACTACAATAACAAATTTTCTTTGTAAGAAAAATCGCGGTGTAGTTGGTTTTTGTGCGCTCAAACAATTGCTTGCCAAACACAAATCTAGCATACAACTTGACGATACATTGCATCTGGAATTGGTTAAGCGTTTGATTAGCATTGTGCGTGATTCAAATGATATTAATTGTAGTCTAGATGCCGCTAAATGTTTGGGAGAAATTGGACCATTGAAGTTTAAAAATTCGGCATATTATTTTGAAACGGATTTTGCGCAAATCGAAGAAGAAGTAAGTTGATATTGTATAAGAAGTATTAGAAAGAATGCCGCCAGTATTTTTACATCAAATTGAAGGCTTTATTTAGCATACTTTGAATGATACGATTTGTTCAAATATGCACCAATTTGTTCAATAAATTGATCCATTTTGTTTTTTTAAATAAAATTGAGTCAAATAAGTTGACAGAGAAGAATATAAGTTTTAATGTCGTGAATTTAAGCTGATCGAGAGATACATTGTACTAAAGCATTGTAAAAAATCATGGATTTCTTTTTACTACGCCTTATATTTTTATTTATAGTATTATAATTTTTATTTATTTATTTATTTCTTTTTTTATATTTTTTTTTAGAATATTTTACCCAATACTCCCATACATCACTTTATAAACGCAATTTGCCGCACAGTCGATCAACATTTATTGATTTTTAATTCACGCACGCATAAGGCGCTCATTGAGGTGACACAGCGTGTTGTAAATAGTCAAAGTGGCAGCCAGTTTCTTGGTAAATCGTTTCAATTTAATGCAATTTAATTATAATATTTATTCGTTAAAAACTCTTTCAGACGCCTATCACAATTTACAAGCGTTTAGCGTTAAATCGACAACAAATGATGTTAATTATTTAAATATTTGTGATGCCATCGAAAGTATAAATTGGTTGGAAGCGCTTAAAGCAACCGAAATGCTAGATTATGAACGTTGGATATGTGCATTTATGTCGCATATATTTCGCTATTGCGGCTGGCCAGATTTTGCTGATTTTGCACAAGCGGAAGTTACATTTGCAGATGATACGCTGCAACCATTTGTTAAATTTCTACTATCTATCGATAAGGAAAAACATCTCAATAGTTTATGTAGCTTGTTGGAATACTTTTTTCAAGAATTTGTTCGTTTGCAAAAAACACCAGGCGGTGAGGAGCAACATTTTAAAGTGATTTACAAAGAGAAACGTGCCATTAATAAATTCCTTAGCGTCTGTGAATGCGTAAGAATTGAAAACGATTGGTATGTATACGACTTTATAACAATAAAATAAAAAAAATTCAACTTTTCACACATATTTAAACGGGCTAAATGCTTGCTTGTCGCAAAAAGACTACCTATAATCATTTATGACAGTGGTTTTTCAGTAGTTTGAATAGTTCATTTCCGTGAGGGATCTTATTATATTTCTCAGTTCGACATGAATCTCCTTAATTCATTCGTTTAATAGCTTGAAGTCACATGATGCTAGACAATGAAAATTTGTTTGCATTTGTTGAACGATGTAGTCGCCGGAAGCAAGAGACCGGCTCTTTCAAGTAGCTACATGTGTGAAGTGTACTAAACAGTTTTTCTTTTCCTTTTTTAACAAATTGTGAACCATATTTAAATATATGTATTTATATTTTTCGCAGGAATGTGCCAATTACACTAAGCAACGTCATTTACGCAAGCAACCATTCTCAGGCATATTTTTTCAGCATTATGTACTTGGAATTGTGGGGTTATAAGGTTAAAAACCCATCGAATAAATTATCATACAATGAGATTTTAATGGATGATGATTTTCAAACATGTGCTAAAACGGTAAAATTATGTTTTATGTTGTATAATTTTTAATAATGTAATTTCATTTAAAAATCATATTTTTACAGTCTTACGAAGCAATTGGTTGTAATGATGCAATGTCAGGTTTTCTTAATCCATTGCATTCGCGTCTCGATTATTTGAATATGGATAATAATCTTATTGATATTTTATTGGAAGCCAATGCACAAGATGATGCATATAATCGTCTTTATACAGATATACTAAAGCGTAATGGTATGCTTGAATTGGCCAGTGAACAGCAACGTAAAATGAATGCAGTCGATTATGAAATTTTTTGGCAACTTAATCAATGGGATCACCATGTTGAGGGACACTCCAAAGTAAATACGCTTAACGATATGGAATATGAATTTGAGAAACATCATTATATGGCACTAAAAAAGCATACACAATCACGAGGAGAATAACAGTCTGTCGGCCATATCGCATGCACATTCATGTACTCTAGCCATTATGCGTGAAATAAGTGTCGAATGTTTGCAGAGTGTTTATAAATATCTAACACGTTTGAATGCGCTGCAACAGACTGAAGATTTTTGCCGTATACAATTTCGTAGCGTAAACGATGTCGAGAGCATATTTGAGAAATGGCAAATTGAACTAAACCTTGAGTATGGCAATTTAAAGTATAAAGAATATTTACTATCACATCAAATTGCGCTTTTTAAAACGGCTGGTATACGTACAAATCGTAAAATCAATGAATTCTATAAAACAAATCCCATTGAGAAATATTTACTGAAGAGCATTGAAGCTTGTAAAATTGCCGGTGAATTTAATCTGGCAAAACGAAATATAGTCTCATTGCAAAAATTGCCCTCAATCAATGTACAAAGTAAGATAATTGTTCTGCTTCAAGATGCCGAAGTATGCGCCAAAACGGGTAAAACACAAATGGCAAAAGCCATACTGCAACATGTTACAAAAAGTCAAGAATTTACTTGTAGTCCGCAACTTGTTACTGCATTCCGTATGTTGGGTGAGCATTTAATGGATTCGAATGCTGAAAGCTTTGAAACAATTTTAACCAATTATTTAAATTTGTCTCTGGAAATATTGGATAATTGTGAAAAGAAGAAAATACCAATGATGCAAAAGTTTCCAAATGATTTTCAATGGGATACATTTGAGACATTTTCCCAAGAGAATCGTAAATGTGCATATGAAACAATTGGAAAATTTGCTGATCAAGAGTACAAACAAGTGAGTATTTCATTTATTAAGAGAATGATTCATATAGTCCTGTGCGTTTGTCATTCCGCTCGTTGTTTGACCGTAGCTATCTGGGAGTACTATTAATATTTTTAACCACTTTTTTTTCTTTTCTTTTAGCTTAATAACTATCTTCATTCCGAGGAATATCAGACACGTTTAAATATTATACGAAAGAATCGAATTGCAGCAAAACCTTTTGAAAGAGTAACAGATCGTGATTTACGCGCAGGCGCATATAGCATGGCATCTTTTGCAAATATTGACGAACGAGAACTTAAATTAATACAACAGAAACGTTCAAATTATCTATGCACCGCAATCGATAATTACATAAATTATTGTCGTCTGGATGCGGCCTATTCCAGTGCAATTATTTATCGCATTATTGCGCTATGGTTTGCCAATATGGATGATGCAGAGCTTTTGAGCAAACTGGAAACAAATTTACCAACAGTACCAAGTTATAAATTTATTTGTGCCTTAAATCAATTGACGGCACGTCTAAATTCGAAAAATCAACAATTTTTAAAAATTTTAGTCGATTTACTTGTACGCTGTGCACAGGAGCATCCACAACAAACGCTTTATCAATTGTACGCGCTTGTTTATGCGCATCACGGTGATACGGTGAAAGCAAAAACTACAAATAATAATAATGGTAACGATCGTATAACAATTGCCAAGGATATTATACGAAAAGCAACAAATGCAACGAATGCAAATTGTATAAAACAATTGGATGTCATGTTTCCGGCGCTCATTGATTTTGCGAATGCAGCAGCTACAAGTGCAGATCGACGTTCTAAGATTGAGTTAAGCAGTAAAATACAACGTTTAAAAGAACTCGATGCGGTTCAATGTCCAACAATTGAATTATCGGTAATGTCAAGTGCAAATTATGATAGTATAATACACGTGATTAAATGGGATAATGAATGGTCGCTTGTTGGTGGCTTAAATGCGCCAAAAAAATTAATATGCCTCTGTTCGGATGGTAAACGACGTCCACAATTGCTAAAGGGACATGATGATTTACGTCAGGATGCTGTAATGCAACAAGTTTTTAATATGATTAATGATTTACTGCATAACGAACCGGATGCTGTCGAACGTAAACTACATTTGCGTACATACAAAGTGACGCCACTCTCGATGCGTAGCGGTATACTGGAATGGTGTGAAAATACGATACCAATTGGCATGTATCTTGTTGGTAGTGGCAAACCAAAAGATAAAGGTGCACACGATCGATATCGTCCGAAGGACTTTACATATTTGAAATGTCGCAAATTGGCCGATGTAAGTATTTGCAATTTGGATTTCCATTTTTTATGATTTGTATTATGTATTTTTTTTTTCAGGAACAACTTAAATCGGATGCAAATAAACGTTATGCAGTGTATAAATACATTTGTGAAAATTTCAAACCAGTATTTCATTATTTTTTCCTCGAAAAGTTTTTAGTGCCTGGCATTTGGTTTGAACGTCGTTTGGCATATATACACAGTGTAGCGACCACCGCTATTGTTGGCTATATACTCGGTCTGGGAGATCGTCATTCACAAAATATATTAATCGATGAGAAGAGCGGCGAAATAATACACATTGATTTCGGTCAGTCAAAAAAAAAAAAAAAACATAAGATACGTAAAAATAATAAAAAAAAACAAAATGTTATTAATTATATTTATCACAAATTACAGGCATTGCATTTGAACAGGGCAAAATTATGCCAACACCGGAGACAGTACCGTTTCGTTTAACACGTGATATGGTTGCACCGATGGGTGTTTGTGAGACAAATGGTGTCTTTACAAAAACTTGCGAATGCACTATGCGCATTTTACGTCGTCATGAACCTGTGATAACTACCATTTTGGAGGTATTACTCTACGATCCCTTGTACATGTGGAATGTTGTAGTACAACGACGCGCTGAAATGGCAAAATCATCGGAGAGCAATGAAATTGTTAGTAATTCTCCGGCCACCACTTCCAATTCTTCGGGTAAGTTAAAATGTATTTTTTTTTCTTTACTTAAATACATCTACAATTTTTGTATTATTATTAATTTTTTATTTGTATTTTTAGGGGATAATCAAAATCTTACCGCACAGCGTGCCTTACTTATTGTACAAAATAAACTTGAGGGTCGCGATACTTCAATACTTGGTTATTCTAACGTTGAAGTTCAAGTGCAGCGTTTAATAAACGAAGCTACATCTACACGTAATTTGTGTATGCTATTTCCAGGTTGGGCGGCATATTTATAATACCTGCTTTTTTACATTGTTACTAATTTTATATAAAACAAAAAAAAAAACAATAAATGTTATTAAACTTTATATGAAAAGTTTTATTTTTTTTTTTTTTTGGTGTAAGTATTAAAGAATATATTTATGTAAGTAAAGTAGGCCGCTTGTTAAGCGGTTATAAGTTGACAGATTGTAGAATATACGTTAGCTCTCTTTGTTTATGTGTTAATCTATGTAAATTTTTGTTTTTGTGCTGCTTTTTAAATAACATTTTCGACAATATTTTCAATTTAATTTCATTTAAACTCAACGTCTCGTTGAAAATCTGTCTCACAGTAATTAATTTCAACATGGAGAATTTTCTTGAAGACGATATACTCTTGCGTATTGTCACTAAGAAAACGTTAGCAACTTATAAAAAAACTTATTTTATTTAAAACTAAAACGATGCCACACAAAAATTAATTAAACTAATTAAATTATCAACAATAAATGCCGCACACAAAAAAAACATTCAAAGAAAAGAGCTAAAGTAAAAGGTGACCCTCGTTAAATGTTACAACATTTGCTTTCTGTGCAGACATTTTCTTCTCAATTTGTGTAAGTGTTGCAGTACTGGCAAATATGTACAGCCGTACTGCAACGTAGTGAGTGCAAGTTAGTTGGTTATGCAGTGCAAGTGTTGTAAATCGCATAAAATTTAGGAACATGCAATCTCAATGACGCGATTGGTTGCTTTACATTTGTTGTGTTTTTCTTCGTTTTCGTTGTAAAGTAAATAAAAATATACATTTCGGCGCTAAAATGTGGTCTATCTAATGTATAAATAATATATTTAATAAATAAAAAAATGAAGCGTGTACGGTGGTCCGTTCGTTGCAACACAATATATTTTACGCTTGTGTTGTTTCCGATGGTTCTACTGCTGCTGCTTAGCGATGGAAAATCCTTTGTTTGTGCATTGTGTCCGGATAGGTGTAGCTGCAAAACCGTAGCGGAGAACATACAAACATTGCGTGTCAAATGCGATGAACAACATATTGCTAATTGGAAGGAATTAGATTTCGGCAACGATGCGCTAAATATTATCTTTATGTAAGTTTCTTGCAAACATTCATATGTGTGTATATTGCGTTAGCCTACTTTACATGCATCATGCCATAAATGTATAATGTCCTAATTAACATACATGTGTATGTACGTTTTGTTTTGCAGCGATGCCAGCCGTAATGCATTAACACACATCGATGAGGATGACTTTCGCAATTTCACTGAATTAAAACGATTGGATTTATCATCGAATCTATTGCGTGAACTGGACAAGAACACATTCGGCTATAGCTTGGCCAATGTGGAACGTTTAAAGTTGGCGAATAATTCGATAAGTCATATATACGCTGGTACCTTTGATCAAATGCCAAAACTTAAGCAACTGTATGTAGTAATATGTTTGTGCCTATTTTGAAAAACATTATTTAATTTAACGAATTTCCAATATTCTAGCGATATATCTAATAATCCATTGGTTTGTGATTGTGCACTAATCTGGCTGATAGCCTGGTCTAACAAATACGACGTTAAACTTCAACCGCAGCCAAAATGCGAATCGCCTACTGATTTTAAAAAATACTTTGCTCAAGAAATTAAAAGTTGGTGTACAGCTGAACTGTGTTTCACCGCTGCATCCACTGCTCGAACTGGTCCCAAAGCGCAATCAGGTAATGATATACTGTCAAAATGCATTCAAACATGGTTCATTAACGATTTTCTAACTTCTTCTAAATTAGGTTGTTTTTGAAGGTGATGAACTGCAGCTAAAATGTTTTGCACCGCGCGTTGCTGTAGGTGTGCCACGAGAATCCGAAGACTTACCTACGCGTGCACATGTGTTTTGGGGTTGGTCATCGAAAATTAGGCAAACAAACTCCACCGAGGATATTATATTCAAAGATCCCACAAAGGAATTCAACGATGTGCATCTAGAGACTAAACACTCAACCGATTCGGGCATACTTAATTCGATATTGCGCATTGGAAGTGTAACACGTAATCATAGCGGCATGTGGGACTGCACACTACTGTCGCAACAGGCAAATCTTTCGCAATCGATTGCTGTGCATGTTATATCGAAAAATACGCTGTACTGCGAGGCACGCGAAGTCCAGACTAATAAAGGCGTCTATTTTTGGCCGCGCAGCATACGTGGACAGTTAGTATTGCAGCCCTGTGTAGAAGATTCGGCTGTGAACGCAATACATAGATCATCGGCATCGTATCACTGCGGTGATGATGGTCAGTGGCACAGCTTACAGACAGATGGTTGCGTCTATGTTAGCGAAACGACACGCATACTTGAGCAATTTGCTAAAGTTAATCTTACTGTTACGAAAGGACAAAATGCCTTGGAAATCGCATTGCGTTTGCATAACTTTACAAAAACACAAACGCAGCTGCACAAAATACGCGATCCCATGGATTTGGAATTCATAGCACGTACATTGCTTAAGTTTTTAGATAGTGCGCGTAGCCAAAACGAAATAAGTTTTCTTCTTTTGGATATTGTGTCACAGTTACTGACCTTACCCGAACCATTATTCTACAATGCGCAGCTGGAGCAGCGTACCGGTTTGAAATTACTAAATGTTGTAGAAGCTTCGGCCGCACAAGTGGCAGCGGTACAATGGACGACGGATGCAAGCTCATTGCTGCCGCCACCTACGCCACCATCATATTTAAGTAATAGTCGGCTGCGCAATATATTCGTTGAGTTCTTTAATATCAGTTTGGATGCGTTTGCTGGTATATCGTGCATTTGGCTAGACACTGCGCAACGTGGCTTCATCTGCAACATTACAAATGATACATTTCCGATATTTGAACAACATATCGATGCTGCTATACAGATACCAAATAATGTGCTACACGAAGCAATGCAAGCTGATGTAACTGGAGAAACCGGCACAGAAGAAAAAAATCTTCGTTTAATGGTGGCAGTTTATCGTAATGCAAAATTACTGCCGCATATTGTACAAACCAATCAGACATTGACCTCTGCTATTATTGGTGCCAAATTATACACTGGAGACAGTATCGTTACGTCGGAAACAGTGTCGGAGTATACAAACAATGACAATGGGAATGGAAATAGCGGTGATTTAATTCAAGAGCGTACAACAATACTGTTGCGTGCACATCCGTATCATAATACGCTAAGCGCACCGGTTCCCGCTTGGTGGGATAGCACGCAGAATGCATGGAACACACGCGTATGCCAGCAACATTATTTGCACAGAAATATGATTATGTTCAGTTGCAATCGGCTGGGCTATTACGCGCTTTTGCAACGCAATGAGTACCTTAATGATTTTCACAGTGAAACCGCCGGCGCACGTTTTCGTTTTGCACCGGTGAGCATTTATGCCGGTTGCGGCATACTCTTTGTAGCATCGTGGTTTAACATTGTTACATTTGTATCCTTTGGCAACGCTATACGCATTAATCGCGTACAACGACACTCGCTGGTTAACACCTGGTTGGCTACATCAACGCTCTGTCTTGTTTTTGCTGTGGGCATCTACCAAACAGAACAACTATCGCATTGTCGCGCTTTTGGCTTACTTATGCACTATCTTAGTCTATGTGTATTGCTTTGGGTATGCGTCACGCTAAGCACTATGTTCAAACGTCTAACAAAATCGTCGACGGGCCATGGACATGGCAACGATTGTGAACCGTCGTTACCCAAAGATGGAAAAGTGAAGAAACCAATATTGGGCATTTATCTTGTTGGTTGGGGCATTGCATTACTAATTTGTGGCATTAGCAGCGCTGTGAATATTGCGGAGTATGCCTCGTATCATTTCTGTTTTCTACATACAGCGACTACGTTAAACGCGCTTCTTGTGCCCGCCGTAATATTGCTCATATTTTGCTGCATACTTTTTCTGTGCATTTACTATCACATAAATCATCAAGCGATCAATGTACTGCAGAGCAATCGTCAGTACTCGGATAATACACAAGGAACCGAAAATATTGATCTTGACTGGTTAGATGCAAACGGTGTTTCACGTAGCTATGCCAAATCGACGACCACCACTACTGCGGTGCTACAGCATGAACAATACAGCACGTTAAGCAATCCGTTAAGCAGTATAGTGGATGATTTTGAGCGTTCTAACATGGCACATCTACGCAGTCTTTTTTGTCTTTTTGGTACTCTACATAACCGCATGGATTTCTGCAGCATTTTCTATAATACATGCGACAAATGAATTCGTTTATAATGCTGAGGAAGAAGACGTTAGCGCTCAAGTGATGCAGCTACCAAATATTTATAGCCTTAGCTTTGTGGTCAGTTGCGTGCTGCTGGCCATTTTCTCGCTACTTTTTTATAATCTAACGCGCAACGATACACGACAAGTTTGGTCACAATATACATGCTGCTGTTGCGGCGGCAGTTCTACGCAGACTGGAGTCGCCTATAACAATGTGAATGCGCGTAACACAAAGCGTTTTAATTCCGGTGGAGGTTTGGGTTCTGTATCTGGTGCTGGTGGAGGCGCAGCAATGATAAGCAATTCAATTGTGGCGTATAAACCAGCTGCTAGCTATGAGGCCAATAACTCGGCTGGCTCTCGTTCAAATAGTCAGTGTTCCAACAAGCAACGAAGCAGTAGTGCACGCAGCATGCGTAGCAATCCTCGCAGTAATGGTAACGATTGCAACGCTGCAACTGCGCAACTGCTAAACGGTGTTAACTCTGCACATTCAGTGACCATAATCAATAACACGACACAGCATCAGGCTGGCGCTGCAACCGTAATGGGTGCTGCAGCTACATCAGCGGCAGCTGCATCGCAAAGTCTCAATGCTGTATTGCATTGCGCTCCAGACATACCCAATGCTGAAGTATTCTACAATCCAAATCAGATCAATGTAGCGCGTAAGTTTTTCAAGAAACAGAAACGTCTTGCCAAGCGCAACAACTTTGAATTACAACGTCAAATAGAGCGTTACGATTACAACGGCGATCGGCTGCAACACAATCTGAGTGACGCCTCCTCCAGTAGTAATACACAAATCTATTCGCGACGACACAATGCAATGACGCTACTTGCCGGTGGCGGCAGTAAAATAAACAATACAAATATACACTACAAACAACAACCGACATCGGTAAATTTTGGTAACTATGGTGGCGACCGTGGTGGCGTGGCAGCGAAGGATATGGAGCGCAAACGTTTTGCGAACACTGTACAACAGACGCAGCAATCGGCGGCTTTACCGACAACCAATAATGTACTGGCCAACATTTATACAAATATACCAGAAACAATGACACCGCAGCATGAGGTTATTAAACTACGCCAAATGGGTAAGTCAGCGGCAACGATGTCGACATCGTCAGTACTAGAGGAAACATTACACGAACACGATGACGAAATGTTTACGCATGACGATGATGGCAGCTCGTTAGATGAACATGTACCGCTCTATGCGAATACAACGCCCTTAAGTCATAGTGCAGCGAATATTTTTCAACATAATTTGACCACATCCACGCCGGTGAAGAACATGTTGGCCATGACAACAGCGATTGCTGAAATGTCGGAACCAGCGTCGGAGAGTGTCGTTGTCAGTGCGAAGACGCCGCTATTGCTCGAAGATAGCGATGTACAGGCAATGAATAGTCTTGGCTTACCAGAGCCACCGGCTACAACATTAACTACAACAGCAAATAATACGCTAAATGGTGTAGCAGATGGCGGCGTGCTCAATGATGACGATGATGATGATGAAGATGTTTCAGCTCCACCGGCGCTACTCAAACATGAGATTTATGTATCTAATTCGCTGCAAGTTACGAATAGTATACATCTAGATGAAGATTTTCCCGGTGTTTTAATACGCTTTACACAACTGCAGCAATCGAAATCGTTGAACAATATTAATGATGTACTAATTGGCGTTCCAAATACATCAGCAACGGCGTTAAATAGCGGCTCTGTGGCAACTGCTTTAGATATTGCTGCATCTTCTGTATCTGGCTGTCGTGTAACTGTTCCTACAACGTCGGTGATGGGACCGTACTCATCGTCGAGTAACAATCTACACAGACGACATCAGAAAATTGATGCTGCTGATGTAGCGCTACCGGCAGCACTTAGCAGTAACTCATCTCTAATCAAATGTGTCTCAACATCGATGGGCGACAATAGCAATCCAACATACAATCTGCATACACATGCCCGAACACTATCGACAAGTCCGACAAATGAAAGTGATCTAAACTATCAGAATTCGGAAATCAGCATACGTAGTCATGGGCTGTATGCGCCGCAAGCTGACAATGAACTCAATTTGACGCTGACCGATGATTTTCGTTGTTATCAATCATCGAATGCAAGTGATGCCGATGTTGATGTGCTTAATGATTTCGACGATGAATTTGTGGCCTACGGTACAACAACGTCCTCGTCAACACCGGGCGGTATTGGCTGCAATGGTAATGATATACTACAACACGAACATCTACGTTTAACCGGGTCCGAGCGCAGTGCACATATAAATGGTGAACATGATGATATCATCGATGATATTGTCGATATCGATGTTGATGTTGATGACGAGGCAATGAATACTTCGATTGATGAACTATATGAAGCTATTAAGCGACGTAGTCCAACCAACAATGTAAATGTTAATAATATGTTTACGCTGGATAATGGAAAACCATCAACAGGATATCAACCAATACGTAGCTTGCAATTACAAAAACAAAAGACTGATACAGCAGCAACAACAACATCTCCACCTCTACCACCAACGCCCATACATGAAACAGAATTTACAGTCGATTATTCAGAGGCCACACGTACAACTTCAGCTGCTACTGCTGCTGCTGGTGGAGCTGCTGTTGCTTGTGCTAATTCCGGTGAAGATGCAACGGCTGTCTGTTTAGTGACATTAACAACGAAGAATACACGTGAGAATCTCAATTTGAACGATACACTTGAAGACGATAGCAGTCAGAGCAGTGTTATTTCATACATTGATCCTAGAGCGAACAATAGCGGTAATTGCGACTCTCCTAAATTGCATCCCAGCTAGCGCTCCATTGAATCCGGTATTTTGCCAGAGAAATTATTATTATAGTCCACAAAAAAAAACATTCATGCTCATTTTATCCATACATATATAGTTATATATATATCATAAAACAAAACAAAAACATATGCATCCATTCATACATCTTTTGATCTTTACAAAATCACTCACCGTTTCATAATAATGATAAATACTTTCATCCGCCGCACTAGTTTTCTTAGTGCGAATGCCAAAGGCTTTTATGTCTTTTTACTCATATATGTATGTATGTTTGTATGTATGTACGTGTATGCAAAAGTCAATTTTCGCTAAGGATGTGTACCTATATTTATATACATTTATAATTGTATAATGTATTTATATATATAACTATTTATACATATATGTATATTTTTAAGAAAATTTGAATATGTATTTGTAAAAATGAAATAACAATTTTTTTTATTTGTTTAATGTACGTAAATATTATACTGTAATTTATTATGTAATTAAGTACTAAAATCTTTCCTGAACAAATGATTCGAAAAATTGTCATTCGTGTAATATAGTATTCCAGAAGCTCGAATTTTAAACTGAACTGATGCAAATAAGAGTGTTACTAAATAAAACGAAAGCGTCTTTTTTTTTTTTTTTTTTTAATTTTTAATTTAGTCAAGATCAAACAGAAAAGATTACGAAGTCATTATTCCATTGCGACAAGAAAACGCAGTCAGCGATTATTTCTAGACGTATCCAAACTTAACAGTTAAGTAGGCGGTGGTGTCTACGTCCTTGATCTTGAGGAAAAAAAAAAACTGTAGTGTTTATCAGGAAGAGATCATAGCGATAAATGAAGCCAGAAGAAACTTCACAAATGCCTGAAGTAGTCAAGCGATCCTAAATGTTGGCACGAGACGAGACACTGTATAATAGGCACGCATGGTGTTTGATAAGGTGTTATTTAGAAGAGGAAAATGAACCTATCGCATCTTTATGAATGCAATAGATTCTTTCGAAGCAGAAGAGAAAGATGATTTTTAAACCCGGATATATTCAGTTTGTCTGAAAGTTTGTAACGCATTAGAGGAGGCATCGAAGATCCCATAAAGTAAATATTTAATATTATTGATTAGCTCGATGAGACGAATCGATTTAGCCATGTCCGTCCTCTGTATGTTGCGATGCGTTTTACTCAGAATGTTTTTAAGATATTGACATGAATTTTTAAACTTAAGCTTTATTTGGTCCTAGCCTGTTTGTATGTCAGAATCAAGGCGCCACGCCCATTTTTAGCATAGCCCCCATACAAAGTTACCGCCCATTTTCGAGTTTTTGTATGAAAACATCATTTCTGAATGAATTCAATTAAAATTTGGTAAAATTAGTTCCAATGTCCACCTAAGTGAACACTAACGATATGGTAAGATTCGAGCGAATATAACATAAAGCCTCCATACAAATTTGATCAAATCCATGGTGAAATTTAATCTAAGCACCTGGTAAACATATTAACTATTAAAAGTGTTGTGTAACGGTTTCACCGAAGTTAACGTTTTTCTTTGTTTTAGATTTAATTTGCAATATGTTTTTCAGTATTTTTGCTTAAGTTTCGGCACTTCACTGATAAATGGACTCAACCTTGGATAACATTGAAGTCCAATTTTTTTGTTTTGTTTGGTTTGGTTTAGTTTGATTTGTATTTCATTTGGTGCGCTATATACAAAAATATATATATTATATAAGTTTGAAAAAAAAATATTTGACATGCATTCTAAATGCATTCTTAACTTAAGTTTACATAAAATTAATTAATTACGTGAGCCAAAAAAAAAAAAACAAAAAGACACGCACAACAACATTTGTCAAATATTCTTATGCGTATGCATGTCGGACAGAAATAAGCTGCGCAATTTGTACATAAAGAAGCCACCTTTCAATTCAGAGCGCGCCGCACGACGCTGATCCTTTAGATTTCGCTTATATACAAGCCATTCTTTGCGTATGGCTGGATCACTGGGACCCCATTCATCGGTCGGTGTGAATGCAAGCTTAATGCTCTACAAAATAACAAAAAGAAAAAAAAATTAGAAAACAAAAAAAAAAAGCTTTACTCATGGCATACATACATATTTAAAACCCTTAGTGCAGTTTCTAGTTGTACTCCATAATGCCCAAAGTGGAAACTGCATAAAGCCAATGGCAAGCAGTGTCCAGCCAGCAACTGTAAAAAAAAAAATTATAATAAAAAAATTTAAAAAAAAAAAAATATATTTCAATTACCATTTGCTGACTCTGGATAGTCATGTCCAGCGTATTTTAATGTCTCCAATTCAACCATGGAATATATAAAGATCAATAGCAAAAATATTGGCGTTACAATAGCCCAACAAACGCGCCACAAAAATGAAACTGGAGCTTTGGTCATGAACTCAACATCATCGCAAAAGTTTTGCAAACCTAAACAGAAAAAAAAAAAACCCAATTTATAACGAATAATATATATAAATATTGAAAATTGTTTTGTTTTACCATAAATCCAGGATATACCGATGATCTGGAATACGGCTAAACCAAATATAACAAACGTACTACCGTAGTAATCCACCAGATTGAGTATCCATTGACCAGCCTTGATTGTTGTTTATCGAAAGAAAATAAAAAAAAACGTTAAAGTGTCGAGAAAGTGCAATAAGACAGACGGACGGATGGATGGGCGAACGAACTCTGTGGCATTGCATGCGGCGCATCGATATTCAATGGCCTGGACGCTGAGCCGACGCAACAGCTACGACACTAAACGATCCAATTAATACATTCACACAAAGAATTAAGCGCACTGGAAATACTGGAACCCAACAAAAACGTGGGTCAATTGTAAAAGTGCCGAGATGCGCGGAATAGCAAAAATCAAGAAAGAACGCTAAAGTCGAATATGTTCGACTTCAAGGCATCCTGTACCCGATCTTTATGTACCTTTAGTTAAGTCTTATCATAGTACCATTCTTTATGGTATTCAAATTTCATTTAAAAACTAAAAAAATGGAAAAGTTTGAATGTGGAATATATCTAAAAAAAAAATATTGGTCCCACCCATATTGGGATATTTCATAGGAACCATCATAGGCATAATTACTACTAAATATGAAGTTCCTAGAATAAGAAAGAAAATCGTTTTTAGGCAAAAGCCCAAAATTTTGTATTATTTTTGTATGGGGCTTATCCCTTAAAATAAGCCTAGAGAAAAATCGTTTGAAAGTGAACACTTGAGGGCTCAAGAGAGTTTAAGTTTCAAATATACTTAGGGGTCCTATCGCTTAAAGTCGTTCCTCGTCGATAATCGTTTTCGTACGGCAGACAGCATGACAGACATGGAAGGGTGGATAGACGGACATAGCTAGATCAGCTCGCCTATGAATGCTGGTCAATAATATATACATATAGTTCATAGGGTCTACCATGCATTAACATATAAATACCCTTTTAGCCCTTAAGTACAATGTATAAAAAAAGTTTGAGCTGATCGATAATATATACTACAAATTTATCGATAAAAACTGCTAATGCTAATGTGAACGGGTATACAAAAGAAAAGGGGAAAAAACTGATTGATCCATCGTTTGTGTCGCAGCGTCAGTTAGCTTTGTGCGCGCCACAAAGATCAGTAATATGGATCAGAACATTGCTGTACCGGTGTAACGTAGATAATGCCACTGAGAAATCCGCAAACAGCAATAACCAAGGCAACGGTCGAGGCACGCATCCATTTCCATTGATCACAGAGTATGGCGACAAGAGTATTGGCTTGCGCTACCAGCGTGCCAATGCCCAAGACGAAAAGCATAAAAAAGAAGAGTATTGCAAAAAGCTTTAAAGAGCAAAAAAGAAAAAATAAATAAATACATTTTAACATAAACACCAGCTACCTCCGACCCATCCGAGCTACATACCTGCGGCACAGCATTAAATTTAGCAATTGCATCCGGATACGAAATAAAAGCAAGCCCGGTGCCGCTGCGTACCACTTCATCGATATTCGAAATATTTAGATTATATGCCAAATTTCCAAGCATTCCAAATATTGTAATGCCCGCAATTAAACTTGTCAACGTATCCAGACTTGTTACTATTAAAGTATCACGTCGTACATTATGATGGAATTTGTTGTACGATGAAAACATTACCAATGGACCCAAGCCAACGGCCAACGAAAAGAAACACTGCACAACGGCAGCCTTCCAGACCTAAATGGAAACAATGGAAATATGTAATTTTTCATTAGTTTTTTTTTCCTTCAAATTCAAATTAAATTCACACCGAAAAATTTAGTAATTCGCTCCAGTTTGGCTTTAGAAAGAAGATTATACCATCGATTGCGCCTTCCAGCGTCACAGCGCGTATCAGTAGCGTTACGAGTATGGCGTAAGGAAAGAGCGCAAGAAAGTATGCTGCCTTGCCGGATGTCTTAATGCCACGCACGATTATCATGTAAGTTATTGCCCAGGCAGCAAATAATGCAACAGTTAAACGCCAACTAGGAGCTCCAATACCTTCGGCCAGGTTATCTATTTCATGTATGACAACACGTCTGAGGGAGGTATAATAAAATAATTAATTACTATAGACGTGCAGGCAGGCAGGAAGGTTTCTATGAGTATTAGGCAAACCATTTAAAATTGAATTTGGAAAAATACTTAAATAAACGAAAATTTCAGTTTTGGAACGTTCAGGAGAATCTTATCTATAAAGCTGGTTTTTTTTCTCATACCTTCAAAATGTAGAAAAGAAGGAATAGGAAAATTGTTACGAACTGGATTCAGGACAAAAAAAAAAAAAAAAAAAAAAAAAATAAGCGAAATAGAAAAAAATTAAATTTTTTTTTCGGATTAGCTTAATTTCAAAATTTCCTTAAATAAAATTAAACATAAATGGACCTAGAGAAAATCCGTTTGTAAGTGACCAATTTGACGGCTCAGGACAGTCTCCTATCAATTTATAGGGTATAACTTCATAATAGTTATTTATGTATTTAAAATGGTTGAACATCAATTAGAGAAGGATAGAAATAGAATTAACAATCAAATGTATCTTATAAATAAATACGTATGTATGTACCTACTAAATGGTATATCCAAACAATTAACATTCATTGTGTTTTTGTGTTTGGCATGAGACATTGTACTATGTTTGTAAATATTTATAATAATCTAATCTTATACTTATATGGTAAACACTCTTAAGTGGTGTTAATAATAATCACAGACACTCCCACGGCTATAAAATTAATAATAATTACACATATGCAGAAACAATAACTTTTAAAATGGGTTTAAATTATATTGCAATTTAGGACTAACAACGAAACAAACAAGCAGATAGAGAAAAAGACAGACAGACAGACAGACGGAGACGTTGTTTTCGTCGTTAATTGTATAGATAAGGATAAGACTTCTCTATTTCTCTCGCTCTATTTTTGAACGCTAAGAAACTTTTAATTATCGTATACATACGTAGTGATCTTAATTTAGACTGAATACCTTTGTTGATTATACCTACATATTTAAAATAAATAATCATTACTACTACCTCAAACACATGACCAAACTGGAGCGCCATCTATGAGACAAAATATTCAACCTACACTTCATTATAAAAAGTTGATTTGTGGATCGTGAGCCAGAACATACAGTCCCTTACTACTCACTGGGTCGATCGTTTTTGCAATAGTCATTGACCTGTTCATATGAGATACATATGGAAATTGCTGACCGACACATGTGACTCAAAATGTTTCATCTAAATTCAATACCAATTCAGACCACTGGCTAGCACTGACTCTATTGCTCCATCGTGAAGTTACGTAAACAACCAGGCCAGGTCAAACACAGCAAAATTGTTTAGTTTTCGGAAATGATGTCATGGTTCATAAGGTGCTTGCGAGCTTGGACTAGTCAGTGAAAGAAGTCAGTCTGATCAATTGAACTGTGCCAGTACAAACATGACTAAATCGTATTGACAAGCTAATCAAGACCAAATAATGCCCGTTCACATTATGTGTGTCGAGAATACTACAAGTTAATAAATATTTGAAATTGTGTCGTCAGCACGTCTCGTCAAGCTATTTAAGAATATAAATAAATTATATGATCTTTGACGCCGACGACTATGACGACGAGGTATTCATATCAAAATTAATCTATTATTAACTAAGATTATAAAAAATAGCAATATACTTCAACATAGACCACTCATTTTACTCGTGAAAGTACAGGCTTTCGAAATAAATTTTAAATTAGTTAATAATTGCAGGGCTGCAAACTGGTTTTGAACCAAACCACAGCATTTTCAGTTCTTCTGTAAGCAAATCTTGATCTTGAACGGTTCAAATGTTCACTGCCAATTCTTTTGTGTTTTGCAGCTCTGAATAATTATCTGATTGTGAGTGAGTAATTAATTAATGCACCTAGTGGGGTTTCGAAAAATACTTATTGTATTATCTCTAATAGGTCATTCAACGATGTTAGAGTTTTTTCTTGTTTAGTTTATCCATTTAAATTCTTATATGCTTACTTACAGAAAGTACAATTCCGAGCTGCTCTCCAAACGAATATCATCGACATTTGTCACTTCTGCGCTCAAATTTGTGTTGCTGGCTTTTGGCAGTGAATCGACACAATTGGCGCCCCAATCCTCGCGGCAATATGACCAAGGTAAAACGCTTTGAAATGATGCTATCAAATAGAAAAGCGTTAAAGCGAGCAGCGATGAGTAATACGTAAGCACTGCAATGCCCGCATAGGCCTGACCAACGCCAACACCTGAATACGTTAAACACAAAATGAGAATGAAAAAATTAAAAAAAAATTAAAAAAAAAAAAAAAAGAAATGTTTTTCTTTAAACAATTTAAAATGTTTAACATTTTAATTACCAATAAACGATGGGCATACCGACCAAACTTTTACGGAACTTTTACTCGTAAATTGACCCAATAACACTTCTAAATAGTACATCGGTTTGCCTGTAAAAAATATGAATCGTAAATTTAAAAGTCCATTTCAATGAAAATCAATTAAAAATATAAATAAATAAAAAGTAGTACATATTGTAGCTGTGATTGTTCCATTTCTTTAATGAATTTATACTCGTATGTTTGGACGCGTTCAATTTTAAATCAATTGAAAAATTTTGTTGGCTTTATTAAGAACAAAACGATTCAACGATTTACGAGTATTTTGCGACATTTCGCTTTGATTTCATTAAAATGTTTATATTGCACATCAATTTTAGAGAGACCATAAAATCATAAAACGTTTCTTTTTTATGAACCAAAGTTTTTAGCATAACTATAGACTGAGGGCCGTACGATCTCGGAGAATATCAGGGCAACAAAACACAAAAAAAATTGGAGTTGGTTGGTGGGTTCAGTGGTTCACGATGCCCTCGAACCGGTTTTTTAGTCAATGTCGAATCATGGTTCGGTTCGGTTCCAATAATTCAAGTAATGCAATTTAGCCTCAAATCAACTTATAAAATTTTACCTACTTGATATGAGCACCCATTTTACTGATGAATAGTAGTAGGTATTATATTTGTGATTGCGTAAGAATTCAGCAATCTGGAGCTGTGTACATCTACTGGTAAAATCATCATACTTAGTGCTCTTCACCGAATTCGAATCGATTATAATGTTCGCATGGCGAACTTATGTAAAAAACTTAATATTTTTTTTTATTTTTTTTATTTGCTGAGATGAGCTAACAACCGAAAAGCCGGACAACTTTAAATTTATAGACCATCTCCATCTATGGGTTTATCACGTTTACGAAAACTTATATTAACATTTTCAATATTTTGGCATATACTTGGTCATAAGCTCAAGCAACATGCTCACTCAAGTAAATTTTAGAATATTACAATATAAAGATCAAATGAAGAACCGGTTCGAACCGAATCACTTTTGCCTCTTATTCTATGGTTCGGTTATATTGGTTCAAGACCATTTTCTTTCGGAAGAACTTATATGGTTCATGGTTCGGAGCTAACGATCTAAAATGCTGCAGTTTGCAGCCCTGAAAAATATTGAACATAATTTTGAAAATGGTAACTATTTGAGTGGTGTTTGCTCCGAACCGTGAACCGAAATAAATCATCTGAAAGGAAATGATTTTGAGCCATAAGCGACCAAAATGGTTCGGTTCGTGAAAAATTTTGATCGAAGTTAGCCGAGAAAGCAGCAGGGAGAAATTAAAGTGAAGTTCACAGAGTAAAAGGTTCTTGGCATAAGACGATCGAAAGCGTTGATTGTCTAATTTTAAAAACTTGGAGCCGTATCGTGTCGTGACAGATTAAACGTATTTTAATGTCATATAATTTCTATGTGTTTGATTACCTACGTGAATCAGCTTGATCGTCTATCGAATCTGGTTTGTGTGATTTAAACTTGACAGATTGACTTGGAGTACTACAAACAAATGTCTTATTTAAGCCATATTGGAATATTTTCTTTAGATTATAATAGGTGTAATACATTTCAAAAATTTAGTTAGGCTTGTATGGGGACTAAATATTAATATGAGTCTACGGCATATTCGGTTTCGTACGGCAGTAGGACAGATTGATATTTTGAACTAAGCTACCAATGCTTATAGGTGCTATATGCACTCTGGGACAAAAAATTGACCATCGTAATGGTCGGAATCAAATATTTAGCTCCGCGCCCATAGCTAGTTGGGATCATTGACTCACCACATATCCTATAAATTACACGGAATATTAAAAATTTTGAAAAAAAAATTTTATATGGGCAGCTTAAAGATTTTGAAAAACCTTTCAGTTACTTTTGTTCTCTCTTTTGATGCATCACACATTTTAAGGTTTATATGCATTGTACCATATACATAAACGAAACGAATATATTATAATATTGTACATAGGTGTATGTTTGTTTGTTAGTCTTACCAATTAAAAAGAGCACCACAATATATGGTATGATGAAAGCACCACCGCCATTCTCGTATGCCGTAAATGGAAAACGCCAAATGTTGCCTAAGCCAACTGATACTGATATGCAGGACATAAGAAATTCGACGCCGCTAGACCAGTTCTCACGTTTCTTATGTTCCTGTGTTTCTGTTTGAGGCACTGCTGCTGCTGCTGGTGATGACGATGACGACGTCGTTGTTGTCGTCGTTGTTGTGACGCACGTCAGACCGTTACCAATATTACCATTATTAGTATTAGCATCTTCGACATTTACAACGACGTTCATCGTTGGCAATGTTGCTGTGGACATATCCTTATATTTGTTTTTGTTGTTGTTGTTGCCTTTGGATGATTCGATAAGATCACTTTGCTTTGTGCACTTTATAACGTACGTAACAAAAATAATAATAAAAATAATTCCGTTTACATTTACGCGGTAAATTATCCGTGATTTAGACTTTTATTTTGGCTATCTGTCTGTCTGTATATCTGCCGGTCTGGTCTGTCCGTAACCAATTGAAGCTGCTAGTCGTTTGACGACAGCAATGATGACGAGTGCAGCTAACGCAAGAATAGAAAAACTTTCTTTTTTTTATTTTTTTTTTTTTGGTCCAATGTAAAACAATTTGTGATCTATTCCTAACGACTCCCAGCCGACAACTAAACTGAATTTGAGGGAATCGTAACACTACCAAACCAAACACATAAGTGTTCTCTGGTGAGCATTGCAATCGTAGCCGCAGCAGCAGCAGCAGAACCAGCAGCAGCAACAACTACGAATGATGAAGGCGAAGGCAAAATCAAAATCAAAAACGCAGCAGCAGCAACAGCGACGTTGGTGACGTCTATAATGATAATGACGATAACGATGATGATAATGATGATGATGGTAACGAAGAAGCAGCTGACATTTGTTTAATGTTGGCAGCCAAAATCCCTTTTTGCTTATTTCTCTGTCCGTCCGTCCGTCCGTCCGTCTGTGCAGCTGCAATTACATCGCTGCGCAGCGCTGCCAAAATTATTGTTTAGCATTTTCCTTTGGCTACGGCATACGCCAGATACCGTACGTACGTATACGTACATACGCACGTAACTGTATCGCAATTGTATCGTGTTTAAAAATCCATGCGTACCCATCAACTCTCTCAACCGCTCTCACCCGTTACGTTCTATCCATGCATCTATCTATCCATTCACTTTAATTTCACCATTTAATAACATCTAATATAAAAATGTATACAACCATACAATACTACATACATACATACATATGTATGCATAGCACTTTGCTCTAATTGCCGTTGCCCGTTGCCGCTGTCAGCACCACCTTCATCACGACCAACTTTTACGGAACGTAAACGTCGTTTTCTTCATTGCCGTTGGCCGTTGTCGCCTTTCGATAAGACGTGTATACGATACGCGCGCGGTATTCTCGGTTCTAGACATTTTTTAGAGACATGCATACAAATCCATAAACCCAGTACCCAGTTTTTTTTACCTTTGCTTTGGAATTTGTTTGCGTTATTAACTTTTATAATGCTTGGTTTGTATCATAATAATCAGCAGACAAGCTCGAGGCTGTTGACTGCTTTAATTTCTATTATCATTATATTAGATGTTGATGTTGTTGTTGTTAATTATGATGTTCTCTAAACGATGACGCCTAACAACATTAACGTTGTGCAGCGTTTGTGCCTACCACACGTGCCGCTACTATAAAGTTTTGCTTACTTTGATGCTTCGTGTTGCTTACTTTGTTACTTCTTGCAAACGTAAAACGTGTTTGCCCATTACTGATATAAAATAAACAATATTCACTCCATAGTATTCCGTTTTATGCATGTCTACTCCATAAATTTTTGATTATCGAACTGTATATGTATGTACATACATATGTACTAATGGGACCACTAGTATCCGAGTTACATGGGACTCACTGGAACTACCTCGAGTACGAGTACGAAGTTAGACCTGAGGCTTGTACTGGACCAGTATCAGCGCACATTCCTATTGTCATAGTCCATCGGCACTTTGTTGAGGACCTTAGTCGCCAAAAGAGGTATTGCATAGATAACTCATAACGGTTGGGTATAGTGTAGGGTATCTCGTAGTCGAACTCACTCGATTTCAGCGTTCTCCTTCGTTACGAATAGGTACGCCGAATCATATGACACTACGTCAATTTGTTTTCGAGTTATGACGAATTTTGTTGTAATACCCCCCGGCGTAGCGCGGATCAATTGCGTTTTTACAATATTCTATCTATATATTTTTTATACCCGCCACACAAAGTGTGAAGGGTATATTCAGTTTGTCCGAAAGCATCAATGGCATCGGAGATCCTATGAGGTATATATATTATTGATCAGATCGATGAGACGAATCGATTTAGCTATGTCCGTCTGCCGTCTGTTGCTATGCATTTTACTCAGAAAATTTTTGTTTGAAAATTGGTATTATTTTAAACCCAACATATAATTTTCTCGGTGTAGTAACATTTATACCGAATATCATTTATCTTGTTCATTTTTTTTTTTTTTTTTGATCGCTTTCGGAGCCCATCACCCATTTTTCTAAAACTACATACATTCTATCTTTTAAGTTGTACCAAAAAAAAAAAAAACATCATCTACAAAATTTCATTGAAATCGGTTGACTTGTATTGTAAATATTCGATAAATTCATAATCTGTTCGATGAGGGTCACGCTCACCACCCCACTTAGGGGTATGAAAAATAGTTTACATTCTATTCTCAGACCTACTGAACACTCACAAAAAATTTCATAAGAATCGGTCTTGATAATGAAGGCATGATTTCGATTGATTATTTTAAAAATGATGAATTTATAATTATTTTTACGCGTTGTGGGTAGTAAAACACGAAAACGCATTTTATAAATTTGTCTGTTAGGACACAAAACATCAATGAACATCTTAAAAAAAGAGTTGCAGATGGTTCGGTACAATGACCCAACTCCAAAGTATTTAGATATAAATAAATATCGAACTTATGCTTTAATAAAACTTGTTGCTAATAAAATAAATAGCATATACAATACTTAATGATATAGTGTCAATTTTGAGTTTATTCGATAGGTAGATAGATTTATAGATAATAATATAATAATAATTTTATAACTGGTTTAACAAGAACAGGTGTTACTCATGCATAAAATTACAATAGAAATTTAAACTACTATTCGGCTAGGCTAAATAATATAGGCTAACACTGGCTATAACATATTTATTTTATTATTATTAATAATAATCATAATATAATCTATTTGTAAATGCATTTATATCGATTTGTATACGATACAAAATACATTGGTGCAAATGCGATATGCATGTGTATATGTCTGTATGTATTATAATAATACATTATATTATATATGTATGTATATATATAAACATTGGCTAAATACATACTACAATAATTAATATTGCTATTCAATGTTGGAAGTATAATGTTGGAATTATTTGTTCTGATTACTTCTGTTTAATTTAATTTGTTATTGCTAAATAATACATTGCGTTACGACGATACACTTGTATCCTTTTTTTAAACTTTAGCTTGAATGTTGTTATATGTATGTTTAGTAACGGCGCCTAAATTGTGCGTTTTATATGTTTTGTATTTTAGCGACATATTTAATCGCAATTTATTTTATTTAGATGCTACGTATAGATTTCCATCGTCGCAACAATAAACAGCACGACGTCAATCCGCTTGCAAAATGACCAAATTCACTAATATCAATATTCCGTGATGGAATGTCAATTTTATCTTTTAAAATCTAAAAATAAAAAAAAAAAAAAAAACAAACATAAAGAATTATTAAAATTAAAAAAATATCATTATTGTGTATTATTTTGTTTGTTTTCTTATACCCTATAAGCTTCTGGAATTTCCTGCGGTGATCTATAGACTACAGTACCATTTATATAAAGCATATTAGTCGCTTGTTCGTCTGGTAATGTTAGTTTTTGATATTTAAAGCTGGCTTCACGTTCCATACGCTTTATGATTTCTTGACACGTTGCACTTGTACTCACACAGAGCACATCTGGACCAGCCATTGCAACGTAATACTTGAGACGCTTTGTGCCATTTACCTTTAAAATAAAAATATTAATTAAATTAATTTAAAAAATTTTTTTTTAAGTATTTGCATGCAAACAATACTTTAATTGGTGTAACTGGATACTCGGGATATGTCATTGCCACAGCACGTGCACCCTCTTCATTTGTATATTGTGAGATTCCAATAAAAAACTCGCGTCCTTAATAATAAATAAAAATAAGCATTTAATCATTTATTGTGCTATTATTTGATTGTAATTTATACTCACCAGTAAAGAGTACATCGCCACCATCTAATTGTGCATTAGGGTCATCTATATCAACAACGGGAATGTCTAATTCTTTTTTGAGTATTATACGCATACTATCGGCTTCACGTTGACGTTGTGCATTATCCGATTTACCAATTAATGCTACGCCATTACAAATTATAGCAGCATTCTCAACGAAAACGCCTTGCGGTAATGTATCATCGGGCGGTAATTCTATTACATCCAAACCTATCTCTCGTAGTAGTGTACAATATTGTTCATGCTGTTTTTTTCGCCAACTTAAGATCAAAGTCACCATGGACTTTTAGCGAATCTGAAATTCTAAGGAGATTACAAACAAAAAAAAAAAACTTGTTAGAATATCGTTCAGGGGAAATGTCATTCGTATATAATTTTTCGAAAACATAGACGTTGCGTTGACAAGTCACTAAACTTAAGCTGCCAGTTTATATTCGTTTTTTTTTTTTTTATAGTTAAACCGGGATTTCCCCAATTTTCCGCTTATTTTGAAGTTCGTTACCCATGCCGCGCATACCCACAATATACTATAGTAATACTAAATATATGAAATTGAATAAATAAAAACTACATGTATTCATAAACTATTATATTGCAATTAAAAGACACTATGGAAGCAGTCTTTCAGAAATTTGTACATAAGTCACATTCAATTGATGTTTGTGTGGCTTCTTGCACCATACACCGTACACTATACTGTTCTGATCTGCATTCCAACCGGAGTGCAATAGTTGAGTTTAGATAAATACAATAAGACTGAGAGAGGCAAGCAAACGGCAACACTTAAATCGTTTATGAGACATGCTGCCTGCCACTGTTGAATTAAATTAAATCGTTGTTGTCATCGCTTTTATAATTTCATTATAATTTCTAGCCGCCGCACCCAATTAGCAGTCAATAACTGCTGCTAACATTTGTACATATGTACGTACATATATGTATATGTACACACACCGCAAATGTTTCACGCGTTGTAAATCGTTCATAATTTACTAAATTTGTATATTCTCCCTTCTGGTTGTCTATCGTTGGTTTCGATGTGGTTGTTGTTGTTTAATACGCAGCATGACCTAATTTTATGTGTGCGATTTGGGCGTTAGTTTTTCTTCAAAACAACATCACTTTCCCTATGCAAGTAATGATTTTTATTTTCATTTGATTATTTCATTGCAGTCATAAATTAATTGTTGACAATTTTCCATAGTTTGGTGCATAATCAGTGACGATTTTAATTGAAGATATTCAAATTGTTTACAAGCGCAACGTATACGATTTTCTTGTTTTATTTTTTTGTTTTTTTTTTAACATTGAAGCAGCGAAGTGCTTACCTTGCTACAATAGCATGTGTGTATTTTGGCGACATGGCTTAATGGTGGACGTTTAAATTTTAAAAAAGTCGTCACTTCAGAAGCGTTTAGAATATATTGTTAATTGTATATAATATGTATATATTTATTGTTTTTTTTTACTACTATATATCGCGTTCGCGTTTTAGGAAGGTAAACAAACAAGTGGCAAGTGCGAGCGCACTATAAGACACATACACAAGCACACGCACACGTATTTGCGAAAAGGAACACTCTGTAAACAGTGTTGGTAAAGCGAATATTTGTTTACATATGTATGTACATATTTGCAAAACTAAACACTTGTAGCACTATATATAACCGTTATTTTTGCTGATACATTTTGTATAAAACAATCTAAAAAAAAAATTTATTTTATTATATATTTTATATTTTAAAACTGTTTAAGAGTCGTGTTCTTGAAATCAACTGGCAATTTTAAAACGATATTTAGCACTTTGGTTCTTAAAGAGCTAGGTAAACAAAACAAAAGAATACACAAGTACTTGAAATCTCTTCTACCAGCGGCACCATACCTTCTGCTCAAGTCTTATTTATCTCAACGCCACTTTATGGTTTAAGTTCATGACGATCGGTCGAGTATTCAATGCAGCAAGGCTGGTGTACTTGAACCAGTTTTGTACACTCTGTATACAGAGGATGTACCAAATCAAATTGCACCTAACACAATGCTTTTTACTTATGCGAATAATAGCAACAGTGATGCTGCATATGTATTACATGAATTTCTGAAGGATTTTATCAGATGGGCCAATCGCCTCCGACGTATTACTGGTGCACCATGGTATGTGCGCAATGGAACGCTTCACCAAGATCTTCGAATACCGACTGTTATGAAGCAGATTAACCGACATACCAGCAGATACAATGATCGTCTCAAAGGTCATGTCAATCAATTAGCGGTAGCACTAACTACAAATTCATGCCAAAGAAGGTTGAAACGACTTCACCAAGGCGACCCTTCTAAATTTGAGTTGTTTTTGACTTAACGTCACTCTGTCAGATAATCAGTATATGTCATAACTATGTTTTATAGCTGATTAACGTTTTTTCGATGCGAAGGGAGTTTTAGTGAGTAAGGATCTCACACAAACACCTGCACGGTGGTGTATTGAAGATTCCTCCTACACCAAAAATTGAAAAAAAAGTCTGTGTGCTGATCATTTTTCTATTTTAACTTTAACATTAAAAAAAAAAAAAAAAAAAAAAAGCCCTTCAGTTCTGTAAAAATACAGTTGATAATTTTGAAGAACACGAAAGAACAGTCTGAGATGGGCGCTCGACACAGAGAAATAACTTCTAAATTGTTGGCCAAAAATTTCAGTTTTATATTACAAAAAGTTTAAAATTTGTACAAAAATAATTTTCCGGTTGGGATATAGTCTACTATATTAGACTATCATAGATGTAAACTATACCGAATTTGACGTTTATTTATAAAAAGTTGAAGAAAGTCGGAACCCACGGAACAGTTTCTTTTGGTTCAGTATCTAAGGATTTGCCATTCAATGTGGATATTATTTTTGAAATATAGATTTAAAAATAATTATTATTTTGGACGGTCTCTGATTAAAACGTATTTAAAAAATGATGTACAATATATTTGTTGTTAACATTCGATTAAATAGAATATTTTTTATTGTATACAATATCGTAGATTTTTTTTTTTTTTTTTGAATTTAACAATTATTTTGTGGAAATTTATAATAAGATCGTCTAAACTTAATAATAAGTAATCATCAGCGCAGTCAAAGATGATCATTATTACTAACCAGCAATACTGTCAACCATATTTAATATAAAAACGATAGAGACTCTAACCACTCAAGAAGGTGCATTGTTAGTATGACTATATACGCTGCCGGAACACCAAAATTGATTGGTTTTCTTAATTTTTTTTTTCTTCTATAAATTATGTTGTTAATATGATTTGGCTGCTAATAGTTACATGGAACGTTTTTAAGGAAATCGTGTGCAACAACGCATTGAAGAGAAGGCCAACAATATCAGTCAATGTTGTCAGTAATTGTCATCATCCGCGCTTGTTGACGTCGACAACTCTCAACTGAGCGAAGTCGTTGTTGGTGTCGTTGTAACCGTCGTTGCTGGTGTAATGCTGCTCTCTAGCTCAGTGCCCAAATTATCGTTGTGTGCATCGATGCCACCAACGGCTGCGTCTACCTCTGGTATATCAGCGTCCGCTTCCAATGGTATAAAACCAGCTGCACTCATTTGTGCTTCATAGCGCGAGATTTTCGTTTCTTGATCACTCAACAGCTCAAGCAGATCATCTTGATCTCTTTGCAGCTTTAATAAATTTTCGGCACCGTTATCGGCGCGTTGCTTTTCTACGTTCAAATGATGACGCAGATTTTCAAGCTCCTTCGACAAACGTAAATTTTCGGCATAATAAAGATTTGTTTGAAAACGTGCAGCATTCAATGCCTCTTCAGCTTCCGTTGAACTTATTGCATTTCCATTGCCGTTGCCATGACCATTCTGCACAGCGGCCAATTGTGCCTTCAGCAGCGTATTCTGATCCGAAAGCTGCGTATTATTTGTTTGTTCGCCGCTTAGCTGCTGCGACACGGTCGCGTTCTGTTGCTCAAGTGACTTGACTTTTTCCTGCAGCTCTTGAATTTGTACATCCATGCCGCGAATAATGCCTTTATATTGTGAGACCAGAGCTGATGCCTCCGAGCTAAGTGTTAACTCGGTTAGTTCGATACCATCAACATCGAAGCCACTGACTAGTTTTGCTATTAATGCTTCGAGACCTTTGTAGAGCTTGCAATATTCGTAGTCAAGCAGCAATTCGCCGGAGTTTTTGGCACGTATTTGTGGTTGCTTACAAGCGCGGCTGTATGCTTCGTGTCGCGACACCTCATTCAATTTATTGCAGAATGTTTCTTGGCCGATACGTTTTATGATAAGTTGGCTGATATCCTCACGTCGTTGTTGTGGCAGCGAGTTATCGTTAAACTGTATGCAAAGACCCATTAAAAAGGCACACATGCCCTGCACAAGATATTCACGCTCATCGTGTTCGTTAGCGCTAATCTGTGCTGTCAAATAGGCCATAGTGCCTTGTGTCTCAAGCAGCGTTTTCACGGCGCTAGGACAGTGCGCTAACCAGACGCTCAGTAGCATTAGTAGTCCAACTTTACTTTGCAGACGATAGCTTTCCTGTTGCATTAAATTGGTGCACTGTTCAAGCAAAGTAATTGGCTTATGACCACCTGGCGTAGCAAGTAATACACGCAAAAGCTCTTCCTTTTGTGGCACATTATCGACCAGCGTATGCATAAGTGCAACGGCTGAAAACCAATTAGCCAAAGTATCCGTGGCGAAAAGGCCCGTGCAAAGCAGTTGTCCTGTCGACAGTGTACCAACATCTGCTGTACTTGACGGTAATAGCGTCTGTACAACCGTCTGTTGCACTTCAGTGTTGCGGAATAAGAAACATTCAAAGCAGTACAAAACAGCGCAGCGTAATGCTAATTGTTGTTTTTCATTTATCATAGACATTAGCAATACAACAATGGCTGGACGTGGTGGATTGCTTGGTGCCAACACCTTACCGAGTTCGTTCTGATTGTCACGATCGCCACGTACAACTTCAGCAACTGCATTTATGGTTTCCGTAAGTATATCTGCTGGCACGCCGCTGCTCATAAGTATTTCGCAAAGTGCTTGCAGCAGTTGCGATTTTTGCATAACACGCTGGCAGGCGGTAACCACCTGCTGTTGATTACTTGGTGTCACCAACGCACGCACCACCTGCAGCATACAGTGTAAATTTGAGACCTTCTGCGGTGTCCAACCAGTCTCCTCCGTTTCCGGTGGCAACACAAACATTGGTGCCAAGCGCTGAATGTACGAACCCTCCTTGAAGAATTGTTGGTTGCTTGAGTTATTCTTCAGCAGATTCAAAAGCAAAATGAGACAATCCTCAACGACAATGCCGCCATCGGAACAACCTTCATCACGTATAATCTCGAATAGACGATCGAAGGCATTCTCAAATGCAACAATTTTCTGTATATTCGAATTGCCCTTGGTCAGTTGTATGAGCAGCAATAGTACTGCGTTGCGTATCACCTCACGCGTATCGGTAAGCATATCCATGAGCTTTGACACACCCATTGGACTGACAAGTATGAGTTCTTGTAGCTCACGCGTCTTGTTTGCTATGAGCGTCGTGACCAATTGTATGGCCGCATAACGTACACGAAAATCGTATTCTTCTAAATAGCCCATAACCATTGTAACGTGTTCGGGTATCTTGATGAACATTTCGGTAAATTGTTCGCCAACATTTAGCGAAACAGCTGGATTGTCTATCTCCTCCTCGAATTCTTCGCTTGTAACAATATTGCAGAGCGTATCCAAAGCATAGCTTATGATTTCAGCGTCCTGTCCATCGTTTTGCAAGACTTGCACCAAAGCAGACATTCCTTGAGCGCCGACCTCAATGCGATACTTTCGCGATAGTGCCTTCAATGCACGACAGGCATCACGTCGATCTTCAAGCAATGTTGATGATGTTACACGGTCTACAAGTTTCTCGACTGTTTCCGCTGCACTCGGCTGTTGACCCGACTCTGTTGTGCCTAGTACTGTTTTGATGCCGCTTTTTAGAAAATCCATGATGCGGCGTGTAATTTAATATATTTTTAATAATTCACTTTTGCACCATACGTTTATAATAATCAAAAAAAAAAACACATACACAAACAGCCTTCCTAAGCCTTTTTCTGCAGTTCAATAATGTAATTGTCGTTGTTGTTGTTTCTCATACGACAACGGGGACACGTCAATTAATCGCAATGCAACCAAATTTCAAATACCAAAAATTTATTAAATTTGACCAGAAAAAAAATCTCTACGAACAAAGTTGAGCGCATAATTTGAATTAAACGAAATTGAGAAATATAAAATATTGCAACTATGTATTAATTAAATAAAAATATATTGAAGTTATCGTTGGTATAATAATTAATTTATATAGCTACATATAAAAACATTTTTGTTAATACAATTTAAGTGCTGCATTCGATCTGGTTTTCATACTAATTTTTTTGGTAAGTACTTAAAATTGTGAAATACAAAACAAATACATTTTAGTTTTAAAAGTTTCAAGTTTAAACTACTTGTTATTTAAAAAACGTCTAGTTTGTAAAGCAGTTAAATGTTCGAATGTGGATAGCTGTGTTCGTACGAATTTGTATTAACACCGCTAACCACATTCAAACATTTGTCGCACGCAACATGTTCGCATAAACTAGTTGCAACGGTACTTCTTGCTTCATACGCAGCGTATGATCAGCCCTCGAAAATCAAACTTTAAACTGCACTGCTTTATATCCTTTTCCTTAGTAATTTGATAAATAAATACGTTCATGACACCATAGCGAGACGTTATTTTTAAAGGCAGTAATATTTATTTCAGACAAAACTTGTGCTTTTTTTTATGCAATGAGTATTATTATTCATTTCTAAATATAATAATTGCATTAACTAATTTAAATAAATATAGTTCTCATTGAAAAAAAAATAATAATAAAGATTTGCTTTTTTACATAGCAGCTAGTTTCGTGTTACAAAATTATAAACAAAGAAATAGATGCAGTAGTACTTTAATACAAAAACAGAGCTTCAAAGCTTAGAATATATGTGTATGTATGTATGTATGTATGTAGGTATATTGAGATAACTGAAAAATGATTAAGACTTTATAAAAAGAAAAAAAAAAAACCTCTGAGGAGTATGTAAAAAAAAAGAAATAAATTTTACAGCAAACAATTATAAAATAAAACTAAAATAAAATCGAACAAAATGGCAACGAAATAAACAAAGATGTTGCATTTTATAAAGATCTTAATATATAATTAATTCTAGAACGATGTGCATCTTCTACTTTCTTTTTTCGTTTTAAATGTAGTTAAGGTCTGTGTTATAATATATTAAATAAATTGTTATTAAATAGCTTAACTAACTAACTATTCAATCGATCTTTTATCAGATCAATAAATTGTTATACTACTGAGGTGCTAGTTGGCTGGCGTTGTATGTATTTTTTTTTTTTTTTTTTTAGCAAAATTCTGTAAGTTGTTGTCATTGTTGCGTTGTCGACGTTTCAAATATTGCAGCACTTGTAAATAAAGTCGACTAGACTAGATTAACTTTGAGAGACATGCAATATATAAGACGTAACGAGTACGACGACAACGACGACGATAATGACTTACAAAATAATGTTAAATTAAAATAATTAATCAATGAACGACACGCTTTAAACGTTCCATATGAAGATCGTGTAACATTTTGTTTGTAACAAAGTAAAAAGGATTTTGATCCTTATTTAACTCTGGATTGTACTGTTGTTGTTGTTGTTGATGTTGATGATTATGTTGGTGGTCGGCTTCGTGCTGCTGCTGTTGTTCTGCCGCTGCTTGCTCTTTAATGTTGAAGCTATTTTGTAGCTCTACTGCGTGCTGCTGCTGTGTGCTGTTACTGTTGCCATTAATATGATTATGATTATTATCATTTATTAATGATGGTAGCGTAGAAGAGCTGCTACTGCTACTATTATCATTCCATTCATTTCGATCTTCATAGTTAATGTGTAAATTATTGATGCGTTTTGAGAGTGGCGTTGATTCACATGATAAATCTTCCTCACGACTGCGTTTTCTATTTTTTTTTTTTTTTTTTTTTGGGCGTAGCGCGTTGCGTTGGTAAAAAAAAAGGAAATAATTTTAATTACGTTGTTGTTGTTATTATTGTATTATTTTATTAAACACTTACCTTGATTCTAAATAGTCAGCCATTATTATTAATTTGTATGCTTTGTCATAATATTAATTTTCTTGTTTGGCTATTTATTGTTGTTTTTGTTGTTGTTCTTTTAAATGCATTCACTGGTACTTTGCTTTTTTTTTTTTTTTTTTTTTTTGCTGCAGCTGTGCTTCTGTCAGTCCGGCCAATTAGTGCGACTTTTGTCAGTCTTTGTTTTTTTTTTTTTTTTTTTTGTTTTTTTTTTGCTCAGCGCATATTCTAACAACGCTTTTAATATAAAGTTATAAACAAGTGCTTATGGTTTTCCAATTGTTTGTTACAAATTAGTTAGGCAAGTGAATATCAGCTGATACAAGCACACATTTTTCTCTGTTCTGTTCTTTTATTTTTTTTACTCGGTGTATTAAATGTACTTTTTTTTATATTACTGCGCATTAATGTTGCATGCTTTCAGCACTGGTTTAGTGTTGGGAAATTTTAGAGTGCTCAAACAGCTGTTAAATCAATTAAATCTAAAACTCAAAATGAAATACACCTAATTATCTTTTAAAATTATGTGGATTAACAATGCATCACAAAAAAGAATACCAGCAAATTCTATCAAGCAATCCCAGATCAAGTTGATCCCAGCGACTTTGTCTCAGTCAAAACACTCTGGATTTTGGCCTAGAACAGATTGTAGGACAGGTTTTAAGGGAGTTAAGTAAGGGAGAAACTGCGTCTGCAAATAAAATGGCTGCCAAAGAATTTCCTGAAAAAAAAAATTAAAAAATTTTAAAGATGGAGGATCTATGCAGATCAAGTTTAAGACTTTAAGAAAGGAAAAGTATCGTCCACCTTGCTATCCACTTGAAGACTGCAAAAGGAGATCCCACCTAGCAATCCACTTGTAGACAGCAAAAGAAGATTCCACCTTGCAATCCATTGGATGAGGGAAGACCCATGACAAGCCAATCTTAAAGTAGCCGCAAACGCATTGCGGTGGATCCAAGAGGGCGTCACTGACACAAGTGAGCGACGTTGTGGTCGACCATGTAATGCTCTGCCGAACTATAGGGTCATTATGAGATTCGATAATGACGAAGAATGAAACTCTACATCATAATTACGAATTATTTAAAATATTTTTGAATTTAAATTTGTAACGGATTTTTCGCTGCCAGCTGATATTAATTTTTCGGTATATTTTAGTGCTTTTTAATTCAACACTTTGCTACGTTTTGGAATGGCTGACGTTGCTACAATTGTTGTTTTATTTGAGGTTGTTGTTGTTGTCAAATCTACTTGTGGGCAAAAATTTGGACAGCGATTAAGAGAGAGTGAAAGTCTTGAAAAGTAAAAGCGTTTTTATGTAGTCTTTTTTTTTGCAATAAACTAAAATGAATGAAACGTCAATGTCAAACATAAACGTGAAAGGGCCTACTGAGAATAACGAAATGAAAGACACACAAGAAAATATTAACAGAATAAAAGCTGCAGCCAGTACCACAACAACAAACACGACGTCAACGCTAAAAACATTATTAACAACAACAACGTCGACGACTCCATCTCCGACGAAGACAACAATAACAACAGATTGGACAAGATTTTCACAATGGATGCACTGCCTTTGCGTTGTTACATTTGATTTGAATTTAGGCCAAGCATTGGAATATGTCTATCCACCACAATTTACGCCCACCGAACAAGAAGTAAGCAATATTTGCTACATGGCGTTTCCCGACTCCAATTCGGGCTGTATGGGTGATACAAAATTCCATATGCGTTTGCGTGCCATGCAAAGAGTCGAGCAACAGGATAACCGTATATCGACTATGGAAACGGCAACAACATACAACAGTGATTGTGCACCACCTTTGCGGGTCGATCAATCACATTTCTGGGGTTTCGTCTATTTTCGACAGAAACGTGATCCAAATTTGCCGCGCGGTTACTTCCAAAAGAGTTTCATCATTATAACACGTCTTCCCTTCTTTAATCTTTACTATGAATTGCTAACACAGCTAGCGCCACAATATTTTTGCGATGGTGCTGCATTTCTAGAAGCGGCATGTGCCCAAATCAATAGCGAATGGCCTAAACTACAGGCGGGTTGCACCATCAATCTGCCGCTATTTGAATGCAACTATCAGATAACAATACCGAAAGGAAGTAGTAGTCGTAAATCAACAACATCATCATCAGCAACAACAACAACTGAAGCCAGTACAAGTAATACGGTTATGCCGTCTGCCAATAAAATCATTGCATCTGTACACGAAGTTGAACTCTTTCATAGTGTAGGCTTTGTTATTGAGCATTTGTATACATTATGGGAGCTGGTACTAACGGCTGAGCCAATTATTGTCGTTGGCACCTCACCGGCAGACTGTTCACATATGGTGCAGACATTAGTGGCGCTTATAGCACCTTTGGAATATTGTGCAGAAGCGAGACCATACTTTACAATACACGATAGCGAATTTAAAGAATACACGCAGGAATGCGCTGGTAAAGCACCACCTAATGTTATACTAGGCGTAACGAATCCTTTTTTCGTTAAGCTATTTAAGGATTGGCCACACATGTTACGTTTGGTTGACAATCAGGTAGGCGTAATTTTGTTTTGTTGTTTAAACTTGTGACCGACCATGCAGAATGCATTTGTCACGAATGCGCGTTTAATATGTATATGTATATATAATTTAATTTTAAATTATTATTATTAATTAACAGATGAATATGCAACAACAACAAATATACCAGAAGAATTTACGCAATTCAAATTCAGTAACATCCTTTGGCAGTGGTGCAGCTGTTGGCAGTTCCAGCAATAGTGTCACTGGTGTTGTTGCACCATTTAAAGTAAATACTCATGGTAGCATCAGTAATGCAAGTAATTCGATTACTGGAAATTTAGCAAATACAAACTCTAATACAGGCAGCATTGTAAGCAGTGATGGTTCCATGTCCGGTTTACATACAAAGTATAAGCCGTTTTTGAAAAAAGATAAATCGTTAATTAAAAAAGTGATCTTGGGCATGAAAACAAAACGTCCGGAACATGTACAAACTGCGCTAATACGTCGACATTTATTGGAATTAACGCAAAGCTTTATGATACCACTCGAACGTTATATGGCATCGTTAATGCCGCTACAAAAAGATATTAGCCCATTTAAATCTGCTCCGAATGCGAATTCCTTTAAACTTGATGATTTTCTAGCTACGCTCGAACTGTCCGGACCGCATCTTACGTCCCCGGTTAAGGGTGATTGGAAGGGTCTATATCGACGTTTCTTTAAATCGCCAAATTTTCGTGGCTGGTATGAGTCACGACATCGTGAATTACAACTTACACTGCAGGATTTACAGTTGCAGGCACTGTCCGAGGCAAATCTGGAGCATTGGGCGCAAGATAAGCAGGAAGTCGAAATAATTGACATGATACTCAAGCTAAAGCAAAAATTGAATCTCTATACGGATAAATCACGCATTGAAGGAATTGGCCTGTGGAGTAACAGTGTTGGCACGCGTGAACAGATACGTGCACAAATCGATTGTATGAAAGAGCTATTGCCGCCCGATTTAAAAAATGTCGTTAATATATGATCAATTTTAAAGTCAATCGAATAGAATAGCAGTTAATGTGTCCAGCAGTGTCTATGTTAGACTGAAGATCGATCAGATAATTATGTTCTAAAAATATCTTGCGCTTGCTCGCTCTGTCTAAAAAGTTTTACATGAAATGCACACATTATTTCTTTCCTTTTTTTTTTTATTTTTATTCTAAATAGTCTCAATTATTAAAAAAAAAATGTAAAATCAGGCAGACAGACGGACAGACAGACAGACAAAGGCAATCGTTGAAGAGTTTCTAACGTTTTCTTTGTTTGTTAAAGAAAAAAATTTTATACAATATTTTATTTGTTAGTAATTTCTAAAAATGTGTATGTGAATTGTTATATTGTACAAAGTCTTTTAATGTATCATTATTATATTTGCGTTGTGATCGATTATATATGAATATATATATAGTATGTATGTGTGTATGGATGTAGTAGTATTGTATATTTTATAATCCCAATGTCTGTCTTATATAAATGTATATTTCTTAATGTAAGTAGTTGAAATATTTCAAATACAATATTTGTATCATACAAAACAATTTGTTATAAATTTGTGAACTAGAATTTAAAGCAGAGGCAAGGTAAGTCAATTGAAAATAGATGCTCATGAACTCTTTAAACTTTTTACTATATTACTTTAGGCATACCATCAGAGAAGCTCACGGTCTAAATTTTACAAAAACCTTTGCTATAACCATTGACTAAATTTGAAAAAATTTTAAGAACACTTTTTGAGTCAGATGGAATCCAAATACATAACAGTTACATTTCGGGTGTGGTGAATTTAATTAGCTATTTTATAACGCAAGCTGTTCGCTCTGAAATTAAGATGAACCGATTCTCCCAACAACTGACTTTCTATGTAGCGCTTCGCTCGAATTTTGAATAACATCACATAAGCAATGCAATCTGTGGACTCACCTGCTTGTCTTATTGAAAATGAGTAACACTTAACTTAAGCCACTTCGACTTAGGGAGTATTGAAAGATTACTCTGACATTGAGCAGTGTTATTGCATCGCATCGCCTATCGCATTACTTTTAGCTTGAGCGAGCGCATACAAAGCGAGAAACGCAAAAACATGAAGAATTACCATTACCTTTATATAATGCCGGCAACAACCTGTTATCGTACGTACGTATGAGTTTATTGTATAATAATAATAAAAAAATACAATAATATCATTTAGTGAATGTAAAGTTCAAAATTTGAGCAAAGACAATAGCAACAATTGAGAGAACCAGTTTTTTTTTTTTTGGAATCAAAATGATTTATTTATTCACTTTGCATCTCGTCGTCTCTATTATCCTTATCCCAGTGACCCACTTGAAACAGCATTGATACCGGCTTTGGTAGATCATAACAGATGATGTCATTGCGGTCTTTAGTATACATACATCATTACCTTTTTTTTTTTTTTTTTTTTTCTGTTCTGTTGACAGTTGACAGTGAATGAAGTGAGTAATGTGAAAGAAAACGAAACGAAAGTGAAAGGATGGTGTCAACTTAAAACCAAAAAGAATGCTGCAATTCGTTCGAGTAAGCTTGACAATGAGATAATCTGCTCAAAATAAGTTGTTATTGTATATTCAAAATAATAGAATAATATTTTGATACCGCGCGACTCGGTGTGTAAGATGGCAATGCCTTTCTTTTTTTATAGTGCCATCTCTCTCCCAATTGCTCTTTCATAGTGCATTGTACAAAACGAAAGACTTAAGTAACAAACTTGCTGTCCAATTAAAAGTCAAAAGAAAGATATCGTAGATCCAAAAAAATGTATTTCTCAAAAAAAGATTCCTCTGCCTAAAATCGGTTTGACCTAAAGAGTTCTAATACTCAGTTAAGATTCAAGCTCTTAGTTATTTCCGCAATGAAATCTCAAATTACATTTTGGGTCATGAAGCAAACCATGAGCAAAGTTTCAAAAGTCCTCAGACATTTCAAATTTATTTTGTTATATGTGAAGTTTCAAAACCCTAGTCCTTTGCGTAACGATGTCTGAGTTTGGAAAATTCTAAAATAAAACAAAAACAGCAAAAACTTTAGTGTTTGAGGTAGTAGTAATGGTTTGTAAGGAACTGTATGTAATGGCTATTACCACAAACACATGACCAAACTGGAGCTCCATCTATGAGACATAACATTCAATCCACACTCCATTATAAAAATGTTGATTTGTGGATCGTGAGCCAGATCACTCAGACACTTACTACCAACTTGCTCCTCATAGGTCCATTAAATTTTAAACTAAGTTTTTTTTTTTTCAATAAAGTTAAATTTTGAATAATAATAAAAAATAATAATTTAACTAATTATAGTATTTTCTTTGGTCTTGCTGATTTACATAGATACATACATATGCTTATCTTTGTATCTTTCTGTTTAACTCTTTGTCTGTCCGTCCGTCCGTCTGTCCGCTTGTGGTTCATCGAATGAAGTGATTAAATTAATATCGAAAATATTGCGCAACATACGCATCACTGCATGTAAGCGATTGTAATGTCATGGTCACCATGCCGGTACGTCACGTTACCTAAGTACATATGCTATATGTACGGAAGCAGCAACACTAACTGTGGAGTTTGGAAGGTATACACATATATAAGTACAAATATTAAATTACAAACGGCTTTCACGTTTTCATGTTTAGGTTTTTTTTGTGAAAATTTCCGCACCGAGATTGTATTACAAATTGTCACATGCCATAAAAAGCAATGCAATGCAGCTATTTGCAAATCAGTCTAAGTTCAGTCAAACAAGCAACAGGATGAAGCAACATGTTATGCTGCAAACCACATTTAAATTGATCAACATCATCATAATTATTGCCACAGCAACCGCACAACATTTCTATGAAGATCACCAAATACCAGCACCTCCGACGCCATCAGACTTTCAACAATTGAGCTATGAAACCACAACGAATCACAATAACAGTGGCACATCCTATGCAGTAGTCTATTTGCCAAATACAGGAGCATCTCTGCCGTTTGTTCCACCACCACCATTACCACATGTCTTTTTGCAACGATCGCAACAGCAACGGCAACAACAACAACAAAGGCCAGTAACAAACTTTTTGACACCACAGCAATCGTTAGTAACGCCAACGCAATTTGCAACATTGCAAAGTCTAACGTATGTCGGACCTCATACGTTTCCGTTGGAACTGGGACAAGAACAATTATTACAAAATCCATATGCGCCAATTCCGTTAATTTTTGAAAGTGCTAGAATGGAACCGTTCAAATCGTCACCGCAGCAACATCAGCAACAACAATTTCAACAGCCTTTACCTTCCCAGCAGCAACAGTTCCAGCAGCAACCATTTCAGCAGCAACAATCTCAGCAGTCACGATTCCAGCAGCCACAATTTCAGCAGCCACCACCTTCCCAGCAGCAACAATTTCAGAAGTCATCATCTCAGCAGCAACAACAATTTCAGCAGTCACCATCCCAGCAGCCACAATTTCAGCAGTCACCATCTCAGCAGCCACAATTTCAGCAGCAACAATTCCAGCAGCAACCATTTCAGCAGCAACAATTTCAGCAGCAACCATTTCAGCAGCAACAATTTCAGCAGTCACAATTCCAGCAGCAACAATCTCAGCAGCCTCAATTTCAGCAACCCTTTCGTCCATCAGCTTTTATCGGTTATACTTCGGATGAGCAGCAACAGCAAAGATCACAATTTTCTGCTGTTGATCCTTCTTCATCTTCTTCTTCAACAACAACAACAGAACAGCCACCAGAAAAGCGTTGTAATCTAGCCGAGAGTTATATTTATATGTCTCCTAGTCCGATTTATAAACTATTTCAAAGTAGAATTTTATAATAATTTTAAAATAATCTATTAAAAAATAAATCAAATGAAAGTCGTCCAACAAGAATTCCCATCTATTTTTTCTTTATCGCACAGAGTAATTCTTGGATATTACTATATGATAGATAGAGGTGGCTGAGGGGAAAAATCCATATTAACGTTATAGTTTAATGTTATAGTTGGTTTTTAAAAATCGGCCACCAGGCCAGAACTCCATAAATCGGGCGTACCATTTTCTTTGAAGAACCCATCATGACCAAATAGTTTAACACGAGTAGAAAGCAATCGTTAGCTTCATCACTCCTTCTGAACGTTTTCTTCCAGTTAAGTTGGGGATCTACGATGAGACCCACGTATTTTTTACAGCCTAGCTTGGGAGTTGAAATTTTGAAATTTTGTACCTATTAATAAAAAGAATCAGCTCTGTTTTCTCCTGGTTGACCCCTGAGGCCACAACTAGTGGCCCCTCCGCTAAGTCCACCCAGAGTTTCTCCACAACATTGCTTATCACGGAGGGAATGTTACAATATAATGTATAATAATGTTAAGAGTTGAACTATTTCTTTTTACCAACGTTTTTTTTTTCAAAAACAATTTAAATCATAGATTAGCAATATTTATGAACGACCTTGTACAATTGCATAACATTTATTTAAAGCAAGAAAAAAATGAAAATAATAAAAACTTAATAATGTACCGCAATATTTTATAATTTGCTAAAGCAACAAACTACAAAAAAAAAAATAGAAAAAAAAACCAAAGACAGGCGACGGTGGCAGTACACGCACAAAAATAAAATCCAAAGACAATAAAAAAGCACCGCCAATTTATTTATTATTTTGCGCAGCAAGCCAAAAAAAAAAAACGAGATACATTTAATGCGAGATACAGATACAGTGCACACACTACACGAAAAATTGAAATAAGCTAAATCGTCAACGAGCTACTAAAAAGCGACAAATAAGATGTCTGAAAAAAGAAATCTTTAATAAAAAAAAGTTTTTTTTTTTTTTTGAATGTTATTAGAAACAATCAAATCAACTGCCAAAGCACGCCTCAATTTAAACCAACTTCAAGCGTTTCAATTCGGCCGAATCAGGTGGGAAAAACGTTTAAACAAAAATAATGTGCGCTGCATAATGACACACAATAAACACACACACACACATACACACACAGTAGGGAGCAGAGCAAATGATTGTAGCTGCGTGTCTGTCGGTCTTAACGGTTAAATCGTTCAAATGACAAAAAAAAAAAAACACACAAAAATGATGACTCGCCGTCTGAAGTCAACTCCTCCTCCTTCTCATCAATTTCTAATATTGAAACAAAATAAAATAAAATGTTTTGTCTTTGTGTCACTTCGAATTAAATGCAATTAACGCATGAACTTGATAATGGATAGGTAATTTGTGAGAAGTGTACAGTTGCAATGACTTAACTGTACGCTACTTACGTGTCCGTCTGTCTGTCGTTCTGCCCGTTTGTATGTCCGTCTGTCCCATTTTTTTAAACCCGTTATACAAAGTGTAAACGGGTTTTTTTCGTAGACGTCAAAGACCCCATAAAGTGTATGTATTCATATGTATCAGCCCACTATGACATATAGCACCAATATAACGTCAGCCATGTCCGACCGTCTGTCTGTCTGTTTGTCCGTCGTTTGTTTCTTCGCAGTTTATTCGGTCAGTTTAAAAGATATTAAGCTGAAATTCAGAACTTAAGCTTTTTTCTCTAACGACTAAATCAAGTATAAAAATAAAAGTGCCACGCCCATTTTTAGGTATAGCCCCCATACAAAATTACCGTTTTTTTCGATTTTTGTATGAAAATAGCTTTTATTCATGAATGTATTCACTCCAAATTGGGTAAAAATACTTTAAACGTCTTTCAATGTTAAAACCAAAGTGCCACGCCCATTTTTGGGTTTGGGCCCCATACGAACTTTCCGCGATTTTCTAATTTTTGGGTAAAAACCTTCAGATGTCATCCATTGTTAAAAGTAAGTTGTCACACCCATTTTAGGTATAGGCCCCATATGAACTTTCCGGCCATTTTGTAATTTTGTATGGAAGTAGTAATTTTATGAATGAATTGGGTAAAAATACTTCCAATATCATCCTATATTAACTCTACTGATATTATAAGGATCAGCCCACTATACCATATAGCCCCCAAACAAAGTCACCACTCATTTTCTATTTTTTTTTTTTTTTCAAGAAAATATTTATTATTTTGTCCATCGGTTAAATTTTTACTCCAAAATTGTGTCTAAACTTTGGTTGTATCGGTCAATTGACTCCAAGCCATCCCTTCTCAAAATTTTACTAAAGCCACTGATGATCAAAAATAAACTAAACCAGATATGGCGGGTATTTGAGCTTCGGTTCCTTCCTTGTTTTTTTTTTATAAATATTTTTTATTAAGACAAAATCAAATTTTATGACTACGCATTTGAATGAATTTGATTAAAAATTCAAACTGAGACAATTTTCGATAAAAGTAAAAGTGAAACAGCTGAAGAAGATACTATGTGTATGTATACAATCTAGACAGATGCACATTAACAAGTTAATGAAAAGCATTAAAATCATTTGAACTTGACTAATCAATGGAAATGGCTTCACCGTTGGAAGTTCGAGTTATGTAGATAAATATTACATCTTGTTTTTTTTTTTTTTTTTTTTTTGAAGAAGTTAAATAAATGTGATAAGTATCGAAAATATGTATATGCGAGGAATGAGGGCTGAGAGTGAGAAAGAGAGGAAGTGCACGTGGATGTGGAAGTCGAAATCGAAGTGATAGTAAGAGTGCAGTCGCAGTTTGGTATGCAAAACCAAAGAAATTGAGCTTCAGCAATAGCAACCAGGGTCGGATTTGAAAGTCTGAAGGCCCTGGGGCATTCATTGGGATGAGGCCCCTAATTATTAATTAACGAATGAAACTTTGCGAGAAAAGTCATTGATGATTTCGCTTATATATAGTTCCCGAAGTAAATCACTTTCTAGACTAAGTAGGGTTAGCTTCAAAAGCCATTTTTGTACTATCGGCGTTCGGAGCCTATACTTTAAAAGTTTTACTTTTGAAAACGAGCGCATTCAGTGCAATTCGAGACCATAAAAACCAAGAATATTCTTTTCAATGCAAAACTCCAAAATTTTATTCCGAAAGATAAAAAAATAGAGCGGTTTCAAGGCTAATTAACATATCACGTTTCTCACGATAACTTTCTGCTCTTTATCGGAAAATTTGCTGATTAAAACTGCTTCGATTTCAGAAGGGGGTATTAGAAAGTTGCCGTCTAGATAGAAACAGATTATCGAACAAAACGGCGCTAATTTGAACTAAATCCGATCACTGTAACACTTTTTATAAAGCATTGAATAAAGAGCAAAAAAGCGGAAGGGAGTTATTTGACAACCTTATATCTGTCTTTAGCTTAACATTTGATCCTATTATTTTGTTTAAACTTTGGTTGTATCGGACTATTGACTCCAACCCACCCGTTTTCCAAATTTAACCTAAGCCACTGATGATAATAAATAAACTATTCCAAGATTCGTGTGGCGCGTATATGAGCTTCGGTTCCACCGAATTTAACGTTTTTTCCTTGTTTCTTTTGTATTGTGAGAGCCCCTTCCTTTTGGAGGCCCCGGAACAGTAGCCCCGCCTAAATTCAACCCTGTCAGTTGATAGCAACGAATGACCACGCCAACTTTTGCTATTGCTGCTGTTTTTTTTTTTTTTTGGTATTTGTGGTAAAATGGTTTCAGTTTTGCTACGCTGTCGTAGCGCCACTCCACTCCACTTCATTTTAGCTTTTAGTTAAATATGAACGTGATAATGATGATAACGATAATAATGTTAAATGATGATGATGATGACGAGAGCGATTTTGACGAAGACGACAACGACGACAACGACGAAGACGAAGACAACGTCGTCGCCAATGTTTTGCGCGTTAATGATGCAGCATGTTTCATTTCGTTGGTGTAGAATGCGCTTGGGTTGGTTTGGTTTGTCGCTTGAAATACATATAAAAGGGTTCAACGGTGCTGAGGTCGAGCACATTAACGCAAAAACATTGACGCACGAAACATATACAAAAATATTTTGGATTAAAACGCAAGGATAATTCTGTGTTTCTTTTTTTTTTTTTTTTTGTGTGATATTTTTTTTTTTTTGTTGCTGTTAATTTAGTGCGCGGAGCCAGCATGAAATTATTTATTTTTGTAAGTGTCGCCAAAGCAAAAAAAAAAAAAAAAATAGTAAAGTGTTGCTAATAAATTAAATGCTTATCGATTTCAATTTGTTTTTTTTTTTCATATTATTTTTTTCCGTGCCACTAAACCCGCATTTGTAGACGCTGTTATGCTTTAGCTTAACGTTCGCCAAAGAAGCTGATAAGACAGCAACAACAACAACAACAGCAACAAATGAGCAAGCGGCGGCGGCGACAAGCAAGTCGGATAATATTAAACCTAAACGTGATGCAAGTTTAAATATTGGTGGCATCTATCATGGCCCTTCACATAAATACCTACCACCATCATCATCATCATCATTGCTGGGTGGCTATCTAAGTGGCATCAGTAGTAGTAGTGGTAGTGGCGGTCTTGCCTCAGCGAATGGTTATGATTTTGCTAATTTAGATACAACCGCATTGAACCATTATCGACATGCAGCACCAGCACCCGCACCCGCACCACAGCATAGTTTTGGTGCTTCATTCCATTATGCAACACCGAATAAAGTTGAGACATATTTGTTGCAGAGTGAGCATAGCTCAAGCGCTAACAATGGACACAAATATACAACTGGGCCTGCTGCAAGTTATATTAGCGGACAACAACATCAATTGCCGCATAAATTGCATGCAACATACATACCAACAGCAACGACCACAACAACAACAACGCATTACAATCATCATCAACAAGCACAATCACAACATCATTATGTACAACCGCAGGCGCATTATCATCATCATCATGAGCATGCAGGACATGCAGGACATGATATTGCTTATATACAAAAGCCAACACATGTACATGAATTGACAAGTCATGGACATCATCAGCATCATCATTCGGGTTATAATTATGCTACACCAATTGTTGAACATCATCATGAACACATTGAAGTACCACATCAACATCATCATCATTCTGTACATGGACATGAATATTATGAAACACCTTCAAGTGGACAACATCATCATCATCATTATGAAACACCTTCTAGTGCACATCATTATCATCATCAACATCGTGGCTTCAGCAGCAACAGCAACAGCGGCGGCGGCGGTGCTGTTGGTAGTGGTGCTGCAGCAGTTATACCTATACCAATACCAACAACAACTACCGCAGCTGGATATAGTTATGCTACACCAACTGTACCATTTCCGGGTGCAGTACATGTACAGCACAAACCTTTAATCACAAGTTATGGTCTACCATTGCCAACGGAAAGCGAAGAACAAGAACCACCACAACAACTACAACAACAACACTCAAATACTGCCGATGCCACACCGGCCTATGCACTTGGACACAAGGGTTTGGGTCATTTTAGTTTTACAGCCAGTAAACCGCATGCCTTGAATACGGATATCATTGCTTCCGGCATTAACATTGCCGAATTACAGCAGCAGCATCAACAGCGCAGCATTCGAATCATCATGACGAAGAGCTTACACAACCAATTGCTGATCTATCAAAGGCACCATTTAAACCTTCCGTATTTCTAGGTGCTAAACATGAAAGCATCAATACGGATGCCAACAATGTTGATGGCTATGATACGCCTGCTGCACAATACTTGCCACCAACATCAGCTGGATATGAATATCAGACACCCACAGCAGTACTCTATGGTGCGTCGCATACGTCTGCTGCACATCATTCAGCTGAAACTGGAGCAGCAGCAGCTTCTTCGCCTATATATGAACCGGAAAATACATATTTACCTCCAAGCGGTGTTTATGGCACACCGGCGCAACATTAACTGCATACATAACTATTTTCTTTTTCCTTTTTTTTTTTTGCATTTAATTAACTTATTTTTTTTAAGCATTCTAAATTTAATTTAATAAAATCTACACATATCATACATATAGGTACATATATATATATTTTTTTATAAAACTATTTTAGCTTTGTAAATAAAAACAAAAATATATAATTTGAATCTTATTCATTTATCAGTTAAAGCTAATTAAAATTCTATGTTGCCTTTGCCTTTGCCAGCTTTCACGCTTTCAATTTCGATCTTGTTTAAATTCAAAGGAAAAAAATGGAATTTTGCCATTGTGGTGACATACATTTTTTTTTCGTATACCCTTCAATAAGTAATATTATTCGTTTGAAATTCGGTGAATTTAAATGGAGCCATCTGGCGTATTTATTATATGCGCCCAATATTAAGTTTGCGGTTTCAAGGTCCCCAGTAAGCTCTTAATCAAAAATTCTAAAAATTCCTATTTTAAAATATTGACTAAGTGATATCACCTATATTGTACTTACAGGAAAAATTAAAAAAAAGATTTTTAGTAAACATATTAATATTTCGCCTGTATCACTCGCTGAGCCACACGTTCAAATTTCAGAAACTCTTGGAACACGTCAAAAATAATTAGAAATTATGTTTCATATACGCCTAATAATAAGTATCTAGGTCTACTCATTCCAAAGATATATATTTTTTAGTTTGAAGGTTCTCATTAAGCCACTAGTCAAAATTTTTCAAATCACGTGCACACCTTAAATCTATAAAACAAAAAAATCTCTTTTGGGTCAACCAATTGGTCTAAGGGTCTAAATTTCGAAAATCCCTTGAACTTGCCTACAAAATTTTGCTAACCATCATTCAAACGCGCGCAGTTTTAAGTCTCTACGTTTATTCATTCCAAAGATATGGCTTTACCAGTTTCAAGAGATCCATTTGGCCCCGGATTAAAATTTTTCCAAATCACGTCTTAGTGCTTCTCTCCTCAATGATATATATCTAGAGTAATTAAATTTCAGCTTTTATTAAAAAAATGCAATTAAATTTGACTTTAGTTTTTGAAATTGAAATTGACTTAACAAATTTATTTCGTAATATGGTATGTAAGTTGAACGAAACTTTCGTACATTTTTTTCATTGCAAATGTATTCACTGCTTCGAATATGAACTGTACTAAACATAGTAACACCGCCTGATTATATAGACAGTTTTCTATGGTTTCTTGGGAACTTTAATTGGTACTAGTAAATGTCACTTTGGCGTGGCGTGTAACTCTATTGGAAGTAAGCGATGGAACGTTGTCCTTAGTGCTTGCAGAGCATATTCGTTTTTGGAAAGTATTATAACTTTGTCAGCCATTTAACCAAAGTCGGAATTTTCTCTTGTTGTTTGTTTTTTTATTTAATTTTTTATTCGAACTGCATTCAAAATGTTTTTGCATTTTAATTTTATGTGCCGCCCAGATTTGAATTTAGATTTACGAATTAAAATTCAGAAATGGTTTTTTTTTTAAATTTAATTTAAACGTAGTTTCATCGCAGATTGTCTTTATTTTATATATATTTTTTTTTATATTTTGTAGAAATATCTCATAATTGATTCAATTTCACTTGGTATAATCCACCCATGGAACTAATTGAATAAAATATTTTTTAGTTACAACAACAACAAAAACAAATAAATTAAAATTAATTAAGTAAATAAATATGTGAAAATTTTTCCATTGGAAACAAGGAAATTCTACAATTTACATTTTTTTGTATACCCTTTACACATAGTGTGAACGGGTATTATCAGTTTATCGGAAAGTTTGTAACGCATTAAAGGAGACATCGTAGACCATTAGATCAGTAGCTGTATTAGACCATTGACCCTCACCCTTGCTATCTCGAGGTTCTATCTAAGCCAGAGATAATCGTGTGACAGGTATGTCAGCTTCGGTTCCACCGAAGTTAACATTTTTCCTTGTTTTTGATGCATTTTGATATTTTGATCCATAAAAAAATTTTCATTTTATTTTATAATTTTGTTTTCTTGTAAAAAAGGGAAAGTATTTTTTATTGAGAAAATTTATTTAAATTATATACATAATCGTGTTATTATCTTTAAAGCATGACAAATAGTTGTCGTCTTAAGTTGGTTATTTAATTATTTTAATTTTCATTTCATTTTGACAATATTCCGTCCGTCCATCCATCCGTCCGTCAGGTCATTGTACTCACTCGCTTGTTTGTGATATAATTTGTATTGCATGTCGTCAACTGACCAAAAACAAAAAAATGGGCAATTTAATAAAGGAAAAAAATATAATACATTTTAAATCGTATTTCACACGCTTCATGAAGAAGTTAAAAAAAAAAAAGAAAAATGAAATAAAATAATTTACAAAAAAAAATAAAAACAAATAAACGGACAGACGGACAGACGAAAACGCAATAATTGAAGGTCAACACAACTTATGTAAAGAAACCAAAACATTCTAATTGTCTCTCATTAGATTATATCAATTGGAGTAATACATCATAATAATGATGATGGTGACGTCTTGTTTTTTATTTTTACTATTTGTTCGAGTCGATGTTGGGGCATCTGCCATGGACGCCACAGTTGGAATCTGGAGCTACTTATGACCATGTTACGGCCCGCGAAAAGTCGATAAGCGTTTCTCCATTATTTTTTAGTGTCATGTAGAATAAATTTTCCGATTTTTGATCGAAAGACATTCCTTTCTCAATTTAGGTGTTAAAGTCGCCAATGACAATTTTTATGTCATGTTTGGGCAGCACTCATAGAGACATATCGAGGCAAGGCGGTACTTGTTATCATAACGGTAGTTGTAGCCTCCAGAATCCATGCACCTGCCACGGAACTGATCGGTCGATTTGTAAATTTCGATATCCCAGAACAGAACAGCTCATCCCAAAATACATCTTGAAGAAATATTATCTGCTTAGCTTTTTTTTTGAAATTAATGTTTTTTCTTGTTTTAATTCTTCTGAATTAATTCAAATGTTCTTTCAGATTTAAATCAAATTAGCATTCGGTACTTGTAATAATTTTAACATAATTTTTGGTATAATTAATGTGACCTTGACACCTGAAAAAAAGCTTTGATTAAAAAACATATTAAATTTAATAAGTTAAAAACATAAAAATAAATTAAAGAAGAAAAAAAACACTTCCAAAACAATAAACGCAAAATAATGGCATTTCCGTTTGCTTTAGTTTTACAACATTAAAAAATAAAAAAAAAATAAATAAATAAATTAATAAATGCCAAATAGTCACAACAACAAAAATAGCCGCAAACAAAAAAAAAGTGAAGGTAAAGTAAATACAATAAAATAATAAAAACAAAGAAAACAACAAAAACAAAACGTCAAGAAAACAAAAAAATACTAAAAATGCAATGCAAATACAAATAAAAAGCAATACAACAACTACAAAAAAAAAAAACAACCAAAAAAACTACAACAACAACAAAGTACATATGTAACGACATATGTATGTGGGCGTAAGTATTGAATAAATATTTGGAATGACCCAGACTAAAGTAAAAGTGTTAAAAACAAAATAAATGTACTCAAGTAAGAGTGACAGAGATAAACGTAATAATAAAACGCTGCGATAGTCTTCATATGGACTTTTTCATCGAAGAAATGAAGAATCAGGAGGATATCGTATGCCCCATCTCATGATAAAGGACCACCGCAGAATATTTACGAATTAACATGGAACCCTGAGTTGTTATTCAGCGCTACTTCAAAAAGTGTCAATTATCAGGAGTATTTAAACCAGGACCGCCAAACCGGGTTTGAACCAAAGCTACTATACCCGCCACACATAGTGGCATCGGAGACCCCATAAAGCATATATATTCTTGATCAGCTCGATGAGGCGAGTCGATCTATTCATGTCCGTCTGTCTGTCTGTCCGTCTGTCTGTTTATTTCAACGCGATTTACTCGGAGACTACTGGAGATACTTAGCGGATATTTGAAACTTAAGCTTTTCTCGGCAACGACCAGGTCAAGTTTGAATATGAAAGTGCCAAGCCTATTTTTAGGTATAGCCCCCATACAAACTTACCGTTTTTTCCGATTTTTGTATGAAAATATTTATTTTTTATGCATATATTACCTCCAAATTGGGTAAAAACACTTCTAATGTCATCCAATGTCAAATCAAATTTGCCACACCCATTTTTAGGTATATTCCCCATACAAACTTACCACCCATTTTCGAATTTTTGTATGAATATGGTTATTATTTAGAAATGTATTCACTCTAAATTGCCGAAAAACACATCTAATATGATCTAATATCAAAAGCAAGGCGCCATGCCCATTTCTAGCTAAAGTCCCCATATAAACTAGAGGCATTTCAACCAAGATCTCTTCTGAAAGTACCTCATTTAGCAAGTCCGTTCGTTCAGCAGCTATCATCAACATTATTGTTTTCTGGCCGCCAGGTGCCTGGCTTCGAGAACTAGAGATGAGAATTTTTCCAATGTACAATACCATTTTCGTATTACTAGGATCGATTCCTAGCCCAGAGTCCACTGTCCAGAAATGCATATAGTAAATTATATTTTTTTTTTTTTTTTTTTTTTTTTTATATAAAATATTTTTTATTTAAGAATTCGTTGAAGAGTCGAGTACTATATATAAATGTGTTTGTGCCACACAAATGAACTTAAAATATACAAAAAAAAAAAGTTACGTATAGGTAATCTACTGCAAACTCATCAGCATCGCTCAATAGTAGGGCGGCTGGAATTGCAGACTCGGTGCTGTATATGCATAGCCAGCACCAGTACCAGCACCAGAAGACTGAGCAACGCCATTAGACTGAGCTTGGACTGTACCAAGTGGTGTGCCATAGCTAGTCAATGATAGCTGCGAATGTTGCTGTCGGTGCTGTTGCATTGGAGCAGCGTATAAAGCGTTCGGTTGTTGATAAAACTGTTGCTGTTGCCGCTCCGGCTGCTTTGGATATTCACGTTGCATGGTGTAATAGGAAGGCAATTCATATGAATGCGATTGCATTTGCATATAATCACGATTCCGATTGCTGTTATCGCTTGTTGTCGTTGTTGTTGTTGTTGTTGCTAACATTTTGTTGCTGCTGCCTAATAAATTTTCATAATTTGCTCCATGATGCGCATCAGCAGAAAGACCAAAAGTTGAAGTAGCGTAAATACCGTTTGAAGCTGTACTAGGCGTTGTATAGGCTGCGGTAGTTTGTCCAATTGGAAAACCTTTAAATTGTTGTTGTTGTTGTTGGTTTGTATTCTTCTGATGTGCATGAAAGCTATGCGCCTGTTCCTGTTCCTTTGCTGCTTCATAGTGATAGCCAAGATTATGAGAAGCAATTGGTGCTTCATAGTGATAACCATTTGGTGTGTTGTGTGCTGCTTGCATAGTGGTGGTGGTGGCATAGTTATATTCTGTTTGTTTGTTGTTGTTGTTGTTGTTGTAACCATGTGGCACATAATAACTTTCTTGTTTATTTTCATTAAAAGACAGCGGCGCTTTAGGCACAAAATAATTAACACCAGATTGCTGCTGCTGAGTATGCTGCTGCTCAAATGTTGCCCCCGTAAGTGGCGTCAATAGTTGTTGTGGTTCTTGATAATGATAGCCAGGAGCATTATATTCCGTTCGTGGTGCTTTATAATCATAGCCAGTTGAAGCGGTTAAAGTAGTTGTAGCTGCAGATGCTGCTGCTGGTTGTTGTTGATATTTACTATAACCGCTGGATGCCGGTGGTAAGTATTTATGCGCTGGACCATTATAACGGTAACCCGTGGCACGTTCACCATTTAGCACTGCTTGTACCGTGCAGCAGCTAACTACAAGGAGTAGCGTAATGGATGCCAGAAACTATAAAGGATTTGAATATTAATTGCTGATATAAAAAAAAAAATAAATAAAAACTTACCGTTATTTGCATTTTATTAATTTACGATCGACCGACTGTCTGACTTGACTTGCTTTCGATGAGTTAATGTTTAATTTGATATTGCCGACAATTGCTTTTATATTATAATTTTTTTTTTTTTGTTTAGGTTGTTGTGCATGGCTCATCAAAGTGCGAATCGAGACGCACAGAAATCATAATTGCTCTAATAACTTTTTGACATAATTTTATCTTGAACAACACCGACGACGCCAACACCAAAAAAATCTTGTTGCTGTTGAAAAACATACAGCACACACACACACATTATACATACACACCAAATACTACAAAAACCAAATCCATGACCACGGTGACGCGTTTTTTTGTTTTTTTTTTTCATTTAATACCCTGCACCCGAGTGGTAGAATGGTATATTCAGTTTGTGCAAATGTATGTAACAGGCATATCAACACGGCACATCTAGCGCTTAACACTTCCATCTCTATAACGGGTAAGAATGAGCCATGATAGACCTTAGATATACATATGTGAATGGCGGAGCTGTGGGAGAGCGAGGCTTATCTGTCGCTTTACCCCGAGGGACTAAGATGGGTTTCCCTTAACAGGCTCTGATCCTTCAGAGCCTATCACTAATCACTAAATTTTATGATTGGTAGCAAAAGGGCAGTTATTTGATAATTGTGTTTGAAATATGGGGTTTCCCAGCCACCTTTATCAATCATATTTTTGATCAGCTATAGATATAAAGTAGCTAATCTGTCCGTCCGTTCGTCCGTCTGTCTGTCTGACAATACATCCTGCGGATTAACTCGAAAAATATAAGAGAAAAAAATTTTGTGAAAATGAATCTAGACACACTAATAAACAAAAAAAAATGTTATACTAACATTACTTAAGAATCATAAATATTGGATAGAGGGTATCTCGTAGTCGAGCACATTTCATTGCAACATTATTTCTTGTTATTATGTTTTTTTTGTTTGCTTAAGATACATTAAATTTAATAATAATTTGAATACACGTTTTTAATTTCGAAAATTGGCAGAAATTAAAGTTAAGTGCAAATTCTAAAGAACCTTTAGTGCTGTGAATGATTATATCTCCGGAAATGTAAAGAATATCTACATATGTATTTACAAAAATTTAATTATAAAGTTAACGATTGAATTAATTTAAGTTTTGGTTAGTACTAAGCAGGTATTTTGGAAAATTTTTTAACTAGAACGTAACCGAGAGCATTTAATTCGATATATGTTTTGTCATTTTTTTTTTAGGGAATGTCTAGAATAACTAGACTTAGACTAGCTTAGACCGAAAAGTGTCGTCTGTCGTAGAAACCGATGAACCAGAGACTATAAGAGATAGATACAAAACCAAACTTGAAACTTAATACTGAAGAGCACTCGAAGATCTGTCGACAGCGGAAAGCTCGAAAACAGAAAATGTAAATGTTTAATATATGACTTCAATTTGCAGAATTTTTAATTTAAGAAATTATGATTATAGATCTTCAGCACTTTTAAAAAATTTTAAAGTTGTTTTATGCTTAAATTTAAATTTTTAAATTTATCAACCCTACGAAAATATATTTGAATATTAAATTTATATGTTAGCCCACTCGCATGTTAAACATACAACTCCTACAGTAGTTTTTTAATATATACATGACAACAAAAATATGAAATTAAACGATTATTGTTTCTCTTGTGCAAACTTTTACTTTCATTTCATGGCCAAACTGCCGCACATCAATTTAACAAATTCGATAAATGGGACAACTTATTTTTTTTTTTTATTTTATTATTGTCATATGTGTATGTACATATACTCGTTTATGTATACTTTTTAATTATTAAATCATTTTTATTTAACTACAATAAAAGCGATTTAATATTTTAAACAGAAATCGCTCGCAACATAGTTCGTGACAACATGTGAAGAGTATGGCATATAAAATAGATTATTCTAAAAATTCTTCAGATTTAACATTTTTGTTGGTATTTTCTTTTTTTCTAATTATTATAATTGAACATAACAGGCAATTAGTCTTTGGTACATTTTGTCGATAGCAACTTTCCCTTCGCTGCTTCTAAAGTTTTGGCATATTTATGAAGTAGAGTTTATCCGTTTCATCATAAAAAAGATCCATTTTTATTGTACCACCAATTGGTAGTTTCTCTTGCAGATTTTTAATTAATGCATCATCAATAATTTCATGAGTAGTCCGTAGCTCTGTTGAAAGTAAAAAAAATTATAATAACATAAAAAAAAAAAAAAAAACCGTATAATCCATCTTACCCTTAATTTCAACATCAGTCGTCAATAATGGAAAATTTATAAACATTTTTGGATAGCGTCTTATATTTTCAACGGAAACGCAAGCGACATTTCCATAGTCGAGAAAAAATATTGTTGGAAATCCATCACCGACAAGTTCGAGACAACGACCACGACACCACATATTGTCCACTTCATATTTAACAATGCACAATTCGTTTACTCTACAAGGAAACAAAGTTTGACAATTTTTAGATCAGAGACGGATATATTCAGTTTATACAAATGATTTTAGTGCGCTGATTATGAATCTGAGCACATAATAATTTCCATGCTATTTAAGATTTTCTAACCTTAAGATTTAAATCAAATTGTATCTTTTTCGGTTTTTAGGTTAAAATATCTCGAAAACACGGCAGCAGTATATAGGGGATTTAACTTAAAAATTGGCATGCGGAACTGTATACTTACTGAGGAGCATAGCATGAAGGTTCTAAGGAATTGCCATAGATTTGTATATCATTCTGAATTTTATCAATTTCATATGTAAATTCTGGCATTGTACACGACATAATGCCCACTTTTAGAAGAGTATTGTCCATGACTACTAGTTCCACATTCGTTCCTGCGGTTAGGGCTACTTTTTGCAGCATCTAAAAAAAAAAATAAAAATCAAAATCAAACAAATACAATGAAAAACTATTAAAATTCGATTAAACCGAAGCTTAAAAAACACATTTTAAGTAGATAGCTCTTCGCAATGGGGAGTCAGTCCAATGCAAATTATTATGATTTGCATTAAATTTTAAATAAAAATATTTCAAAGTTTTATCACAAATTCAAAAATGTCGATCGATCCCAAACTTAATTTAAAGATTTGTTTTGAGAATGTAATATGACCTTTTTCGATTGCAAGCAGCCCGAGTGATGCTGTATTATTTTAAAGAGACGATATGGGCCGTGGTACCCTATATTGCAAGTTCATCAGGCTCAGGAGAGTCTGAATTTCAAATATGTGGCTCTATTTCTTATAGTCTTCGTGAAAAACAGTTTCAAATGACTGACAGATGAACGCATTAGCTACATCAACTCCATATTGAATAATGATCAAATATATATACATTATAATATTATACACGCCGCCTTCTATCTTAATAAACAATTCGGGTACAGAATATAAATTTAGGTGTCAGGATTTTTTGGCCAGCTATGTTTTTTTTTTTTTTTTTGCCAAATCATAACTTAGACTTAAACAATGGAGTGCATTAGCAGCTTCAAACTCAAAAAGTAGCAAAGCTTTAAAAAATTTGAACAGTACCACTTTTAAAATCTGAACAACTTACGTTTTCAAAATACCGTTCATCATCATTCATTTTCGGCACAATCGCTTTGTTTCGCTGAACGATTTCTTCGTTAATGCTTGCCTTTAACTTATCGGCATGCAGCAGAACCCTATACAGATGTCTGTCATAATCAAAATCACGTGGTCCATATTCAATTGTTAAGCGGCGATCAGTCATAAAATAGTACAATAATTTTCTATATTGCGCATGCATAAAGCATACCGGTACTCCCTTCAGCTGTACTGGCACAACGTAACACGGTAAATATGCTAAAGCAACGGAAATCTCGTATAGATTGTTTAGTGGTTGTATAACTACATTGCCGTAATCAACACTAATCAAGTATATAGCATGTGACTGCTCTGAATTGAGAACTATGGCACGTAGGTATTCATTATTATGTTTAAGCAGCACCATTTGTCCACAAATAGGATTTTCAACAAGTTTTTTTGCATATGTTCCTTTGTTTTGAACTTCATCTAATACATTCATATAGCTGTCATGATCCTCATCATCCAAAGAACGCACAAAAATTATATTCGATTGCCAAAATGCGGTTATTTCAACAATTGAGCGTGTACGTGGCATGTGTTCAATGAAAAACTGATTTTGCAATTCCTTCGGGTGGCACATGTGGAACATGGTTTAAGGAAATCTTTTTAGCACAAGCTTCTTCATGTTGTTTGCGCATTTTTTCGGCACAATGTTCGCTGCAAAAAGGCGTCAAACATTCTGCACACATAGCGCTGCAGTGCTGGCCACAAGTGTAGCATTTCTTGTAACCATGTTGCTCTAGTGTTTTTTCCATTTCAACGTCGTTAGAAACAGCAACCATCTCTTCATCATTTTTTCATCGATAAATCTATTATGGAAAATGTTTAATTAGAAGATATATTAATTAGATGTTGACTCTTGTTATAGTAAGTGTATATTTTTTTTTTACCTTTTTATGACGCGTCCATTTTCAAAATCGTGTGCAGCGTACTTACTCACATGAATGCTCTTTAAGCTAAAAACGCCGCAACGTTCCAGTGCATGTTCATAGCTTGCATGAAAATAACGCTGTTTCGGATCATATTTTGCTATGAGAGAACCTTCTCGTTTATATTCAGAGAGTGGTATCAGCGTTTTGCGCGTAAATTTAGGATGCTGTGGTTTCGTATCGGGAACCATTATGGTGCTAATTAGTTTTATTATATTAAGATTTGAATTAGTTTATATAAAAAAAGCTACGTTTTTACAAACCGTGAAAAGTTTTCAGTACAAGCGACAGCGGCAGACTGGTAGTCCGTGTCGTCGTCGTCTGACTTGCACAATGACAGTTCCGGCATTTTTTCTTCAATTGATTTTGGTTGGCCTACTTCGATGTCTAAACCGTAATCAACATGTTCAAGTAAACGAAATGATTCCTCCATGTCAGTGATAGTATTGAAGTAGATAAAATAGGAATTCTGCTTTGCTAGATGGTGTACGTATAATATTGAGACTGCCTTCAAAAGACCGCGAATTGTATTCTCGTTAAAACCCTTCTTGGCCTTACGTATATATATGTATGGTTTATCCTGCCGCTTATCATCGTTGTGCATTTTTGTTTTAGAAACATCAGCAGGCTCCTTGGAAGCCTTTGAATTTTTTAATTCGGCACTCAAAATGTTTTGATGCATTTTTTGCATTTCAGTTTTAAATTCGTATGACAGTGTGACCGAACTTTGAATATGCAAAAAAACAGTGTTGCCATTTTTGTTTTTAACAAAATAAATAAATAAAAATAGCGAAATTAGAATAAAAATAAATATAATAAAAATAGCTAAATTAAAATTTATTTATAATAGAATATTTTATTGAAATTAATTTAATTTGAATTTAATGCAAAATTAAGAAATTTTACCGACCGCAGCATGTATTATTTTATTATTATTTATTATTGTTTTTTTTTATTTATATAAATATGCTACATCTAGCTTTAAATAAGCACGGTCCACGGGTGCTGACCGTCGAATTTAAAGCTAGATGTAGCATATTTATCTGGCATATGTATTTGGCTCGTAAGTAAATGTGTGTTTTTTTTAATATGCTTTTTTTCGGAAAAAGCTGAAAAAACATTAGAAATAGTTTTTTATTTTAACAATACAATATTTCACAGCACGAGTACTATAAGAAAACACCGCAACTTTATACGAGTGTAGGTACACCGATGAAGTAAGTTGTCCATGATCAGCACCCTATTCGATATAATTATGTCTGTCCTAGGAACGCATAGATCTCAAAGTAAATAAGACATAAACATAAAAAGCTGAACTAAGACATAAACTAAACTAAGCTAATTTTTCCTTTTTCCGCAGTTCTACAATTTTTCTCGCTGTAACATTTTTCAAAAAGCTAAATTTAGCGGGAAAAGCGGAAACGATGCTTTTGGCTATTCGTCATATGTTAATGTTCGCTCTTTCACTGATGTCATTAAATTTAAATGAAATACCAAAACATGTAAGAAAAATAGAATGAAAGAGAAATTAAACCTCCTATGTCGTACGTTACGTTTGACAAAAATTATTTCCTTTCAAATTTCAACAAAAAAAAAATATTTAAACAAAATCTGCTTTGCTTTAAAAATTCAAAATCAAATTCACATATAATACAAATTAAAAATTAGCTTGCGCGCCATAAAAATTCACCACGACGACAGCTGAGTTGTCGTGGTTAGTATTGTAAGTGTTGGGTTTTTGTTATTGTATTGTGTGGTGCGATGTATTAAATTGAGAGAACACAGCAGCGCTACAGGTTGGGGACGTGTGTTGGCTAAATTTACACAACAGCTGATTGGAATTTCATCAACCAAAAATAAAAAAAAAAATAGAAAATAAAAGATCAAATAGAAGCTGTGAAATTAAGAAGAATTATAACATATAAGAACATACAAACATACGCACGCAAGTAACACTGAATTGGCAACAGTTAATACATTTATTTGGTAGCACAAAATTTTCTACAAGCCAACTGCAGTTTAATTAATATAAAATTTAATTTAAAAAAAGTCTAAGCAAACGCCGCATAATAAAGACAACAACAACAACAACATTAAAAGAAGAAAGAAAAAAAATAAGCAATGTCCAGTAACGAACCGCACGGCAAATCTCAAAATAAACCGGACAGTAATTGTCGCACCTGTAATGATTTTAAGTACTGGACAAAACAACAGCGACAAATTACAAGCAATGCGCAAAAGGTTTTTATTATTATTATTATTTTTGTTTTATTTTAAATAAAAATACACAAAATTTTGCGTTATTGCAGGAAAAGAATTTACAAGAAAGCGGTGAACCGACCAATACAAACAATGAAATGCCACGTCCAGATTGCCCATTGGATAAAGCACGTTTAGGTTATTCCACGTGGGGCCTTTTGCATACAATGGCAGCATTTTATTCTGATAATCCAACTGATACAGAGAAACGCGATATGAAAACATTCTTTGATGTTCTGTCACGTGTCTATCCATGTGAATATTGTGCCAAAGATTTTCGCAAAGAGTGAGTACACAATAATTAATTAAGGCATTTTTATATACAAAAAATAATGTTGCTTTCTTCTGCTTTTTAGTTTGGTAAAGAATCCCATTAATGTTAATTCACAAAAAGATTTATCACAATGGCTTTGCCTGTTTCATAATCGTGTCAATGAGAAACTGGGCAAACCAATATTCGATTGCAGCAAAGTGAATGAACGATGGCGTGATGGCTGGCTAGATGGTTCATGCGACTAAAACAAAACAAAAATCCAAAATATTAAATTAAACGGAAGCAGCGGGTTGCAGACGTACCATACATACATATATAAATATATATATATATATAAAAACGGAAAGACAATAAGTTAGTAGCTACTAGACCAATCAGAGATGGCACGGCACAAAAGCGCGCATTTAGTACCATAATACCTCAAAATCTGAACTCGGGTCTATATGCGTTTGCTGTTATTTTTTTTTTTTTTAACAAAAACGAAGAACAAATACTGCTAACAACACAGTCGATGAAAGTGTTTTAATTTCAACTTTTCTTTTTTTGAATGAATGAATATTATTATTAATTATATTGTTGCTCAGTTTTAAGTACAAATTCCATTGATTAAACACAAAACAAGAACAAAAGCAGTCAGTATAATAGCCAAAACACTACCAAAAAAAATAAGTATAAAAGAAACAAAAGAATTTGGCAGCGCCAGTGAAATTTTTAAATATTAAAAAAAAAAATATAAATATATATACTCGTACTATAGAATATTAATTTGATAACATCTTTGGTACAGGCTGCACTATGAATTTTTTGGAAGCAAAGGCATCATGCAAAACATCTCCATACCAGCATACAATAAGTGCAGCCTGGCAGCAACAATCAAATATAAAAGTGCTAAACTTTCAAACCATTCGACTTAAAATGTTTATTTACTATTTTTATATATAACAAAAGAAAAAAAATAATGACGCAAAAAAAAAAAAACATCTTCGCATTCATACATTTTCAAAGTTTTTTTTTGTAAATAATAGAAAACAAGTACTTAGCTAAAGAACACAAAAATACTTGAAATCATTTTTGTTTTATTTTTGTTAAGTGGCAAGTGATTCTAACATTTAAATCATTCAGAGGTTTCAAAGCAAAATCCTAAGAATAAGCTCAGATGTACACGTCTTTGTTGAAATTCTCTGGGTCAAGCAGGAGATCGCTGGATTAAGTAGCTGTCTGATCATAAAAACTATTTGGCGACATCACTCTCCGAATCTTCCATCCACACAATTAGTATAGTCTTCCATCTCTTGATTCCCCCCAACGGAAGACGCCCTTTACTATAGAATATGGTTTGACGCAGAAGTTTAAATTTTAGATTATTTCGTCATCTATCAACAACAAAGCTAGCTGCACTTTTGAAACTCAAGATGCCAGATTCAAAATGTTCGTTTAAAAACTTTAAATTTTGGCATGAAAATAGACGTAATTATCTAAAATTTGAGCTCTATTTGAACTCTACGACAAACCGTTTTCTAGCTAAATGTGGAGGATCTCCCATTGAGAAAGAATGACGGCGGGGACCTCAGATTGAAAAATCGTAAGCCAGGCACACATGGTTATTGAGATAACAGTATTGATCCCGAAAATACTGGCAAGAAGTATAGCCGTGGTTAGAAGATGGTCCCCAACTGAAATTTCGTTCTAGCAATCTTAGCGACTGAGGATCACTTATAAATGCATCTGCCAAATTGTAAAATCATGGTTTTACAATCTGCAATAATTTTAGGTCTACTAGAGTGACCTGTGTCGTTTCTGCATAAAACAAGCTGTGAGCCATCAATGTATATATTTATATTGTAAAACAAACCCCGTTATTTTTTTGTAATAGTTTTTTTTTTTCATTTATTTTAAAGCAACAACAAAAAATATTCAAATATTTTAAAAACGAATTGTTTTTATACATATTTCATAATTAAGTGCGAAGTCGTTGTTGCTGCTCTGCTAATTGCTGCTGTTGTTGTTGCTGCGATTCTTTTCGGCTTCGTCATGATGCTGACACTGTTAACTGCTACGGCTGCTTACAACATACATATACTGCGGACTGGTTGGCTGTATTTGCTGTTTTTTTTTTTTTTTGTGGCTGATTTTATTTTTGTATATGTTTTCTAAATTTCTAAAGGGCTTTCTTTAGATTCTGCCTGGGAATGTGCCACTTTCGCGCTGATCGTCCCACTTTTCAACCCAGGCATTTGGGCACATTGTCTTGTAGACTTTTTTGGAAATAATTGCATGGTGCAAAATTTTTCGCCACGTTTCTTTGTGCAGCGGTGATAGTCCACGTAGGATTGATAACAGTAACGTGTCACATTTTGATTTGGGAAGCGTGGATCAAAAGGAGCAGTTTCCATTTTATAACCAGACATGTTGTTATCTGTTGGCTTTTCGCTGTTTTTTTTGTTGGACATGAAAAATTGCATATATATAGACTTTTTAATAAACGTAAAATAATAAAAATAAAAAAAAAAACATAAAAGCCAAATGAAATTGTAATAAAAGATAAATATTAACAGAAATTATGAAAGTGGTTTAAATCGTAATAAAAATTTATATTCAAAATATAAACAAAACAAAATTGTTTTTTTTTTTTCATAATTTTTCACGGAAGAGAAAGAGAAAGATATATATATAAAAATATCGATTAATGCATGATTATGATAAAACGCTTCGTTTTTGCATGAACTTATTTATATAAATACCTACTATATCTATATTTATGTACAAAAATATTATTATTATAAAATTAATTTGAGATTAAACACTGCTCCTTATTTGTTTTTCATATTTAAAAAAAATATGTAATAGCATTTTCATCAAAATTATTTTATCGCGGCAAGACAGTCAAACAAAAAATCGGTTACAATGTTGCAATTGTTAAAAAATCGATACAAATTGATTATTGATTACACTGTAACTTCATTTTTTAAGCTAGCTGTTTGCTATTAGAAAATCTAAGCGCTACTTAAATAATTAATATCTATAGATATATTTTTTTATGTTTATATGTACGTGTTGTGTAATCTATTCGGTCTTTAGAATATTTTTTAACGCGGGCGGGCAGCTATTTAAATTGAAAAAATGGAATTCTCAGTACAACTAAATTTTTACACACACACACACACAATTTGGCGAAAGTACTTAATATAATGTTAACATTGTTTTTTTTTTTTGTTTTTGTTGCACCGATTTAAGTAATTAGTTTGGTCACATTGGTGCAAGTTCAAATTTCAATGCAGTACAATAAATAGCGAGTGTGAGGTGCATTAAATAGTTACATAGAGAGATAGATAGAGCGAGAGAATGAGAGCAAGAAATACAGAGAGAAATAGTTGTTCGCTCGATCGATTGTACGTAGGCATACAGCCATCACTCGATTACAAATCCTGGCACGCGTTCCCATTTATCCAATATAGCATATAAAATGATCTATTTTACTAATGGTCGCTTGCCACCATCACTTTCACAGGCATTATTTTTATATTTATTAACTTCTGCCAAATAAAGCGACCAAAAATCTTTTGGATCAGTGCCCTCATCGGCTTGTGATTTTTGTTTTGCTACTACGCCAGTCTTTAAGATTTTTCCACCGCGACGACGTCCAACAATTGGAGGCGGTGGTGGTGGTGGTTTATTGTAATTTGCTTGTAAATTCGCCGATGTTGTTGCTGTACCAGCAGCAGCGGCGGCGACGGAAACCATTGGTGTCATTAACATTGGTGCCATAGCCATATTTATTGCAACTGGCTGTTGCTGCTGTTGATAATATAAAGCAGCATTATTGCTAACGCTGCTGCTGCTGTTCGTGCCATTATTTGTTAAAGCTATTTCAGCCGCAGCAGCGGCAGCACCACCACCATCAGTACCAATGGGCTGATCTTGTTGTTGTCGTTGCATTTTCTTAAATAATTCCAGAAATGAACCATCATTAGCAAAGACCGGATGTGAAGCCTCATTTTTTGGCGGCGGATAAACTTTACCCTCTTTGGCAAGTGTTTCGCGTAATTTAGCTTCTATTTCACGATGTATACGCTCCTTGTCAAATGGTTCATCAGTATCAAGATTATAATAAGCGCCAACATTAGCAATAGCTGCATTGTTGTTGCTGCTGCTACTACTTGTTTTCGACATTGATTTGCTGCTGCTGCTGCTTTCCGTAGTTGATGTGGTGATGTAATTGTTGCTGCCAATCGAATCTCCACGCTTTCCATGTCCATGCTGTTGTGTCTGTTGTTGGTGTCTATCATGACTGTTATGTTTTGAATTGCTACTTCGTTTTGCAGAATGTGAACGTGATCGAGACCGAGAGCGTGAATGATAGTCATTTTTGTGACGACGTCCCGAATGACGGCGTTCACGACGTCGGCTGTGGCCCTTGGCACTACTATTGCTTTCACGGCTATGACTGCGACTGTGACGTCGTCGACGATCTGGTGTACGCCTATCGCGTCCACTACTATTACGAGTGCGAGTACTATTTCTGTTGCGTTGACGTTCTGGTGTATGGTTACGGCTTCTATGCTGTTGCTGCTGCTGTTTGCGGTCCGTTGAACGACTACGTTCACGTATCTGTGTATGATGCTGCTCCGTGTAACGTTGACGACTACGACTTCGACTGCGGCTATACCGGCGACGTTGACGTTCATAATCGTCTCTGTGCGAACGTTGCGTAGACGACATTTTGTTGCTGGTTGTTGTTGTTGTTACTTCTTGCCAATGCTGCAATGCGGTTGTTTGTTAGTGGCTGTTGGCGTTGGCAAGACGTCTAAGCGAGCTTCGTGCGTATCTGCAAATTGCAAAACTGTGCCGCGTTTAGTACAAAACTAAATCAAGTGTTTCGCATGATTATGCACCGTTTTTTAAGTATTTTTTTTTTTTTTTTTTTATATTTTTTTTTTACGTATACAAATCTTGTTCATAATTTTTAGACTACACATATTTTCTTGTTTCATGTTTTGATTTACAGAAAATTTGAATGTTTTGTAACAAGAAAATATTTTGCATTAGTTTTTTTTTTTTTTTTTCGTTTTTTCTTTAAGAGATAAATTTAATTTACTTGCTAGCGACGCCGTTATCGACTCGATTGAATCGCTCCTTTTGCTGCTGCAACAGCTCCGGTGATGTGCTTTGGTTGTTGTTGTTAGTTTTTTGTGTACTGCATCCGGTGGTCTCCTGCTGTCTGCCTGGAAACGTATCTTTCTTTTATCTGTATCTGTTACGTTATCCTGCGTGGAAAAATGAACTTGAACGCATGAATACAAAATGTACTCGCCCAAATGTTGTGCAGTATTTTTTTTATTTATTATTTCTTCATATACTTTTTCTTGGTTATGCAAAATTTTTCATTTTACTTTTTTTTTTTTTGGTATTCGGGGAATTTTTCCAAAAGTAAAATATAAATATTTAAATACTTGGAGCGCATTTAACTATTAACTTACTGGTAATTGCCTTAAACGCATTTTCTTGCTCACAAAATTAAGAAAAAAAAAAAAAAAAACAAAAAAAAAAAAGTTATGTAATTTAGAAGTCTCCAACTTGGCGCAGCAAACGAAGACTTCACCGCTTACGGCGAGTCATGTACATATATGCATGAGTATATGTGTGTGTGTGTGATTGCTAGACTTTCTTTGCCATTGTGTGAGTGTGTGTAAAATTGACTTATTCCGCATTAGTACAAATATTGCACAAGAAATTCCATTTCTTTTAATTTTATTTATCGCTTAGTAGTTAATTAAATTTGTTGCAGTGTTTCCCTTATAATTTTATAATAATAATTTTGCAACAATACACTACTAAAAATCACATACCTTTTGTTGTTACGAAAACGAAGAAAACTTTTATCGAATGGCGACGAAACGACGACGAACACCGAAAAATGGCATAAAACCAAAAAAGTGTAGCCCGCTTGAGAAGTGAAAAAAAATAACGCTGGTATTTTCGTATTAAATGTTTTGTACAGAAGGAGATATAGTACAACAAAGAAAATAAATATATTAAATTCTGTGTGAAAAAGAAATAAAACTGAAATGAAACAAAAATAATTGCTATAATTAAAAGTTAAAAATTTGACTAATACATTGTAGATGGTTACAATTTAAGATATTAGCAAAATACATAAAATAACCAAATTTGGCACACCGGAAGTACAATGCAAAACTTTCTTCAAACGCACCCTGTCAACTGTCGGTTACGAAATCCGCATAGGTCAATAACTTTTTAGTAAATTTTGTAAAACTGTTTAGCTGTAACTAAAATCAATTCAATTTACATATAAATATTGCAAATATTGCTTATAAAAATGTACAAAATATTACATAAAAAACACTAAACAAATTTTCTTTATTTTTGTGACTAGCCTGATCGTGTTACGACACAGGGCCATTCATTCAATCTATCTATTCTGTTATGCGCACTTTGACAACTCTGAACTGACTGAATTTAAGCGGGCCGGTTGCGCATTTTTTTTTTTAGTGTTTATTTTTTTTTTTTCACTTATAAAGCTAAGTTTTCTTGCGTAAAGTTTGATACAAATAATACAATATAGTTAAAAATGGAAGGGCACAATGATTCACAAGCAAATGGCCAATCCATGGAACGCATTCAGAATTTTCAAGCTTTAATTGACAATTCCAAGCAATTAGGTAAATTGTTGTTTTGTTTATTATATTTCAATTATTTTATTTTAAATAACATATTTACAGAGGAAAAAATTGAGCATCAAAGTGTTGAATCAACACTGAGCACATTAAATGATATCGTTTCAAATCAAAATCAATTGATGAACGACACAGCGCCTGATTGCGCTCCAACCACAAATGAAGCAGTGCTTGACTCTGTTTTGTTGAAAAAGAATCATGAGCTTGTCTCAAAAGTGTTAGAACAAACGAACACTTTCAATGCTGACATGCTGGCTGCGGGTATTGTAAGTAGATATATGAAAATTTATAATAAATATATTCAATAATAATTTAATTGTTTTGCTTTTGAAACAGCGCAAAATTGTTTTTAAAGACAATGTAGCGAATTGGTTGAATTTGGCGCCATATGTTATCAAATTGTCGAATACGTTCCATACCACTGCTCCGATGTTGGGCTACATAGATGTAAAGCCGAAAGAGCGTGAACCACGTGAACGTCAACAGCGTCGCAGAACTGAGGCACCTGGCGAAACGCAACGTCCAACAACCACTTCGCAGTTAAAACTAAAAGAAAAAGGCGGCGAAGGAGTTAAAAATGTACACACACAGATAGTTCAACTATTTCGTGCCAATGGACGCAAACCGATACCGTACTATAGCTTGATAATCGATCCCAATGATTTTAATAATACTGTGCAGAATGGCATTCAAATAAGTTTTCTAGTACGTGAAAATATTCTTGGTATCGATGCTGGTCCTGATGGTTATCCAGAAGTGCGTCTAATAACAAAAGCTGAGGCTGAAGCAAAGGCAAAGACTGGTGGTACAAGCGCGCAGGCTATTGTTAATCTTAATTTTGATCTGTGCGATGTAAGTATTAAATATTTATACATAATGAAAGCAGTGGCATAGCGTGAATGATTGTACTAAATGTAGTTTAGCCATGGTCGCGAAGCATCACACTAAGCCACTGCATACAAGTGAAGTTAAACTTCCATCGAAGTTTTTCCTAATCAAAACTAATTTTAATATTACTTTAGCGTATGATTAAGCATTACAATATAAAAGAACCAATGATTGTTTGGAAAAAATGAAGCCGGAGATAATGCCAATGATGATGATGATGATGAGGATAGTGACTAAGCTTAAGCATACTGCTAAAGTACACATACACACATTACATATAATTCTATAAGATACAGTACAATAGTAACATATTTAAGCTAGCCTTTATGGTACATATTAATTAATATTTGCAGTCCTGTCTGGTACATGTGACTTATTATGCCAAAACTTAATTTAATTAAAAGTTGTTATGAATTCCTTTTTTTTTTTTTTTTTTTAATATTTAAAAAAAAATATGTTCCAATAATTTTCTATGCTTTAAAAAAGTTGTTAAATTAGAACAAAAAAAAATATGTACTAGCCATAATCTAAACAATCCTAAGCTAAGCTAGAAACTTGCATTGTTCACGAAGAACAAATGTGGTAGACCACATTTTATTTTTTTTTTTTATAGTATCATATCCGACTGATTATGATTAATATTTAATGTATTCATTTCAAAGAAATGTTAATGTGAATTTCCATTTTTATTTTTTTGTTAAAATAATTTAAAAATAAAATGTTAAAATAATTTTCTAAGTTTATGTATAAGAAGTACTAAAAACAAATATAAAAAAGTTGTTAATTTAAATTTAAACAAAAAAAAAACATATACAAGTCATAATTTAACAATTAGTTGACACTGCTAAGCTAAGCTAGAAACTTGCATTGTTCACGAGTTGTGCAGCATTTTTTGCCGAAGAGCACATTTTTTTATAAACATATCAGACGCTTATTAATATTAAATTAACATTGCAAGACAGAATGTAAAGATTCCATTTTATTTTTTAAAAATTAAAATAAAAAAAATTAAGTTGTATAAGAAGTACTAAAAACAACATAAAAAGTGTTAATTTAAATTTAAAAACAAATTTAACAATTAGTTGACACTGCAGGCGAAACTGCATTGTCACGATGTAGCATTTTTTGCCGAAGAGCACATTTTTTTTTTTTTATAAAATCATATCAGACTGCTTATGTGTATGATTAATATTAAATGTAAGCATTGCGAAGAGTTCAATGAAATGTTAAAGTGAATTTCCATTTTTATTTTTTGTTAAAATATTTTAAAATAAAATGTTAAAATAATTTTCTAAGTTTATGTATAATAAGTACTAAAAAAAATAAAAAAAATGTGTTAATTTAAATTTAAACAAAAAAAAAAAAACCATGTACAAGTCATAATTTAACCTAGAAACTTGCATTGTTCTCGAGTTATGCAGCAGTTTTTGCCGAAGAGCACATTTTTATTTTTTTTTTTATAAAATCATATTAAATGTAAGCATTGTGAAGAGTTCAAAGAAATGTCAAAGTGAATTGTGAAATTTTTTTTAAGTTTATGAAAAGTATTAAATAAAAAATAAAAAAAAAGTTGTTAATTAAAAAAACGCAATGTATATATACAAATTAATAAACGTAAAATAAGCAAGTTATTACTGCATAAATGTAAAATTTGCAAAGCATCATCCTAGAAAAGGTATTATTCTCTTTGCTCTTGCGTCTAAACGTTGCAATAGATACGAATCAAATCAAACACAAGCTGCAATTGACATAATCGCTAAAATATTTAAAAAAATATTTCGTAGTAAAATTGTTGCAGTTTCTAGATTCGCTTTTAATTTTTCCCGATCACAAGTATGCGAGACCAAAGCAAGTACAACGTGTATTGGAAATTGTTATACCATTGTGATCGTCGTTTCTTACAACAGAATACACAACAGCACATAGGCAAATAGTGCGTGTAAAATACACAATCCAAATAGTAGTGGTGAGATCAGCTAATCAAAACTGCCATGAATTGGACGCCTAGTAGACATATATTTTAGAATGTTGTCAACTTAATGGAGACCTCAGATACATTGTCCATTAAATAATTACCCAAATGGTAGAGCAGATGCTCAAGATCATTTAAAGATATCAAAAGTGAACGAATTCAACACAAAATCTATCATCCAATTACTATATCGTTCTTATTATTATATATATGTATATTTTTTTTGTAATTTCATGTAGGTTGTTTTTATTTTTTATTTAATTCAGCTCATTGCAATTTATTTTATATATTATTATTTTTTTTATTTTTATTAATATTATTTTTATTTAAAGTACATAACTTAACATTGGAATCTGGAAATGTACAATATTTTATATTGATTTATTTGCTTCATTTTTTTGTTTTTATTTTTTTAACTTTGTCGGATTAGATTAGCTTGAGTTTATAGAATTAGTGGCGGTTTATTTTGTTTTGTTATTTTTATTTTTTTTCATTTTTAAATGTGGTGTTGTTGTTGTTTGTTCTTATTGCTTTTGTTGTATGCAGGCTGTATATAAGTTTGCATATATGTATATAAATTGGTATCACTTGGTACATATGCAGGCATATACAATACATACATATATTATATGGTATATATATATTTGTATGTGTCTTTCAGAAAGCGTATTTTCTATGAATTATATTTGGTTTAAATTAAAAAAAAAAAAAAAAAAAAATAATAATCAGCGGTATACCATACAAAATAGCTTTGGATTGCTTACAAATCTCTTTTATATCATTCACTGAAATAATGAATATAATTCACAATTAGTTTAAACTAAACGCGTATTTATAAAAATAAAAATATATATATATTTTTTATTTATTCATTTTTTTAAAAATACTGTTTCACTTAATTGTGAATTCTATGAAAGAGATTTGTAAGTAATTCAAAGAGATTTGTGTGACACCACCGAAAAATAAAAAAAAAAAAAATGTGTAAACTTAAAAATAAACAACGGTGGTCAATGCACTTTACGGTAGCCTAAATATACATGCATATATACATACATACATACATATATTATTTTAAATATTTTTTATTGAATTATCTTTAAAAAAAAATTTCAAAGAGTTGCAGAAAATTTAAAGTTAAATTGGCTTAAAGGGACAACCCTGGTTGTAAGTTTAAAAATGTTTTTTTTATGATTTTTTTTTACAATTTAACTTTTTTTTTTAACGTTTGAATATAAGCCTTTAGTTTGAAAGAAAAAAAAGTTGAAAATGTTTAAAAGATCGTTCCGCCCTTTCAGTGTTTTTCCCCCCAAAAAAAAAAAAAAAAAAATGATTTGCGGTGACCCAGATTGTGGTGATTTGTTTCATTTGAAACATTGTATTTGCAAAAATAATCGATTTTTTGAAATTTACAACCAGAGTTGTTGCCACCTTAAGTTCGAAGTGCGATTTATCAGTCATGCTTTCGTAATCGCCAAAGATATGTGATTTACTTTTCAAATCGTAAATTTTCTTTTCTTTAAAATTGACAACGTTTATGTTTGAGTGACACTTAAAGAGAATAGATACTGCATATCTGAAAATATATTTAATTAAACAAATCTTTTAAATTTTCGAAAAAGAGAAAACACAATTTGCGATTTGATCAGACCGATAACATATAGCTATTAACGCTAATACACCAGCCAGCTTACTATTCTTGTGACACTGGCTAGTCGACGTTCAACAGCAGGGATCTCTAAAGGTCAACCCTCAAGTAGTCTATTTTCTTAAGCTGTAATCTTACTGTGTGATCACTTTATTTTGCGAAACGATTATGTAAGCATGGCTAGCTTTTTAACAAAAACTAAAAAAATTATAAAATTTTTTAAATGAACTTATATGTATGTATGTATATATCCATATAAACATTATAATTTATTAATGTGTGTCTAATTTTTGTTTTGTTTCTTTTTTTTTGACTGCGGTGTAATTTTAATTTTATATTTAATTTATTTAATATTATTTACTTTGTTTTTTTTTTTTTTTTTTGATTGATTGGTGGCTTTTGAGTTGCTTTCATCATGTTTATTCGCTGTTTTTCAAGTAATTTAGAAAGCGCATTTATGCTACAAAAATGTTTTTTTTTTTTTCAATTTTATTTTTTTTATGTACTTTTTTTTTTGTGCGTGTTGTTGTTTTTATATGATTGTGCATTATCTAAATGCCACACATGTCTAGCCTGTCTGTCTGTCTGTTGCTTATTATTATTTTTAATAAAAATTATAAGCAATAAATTAGCAACAGAGTTTGGTGTGGTGTGTTATGTCTGTCTGTATTATTTTATTTATATTTATTTTATATTATAAATAAATTTATGCATTTAGTATTACATACGACACTGAACTATTTTTTTTTTTTTTTCTTTTTTTTTATTTATCGCTTTACAAAAATTTACTGACTTTCTGACAAAAAATTTTTCATTTTATTTTTAAGTTTTTTTTTTTTTTTTTTAAATACAAATCTCTGCTAAACAATTTTATCTTGCTAATATAGACAATATATATATATATAGTTTTTTTTTCTTTTGTTTTTGTTAAATACAATATATATATATATATATATATATATATATATATATATTTATTTATTATATAATGTATACGCATCATCGACATTTTATAATCATCATTCGCTGCATGATTATTTAAATATAATAATTAATAATTATATTTTTAGCTTTTTTTTTGTTTTCTATAAATAAAAAATAAATACATTTATTTAAATATACAATTTTATTTAATTTTTATTTTTCGATTTTTTTTTTTAGTTGTTTGTTTTGCTTTTGAAATCTATAATTTTTTTTTTTTTTTTTTATTTTATTTAATAATTATTATTATGGTTTTTTTTTTTTTAAATTTTATTTTATTAATTTATATTTTTCCACTTTAATTTTTTGGTTCTCTAAGCAAAACTTTAGCTGCAAACACTCCAAGGAGTGCCTTACTTAAAATGTGAAATTAAATAATAAACAAAATGTTTTTTTTTTTTTTTTAAATATATCTTTATAAATATATATAAAAAAAATCGAGTCACATAAAAAAAGAACATGCTAACAGATACAATAAATTGTTTATGTATAAATATAATGCATGTTATATGTTTTTTTTTTTTTGTTTTCTTTAAATATAAATATTAAAATATTGCAACTTTTTGTTATCAATATTTCACTGTGTGTGTGTGTGTGTGTACATGCTTGTTTTTTTTTATTATAATGATAAGTTTGCAACAATAAGCACTAAAACAACAACAATTTGTTTTTTAACTATTTCCGTTACAAAAATTTCTTTTTAAATAAAATTTTGTTAGTGATGGCCTAAAGTCGATAACGTTTTTCAAATGTTTTATCGATTAAAAAAAAATAACTTTTGCATTACTTTTGAAAAGTATACAAAAATGAGCACAGATTTATTAGTATTATTTTTTTATTGAAATTTAGCTTATATATTTTTTTTTTTGTTAATATTTTTATTTTTTTCTTTTTTTACAGGAATTTTTACTTTGTTTAATATTGACTTGCTAATTTCTTAAATAAATTTTAAATTAAATTTTTTAAATTTTATGTAAAAAAAGAGCTGCTATATTTGTAAAAAATATACATATAAAAAAAAAAAAATATATAAATAAATAAATTATGTTTAACATAAATATATAAACAAGTTAATAAATAAAAAAAAATTATATATATTAATAAAAATATTAAACAAAATTCAATTGACTAATATTATTGTTGTTCTTCTGTTTTTTGTACAAATTTAAACTGTTTTCTTTTTTTTTTATTGTTTTAAACAATATTTGCTATTATTATGGTTGTTGTTGTTGTGCTTATTGTTTTTGTTTTTATAAATAGCAGCACAAACTTATCATTCTTTTATTTCTTTATTTTTTTTTGTATTTATAAACTTAAATTTTTAAACAATATACTCCTTCATCTTCATCAATTGATTCGGATTATTTCTTTTATGTCGTCGTCGTCATTAAATCAAGCGCACATTACTTTTATTATTTTTAATAATAATTTTTTTTATTTTAATATTTTATTTAGCTTGATTTAAGATCCTTCATTGTACAACACAGCAACCTTTTTCTTATTTTTCTTTTCATCGATGACTACATGACTAGCAGATGCCGGGCCAGGTACCACTTGTTTTGAGACGTGAGATAATGATGTTGTGCCACCATTATTCTCCGTTGCTGTTTTAGTGTTACCGCCGCCGCCAGTTCCGCCACTGCCACCCACTGTTGTTGCTGTTGTTTTACCATCATCACCACCGGCACCTTTATGTGCAGCATTTGTACCATTTTGTGCTGCTGATTGATTTTGCGTTAACTAAAAAAAAAAATAAAAGAAAAATATAAAAATAAATTTTAATTAAAATGTATAAACAACAAATTTTGCCTCTAAGCTATTTACGTGTATAAATATTTATCTATTTTTAGAAATAAATAAACTTGTACAATATATATATTCTATTTCATTTACCTCCTATTTAATGCGAGTTTATATTTTTTTTTTTTTTTTTTGTCTATAATTTTCTATTCGTAGCTAAACAAACCGACGACGACGAGCACAATAAATATTACTAATCGAAATCGTTTAAATTTGTTTATTTGCACTAAAACTAATTATACACATAGTAATAGTAGTGCAGTGGGCGGTAATTGACGTTCAATCGACGTCATTTGAAATATAAACAACAAACAAAAAAAAAAAAAACGCATTGTTATACCCGCCACACATAATGTGAGCGAGTATATTGAGTTTGTATGAAAGTTTGTAACGCATTAAAGAAAACGTTGTAGAGCTCATAAAGTATATATATTTTCTTGATCAGCTCGTTGAGATGAATTGAATTAGCCTTGCCCGCCCGTCCGTCTGTCTGTCGTCTGTTTTTGTTTCATTTTGCATTTCATTCTGTCAGTTTAAAAGATACTAAAGCTGAAATTTAGAACTTAAACTTTTCTTATCAACAATGAAAGTGCCACGCCCATTTTTAGTTATAGCCCCCATACAAATCAATCAGTTATTTTAGAGTATTGGTATGAAAATAGGCATCCAAAACCAATTTTTAGGTAAAGGCCCCATACAAATGTGCCGACCATTGTTCAAGGGTATATTAAGTTTATGCAAATATATGTAACAGGCAGAAGGAGGCATGGTAGTTCTTCTTAAGTATATATTTATTCTTGATCAGCATTGATAGGAGCGTAAATCTAGCTATGTCCGTCTGTCATGCTGTCTGCCGTATGAAAATGATTATCTCGAAGACTATAGGTGATAGGGCCACCATATTTAAACTCAAACTCTTCTGAGCCCCCAAGTGGTCCTACAAACGGGCTTTCTTTAGTCCCGATTTAAAGGGTTAGCCCCATACAATTCTACACCAAAATTGTGGGTTTTTACATAAAAACTCCAATGTTTTTTATTCTAGGACCACTAGATTTTGTATAAATTATGTCTATGTTAGTCCCAATGAAATATCCCAATATGGGTAGGACCAAAAATATTTAAGGTATTGTCTTCATACAAATTAACCCCATTTTATGGAGTTTTTATGGTAAGGTATAACAATAAAGTGTGGTACTAAGATAAGACCTAACTTAAGGTACATAAGGTAGTAGGCCTCTAGTCCTGGAAAGTTTATCGACTACTTCAATGACATACATCACAGATATAAAGAGACATGTCGTCATAAACTCATGACAATATCGAAGGTAAATAATTCTCGACCAACCGGCTAATATCGGCTTCCTACAAACTTTTGGCGTAATTTTAAATTGTTTAAAAAACAAATAATTTGCAACAATTTTTTTTGTTTTTTTTTTTTTTGAACTCTGCTTTTAATAATTATTTTAAAATCAACTTTAGACTGGATGCTACATACATTTGTTTTAGTAACGCTCTCGCCCACTGTGCCTCCATTACAGTTATCAGCTCGCTGTGCGTTTCCGTTGCCAATAGCATGATCCTCCGTAGGTGTAATTGGTTTACCACCTTTTCAAAATGGAAAATAAATAGTTAAAAGCAACTACAATATATAGTATAGGCCACTACTTACCACGTATCATATTAACAATTTCATCAGCCTCTCGTGAAAGATCACCGCCGGGACGAAAGGGATTATCCCAACCGGAATCGGTGCTATTAAAATATTTGAAATTAAAAATTTATATTGTATATTTTATATTTTTTTTTTAATAAACAAAAATACAAACGCACCTTTGCTGTCTGTCATAGCCACCAATTATCGTCGCACCACCGCCATTTGCGGCACTTAAACCATTTGTTACTGCGGCTGCCATTGTCGTATAGTCTAAATTACTATTATAAGTGTTGAATGTATTATCTAAAAGTAGATTATCTGTATCGAATCTCGTCAAATAATCAGGAGGACAGATTTGTTGTGGTTGACTACTTTGGTAGATTGATACGCGAACAATTGAACGTTCTGATCTGTGAAATAAAACAAAAAAAAAAAAAAAAGAAGGAATTTATAAATAAAATATTTTAAATTAGAAATAATTTTGTCGTTGTTAGCTAAATTTATTTTTAAATTACTTTACAAAAATAAAAAAAAAAAAGAGCCTCAGCCGCCCTTGAGTTGTCGTATTTAAAAAAAGGAATTTTTTTTACCGTAAAATTGCAACTACTCGCATCAAAATTAAATTTCAAATAGAAAAAATAAACGAATCGAAACGTTGTCTCAGAAATTACGCTGATTTTTTTTTTTTTTTTATTCATACAAATAAAAGATACATCATACAAACTTGTACTTGTGCCATTTGCTAAGATTCAATGTCAATTAAATCAAGTAATTTGCCGCATGGCCTCTGACTTTCGCATAGCTAACAACAACAACAACAACACACCGTACCAAACCCATCCACACCACTCTGCCACTCTGCCACTGACATATTCAACAGCATCGAATCTTACGTTCGTCATTTTTGAAACTAAATTAAAAAAAAAAAAAAAAAACGAAACGAAAGCAAATCTCTTTTTCACACATAAAAATTTCAACTTTTGACTTTTCGTAAAATATATTTTTTTTTTTTTTTACAATGAATTTAAAAATTTTTATTTTATTTAATTTATTTCTCCGATGTGTATTGTCGCCTCCCAAGGGTGTGTGCTGACGTACGTAATGAATGAAAAAAAATTTTTTTTTGTGGACTTATGTCAATTGTGAACTGAACTGAACTGTGCCAGACAAATCAAATTAAAAATCGTAAATAAAAAAAAATAAAATAAAAAAATAAAAAAAAAAATTAACAAGTGAAACTTTTAACTTTAAAGGTATAACCGAATTTTAAATACCTGTCAGGATTCGGATAGGGGTTAATAATCTGATCGATCTGATCTGATCAAAATTTATTTATTTATTAAATTTTTAGTTATTTTACGATCTTATCGTAATTTTTACATATTTACGAGGCATTTACAAGCTTAAAGGAATAAACCAAAACTGAATAAATGTGTCTTGGAAGCAGTCAAAAAAAAAAAAATTCTGGAAGAAAAAAATCTGATGCGTTGAAATTTGATTCATTCCGAAAAGCGATCTAGTAAAATGGGTATAAACATAAAAAAAAAAAAATTCAGGCAGCTTCAATTTTAGAAGCAAGAACCAAACCTTATCATCGATGTTTTTATACCCGCCACACATAGTGTGAAAGGTATTATCAGTTTGTCGGAAAGTTTTTAACGCAATAATGGAGACATCGGAAACCACATAAAATATATATATTATATATTATTGATCAGCTCGACGAGACACTTCGATTTAGCCATGTCTGTTCATCTGTCCGTCTGTTGCACTGCGTTTTTTCGAAAAGTTTTAATGATCTTGACCAGCAATTTTAAACTAAAGCTTTTTTTGATCCTAGGCAGTTTTTATGTCAGAAGCAGAGTGCCACGCCCCTTTTTAGGTATAACCTCCATACAAATTTACCGTTTTCTCGATTTTTTTTTTTGTATGAAAATAGCTATTATTTATGAATGTATTCACTTCGAATAGGGTAAAACCACTTCTTATGTCATCCAATGTCAAAACCAAGGTACCACGCCCATTTATAGATATAAGCCCCATACGAATTTTCCGCCCATTTTCTATTTTTGTGTTGAAATAGCTACTAATTATGAAAACATTCACACCAAATGGAGTAAAAACACTTCTAAAGTCATCCATTATATACTTTACTGATATTATAATGATCAGCCCACTATAATATATAGCCCCAGTACAAAGTCAGCATTCATTTTCTAATTTTTTTGTTTTTTTTTTAAGAAAATCTTTATTATTCTTTAGTCATCCCTTCTCTAAATTTTACCAAAGCGACTGATGATCAAAAATAAACTAAACCCAGATGTGGCAAGTATTTGAGCTTCGGTTCTTCCCTAGTTAACATTTTTTCTTTTTTTTTAAATTAAGAAGTTTAGAAAACCAAAAAAAAAAAAAAAAAAACTGCTGTTGAGTAAATTTGTAATCTTTCTGAATTTTTTTTTTTATTTATATTTTTCAAAAAACACGAAAAAATTCTTTTTGAATTATTAAGAATTTCTATTTTTAGATTCTGCTGTAAGCATTTCCGATTTAGTTTAAATTAATTTTTCATATAGCGTATTTTAGTTTCGATTAGACAATTAAATTTGTACGTGTTATGTTATTTGCTTTTCCTCAATAGAATTAAATATTTTTTTTGTTTTTTTTTTTAAATTTTGTGTCCATTTTTGAAATATTTAAGGCAACATTTTTTTTTGTTGGTGTGCTACATTCCATTCATCATGGTCGTCCGTCGTCTGTTTGTATAGATTTCATTTTCATTTGCCTTTTAGGCCAAAACCAAGTAAGAAACGTTTCATTTGATTTTATTTATTTATTTTTTATTTTTTTTTTTTGGATTTTGTCCTCTGCTGCCCAATACGATTTTGGCATTGTGTATAGATTTGATTTCGAATTATGTATTTACAACAAATGCATTTTAGCATTTTTAGCTCTTGAAATTAAATTTGTTGTGTGTGTCTGTGTTTTTTTTTTTTTTTTACTTATAGCATCTGAATGAATATATATTTTGAGGTAGTAAATATTAAACAGATTAATTAGTGACAGCAGCAGCAGCACATATGATGTCATTATTGATTTGTTGCTTGATAGAACAAATACAAAAACGAGTTCATATTCAAATCAAACTATTAACAGCTCTGATTCCGTAAAGCGTAAACGCAAAATATTTGCGTTTTACTTTTCAAATCATAAATTTTCTTGCTTTCACAACAACTGTAATTCGCAAAATAATTCACGAATTTGAATTGTTAGGTTTAGTGGCTAGTCAGGCTTAAAAACCCTGGGGCTAATTCGGCCCATTGTGCGATACGATATAGAACTTTTTTAGAACCATCATCATAATATATTCTCACATAATTGATATATGAACCCTAATGCTGAGTTGTATCGAATCAAGGACCCCTACTCACTGATGTCCTGTCTTTCAGTCTTATCGAAGTTATTTGTCTTGTTTATATTTACTTTAAATTTTTAATATTTACTACTCAAGCTACTCATGTCTAAATGTTTGGTGATTTACGATATGATCGGACCGATAATATAAAGGTTTGTAAACGTTAATTGGTTTTTTTTTTACATATGCAAAAGAACTTGTTGAAAATGCAACGCGATTCGCGGAACACGCACCACAAAATATTTAAATTCGTACAAATTTACTCATTTCGCAAATCGCAAAACTAACTACGAAAGCATGGCTGTATATAAATTTCATTTCATTTTATTTTTTTTGTCTTACTCTCGTTTCTCGTGTATGTAATGAAGTGTCCGTCTGTCTGTCACTACATATATATTTATTTAAAATTTAAATTAACAAAAAGTATTTCAAAGTTTTACCTCAAAAAAAAAAAAAAAAAAAAAAAAAAAAAAAAAAAAAAAATGTTCAAAGTCTAAAAATTTAGTTAGTTCTTTCCATATGAATCAACTCAATTGTAGCATAAATAAGAATGACAAGAAATAATTATTGTTGTATTGTATTGAAACTGATATGATCTCATAGATTGCCTGACTGTTTGTCTGTCTGTCTGTCAGTCTATTTGTGCGTTTCAAATCTATCTTTTTAGCTGCCTACGTTTTATAATAAACGCAAAATTCTTTTAGTAACACAAAAAAAAAAAAAAAACTCAAATTAACAGACAGACAGACAAATATATATATAATTATTTACATAGGTTTTAAAAAAAAATATTTTTATAATAAAACAAAAAAGAAACCTTTCAAAAAATAAACAAACAAAAATATATAAATTAAAATTTCCATAGAAACAAAATATTAATACGCTTCACGATTACACGAAAAATTATAAAAAAAAATTAAAGATTAAAGATTGCAAAGAATGCTCAGGATTGTCATGTGGGTTCTCTGAGATAACTTCTTATAAATGTTACAAACATGAAAATAAATAGGATGGGCAGGGTTGTGTTGTAGGTTCTCTGAGATGAATTCTTAGGTTCTCTGAGATGACTTCTTATAAATGTTACAAACATGAAAAAAAAAATACACTTCACTTTACAACTTTGTCAGTTAAGTTTTGCAAAGTTTTGTAATACGCAACAACTTTAGAGTATCTGCTTACAATATTCAAAAAAGTTGTTCATCGTGTGTGCGTGTGTGTGTGTGTATTACGTCATAAATTCTAAATTAACACTACAAAAACAAGTAATATAAAAAACTCGTAAAAAATGTATTTTATGGAACCAGTAAATATTGTATTACAACAAGCGAAATACACACACACAGTCACACACATTCGAATGTTGTTCACTTTATTTTTTTTTTCAAGTTTATTCGTGTTTTTTTTTTTTTTTTTTTGGCAGCCAAAGTTATCAAATGAAAACAAGTTTTGACCTTGTACCATGTGCGAGAGCTAAGCTCGAATTTGTTGTTGCGATGACATTGATATTTTTGTGTGTCTTTTTTGTGTGAGTGTGTCTGTGTGTGTGTTTGTGTATAGAGGATGAAGTCAAAGTTTATTATCAACAGCAAACGACAAGCGATGGAAAACACAGTTTGTATTTATTTTCATTATAGAAATTTCTATGAGAATCTTAAGGATTTAAAATATTCATTCAATAAGTATTTTAAAGAGTTAAAAAAAAAAAAATTCGAAAAATAGTAACAACATTTTCTAATAAACTTCAATTCGTTCTCGATTTTTCTTTTTCTTTTTCTTGTTTTTCGATTTTTATATTTTTGTTAGTTTTTTTTTTTCTTAGGAGTGGTTTTCCTTTTTTTCAATGTCAAAAAAAGGTATTTTTTATTTATTTTATTTTTAAAATTAAATAAATAAATCAAAAAGAAATTTTCAGAGAAATTCCAAAGAAATATTACAAAAAAAAAATTACAGTGTTGCCATACATACTACACAAAAACGCATGTGGATTCTATTCATGAATTGGATTATATTTGGGCAATTTGAACTTGCTAGAATACAAGCTAGAACGGAATATTGATCTAGAAGCAGCCCATTTTGGGTTGCTAACATAAGTGAAAATAATATGTTTCATACAAAAATTTAAAAACTCTGGTTGGGATTGATACAAAAAAAAAAAAAAAAAAAAACTTACATCGGAATGGGCGGTATGGGAATCGAATATTAATAGTCCAAGCTAGTTCCTATATAATTTATACGATCTACGTTACTAATTTTAAAGCATTACAAACATTTCAACTAGAAATGAGCGTCGTGACGGGTATTCCGTGGTGCCCGATTACTTTAAGTTATGGAAACCCAAATATTTGTTAAACTAGTTTTGATTTATTAATCAAAAAGCTTAAAATTAATCGACCCCAGCGAGACCACAAGGGATTCCGCGGAATTTCTGTCCCGACGCCCATCTCTAATTTCAAAAATACAAATATTCACAAAAAATAAAAACCAATGTAAAATAAATGCGCAATTCAAGCAATGCGGAAAAACAATTTTACAAAAAAAATATTTTAATAATTTTATTTCAAGTATTTTTAAATTTTTTGTTTTGTTGTCCAAATACAAAAAAAAAAAAAAAAAAAATATATGAAAAATAACGAAACAAATTGGCGCGCATAAAATAAAAGAAATGACCATGAATGAGAACAGCAGCAGCGGCAGCATCCAGTGAATTGGCAAGGTAGACCATGAAATAACAGAAAACCTAAGGGCAAAGTGAGTGCAAGAGCTAAGAGAGAGAGAGAGAGAGCGAGAAAGAGTAAGAGGCAGCGAGAAAAAGAGTGAGATTTGTTTTTCTATAAGAGTAAATTGTTGTACGTAGCCAAGTGCATGGATAAACGTTGCGTATGAGCAATGGGGGAAAATAATAAAATTAAGTTGAAAATTTACGAGATAGTCACGCGGTTGGACGGACGGACGGACATATGGACAGATAGAGAATGAACGGGCATGTATAAACGTGGAACGTACATTTGCTGTTCATGTTCGAGTAGCTATAATATTTTACACTACGTCATCCAGAAAAATCATTGCTATTTGCAATATATTCAACGCCACACCCTGCTCTGCTACGGTTTATTTCTGCAATCTAATATAATATACCATATAAAAAAAAAAAAAAAAGAAAATATGAATAACAAAAACAACATTTAAAAGCGTTCCAAAGCCAACACAACGTATGCGTAACGTAGGCATTGAGGATGGCAGGCAGGCGGCAGGCAGCACTTCACAGCAGTCTCACTGCCAGCCAATGCAAGGTTAAACATACAAAGAGTACGAGTATACCTTATAGTATATTGGATAGATTTAATTTTTCCAAATGCATTTAACGTAAAAGAAAACTTAATGAACAACAACAACAGCAGCAGCAAAAAAAAAAGGAGCAGACCCACAACACAGAGGGAAAAATATGTGCATAAATTAAATTGTAGCAAAATTAAATTAATTTTATTTATTTTTGTGAAAGGGTATATTCAATTTGTATGAAAAGAGACGCCGTAGACCCTATAAATTATATATATATTTTTGATCAGCTCGACAAGACGAGTCGATATAGCCATGTACGTCTGTCTGTCTGTCTGTCGAAAGTTACACGTTTCATTCGCTCAGTTGTAAAGATATTAAACTAAAAGTCGAAACTTAAGCTATTTCACAGCTCTAAGTAAATAAACTATAAAAACCAGAGTTCTACGCCCATTTTTAAGCGTAGGCCCCATACAAATTTTTTTAATATTTTAATGAAAAATGTTTTTTTTTTTATGAAGCGAAATTTTGTAAAAAATAAAAAACTTCTAACAAAACGCATGTTCAAGTAAACAATGGTTGAGATGGAACCACTATAGCATATAGCCTAATACAAATCTTCTGTCAGTTTTTAAAGTTTTTTATATGAAAAAATGCGTTATTTATGTAGCGATTTGTTTAAAATTTGCTAAAAAAAAAAAACTTCTAAGAGCAATCCATGTTCTGAGAATGATTCATGGCTAAGTTGGGACCTTAAGGCATATAGCCCAAATACTAATCTTTTGCAAATTTTTGAGTTTTTATATGAAAAATATGTTAGTTGTGAAGCGATTTCTGTCAAATACGATCAATATACCTCTTGAGCAAACCATGTTCTTAGATAATCTCCATACAAACCGAACTCATATATTCATTTAAGAAAAGTTAATCTAATCATCGTGCTATAAGCTTGTATAAAGTTGTATACGGTACAGACTAGCACAGCTCAAAAAAAATGATTGCACATACCAGCAGAAGAGGTTTGGTTTCAAGATACTCCAGATATAAAGATAAGAAAATCATATTTTCTATTCAAACGCCTTCTTTACATTATTGACATTGAAATATCAAAGCCAATCTGTACGGTTAAGGAAGGAACATAGCAAAAAATAAATAAAGTCTTCTGTTGGGATTTCCAGCAGTTTTTTGTTACGTTTGAAGTCTATTATTGGACAAATAAGTTAGACGATCTTTGGAGTCTGTGTGCTGCAACTGACTGGGATTCACCCGCTAAACTCTTTCTAGTCAATCTGTCAGCGTGTTCATTTCTCTCGGGATACCAAGACTAACTGTATTGAGTCGTTTTTTTTTTTTTTTTATATTCCTTATATAGACATCAAATTTTTTATCGATTACCGGCTACTTTCTCTAAATGCATAACTTAAAGTTCTCATTAAACTTGACAAACTATTTTACTGCCAAACAAAAAAAAAACTTTTGTGTTGCACTTGAAATATTTCGTTAAAGAAAAGATAGTATATATACTCGTAGTAGTAGTACAACAATATAATTATCGATGTTCAAGTTATTTAATCAGGCATGCTAGCAGGTTGCTGCTAGTCACATGAAGTTGAAAAAAAAAAAAAAAAAAAAAAAACAAAAAAAAATAAATATATAAAAAGAAAATAAATAATAAATTAATCCCAAGCGATTAACTTGCTGCAATGGTATACTATATTGTTGTTGTTTTTTTTTTTTTTTAACAAATGCTACTTTTCTTTTTCTGTTTTTTTTTAATGCTTTGCTGCGTGTTGTTTTTGTTGTTGTTGGATATTGCTAACAAGAAATCCAATCAACTAAACAAACCAAACCAACCACCCACCCACCCATCAAACCTAACCAAAACCCAACTTACTATTGCGCTCTCTTAAGCACCAACATTCTCTCCCACTCCCACTCTCTCTCTTCTCTGCTTTCCTATGCTTCATTTTTTTATTTCATCCATACCTGTCAAAACGAAAACAAATGCGCGTTGCCAGATTGTAGTATTTACTTATTTAATTTAATTTGCCTTCACTTTGTCCTTGTCAATTTATCCGTTTGTCCGTCTGTCCATTCATTTGGTTTGCGTCTTGCGCTGAAGTTTGAGTTCAAGGTTAACACTGATTTACATATTTTAAGTGCACTTTCTTTACAGATTTTTTATAAGTGGCCTCGACAAAGAATTTTGTTGCTTCTCTCTCTCTGCTTGTTTGCTTGTTTGTGTTGTATGCTGTGCATTGTGTAATTTGAAGAAAAACATATGGAAACAGGTTTTATATTATTATTATTTTAATTTATTCTGTTGACCGTTAACTCTTTTGTGTAAGTTATTTTTTTTTTAAAGAAATATTAACACTTTTTACAATTTCTTTATGTGCTAAACGTTCTTAAATTACAAATTACATTTGAAAATCGAAGACCTTCTAAGAACCTTCTTTTTAGAAGTTTTTATATTAACTGTTCATGGATTTGGCAACAGAACAGAATTGAAAAAATCGTTAAATCGTAAAACTTTTTTCGATCTCAAATCGATAGATTTTGTGTAAGTGCAATGAAAAGTAAGATTATCTCTTTGTACTTTTTTAATATCATTGCATCAAAAGTTATATTTTATCGGTCTTACTTGCAAAACTAAGCAAACTAAGGCGGAATACCACACCTAGTATATGTATTTGCATTATGATTGATTATAATTATCTAAAAATACATGCAATATATTTATTTTATTCTGTGACTTTTATAGATTTTATCTTTGCATTAAATCGAATTTAATCGAACCGTTTGTAATCGATAAACATTTTCCCATACAAACAAATACAAGGCAACGTGTTGAAACATAGCTTTTTTTGAAGGCACTAATAATTAAATGCAAAATTTAGTGATTACGGGATTGCTCCCGTACTGAGCAGCAATTAAAAGCAAAGCAACAACAAGTTGCGATTTGGTCAGACCAATAACTTATGTTTGTAACCGATTGCCATTTTACGCGTATTGAAAATGAAACATAACTTTTGCGATTTGAAACATATGAATTTACTCAAATCACAGCAAGTGGTTACAGGAATATTACTGATAGAGATGTTTCTTTTCTTTTGTACACTTTCGTAGCTCATATTAAATTCATGAGTGTTTACACTTAGCCGGTAAAAAAGACATTTTGCCACTACTTGGCTTTTAAGGTTTTACGCACAATTTAAGTGTAGACAACTAGCTTAATTTATCATGCAACAGCAGCAGCTATAACAACGAATGTCCTTTACTATATATGAATAGTATGAAAGTATTTGTTGTATGGCAACACTTTGTTACACTTTAAACGAGTCAAGCGCTCTCTTAATTCAACTCTTAGCAATTTGGTTGCACTTGTGATATGCCGCAAAAAAAATAATAACATTTTTTTGTTGTATTTTTTTTTTTTTTTTTGTTCGAATAAATACAAATGTTGATTTTAAATAAATACGGCTGCTACACATACATTATGTATAGTATATAATACAAATAATTATTTAAAATAAATCGCGCAACACGTACGATTTATACATAGGCAAATAAATAAACAAACAAACAAACAGACGAACAAACATAGATACAGTTGTTAGGCGCGTACTCGTACTAAAATAAAAAAGCAACGTTATTTTGTTGTTGTTGTTTTTTTTTTTCGAAACATAGAGCAAGAGAGTAATTGTACAAATACAAAATTGGGAGTGGAAACTGAGGGAAAAGAGAAAAATATTAAATAAAATATTTAAACGATTTGTTGTATCACAAATTATTATTATTTTTTATTTATGCACTTGTTTTTGTTGTTGTTTTTGTTACTGTTAGTGCAAATAACATTATGCTTTTTTTTTTTTTTTTTTTTTATTATTTGAACTACACTCCTGCTGTTTACTTTTCTCTTGTGCTGCCTTCTCTCTCTCTATCTATGTTCATTTATATCTCACATAAGCAAAAAAAAAAAAAAAAAAAAAAGCGATTAATAGACAAACAGCGGGTAATAGCAACAGCAGCGACCGCGGCGTCGATTTTACTATATAAACGGGAGGAAGAGATGAACGTGCTTTTTATTCGTTTGCCGCTTTAGTCTTATTTTTTGCGATGAACTCACTCGCGCCAACACAATGAAAGACAATAAAGAAGAAGAAGAGGCAGAAGCAAAAGCAGAAGAGGCAACAAATTATAGGAAAAGAAAAATTAAAACCAAAAACAACAACAACAACAATGAACAAACATTTCTATGCAACAACAATAATAAAAATACTACAAATAAGCACAATTTAAAGTACATTTTTTTTTTTTTTTTGGTAATGATGTTATTTTTATACCTTACACATAATATGTACTTATTTTAAAAGCTTATGTATAAAAATGGTCGAACAAACAAAGTTTTTGACTAAAGCAAATAACAGCTGATATTGAAGAAAGTTCAGAAACTTTTTAACGGCACTTTGCTTAGGATTTTCAATTGACTAAAGCTACATTTACTGGAAAATCTCAATTATTCCAATTCCAAGAGAAGTTGAAGGTTTGGCAAATAGTTAAAAAAAAAACAAGGAACAACGTTAACTTCGGTGAAACCACTGAGAAAACTGAGAAAAGCTTATATGTATATGTTTCGAATTTGAAGTCAATATCTTGAAACGCATAAATACAGACTGACATGTTTAGATCGACTCGTCTCGTTCTGCAGATCAAGAATATATGTATGTACTTTATATGGTCTACGATATTTCCTGTAATGCGTTACAAACATTCTGACAAAATGAAAAAAGTAATAATAATTTGTATATTGTTGCCTATGAAGTTTCTAACAGCAATAAATGCAAGCTTAGCTTTATTTGAAACATTCACTTAAAATAGATAAATTTATTTGACGGGATCAAATGCGTTATAAGCCTCACAATAACCCAAAAAAAAAAAAATTTAAAGGGTATTCAAACAAAAAAAAAAAAAAATATATAGCTTTCCCGCATACACTTTGCCAAGCAGCATTTGATTTTGTTGCCACAGTTTTTTTTTTTTTTTTTTTTCTTTTTTTATTGTTGCTGCTGTAAATTTGTTACAATTTTTTTTTAATTTTTATGCATGCAACATTGACGACGTCGTTGTTGTTGTTATTTCTTTACGCTTAATACACAAAAAAAAAAAAAAAAAAAAGTTTATTTGTTGTTGCCGCTACTGCCACTGTGCGTAATGCAGTCACGCTATATTTGAATTCATTTGTTGTGTATGAGAAGAAGAAGGCGTTAAGTGTAAAGAAATGTTTTTTTTTATGTTTGTTATGCTCTCTAAATTTTTAAGGCAAACTCTCGCTCTTTCTATTTCTCTCTCTCTTATTTCATACCTAATTTGCACTCACGCATTGCACTCAGCGGCATATATACATAGAAGAATGGGTGGGTGGTTGGGTGATGATGGGTAGTGCCAACCAAAACTAAACCACTTTGCGCGTAAAAAACAAAAAAAAAAAAAAAAAAAAAAAGTAAAAAAATTCAAATTGAAATCAAATACAAATTGTTTGTGTACTTTATTTTCCTGCTGCAAACACACACACACGTACACACATTCACACTGTTAATTGCACATATTGCTGCTGAATTATTTTTATTATTTTTTTTTTTTTGAAATCTTTAAAATACACATAAAAAAAAAATAAATAAAATTCTTTTTTCTCTCACTTTTATTTTCGTGCGTTGCGCTTCTTCTTTTTTTTTTTTTTTTTTTGCCTTTTAGCCACTTTTTTTATTTATATTTTTTGTTATTTGTTTTGTTGTCGGTCACTGCTGTGCGCACTCTGCTACACTTCTTCTTTGCTACTTCATACTAACTGTTGTATTCCTGCTGTTGCTGCTATTCAATGCTGTCAGCAGCATCGCATCTCCTCTTTTCTGTCTCTGCTGACAACAACAACAACACAACGACGACGACGACGTTCGTTATACACTCTGCTCCTTGCCTATATACGCTCGCGCTCACTCACTTGTTCTGCGTTTGCTCAACACGTACAATAAAATGACGATGACGACGACGGCGACGACCGACAAACGAATGAATGCGAAAATAAAAATTTCAAAAAACAAAAAAAAAAAAAAAAAAAAAAAAACAACAAAAAAAGTTTAACCAACGCGCAGCGCAGTAAACAATTAAATTTTTGTATTTAATTTATATTTGAACTTAATTGCACACACGACACACAAGTCGAGAAAAATATATATGTATGTATGTACACTCACAATAATATACACAAGCAAGCTCTGCTCTCTGTGACGAAATCGAAAAAAATAAAAAAAATTATTTAAGTAATACAAAGTGTATCTTCTTTCGCTACTGTTCGAAAATGTATCTTTTACTGTTAACCGACCGAGCGCGATATTGCTGTGTGACTGTCGTTGCTTGTTGTTGGTTAGTTAATGACAAGCTTTGCTTTTTGATCCGCTCAAATTTAGTAACAGCATTTGACTTTTACGTATGTCTGGATATGTGTGTCTGTGTGTGTGTATCTGTGTGTGTTTGTTCGCATTTGCTAATATACGAAATAAGAAAAAAAAAAAAAAAGTTAAGATACAACAACAACGCAACAATTTTGTTGGCGCTCTTATTCTCTTTTTCTCCCAGCAAACATTTCACTCTCTGATAGTTAATATAAGTAATAGCGCGTTGCCAGACTGTGATTTTACTTTTGTCTTTACATATATTGTATTTAAACGAAAGAAATTATCATACATCTAAATGATCCTCCATATAGTTACATTTAAGAACAAAAATCAATTTTTAAAGTTTAAAATTCAAATTACTTGAACTATATAAGAGCCCTTAATTTTGAAAGTAGTATAAGTTAGAAATTTTTAAAATCTAGTTTATCAGCTATTATGTTATTTTATTAGGATTTGATATGAAATAGCTGATAAACTAGATTTTAAAATTTTTGACTTATACCACTTTCAAAATCAAGGGGCTCATATATGGTATGTACTGGGCTTCTATTTATGGATAGCTTTATTTACTAACAACAAAAAATTTGCATTTATTTGCATTTATTTTATTAAGTAGATACATTCTATTCAATTAGAAAAATCTAAAACGCAATTCAATAAATTTAACTTAACGCTTTGTGTTAAAAAGAAAATACTAGAAAAGAAAATTACAATACAATAAAAAGTCTAAAGAGATGGAAAAATTTTAAAATCGTTAGAACCGAAGCTCTGATACACGTCTAATTAAATTTTAAATAGTTTATGTACAATGATCTTTAGTGGTGTTGTTGACAATTTTTTGCGTAGAAGTTGGATGAGGATCAATGGTCTAACATAATCTAAATTGAGATAATATGTTGTGGTTCATGTAAGAAGTATATGTGTCATGTTTTAAACAAAATAAAATTTTGTTGAGAAAATATCGGAATTATAAATAATTTTCACATAAAAACACGAATATGTGCAATAACTTTGTATGGGAGCTATACCTATAAGTGTGCGTGGTCTATTATACTGTCTACTTTAATGCGTTACAAACTTTATGACAATCTGATAACATTCGTTTTAAACATTTTTAGCGCGCAAATATTGTTTTTCGAATGCGCATCGGATAAATAAACGGGTTCTGACAGTTGAATTGTTGCTTTTGTTGTTGTTGTTGTTGTTGTTGACAACGACAACAATAACAACTACAATAAAAAATAACGACGCCAAAATCTTCCCTAATGATGCTATTGCGTCCGCTGCTGCCGTTGCTGCTACTTTTGTTGTAAATTTGTAAAATGCGCAATTAAAAAAGATTTTCGACGAAAATAGAAATTACATTTTACAACAATAACAACAATAAAAAAAAAATAGAAACATCTGGCAACATTCACAAACAACAAACATGACATCACTTTTTTTCGCAACAACAAAAACGAAATCTTACCGTAATGTGCGACTACAAAACAAAACGAATATAAATAATAAAAAGAGAGCAAGAGAGAATAAGAGCACTTACTATTAGACACACATATAAGTATTTACGACTAGCTTTTTATTATTGTTGTTCTTGTTGTTGTTGTATAAAATGGCAAAGAGCACAGATACGATACTATATTTCGTCAATGAGCGAGAGATGAAGTGGAGTGAAGTGAAGGAGGTTTGGGTGGTGGGTGACCGGCTGGCTGGCTGGTTGGTTAGTTGGTTGGTTTGGTATTTTGGTTTGTAAGCAAGTGAAGGCAATGAAGTTTTACCAAAAAACAAAAAAAAAAAAAAACAAGTAGGCAGCGGCGCAAGCTAAACAGACAGTCAGTGCTCTCTATCTCTTTTACTCTTTATAATATATTTATATTTTGTATCTACTAGGATATTTCTATGAACACAATAAATAAAAGCAAACAAAACAAAGCAATAAATGATGCGCACTACATAGGGTTGCCATGATTACAAAGATAACCAAATGTATCTTGGTTTTCTGGGTTATTGTTCAATTAGAATCTAGTACAAAATAGACAAAAAGACTACAAAAGTCGGAAAGAGAGTAAGAGAGAGAGAGAGGCGCGAAATACTTAATAAAGCAGCGCAACGGCATTAATAAATGTTACCTTTGACATACAAGGTGCGAAACAAAAGTTTATAAAAAAAAAAAAAAGGCACATACTAAATACCACATAAGTTTATTATTCGCGCTAAAATTAAACTAAAACGAAAATTGCATAGTCATTGTTTATCGCAAACGTACAAATATAAATAGCAATGATTCAGACAGACACAACTAGAATATTTATTTTGCTATTTGCAATAAACAAAAATAGCAACAATTTCAACAGAATTAATTTGCAAATAATTATGTTTAGAAATTTGTTTGCCATTATCGCTTTCGAGTAAGAGAGAAATATTTGAAATAGTCGTTATGGCGTCAAGGACCGAATATGTTTCTTAAATATTGAACAACCGAATTAAGCATTGCCAGAGAGAAAAAAACTACATATACATATAAAACCTTCTTAATTTAATCACACAAATTTGATCGAAATGTAACTTCATTACGATGGCTCAATATGCCATACAATTAATGATAATCAAAAGAGAAATTCTTTGTCAATAATTAATTTAATTTACTGAGAACAGTTACACTTAACTTAAAATGGCACTGTCAACTGGGGCTTTGTGATTGTTCTAAATAATCGATTTTTGTTAATTATTAAAAATAATTAATTGTTGTTGATTAATCATGATTATCAAAAATAAAAAAAAATTTATGCGTATGATGATAACATGATTGTGAACATCAATGCCGCAACTATTGTTCGCTATCAACTACTTGATTATTGTTTAATCGATTATTGATTATTTGATTAATCGATTATTAATTCTTGAACTAATTTATTATACAAAATAGTCGATTGCTGATTGATTAATCGATCAATCACACAGTCCTGCTGTCAACCAAAATAAGTTTATAAGCTAGTGTAAAAGTGTTGAGCAATACCGTCAATTAGTCTGCGTTTTTCAATAAAAATGGAGAAAAATTAAAAAAAAAATAAAAAAAATAAGGACTATAAAAAGTTTGGGAATGGAAATAAGAAAGTTACACGACTGCATTCGACACAAAGAAACCCAATCCGCACATATTTTTAAATTGTATTGTAAACTTGGCCAAATATTAAATATTTCAAAAGTGAACAATCATCGGTTGGAAAGGATTCAACATTAATTTCAAAACAAAAACGATCGAATATTGCTGCTATGATGTGTGCAGTCGTCATGTAAAAAAAATTTGTAAAAAAAAAAAAGTTAAACTAGATGTATCAAGATTTCCGAAACACATTCTCTATAATAAGAACATAATAAAAATGTATAATTAAATTTTAAAATCAGACCTTGTATGAAATTAATTGAAAACGACAACGAACAAAGTGAACAAACGAACGTTAAACGATGATGTGATGCTGCAACAATGTTATTGCAACTATAAAGTAGGCGGCAACTCTACATGCAACTTAAGTAGCACGTTATTTTAAATGTAGAACGAACACGAAGCGTTGCGATGTGATGCGGCGATGCCAATGATGCGGTCATGCAGTTTTTTTGATGCTGTTGCTGCTGCTGCTGCTACTGTTGCCGTTGCTGGTTGCATACAGCTACATATGTACATATTTGGAGCAACATTTTTATTTGGGTAATAGGGCTGTCAGACTAATAGACTGTGCGATGAACAAAAACACAAAAACAAACCAACCGACCGACCGACAGACAGACAGACGGACACACAGACATTAATAGACATTCCATTTGAGTGGCAGCTAGAGCAATAGTATCAAACAGACACTGCCACAGCAGCAACTGTAACAGCAGCGTTGTTCACACAGTGTATCTGTCTGCTTACAATGAGAACAAAATGGATAAAGTAGTTTTTAAAACCCATCAACCATATACACATGTATTATACTTAAGTACGTGTAAATAGGTTGATATTTATTATGTTAAAAAAGAAAGAAAGAGACAGAGAGCGAGCGAGAATATGAGACCCTAAAAATAGGTAAACATACATATTGTATATTGTAGACGATTTAGGCAGGGGCTTTTAAATATTAAAAAAAAAAAAAAAAAAAAGCTTTGAATAAGTTTAGAATTCTTGCATGTAAAATCTAATTATGAAAATTAAATAAGTCTGTGTATCTATGCTAAGAAACCTAACTGTAAACAATTACTGACCGATCACATTGTCAGTCAACAGCAAAAAAAAAAAAAAACACAAATAATAATTCAAATTTGAAATAAAAAAAAAACATTGACTTCGTTTAAACCGAAACTCAAATACTCGTCATACGAAACTTAAAATAGTTTATGTATGATCATCTCAGTGACGTAGATTATATGTTTTACCAAAGGAGACTGGGTGTTGATCAATAGTTCTATACAACGCCGTCCTAAACATATGAGAAAATAATAGAGTTGTAACAATAATCTTGAAAAAAAAAAAATTGGTAATGTTACACATGATCAGTTTTTTCTGATGTTCCAGATACCGTTTTTGCCTAACATCTGGCAACACTAATTGTTGTCAAAGCGCAAATCCACGTGCTACGTTCTTTGTTCAAACGTTTTATTTAACAGTTAAAACATTACAAAAAATAAGCTTGTAGTGTACACAGGAAAAAAATAAATAAATAAAAAATTATAAGAAAAACGAAAGCCCATAAAAAAAAATAAAAATAAATAAACTCACATCACGCACTGTGTCACACGGCATATACTATACATACTAAACAAAACTCTCGAGTATGTCAGGTAGCCGTGACTTAATGCAGCCGGAAAATCAATCAAAGCATGCCATCAACATCATGTCATGTATGTACCATGTACTTTCACACAATCTCATCGTTCATATCACAAACGCTCACTTCATCAACATCATCGTCGTCATCATCATCATCATCATCATAATCATGAACACGGACCATTATTCTCATAAAAATTATTTTACAAATCTGCCGCATTCAGCATAAAAAAAAATTGTATAAATTGTTAACAAAAAAAAAAAAAAAAGAAAGAAAAAAATAGAAAGGCATACAATTTTCTAGAGCATGACAAGTGTTGCCACTATTGCTTGCCATCGTTGTCAACGCTTGCGTTCGATATTAGTAATCGATATACGATATACAAGGATGTGAAAGTCGTGCTACTTTTTTTTGTATTTCTTTTTGACTTTTTTTAATTGAAAGTGAAACAGATCAAGTATCATACGTGTGTACACATACTTATATTTCTCATTATGTGGAAAAACTAATAAGAAAATGTTTTGTAATAAGCTGGTAACGCTTTTTCTAACACTTTTTTGTTTTTTTTTTTTTTTTCATTATGGATTTCGAAATTTGGAATATGCAATAGAAAATAAGATGATTAATTGAGATTGTGTTGAAAAGTTCAAATTGTTATAATTTATATTTTATAATTGTAAAGACTTGAATATTTGTCTAATTAAAGAGTTTTTAAATTTTCGAACAAAACTTCAATTATGTTTATCTAAGACGTAAAATATTTTAATAATAAATAATATCTCTATAGCTTTGATTTCTTTTACATATTCTAGCTGCAACACCCATTAGCTACGCCGAAGGTCTACACAATAAAATAATTACCAAAACCAAGATTCTGGAGTGCTTTTTGCGACTAAGGTCCACAGATTCCCTAGCATCATAAAGAAACCCAGAGAACAAGTCATTTGGTGTTAATTTCGAAGACATGCTTGGTATGAAATATGTACTCTCTTTATTGGTTAAGAGAGAGTTCTATCTAAAAGCTGGCGTTTCTATTCACAATCAATCACGCAGTTTAGTTCTACTCGTGATTTTGGATACTTCAAAAAGTGCCGTACCCATTTGAGTTTGGGCTTTTAACTAACCGTGTTACCCGACTCATCATTTTTGAAGTATTGCATGTCATACGAAACCACAAATTAGTGCAGAACGACAAAAAAAAAAAAAAAAAAGAAACCAAATTCAATTGTATATTTAATAATGCTTATGACAAGCATAAAATTGGGTTCGAAAACTATCTTACGCTGCAATTTTTGATTTATAATTGCAATATACAATATCGGAAATACAATTTAGGAATCAAAGTTCAAATATTAAAAAAAAAAAAAAAAAAGTGAAAACTTCTATTTTGACCAATTTAAGTTTAACTCATTAATTTTTCTAACTGTTTATAAATGTGGACGACGACGACGATGACAAAGTTAACAGCAAAACAAATCACAGAAACTACAAAAATAGAACTTAACGAAAGAACCTGCTATGTATAGAAAAGTGCTGAATAAGAAGATAGCTACGTAGCACAGTTGTAGATACAATTTTATTGTTGGTATACAAAATAGATATGGGAATACACATATAGAGTTAGCTATATAAAATGAAACCTGCAACAACAATGGCAACTACAATTATAAGAAAACACAAAAGGCCAGGTCGTATAGACATGTAATGTAATAAAAAAAAAAAAAAAAAAAAAAAAACAAAACTTCCCGCTACCAGTCAAGTCAGCCAGGTCGATCGACCCGGCTTGATGTAAAACCCAACTTACTCGCAAGTAAGTCAAGACAAGTTACGTCGCGTCGTGTCGCTTCGTTGTTGTAGTAATTCAACGAAGAGTCATGGTTTTTTTTTTTTTTTACATATATTTACTACGATTATTACATTGTATGTGGTTTAGCTTAATTCTCGTAGACGACGACGACGACGACTACGACGATGTTGTTGTCGATGGGAATGGTTATGCCAGTGCGATGATGACATCACTGCCGTCGATTAAACTAAACTATTAGCGGTGAAGACACACGAACGAACGAACGAATAAACGAACAAATGAACAAAGTTGGCGGCGTCGATAGTGACGGCAATTTGGTGGTAACAAATTAAATGCTTTCACAAAAACAATGCATACATATGTAGGCACACCATACAAATGCTCAAAAAAATTAACAAAAAATAATAATAATAACAAGATACGACTTTAAAGTTTCAAAATATAAATATACATATAATATATAAATCGCTATTCACATTCGCATATTTAATATACACATTCGCATATTTGATATACACATTCGCATATTTGATATACACATTCGCTTGTTTGATATACACATTCGCATATTTGATATACACATTCGCATATTTGATATACACATTCGCATATTTGATATACACATTCGCTTGTTTGATATACACATTCGCACATTTGAAAGTAGAGAAAAACCAAACGAATAATGTTGCAAATCGTAAACATACGTATGCGAACTAGACATCGCATGAATACATTAGAAGGGCAAATGAATGATTCATCAAAAGTGTACATATTTTTACCACAAAATACAGTGCATAAATATGCCCCGGTCCTTGCCTATGTTTGCGTTCCTTGGTGCAGTCCCAGAGTAATTTTATATTTTACAATGAGCGCCCTTTTCCTGCCGACATGCGTATATTACTTGACCATAGCTTTTATTCGGCCAGCCATGTAACAAAATTAAATTTAATGTGTTACAAGGTGGCACACGCCACAGTGTATAAACACACAACGTTCCAAATACCAATTACATTATAAAAACACTAGTACTCTTGTAGTTTGTGCTCACCAAACAAGGTGCAGTAGTTAAACACTACTGCAGATCTACTGGCAAAATGAATACATCATGCAGGTTAATGCGAGCGTTAAACTTTAAGCAAACTATTTTTGTTTTAACGAATGCGAATATTTGTATGTATGATTCATTTAAGCTTACAAAAAACGTTTTTTAAACAATTTCTTTACATGATACAAAAATATTTAATTTCATTAATGGCACAATAAATCTTAAAAAAAACATCTTACAGAATTCGCCTTTAATATTAAACGAAAACATTACAAAATTTAATAGTATATCAACAGACCCCCATATATCAGGGCTGCATACCAGGTTTAAGCCGAACCACAGCGTTCGCTCCGAGCCATAAACCGAACCAATTCATGTGAGGAAAGTGGTTTTGAACCAAAAACCAAACCAAACTTCATAAGAGGCAAAAGTGATATGGTTGCAACCGGTTCTCAATTTCTTTAAAAGATCCTTATATTAAATATTATAATATTCTAAAATTTACTTGCGTGAGGATATTGTTTGAGTTTATGACGACGTATACGCAAAATGTTAATACAAGTCGCATCGCGAACCACTGAACCGAACCACCGCCAATTTTGAAGTGGTTTGCAGCCCTGTTATATATATACTTTATGCGGTATATTGTATGTTTCACACTTGGCAATAGCATCTTACATTTTTGTGTCGCATCTAGAACTTTTAAAATTTGATTTAGTGGCTAGAATGGCAAAATAACAAAAAGCCTAGATATCTACTTTATACTTATTTTAGTATGTAGCATTCGAAAGCAGACCACGTTTATCTAGAGATGCCACAAATTTCGAGGTTGGTCCACTTTTTCGTTTGTTTGTTTTTTTGAAAAACTCAAATGAAATGCAAAAAATCGCATATTTAGAAAACTTGATTAAAAAAAAAAAAAAAAAAATAAAACAAGGAAAAAGCGTAAACTTCGGTAGAACCGAAGTTCAAATACCCGAAACTTTAAATGGTTCGTGTATAATTATCAGATGGGGCCTAAGTAAGAAGCACCTTAGTTCTGACATACAAACTGCATGGGACCAAGTAAAGGTTTAGTTTAAAATTTCATGTATCTTTACAACAAGCTGATCAAGAATATATATACGGGGTCTCCGATGTCTCCTTAAATGCATTACAAACATTTCGAAAAACTGATAATACCCGTTAAAACCATGTGAGACGGATATAATGACAAAAATGTAGTACAATTTTAGTAAATTTATGCAACACTGGATGCGTCATCACTTTGTAGAGTCTAGAGTTAATTGACTTTAATACATTTCTAAATTCGTATGACGTATCTATGTATATAAAAAGAACGGAGAGAGAGTATTTCTACTATATAGTATGTATGCCAAACAACCAGCCTTAAGGAAATTTATCGTAGGCGTGGCAGCACGAAATCAAATACAGATTTAGGTCATAAAAACTAAAAAAATTACTCAACAACAACAACAAAAACAACAACCACCGAAATACATACATACGAGTATGTATCAAGTTAAGGAAAAAGCAGAAATAGAAGTAGCAGAAGCAGTAGAAGCAGTAGAAGAAGCAAAAACTATAGCAGCAGCTTGTAAAGGAAGTTGACCTATATAATAAGTTGGCGCATAACCAAGTCGGTTCATTTTAACGCTACGCGCTCGGCGCACAACATAGCACAGCACAGTACAGCACAGTATAACTCGGCTTGATTCGTTGTTCGTCGGTATGTTCGTGTTCCATTGCACTCACTCCAATGCAATATTATTAACGGCAGCTGATTATATAATAGCAGTAAGCAGCAGCGACGGCGACGGCGACAATTGTGAGCGCGCGCCCATTACTTCAATTCCAATTGTCAACTGTTTTTTTTTTTTTCGTATGTGGGTGGTTAACAGCGCCATGCATGCACGAGCGAGAGAGAGAAAGAGAGTAAACATTTTAAAGTTACGAGCGAGAGTTATTAAAAAGAGCATACACTTAGTTAAAGAGAGTTTCGAATTGGGATTGGCAGGAAGTTGAGTTGGAATTTTTTTTTTTTTTTTTTTTTTTTTTGAAAGAGTACAACAAAACAAAAATGAAAAGAGCGGAAATAACTTATGAAGTTATAAATGTGTAGCCTGGCTACTCAAACTTTACAAGTTATGTGAAAAGGATATGTGAAATGGCGCCTTTTTTGATACACTACAAATTTAAGCAGTTCAAGTGTTTATGTTACTTCAAGTTTCTAATTAAAAAAATATTCTATAAGTTGTTCTTTTTTTTTATATTCTAAATTAAATTTATTGAACTACTACCAAGCCCAAGTCCATCTGGGTATCTCGTATTATTGCAGCGTATTTATGTAGTCTATAATAACCGACATATATGTATACTAATCGTTACAGTTGGGAGCGTCATATCGTGTTTGAAATAAATAAAAGTTTAAAAAAAAAAATAGGCAAGGGGTTGTTGCAACACGTTAAAGTTTAACTGAGTTCTGCTTTAAAATTTATCGATTAAAAAATGTGAGTGTGAGTTTCTTCTTTTTTTGTTTGTTTTTTTAAACGTTGAGAATTCCAATAAATTCTGATATTACGTTGGGGGGTATAATATATTGATTAAAGATATTGTATGTTTATATGTATACAATATAAATTATATAGATACTTACTCTTCTTGCACTTCGATACCACTATCATCCATATTTAGCTTAGTGTACGGCACCAGGCCGTTACCACTTTTAACGCCACTGTTGCTGCATCTGTAGCATCCATTGTCGTTGAAGATAATGCATCGAAACCGAATGTTGGCTCTACATGTTCTGAAAGCGGTGTTGGTGTTTCAAAGACCAACGTTTCGACCATAGAACCTTTTGAAGAACCAAACGAAACGCTGAGATGAAAAGTTCAATGAAATTGTTTAGTATTCATATAAAAATATATATGTAAACATGAAAAGTTTGTAGTTAGTCTACTAATACCGATTTTTAATCTATGTATTAATTGCCGAAAAAGTTTAAATTTATTCTAATACATATAACCAGATCATACGTTTAAATGTTTTGTCTACTTGCTAATTTTCAATTATTTCATTTAATAAAATTCCTTCCAAAATTCTAAAATAAAAATTTTGTGCCTGATTCCGCACATCCCGATGTACAATTTTCTTTAATCAAAAATTGTCCGTGAGTTTCGACTGGTTCAAACTTTTTTGAATAAATGTATTACGTATAGAGTTTGTATACCCTATTCCCGAAAAGTAACAATAACTAAACAGGAAGCATGCATCGAAAGCTGAGTAGAAATAAATATATCCGTCTGTCGTTTGAAAACAAATTTCTTAGGTACTATAAAAAATAGAGGCATTTTCAAATGAAAACATTTTTATAACCTTACCTAGAAACATAAAATTCGGTATGGATTATATCTTTGATAATCTAACGAAAATATACCAATCTATCTCAAATCAAAAATTTATTTAATACGCTCCCTTTACAACTCACGGAATTAGACCAAAATTCAACCACTCTAAATTTCCGAATTTGCCATTCGTGACATTTTTGACACGATTCTTGTCAGTCTCTTGTCATAGATAATCTGTTATCTGTTTAGAACTGGTAGGGTTCAATAATTTTTCTTGAACCTTACTTCTTATATTTCTTAAAAAATCTCAAATTTTGATCATTTTGTAAACATACCGTTTAAGGCCAACACTTTTCGAGCCAAGTTTGCTAAGCTTTGGTTTTTTATTTGTCTGGCGGGTTGTAGGAAACTGTTGTTTATCACTGATATCCGAGTCAGCATTCGCAGAGACTTCTGGCGCAGTGCCAACCTCTTCGGACAGATCGTCCGCATCGAATGTATCGATTGTATCGTTAGCAGATGCACCACAACTATTAGCACCTCCACCACCTCCACCACTAAGAACTCCAATCATCATATTATTATTTGTTTGCGTATTAATTAGATTATTTGATTGATTATTATTGTTGTTGTTGTTCATATTCGCATTCGCATTTGCATTCGAATTCGAATTCACAATAAGAATATTTGAATTTAAGTTCGCATTTGAATGTAAAATATTATCTGTGATATTTATAGCATGCAATGCATTTGCAGTACTCCGACTACCAGTGACACTATTTGGACGCGACGGCGGCTGAGGTGGTGGCTGCGACATACGGGACGGATTGGGCGGATGTGCAGGTGGCAACGTTGTTATTCTCGTTGCTGCTTCAATGGTTGCGGTTACCGTAGCTGGTGCTGCTTTTACTTGCGGCTGTTGCAGTGGCAGCAGCGGCGGCGGCGGCTGTAGCGGTAATGGTGGCGTTGGCGTGTTGCTTAGCAAACGTGTACGCTCGTCACTTGTATCCGCTGCTGCTACTGCTGCTGTTGCTGCTGATGTTGTAGTAGCTGCTGAATGCGCAGTTATAGCGTTTATATTGGCAGCTAACATTGTATCGATATGCTCTGACGATAATGACAACGGCGACAATGACAATTGCTCGTGCTGCTGTTGCTGTTGAATTGCACTGCTATTTTTAATACTGGCTTTATTATTGCTGTTTATGCTATTGTTAGCTGTTGCTATTTTTACTGGTTGCGGTTGTGAGATTCAAATTTAGTTTAAGGCTTAAACTATTACGTTGCGTTGTTGAGACTGGCGTAGACGACAGGCCATGTTGTTGCTTCTGTTGCTGTGGCTGCGACTGCGACTGTTGCTGCTGAACGTTTGCTCTAAGTAATGTTGTTGCTACTTTTGCTGGCGTTGGCGTCAACTGCGACGTTGTTTCCGGCGTGGGAACTACGTAGGACAGCATGTGAGGTTAATGCACCTTGAGGCACCCAAATTTCTTTCAATACTGCAACGAAAACTGCAATGCGATGCGATGCGACGCGATGACGACGACAATAATGATGACGGCGACGTTGGCAGCGAAACACAAAAACAAAAAACAAAATTCACCAATAAAAAAAAAAAAAAAAACAAAAACGACGTCAAAGATTGAGAAACGAGAACGACGACACGCAACGTTTTACATTTAACAAAATAAGACAAGACAAGATACGATACGATACGACAGCAGTTAAGGACAGCGCAAAACTGTAAGATGCTTTTTCAACTTTTTTTTTTTGGGGGTTTATTGACGGCGACGCAATAGATTTTTATTTAGACTTAATAAAAAATTTTATTATGTGTATGCGTTTTTATTGCTGCTGCTGCTACTGGTGCCGTTATTTCGTTGGCGCTTATTCTTCATTTGCATTCGAATTTATTTACTTTCGTGCACATATAAAAAAAATTTTAATACACATTTTTATTATAATTTTCTTACTGCTGCTGCCGCTGCTATTGCTGCTGCTGCTGCATGCATGCCTTTGCAGTGCAATTTGTTGCGTATACAAAAATACACAATAAAGAATTATTTTCGAAAATCAAAATCACACATTGAAAAACGTCATTACAAAAAAAAAAAACAAAACAGTGCACAAATAAAGAACGAAGAGTTTTCTTTTATTTCAGAAAGCTTTGTTAAGCGCGGCACGTATTTCTTAAATAAAAACGAAATATGTACCCGAAACAAGTTTATTTCTTCATTTCATTCAAAGCGCCACAAACATAAGTCGAATGTATACTAGATTTGTATCAAACGGTTTGTTTCGGTTCTTAACGGGTAAAATTCCAGCTGTACAGTATTCCCTTGTACAGATGTGTTAGCTATTTAAATGCGCATAAAAGAGAAAAAATATGCTGTCTCACTTAGGTAAGTGAAGTGCTGTACATATTGGCAACACAGCTGTTAGTGTTATTAAAGCTTGGAATGTTGCGCGCGCACAATGCACTGAGAGAAAAATATTACCTTAAATGGTTTTGATATTTTTTGACTGCGAAATAAAAATAAAAAAATTTAATTGTTTATCAAAATGACGATCTGTTGTAAATAACTGGTTGGAAAAAAGTGTATTGAAAGTATTTATTAGAATTGAAAATGAAAAATTTAGAAAAAATAGTAAAAAATTCATACTAAAGCCAAATCAAATTTAAGCGCTTTTGTAATGATGTTTGTAAATAAGTCGACAATTAAAACATATAAAAAGAAAATATTCAAATTATTCTAAAAACCACTACAGGGCCTGTTAGATCTATAACTATGGGTGTAGGAGTTCTTGTCGCATCTTAAATTAATTAATACACCTTTTAGTATTTTGAAAAATGCATGGTCCAAATCAAATAAAAACAGAAAAAATTAGCTGACATATAAATGAGCTAAATCAGTCAATTACGAATTTTCCAATTTGTATTACATGTGGTACAAATACAAAGTTTATGCTTGCAACGCTGTTGTCATTCCCTCACTATAGTAAAATTATAAAGTAGCATAGTATTCGCAAAAATGTTTTCTTCAAAAATCATATTTAAAAAATTTGGTCACTCTAATTATTTAAAACACTACACACAGCTGTTTGCCATAGTGCTACAAGTTATGCAATGTTCAAACATAATAAGCATTTGCAACACTATTGCGACACAGCAATTTTTACAAAACAATAATTTATGCAACATTTTCTATATAATTATTTGAATAAACATTACATGTTGTATAAAACTATATTAAAAAAATATTTTCAAATAAATAACATACATGTTTTTGAATTTTTTGTAACAAAAAACTTTACAAGTAACGCCAACTCATTCAAATCGCAACGTCTTTTTTCTAGTGTTGTGCAACGTTGTTGCTTGCAGCCAGATGTTTCATTGTAAAGCATTGCGTTGTTTCGACGGCAGGGCAGAGTGCATTAAAGTTTGTTCTCACTCACTCGCATGTACGCACGTACGGACGCAGCAGCGATTGAAGTTAAAAGTGAAAAATTCTAAACAGACGTAAAACGTATAATATAAAGAAAAACAATAACGCTTAAAAATAACTTATAAACGCGCGCGCGTACTGTGTGTATTATTGAGTGTGTAACAACATTTATATATTTTTTTTTAAACAACAAAATAAAACAAAAGGAGCAGTACTATACAAAAAAAAAAATAATTTAAAAAAAAAGCAAATAGTAAAACGAGTGCTAAGCAATATACCAATAAATTTCCCCTTTAACCCCTTGTACGCTTTTCCAATTTTCCTACTCACACACGCATACACACATAGTGACAACTGCGTTGAAAAAGAAAAAAAAAACGGGAACGACGCAACACAACAACAACAACGATAGACAGACAGCAGCAAAGTTGTCTAACTGTGGTGATTGTTTTTGTTGCTGTTACTGCTACTCTGCTGCACACCTTTTGACTTGAAAGCAAACAGAAAAGAAAAACCCAAAAAGGAAATTTGTAAAATATTTTACAACAAAAAAAATAAAATATTTTTTTTTATTTGCTTTGTGTTTGTCTATTTTTTTTGTGTGTTTGTTATTTTTTTTTTCTATCTTAAAAAAGGAAAAACGTTATAACTGGCTGCATTGTTGTTATTGTTGCTGCAATATTCTTATTGAAAGAAAGATAAAAGCAAAAGGTAAGTTAAAAAAATTAATTAATAAAATATATTTAAAAAATAATAATAATTAAAATTGACAGATAAAAAAAAAATATTTTATATTGCTTCGTTTATTTTGTGTAATTCTTGTAAAATGAAAATGCATTTCGTTTGTTTACTTTTCCGCAATTTTGTTTTAAATATAATAATTATACTTTGGTAAAAATACTTATTGAGTTCGTTTATGTATTTCATAACAAATATAATTGATAAACTCATGCAACGCCCACTATTAGTTAAGCGTAGACCGGCATACTCAACGCCCACAATTAGGTTTATCCAAATGTATAATACAGGCTTTGTATCCTATTAAGTGTCTGTATTCTTGATCAGCATCATCTGTCCGTATAACATGTTTCCTGAAAATTTAAGAAAGAGCCTTGGCAAAGAGTGCCGGTTTTCAAGAACTCGATTTTAAAAACTTTTAGTTATGATGGTCCAATAATCCATGCAAAATTTTAAGATGAGCATACGACTGGTTTAGAAAATATCTGAGGTCTAAATGGACTGTGCGGACGGACGGAAAGAGATATTTTTTTCCTTGTAATTAAAAACGAAAAATTTTAATAAAAATTTAAAGTTGGTGCAATATTAAGAAAAACTCTGATTATATTTATATATTTAATTGTGATACTCATACAAACCTGCATTTTTTGCATGGGCCTTGCCGAGGCTCTTTGTGATACAATTTATAAACATTGTCTTTACAAGACTAATATTAACTTTTTTCTGAATAACTAAACTAATTTATCTCAACTTAAAAATTCGACCCTAAATGAGAGATGTGCCAATATAGAATGCTTAGGCTTTATTCATATTCCATTCTCCAACAGGTTTTCAACTCTGGCTTAGAGGTTTTTGTGAAAAAGCGTTTTGGTTGATTTACGCTCCGTGAGCCATTTTGCCAGCGTGCTCCCAAGTCTATATCCTTACACCATGTATGATTCTGGTTTAACATAATTGTCCATTAGCCTTTCCGAGATAAGCAATAAAATATGTTAATAAAATACGAAGAGTGGTATTGGAGCAAATGTATATAATAAGAGTCTGATCAAAGCCAGATTGATAAACTTTTCCTGAAGTTTTCTGAAATTTGGTGTCTAGGTCAAAAAAAAAAAAAAAAAGAATGTCTTGAAATTGTTATTTTTGAAGGCTGCTCCCTAAAAAAAAGAATTTAATAAATAATTTTATATAAACTGCTTCACAAGTGTTCTGGAAAATATTACTTTCAAGTTAAATCTCATTGTATTTTATAATAACTAGGATCGGTATTTCTAATAAAGAATATATAAACGTAATGAGTGGGATCTTTCTATTATTTCTTCCTATTCTTCTGCCTGTGCTCAAAAGATACATTCAAAAAAAATTATTATACACTTTTATTGTACTCATAAAGGCACATACATAATTTTTAACTCAGATTAAATTTTTTTTTTTTTTTAATCTAAGCTACCACAAAAATGGCCGATATTATAACATATCAATGTGGTTTTGCATTAACAAATCATAATGAATACAATTATGCACAATTATTTAAGTTTTATTCTCATAAAGACTTGGCAATGTGAAACAAAATTGCTGAGGGCAATTAAATCTCTGTGTTCCATTTTAGCTAACCACAATTTGTTATCAAATTAATTATTATTATTTTTATTTTTTTTTTTTTGTTATGTTTTCATTATCTATTAGCAAAAAAAAAATGAAAGCTTTTTTTTTTTTTTTTTTCATTGATAAGAAACTGAAATCATACATAATTATGTCAAATATTTACAAATGATTACACTAGTTTACACCCAGAATGGGATTCTATCTCATGGCGCTATTAAAGAGTACAAAGTATAATCAGATCAACGTATTTTTGACAGCCACTTTTGAAATCGACGCTCCAAAATATGTACATGGATGATAGCCTGATCCGAAAACGAACTATTGTACCATAAAAATGATCGATCATCTATGCTAAAATTGTGTCATATACTTTGAATCTAAAAATAGATCAGTTCATTTTGCGAGAACATTCAGCTTTAAGAATGTTCAAAACTTGTTAAAAACTTAGTTCTGCCTACCAAATTTAGTGCCTGTAGGCTCTTATTTTTAGAACTTGTCTTATTTTTGCTTATACTATGACTCTTTGCAGCATATATGTATGGCAACGAAAAAACGGAATTATGGTATTTAATACCTACCTACCTAATATGCTAATTTTTTTAAGGGTTGAAAAACTTTATAGTTAAAAAGAAAAATTATAAAACAATACAATTCATTACAATTTTTTTTTTGTCATACTCCTGCCAAGTTAAGCTGCAAGTGCAGTCATAATTAAAAACATTTAAATAAAAAAAAAAAACTTGAATTATATGAGCGCACTGTACTAGATCGTAACATCAACTTTGCTAGCGTTGTAACCACCGCAACCATATAAAAAATAAAACATCCACCGAAATTATCAATCCACGTTGATTTCTTCAATAAATGTTTGTGACACGGCAGCATAGAAAGAGAGGAGAATCAAAAGAGTGAGAGAGATAGATACAGTGGAGTGTGTAATGTGCGTTTCGATCTAGCCTGACGATAAACAACCCCCGACGATTTCATGGTGCAACGAACTCAAACATTGGGCAAGCAAACGAAAACGTAAGTTTGTATCCGTAATTCTGGTTTTAAACAAATTTTACAAAATATTTGTTGTCTCGCTCTAACGTATTACATAAAATACTCCAAGGAAAAATCTTTTATTATCTCCAAAAGTCATACAAGTAGCCCGCTTGATTGTATTCGAATTTATATTTTTATTTATATTAGAAACAAATTTTGTCTTTTCTTCTTTATGGTTTATATAGATTTTTCATTTTATTTTTAAGTCAAATTATCACAATTCTTCATTCTTATATCTAGAGCGCATAAGGAAGGTCAGGAAACATTTGTGTGTGTTGCATTGGTGGTGCATTGTATTATTTTTAAAACATTGACGTTGCGTTGATCTGTAGGCATTGTCGTCTGTAATGATGACTTATTATTTTGATATCGGTAATACGTACATATGTACATATTCATTTATGTATTCTGTTTTGTTTATAAATAAATAAATGACTTACTGTACATGTACATAGTTCGATAGAAGAGTCTAAAGTGTAACTTGAATGTTTGATCTAGTCTAGTGTCATTCATTTATCTTAAAAATAAATAAAGATATTTACTTATATGGAAAATTGCACCAAGAAAAACTGGGTGACTTTTTTTTTATCCCATGAAATATGCGTAGAAAAAATAAAAGGGTCTCTCAAAAACAACATATTTTTCTCACACATTCTCCTCTAAAGACAGAAAGGATTTTCTTAATACGTATAATCGTAGGTACAGAGTTCCATATAATATGCTTCAACATGATGAAATGCCAAGATAATATAGCCATGTGTGTATGCCTAATGAGCCCACTGTTCAAATATGGTACTTCGTTTTTTATTTAATTTTTTAATATCAAAATAATTTACGATATATATAGGACCCCCAAGAATCTAAATTAAGCATTTTAAAAAGAAAACTCGTTTACAATATTAATAAATTTTCTCAAAAATACAAAAATTGTATGGACAGACGTGAAAAACATTTTTATATGAACTATCTTTATAAATTGGATATAACACTTCAAAATATTATTGGTTATTTTTCTAATATTTTATTTTAAATGCTTTTATTTCAATTAACATTATAAAGTATATACATATATTGTTGATCAGCACGACGAGACAAGTCGATCTAGACATGTCCGTCTGTCTGCATTTATTCGTTTCATTCGCTTCTTTTTAAAGATATTAACCTGAAATTCATGTGCCATCGATCGAGATAAAAGTGAGAGGACTTACTATTTGTTTGATTTTAAATTTGAATTGATCGGTTTGCTCCCAACAAAGTAAACATTTCGTTTTGCGAAGACACTTGTTGTGTGTCCATTTCATGTATCCAAGTACAATCGGTATCGATTTCTCATCATGGTTTCATTTGGTTTATAGCAATTTCATAAACAAACCAAAAAATGAATCTTTGAATACTGTAAAACTAATTTGTTTCGGTACCAAAGTTTTATTAGATCGAAGTGAACATTATGAGAGAGTATTACACAAAAATTATGTCCGAAACAATTCTTCGTAATTCTTTCAAAAAACGAAATGATTTCCCAGCGCCAGTCATTCTTTTCGAACAAAATTTATAAATCACCACTCATAAAGTTCAAAATAAAACTTGAATAAACATGTTAATATTTTATCAATTACAATTTTAAATTTTTATGAATAATGCTACGCTACATGCACACACACACACACACACACACACACCCATAGATGTGTCACAGTCACAGTGAACAATGCTTTTCTTCATTATTTAAGTCACTCGTCGAAATCGAATCAGTCATTGATGAAATACAAAATAAATTTGTTCAACACTTATCTAAAGACGTTTATTATTGTCCTTTTTTTTTTTTTTTTTTTTTTGCTACTGATATAAATTCTCTATTTGCATTTTCTTGTCTTTTTTTTTTTTTTTTGGTTCTACAGATTAATGAGCTATGAGACATTTTCTGTCTGTCTCTTTTACACTCATTTTGGGCATACAATACACCTACCTAAGTAAATACCTGCAAGATGCAGCGATGTGTGTTTTTTTTTTTTTTTTTTCGAAACAAGTGTTCTTATCTTTCAAATATTAAATTTGACTTTGTCCGCTAATTTGTTTTTCATGAGCTAATAATATACAATTTTTTCTTAAGGAGTTTTTCCTACGCGATCTGTCTGGTATGTATGTATATAAATCGTAGTTTCTTTAATTTTGAGCAGCAGTTGCTTTTTTAATACTGCACAGAACGTATCGATAAATTGTTTAAAAAAAGAAATTTATTAAGAAGTGATATTTATAACAAATAAAAATTGAAAAAAAAAAAAATCTTGGCACGCGCTTAAGACTAAAATACTGAAAGTAAGCACATTATATGTGAATATTTAGTATATTAGGTAGTTTTTTGTTTTTCAATATTTCAAAAATTATTATAAAGTTTTTGAATTTATTTAAAAATAGGAGTCTGCAATTGCAGTTCTTTTTGGTGGCATTTTTATACTTTTTTTTTTTTTTACTGAGTGAGAAAAAAATATGTTGTGTCTAGTTTAAAAACATACAAAACAAGCAAGAACGTTAACTTCGGAAGCACCGAAGCTCAAATACCCGCCACACGAAACTTTATTCATTTTCTTGAAAAAATAAAAAAAAAAAAAGGTAAGTTTGTATGGGACTATATGTTATAGTGGCTCTATCCTTGTCATATCGGAAGCATATTCATAGGATAATAATAGAAGTGATTTTACACAGATTGGAGTGAATATATCCATAAATAAGAACTATTTTCATACAAAATCTGAAAAATGGGCGCTAGGTTTGTATGGGCGCCATATCAAAAAAAATGGGCGTGGCACCTTTCTTTTGATATTGGATGTCATTAGAAGTGCTTTAACGCAATTTGTAGTAAAAACATTTACAAATAATAAAAATTTTCATACAAAAATCGAAAAAAGTGGTAAGTTTGCATGGGGGCTATATCTAAAAATGGGCGTGGCACCTTTCTTCTGATATTGGATGGTTGGATATTGGATAAAAAGTGTTTTTACCCGATTTGTAGTCAAAACATTCATAAATAATAACTATTTTCACACAAAAAAAATCGAAAAAAATAGTAAGTTTGTATGGGGGCTATATCTAAAAGTGGGCGTGGCACCTTGGTTCTGACATACAAACTGCCTAGGAACACAAAAGCTTAAGTTTAAAGTTTTAGGTCAATATCTTTAAAACTTTCCGAGAAAACGCATTGCAACAGACAGACGGACATGGTTAAATCGATTCGTCTCGTCGAGCTGATCAATAATATATATACTTTATGGGGTCTCCGATGCCTCCTTTAATGCGTTACAAACTTTCCGACAAACTGATAATACCCTTCACACTATGTGTGGCGGGTATAAAAAGGCACTAAAAAATACAGCTGAACTTGTCACTTCTTTGTATATTTTCCATTAATGGAAAAAAAATTTTTTATAAAAAAGTTTAAATCGACTACATGATTGACTGAATATGCCTAATGCATTGTTTTAGTGGTCTTTAAACATTCTTGCACATTTACCTTGCAAATGAAACCGATTAGGGACACATTGGTTAAATGGTTTCAAAATCCATAGCGGACATAGAAACATTTATACTATTTTATATATACAAAAGACTATAATCTTGAAACAATACACAATTGTATGATGAAATCTTTATAATACACCCAATAAGCAGTACTCTAACGGCATCTTAAAGCATAACGTAACGTGTTCATATGATTATATTACGAGTATATCTAAGATGCGGAAGTGTTTGTGCTTAGTTAGACGCTAGTTAATTTTAAGTTCTTCTTCGCTTGAGCTTGTACTTTAGTCTAGAAGCATACTTAACGCCCTTTTTGATTTTTAATTAACGCGTAACATGCAATCTGCGGTACGGTACGGTAAGGTAAGGCCACAGCCGCCTTTGCAGTAAATGTAGGCAAAAAAAAAAAAAAGGAAAAACAGTAGCAAAGCCTCACCTATCATTAACACTAACGACATAAAAGACTAATACACTGAATCTACTTCACGCCGCTGCGCCGGTTGAGCAGCTTAAATAACTAAATGTCCGCCGCCGCCGCTAAACTATAAAGTAAAAAGATAGTAATTAGCGAGATTCTATAATAACAATTTCTTTTAATTTTTTATAACGCTGTGCGCTATGAAAAATCTTTAATAATTTTCTTATTGATTCTTTTTTGTGCCCGCATAAATATGCTAAACGCGAGACGCTTTCCAAAAAAAAAAAAAAAAAAAAAATTTATACATTTGTATAACATGACAAGCCAATCAGATCTTAGCCAAGTTGTGATTGACTTGACCACCACGTTAGATTTTTCGATTGTTCAATAGATACGTATAGTTTTTTTTTTTTTTTTATAGGCCGTTTTGAAATTTGCTAATTCTCTTAGGCAGCTAACGCGCATTTTAACAAAAAGTTTAACCCATATGTGACCAGCATATATATTTTTCAGTACAGTATGCAGTTAAAGTATTAAAATAATAATGGGCCACGCCCATTTTTTTTTTGCAAAGTTTCCATTCAAATTTCCGATAAAATTTAGTAGTTTATTTTTCTAAATTAAATCTTATAATTTTATAATTCTCAGACAGTTTAAGCATAAAAATATAATTTCTGCGTGGTCGGTCTAGTGAGACGTCGTCAACAAGGGACATGAAAAATGAACTTTATAAATAATGCGGATTTATCTCTCGAACCAGTTTTGGTATATAAGAATTTATTCAAAAAGTTAAACACTAATTTCAAAATGGGAGCCTGACTGATAAAAGTATTTCGAATTTCATGTTAAATATTTTTATACCCTTTGCCATAAATGTGAAAAAGTTATACTCAAATTTATGTCGGAAAGTTTTTATAAAACACATTGAAGGAGACGTCGTAGACCCCGTAGAACGAAGCTTAAATACTCGATCAGCACGAATCTTTAAAGAGTTTATGCATGTAATCATCAGTGGTCACCTAAGTCTGTCTGTCTATTTATTACTTTCAAATTTTTTTTGAGCTAAAGAATACAGATATGTATAACAACATATTTCTCGAAAATAAGCTTTTCATGGGCAACGACTACTTTGTATGTTAAGAAACATCTAAAAATGGGCGTGGCCCCCATATATTGGAAGAGTTTTTACCCAAAATGGAGTAGAATTCATGTAATAAATAAGTATCCATTTATGCGTGTATACAAAAACTCGAAAATGGCGTAAAAACTCTTGTTAGGTACATCCAAACAAAGGTGCCACGCCCATTCCTGATTTGACATTGGCCCCATGACATTAGAAGTGATCTGCACATTTTCGAATTTTTGTATGAAAATAGGTATAATTTATGACTATATTCACTAAAAAAATGGAAAAAAAACACTTCTAACGACATCCGATATGCAAAAAAAAGTACCACGCCCATTTTGGTTTTAACACTGGATGACAAAACAAATGTTTTTTCCCAATTGGGATCGAATACAAATTCATAAATAATTATGTATTTTTATACAAAAAATCGGATAAAACACTAAGTCTTGTATGGGGGCTATACCTAAAAATGGGCTGGCACTGTCATTCTTATAACTTATACAAAGTCGTTGCCGAGATTTTTAAAGCTTTTGTATCAAAAATTCAGCTTTTTCTCTATATATTTATATCATCATCGAATAAGCCACTCGCATGATCACACAAAACAGACGGACAGACTGACAGACATGGCTAGTATCGATTCGTCTCATCGAGCTGATAAGAATATATATACTTTTTGGGGTCTCCGATGCCTCCTTTAATGTTTTAAAACTGTCAAAAAAAAAAAAACTAATACTCAACCTTCACTCTATGTTTGGGTATAAAAAAAATTATATCAAAATTGCTGTGCTCGTTCTTAAACAAGAAGCGTTAAAGGATTAAAGAATTGTAGCTGTTTTTGTGTGGAATTTTATGCAGAGTGTTAAGTGAGTAGTTTTTTTTTTTTTGTTCAAGAATGGATAAATAGTATCGAACGTATTGGATAATTAATGTGCTAAAATCATTAACAATGCTTGGCATGATTGCAAATCTCGACATTGTTTTGGAGCGTCACGATTCTAAAAGAAAAAAAGAGACAAACAATTTATTAGATACTTTTTTTTTTCTTTTTTTACAAACATTTTTGTTTCATTCTTCCGTGGTATTTTGTAAATTCAAAGTTCTTAAAGCCTGTTTGGATTAGCATATGTGCGAGCACATTGTCATGAAGTTTTTGTGCTGTATTTTACTAGGTTTCTCCATTAAATCTTAATTTTTTTGTTTGTAATTGTTTTGACTCTCACAGTAAACTTTAAACTTGACATTGATAAATGAAGCTGTCAGTAATGACAAAAGTATAAATTATGTATCTAAAAAAAAAAAAACAAAAAAAAAAAAATACCTCGATTTAAATTTTAGTTAGTTTTTTTTTTTTATAATAAAACTTTTCTCATTAATTTTTTTTTCTTTTTCAATTACAGTCACATAGCAGCACAGCAAATTAAAAAATTTATTTTATAAACAAAAAAAAAAAATATAGACATATATTTTTTTAAAAAGTATAAAAACTTAAATTTAAAAAAACAACTGAGAAAATCTATATCAAAAGGGGAAAATTTAACGCTTAGCGCGATTGTATTGAAAACATGTTCAGTCCCGAGTATGAGAAGCGCATATTGAAACACTATAGTCCTGTGGCGCGTAATCTATTTGATACACTGGAATCATCGACACAACCCACATCGTTGGATCGTTTCATACCATGCAGGTAAGTTTAAAATTATATTTAAAAAATGTTTGCTAAAATAAGCCAGTTCTTCTGGACTATATAAAATATATACAAAAGAAACTAAAAACCAAGCTCCCGAATCTGTAATTACTATCAATTTGTTCGGTCTGACGTAGTCCCAGTGTAATACAATTTTTTACATTTTGTCCAAATCAGGGCGTTTATACCCCAGAAAAAAGTATCTTTCAAATAAAAATTTTGCATTCCGGAAACCAAAATGGAAAAAAAGGTTTTCCCTTTCGCTACGCCATTGACTTTCTTTGAAGGAACCCAGTACTGTAGCACTTTGAAATTATTTTATGCAACTATTTATTAGTTTCTTAAATTTATTATTAAATTTCTTGAGAAAATATTTGAAGAATTGCAAATATTTTATTTTACTCTGATCTTTTTTCATGCATACTTCGCATTTGTACAAAATTATTATGAAGTTTTTTTTTTTTTTTTTTTTTAGTAACCTTTTTTAACAAAGAATTCTTAAAACATTAACTTTAACCGTTTTAATTATTTTAATTTCAAGAAAAGAAATTTATTAAAAATATTTTAAATTCTTATCGAATTAAATTATTCTTACTAAGTTTGTATTATGAAATATTTATAAAGTTACTCGCTTGTTTTTAACACAAAAAAAAAAGGAATTTATACTTTATCGGTTCAGAAAGTTTGTAACGCATTAAAGGAGGCATCGGAATCCCATAAAGTTTATATATTATTGATCAGCTCGACGAGACGAATCGATTTAGCCGTGTCCGTCTGTCTGTCCGTCCGTCCGTCTGTTGCAATGCGTTTTTCTCGGAAAGTTTAAAGATATTGACCTGAAACTTTAAACTTAAGCTTTTTGTGTTCCTAGGCAGTTTGTATAGCAGAGCCAAGGTGCCACGCCTCTATTAGATATAGCCCCATACAAACTTACCATTTTTTCGATTTTTTGTGTGAAAATAGTTATTATTTATGAATGTTTTGACTACAAATCGGGTAAAAACACTTTTAATCAATATCCATCCATCCAATATCAGAAGAAAGGTACCACGCCCATTTTTAGATATAGCCCCCATGCAAACTTACCATTTTTCTCGATTTTTGTATGAAAATTGATATTATTTGTAAATGTATTTACTACAAATATGGGTAAAAGCACTTCTAATGACATCCAATTTCAAAAGAAAGGTGCCACGCCCATATTTTGATATGGCCCCCATACAAACCAAGCGCCCATTTTTCAGATTTTGTATGAAAACAGTTCTTATTTATGGATATATTCACTAAAATCTGTGTAAAATCGCTTCTACTGTTATCCTATAAATATACTACCGATATGACAAGGATCGAGCCACTATAACATATGGACCCCATACAAACTCACCTTCTATTTTTATTTTTTCAAGAAAATGAATAAAGTTTCGTGTGGTGGGTGTTTGAGCTTCGGTGCTTCCGAAGTTAACGTTTTTCTTGTTTTTTTTACAATACTGATGCTTAATACAATACGCTTCCCCTCTTAATCTCAATGGCGGTAAAAGATTGGCTTACTTTTATTTGTATTTGGTAATAATAAATAATAAAAATGTTTCTATGTCCGCTATGAACGTTGAAACCATTCAGCCAATGAGTCCCAAATTGCAAGTAAATTAAAATTCTACTAAAATATAGTAATGCATTTGGTAAATTCGGTTCATTTAAGAAGATGATTTTCTAATTTTTCGATGCAAAAGTGTCTTGCTATTTTTTAATGTTATTTATTATACTAGCCCCAACATTTTAAGACACTCGCTGCAATCAAAAAACAGCTGATTTCAGAAACTGGAATTTTTTAGTATGTTTTTATGTTAGCCCCAACATACAACTTAAAATGAAGCTAGATAAAAATTGTATGCAAATGAACACTTGACGGCTTAGAAGTTTCAAATATGGTGGCTCTATCTCTTATACGCTCCGAGATAATCGTCAGGACGAACAGACAAGCAAACATAGCCATATCAACACGCCTTTCAATGCTGATCAAGAATCTATATACTTTATAAGGTCTATCAAGCCTGCTTCTGCCTGTTTACACACATTTCACAAATTTAATCTACCTTTTACGCTCGGGGAACACGGTTTAAAAAAAAAAAGAACAAATGCGTCACAAATAATTCAAGATTGTTTAATTCATTTGAATTTTGAGTTGCTCAACTTTTAAATTTTCAAAGAAAACTGGAAGCAAAAAAATGTGCGTAAATCCTCTACATACTCGAAATACTTTCGTTCTATAAAAATAGGTCAAATTCAATTGTCTCTCATGTTTTATTTAATACTATTACTAATTTTACATAAACCGGAAGACTGAGTGTAATAAATGTTTTATTTTTGTGTGTGTAGACGTTTGGCGTGGGAAATTAGTCACACAGAAATTGCTTATCTTAAATAATAAACACGCCTCTTGGACAAATATAAATAAGCTCCAAACTAAAAAAAAAAAAGGTCAAATTATTGGGAAAAAAAGAACACTTTAAGGAGTGAACAACAAAAATTTTTATTTGTTAAATTTGAGTCACTTGAAATGATAAAACTGTTAGTTTTTTTTTTTTTTTTTTTATCAATTTTATTATTTTTCCCCTTTTTTATTTGATTTAATTTTTTTTTTTTAAGGCATCACGCACAGGTGTTGACTTCCATTGTCACGGATTATGCTGGTGTTGCTGTTGTCTGTCGTAGTTGTCATGAACGCGCGGTCGGTCATTGTTGCAAATAAACAAAAACGAAAAAAAAAAATTTATTAAATATGGAAACATTTTTCAAATGTTGCGTTTTTGACGATTAACAAAATTCGTTTATTGCATTTATAAGTAGCAACGATCTAGTCAAATTTTTTAGTATTATAAAATATTTAAAAAAAAAAAAAAAAATTTTTGCAAAAATTTCAATTAAATTGCAAATTTAGCAATTGTTGCAAATTTTTTTTTTTTTTGGCAAAAATTTGACATTCAAATGATTTGTTGTTGTTCGTGGTAGTTTTTTTTTATATTATTTATTTTGAGTTCTCAGACATATCAAATCAAATATAAATATGTAATTGAATTGCTTTGAGCTTCTAGGTTTTCAAATAATTTTTTTTTTTTTTTTTGCATAAACCTTGCAATTTTTTGTTTGTTTAATTTTTGAACTTTACTCATAGAACGTGTGAACGTATTTAATAAAGAAATCGGATATGTTTGTACATACACATAAAGTTTTCATTGGAACTTTTGTAGCACATTAAAAATATGTACTTTGCTCCATGCAGTTACTTTTTTGCATCAGTGCAAAAATAGTGTTGGAAAACAATTCTAATTAATGAAATTATGAATTTGTGCAAATGAAAAGAGAGTACAGATTATAATACACTATTCCCGAAGGAGTCTAGACAGACCCTATAAAGTATATACATGTATTCTCGATCTGCATTGAAAGGGTTGTCGAACTAGCTATGTCCGTCCGTCCGTCTGTCATGCTGTCTGCCATATAAACGCGTTTGTCTCGAAAAATAGAGCTAGCTAAGAATCTCCTAAGTCGTCAAGTGTACACTTGCAAACGGTTTTTCTCTAGCCCCATTTTAAGGCATACCCCCATACAAATGTATCCCAAAATTTTAGGGTTTTGCATAAAAAAGTCTTTAGAAAATCTTAATTTAGTATTAATTATGCCTATGATAGTTCCAATAAAATATCCCCATATGGGTAGCAATTTTTGGTATACAAACCCCATACAAACATAACCTATTTTTTATGGTTTTTGTATGAAAATTCAATACTTTAAAGTATGATACTAAGTTGGAACTTAGCTTAAGGTGCATAAAGATTCAGCGTTCTTTCTTTTTTTATATATATAGTATGTATGTGTGCTCACAATGACGTTTGTGCAATGTTGCAATATTGCATTATTGCAAAGTGTTGTAAATACACAACTTAATTATAGAATAATAGAAGGTATAATTTCATTGAACGACTTCAAAACTCAATCAATCATTAAAAATTTTGTATAAATTTTATACTTTCTAATTTTTATAATTTCAACGTAATTCTCTATAAACTTGAAGCTCTAAGCTGTGATGAGTTTACAAATAGTAATCGTAAAATCACTTAATATTGACTTAGCACTTAAAATTGGTTTAATATCAATAAAAATATGTTAAATAAATTTCTCTTTTTTTTTTGGTGTGTTATTTTGCAGAGCAAATAATAATTGGCAAACAAATTTCGCTTCGCTAAGTAAATCGAATGATAATTCACCGCAGACAAGTAAAAAACAAAGAGATTGCGGCGAAACGGCACGCGATAGTTTAGCCTATTCCTGTCTGCTTAAGAATGAACTGCTCGGTTCGGCAATCGATGATGTGAAAACAGTCGGCGAGGAACGTAATGAGAATACATATACACCATCAGCCAAACGTAGTCTATTCAAATATCAATCGCCAACGAAACAGGTAAGTTGTATAAAATTGTAAATAAAATAATCAAAAATGCTGCTGTATACATACATTTTTTGAAGGCACATTTTAGACTTTGAGGCGACAGTAATGACTTTAATATCCGACATCCATCCAGACACTATAAAAAAAAAAATTATTATGGACTTTTTAGACGAGTCGCATAATTGTGGCAAGCATTTTGCTGCAATTTTTACGCGATTGCGTGTAGACAACTAAATCAAACCTTTGAATATGCATTATCTCACTTTTTTGTTTTTAAAATAAGCGTCACACGTTAGTGTGGTCAGGTATTATCCATTTGTCGGAATGTTTGTAACTTATTCTTGGAGACATCGATATACCCTATAAAGTATATACATACGAGAAGGTATAAATACTTGAAGCCCTGTCGTAGAGACTCAATTTCACGTTGCTGAGCAAAGGATTGGAAAGCACCAAACAATGTAACCGTAAAGATTTTGAATTTTAAGCATTCTTGGTGCGCAGCAAGTTCTATGTTACACCTCTGTTGATCTTTGAGTCTAAAGGACCACTCCACCCCAAGTTTACGAAAAACTCTAAGAATATTAAACCACAGCCGCCACGTTGCTCCCCGAGGGAACGCCTGTCTGTTGCAAGGTGTTTTCTTTGTTTTAGTTTTAAAGATATTGAGCTGAAATTTGATAAATTCAACAACGTCTACGATGTTTCCCTAGCCACTCTCTTCAAATGACGAGTATTTGAGCTTTGATGCTATCAAAGCTGAAGTTTTTCCATGTTTCTTGCGCGTAATGCGGAAAAATCGTTGCTATTTTTCGTTTTATTTTTGATGACTTCATTTGATATTTAATTTACTTGCAACTAAGATAGATTTCATTTAGGCTGTCTCGCCTTTTTTCATTTTGGTTTTTTTTTTTTTTGATTCTTGACTCCATTGTGGCAGACAGTTCAAGAGTTCTTTTTATTGTACTTAACTTTTGTTGATTTTTAATTGAATTTGCAGTCAGTCAGCAGCAGCGGCAGCAGCATAGCATGAACCAATCAGTAATTTCTTTGCCACTCGCCGGCCGGCCGTCCCGTCCGTCCAGCGGCGGCATACATATAAATGTCTGCAATGTAAATTCCAAACTGCTTAAATTAAATATGTATTTAGTCAGATAGATTGTACGTCTGTCTGTCTGTCTTTCTTTCTGTCTGTCTGTTAGTCTGTCTGTCTATCTACTTGAATGTATCTCATTGTCGTTTTGTATCTGTTGACTGCTTTTTGTATAGAATCCATTGATGCAAATGTATTTCTTTTATAGAAAAGCAAATGAATTAAAAAAGGTGAATGCACGCTATGACGAAAGATGACGACTTTAAATGCAAGAAATTCATATAAAGAATTATAACGAGTTGTCTGTATAAATGACTTTAGATTTCTATTCGCTTTCTATCTATCCGTCCGTCCGTCTGTCTAATTTTCTACGCTTATACGATCATTTTTCTTCTATTCTTTTTCGCTTTTCTATGTTTTTTTTTCTAAGTTGTTAGCTTAGATGAAAAACTGGATACACAAGTGTACTAAAACATACATATTATATATTGTATGTATGTATTTGTTTAATACTTGAAAACCTGTTTTCTAGAATTCTTACAAAAAAAAATAAAAAAATATAAAAAATTTGATTTGTTGTAAGAAACTTTTGTGCACAAGAGCTGCCATTTGTAAAAAGAAAACGTTTGTTTGTTATTAGAATTGTGTTTATTTTTAAAGTTTTATTTAAGAAAAATTCTTTAAGATGACTTGAGACGCCTACTTAAACTTGTTGTTATGGCTTACAGCGTATCGCGCTTTATTGATGCTCGAATTGGAAAGATTTCTTTAGCACCGTGCTTTTATAATTTTTTCAGAATATAACGAGATGTATTGAGGCAGAAGTCGATGCTCGTTTCTTTCCTGGTGAGATTCTATAAGGAAAAATATTCATTCGCAAAGTCTTGGTCTTACAATCATCAAGCGTTAATCTGTACCTCAAGCAACCCGCATCTCTTAAAAAAAATAGTGATTTTTGAGTCACAGTGTGATTAGCGACTTGAAAATCGCAGATAGCAAAAAGTGATTAAATCAAAAAAATTACTAACAGGTTCACTGTTCGCGAAGATCCGTTGGTGTATAAAAAAAAATTTTCACAAGTCTTCACTTCGTACTTTCATCATTCAATCGTTTCAATATTTGTACAGTTTCGTTGTTCAAGCGAATATGAACGATTCGCGAATAATGTTAAAAGCATGAATCACTGATAAATGAAAAGTTTCACTATTCAGCGAAGAGTTAAACACAAAATCGCCGATAGCCAAACATGTTCACTGAGTAACAAGAAAATCGCAAATAACTACTTTCAGTCACAGTGCGACATTGCGATTTTTAAATCACTGTGAAAAAATCACCGAAACTTTTTTTTTTTTTTTTTTGGCCATCACACTATTCCTTATATTTCAATATTTTCTTGTACCAATAGTAAGCTTCAATTCTGCAAATATCTTTAAAGGTTTGATATTCCTAACATAATTATTCCATTCCAAATGAACCGACAAATTTCTTGTAAACTAAGTAAATCTAAAATCTTGTTATATAGCATCGTCTTTACTACGATTGCGTATGTCAGTTTTTTTTTTTATATACTACCTTATCTCTGGGAATAAAATATGGTAAAAGTTATTGCCAGATGAAAACTTAATCGATTACGGACGGAAACTTTTCTCTTTGTATTTTTTTTTCAGTTGAGGCCACACCATCTCGGAAAATAAGAGATGGTGTGGGCTCACCACGGAAATTCTTAATTTCTATTTTACCACAAACATTTAAATTCGACCATTAAAAAATAATAATAAATTAGAAAGGTGTTCTCCTCTTCTCAAATAATTTACAAATTCGCATAAATAATTATGTTCTATTTTGTGGTTGTACAATTTGACAGATGTATGACCAAAACACAAAGCTTCAATGTATGTTGGCTGGCTGGCTGGTTGGCTGGCTGTTTTGTTTAATAATTCAGCTAGGTTTGGGTTGGGTTTGGTTTATGTCTTTCTTTCTTTGCTGTTTGTAGCTACTGAATTCTTAATCGAATTTAATTATTGTTTATTGCTACGAACTGCTACTCTGTCCGTCCGTCAGTCCGTCTATCTAACTGTCCGATACATTGTCTCTAATTGAATTATGTATCTAGGCAGGCATACATATATACACATAAATTGTGTGGGTGTTTTAATAACATTTATGTGTGTGTGTGTGTGTTAATTGTGGGTGTGATGAAGATAAATGAGTAAGACACGTCCAACCGATTGTTGTATGATTATAGTAATGATTGATATGACAGCATAAATCATGTTTCTTCAGAAAGTAGCATAATTTTTTTTTTTTTAAAGAATTATTACAAAAAATTAAAATTTTTCAAATTAAATAAAATATTTCTTTTAATGTAAAATAGTTATTTTTATGTTAATTTTTATCTTTTTAAACATAAAAATATTATCAAATGTTGACAAAATGTTTTTGTGTGTTGTTAGAGATCATATCAGAACAATAAAGAAGTCCGTCTTCGCTTGTCTACGCTGCTGATTTGACAGTTGACACGTTGCCAGTAACACAACACAACGCAACAAAACACAAAATAGCAGCAGCAGCTTTGACAGTAATAATAATAAAAATAATAATAATAATGATAATTCTTCAAAAGAGCTAAAACGCGTTGTTTGTCAATCATAAGAACGAGTTTTATTTAAAAAAAAATTAAAAAAAATGTGTTGAGTGGTTAAGGTAGGCAAACGGATTGACGGACAGACGGACATACGAACAGGCTGCAAAGTGGCAACTACTTCAGTGGTATAGAATGACACTTGAGTCAATAACTGAAGCTGAACTGTGTAGATAAATAATAAAAAGCATTCATATTTGAACATACTTTTGCTATTTCGTTATTCATTTGTCATTTCTCGAGCATTTCTCTGATGTGTTTTTTTTTTTTTTGTTTTTGTATCTTAAAGATTGTCTTACAACAGGTCAGTCTAATATTTTCTTTAGAGATTAATGACCGTCGTTTGACAAACACAAATGTGTGTGTGTGTTTGTATTAGATTTTTTTTAAAATAAAAAGCTTAAGGCTAGAAACTTGTTTAATTAAATTGTAGAAGTTACAAACGTTAACAGAAGAGCGAGCGAGAGAATGGTACTGGTTAGATAAGAAGCAAGATACATACATGGTAATGATTTCATTTGGAACTCTTCTATTACTTCTGAAAATCTACAGGGTTTATTGGTTTCTTAAGAGCTTGAAAATCTTTAGTACAATTTGTACTTCAAGTGGGGTGTTTCGGGGTATCTAACCGCTATCAAAATGCTAACTTTATGAAGCATTCTTCTGCAGATCGGATCTCTATAATGTTTTTAAACCATCAAAAATAACTTTAGACTAGATTTCAGATCACAGATTACAATGACGGTCAAAAGGGCTGTGAAAAACTGGCCAGAATGGGGGCTTTAATGCCTATATGTGAACCGAAACTACTCTTCTGTGGGCTCAGTATAAGAGGTTCCGTCTCTCCGTAATTCTCTAAACATTATGCTAATCTTAAGCAGACTAAGCAATTAGTTGAGCCAATACTTCCAAAAACCAAGACTATTTATTAACTGGGTACTAGTTCTGAACGGAGAACTTAATCTGGTACCAGGGGTATTCAGATAGCCCACGTACTTTATTGTTCGTGTTGACCAGTGGGATGGTCCCTCGGAAAGCATCGTAGTGCCTGTGGCTTAAAACACATATGCGATTAGAGTTTATTCGTAAACTCGGAATGGAGTTGTTCATTACAATCGGGTGCTGTGACTCAGAGGCCAGTAGATGTGTAAGATAGGTTTCGCTTCCCACCAAGAAGAGAATTTGCGTAAAATTCAAATAGTCTACGTGTTTGTCCAACTTTAGTGCCCGGTTTTTTTTTTATTAGGAAGATCGATGAACAGTTAGATATGGCATACCGAACTCGATTATTCCATTTTGTATAAAGTTTTCTTCATTCCTCGTCTTCATACATTTATAAAAGCGGAAATCTTCAAATCTTCAAATGCGGTTTCGCGTGTCTTTTAAAGTTGAGCTTCCGTTTCGTCTTTTTCTTCTTTTGTATTTTTATTTTCACGAACTTTATTCATTTTATTCACTTGCCCACTACTCCAGCACCTGTTGAAAACAATAAATTAGCGGCAAAGCCTTAGCCATGGCTATTTTACATTTTATTTTCGTTTTATGTTTCTATTAATTTATGCGACAGACGGACATTTAAAAAAAAAAAAAAAAAAAATAACTAACCGGCTTTCTATAAATTAAACGAAAAACGCGAACGAATTTTTCAGTTTGGAGAATGTGCTTTGTTGTGTATTTTTGTATAACTATTCGCTAGCTTGGATTGGTGGATCCCCGCTACCCATGTTATCAACATAGAAATAGCGTTTTAAAATCTGTAAATATTTATAAAGTTTTATTGCTTTTGCATAATTTATAGATATTGTGTATATGTATCCAGAATATGTCTGACGACGACAACAACAACAACAACTTTGGTTATAATTCTAGTTTCATAAATGAGTAAATGAGTAAGCTGCACAAAGTTTAAGCTTGAATTCGAAGCAGAGCTCATTTTTATTTGTTTAATTTATTTTCTGCTGATTTAAGCTGAATTTTGTTTATATAGCGTATATGTCTCTCTGTCCGTCTGTCCGCACGTATGTCTGTATTTATTTATTTATTACCACCACTTACCTTTACTGTCAAACTTTCGTTTGATATAGTCTTGGAAAGCAGACGAAGAGGGAAACGGAAAGAAGACATGATCACAGGTGAAAGAAAAGAATCAGCGTATTGTATTTTTTTTTCCACAAGCGCCGCCCATCAAGCGTTACCAATCATCGAAAGCTAAGCTTTACTGCTGCGCAGCGTTTCGCTTTGCAATGAGACGTACAACCTACAGATTTTGTACTAATTTGTGGAGCAGCGGCAGCAGCAGCAGTGGGACTCGGAGGTGGTACATAAGCCAAGAACATTAAAGAAATCACATTTCTTGTAGGCGTTTGTAGCTAATGAGTCTATTGCACTGATTTTAGTCATTTCACAAGACACTTTTTACATAGGTAATGTGAGTTTTTTTTTTTAGTTTATAATTGTAACAGATCAATTGGTGGACCCTTATGCTATTCGAAACAATATACGTTTTTAGACACTCTGACACCGATGTCAATCAATGTAGATATTTTTTGTTAGTCTTGGCAAAAAAGAGTGATTTTGAATAGCATTGTGATTAGCGACAGTGACTTGAAAATCACAGTGACTGCAAATAGTGATTAAATCGCAATTCGCGAAATAACAATCAACGATTTCTGAACAGTTTTACTGTACGCGAAGACCGATACACAAAACGATAAATGAACATGTTCACTGAGGAACAAGAAAATCGCAAATCACTACTTTTAGTAGCAGTGAAAAAAATCACCGAAAGTGATCTCGGTCTCGCCTAAATAAGTATTATGTGTGGCAGTTTCTAAGCTGTTAAAATCTAATACGAACTCTCCATAGTATATATGTGTAAAAGAATTGATCTGATTGATCACATATTAGATATTTTATAGCAAATAAACACGCGAAGTATTAGTACAAATCAGTGATGTGCACTTCTTCAATTTTATATCTCGCGTGTTAAAGCTTAAACATTTTGCTTGCGCGACTGCGTATAATATTTATCTAACTGAGTGTGACTTACAATGATGATTATGATGAGCGTTCTTGCTTTTGATTAAGTAAAAGATTAACCTTTTGTACTTAACATTCAAACTTGAACACAGAATCTCTTGAAATATTTCAAGATTCAAGAGAGAGAAGGCCGAAAAAATTTCAGTAGTTACAAAATATAAAATGTATATTCAAGTTTTGGTTCATTGTTGTAGTAGATTTAATCGGTGAGTGAGTGTGTAATTAAATTTTTGTGTTTGTACACGGTTTGTGCTGATTGCTGTCGTATCGTGCCGTGTCTTTCGATGACCAAAACCAAAGTTGTCGTTGAGATCTTGAACAATAATGACAATTAACGCGCGTGCAATTCATGATTTCCGGCGTATTTTGTTTTGTAATTTTTGACGATTTTTTTGTCATTACTCTTTTTTTTTTGTATTTTTTTTTTACGCATTTAATTGCTGCGATCAACCGAACGAACGAACGACCGACCGACCGATGACCTAACATAACAATTAGATTTATAGTTGCCTAAATTATTGTGTCTCTTATAAAGAAATAGTACCTAAAGTTGTTGTGACTCTGTTGTTGTGGGTATTAGCAAAAGTTTGAAATTGTGTTCAAAAAAATTTGATGAATTTGTTTTTTTTTTTTTTTTTTTTAGTTATTCCTTCTATTCCGTACTTCATTTGAACAAGCGTGACATAGCCACGACTTCATCAGAATGTTAATATTGACTTTTTTTCTTATCTTTTGTAAAAAAAAAAAAAACAAGTGCCCCAAGATAAGACAATCATTTTTTTCCTGCTTTATAACTAAAGTTTATCGAAAATGAATTTTAAAGTTTTTATATTTTTGTTATATTTTTTTTTTTTGGTTTTTATCAGCAAAGTCACATTTTTTTTGACACACACAGTGGTGTCACAGAAAATCTCTTTTAGTTCGTTTCAAATCTTTTTTAAAATGCAATAAAATAATAAATATAATTCACAATTAGTTCAAACATTTAAAAAATAATAAATAAAATATACACCGTACTCCTACCAACTTGGATATGATCTAACTGTTGTGGCGTATGAGTTGTGCTGTTCGCTTGGTATTGTATTCTGGCCACATGTGTTTTGAGATATTACATTTGGGATTTGTGGTCCATCTTATCTCTGCTGTGTTTTTGATGTGTTTTTACAAGAGTTAAGTGATTTTAAGGCATCTTGACTATCTGAGAAAATGTATGTTTTTTATCTGCTATCTTAGTGGTGGCCTAGATGATGCATGGCTTTGTGTATAGCAAACATTTCAGTTTGATAGACGCTGCAGTTGTCGGTCTAACATTCTCTTTTCTTCAGGTCCGAGAAAAACATACCTGCACCTACTTTTCCGTCAAGTGTAGAAGCATCTCTATAAATATTAACGGCTTTAATATTATAATAGGATAGGTCTTCCCACTGTGATCTTATTGGAATAAATATCTTCTAGTGTTAGAACGATATCTTTTTTATTCAAACCGATAAGCTAGTTTCGCTTTTATTATTGGTCGTTCTCATAAAAAAAAATTACTTGTACTAAACTCCCAGGTCTTCAGCAAATTCTATTTTTCCCCCCATAAGTTAATCACATTTAATACTAATTTACAAATACAACAACAACAATTTTGACAATTGTACGCATAAATTGTTGCGTCTATTAACTTTAAAACCTATCCGCAGACAATTAGCATAAAAATGATAAATGTTAAATCCCTCAAATAGATACGCAGCAACTGGTTTTTTTTTTCTTTTTTTTTTTTTTATAGATATTTCACATTAAAGTTAAGAAAAAATATGTCAACGGCATTTGTAAATTGCGTGAAATTAAACTAAAACAAAAAAATTATGCATTCGGTTTGGTTGGTTTGCTTAACTAAACAAATAAATTGATAAATTTAATGCGTTACGCACATACACAATACATTCGTTTGTTGCTCTATTTAAATTACCTACCTATGCCTGCCTTTTGCCTACAAAATTGTATCTATTTGTAATAGTTTTCAATTGTGTGAAAAATAGGCCTTAAATAAATAAATTGTACATAAATTGACACATTGCTGCAAGCGTTTAATGTGTGACGCATGCGAAATTGAAGTTTTCAGATACAGATACAATTGCATAAAAATAAAAAAATTCCAAAGAATTAATTACTTTTTTTTATGTGGCTGGCACAAGCAAAGCGAATATGTAGAAATTAATTAAATTTTTTTGATTTTGAGGTATATGTATCTTTAGTATCCGATAAGCAGTTACATAAACTAAATATATTTTATATAAACTTAATAGATACTTTTGATGAAACAGCAGAAACTATTCATGAACTCTTTTTTAAGTATTCTGAAAATAACTTTGCATACTTTTTGGCGCATTAGAAAATTTATATATTAAACATTTAAATTATTAAAATTTTTCGTTTAATCAATAAAAAAAAAAATGATTCTTATATTTTAATTGCAGGATTTCAATGGCGATTGTCCATACTCACTGTCGCCAGTATCCGCTAAAAGTCAAAAACTATTGCGTTCACCACGCAAAGCAACACGGAAGATATCACGCATACCATTCAAGGTGAGTTTTGTTGCTTTGAACTTCACATTTTGCTATTAAAAGATACATAAAAACTAAATAAACAATAATTTGCTATATTTTTTTATATTTTTTTTTTTTTTGCACCTTACACATAGGTTTTGGATGCGCCTGAATTGCAAGATGACTTTTATTTGAATTTAGTCGATTGGTCGTCACAGAATGTGTTGGCCGTGGGCTTAGGTAGTTGTGTTTACCTATGGAGCGCCTGTACAAGTCAAGTGAGTAACAGCAGCAGTCATGTCTATCTATGTTTCTTTTATGTTTACTAATGCGCAATTTTGTTGTTTTTTTTCGTTAACAATTAACAGGTGACACGTCTATGCGACCTTAGTCCGGATGCAAATACCGTGACGTCGGTATCATGGAATGAACGCGGAAATACGGTGGCAGTTGGTACACATCATGGTTATGTTACCGTTTGGGATGTGGCGGCAAATAAACAGGTATGCTGTGTGAAAATAATAAAAAAAAAAAATTTAAAAAAACAAATTTCTTATTAATTTATTTTTTATTTTTCGCTTTTACGTTTTAGATTAACAAACTTAATGGGCATTCGGCACGCGTTGGTGCATTGGCATGGAACAGCGATATATTATCGAGCGGTTCACGTGATCGCTGGATTATACAACGTGATACACGTACACCACAAGTACAATCAGAACGACGCCTTGCTGGACATCGACAAGAGGTATGCGGTCTTAAATGGTCACCGGACAATCAATATTTAGCCAGTGGCGGCAATGATAATCGTTTATATGTCTGGAATCAACATTCCGTTAATCCAGTACAATCGTATACAGAGCATATGGCCGCTGTTAAGGCAATTGCATGGTCGCCGCATCATCATGGTCTATTGGCAAGCGGTGGCGGTACAGCAGATCGTTGTATACGTTTCTGGAATACGCTTACCGGACAGCCAATGCAATGCGTTGATACAGGTTCACAAGTTTGTAATTTGGCATGGTCAAAACACTCATCGGAATTGGTATCAACGCATGGCTATTCACAAAATCAAATACTTGTCTGGAAATATCCATCGCTGACACAGGTTGCCAAACTAACGGGACATTCGTATCGTGTACTCTATTTGGCCTTAAGTCCGGATGGTGAAGCAATTGTAACCGGTGCTGGTGATGAGACATTACGTTTCTGGAATGTATTTAGTAAGGCACGCAGCCAAAAGGAGAATAAATCAGTGCTGAATCTATTTGCAAATATTAGATAAACAAACATGAAAAGCAACAATTTTGGATGATGAGACAAAAAAAAAAAAAAAAAAAAAAAAAGAGCATCTTTAACCAAACACAATTAATATTATATATATATATTTTTTTTTCTTTTACTATTAATTTTATTTTTTATGTTTAAATTCAATTATTGTGTTAAGATTATAGTTTCTATTTTGATAATCCATATATTATATCTCGTCTATTGCGAGCATTAGCTAAACAGACGTCTAAAAAAAAAAAAAAAAAGGAATGAAAAAGAAAGAGAGCGAGTGCGAGTGCGAGTGTGTATGTGTGTTGAAGTAGTTGTAAAATGTAAAAAAGAAAGAGAAAGAAAACAATGTACAAGCAAAACTAAAGATCCAAACCCAAGAAAATAAAAAACCATCTACATGTGTACTGTACATAATTATAGTTAGTTTATATATTAACAAAATATAACATAGTTATTATTATAAACATATATTATTGTTAAAACTAAATACAAGCACATTTACTAACCAAATTACAAATGCCCGCCCTACTACTCTCCTAAACCTCGCCTTTTCTATATTTGAAAACAAAAAAAAAAAAAAACACTTTATATGTTAGCTTTGTAATTTTGCTAAATTTTGCAATTTTTTGACGGCAACATTGACTTGAAAAACAAACAAACAAAAAAAAATGAAATTTATATATAAAAAAATAAAATTTTTCAAACCAAAAAAATTAAAAAATTTAAGTTTAAAATTTAACAATTGCAAAGCATTTAAAACGAAAAAAAAGTGTTAAAATGCAAAATAAACTTTTTTTTTTTTTTTTTTTTTATTTTCTATTTATGCACAAAAATTTGCATAAAACTTATTTTTCGTTTAACAAACAATTTGTTTAATTATATATATTTTTTTTAAACTAAACAATTTTTGCAAAATTAATTCAGTTACTTTATATTAAAGCAAAATATGTTTTAAAATGGATCTTTTTTTTTTATTTTTATATGAATTCTCTTAAAACTTAATGTATAAAACAAAGATAAAACTAAGAAAAAGAAAAATAATGTGTACAGAAGAAAATGGAGTTGAAAATGTGTGTGTGTACTTTTCTAGTTTATCAAAAATTGAAAGTAATTCAATTGTAAAAAAGAACTGAAATTATATAATATACTAAACTAATCTTAATTTTATTATTTTAATTTTATTATATTATTTCGTTTTTTTTTTGTTAGCAAAAGTTTAAGTAAATGAATGGTTTTTTTTCGGAAATTAAAACAAAATGTGTTTTTTTTTATGGATACAAAATCTAGTAAAAAGTAATTCAATATTTTTCCAATAAATCACATCAGTCCGATCAGTTTAAACTTTTTGATAATTTTAGAATTTAATTGATTCCGCGATAGCCAAACCACATTTGACGGCCAGAAACGTTTTACTTACTGTGTTTTAATTGAAATCCTTAACTCTGGCAAAACTCTTAATTTGGACCTTTACTCTTAAGAATAGTATCATATCTAAAGCAAGCTAGTGCCCAGTTTTGATTAATAGAAAAAGAATTGTGTTTCAACAGAAAAACACCAGGCCAACAGAATCTCCGAAAACTTGGCTTTGAAGTTCTTATGTAAACTCCTCATTGTCTAAACTAGTGATGGGAGTTTTCCTTATGATTTACAATTTTGTTTTTTGAATTTTTAAAGGGGCAACCCTGGTTGTAAATTAAAAAAAAAATAATGATTTAATTCATAATTCAAAAATTCTTTAAAAAAAAAACTTTCTCTTGGCCTTATTTATTTTTTTTATTTTTTCTACTAACATAACTAACCATTTCCATTCATAAAAGTTTACTTTTCGAGGTACAAAAGAATAAAAATAAAGAAAAGCTTATCAAAATTTCGGTTTTTAACTGCACCAGCTCTGGGGCAACATACTTCATTTTACAACACTGAACTACATTTTCAAATACTTGGCTAAAGTAACGTCTTTTTTTAAGTGATTGACAAAACTGTGCAGCTAGCAGAAACGCGTGAGTGTAAATGTAGTCATTTCTCTGATTCCTGTAAGCTGCGCTCTTTTCTTATGCTCTCTGTATTCTCTCCCTAGAAAATCTTAATTTAGTATAAATTATGCCTATGATTGTCCCAATGAAATATAGCATTATCGGTAGGACCAAAACAAATTTTAGGTATAGTCCCTTTTGTATGAAAATGCAATACTATGAGGAATGATAATAAGGTAGGACTAAAATTACGGTACATAAAGATTGGGTACAAGGTTTCTTGCAGTCGAGCATACACGACTTAATCGTTCTTTCTTGTTTAAAGGATGTAAAATGGTTGTATTAATGTAGCAAAAGCAGCTTGAATAGACCCTTAAAAGTGTATACATACAAATTCTTGGCCAGCATTGATATGTCAGTCTGTCCCTTCGTTCGAATAAAAAGCCAGTCTCAAACTCGGAAATATTTTAATTTATACAACAAAGTATACTTATGTAATTTATAAGCTTTTTAATTAAACTGTTATGCAGAATAATTCACACATTGTTTAAACATACAATTGAATTTTATATAAAATAAGTTTATATCAATATTTTTAATTTATACTTTATTTTTTTTTTTTAGTTTGAACCAATAAATAGTCTTGTTATAAGCTTTCCTTTGAACGTTTTCAATCGGTACGCTCAAAGTGTAAACGTCAAGCAAAGTGTAAACGGACACTACTGCCCCCATTTCGTTGTTCAAATAAAATCTTATACAAAAGATAAAAATATATCATCTATGATATATTATCTTAAAGATACAAAGATGTATACACTTTACGGTATACGATTTAGTTACGACGTGGTTATTGTTATTACGGGTTATGTGCCACTGGAGTCTTTGGAACACATTAAGAGTGTAAGTAGAAAAGAAAAGGTGATCATCATAATATTCTTTAAAATTGATTTTTATTTTCTATAAAGCTTGAATTAGACGATGGCATCTAGCTTACAATGTGTTTAGCCAACGAAACTGAAGAGAAGTCTATTCTAGACAGAGCAGCAAGCTCGATCGTAAGACGTCTTTAGACGACTTACCACTATGGTCGCACACAGACGGTTATATGCTACTGGAATTTAATGGCGACGCAGTTATGTTTTTGGCACACTTTAAGAGTATAAGTACGAAAAGTGTTTTGAATACAATTTACACACAAAATGTCTAAAGCTTTGCGTGAGTGCACTCGTTACGGCAAATGAATGCACTCGTTTCATATGAATAAAATTCAAAAGAAACTTTAAATACAAACAGTATACCTACATACTTAAGCTAGTATTTTATGTTATTCTTAATTTCTCTTCAGTTCTCAATATATCATAAATATCTGAAAACGGTATATGTACTATAATAATTTTGATTATAATAGTCATAAAAATATAAAAGCGATTCATACATTAACATTTTACACTCAAAAAACATTTTTATTAATTTGATTTAATTACTTAAACATAAATAACAAAATATTACTTGAGATTTTGTAATATATTTTTTTTTTATTTATAACTGATTACACATGTCAACTATTTCGAAATAAATATATTCATCAACACCATCAACTTTTTTTATGTTTCTAACATATTTTTGAAGTATGTACATACATTAACGACGTATCTATCATTCGTAGATAAATTGTATTGTCACATTCAGATTACAAATCTGTCCAACTCGATCAAAAGACTACATTAGACCTCAAAATGTGAAAGCCTGATTAAATTATATTGAGACTGTAGGCATGTCAAGAATTTTTGGACACTAAAAAGCTATACGTGGAAGGATTGCCGAGAGAAACTACTGACTTGTGAGAGTTTTCATACACAAAAGAGACCCAGAGCTAAAAAGTCACAAAAAACCCTATGTGATGCCCAGGCTTATAATAAGCTGTAATGGCCATACATTTATATAAGATAATTTTCGAATATTTCCGAAACAACTCAACCGATTTCAATGAAAGTTTGTAGATGTGTTTTTTTTTTTTTTTTTTTTGTAAAACTTAAAAGATAGATGTCATTATCGGATCTATGTCGTTTTTTTTGCCTACAATTAAACATGAACCGAGCAAGCCCGGGTAGTTCAGCTAGTATACATATTTAATTCTTCACTTTTTTTAATTTCATATTAAAATCGAGTATATTACATATTTGAACCACTGTGCTGTGATCCCCGTTACATATGAACATACATGTATGTATGTATGTATGTATGTATTTAGCTGAGTACACCAATGTTATTGTTAATATCTCTCTCGATGATGTTTTTGTTGTTGTTGTTATTATTTACTTAATATTTTTTATTTTATGAAAAATATTTATCACATGGACTACGAGCGATGCTAGATTAAACATTTTTAATTATTATTGTTCTTGCCTAAGTGCTAATGGAAACACACGTACATATGTACATACATAAGTGCATATGTATGTATGTTTGTATCTACAATTAAATAAATAAATACATAGGTAAGTACGTATGTACATATGTATGTATGTGTTTATGCGTTTCTTAATTTGCTAATCAGCATTCTGACCGTGTTTATTTTGTTGTTTTGTTATTTTAATTTTAATTTCTGTTTTTTTTTTTTTTTTTCTTGTCATACTTTTGTGTTTTTTTTTTATCAAATTGAATAACACAAGCGGCGGCGTCAATTTGTGACATTTTCGGTGGCGCAGAAGTGTGTGCAAAGTGTGAAACAGTGCATACCAGACCCAAACCCCCAACCACTAGCACACCACAACAGCTTAGGGCGCGGCGGTGTTGGTGTTGATTAAAGTGCAACAGCAACAGCAGCTGGAGGAGCAGAAAGTAGCAACAACAAAAAAAAAAAAAAAAAAAATAAATAAATAAGAAACAAGTTTAAAAAACGCAAAATTGCGTTCATTTTTGTATTCATTTCACATGGAGTTCATTAGACATTGCATACTGAAGACGAATAGACGTATTTTATATCAAACGCTGCTGCTGTTTCCCCGGCAATCAAAACAACAACAACAACAAAAATTATCAACGATAACAAAAACATTACTTAGCGGTTTGTACTAAAAAAAAATTAAAAAAAAAACAAGAATTAATTAATTTCGTTAATTTTAGCCAAAATGTCATCAAGTGCTACAAGCAATGCTAATGGCATTGATACCACCATACATTCAGCTAATATTGCCGAAGTACATCATGTACCCATGAGCGTTATTAAACGTCCAATTCCATCAGTATTGGATGAAGCAAAAGTTGTTTCTCTAATGGAGACAATACGGGTAAGTTCAATGAACGGAAAAAAAAAGAAAATCGCACACACCCAGTCTGACGAGTTTCTTGCTTTTGTGCTTATCTCTGTCTTTCTCTCTGTTTGTTGTTAGCATGAGGACGAGGATCGTGTACCACCTATTGATATACTTTGGATTGTCGGCAACGAAGGTGGAAATTATTATTTTAGTTTTGGTGGCTGTCATCGTTTTGAGGCATACAAACGTTTGCAGCGTGAAACTATTAAAGCAAAATTAGTGCGTTCAACATTGGGTGATCTCTATCATTATATGGGCTCCAGTGCACCAAAGCAGCTTCCTTAATTCTATATGCGTCCACATCCAAGTGCCTTAAACCCCCAAAAAAAAAAAAAAAAAAAACATTAAGTGCAATAAAAATTATTTAAGTTGTAAAGTGACTGTAAATTTTTTTTTTAATTTAGCTTATAATTTTTTTATACAAAAAAAAATAATAATAATAAATAAAAAAAATAGGAAAATAAAACATAAAGATTTTATACTATAATTATTTGCTAATGCTACAGCTACTTAATTTTATCTCATCGTCGTACTACAATTTCATATTGTTTATTTATTTTTTTTTTTTTTGTTGGCAGTGATTTTTATTAACTAAAAAACAAAACAAAAGTATCTGCATTACCAAATAAACGGTGCCTTCTCGCGTAGTACACGCAAACCATAGCGTTCCCATTCCGCGCGTGTTATATATAGCTCACGTGCGCTATCTAGCACTGACATAATTGCAGCACCTTTCCATGCAACCATACCGGCATCCATATCCTTGCTGAAAACATTTACCTCAACTCCTGGCAGCTGTTGACTTATTTTAAGTTCGAGCCAACTTGTTAGACCATTAATTTTTGAACCACCGCCAACCAGTAGTATACAACCGATCATTTTACGTTTCAGTTCCATATTACTGCAACGATCAATGCTACGTATAATTGCATGATCCAATGATACTACTTGTCCGCTAGCTGTATAGAATATTTTTGTATCATCTCGTTCTTTGTTTTGTGCTGCTGCCGCTACCGCTTGAGTTTGTTGTGAATTACTTGCATTTGTTGTTGTTGTTGTTGTATCATCAGCAACATCAACAACATTTAATTCATCATCAACATTTGAAGAATCAGCAGTAACAGGCATACCACCATCTAAAAATTGTTCACGTCCACCGCCATTACGACGACTTGTCTCACGTAGATACTCAGCATCAAAGCAATCTTCAGCATCTGCTTGCAAACGATGCGGTAATTGTGTCCAAACAATACGCGTCTTACCGGTTATATTGAGCAATTCTGTATTGAATAGCGCCATTGGTGCCAGTATACATTCATCGCCTACTTGCAGCGTATAGCTGAGCCATTGTCCGTTGTTACGACGCACATTGAATGTTTTCTCGTGTGCGCCACACACATTTGTTTGTAAATGACAAAAACGCTCTTTCAATTGCAACATAAGACGTGCATCCATGTAGCTATCTTGTACATTGCATTCACGATACGGAAAGCCACATTTACGTAGCAACATTAGTAAGACTTGTGTCACATCACCACTACCATAGCCAATACGTACACGACTCTCCGGTTGTGAGATGCCATCTTCAACGCATGATACCGAACATTTCTGATCGCCTACATCCACGACGCAGGCATAACCCAAACCGGCACCATACGTTGCAGCCACATGATCCTGTTGCATAAAACATGATTTAAAGCCGATACGTTGCAACAGCAGCGCAGCAAATTCACGTAGATTGCTGCGTTTGTAAATATCACTGATGATTAAGACAGCACTATACTGTGACAGTGTTTTGCGTTCAATGCCCAGACGCTGTGTCAGTGCATACATCCAGATGCGTTCCATATGCGTTAACACCGAAGTCAATGAGCCACCTTTATCTTTGTGTATATTAAGCTCACCACGTCTGATTGGAAAATGTATATCATAGTTGCGCACATTAAAGGCGCTCAAGCGTAACAGTTGCTCATCGTAAAGTTCAGTTGCTGTATTGTCCAGCCAAATGCTATCATCAGCGGCGTACTCCGTTGGTGTTGATATTTTTTCCGGTGTACTGACACGATTATAGTTGGCCAATTGCTGTGGTGGCGTTGTTGTACGTAATCTATTGTACTGATCTATTACACAGTTCTGCAATATATGAGATACGGCCAGACGTTGTTCTTCGAATTCCAATTGTAGACGCGCAGGATTAATATTATCAATGGGCGGCAACAAATGATCACGATACGGCCAATCGCGCTCTGGCTGTTGTCGCTTATAGGCAATGGCATGCAATAATGTCAATGGATTTAAATCAGAGGCACGTCCTATGCGTAATTGTTGTGAGCCAGGATGTATAATAATTATCTTTGCTGCTTCCATGGCATCGACTCCGGCACGATGTGTGCTGTCGCTGCGGCTGCGTCGCTTTCTTGTCGCGCACATGCAAAAAAATTAAAATGATTTTTTCTTCTATTGTTTATTTTATATTTACGGCAGCAATACAAGTGTTGCCGTCCTTCCAGTCACTTTAAAAAATACGGCGACCATTATGACAAATAAAATGTGCGCAAATATTAAAACATTTGTTTATGGCGCGGTGTAGCACTATGCAGCAACAGCACACCATGTTAAAATACAACACTGCGATTGTGGTTATATGTAATTGATGAGTTCTCAACTACAGCAAGGGTGCGCATAATTTAGTAGTTACATATGTTAATCGTATAATAAAAACAAGCATTTAATAGTATTAATTTGAATATAAATAATTAAAAAAGCAATTGATTTTCAATAAGGTTTGACGCAAATGTTAATTTCTATTATGTAAGCACCCTGTGTCTAATCGCCCTGTAGTTGTATGGTATTTTTTAGACGCAACAATAAAAATCACAGAAAGATAAAGACGAAGAAGAAGCAGCACTCATCTCACTTAAGAATCGCTGCAGCTGTGCACGGCGTGTTTTTTTTGGTTGCTTTGTTTTTATTTATTTGTATTGACTTAAAATTATTTTGAAAAAACATGGATGATGAAGCTGAAACATACAAATTGTGGCGTATACGCAAAACCATTATGCAGCTAAGTCACGATCGTGGTTATTTGGTTACTCAAGATGAACTCGATCAAACGCTTGAGCAATTCAAAGAAATGTTTGGCGACAAACCGAGCGAAAAGCGACCGGCGCGTTCAGATCTTATAGTGTTGGTGGCACACAATGACGATCCAACTGATCAGATGTTTGTATTCTTTCCCGAAGAACCAAAAATTGGCATTAAAACCATAAAAACTTACTGTACACGCATGCAAGAGGAGAATATACATCGTGCCATTGTTGTTGTTCAAGGCGGCATGACACCATCGGCTAAACAGTCACTGGTCGATATGGCACCCAAATATATACTCGAACAATTTCTGGAATCAGAACTTTTGATCAATATCACCGAACATGAACTGGTACCGGAACATGTGGTCATGACACCGGAGGAAAAACAAGAGCTACTCAGTCGTTACAAACTGAAAGAGAATATGTTGATGCGTATACAGGCCGGTGATCCGGTGGCGCGCTACTTTGGCCTAAAACGTGGTCAAGTGGTAAAGATTATACGCTCATCGGAGACTGCGGGACGTTATATTTCGTATCGACTGGTGTGCTGAGAATATATTTCTATTTTAAGGCTTTTTATGTTTAAATAAATTATAAGAAAATACTACAAAAATATATATTTTTATATATTTTTTTATATTAACTGTGTGTTAAGTATAAAGCATGGAATGTCCATCTGGGACACTACGGCTCTCTCGCGCATTAAAAGGATTCAAATACTTCAAAACGAGACATTGCGACGTATTACTGGTGCCCTATGCTATTTGCGACGTAAGACGCTTTACCGAGTGAGGTCAAGGGAAAGCGAACAGAGTAATATGAACAAATAAATTAATAAAAAGAGAATTTACATATAGTTTTAATACAACTATATAATTAAAATGATTTACATAATATTGTTCCATATTGAATGCAACTAGGAAAAAGCTGTATACGGATAAACTAGTTTGCAACTATATACAAACGAATGCAGCAGGGGTCAATTGGCATACGCCTATGACATGCCCATGGGCGTAGCTAGGTATGGGTTTGGGAGGGAACCGTTCGAATACCGTATCTGGAATCACTAATAAATTCTTTGGATGCAAAGATTTAAAATGAAAATACTTCAGCTTTTCCGCCGATCTGGTTTTCGGCGATGAATTAATTCTTTGATATCATTTTTGAAAGACAATGAATTTATGTGAAAAAGATTTGAAGAAGTTGACCTATTTAAGGAAGCAAATGAATTTCTAACTATTATTAACAAATGTATTTACATTTTGAGCGACTGTAGAGTCATCTTTTAGAAGACTTCATAGAGTCAAAATCTGGCTGGGGAACAAGATGGGAGAGGAAAGACTTATCCGGGCAACGAATATGAGCGTGCATGTTAATGAAAACCGTAGTTGACAAATTCACCTTGGCGTTTATTGTGCTTGAGAAATAATAAAACAAAATTGTTTTATTTTTCAAAATATTTAAAAGAATGAGTTTAGTTTGTACAAAAAAAATGGTTTTCAATAAATTGCTGCACCCTCCTACACTGGCTACGCCCATGAACATGCCTGTTTTAAACATACCGTTCGAACGTTGGGTCGAAGCAACTAGTATATGTCTATATACAAACCAGTCGCTTTTCCTTCAGGTTATTTTAGTCTAAACTGTACAGGCAGCTGACTGGCAGCCCTTTTTTTCATTTCATACGCATCTGGCAGCACATTACGCTCTCTTAGTATAGTTGTTGCTTTTGGTTTTCTACAGAAAATTCGCAAATTTCGCACATTATTAAAAAATGTGTCAAAAAACTTTATTACATTTTATGTAAACCGTGATAAGAAATAATTGAAAAAGATTTTAGATTTTGACAACTGTGAATAAAATCGAAGAAAAAAAACAAAGAAATAAAAATCAAATTGAATTAAATACCATTGAGAGCACAGCATATGTACATAGCGAAAGAGGAGTGTGTGTGAGCGAGCGAAAGTGAAAAAGAGCGCATTGAACGACTTTCATACAAATTTACTCTATTTTTAAGTAGTGTTGCCAGATTTGTATATCTTTTTTCTCATAGTTTTTTTTCGATTAATAAAATTTGTCTGCGTTTGGCGTTGAAGGAGGCGCATTAAATTAAAGTAAAATACGCAAAAAAAAAAGAAGAAAATAAAAACGTAATACAAGAAGATCAACTGCAACATATAGCAATAATAACGGTGAAAATAATAATATTAAAAACAAAAAAAATAACATTAGGCTAAAAGGAAAAAAAACCAAAGAATAAGAATAAAAAATAATCGAAAGAAATAAAAAAAAAAAAAAATAGCGAAAGAGAGAGAGACATACCAGAGCATAGCAAGTGCGTTTCCGTGTTGCGTTGTGTCGTGTGTCTGACCCGTCAACAGTCGGGGTCAGTACATTGCAATAGCAAAAATAAGAAGAACAAAAAAAATAAGAAACAAAACGAAAATAATTAAAAAAAAAAAAGTAACGCCATAGCAAAATAGTCAAAAAAAAAAAAAAAAAAAACCAACTAGCCGTTGAGTAGCCATAGAGAATAACATCAAGCATGTCTTCGAATAATCAATCTAGCAACAGTGCCACCGCATCCTCAGCATCGGGGGCAACAAGTGCAGCACAGCGTAACAGTGCCACCACTGGTGGAGGCGGCGGCGGTGCAGGTGATAGCACAGACACTACACAATCTACTACTGGCAATGGGAGCAGCGGTACAACGTCTACCACTGCAGCAACTGGTAGTGGCAGCGGCAGTGGTGTCGATGACAGCCCCACACATAGTGGCGGTACAATAAAAAGTCATCAACAACATCATACGATTGCAGTTAATACAAAAGAACGAGTCGTTGACAGCGTACCCTTTCCACCCAGTCACAAGCTAACAATTTCCGAGGTCTTCGATACACGTACGGGTAAACCAAATCATGATGTGTTGAAGCAACACTTTATACTCGAAGGTCGTATCGAAGAGGCGCCTGCATTGCGCATCATACAAGAGGGTGCAGCATTGTTGCGCCAAGAAAAGACAATGATCGATATTGAGGCACCGGTTACCGTTTGCGGCGATATACACGGACAATTCTACGATCTCATGAAACTATTTGAAGTCGGCGGTTCGCCGGCAACCACAAAATATCTCTTCCTTGGCGATTACGTTGATCGAGGTTATTTTAGCATTGAATGTGTACTCTATTTGTGGTCATTGAAGATTACCTATCCGACAACGTTATTCTTGCTGCGCGGCAATCATGAGTGTCGACATTTAACCGAGTATTTTACCTTTAAACAAGAGTGTAAGATTAAGTACTCGGAACGTGTTTACGATGCGTGCATGGATGCATTTGATTGTCTGCCGCTGGCGGCGCTCATGAATCAACAGTTCCTTTGCGTACATGGTGGCCTATCGCCCGAGATACACGAACTGGAAGATATTCGGCGTTTGGATCGTTTCAAAGAGCCTCCTGCATTCGGCCCCATGTGTGATTTGTTATGGTCCGATCCATTAGAAGATTTTGGCAATGAAAAGAATTCAGATTTCTATACGCACAATTCGGTGCGCGGTTGTTCATACTTTTACAGCTATGCGGCCTGTTGTGATTTTCTACAGAATAACAATCTGTTATCGATCATAAGAGCGCACGAGGCGCAGGACGCCGGCTATCGCATGTATCGCAAGAGTCAAACCACCGGTTTCCCATCGTTGATAACGATCTTCTCGGCTCCCAATTATCTGGACGTGTACAACAACAAAGCAGCAGTGCTCAAGTATGAGAATAACGTAATGAATATACGCCAATTCAATTGTTCACCGCATCCATATTGGCTTCCAAATTTCATGGACGTCTTTACGTGGTCATTGCCGTTTGTCGGTGAAAAGGTAACCGAGATGTTGGTGAATGTATTGAATATCTGTTCCGATGATGAACTCATGACCGAAGAGAGCGAAGAGCCGCTATCCGATGATGAGGCAGCACTGCGCAAAGAGGTTATACGCAATAAGATACGCGCCATTGGTAAAATGGCGCGTGTATTCTCTGTGCTGCGTGAAGAATCGGAATCGGTATTGCAGTTAAAGGGTCTAACGCCAACCGGTGCACTACCGTTGGGTGCACTCTCCGGCGGCAAACAATCGCTAAAGAATGCCATGCAAGGTTTCTCACCAAATCATAAGATAACATCATTTGCCGAGGCAAAGGGTCTTGATGCAGTTAACGAGCGTATGCCGCCGCGACGTGATCAGCCACCAACGCCCAGTGATGAACATCATCATCATTCACAGCATAACACACAAGGTAACAACAATGGCGCGACTCATGGGTAATAGGCTGCCAATGCTGCGCCGCTGCTGTAGAGCAATATGCTGATGATGTGTGATGTTGAGTTGATGAATGATGAGTTTAAGCGAAAAAAAGAAAACTTTATTATAGAGCATGCAAAGTCGTCGTCATTGTATGCTACTCCGTATGCTTATGTTGCCGTATTGATGATATTAAACCAGTGAAAATCAGGTAAGCGGAATTTATTAATTTCGGTGAAATCAAAAATAGTCAATATATAATTAACGGATTAGACATATACGTAGTATACAGGAGTGTTACCCAAAATATCTTTTGGTTGGTTTCAAGTCTCTTCTAATATTCAATAAAAAAAAAAACATAATTTAAAATAAATAAAATAATTCTTTTTAAGCAGAGATTTGAAACCAAAAGAGATTTTGTGTTAGACCACTGTTTAACTTTTTACTTTCCTATTTGAACATTCTGTGGGGGTTCTCATAAAATGTTTATTTTCACAAATTAAATGGTCTAGAAATGTTTCTTAATAAACGTGTAAAGAAATTGAATTAGGCAACATCTGAAGGTAGGCTCTGAATTGGTTTAGTGTTTCCACACACAGATATACCATTGGGCATAAGTTTTTTGATCCTAAACGTACGTTATACATCATTCAAAAATTCAATATTGGGCCCGGACTTATCGGTCTGTGATCTAAAAAAAAACGTATAATGTATTAAAAATTATATAGCTGAAATTTATACTGAATATGGATCTTGTGACAAAAAGTCAACATCAGATATAACGTTCATTTTTAGCTATACAAGGCCTTTTTATTTTGTTGAAGGTAGAAAAGGTATTATATATTTATACAAGTGAATTTTTAAGTTATTAGTGTAATGTTTAGTTCAAAACAAACATTGTTGAATTTGTTAATATTCAGTTAAACTTTTTAATATTATTTTCTCTTAAAATTACAGCAAAAAAAAAAAAAATAAATAAATAAAAAAAAATAAAAAAAACAACAACAACAGCATTAATGGTGGCCAATATATATATTGAATGGAGAACAGTCAAAGCGGAGCAGCTTTTTTTTAAGACATTATACACCCAAAAGTTACTTGTATCAATCAAAGAATCACACTCACACTTTTCACAGCCACAAAAAAGAAAAAACCTTAAAGCATATATAAATATATAATATTATATTAACATACATACTTACAAATAGGTTTGTCGATTAACTTTATTTAAAATTAAGCTTAAAGTTTAAAGAAACCTTAAAAATAAAAAAAAAACAAAAACAAAAAAAATATTGTATAAAATCGAAAACAGTTGTTAAACATATTCATGAAAAAATAAAAACAAAATAAAAAAATAAAAAAACCTTTAAAAATAATAAACAATATTGTTAAATAAAAAAATTTATTAATTCGATAGAACAAATCCAAGAAAACTAAATTTTCTATTTTATTTTGAGAGAAAGAAACAAGAAAGAAAAAAATGAATTAAACAAAAAAAAAACAAATTTTATGTAACCTTTTTTAAATATTTGTGGCATTAATAAGTTTAAAATAAATAATAATTATAAATATTATTTAATTTTTATATTATTTGCCCTACACAAATATAGTGCATAAGTGCAATGAGACTTTATGTTTTAAAAACAATATTTCAATTTTTTTTTTTTTTTTTTTAATTTCAAGATTTTCTATTAAGAAAATATAATATTTAGAAACATTCCAAATTATATTAAAAATCCTTATATTTTTTTCGCATTTGTTTAAAGCTGTGCGTACAGCATAATTTATTTTATGAATTTGTCTCTTAAACGCATGTGTAGGGTATTAAAAAAACATTAACTTTATTATTTTAATGCTCTAATATTGTGTTCATTCCTTAAAACAAAAAAAACAAAAACAATTAAAGAATAAACATCTTTGTATAACAATCGTTTATGATAAAAAAAAAAAAAAAACATATATATTTAAATATATAATTAGATATTCATGTAAATGTGCAATATATTTAAAAAAAAATTATTAAATATATATTTAACTAAATTCTAACTAATTTGTAAATCTGTGGCAATAGTAAAATTCATTTTTAAAAATATATATATATAAATTTATAGATATTTATAGAATTATTAAAAAAAAAAAAAAAATATAATTTTGCTATATTTCTTCCATTAATTAATTTAAATGTAAAAAATAAAAAAAAGAAATAAAGAAAAGAAATGAAAATCAACAACAACAAAAACAATAAATGTTAAAAATCAAAAATATACAAAAGCTAAATTAAATAAATTAATAAAATATATTAATGCAATTTTTAAGCAGAAAAAAAAAAAAATAAAATGTTTAACAAATTATTGAAAATTAAAAATAAAATTAAATAAATTGCACAATTTCCAATAAAGCAAAAAAAAAAAAAAAAAAAAACAAAAAAAAAAAAAAACGATATATTTATGCGCAAAAAACAAACAATTAATAAAAACATAAAAAATAGTTGGCATAAAAATTTTAAAATTATAAATGTATATATAAAAAAATAAAGAATCCAAGTTGTGTGTGTCAAGCCAGAATTATACATTTAAAAAAAAAAAGAAAATAGCTATAATTGTATAAGCAGAAAACACTCTACGCATTATACGCTCTCATTCTAACTAGTTAGTATGCTATTTGTATATCTTTTTTTTTCTTTCTCTCTTACTCACTCACTCTCTTTCTCTCTCCCTCTCTTTCACTGCTCATGCATAAAAATTTAAATAAACTAAAAACTAAAAATTTAAATACAAAATAAATTCAAATAAAAAAAAAAAAAAAAAGCAAAAAGTTTTGGTACAACCAAAGTCTTAAAAGGAAGACTTCAAAATAAATGAAATACTTTTAGAAGATTTTATAACAAAAAGAAAACTTAAAAATTATTTATATTAACTTTGTCAGAGGTGAACAAAAGAATACAATGTGTGAAGCAGCAAACAAAGCTAAAATAATAGCTGAATGCGAAAGCTAGCAGAGAACTCTGTGTGCAAAAGCGCTTCAGTTTTAGAAATTTGAAAAGAAAATAAAAATTGTGTGCTGCTGAATGTAATGATAAGCTTGCTGTCTGCCACTATATTCACTATGTTTCTGGTAGCCGAGCGAATGAACCTATTTACCCTACAGGTACAGAGTGCGCATGATACTCACTTCGAAAGAAATGCCTTAAGTAAACGGAATTATTTATTCTTTTTCATTTTGTTTTTTTTTTTTTTTTTTGTTTTTGCTTACTAAAAAAATAAATTATACAAAAAAAAAAAAAAAAAAAAAAAATATTGATATAAAATCTTCTAAATTTATTTTGATGTAATACAAAAAAATTATAAACTTAAAAACAAAAATAAACAAATAAATAAAGTGTGTTTGTGTATAAAAGAAAAGGCAATAAAATGCCTCGATACAAAGTTTCAAAGCAAGCCCAAATCGATTGGTGTAACCTTTTATATATATTTTATAGACTACGATATTACTTTAAACTGCTATATTAAACTTAATAAAATAAATTCATTGATTTGGTTCAAAGAAAAACATTTAATACACTCGATTAAATTATAAACAAACAGAAAAAAAAAAACTTAGCTACGATAAAAATTAATTTTTTTTTTTTTAAAAGGGCAAATATTTAAATTTAAAAAAAAGTAAATAAATTTATATGCAATATATATTATATAAATATAAATAATTATATAACTATGTAAAGTTCTTAAAAAAAAAAAAAGAAATTAAAATAATTATAAACACTAAATGCCTTTTTATATTATTAAAATTTTATTTACTTTTGTAAATTTAAAATAAGTTAAATAAAATATATTTATATATATATTTTTTTTTCATTTTTTAAGTGTGTATAATTTTTATATAGTTATAATTAAAAAAATAAAAATTAAGTTAACATAAATTGTCATACATAAATTGCAATTTTTATTGTTTTATTTTTTTTTACTTTTTTATTTAATATTAAAAATTTTATTTGTATAAAAAAAATTCTTATGTTACGCTGTACTTTGCTTAAAAATGAAAAAAAAAATACAAACAAAAAAATCATAAACTGTAATAAATAAAACAAAACTATGCTTTAAAAAAAAAAAAAAAAAAATAATAATTCCTACTTTAATATAAAAATAAATAGAAAGATTAAATTAAATAAATGCACGTATCGTACTTATAAAAAAATTAATTAAACAAAAATTAGCTTTTATGAAAATCAAAAATCAAATAAAAATTATAATTATTAAAAAAAAAAAAAAAAATAAATAAATAAATAAATTATTTTATAAATTTAACAAAAAAAAAAAAAGGCAGATTTAGAAGCAAGAAAAAAAAATATATATCTATATATAAAAAACCTCTAATAAACTACTGCAACTGTCTCGAAAACTGTCTTAAATTAAATTTAATTAAAAATTATAATAAATATAAAATATAAATATATATTTTCCAATTTCTTAATTACTAATAAATTATGTTCTACATGCGAGTAAAAAAAAAAAAACAAAGCAAAGCTGTTTTATTTTTAAAATATTCCACTTTTTTTTTTTTTTTTTGTCAACTAGATTTTTTTTCTATTTTTGATTTATTTTTTTTAATTAATATTTTATACAATTTTTTACATGTTTTATTATTTATTGGGAATTAATATTTTATTATAAAAATATAGTTTTTTATTATATGTTTTTTTTCTTTCAATTTATTTATTTTTTTATTGACTTTTTTTTTGTTTATTTATTTTAATTTTTTTTCTTATTTAATAAACTAAACGTTTTTAAATAAAAATAATATAATAATAATAAAAAGAACATAAAAATAAATAATATTCAAACATGGGAATTAAATAAGTTCATTAACTTCATTCTAACTAAAGGTTTAATAAGCTTCAAAAATATATATTCGTTTTTTTTTTTTTCGTTTAAAATTTAGAGTTTTTTTTACATCTAAAACTGAATTAAGATGACCAAATTTCCTAAAAGAATTTAACAATACTATTGTCGTACTAAACGGCTATATGATAATCTGCACTGTTCTAGAATTTAATTTAAAAATAAAAAACTTTTTGGATTTTATGCAACATTTTATCCGTTAAGCTTTAAGTTTTATTAAAAATTCTAAAAAAAAAAAAAAAAAATGAAAAAAAAAAAAAATATAATCAAACGTTACGCCTCCTGTCGTGCTAATCAAAGTAAAGTAAAAACAAATTTATGTCTGATCTAGAACAGTTGGGTTCAATCACCTAAAATATTATTTGAATTTAAATTAAAATTCTAAAATAAAAAAAAAAAATAAATAAAATTTAACTATAGTATTTTAAGAACAATACGCCTCTTAAAGCAATTCTAAAACTATTAAATTAAATAAAATATTTATATATATATAAACTTAAAATATATGATATGTATAAGTAAATTGAATGCACTGCACTCTTTTTTAACAAAAAAAAAAAAAAAAAAATACTTACGATAACACTAGAAACAGACAATTTTTAATATAATTTTTTTTTTTTTTTTTGTGTGTGGTTTTTTTTTTACAATTACAATTTATTGTCATGCATTTTTATATGCACAATATTTGATATATATGATACATAAATACTTATTAATATACAAAACGAAAACAAATTAAATAAATAAATAAAAGAAAAACAAAAAAAAAAAAAAAAAATATTTATTAATTCAAAAAAAAGGAAATAAAAAAAAAATTAATAAATATAGCAAATAGTTAAATAAAATTAAAATTAAAAAAATAATAATAATAATCACATTAATCACAAAAAGTTATTACAGTAATCAATTAAAACAACTTTTTTAATTGTTTTTGTTAAGTTTTAAATATTTGAAAAAATTAATAAATAAATAAATAAAATAATAAAAAGTTAACACAAAAAAAAAAAAAAAAAAAAAACTAAAAATAAAAGAAAAAAAAGAAAACGCCTTTACAAAATTTCCAATTTTTAAATTTAACAATTTTTTTTTTGTATAAAAAATTATTTATACATGTATTTTGTCAATATTTTTATTATAATACTTATATAAATATATTTTTCCGAGCCGATTTTGTCATGTCCAACGTTTAAACGCAGCAATGTCGAAAAAAAAAATTGTATGTGTTTGACTTTAACTAAAAACTAAATCCTGGGTATAAAGTATCTTGGAACTATTATTATTTGTTTAAATAATTTAAAACAAAATTAAAACTCTTTAATGTACTATTATTTTTCCTCTGCTCTATTTTTTAGCATTTTTAAAACTTTTTTTTTTTAATTATAATATAATATTTTTAAATTAAATTTAATAAAAGTGAATAAATGAAATTATCTATAAAAAAAATAAAATTTTTTAACCCTTTTCCTAAAAATTAAATACAAAAAAGAAATCATAAAAACATTTTTAACAAATTCATTAAATAAACTCTACAATAAAAGTATACATATATATTTTCTATTAAAAAAATTAATTTATTTGCAAAAAATATAAAAACCAGCAACTAAATCATAAATCATACATAAAAATAAACTAAAAAAAAATAAATATTATCATTTTATTTTAAGATAAATTTTTAAATGTTTTCCAAACCAAAAATTGTTTGGAGCTTTGCAAGCAATTAAAAAGTCCTCCTAAGAATAAAAAAAAAAATAAAAACTTAATACAATTTGTTAGTATTGATTTATATATTGTATTTATATACTATACAAATACATACTCTATATGTATATATATAAAAAAATATATATACATCAGTATAAAAATAAACATTTCTACTACAAAAAAAAAAAAAAAAAATTAAAATAAAAAAAAAAAAACGCTATGTGGAACACATTTTTTTACTTATACATCTCAAAATATATTTTAACTTAATATTCAATTTTATGAATTTAATTATAATTATATATAAATATACAAAAAAAAATAAAAATAAAAACAAAAATAAAATAAAAAAAAAGCAAAATAGCAGACAAAAAACCAGACGAAAGATAGCGCATGAAATAGAATTAAAAAGAAAGAAGCAAAAGAAATTAATGCAAAGCGCAGTTAACAAGAAAGAAAAATTAAAATAAAAAATAATTTTTCAAAGAAAAGAAAATGAAAGCATGCGACAGACAACAAAAATTTAGTTGAAAAAAATAAAATCGAAAATTGGAAAAATGATTAAATTAACTTATTAAAAAAAAAAAAAAAAATGATATGGGTTTTATTTCAGTTAAACCGGCTTAAATTGCTCTTAAAATTTTTGTTTTCTTATTTTTATTTTATTTACACATATGCTGGTGTTCTTCATATCAAAATTTATTTTCGTTTGTTTCGAATCTCTTCCAAAATTCAATAAAATAATGAATATAATGAAAACGTAGTTTTAACTATTTGTGAATTATATTCATAATTTCATTGAATTTTAAAAGAGATTTTTTTGTGCTATTTAGCTTAATCGAAAAAGTTTTGAAATTAAAAAGAGGCAACGAAGACAGCTGGTCCAGAAATATTTAGCCTACAGTAGTGTTAAAATATTGAAAGAGATATACTTCGAAGCGCCTGCGCAAAATTCCTGGATGGCGGCCATATACTTCAGCTAAAAAAAATATCTACAGGTTCGAAAATAAAACCGTAAATATGCGATGGAAGGTTGAGGACTCTATGATTAGAAAACCAGTATCCCGGCTTTTTTTCGTTTCGATTATTTTTTGACGTTATTGTGCAGGAATTGGGTTGAGCTTGGGTTTTGACTCAGAGGTCTCTGCTGGAAGTTGTCAGAAAGAACAATAAATTTTTTGTTGACCAGTATCTGGGAAACCAAATGTAGAAAAACGGGATCGTGAGTATATTTCTACACCTTTGAAAAATGGAAATAAATGAAGAAAACCCATCACAAATGAAAATAGTTTGGCTACGTTTTCTTTCCGTCTATGCGCTTTCGGATAAGAAAAAGCGGCTTGTTAGGTCGGCCACTTAGCTGCTTTCGTCTGCATTGGCATTGGACCACGATGCGGTGGCTTCTTTGGTGTTGCCGCTTACCGAGAACCAAAACAAATATGCTCTCGATGTCTGAACGAATGTTTTGAACGACGATTCTGCGCTGCTACTCTTCAACAATTCGAGCCTCGCAAAATAGTTACTACCGCATTTAGTTCAACACAACCGAATTCGCTGAAGTTGGCTGAATCATATGAAGAGATACCAATGGCTCTGAAGCCGATTTTGTACAGTCTTGGGTGCCCACAACCGTTGAGATTTAGCTAACTTCAAACATTTATAATTCGTATATATTCATAGACATTTATTATGTAAAATCTAACAAATGCTATTAAATATACAAAAATTCATTTAAAACTATGACAACAATGTTCAACTTGTTTTCTGTTTTTGTTTTTTTTTTTCTTCTTTTTATTATCAATATGAACGTTTTATGTTTTGCGATTATTGTTCACCAAATAAAATTATGAAAAAGAATACAATTAGGAAAAAAAAAATAATTAATTAATAATATTTGTGTAAACAAATCGCATTAGTTGAACTTATTAACTAAACAATTTGTGTGTTTGTGTGGGAGCAAAGGACAATGTGGAAATGATTAAAGAAATTTAAAATTTTTTTATAAGATAAGAAATTAACTACTAAACGTGGAGGCAGGCAGACAGGCAACAACAACAAACAACGATGATGACGACGACGACGTGGAGAGCGGCGTTGTATGTTGTTGTTGTTGTCGTTGCTGTTGTTATGTTGACGACATCAATGTTTGCAGCTGATGCAGCTTAAATTATTTGTTGTTTATTTATTTGTTTGTTTGTTTTCGAATAATATCAGTCAACAATTTTCAACAATATTTCATATCTCTCTATAACTCCAGTAGTAAGTAGCCAGTATTGCAGTGAGTGTAGCTTATGAACCAACAATGATATTGTTGATGGGAATGTGTATCAATTTAACGAAGAAACCAATAAAGCCCATTATACAGAAACCGATTGCGGTGGCAATGGCAATCTTTTTGGAATTCCTTGCGATCGGGCTTAGTACAACGTTTCACAAGACGAATTGAATCCTTGGCAAAGGCACGTCCGGGTTCAGCGAATTTAATTACCTTATCCATAGTTAATAAGTTGTTGTTGTTGGCAGCTGTAATTAAAAAAGAAATAGTTCAATTATTATTTGGTAAAAGCGATTTTGTTCTATCAAATAAAGTCGAAGAAAAGAAGTAGCAGAATGCTGTCGCATAGAATGCCACATTTTAATTTTGCTATTTGTAAGTGTAACTTTCACAAATGACACAAATGTCGTGAATATACTATTCTTCTAATTAATTTTTTTTTTTATGACGTTTTTGTTGTTGTTGCTTTCATATGCGGCAATCTTCTTGCTGCTGCTGCTGCTTCTTCTTCTTTTTTGTAGTCGTGGCACTTTTTGTTTTTGTAAATTGTCGTTTTTTTTCATCTTTTAAACAAATGCAGCGCATTACATGTTTTAGTTTTATTAATATTGTAATATAATTAATTATATTTTAATGCAATTAAAATAATTACATTAATTTTCTCACATAAATTGTTAATCTTCGTTTTCTCAATGAAAGTTTTGCTACAACACAAAAAAAAAAAAAAAAAGACACAAAATGCGCTGCGTTTATTTATTTTTTTTTTTTTTTATATTTATAAAAAATATTATTTTTTAATTTATTTTAATCTAAATAATATTTTTTACTATTTTCATTTAAAAATCTTTGAATTCAAAGCAAACGCACCTTTGCACACGTCGAAATTTACACACAAAATGATTTTAGTCGAGGAGAAAGCAGACACAAAACATCGTACAAAGCGCTCTGTACAGATGCGTAAATTATATGACGAACACGATTGTACGAATCTATTTAACGAATGTTACACGAAGTTTGACACTTGGCTGCAAAGCAGAGTACACGTCATGTCAATCACCATGAAACGTAAAAGTAATGTTTACGTGGCTTTCTGCAATTCAATTTCACAAATTTGTATTTGAGGTAAATCAAACAAAAAAATAAAAAAAAAACAAAAAAAAAAAAAAAAGAACGAAATCGTTCCATTTTTTTTGTTTTTGTCAAAAAAAAAAAAAAAAATGAATAAATAAATATTGTGAAAGTAATTTCTTTAATAATCAATGAGGCTAGAAAAATTTGACAAATTCTAAACGAATTCGAAAATACTTTTTCAATACATATATAAATAAATATATATTTTGTAGTGTGTTCTAATGAACCTTTCATTCTAGTTTATTCTATTCTAACAGTAAATAAGTGTGTAATTTTATCCAAATACATTAAGTAAAATAATCAAAAAAACCCAAGATAAGGCCTTCGATATTTTGCTTTCTATAAGGAAAAAAGCAAATTATAAAAAGAAATGGACCTATGAAAAGTAACCAATTCCTTTTCAATAGACAGTTTATTGCATTTTTATTGGAATCTATTAATTTAAAAAAAAAGGAATACAGTAAAAAATATGTATAAAGAACAGTGCAGCATTGTCCATATGGGGTTTCGAAGATTTTCGATCTTAATAATCAAATTTGATACAATTTCATTAAAAAAAAATCGAAAAAAAATCAATTAAAAATTCAATTCAATCTTTTTTTAGAATGCCACAAATGAAAATCGTTACGCACTGCAGAACAGCTGTGTTTGTTTAGAAAATAAATAATTCTTATCTGCCGCACAACTTGTCAAAGCAAAGCCAAAATGACAGCATTTCCGGTGCGCTATACGGATGTGACAGAGGCTACAAATGTAACCACACCAGAAAGCAACAAAAAACAAAAAATTCCGACACGACGGCATCGTCTCGTCATCATCGCTAATGAGAAACAGACGCCTATAATTCATTCAAGTTGAAATTGTTGATTTGTACACACTATACACACGCATCATGTTGAGCAAGTTTATATATTGTAATAATATCTACATCTACTACTGACTAGTACTACTACTACTACATATAAAAATTAATTTTTGATAATAATATATTTTATATATACATATATATGTATATTTATAACAATGCATATATGCGCATATATATGTATGTATGTTTGTATGTAGTCACTTATATATACATTTTTGTCTGAGCGCAAAACGTTGAACGTAAAAAAAAAAAACGATAAAAAGGCAACTAATAATATTTTACGCTATATTATGTAATTAAGCGAAAAGAAAAGAACCACCAACTACAAGAAGGGAAAAGTTTGTACCAAAAATTTTTACGCCGCAACGTAAAAGAAAAAAAAAAAGCAAAAAAATATTTAACGAAAAACAGTAAAATGGGCAAATAATCTTAAAAAGTAATTTTATTGTCAAAATTTGTTTTACATTATAAATTTTTATTTTTTCTTCTATATAAATTTTTTTCTAGCTACCATGTATATGTATGTATGTTTTATGCTGCAGAGAAAACCTTGACGCAAACAAAAAATTAAAATTTTTTTTGTTTAAGAAAATTGAAAGCGCTGATTCATGCCGAAGTACAGTTTTACTTTGTAGTTTCTGTGTTGTTGCACAAATACATATAAACATATTTGTATTTAATTATACGCAAAGCTATATACAGAGGCGTAGTAACAAAGTAAAAAACAAAAAAAACAACAAATATTTTTTTTGTTTGACAATTTTTTATACAATTGCATATTTTTGTTTGTTGTTTTTGTTGTTGTGCATCAAGGTCAAATGCAACAAAGCATTGCTGCATATATATATATACATATCTATGTATTTATTTTATTAGTTTATTGCAAACTTTTTCTTTTTAACATAATAATTTGTGTGTTAATTATTTCTTTATTTTTTTGTTTTCTCTCCATATTCGCATATGTATGCCAATTTGCAATAACAAATACATACATTCATGCACAAATACCAAAAAAAAAACAGTCAACGTAAGCGCAAGCAAGATAGTTAGAGTATGTGAGAGAGTTGTGTTTAGTTGATTTTCTGTGGAGGGGTGAGTGAGTAAACACTTGAATGTATCTCGTGAATATACATATATACACACACACACACATATACATACTTGGTAACTTGGTTAGCGCACGTCGTACTTTGTTTTTGCTTTTGCCTTTTTCTTTATTGTATTTTCAATTTAATTACAAATTTGCTGCGCACACACAAAAACAAAAACGTATGAAGCAGGGAAAATGTTATTTATTTTAAAAAAAAAAATTGTTTTTATTTGTACAAGAACTACAATACATTTTCCCAACAACATAAACAGACAACGAAACTAACTGGCTTTCGTTTTTATGTCAAACGTTAAAATAATGCTGCATTATAAAAACCAATTAAACAAAAAGTAAAAATCTATAAAACAAAAAAAAAAAAAACTAAGAAAATCGTACCGAAAACCAAACCAAAAAATAAAAAACCCTAACCTCTAAACAAAAAAAAAAAAAACAAAAAAGATATATACGCATAACAAAAGCGCAAGAAAGTAAGGAATCTTATATAGTTTAATAAATTATGTTACAACAACAAAGTCTTAATGTGTCCAAGAAAAGTAAAGACAAAATGATAATCTGTGTTCCTCTTAAGTAATAAGTTTTAAAAGTACAAACAAAAAAAAAAATTGCATAAATCATTAAATATCATTGAAAAAAAAAAAAAAAAAAAGAAAAGCAAAATGAAAAAAAAATTTAAAAAAAAAAAGCAAGAAGTTTTGAATCTCTTGTTTTTTTTTCTCCATCAATTTGTATGTATTTGTCATTTGCACTCAAAAACTTACACACACGCACGCACGCACGCACATATATACATATGCACAAAGGCGTTGCACAGCTGCTGTCATTTGTATATGTTGCATATTTGTGGGTGTGTATGTGTGTGTGTGTGTGTGTGTAGTTGAGTGCGCTCATTCATTGAGTATGACAAGAGTAACGCGCAAATATTTATCACAATATGTATATACCTATGTTGTATATATGTATATAAATAAATCATTAATAATATAAACAAAATTTATGTTTAAAAAAAATTAGAAAACAAGCAGAAACGTATCTCTTGTTTTTCTTCATTAATTTGTATGTATTTGTCATTTACACTCAAAAACTTACACACACACAGACGCACAGCTGTCGTAATTTTCATATTTCGCGTGTGTGTGTGTGTGTATATATTTAAGTGCGCTCATTCATTGTGCTATACGAGCACAAAAATGAGTACGAAAAGCAACGCGCAAATAACTTCATACACACACAAAAGAAATATGTTATATGTGTGTGTGTATGTTCAATTAACAACGCTAGTCTATAGCGCGTTCTATTAAATCGATTTTCATTATGAAAAAATTTCGTTGTTGTGCTTTTACTTTTTACATAAAAAAAAAAATCAAACCCAGCAAACATTTCCCATGGCGAAAGTGACTTTAGCGTCACTAGTATCTCAGAAGTGACTCCGGTCAAAAAAAAAAAAAAAAAAAAAAAAAAAAAAAATAGGTGTCACTTCCATGACACTTACAGAAGTCTTCACATCCTCTTCGACACTTCTAGAATTCATTAAAATCTTATATCTTCTCCTATGAAAATGCGACATTTTTCCCCAACGGAAAAGTATAATTTAATAAAAACAAAAAAATTATATTTATTTTCATACCTATATCTGTATGATCTTTATTAAAAAAAAAAAAAAAAATTTAGTAAAATGGGTTTTCCCAATTTTTTATTTATAATTATATTTTTTTATTTTATTTCATTTAAGAAAACTGTTCTCCAATTAAAAAAAAATATACTCTTTCCTCTAGGCTTTGAGCTGATAACGCAAGGCTTTATATTCAACTTTAATTTAACAATGACATCTATCTTTTTAAGGTTTTAACAGGCAATGAAATATCTGTTGAAAAATATCTTTGGATTGGATTTTAAATCTTTCATATTTTTGTTAGAGATTTGGTGGAAACAAAAAGTAGAAGAGATAGGACATTGATAAAAATTATAGTCAACACATACATACATATTTCTTTAAAAGAACACAAAGCCGTATCTACTCTACTTTTTATACCAAAACCTCTAGGAAAAAAAATCATGAGAGATTTGGACCCAACCCAAGGAGATTTTGTGTGACACTTTAGAACTACCTTAAAACTTATTTCAAAACAAAATCGTCTGATGTTAAATTAACTCGAAGTTATCGCCAAAATAAGACAAAAACATCTTGACTCATATGGAAGATGCGGTCAGTTTAATACTTAGTCAGCTTTTAAATACTATAGGAATACTAAACGAACTCCAAAATAGGCATCACTAAGGACCAAATTGGTCTATGTGTTACCCCAACACCAAAATGGGGTAACTAACCGAAGTATAGGAGACGCTTAAGCGATAGTTGAACCCACGTCCGAAATGCAAATTTGAAAATTATCTATTTTGTTTTTGTAAAATAGTAAAATATCTTTCAGATTTACATATTCCGGAAGAGACTTTCTGACTATCGACTTTGAAAAAACTCTTTTGAATGTTTGCTGGGAATATGCACACACACATATATATATAAGCACATACATATATAGTGTAGGCGTGGCATATACATTTTCGAGTTTATAGCTTGTTATATAATATACAAGCTATTTTTTTTTTTTTTTTTTTTTTTTTTACTAATTGCGCAAAAAATTGTAATTTGTTTCTTAAGAAAATTTAATTATTATAAAAAAAAAATTTAGCTTAAAGATATTCGCGTGACCAAGTTTATTTACATAACTTTTACAAATATTCATTTCATTTCTTTGCTTGATCGATTGTTTATGCTTATTTTTGTTATTGTTCTCTTTGATTTACAATTTTCATGCAAGCACAAGTACAGTAAAAGCTCATTAGAATGCACAAGCGAATAATCTTAATTGAATTAAGGCAGTACAAAAATTTGTTTGTTTCTACGTTATACGCTTCTTTAGTAAGAACATGAAGCTTACTGAGTACATTGTTTGAAAAAAGCTTAAATAGTGGAGCAAAAAAAAAAAAAAAAAAAATCGAATCACTAAATCAAGAACAACAGAGAGACAGACGGACGGATAGGTATAGCTACATAGATTAACTAAGTATATAAATATGTATACACTTTATAGGATCAACAAAATTTAGAAATAATAATACTCTTTTAATCAAAAAAAAAAAAAAATTAGTTTCCATACCAATTTTTAGAAAGTTTCTCTGAAAACTATTGTGAAAGAGTAGTGTCCCCATAAAGCATTTAATCTTGATAAAAACCAAAAGTCTAGTTTATGCATTGGCAACTAGATTAGAAGCCCTAGATTTAGAAGCCCTAATTACGTATATAAGAGAGTATTTTTTTTTGCTTTATATTTCAAAATAAATATTTGTACTACTTACGATACTACTTGTCAATTTAATTCAATTCTATTTATTTTCATTTAGTAGGTTTTGACATTTTCTAAAGTTTAAAAACAAACAAAAAAAAAAAAATTACACAAAACTTTATTTTAATACGGAATATTTTTTTTAAATAAAAATTTCCAGAAAAAGTTTAAAACAAATCATTGTAATAAAATGAGTAACAAATTTAAACATTTGTATTTGATTTGTAATACCTAAAAGAAAAGTGAAATATTTCAATATATTTTTAAATTGAAAAACTCCACTTGCGTACTTAATATAAGAACGAAAGTTGCGCTCAGACCCTAGTTTTAAGTTATAACAAAAAATTTTAATCACCATAAAAGTATCAAGTTTTCTACAATTTTGTGTTCTCTTTATTTTTTTTTTTTACAGATTTTGAAGAGATTACTGAGATGATCCATTAATATATGCGTCTATAAAAATATTTAAAAAAAAAATCTACTTAAACCAAAAAGAACATTTTTTTTTTTTAATTGTGGCTTGTAAATAGCTAAAACTTAAAAACCTTTCCATAATTAATTAATTATTTAATTAAGTAATTAATTTAACACACACACACATAAGAAACATAAAACAAAAAATGACTGCATTAGAAGACAAACGAATCACAACAATCGATGAAGAAGATCTTGAAGATGGTGAGATCGACGATGATGATGACGATGATGTAGTTGAAGTACCAATGACCGCGACGACAGCAACACCAGCAGCTATTGAAACAAATAAACCAAACACCACAACAATAGGAGCAGTAGCAGGAGGAACTACTACTTTACGTAATAGTCAAAAATTAACAAATGAACAACAACAAACACAACAGCAACTGCCCTCTATATATGACGCTGCATCATCATCATTAATTGGTGGCTATGATAGTGATATTGAAATCTTACCAACAACAACAAGTGGTAGCAGTGGCACATTTACAAAGAAGAAACCAAAACCGGTAGAGGGTAAGCACAATTTTTTTTTTAATTTTTTTTTTTGTCCGATCAAGCAATGAAGATTTTTTTTTTTTAATTTTTTTTTTTTTTTAAAAAAATATTTTTTTTAAATTTTAAAATTAAAAAAATAATTATATTAATTTTAAAATTTTAAAATTATATTTTGGTTAAAAAAATAAATTTTAAAATTAAAAAAATTAGAAGGGTTATTTTTTAATTTTTTTTTTCATCAAAAAAATCTTGGGGGGGTTTGGTGTTGGGTTTTGGTCTTTGGTTTTTTTATATTTTTCGCCTGTAATTGTAGTGTAGTGTGTGGGTGTTTGTTGAGCTTTTAAATAATATAAAATATGTATTTGTTTTTTTTTTTTTTTTTTTTTTTATAGATGATCATGCTGGTAGCATTGAGCATGCAATCGCAAATGCATTAAAAAAGAAAGGCATTGAACCGCCAATGCCAAAATTATCTGAAACAAGACAACAACAAGAACAGACTGCAAATAACGATGCTACAGCGGACGGAACGGTTGGCACTGGTGAAACCGTACAACAGAGCCGTAATAGTCGACGACGTAAACGTAAAAAGGAACGCGATCAACAGGATCGTAATGATAAGAGCAGCAAAAAGGTAATTTAGCGAGAAAAACAGAAGAAAAAAAAACACACGCTACTATAACTGTTAGACCCTATATTATAGTATATAAGTATATTCTTGATTAGCACTGAAAGATCAGCACTAAACGGATCCTATAAGAGCTAAGGTCATTATATTTGAAATTAAACTCTACTGATCCGTCAAGTGGTTTTTCTTAAGCCCCATTTTATGTGATACCCGCTCTTCGAAACCTATCCCGAAAATATCGAGTTTAAGCATTTTTTTTTTTTATTATAACAGAAAAAACGTGATTGTTCACCCGACGATCCAACAACAAATGAAAATGCATCATCCTCAAATAAAACGAAATCGAAAAGTGGCAAAAGCTGTGGCGGCAGCGGCGCTATGAATGATGAAACAGATGCTGATAGCGAATTCGATTTGGAGTATGAAATGCTTAATGTACGCGGTGGTAGTCCACCGCCAGCTGGAAGTGGTGTAACATCATCTGCGCCAACAACTTCAAGACGTGCTCTAAATAACTTTGCCGAACAATATGATTCTCCGAGTGGCATTGGCGTTGGTGGTGATAATTACAGTTCGAATTATGAATCATATTATACAACAGATGATGATGACGAACGTAATTCACGGCGTCGTCGTGAACGTCGCAAACAAGATTCACGTAAACGTCGCAATGAACGACGCAATGGTAATGAAAAACGTGCACGTCGTAATTCAGATGCTGATGATGATAACAGTGGCGGTGGCGGCGGCGGCGGTGGCGGTAATAAGGGACGCAGCAATGAACCGCGTAAACTGGAACTTTGTAAATTCTATTTGATGGATTGTTGTGCTAAACGCGATAAATGCTCATATATGCATCAAGATTTTCCATGTAAGTTTTATTATTTGGGCATGGAATGTTTTAGCAAGGAAGAATGTATGTTTCATCATGGCAAACCATTATCGGAACAATTACGTACAATATTATTAAAACATTTGGAGACTGCACCTAAGGAGATTTTGGGTAATTTTAAGCGTATATCACGTGAGAATGCAATGGCGCAAATGTTTCGACGTCATGAAGAATTGTGTAAAAGTCTCGATATACCGAATACTTGGACTAGCATTAATCATAAAATGTTGGGAGGAAGCGGCAGCGGTGGTGGTGGTGGTTGCGGCGGTAGCGGCAACAACAATCATCAGCAACGTGGACGAGGAAATAATCAGCAACAGCAAGAGTCATCACAGCAACAACAACAACAAGCAACAACATATATTGCAACAATCATCAAGTGTTCCATCGAATATTCCATCATTATTGGATATGGTAATTAAACCACCGGATACAGGTGATATACAATTATCAACAACAACAACCACATCGGAATCGAATAAAAAAGCGTAAAACACGTTGGGCTGAAAAACACGCTGCTGCCAATACAAACAGCAACAACAACAACAGCAACAACAAATCATCGTCGAAAAATGTTGCAGATAGTCATAATAGCAATAGTGGCGCCAATAAAGATACCAAATCGAATGGGCCAAGTCATTTAAACTTAAAGAATCTAACGGATATACTTAGCGCAGAGCATATTGCAAAACTTACTAAGTTAGGCATTAGCAATCTGGAGCAAATAAATCAATTGACAATTGGTCAAATGAACGAAGTTGGTTTGACCATTGCCGATATGAGTGAAATACAAACGCAAGCGAACAAATGCACTGTCGCAACGGCAGCTGGTGAACGTGAATCGCCGGAGTCAAACTTGAAACTGTCGGAGTCTTCCAAAGCGAAAAAATCGAATGAATCTAACACGGAGGAAAGATCGTAAGTAATTTTTTTTCAGTTATTAAAATTTTCGCGTTAAGTCGTGTTGTTTTCTTTTAATTTTGCATTCAAGAATTTTATTTTATTTATTTATTTATTTTTTTGTATATTTTTTTTATTCGTTTTTTGTCCCTTTCGGTTTTGTTTCATTTTGTTGTTCATTGCACGCACAACAATAACCACAACAACAACCACAAAACAAATAATCACATCAAACGCAACACAAATAACTTTCATAATCACGTAATAGTGATGGTCCCAAACGTGATGTTGATATGCGTATTACCCATAGGTATCCTTCGGTGAAGGGCGATGAGGAAAAGGACAGTAGTAACAGTAACAGTAAGGTATTGGATTATGCTGACTATGTCGCATCGTCGAATAGTAATAGCAGCAGCGGTGTTGTCGTTGTGGACTACTCGCAGTACCTGAAGGATTCGAATATTTCCAATTATGATCGTAAGTAAATTTAATTTAGTTTTTTTTTTTTGAAATTTTTTTGCGAAAATAAACGTATAATCTACATATTTTTGTTTCTTTCTTTCAATTAAAGCACTTGATGATGAGAAGGATGAAACGGAACTTGTCATCGATGACGGCGATGATGACGAGTCGCCGTCAGCTATAGATGTAGCAGCATCGAAAAAGCCAAAGCCTGAAGATATTTCTAATGACGAAAAATCAGTTAAACAATCAACATTAGCATCGTCATCATCATCGAGTTATTCGTCACTTGGTCTTGGCTCAGATAATGCAAAAAGTGGTGGTTCCTTTTTTGGTAGCGCGCTTAAAGATCCATTAGCGCGTGCTAACTATTTACGCGACTTAATACGTAATCCATTCAAGACGCATCGCATTGACGATGAGGACAATGACGATGCTGAAAATGAACAACGTAAGGAACGCAATTTGTTGCGTGCAAACGATGACGATTCTAGTCATACAAATAGCAACGATGCTGGCGGTTATTATGTGCCACGTGATTCACGTTCCCGTTCACAAACGCCCACACCGGGTCATTCTCTGACTCCGGAGCCCACTTCGCAATCACCGACGCCTTCCGAGAGTGTTAAATTGTATGAACGTCGTTCAATGTATGACTACGATCCGTCTAAGGAGTCTGATAAGCTGCAGCGTAGCGATAAAGGCGATGTAGATATGCGCTATACAAAAGATATTGATTTACGTTTACCATTCCAGCCTGTAATACATTATCCGGCATCAACAGAAATTGAAGCATCTTATTCATCGCATGAGGTTATACCGTGGCGTTTGATTGAGTTGCTGTATAACGAACCGAATTTCTATGTGTTGCGTTCGTCTTTCAAAGACAATCAGACACAGGATCCGCGCATGCGTCGCATACTTGGACTTCCGGAACTATCACAGAGTACAAAATTGCAACGCAAGATGAGCATTGCTTCGCCGGACACGAACAATGTGCAGTCGCCATCTTTTGATTTTGGAAATGCATCACCAACCCAACAACAGCAACAGTCTAGCAGCAGTAGTTCACGTAGTGATCCACGTGCAACATCAACTCGCAGTGATCCACGTGCTGAATCACGTGGTGATCCGCGTGGTGAAGCTAGAAGTAGCGATCCAAGAGGAGATCCACGTGGCGATCCAAGAGGTGATCCAAGGGGGAGATCCACGCGGTGATCCACGCGATCCACGACGCAACACAGCTGCCAGCAATAACTCTAGCAACAACTCGAGCAATGCAACTACTACAATCTCAGCGACACAGTCCACTGGAAGTAGTGCAAACGCTGTAGCTTCCAACGCCAACAAACAAAGCATCGAAATACGAAATCTTTTGCATAACTCAGAGTGGTACAAAGATCTTGGTTCCAATAATAAAATACGCGTTAACCAACAACTGGCGCTTGTCTCGACTGAATTGAAAAAATTCCATCAGAACGATTCGCCGAACAAAATCTTCGATGTTAATTTTATTATAAACAATGGAACGCTGCAACAGATCTTTGCGCAACTTGGCATCTTTATTGATGACAATGGTGACATTTGTTATATGAAGGATGAGGGTAACAACAGCGGCGGCGGCGGGCAGTAATAGTGGTAATAACACTATCGGTCTTGGCTTAACAGGAGCAACAAATCTTAATAATGTCTCAAATCTACAAATGCTCAATGGGCATGTTCCTAATGCTGCTGGCGGTGCTAATAATGTTGGTAATGGTGTTAGGCCATTTATACAGTTGCCGAATTTATCACAACCGCCACCAAATGCCATTGGTGCTGGTGGTGGCGGTGGTGGTGTTGGGCAACGTCAACTAAATAAAATGAATTTTTTGCGTAATCCGCCACCAAATATGTTAGTTACTACCGCTGCCGCAGCTAATGGACCATTCGGAGCACATGTTAATATGACTGCAATGAATATGCCACCGCTTGGTATGCCACATTTTGGGCAACCACCACCAAATAATCAAACGCGTCCTAGTTTACTTGGCATGCCGCCTGTACTTGGCGTAGGTGCTGCCAATGTTGTGTCAACAGCGCCGCCAACGGCAATTGGCGATTTTAATCCATTTGTGGTGCATCCAAATGAAATGCAAATAAATAATGCACGTTTTCTTGCTTCCGGTGTTAGCGGCATGCTAAGCTCAATACAGAATTCAGCTTTCGGTAATTTTGCACATGGTTGCATGGCACCAAATAATGTTGGTGGCGTTGGTAATAATGGTGGACATGGTCCAAATATGCCAAATGGACGCAATTTTGTTGGCGGCGGCGGCGGAGGCGGTGGTAATGGTGGAAGACGTAATAACAATGGAGGCAATCGACGCAAATGAATTGCTTAAAAAAAGAAAAAAAAAAACAGAATAAACTTAGTACTATAAACTTATATAGTATAGGGAGTATATTATTTATATAATATATGCATATATATATACATATGTATATGTATATAGGTATATATATATACACACATACACACACGTGCATGCTTTAGTGCATGTTATCTAAAAGACTTTGAAGAATTTCGTTCTAGGCTAAAAAAAAAAAAAATGAAAACAGAAAAAAAAAAAAAAAAAAAAAATTATTAAAAAAAAAAAAGAGGAAAATATTGTTGATACTAATCGTAAAAAAAAAACATAGGCTCTAAATTTTAACTTAAAAAAGGAACTAGTTTAAACAAAAAATACTTTTTTTTTTCTTACACTCTTTGTGTAAGTTTGAGAAACAAAACAATTTAGGTTATATGGGATTTTATGTAATTATTTATACAAGAAAAAAAGTATAGAAAAAAAGAGAGGATTTTATCTATTCCAAATATTTTTTTCTTCAGCCAATTCTATTTATTGTAAATTATGCGGAAAGATATATATGTCCTTCTTTTTTTATAAATACAATAACAACAAAACAACAAAAAACCAGTTTTAGTATTGTAAATATTGTATTTGAATACAACTTTTTTTTTTTTATTGTTATAATTAACATTTTTATTTCATGTTTCTTTTTTTTTTTTATTTAACTCGAAAGCATTCACATTAACAAAAAAAAAAAAAAAAAAAAAACCAAACAATTATTTTATGGTTTGCATATTTACATTTTTTGAAAAATAACTTTTTATGTTTGTTTTTGCAAGTCCCAATTTTTTTTATTAAATTTAAATTTTTTTTTTTTATTAATGCAGTATAGTTTTAATATAAAAAAAAAAAATATCTATACATTTATTTTTTTTCAGATTTATAATACAATTAAAACGCGCTGTTTTTAAATCGTGTTTATGGTTTAAGTTTAGTTTATAAGAGCCCGAAAAAAATGATTAATTTATATATACAAAATAAATTTGAAAGTATTATTCGCCATGATAGTAAACTATATTTTAGCACTTGAGTTAGATTTGTTGGATGGAAAGTATTAAATAATTTACAAAAAAAAAAAAAAAAAAAAATTAACAGACGTGAAACACTTTTAAAAAAAATTTTTAATTTAAAAAAAAAAAAATCATTTATCAATTTTCTGTTGTCCGCTTTTTTTTTGTTATTGAAAGATTTTAAGATTTTTTTTTATGCAAATTTCAAATGCACTGTTAATTATAATTTTATTTATTTAAATTAATTAAATTCAGCAAAATAGCAATACTTAATTCGAATATTGTGTAGCATGAATTTTTCAAAATTTTATTTTAGTAAAAAAAAAAAAATAATAATTTCCTATATGAACTGTCTTTATGCCCCTCTGCACCATAGACCAGACTGAGCATCAAAGTTTAAACAATTTTTTTATAAAAAAAAAAAAGAAAAATGTTAATAATGCTTTTAATCGATTTTTATTTTTCAGGTATGAATGTATGGAATGCAACTGCTTTTTTTCTTATGCTCTATGTTCTCTACAAAGTATGCCCCTGTATACACCTTAACTGATATGAATTATTTCAGCATTTAGATCAGTGATGGACAACCATAACAATTTTTATAACACACGTGACGTGAGCTGATAAAATAAGTATGCAGATTAATGCCTTAGCAAATGTATATTTAAGACCTTTAACAAAATTTAGATACTGTAGGTGTTCATCACAGGGAGGGAACCTGTGTTTGCTTTCTTGAACTTTGACAGTAAAAGTTATACTAAATGTGATCATGCAAACTGACTGTTATGTCTTGACTTTTAAAAGCTATGCTTTGAAATGTGTTTAGAAATATTTACAATAATTTAATAAGCTCAATTTAATGTGAGAGAGCAGAAGAACTTAAATTCTACTAGGTTGTTTTTATCTCAGAGATCTATGCGTACGTACAAAAGATTACAGTACGCGCATAACATATAAGAAAAAAAAAGTGTTATCGTATTTTGTATATAAAATCATTCGCATGAAATTTAGTGTTTTTATGGTAAATAGTAGAGAAGTAGTTTTATGTATAAGGTTTACGTTTTGTTAGCGTAACCGCTTATAGTGTTTAAGTCGATAGACAGACGGACGGACATTGTTTACATCGAAATTTTAAATACACTGCAAAATACAGGGTGTAACTATGGACGTTCCAAAGCGCATATTTCAAACCGCTTCGAACGTCACATTGTTCGTTTTCCTATACGAGTAAAAGAGATAGATATATACTTTAGTTTGTGCAAATGCTAAAACGGTTTGTGTAGCTAATAAACCAACAGCTGTTCGAGGGCTGTAAAATTATAAAAATAATATTCATTTAAGGGCTACAAAGTTAGTTGTGCAACACTCTTTTCAGTCATTTTTCAATACTATTTTCAATCTTGTTTTTGACTGTAAAGCAAACGCACGCATGCAAAGCAAAGCAAAGACAGAGTTTATTCTTCGTCGTCGACGAGAGCGGACGCAATTGTAAATTGTTAAGTGTGTGTGCGTGTGTTTTCGTTTTTTTTTTTTTTTTTTTTGATTGCTGCTCATTTTTATCTTTACTAATTTTTTTTTTTTTTGTTCTTGTTGAGCACCCAAAAGCGGTGCCGAAGAAATAAAGTTTAAAAGGAAAAAAGAAAAAAACACTGCTTTTACCTAAAGTCCGCATTTTAGTTAGCAACAATTTAATTAATTTGCGCCAGTGCATGTGTGTGTTTCGGAATGTTTGTGTACGAATTCCAAAGCAACTAAATTTGTTTAAATAATTTTAGGTTTTATTGTTGTTGTTTTTTTTCTTTCTTTTGCTCTGTCATTTTTTAGTTGCTGGTCTTTTTTATCTTTATTATTATTATTTTTTTTTTTTTTTGAGCGCTCAAAAGTGACGTCAAACACACAAAAAAAAATGTAATATGTACTTTAAAATTGCATTTAAATAAAAACAAAAACAAAAAGAGAGAAAAACGGAAAAATTTATATTTATATAAAATTCTATTAATATTGCAATCAAACCGCTAAGCGTGCAGTGATTTATTTAATTTTGTATATATATTTTGTTGTTATTTTAGTTTATTCATGCTGTTTTTCTCTCGCTTGTGAAAGTGTGTAAGCAGCGAAATACATAATAAAGTAAAAGAAACAGACGAGATGAAACGAGAAACATAAAAAAAAGTGGTTCAAGTGAAATTACCTTTTGCGGCAAAAAAAAAAAAAAAACTAACAAAACCAAAAAAAAAACAAAAAAAAATTACGCAAAAATTTGTTTGTTGTTTTTGTATGCATATACCCTACACTTGCGTTCTTTAAATGCGTTCATTGCAGCATTTCAAAATTTTGATCTATTGAAAAAAAACAACAAAAAAAACAGCTGTTTGAGCTTTGGTGAAATCGAAGCTGAACGAAGATAAAATAAGAAAAGTAAAGAAATATGCTTAACGGTGTTCTTTTTAACAGTCGAACAATATTAAAGTGAAATAAACTAAAACAAAAAAAAAAAATTTTAAATTAAAGCGTTTATAAAAACATGCATACCTAGCCAAAATGGCCGGTGTTTTTGTACCGGCCTAATAGAAAGTTTGTAGTGCATGAAAAGAGATGCAACTTAAATCTTCTAAACTATGTATATTGTGTATTCTTGATCAGCTGTACGAGACGAGTCGATCTAGTCATGTCCGTCTGTCCTTTAATCGCTCAGTTTTTAAGGTATTACACTGCGGAACGGGCAAATATAGCGTATAGTTCCCATATAAACTCACCTCTCAATTTCTATTTTTTTGTACACGGCACACTTAAAGTATATACATATATTATTGATCAGCTCGACAAGAATCGACTTAGCCATGTCCGTCCGTTGTCTGTCCGTTCGTCTATTGCAAAGCGTTTTACTCGTAAAGTTTTAAAGAAATTGACTTGAAATTTTAAACTTAAGCCTTTTTTTGATCCTGCGCAGTTTGTATGTCAGAACTAAGGTGCCACGCCCATTTTTCATATAGCCTACCATACAAACTTGCCACTTCTTTTGATTTTTTGTATGAAAATAGTTATTATTTATAAATAAATATTCTACAAATTGGGTAAAAACATTTGTAATATCATCTAATATCATTTTTAGGTAAAGCCCCCCCCCTACAAACCTAGCGCCCATTTTTAAGTTTTTGTATGAAAATAGTGCTATTTATGAATATATTCAAGCTGGATAAAACCACTTCTACTGTCATCCTATGAATAAACTTCTTATAGACACTATTCAAACGCACCTTTCGTTTTTTTTGTCGAGAAAATTGTCTGCATTTGAGCTCCAACTTGAGTTGTCCCCACCCAACGCCTTTGCGGAATATTATCTACGTCACCGATGATCGTACATGAACTAATTAAAGTTTTGTGTGGCGGGTATTTGAGCTTCGGCAATTATTGCAGTTTTTTTAAATTAGTTTATTTTAGCTGAATTTTCAGCTTCAGGGCTTCATACACATGCCCCATCCAAAATATTACCTTCGTCACTGATGATCGTTCATACATACATACAGCTGTTCAAAGAATTGTGGGAGTTGTATTTGAAATGACTTCTTTAATATGTATAGTATATTTTTTTTGTTATGATTCATAGTATTTTTCCCCGATTCCAATAAGTTATAGTCCGAATTTATATTGTGCCCACCAACACATTTAGCATGAACAGAATTTCACGGATTATCGTAGCATTATTGTGGAATCGCTGTTCTAAAATTCGGCACAGCATGCAGTTAGGTCATGAAATGATCTAATCTATATTCTGTACGTGATCTAAAATAATTGTTATTCAATTTCACAATACACAAAAAGGTTACGAAGATAAAATTTTTTTTTACTAATATGCAACAATATTGTGAAACGATGAAATTCTTAATTTGATTTTTTCTTATGTTACGCAGCGATAACCCAAAGATAAATTTTATTATAAAAATAAATAACACACAATATCAATGATCACTTAGTTTCATTATAAACATTTAAGGGTCAAATAGTCAATGATTGTCCGAAATTATAAAACATAAAATAAGCCTATTTGGGTTGAAAATGTTAAATGTTTCTATGTTTTGATTTATACTGTTATTCTTAGTGTTCTGAAATAGTTATGGTATCAATTTTTAATAATTGTTAAAATGCACTGATAGATCCGATAAATCGATAGATCAACCAAAATTATGTTCAGATCTTTGTCGGCATTGCAATTCGCCAGTTCTGAAAATAACAAAATTTTTCGAAACTGTTCTAGCATTAAAATTAAAAAAAAAAAATTTAATGATTAGTGTTTTTTAAAATAAATTTGAACGCTTTGTTGCACCATTTATGATGATCGCATGTTTTTGTTGCAGAACGCAGTGTCAAAAAAATAACAGCGTTGCCAATTGAAACGATAAACCAATCCATGATGCAATTAGACAAGGTGGTGTACTCTTACTCTCTGTATGTTTAAATTATCAACTCAGCTAAAAGAAAGTTGAGAGCGTAAAACACATGAGAGAAATTTTCATGCAAATTGACAACTTAAACAGACACATGAGAGAAAAATAGAAAGAGACAGAATACGAATACAACACCTTTTCTGATTGCATCATGAACGCCATTCCAAGCTCAAACGAAACAATTGAAAGACCCTTTATATATGCGTGTAGTATATAAAAATTTCGAAAGAACAAATATTTTATTTAAAGATCATGAGTACAAATAAAAAAAAAAAAAAAAACATTTAAATTATGATTAGTGTCAAAATTAATTTTTTGTTTAAAAAATCAAAAAAGTTAAAAAAAAAAAGAAAAAAAAAAATTAAAATATAAACTTTACTTTGAAATTAAAAAAAAAATTACAGATTTGCAAAAAACCGCAACAAATTCTTACAGTGTGTACAAAAACAATAAAGACGTTAAACGAAACAACAACAAAAAATGCAATAAGATTTTTTTTACCTCTCTCTCTCTGTGATCTGCTAAAATCTAATAAGAAAACATTGTCTATCTCTTTCACACTTATTGTTTAAAATATCTTATGCAGCAATTTTTTTTTTACTTTTGACTTCCTTGTTTAAAAAATTTATTTACAATGTTTATGTTCTTTTTTTTTTTTTTTGTGACAGTTTATGCGTTGCTTATAAGAAGAAGAAGCAAACAAAACAATTTGTATTTAAATTAAAAAATAAAATTAAAAATCAACTTTGTGCAAATTAAATCTTAAAAAGTAAAAAGTGAATTTGAACTTAAAAAAAAAAAAATTTTTTTGTTTTTTTTTCTCAAAGTGTTTAATAAAATTGAAAAAGTAATAACAATATCAAAAGTGTCAACGACAACAATAAATTCTTATTAAAATTAAATTTGAAAAAAAAAAAAATTATAAATTATAATAATTTAACAAAAAATAAACCCAAATTTAAATAAACAAAAATGGGCGATTTCGATTTAAATGTGGACAGCCTTATACAAAGGTTACTGGAAAGTGAGTAAAATATTTTAAATAATTATAATTATTATAATTAGATTTATTTTTTATTGTTATAAATTCCAATCCTATAGTTGTACAAATTGTAAATATGTACATAGATTATTATCATATACGAAGTATTTTAGTTTTAGAAACTTTGGCTTAAATAAAAAATGTTGAACATATAAATTCCTATATAGATTTCGGATATCAAATCCTGTAAATATCAATTTTTTTCTTTTTCATTGTTGAAAACTTGTGTAAAGACTTGGACAAGATATGAACTTTTAGTCGAGTGAGTTTGAGTACGATAAGTTAGGCTTTGAAAATGCGTCTGATAAACTTTATTTGACTTCAGTTTCAGTTGTTTGTATGTTCAATATACTGACACACCCTGTGACTATTTTATGCACATTTCTGTACTCTGTTCTCCTAATTTGAGCATAATCATTTCTGCTAGAGTTATACGTAACTATTTTTAGTTGGTTTGTATGTATTTTATCATGCTGTATTTAAGTATTTTGTATTCCTATTTTATGCATTTTTTTTTTTTTTTTGAGTGTAAATTGTCTGTTGAACTACTACGAATTTTCATTTTGGTTGTCCCAATTTCATTTAATTTCTCAATCGAAACCTGCATAGATAAGACAGTCGGTAAATTTGTTGTATGAATCAGTTTAAAGAATATTTTACTTTTTATACTCAAAGACATTTATCGATTAGTCAGCATGAATGATTGATCATTTGATATTATGCGTACGAGTATGTATGTAACGCCAATAATAGGTAAAAATTATAAGAATAATAAGAAAATAAAATATTCTACAAAATTGTTCGTTTCAAATTTTTTAATACATAAAAAAAAACGTTTATTTCGTTATTTAAATAATTCAAAATGTTACAGTTTTTGTTTTATTTTCGAAATTGTTACATTAGCTACAATAATTTTTCGTTGTTGTTTATTGTAAATTGTATCTTTCAGATACATTTATAAATATATTTTTCTATTACGTAAAAACTTTGTGTTACGCCCACTGTTGTTGTTGTTGTTGCTGCATCTGTTGTATTATTTTTTTTTTTTTTATTATTGACTACCTTAAAGTTGTTCTTGTTGTTGTTGTCGTTCCACGTGTACATATATCTGCGCGCGTTCTCTTGCTGCATGTAATAACATATTATCATTATTATTATCATCATCACGATCATTATCATTGTCCGACAGCATCTTCAACAACAACAACAACAACAATATTGGTCATTGGCAGCGACGGCCTCAATTTGACTTTTGAATGAATTAATTTTAATTGATTTTCATTGCCTCTAATGCACTAACGGCAACTAAAGCAACAACAACAACAACAGCAACAACAATAATAATAAAAAATAACAACTGAATGTTATAATTACAACAACAAAAATAAAAACATTAAAAAATTGCAAACATTTTTCGTTGTACTTTGAACTTTATTTAAAAATTTTTTTTGTAAGCATTTTTCTAAAAAATTATTGTTGTCGTAAGACTTTTTAGAAATTAAAATAGTACAAAATATGCTTCTGTAAAGAGCAATAGTTCAAGAATAATGCATCTCTGTATCATGAACAATTAGTCTTTGTATCTAGAACAGTTGTGCTTTGTATCAAGAACAATTGTGGTTTGAATCAAGAACAATTGTTCTTTGTATCAAGAACAATTATGCTTTATATCAGGGTAAATTTTGCTTTATATCAAGAACAATTGTTCTTTGTATCAAGAACAATTGTTTTTTGTATGAAGAACAATTGTTTTTTGTATGAAGAACAATTGTTCTTTGTATGAAGAACAATTGTTTTTTGTATCAAGAACAATTGTGCTTTATATCAGGATCAATTTTGCTTTGTATCAAGAACAATTGTTCTTTGTATTAAGATTAATTTTACTTTGTATCAAGAACAATCGACGTTAATTTGCGAACTATCGTTCTTGATTTATGAACAATCGCTCTTAATTAACGAACAATATTTCTGTATGCTCTTTTGCGTTTGCAGTTTGTTTAATTTTCAAAGCAGTTTATAAATTGTTTTGGTTTTTACAATCAAACGTGTACCGTTCTCCATTTTGTTCTAAAATATTTATGTTGTCTTGCTATAAGATATTTGTTTTTATTTTTATTTTCATTTTAAGCTTATCAAACGCATTTCTTATCAGTCGTCAAGCTTTACAGCTTTAGATAAGCAACTAACAACATTAATTATGACGCGTTTTAGGTATTTTAAAACATTTTCTAGTTATGCATTTGTTTTACGATCAATACAAAATCACTTTGCGTTGTTGTGGGTGTTTTGTAATAAAAAAAAAAAAAATATTTTAAAAAAATAAAAATTGTTTAAAATAAACGTGAAAAACACAATGAATATTTTCAATAAATGATTTCAACGAAATACATCACATGAGGCATATTATTGTATATTCTATGAAATATGTATGCTGATAATATTTACTTACTTACTACATATGGGAAAATTTATATACGAGTATATCTGGAAATACATTTATTTATATGCATTTAAAATCCAAAGAAACAATTATAAAAGTTGCGGTCTAATAATAAAATGAAAACTTTTAAATAATTGTATGACTTGTGTGCGCGCGGGGAAGTAAATGAACGAGCAATCAAGCGTAGCTGAACGATTGCTCGGTTTTTTGATAATTATGGTATCAAGCAAAAAACAGCTGTTGCTATTTTTAATGTTTGCGATATATTCTATGTTTTCTTTGGAAATTCTATGTTTCATATTTGTGTTGGTTTTACACCATATTCTATGTTTTCTTTGGAAATTCTATGTTTTATATTTTTGTGTTGGTTTTACACCATATTCTATGTTTTCTTTGGAAATTCTATGTTTTATTTTTGTTGTTGGGATACACCATATTTTGTCTCTTGCAGCATTTCAATAAAAATTATGAATACAAATGTTTAATAAACGGTTTTATCAGTTTCTATGTTTTTTTCTTTTTTTTTATAAAGCTATATATTTTATTTTTATAATATTTAAATGGGCTAAATCAATACAGCTGTTGGTTTTTTGCGAGTAGTTTTTTTTTTGTTTTGTGTAAACGAAAACGAATTATTTAAAATATGTTATTAAAGCTTTCGATGTTTTTTTTTTTTTTCAAAATATTTTAAAATATATTTTTGTTTTTTTCGATGTTTTATATTATGGTGCGTATATAAATTTTATTTTCTCATTTTTTTTTTCGAATATAATGTGATGTATTAAATCGAATTCTATGTTATTATGCACCATGGTGTTCAATTGATATATAATTGAATTAAAAAAAAATTAAAAAACGCAATATGTTTCTTTTAACGTTTCTATGTTTCGCAATGTTTTCGATGTTTTTAAATTAAATAGTTTAAATCTTATTTTGTTAGTTTTCTTAGCTTAACAAAAAAAAAAAAATCTATTTTTGAATTTGTTTATGGATATTAAACAATATTCTATATTATTGTCGCTACCCTTTGCTTACACTCGATAATTTCTGAAAACGTTTTCAAGCGTTTTACAAAATATTTTTGGTTTTGGCTTTATAAGTTATACGTATTCGTATTGCTTATTGGCTTTGTTGCTTCGCAACCAAATTGCGTACTTGTTATCAACACATTGCAATAACGACGACTATGACCTCCCTAGCGAGAACCTAAAACCCGCAACTTACACACGTTAGACCTTTCGCCCTTTCCTTTTTGCACTTGGTTGTAGTACATTACGACATAAGACGACTTTTTGCGCTATTTCGCACCCCTTTTGCTGGTGCTGGTGCTGGTGCTTGTGTTGTTGGTGTTTGGTCGTTTCGTCGGTCAACAAAATACTATATATACTATATATAGTATAGTATGTATATATATATATATGTATTTCATTATATGTAAGTACTGCCTATTGCCGTCTAAGCTGCTTATTTACAATGATGACTGACAAGCTGTCGCAAGCAGAAGTACGTGCGTGCAACTGTCTTCTAAAGATTTCAAATGAAAACAAAACAAAATGAAAACGAAAAGCAAAAGGAAGAAAATAGTGGTTTGTTGTTGTTGGAAAATTTTAGTAAACTTTTTCGAAATTGTTGTTGTTGTTGTTATTTTTAAGAATAAAATTCGCTCATTGGAAACTAATTCAATTGTGTATAAATTGCATTTATTAATTTATTTTTCTGTTATTCTTTTTTTTTTTTTTTTCTTTATTTTAAACTGACAAGTTAAACTTTTACGTTGTTATTTTCCTTTTGCCTATGCCGCCGATGCCAATGTTATTGTAATTTTAACACGCCAAGTTTTTTTTTCTCTTTCCACTGAAAATTAATATTGTAAATTGTACCATTATTATTATTATTTTTTTTTTTTTTTTGAGGGCGATAAAACTAGCGCTAAGTTAATTGAAAATTTCTGTTGCTGTTGCTGTTGCTGTTGTCGTCGTCTTTGTCCTTTTGTACTCGGTACGAGTATTATCTGAAGGTCACACGAAAAAGAAAACTTGAAGAGCTAGAGCAGTGTAGAATAAAAAAAAAAAAAAAGTACTTGAAAATGACACGATATACAGCTAATATTCGTCACGTTACAATTTAAGTTCTTGATTTTAGTCTGTCTGTCTGTCTGTCACTTATCAAACTGAAAACTTATTGAATTGGCTTAACTTTTTTTTATATAAAACAAAATAATACTTTTTGCAACAAAACAAAAAGAAATTCGTTGAAGGAATTGTTGTTCAAAGATATTTATGTGTAATCGAAATCTAGCTATCTTTATGTTTCTATGTCCGCTATGCATGTTGCAATCATACAACCGATGAGTTCCAAACTGGTTTCATTTGAAAGGCAACAATCCAAGTATTGCACTTAGGCACTTTCGGATCATTCATGATGTCAATTTTCTTATTTTTACATGCAAAAATGTTTTATATTTTTATTTATACTAGCCCCAACATATTGTGGTCTCGCTGTTCTTTGGTTTTTATAATTCTATGTTTTTATACCCGCCACACATAGTATGAAGGGTATTATCAGTTATCAGTTATTATCAGTCGGAAAATTGGTAACTCATTAAAGGAGGCATCGGAGACCCCATAAAGTATATATATTATTGATCAGCTCGACGAGACGAATCGATTTAGCCATATCCGTCTGTCCGTCTGTCTGTTGCAATGCGTTTTTCTCGGAAAGTTTTAAAGATATTGACCTGAAACTTTAAACTTAAGATTTTTTGTGTTGTATGGCAGAACCAATTCCTCATGCAAACTTACCATTTTTTTCGATTTTTGTATGGAAATTGTTATTATTTATGAATGTTTTGACTACAAATCGGGTAAAAACACTTTAATCCAAATCCATCCATCCAATATTAGAGAAAGGTGCCACGCCCATTTTTAGATATAGCCCCCATGCAAACTTACCATTTTTTTCGATTTTTGTATGGAAATTGTTATTATTTGTAAATGTATTTGACTACAAATATGGATAAAAGCACTTCTAATGACATTCAATTTCAAAAGAAAGGTGCCACGCCCATTTTTTAATATGGCCCCATAGAAACCAAGCGCCCATTTTTCAGATTTTGTATGAAAATAGTTCTTATTTATGGATATATTCACTCCAATCTGTGTAAAATCACTTCTACTGTTATCCTATGAATATGCTTCCGATATGACAAGGATCGAGCCACTATAACAAATAGTCCCATACAAACTCAGGCTCCATTTTTTTTATTTTTTCAAGAAAATGAATGAATGTGGTGGGTATTTGAGCTTCGGTGCTTCCGAAGTTAACGTTCTTGCTTGTTTTTTTTTTTTTTTTAAATGAATATACACTCTTCTTTATAGAAATGATTTGCTTATTCGTTTTTGAACTTAATTCGAGATTTTCTATGTTTTTCATATTTTCGATGTTTTTTTATATTAAAAAAAAATTTTTCTTCTAAGTATCGTAAGTGTTTTCTGAACTTAATTTAAGATATTCGATGTTTTCTATGTTTTATTAGCATTACTTATTTTTTAGATATATAATATAGTATATATAATATAGATATATAATCCAAATAAAAATGATAATCCAAAGCTGTTCTACATTTTCATTTGTTAAAACCATAAAATGACATATAAATTAATGATGTTTTGACTATAGCACAGACATGTAACTCATTTTTCAGTTGCCTAGCCTAGCCCTAAGTGTGTGTGCTACTAAATTACAATACTTTACTCTAATACCAAAAAAAAAAAAAAATAAAATAAAATTCCATTTAAAAAAAATGGTTAGAGATATTTTATAAATTGTATAAATGTTGAATGAACTAAACTAACCTAACCGAAAATTCAATGTCAATGTCACTTTGTGAAAAATGTTACAAAATAAATGTGTACATTAATTTTTTTGGCTATATTCTATCTGTCTCTCTATCCCCCTTCTCCTCTCTTTCTCTATTTTTTGTCATTGTCACTTTACGCAACCTCAAAAAAAAAAAAAAAAAAAAATGGTGACCGCCAACGCATTCAGTGTACTATATATGGTGACAATGGAAGCAATAAAATAAAAGAAAAAAAAATTATGAAGAAAATGAAAAACACCCGTCAACATCATACTATATCATCGTCGCCATAAGTATCTCATATACATGCATGCATACTCGTACAAAACATCATTTGAGTAGCAAAATTTAATTTTCAAATTGATATTGAAATAGATTTTCACACAACATTAGGTTAGGTCGTTTACAGCTTAACTTTATAATTTTTTTTTTTTTCACACTTTTCCGGACACATCTAATGCTACTTTGCCTAATGTTATAAAGTTTAAAAAAAAAAAAACGAATGTAATAAAAACAAAATAAAATTTATAAATTGTGTCTGACATTCAATATTCTAGCACACTCGTCGGTCGGTCTCTATCTGCTTGCTGGCGTTTTTCATCAAAGTTCGTAATTTAATTTTAATTGGAAAAAAAAAAGTTTTCTGTTCTTCATTGTAAGTCATTTCATCGTTGTCGTTGGTTATGTAATAAAAAAAAAAAAAAAATAAAAAATTTAGCTCAATACTTAACAACTACGCCTTCTGTAAATTGATAATTTTTCATTGATTATTTTTTGGGGTTGTTTTTTAAAAAACCATTGGAAATTATATTTTATAGGTATGATCGAAAATAGAGGCATTTTACTTTGTTTTAGCTTAATTGTTAAATATTAAAACTAATTGTACAATATAAAAGCGCTTGCATCGAGAACAATCGTTCTTGTATCAAGCACAAACGTTCTTTTATCAAGCACAAACGCTTTTATATATCAAGCACAGTCGTTCTTGTATCAAGCACAGTCGTTTTGGCATCAATACAAATTGTTTTTTTGTCAAGAACAATCGTTCTGATAATAATAACAATTATTCTTAAATTAAAAACATTCGTAAGCGAAGAATATTTTTTCTTGTAAAATGCTTGAAAAAAATATATTGAATTTACTAAATTAAGTTGTCTAACTTAAAAATGTACTTGAAGTGAGCACATTTTGCTTTTTATGCATTTCAGAAAAAAACAATCTTTAACAATCTTTTTGTTGTTTTCTATCTGTATTCTCCATTCTACGTATATTATTTTAAAATTTCCAAATGAAAGAAGTCTAAAGCCATTAAACCGAACTATAATGGTGTCTTGTGAACGTTTTCAATTTTTGCGAAAACAATCTATCCACAAATTTCGCTTGGGTTTTTTGAGTTCTGGTGTTTTTCTGTTGTAACTAAGAGTTTCTTATGTATTGTTGTAGCCCAATTTTTGTGTGTATATGTGTGAATGGTTTCCATTATCCATTAATAAAATATTAAACCCGGTATTAATTGAAACCAGTATTTCGTAAAAAGTTTCTTTTAAAGAATAGTTTAAGATTAAAGTATTAACTTTATTCATTAGAACAGTATTTGATATTTGAATCCCAGTATTTTTTTATTATTATTAATTATTGCAATTAAATATTACCAATATTTTATAATTTTCATATTGTGAAATTATTAAAAACATGTTTGTGTCTAAATCTTTGCATTAGTTTGTTACCTGTACATATTTTTTCCTATTTTCCCTAAATATATATTTTATTTTCTTCTTGTGTTTAAAACTTTTGAATTTGTTTTATTGTTATAATTATATTTCTATTAATAATATTTTTTATAAAATCACAAAATAAAAAAATAAAAATAAATACAAAATAAAAATAAAAAAAAGATTTTAAAAAGCAAAAAGAAGCCGAGGATCATGCACAGAAGCTGCTTATTGCACAGCATATGACTACTATGAATGCTGCTGGTGGCGTCTGTTCAGGTTCTGGTTCAGGCAGTGCCAGTGGCAGCGGTAATAATGGTGGTGGTGGTGGCGGCGGCAGTGATCCAAGCACATCAACTGAATCGGTATCGTTGGAAGATTTAAGCGATCAACAGCGACGTTTATTGCAACAATATTCAATATCACCGCCAAGTGAAACGTTAATTTCTGCTGATGGTGATCAGATAACGGTGCATCATCCTATTTTTTTTTAATATTTTAAAATTTTAAATTAACTTATTAAATTTAAATTTTTTTTTTTTTTTTTTTTTTTTTTTTTTTTTTTATTTTTTTATTTTTTTTTTTTTTTTTTTTTTTTTTTTTTTTTTTTAAATTTTTTTTAAAAAAATTATAATTTTTTTTTTTTTTTTTTTTTTTTTTTTTTTTTTTTTTTTTTTTTTTTTTTTTTTTTTTTTTTTTTTTTTTTTTTTTTTTTTTTTTTTTTTTTTTTTTTTTTTTTTTTTTTTTTTTTTTTTTTTTTTTTTTTTTTTTTTTTTTTTTTTTAAAATTTATTTTTTTATTTTTTTTTTTTTTTTTTTTTTTTTTTTTTTTTTTTTTTTTTTTTTTTATATAAAAAAAAAAAAAAAAAAAAAAAAGAGTAAGTAAGAAGGGTGGGGTGGTGGGGGGGGAGGAAAAAAAAAACAATGCTATCAATTATAGTAACCAAGACAGATAGACAGCAGGACATACGGATAGACAGACAGACAGACAGATAAACGGAAAAGACAGATTCATCGGGTTTTAACCCAGCGGGTTTTTAAACCCAACCCCACTTATTTTTAAAGTTTTTTGCTTCGAATCGTTAACCGAACCACAGCATTTAACTGTAAGATAATGGCTTTGACAAAAAAAACAATAAAACTTAACCCAAAAACCAAACCAATAAGCGGCAAAAGTTCGGTTCGAACCGGTTCGAATATTTCAAGACCAATCGTTCTTTGTATCCAGAAAACCCGGTTCCTAATATATGATACTTTTGACAATAGATATTTTTCATATAAGCAAAATTTTGGCTTGGTTTTTTCTGACTGTATAGTCTTCAAACAGAACTATTATAGCTATATCGACTCGATACATTTTTTTTTAATGTAAGATATATTTATTTTTTTTTTTTTTTTTTTTTTTTTTTTTTTTTTTTATTAATTATTTTTTTATTTTTTTTTATTTTTTTCTTTTTTTTTTTTTTTTTTTTTTTTTTTCTTTCTCTCTCCCTTCTTATTATATATACATATATAAAAAAAATTTATATTTTTTTTTTTTTTTTTTTTTTTTTTTTTTTTTTTTTTTATATATTTAATTAAAAAAAAAAAAAAAACAAAAAAGAAAAAAAAAAATTTATAATTAAATAAGATACGTGTATTTTTATTAAAACAAAATTAAATTTGTTGTTTTTTTTTTTTTTTTTTGGGGGGAAAAATTTTTTTTTATAAAATTTTTATATAAAAAAAAGGGAGGGGGCCCCCCTAGCAAATTAAGCTTTGAGTTAAGTGCTGAAAAACAATAAAAGTTTCGTTTTTCTATTTTTCAAATTTTTTTTTCTTCTATTTTTTCTATTTTTTTTTTTTTTTTTTTTTTTTTTGTTTTGTGTTTTTTATTGCAAAAATTTGCGGCAGACATGAAATATTATTTTGTTGTTGCTGTTGCGTTGTTGTATGTGAGTGACTGTGTGAGTGAGTTTGCGGAAAGATTGGCTTTGGAGGACGGGCAGGCAGGCAGGCAGGTTGACTATTTGGGAAAATAAAGGCAAATCTATGTGTTCTGTTCAGCTCTCTCTCTCGCTCTGATAAATTGTCAAACAGTCAACGTCGTCGTCGTCGTTGTTGTTGTCGTTGTCGTTGTCGTTGTTTGTCGCAAGTTCATGCACGTGCAAAACATATCTCACAAATAGAGGTCGCCAGAAGTAGTATGAAGGACGGTCAAAAGGTGTGGCGGCAAGAGCAGAGACGAATACGACGACAGTGAATTGCATTTGTTGATGACGCTGAAGCAAACAAAAAAAGAGAAAAAAAGAAGAAGCAGCAGTTGAAAGCAGTGAGTGCAGCGAGTGCAGCGTAGTGTATGTCTCTGTGTCGTTGACAGTTTGAACTGACTGAATAAACGATCCATATATATATATATGCATATATAGTATGTCGTATCTCTATATTATATGCCTGCAGCAGTAGCAACAAATATCTAAAACCATGTGTGTGTGTGTGTGTGTGTGTATCATCAATTCTGGCAATGCGCTGCTGCTTTACTCTCGATGTCATCTAAATACGAGTATGGCGTGTTGGTCGCACATGCCAAGCCAGCGTTGCAGCGATTCGATTCGCTTCAGTTCAATTTGGTTGTTTATTCGTTCGTTCTTTCTTTCGTTTGGTTCGTTTGGTTTATTTAGTTTTAGTTTTATTTTCATTTATTTATACATTCCCCCCTTTTTATTTGTGTTTCTTCTATTTTTACTTCTTCTTCTTTTTCGTTCTTTTTTTTTTGTTTTTTGCTTAGTTTATTCTACTAGAATTTCATCCATTTAACTAATCAGCATTTAAACGAGTCTGGCACGTAACTAACTTTTGCCCCTGTTGCAAGGTTACGTATACGCCATGTGATTCGTTCTTAGCAATTTTTTGTTTTTTTTCAACAATAAACGATTATAATAATATTTTCATTGTATTTAATATTTTTGTTTTTTGGTTTTGTATACCCTACCCTAAGTGACATTGTTTAAGTTGTTAAGGGCTTCGATAAATATTTGATGATACTAGGTCAAGAAATGTAAGAGTTTTTTATATAAAAACTTTGGTTTTTTTTTGTGTTAGTTTTGTATTAGAACTAGAAATGGACGAGGGACCACCAAAGACACTTACGGAACAAAAAAAAAAAAAAAAAATTACAAGCTAAAACGCCTCAAACCACTCATTCGAGCCAGGGCCTCTGGTCATGGGCAACAGTCCGCGAGGTTTCAAATATGTAATGTATGTAATATCATTGCATCTTTTAATAAATAATGTAACGGGTCATTAAACCTAAGACCCTTTAAATATATATATTCTTGATCAGCTCACGAGGTCGGTCCAGCTAGGTCGTCTGTCCTGCTGTCTGTATTGCGTCATTCGCTTAATTTTAAAGATATTGACCTGAAAATTGGAACTTATTTTCTAGTCCTACAAGTGTCAAAATTGTTTAGGTATAGCCCACATACAAACTTACCGTTTTTTTCGGTTTTTCTATGAAAATGGTTATTATTTATGAATTAGTCACTCCAAGTTGGGTAAAAATACCTTGTAATGTCATCCACTGTCAAAAATCCACTCCCATTTTTAGCTAGGGCCCCAAACAAATTACCGCCCATTTTCGAATTTTTGTATAAAAATAGGTATTCTCTATAAGAATATTCACTCAATTTTGGGTCACAACACTTTTAACTTCCAATAACAAAACCAAGGTACTAACCAGCTATAGCCCCATACAAACTTCGATTATTTTCGAACAAATGTATGGAAAATCAACCTTTTCAATATATATTTGTAAAGTATTTAAGCCACTGATGACCTACATAAACTATTCAAAGATTCGTGTGACGGGTATTTAAGCTTCGGTTCCACCGAAGTAAACGTTTTTTTTTTAAATAATGTTTCAACTAATTGTGAATTATATTTATTATTTCATTGAATTTGAAACCAATCATTGATTGTCTTTGAGTGTTGCATTTTTAGTTTGGTTATATTTATTTTATTTAAGAGAAGAAAAAAAAAAAAGGGGAAATAATTCATATACAAATCACTCGCTTATGCATGCCAACGAACAATTGATGTTGTCGTTGCGAGAATTTATTTATTTCCGTTTACATATTTTTTTTTTTAGTTTAGTTTTTTTTTTTTTTACCTTCATTAGATTTAATGCATTTCTAATATTTATCTAATTGAGTTTGTCAGTATGCGATGTCACCACAGTGGTACCCCCTGCTCTGTTCTTCTATATAAAAGCAGTCGTGCTGTCGTCTATTTTATACAATATTTCTTTTTTGGTGCCTTATATCTTGTTTTCATGTGAAGCCAAATCAATTCCATTCGTTATATTTTTTTTCTTTTTTTTTGTGGCATTAACGTCGCCAGTTTGTCTCTAAATTGTAATAATAATTTTTTTGTGTATAAATTTGATTGAAAATAGATTTTTTTTTCTTTGATTTGATTTGTTTTTTTTTTTTTGGTTTAATTTCTTAAAATAATATTCTGTTCCTCTTTTGTTTTGTGCGAATGTCAATGTTAACCTTCAATATTTTTCGAGTATTCTTTGCGTATTTAAGGTCATCAAAAGTGTTTCCGTTTTATCAGATTCTATTTAAAAATGTCACTTTCTAAGAAAAAAATAAAAAAAAAAATACAAAATTTTCTTTTGAGAAATGATAAAATTCAAAAAAAAAAAAAAAAACAAAACTTTTTAAACTTTTGTTTCCGAAAGATTTATAAATACAAATATAAGCAAAAAAAATCCTTTATAGACTCGAATTTATTTAGGAATCCTTTTGGGATATATATGTATATAAAATATTTTTGAAATTTTTTTTTTTTAAGAATTATCTACAAGATACAATACTGCATTTATGTATTAGTACTTTGTTCTTCATCATTGGCACTTACAAACGTTTGTTATAAATAAATTGTTCTATATGTAACCTAAACACGCAAGTTTATGTAAATATTTGGAAAATGTTTACCGAAATAACATTTTGCAGCAAAAATCTTTATTTGTTAGTCTTGTTTTACAGAAATAGAATTTTTTTTTTTTGGTTTTTAATATACTTCACACATGGCGTGTAAAGAGATTTAAGTATTTTGGATATAAACAAAACAAGAAAGCACGCTGTAGTCGAGCTTGTTCGACTATAAAATACCTTGTACCCAATTTATATGATCCTTAAGTAGTATCAAGGCTTGGAAACATTATGAATTGTATAGAGTTTTTCTTTATTATTCTATTATTATTATTATTTTATTATTATTATTATTATTTTATTATTATTTTATTATTATTTTATTATTATTTTATTATTATTATTATTATTCTATCAAGGTCAGGATATCTGATATGCTGTGTGTATTTATATGACATACTGCAAAATGTGCTGCATCCATTTGCTGTTTCTCTGTATAGTTTCTGTTTTTTTTTTTTTATTTTTTTTTTTTAATTTTTTATTCGAATATCCGCATATCCTTCCGTTCATATTTCTCGTTCTTTTTTTTTTTTTCCTTTTATTGTGTTTTTTTTTTTTATGGCACGCGGCTAAACTGAATGGTTTGGCTGACCCATGCGGTATGGCTGTGTGTGTTACCCAAGCACAGGAAATGTGGTAGTATTCGTTACGAGTTTAATACTTTTGACCTTTTGACTTAGTTTTCCGCATTTTCCTTTTTTTATTTCTTATTTTAAAAAAGAAAAATTTTTTTTTTTGCGTTCCATGTTTGTGGTTTCAGCCTTTGCTGTAATATTGTAAAAAAAAAAGTGTTTAAATTTGAAAAAAAAAATTCATAAATAAAAAAAAGTTTATTTCAAATCAAATTAAAATGCATTAATTTTGAAATTTATTAAGAGCGATTGCAATTGTTTTTTTTTACGCTAAACTTAAATTAATTTAAAATTTATAAAGAATAATTGTTCAAATTAATTATTTTGTAGTATATTAATAGGCACACAACGCAACGCAACGCAAGTTGAGTTAACTTGAAAACGCAGCTGCAACATAATGAAAGTTTGTTAAATAAAGTTGCATACTTTTGGGCTGCTGCTGCTGCTTTTAATTTTCTTTGCTGCTAGTTGTTGCTTAAAGTTTTGACAGGTCTTAAGCATTGTTGACGATAAAAGGATACAGAAGACGCTTGAATAAAAGTTAAAAATAATAAAAAAAAAAATTTATAAAACTTTTACTTTAGTGCGCCTTTACTATTTTTGCGCCTTGTTTTATGCAACAAAATATTTCAACACCCACGAAACGTAGTCAATTTTATTTTATTTTTAATTTTTTTTTTTTCGTACACATTTGTTGATTTATACTAAATTGTGTTGCCTGCTTTCAGGCAGTGTAAAGCTTCATGAGTTGTGCGCGCGAGCATTAAAGATTTATTTATCGAAAAAAAAAAAAAAAATGATGATGTGAGAGAACGTGAAACGTGCACAATGCTGGGATTTCGTGCTAATCAAAAAAAAAAAAAAAAAAAAAAAACAAACAAAAATAGAAAATGGGGAAAAAAAACCGTTAAGCCTGAAAGTATGCAAAACTTTGTTGAATTGCGAAATGTAAGCTTTAAACCATGGCAATGGCAAATGCAGACAAATTATTGTATTAAATGCAACCTACGCAAAAGTGACACAGACTGTGTGCGAGAACGAGACAGCACACTTATAGTGGAACCAATTGTGACGTATGTCAAGTGTCAGTTGTAGGCAATCGTAGCATACTTGTAGGCGTTTGAACAGGTGCGAAAATTAATTACGTTCACACACAAATACGCAGCACACACACAAACACTTATGTAAATACAAAAATACTTACACTAACAAAAAATAAATATAAATGTTGTTATTAAATTGTTATTTTCTGTTAAGTATAAATGTATGGATTTGTCTTGCAATTATTATTAACAGTGAAAAGTAATAATTAAATATTGTACAACACTAAATTTCTAACTGTAAAATATGCATATGCATGTCAAGATCAATTGCCGCGCCTAAATGTAGGCAATACTAAAATCAAATTGCAGCTAAATTTGCTCATCTTACCCTTTTTTAACGATTTTTTTAATTCAATATAAATTTTCAACTAAAACTTAAAAAAAATTTTTTTTGTTTAACTCAGTCAGCACAGCAACTTTATTAGCTTCTATTTAACAGTTATTTGCGCCTTGACCTTTTAAATTGACTTAAACTAAAAGAAAAATATTAAAAAAAAAAAAAAAAAAAAAAAAATGTTGGAAAATTCAAGAATGCAACACAAAATGAATGTGGCAAGTGTTGTGACTGTTGCAGGTTAGTGTTCTATTTTTTATTCATTTTCGCAATTATTCACTCTGGTACGCGGCTTCCCTATGTACTCTATATTTTTTTTTTTCTACTTATATATTCTTTTTTTTAAGGTTTTGTGGATTGTGTAGCTACTTAGTTTTTCCTTTTTTTTTTTTTTACTTTGCTTTTATAGCATACCAAACGGCGGTTATCAACTATTTTTGTTGCAGTAACAACCGAAAGAGCTTTGCTTTGCTTTTAGTCGGTTTAAGTGAGTTTGTTTTTTTTTTTTTTTGTGGTTGTTTTTTTTTTTTTTGGGTTGATTGGTTCAGTTGCTTCATTTTTAGATATTTTTGTATAATGCTAAGAAGTGTGGTAAATTTCTAATAGAATTAAATTAATCAGAAAAATGGAAAAAGAAAGTAAGAGGGAGTTGTGGTAAAAAAAAAGAAATATAGAAGAGAAAAAAAAAAAAACGACACCAAAATTAAATCAAATCAACTAAATTCGAGAGCGTCTAATCTATTGTATCAGCTGTTTGCAAGGTGAAATTATATAAATTCACCAAAACATGCATACTCAACAAAATTTGTTAGCAAACTAGAAAGAGACAGTGGCGGAATACATATGTCGTCAAATGGTTAAATTGTATCATGTTTCTGATGAGCATTTTGAAGCTGAGTTTGTTTCTGTCGGTAGGAGAACAACGATTATTTTAGGTTTTAAAAATTAGATACGTAGAAACCCTGAAGCTTAATCGCAACATGTTTTCCATTTCTATTTTACAGTTTTTAGGTTTTCTTAAATTACCATCTTTGTTTTAAAACCAAAACACGAGATAGTATTAAGCGAATGGCCAATCAGACAAATATTTAGTATAGCTTTCATTAAAACAATACTAAATAAAGTTTTTTTTTATATGAAGTTTATAAAAATTAATTTTAGAAAAAGTATTCTTTTTAATATTTTAGTAATGATAGCGAAAAAAAAAAATTAAAATAATATTCATGGATTCTTTCTACAAATTCATTTAAAATGTGTTTTTTTTTTTACTTAAATATTTTGTTTACATATCTTTTTTTTTTTTTTATATTTTTTTTTTTAGACAATTCAACACAATTGCGTTGTATGTAAATATTGTAATTAAATTTCAGAAGTGCCGCAATAAAGTTTTTACGTCAATGTTTACATAAATACGTGTACAAAATTTATACCATACAATTTTGCACTCGTGCTCTATATACGAATAATATTGTTAATTAAATGATAATATCTATAAATAAATAATCAAATAAATAATTACGTAAAACGAACAAAAAAAAAAAAAAAAAACGAAAATAATGTGTTATGTAATCGATTTATGCTTATTGCTGTCAGATTATGCTGTTGCAATTCTTTCAAGAACAATGGAGAAAATCGTTTTAAAAATTGGCACGAAACGTAGTCAGTTTGTTTTTCTATAGTTTTGATACCGCTGAAACGGAAAATGATTATCAAAAAAAAAAAAATTTAAAATCTTGGGATATTAATTTAATTCAAAAATAATTTAAACTTTTTTAAAACAAAACAAACTGATGAACACTTGGTACCATTTTTTAGATAGAAGTTATCAGTGATACTATAAGTTTGCACTTATTGAACCAAACCGGTTTTTGAACCGAACCGATTTTTGAATCAAACCACAACATTTTTGATTATTTGCTCCGAAACGTTAACCGAACCAGCTGTTTTGAAAGAAAATGCTTTTGAACCAAAACCCGAATCATATAAACGATTGGAAACGGTTCTTTAAAAGATCGTTATATAAGATTTTGTGAAATTATAAAATTTAGTTGAGTTAAGATGTTGCTTGTTGTTAATAGGAGTCCTCGTAGACTTGATAATGTCAAAATTTAATAGAATAGTGGTGGTCAATAAATTTAAAGAGATACGTGCTGTGCTTGGAAATTTACCTTATTTCGAGCGTGATTTTCTCTAGGAAAGTCGAACTAGCTATGTTCGTCTGTCTGTCCGTCCGTCTGTTTGTCTTTCTTGTTTAACAAACAAATTACTTGAACCACATGAACCGAATCGAACCGCGGTTCGACACCAACAAAAAACCAGTTCGTAACCCCAACAAATTTTTAAAAAAATTTCAAAATTGCTAACCGAACCACTGGGCAAGTTTTTATTGGTTTGCAGCCCTGAAATTTGTTTTTTTGTTTCATGTTTATTATTTTATATGGCGTGTTTGTAACATTACAAAAAAAAAAAAAAAAAAACAAATTAAGGAACTCTATACGAAACGGTAGCACTTGGCAACATATGGAGTCTGATGATGTGGGTGGTTTATTTTATTCAAAAATCTGTATGAAAAATATTGCGTACACGTTGCATGTTACGTGCGCGTACATTACGTGTGCGCTTGACCACTTTTGCGCTCCACGATTTGAGCGTTTACATTGTTTGCAAACTAAATTTGCGTTACATGATGGAACGCTTTTGTTTTTGTTTTTCCTTGTTTTTTTTTTTTTCTTTTTCTTATTTTCCAACTCAATTCTTTCATTTACACGGCTTTCCAATTTAGACTTTTAGTTAGTTGGCCTTACTTTATACAAATAAATATTTTTCGCATACAACGGAAAAGTAGAAAGAGAAGAAGGAGACACACACATTGTATTATTTTTCATGTGCGCAGTTTTTTTTTTTTTTTTTTTTAGGCGCGTTTTTCTGATATTTTTCAATGCATCCTTTCGTACGCTTTTTGTTGTTGTTGATTGTGCTTTTTTTTTTTTTTTTTTTTTTTCATCATGTTTCATTAAAAGCAAAAGCATAAGTAAACGCGAAAAAAATGTCCAAAGAAAATGTAACAAAAAAAAAAAAAGAATAAGGAAAATTAATGAAACAAGGCAAAACAGCAGCAGAAGAAGAAGAAAAAAAAAAAACGTGGCTAAAAATAAATATTTATTTTTCTTGGACATTTTTTTTTTCTACTTATGTATTTTTTTTTTTTTATTCTGCTTCTTCTTTTTTGCTGCTTCTACACATATTTGCCCATATGCTTTCGCTGTTGTGTCGTTAGTTTTTTTGTTGTTGTTGTTGTTGTTTCTTTTTTAGTGAAAAATAAATAAATACAACAAGATCAACAAAAACAACAACAAAAACAAAAAACAAACATAAAAATTTACTCAGGCTAACATGTGCGCTGCTGAATCTGCTTTATGTATTTCTCCATTTAGTTTCGTTGTTCCTCTTCTTCTTAAACATTTTTTTTTTTCTTTATTTACACAAAATTTGTACGTTTGTGTGAGTATATTAAATTTGTGCTTAAATTTGTAACATTTTTTATACGCGTCACACACAGTGTGAAGAGTATTATCATTTTGTCAGAAAGTTTGTAACGCATTAAAGGAGACATCTTAGACCCTATAATCAGTATAATATATTCTTGATCAGCTCAACGAGACAAGTCGATCTAGCCATATCCATCTGTCTGTCCGTCTGTCTGTATGTATGTATGCGTTTCATTCACACAGTTTTAAAGATATTGACATGAAACTCGGAACTTAAGCTTTTCTCAGTCTTAAGCAGTTCAAGTGTTAAAATCAAAGTGCCACGCCCATTTTACCCAAATAGGTATATATAGCCAAAAAAAACCCTTCATACATCCAATAAAAATCAAGGTGCCACGCCCATTTTTAGCCACCCCCATTTTCGAATTTTATATGAAAATAGCTATTAATTATGAATGTAGTCACTCCAAGTTGGGTAAAAATACTTCTAATGTCATCCAATGTCAAATCCAGGCTGCCACGCCCATTTTTAGCTATAGCCCCCATACAAATTTACCGCCTATTTTCGATTTTTGTATAAAAATAGGTATTATTTATGAAAATATTCACTCAAATTTGTGTAAAAACACTTCTAAAGACATCCAATAACAAATCCAAGGTGCCACGCCCATTTTTAGCCATAGTCCCCATACAAACTTTTCGATTATTTTCGAACAAATGTATGAAAAAGTAATAATTTTCAAATATATATTTATAAATGTATATAAGCCGCTGATGAGCACACATAAACTATTCAAAAGATTCGTGTGATGGGTATTTAAGCTTCGGTTCAACCGAAGTTAACATTTTTCTTGTTTTAATTTAAGTTTTTTTAGTTTTTTTTTTGTGCCATTTTTATTAATTTTTTTATTTAAAAAAGTAATTATTAATTTTTTTTTTAAAAAAATCTTTTTATTATGCTTTTCTTTTTTTTTTGAGTGTATAATTCTTTTGGTTTGTTTGCACATTTTTGTTATATATTTTTTAACTCTTACGATTTCTTTGCTTTTTGCCTCATTAAATGCGGCCGAAATTGATTTTAAAAATAGCACGCATACGCACTGTTGTACAACGAAAGAACGAACGAGTAAAAAAACGAAATTACTAAATATATACAAACATAAATACATATGTACAAATGTATCTAGATACATTTATTATCTAAACAATTTATGCATTCATACATATGTATGTACACATGAAATGTTAAAAACTATTAAACAAATATTGAAATTTAATGGATTTTGTTCCAATTAAAATGTTGCTATTAAAAATTAACAAACGAAAAAAGAAAAAAACATTTTTATTTCTGTTAGAATTTATAGGAAAAAAAAAAGAAAATCTTAGGAAATAAGAAATTAAAATATTCTTAAAAATTTTGAAATACATAATTTTATTTTATAGCAAAGAAAATCTTTAACTTCAATAGAACCGAAGCTCAAATGCACATCATACATTCTATGTGCTTTGAATAGTTTATTTTAGAGTTAGCAAAAAAAAGAGTGATTTTTGAGTCGCAGTGTAATTAGCGACTGTGACTTGAAAATCACAGTGACTGCAAACAGTGATTGAATCGCAGTTCGCGAAAAAAACGTGAAACTTTTTCTGAACAGGTTCACTGTTCACGAAGAGCGATGCATAAAATTGGCGATAACTGAACATGTTCACTGTGGAACAAAAAAAATCACAAATCACTACCATTGTGATTTTTAAATCACTGTGAAAAAATCACCGAAAGTAATTTTTTTGCCAGACAGTTTATGTATATGTAGATCATCAGTGGCTTAGGTAATGTTTCGCGAAGAAGCGGGTCAATGGTTCGATACAAACCAAATGTAAACACCGAATTGGGATTTGTATAAAATTGATATATGAAAAATTTAACGAAGCCAACAAAACAAATAGACAGAGACACGGATGTACAGACGAATATAGCTAGATGGAATAAACATTCAACGTTGATCAAGAATATATGTTTATATATGAATATATACATATTATCAAGGACTGAAGTGCTTCTCTCAGCCTATACATTTGCAAAGATATAGGAAAAAAATTTTTTTTTTTTTTTACTCTTTCAATTTTTGAAATTACTAGAATTTTTATACAAGTAAATTACGTATTTGATTTCGTAAAAGCTTTTAAATAATAAAGCAATTAAAAAAATTTGCATACTTTTAGGCTATTAAACTTCCATTTGGGCACATTAAAATATTAAAACTAATTGAATAATGTAAAAAGAAGAAGAAGAAAAAGAAAAACGCAAATTGACCTAATGTTCGTTTTGCTCATACAAAACGTGCAGGTCAGTAGTCAGTTCTAAAAACCTTGAGTCATGCAAACTGTTCTGCACACACACACACACACACACACAGACACAATATGTGGATTAAGTAGTAGCTTAACACTCAAAAAAAAAAAAAAAAAAAACACCCATAAAGACACAATTTACGCTGCTTAAAATACACTTAAAGTCTTTGTGGTTTTTTTTTTTCTATAAGTAAATTACAATCGGAAAATCGTTTGTTTGTGTATTGACTTTTATTTGTGTTGGTGTCTGTGTGTATGTGTGTATTTTTTGTGACTTACTTAAATCACTTTTAACGCGAACGACCTTCAACGTTCCAAGTGTGCGATTAAACAAATGAAAATCAGTATACATATAGTAAAAAAGTTCTTTGGCACATACCAGTTCAGTACGGTTCAGTCATCAAAATTCAGTCATCCAGTGGGCGTTACACGAGAGCGTGTGCTGCCAAGTTTTAAACATTGAAATGTAACCACCCAACAACACCTAATGAGTGTCATTAGACAAGTGAGTCAGTCAGTGATAACAATAGCCAAGACGTGTTTAAGTTGAGATTTTTTTTGTATGCATTATTTTGCATGCCACAAAACACAAAGTCAAATATAAAAATATAAGAAAAAAAATAGTTTGCATACTTTTAGGCACTCACGGTCAATTTGCTACGTTCCATAATGGTCAATAATGCTTTTTTCTTTCTAGACACGCGAATAACAAAACTCAAACACGTCTTTCTATTTAAAGCAAACGAACACTTGATTGATTTAACTAAAAGCAAACTACAATACGTTACGTCGCCACAATCCCTGCAGCTATGCAATAAGTTTCTTTTTTTTTTTTTTTTCCATTGACCCATATACTTTTGCTTGCTTTATAAAAATTCATATAAATTTTATGCGAAAGAAGCGTCAACGCTGTCGCCTCTGGGTGTATAAAGGTCAGCAAGTTAAATTAAAAGTAGCGATAGCGCCTAAAAATATGCAAAAAAATAAATAAATAAATAGAAGAATAAATATAAAAAAAAAACAGCCAAAAGTCAGCAATAAAATTGTATTGAAAAATTATACAATTTGATTTTAGAAAATTTATTTTGTAGATATTTTTTTTTTGTTATTTCGAGTAAATTTAACATTTTTAGAAATATCAACGCTCTCTCTCTCTCTCTCTGTCTTCTCTAAGCTTTTATATTATAGCAGCTAAGAGCAAATTTATGCAAAATGCTCATTTTTCTTTAAAATTATTCAACATGTCCTTGTTATGAGATGCAATATTATCTTTACTTTTGTTATTTTTATGTATAAAGAGCGCTCTTTTAAATAGTTTTTTTAAAGAAAATGTTTTGTTTTAATAATAATTTTACCGATTTTATTCTAAAAGTTAAATTTTTTCGACATTATTTTTAATTAAACTTATAGTGTATAACTCAATTAAAAATGCAATTTTTCACTCTATAAGCGAAAATACAGCAAGCAATTAGCTTAAGCTCATTCATAGTTTGCCTAAAAGTTTATTACTTGAAGTTGCAGCAGCTTAAATTGCTGCAGCTGTGTTCCAGTTTTTTACAAACGAAGCGAAGAGTTGCAAGAGGAAGTTGAAAATTCATAAATTCCAAATGTGTGTGTGTGTGTGTGTGTGTTTCATACTTCCGTTTTCCCTTTGGCAGGCAACACATTTTTTTTATTTTTTTTTTATATTATTTATTCTTTACTGTTTTTTTTTTTTATGTTGGCCAACATTTATTAGCACAGACAACGTCGTGACTTGCTCGTCGTTGCGTGTTTGTGTGTCTCTCTCTCTTCTCTCTCTGAACTTATGATAATCCTTTGGTGCTTAACTATCCAACAATATACTCTTGAGTTGCTAGTCCTGTAAATGAATGAGAAGCTACTGACTGTGTTGTTTAAGTCTTCATTTAGTCTGCTTAAGCGTAAATCGGGTCATAAACCGACAGTTTTCATTAAGTTTTGCTGTAGTAAAAAAAAAAAAAATAAACTAACATCCTTTTTGCTTCTACACACGCACACACACATCTACTGTATTGCAATAGTATGTTTTCGGATGTTGTTGCAGTACGAGTACAGGATGCAAAAATGCATTGCAATGCATTGCAATGCGTTGCGCTGCTTTTGTCCTCATCATTTATGATGACACGCTTCATTTAAATGAGCTCATTTTATCTTTCTATGCAAACACACACATGCTACGTGTATCTTTTTTTTTTTTTGTTTTTATTTCTTTTGTTGCTTAGCTCAGCTCAGTTGTGCGTATTTAATATTGTATTATTCATATGTATACTTTACATATGCATACTACAATATTTAGATGGCTTACTTTTTTATTATTATTATTATTTTTTTTTTTTTAAATAAATCAACCATAAATTGCAGTTGCCGGCGTCATATTTCTTGTTACTTCTTTGTATCTTCTCACAGTCAACTTGAATACATATTACGTCTTTTGCATTTTAATTTGCTTTACAGCGTTGAGTTTATTTTTTTATAGTTGAGGCACACTCCTTTCGATTGGGTTCTTTTGGTTTAGTTATGCAGTCAAACAGCGATGTTGAAGCTGCTTTGATGCTGTTGACTACTATATAAAATGTTTATATAGGGTGTTTTAATTGTAGTGAGATCTTTTAATTTAAAATCAAACAAAAATAGAAAGAAAACAAAATAAACGAACTGTTTGGAACTCAAACAGTTTGCTTTTATTTCAGTATTATTTTTTTTTGTTTCGTTCTTATATCAAGCACAAACGTTCTTGTAACATGAACAATGCACAAAAACAATCATTCTTGTATCACCAAAAAAAAAAAAAAAAATTAAACAATCGTTTTTGTATCATGAACTATGGTTCTCGTATTATTAAAAATCGTTCTTGTATCATGAGCAATCGTTTTTGGGTCGTGAGCAATCGTTCTTGTATCATGAACAATCGTTCTTGTATCATAAACAATCGCTTTTATGTCATGAACAATCGTTCTTGCAACATGAACAATCGTTCTTGCATCATGAACTATGGTTTACATATTACGAAAAATTGTTCTTGTATCATAAACAATCGTCTTTGTGTAATGAACATTCGTTCTTTTATCACGAACTATGTTTCTCATATTATGTATAATCGTTCTTATATCATGAACAATCGTTTTTGCATCATAGACAATCGTTCCTGCATCATAGACAATCGTTTTTGTTTCATGATCAATAGTTCTTGTATCATAAGCAATTGTTCTATTATTAACAATCGTTCCTTGTATCATGAACTATGGTTCTCGTATTATAAATAATCGTTTTTGTGTCATGAATAATCGTTCTTGTATCATGAACAATCGTTTTTGTGTCATTAACAATCGTTTTTGTGTCATGAATAATCGTTCTTATATTATGAACTATGGTTCTCGTAGTATGAATAGCCTTGCATCATGAACAATTACTTTTGTATCAAATAAAATCGTAATCGTATCAAGAACAATTCTTGTATTATGAACTATGACTCTCGTATCATGAACAATTTTTTGACAACGGATTTCCACAATGTTCTTGGTTTATTCTCTGTCTCTTTTTTTTATGTTTTTTTTTTGCACGTTTGGAATGAAAGACCCTTCATGTAACAGTACACAAACCAAGCGACACACGCTGCTGCATTGCGTCAAAGGCGCTCACGATATAGACAATTCTTTAACAAAAACAAATACAAACTCAACTTTACTTGTTTTATAAGCGCAAAGGACATTTTGCGAAATAGCACAGAAAAAGCATAAAGCGTAAAGTTGTTGCTCGGCGTATGGAAAAATAAAATGAATTACTGTCACGTGACAATTTTAGTTCAACTGAAAACCAGTTGACAACTCTGGCTTAACGCTTTAATGCGCTTTATTTTTCAACAGACACAGTACATACACTCTTTTTCTTACTCAGTTGAATCCTTAAAACAATATTAAAACTTTTCGATTGTTTTTTTACTTTAAGTTTTGCGTCATAAATAAGAACTAAGTTTGTGTTTTTTAAAAGTTTTTAAACGATTGAAAACTTTGAGTATTTACTTTATTTTTTTTTTTATATAAATATTTCTAATTACTACACAAACTACTCTCGCTATATATGTACAAAAGAGAAAAACTTTATTTAGGTCTAGAAAATTTACATAAAAATGAAAAATAAACGCAGCTGCGTCGCGACAGATGATGCGTTTCTGTATATCTTATCTGCGGCAAACTGCGGCAGCAAAGTGTAGCGTGGGTGTTGGTGCTGTTGCAAAATTTATGCGAAACGGAAGTACTTAGAAGCAGAGCAGCAGTAGCAGAGCTGTAGCAGCAGTTAAATTCTATGAATGATCTCCATTTTGTTCTTCTATAGATGCTGCTTCTACTCTACAACTTTTCTACGTGACTTCAGTTTGGTGCGTATTTTTGTCTTAAAATAAACTTAACTAACTAAACAGACGGGACGGACGGACGGGACAGTGTACTAGAATCGAGAAAAAGGAAGAGACAGAATGTATCTGAATGTATAACTAAGTAGTTTTCAGTTTTTGTTTTTTTTTTTTTTTTTGAGTATCATAAAAGTGCAAAGAACTTTTCTGATATGCATAATTTATGAATGCCTAAAAGCTGCCTTAACACTTCTAAATATTTTTGCTTTTTTTTTGTTTTGTTGTATCTTTTTTCGGATCTTTTTGCTTCTTAACTATTTTACATTTGGTTGCTGCATAGCAATATGGTGCGTCGCTTTTCGCTTTTTATCATTTTTTTGAATTTATTCGAAAAAAGGCAATTTTTTTCTCTTTAAATGTTGCTATTTGTCGCTGCTGTGCCCTATTTTTCTCGTTTATTTTCGTTCGATGATGATAAAAAAAAAAAAAAATAAGAAGATACATTTTTTTGGTACATATGAAATTTTTTCTATATGCATTGCTGCTCTCTGTGACTATTTATTCTGTTCCTCTTTTTTTTTTCTATTTTTCTTGAACAAATGTTCTTCTGAATTTGTTCCAATATGTTGCACTTGAATTCGTTGAATTCGATATGAAACGAATTGGCAGCAGTGTTGCTTTCTCATATCTCAAAGACTTATTTGAAAAAATTTTTAATAAAATATTGTGCAGAATATGAGCAGAAAATGTTTCTTGGAATAAAATAGATTAAATTACGACGAATGACTCTATGCAAGGGTAGCTGGCATAACAAAGCTAGTCAGCCTTGTTAAAGTAGTTTTCGTAGAAAAGCTCCTTAACAACTCTTTACGCAAGTCAAAGCGCTTAACTTTGTGCAAACTATTTTGGGAATAAACTGCAATGTATGTAATTCCAAGTATGAAAGTATTCATATTTCAAATTGTTTTTTAATAATGTATTTCACAAACCTTTATGGCATTTAGCGAAAACATGAAAGAGTTATGCTACGATAGTGAGGCTTTTAGAATAAAGAGCAAACGTAAAATAGAATCACAGCTACATACAATACTATCAGATGAGTTTTCTAGCACGTAACAAAAGGTAAGATGACAGAAAACGTTATCAGAACCACCAACGGTATTTTGATAGCTCGGACGAAGACTCATGAAAGCCTAAAGTAAGCTTCAATAGTTGGAATTTTACGAAAAAATTCGTATATTGTACAAATGGTTTTTTGTGTAACTAAACAATAAAATAATGCTGATTGAACTGTAAGGAAACTTTTCAGAAGAAAAAAACAAGTAAAAGCTTTAACGTCGGTGGTGGTTTAAGGTGGTTTAAGGCTTCATAATCCTTTTTACTTTGAATTTTATGTCGATTTCTTTAAAGTTAAGTGAGTGAAATGTGTAACTACAGACAGTCGGAGATGGTTAGATCGATTCGCCTTGTCTCGTCGAGTTGATCAAAAATATATTTACAAACTTTCTGATACACGTTTACACTAGTTGTTGTAAGTACGAAATTTTCGTTCCATCTACGAATGCTTTTGTACAATACTACTGTGGGCATTTTACAAAATGAATTTGTTTGTAAAATGAAAAATCTTTTTTATACTTGTAAATCAATTTCATTCACTTCAAAGTAATCCCCTACCGATAAAATACACTTATGTCAATATTTTTTTTTTTTTTTTTAATCCTCGAAACATGTCAAATAGTCCCTTTCCGGTATAGCAATCAGCGCCTACTTCGATTCAGTTTTTATCTCCTCAATCGACTCGAAACGCGTTCCCCGGCATGGTCTCTTGAGTTTTGGAAGTATCCAGAAGTCATACGGAGCCAAATCAGGCGAATACGTTGGTTGCGGAACGATATTGGTTGCATTTTTGGAGAAAAAAGTCACGAAGAATCGATGCTGTTTTTCAAGAAAATTCACCATTTTTGCTACCAATCGAGTCGTGACACGTTTGAGGCCAAAAACTTCTTTCAAAATGGTATTAATTGATCCTTTCGATATGCCAATTTCATCAGCAATGTCTCTTACAGAAGCACTAATTCTTTTAAATTTAAATGTAAGCATCGTCCGTTGTGGTCGATGGTCCAGGGCGCTCTTCGTCTTCAATACATTCCCAACATTCTTTGAACAATTTATAGCAGTCATATGTATGTGGTTGATTTTGGTAGAGCTCCCGGTTCCCGTAAGCCTTCTTCAACATTTTTATTCCATTCAAAAAACAAAATTTGTTGATACTTCTCTCTGCTTAATTAAATCAGACATTGTAAAAATCGTTTGGTAAACACAACCGAATATACTATATATTACTGATAATGACATTGACATAAATTTGGCTCAGATGGTATTAATAGTCCTGCCAACTCATATTTATAAAATAATTTTTTTTTTTAAAAAAAAAAAGCCCCTTTATTTTTTTTTTTTTTAGTTGCGTCCGTCTGTCTGTTTGTCTGTTGCGATGCGTTTTACTCGGAAAGTTTTAAAGATATTGACCTGAAATTTGAAGCTTAAGCTTTTGTGCTCCTAGTTAGTTTGTATGTTAGAACTAAGACGCCACGCCCATTTTTAGATATAGCCCCCATACAAACTTACCACTTTTTTCGATTTTTTGTATGAAAATACGTATTCTTTATGAACATATTCACTCCAAAAAGGGTAAGAACACTTCTTATGTCATCCAATGTCAAATCTAAGGCGCCACGCCCATTTTTAGGTAAAAAATCCATAAAACCATCCCCCCCTTTTTCGAGTTTTTATATAAAAACTTTTTTTTTTTTTAAGAAATTCCATTAAAATTTTGGTAAATTAATTCCAATGTCCGCCTAAGTAAACACTATCGATGTGGTAAGGATCGGGTTTATATAACATAAAGCCTCCATACAAATTTGACCAAATTCATCGTGAAATTTAATCTAAGCACCTGGTGAACACATAAACTATTAAAAGTGTTGTGTAACGGGTATTTTAGCTTCGGTTCCACCGAAGTTAACGTTTTTCCTTGTTTTTTTTTTTTGTTAAAATTATTTTTAATCAGTTCGATGTTTGCAACGAGACAGTTTATTATGCACATTTGACATTTTTATGCCGAATTAAATGAAATGCGCAATTTTATTATGTTTTACTGAAAAATCACAAAATAATTGCTGACATTTAATACCAGAAATTATTTCTATAAATAATTTCTTCGACTAACAAAGTAAAATGAAACTATAATTACGCAGTTTTAACAAAAAAACCAAAATCGAAGTGATGTAATTTAAATATGCCTGAATATGTATTGTATTTATGCAGCTGTGCATTATTATTATTATTATTATTTATGAAATAGCTGAGCACAGCTTGAATGGAAAATGCATTTTATTCAGTTGGGAGTTAGCTAAACTAATTAAGGAATTGACTGAAAATGTGTAATAAGTAAAATTCTGTGAAAAGTAAAACTAAAACGCAATATTACAGCATGCAACGTAATGTATCATGAAAATGTGTGTGTGTGTGTGTGTGGGGTGTATAAACTAAAATAGTTATACAGATATGTAGACCCACGCACACACACACACACACACAAACAGACAAAAATAGAAATGCAAATTTAATTAAATTTTCACACGCTGTTCTGTGTTCTGTATTTGTATCTTCTCAGAAATCCTTGTTGCACTTCATTATACACACACACACACAATATTTTAAATTGCGTTGTAGTTTGTCTTCCATAGAAATAATTCTATTTTTATATAATCTATATTCTATTGTGTACGAATTTTCAATCAGCGATTTTGTTGTAAATCTCAAATGCAAACTGTTGCAGCTGTTCAAGTAAATTAAATGCAAAGAAATTTTACGTTATCTTACTTTGACTCCCAATGGAGAAAATGTTTTAAGTTTAATGATAATTGCATTACTTACTTGCTTAAATTTAGACGCAGTTGATGACGCAATATAAAAAAGAAATTGTAGTTTACTGCATTTGTAAAGTAGAATTTATCGTTCCTATGTGTCTACACTTTACATACATAGTATAGTAGTATTGCGATATGTAAGAAGATAGCTGAAACTGTAATTAAAACGACGATACAGCGACTGAAATTAAAAAAAAAACAAAAAACGTTAACTTCGATGAAACCGAAGCTAAAATACCTGTTACTCCTTGATTTAATAAATTTGAGCGTTTGATTTGTATAGGAACTATATGCTACAACGATTCTTCTTTAATCAATTGTCTTATAGTGATCATAGGTTGGGTTCTTGGGTTCTTTATATCATCCCTATCAAAACTATATTGTACACATGGACGGACTGACATAAGAAGTGTTTTCATTATATTTGAAAACAATCTATAGGTTTGTTTGCTGTTTACATTTATCACATACTGTATTATCGACTGAAAACTGCGGTATCGACTGAGATTTGCATTTGGATTAGGTTATGTGTTAATGGCCAACGCGAATATTCGCAAAGTCAAGGTCATATAAGATCCATTGTAATGATGATCTATATGATCTATTTATATGATTCCCTACTCGAAATAGTTGAATCTTCTAACGATGAGCTTTCCGCCAGATTGTCTAGAACGGCCATGCGCTGTTGACAGTGACAGAGTAGTTGCTTCACAGTTTTTTCCCCTTCTTCGTACTCTGGCCACGTAAGTTTCGATATATTACACTTAGAATTTATGTTCGACCGAATAGCTGCCAATTTTGCTATTTCCTGAACACCTCCTTGGATGAATATCGAATATTCAACTTATTTTTTTGTAAGTCTTAGCGCTTTATTCCTTGCTAAGCACTTGGTTATGAGATCTGTGAATAGTTAGCTAAAGAGAGCATTACGTGCATCCGTTGCTGTGGGTCTTTACATTTCTTTGAACCTTGAAGTGCTTTGCTATATTCTTGACTTTCCGCTGTAAACATTTTTTACACTATTTGTAGAAGCTCGATAAATCTGTGCTTTTAGAAACTAAGTCAAATTATTTTCTATAAAACTACAGCCCCTTTTATAGGGTAATCCGAAAAAAAAAAAAAAAAATAAAAAAATTAAAATTCGTGACATATTTTGTGTCGTGTGTTGTGCTCTTGGTTAAAGATTTTTTTTTTTTTTTATATTTTTCCTTTTTTTGTTGCATATTTTGCGGCGCACTTCCGTTTTGTTTTCTTTTAGCACTTACGGACTTACGGACACATACTATATGTATGAAGGGCAACGCGCTATACTATATATTTATAAATGAGTGTGTTAATGTGTGTGTGTGTGTGTGTGTCAGTGTGTATTGGCTGCATAATTGTTGGCCGCTTGCTTTGCTTTTCTTTGCTTTGCTTTTCTTTTCTTTTTTTTATATTTTTTCTTTTAGCATTTTCATTATGCTTCGTTTCATTTTCTTTTTGCCTTCCGCTGTTGCCGTAAAGTATGCAACTCATTGCGCTGAGTGTTCCTATTCTTTTGTTTAAGTTTCCTTTAACTTACTTTCCCTTTCTCTTTCTCTATGTTGCTTTAAAAAATCATAAAAAACAGAAGAAAAATAACAACAACAAAAAAAAAAATCAATAATTGCTATTTTGTCTAATTACAATTGATTAAAGCGACAGAAAGAGATAGATAGTGAAATTGTATATGAAAGTAGCTAAAATAATGAAGGTCGTCGGCGTTATTATCTTCATTATTATCATTAACATCATTATTGTTATTATTATGATGTATATATATATCTGGTAATTTGCCAACTGACAATGAATGAATATCATGCTTGGCTAACGTCGTTGCCAACGTCCGGCCTCTATTTCAGGTCATATATTGTTGCATACTTATATGAGTAAGTAAGTTATATGTACGAGTATGTGTAATAATGTCTCAAAGTATGCTAGCATTAAATCGTTTTTTTTTTTTTTGATGGTCACGCGAGAAAATAAAAAATGAGAGCATTGCACAAGTTGTCTCTCTAATTTATTAAAGTAGATCATATAAGAAAAAAAATGAGAGTATTGTACAAATGCTCTCTTTAATAAAGTTAAGCGTTGCCATGTAAGACGCTATTTAATAAAAATTGTTAAGTATTGTTATGTGTAGTTCTATGATTTCATAGTTTTTTTTTATTTTGTTTTAATTATTTATTTTGTTTTTTTTTACTGAATAACTTTATGCTTTTTAAGTTTTGCTTTTTTATTTATTTTTTTTTTTTATATAAAACCAAAATACTAATTACGTTTTATGTTTTTTTTTCTTTATTTTCTATTTACAAACCTTTTAGTGCGTAGCTGTCGTACCGGTAAACAAGTCCAAATGTCCGAGGCCGAAGTACGTGGTCTATGTTTAAAATCACGTGAAATCTTTCTACAACAACCGATCTTACTTGAATTGGAAGCACCGCTTATCATATGCGGTGATATACACGGACAGTATACAGATCTATTGCGATTATTCGAATATGGTGGATTTCCACCAGCTGCGAATTATCTATTTCTCGGTGATTATGTTGATCGTGGTAAACAATCGCTGGAGACTATCTGTCTGCTGTTGGCATACAAAATCAAATATCCAGAGAATTTCTTTTGTTGCGCGGCAATCATGAATGCGCCAGTATTAATAGAATTTATGGTAAATATATTGTGAAATATTATATTTTTCAAAATATATATAATATATATTTTTCGTTTAAAGGCTTCTACGACGAATGCAAACGTCGCTACAATGTTAAACTCTGGAAGACCTTTACCGATTGTTTTAATTGTTTGCCTGTTGCTGCAATTATCGACGAGAAGATCTTCTGCTGTCATGGCGGCCTCAGTCCTGATTTACAGGGCATGGAGCAAATACGTCGTCTGATGCGACCGACAGATGTACCCGATACTGGTTTATTGTGCGATCTGCTATGGAGTGATCCTGAAAAAGATGTACAGGGTTGGGGTGAAAATGATCGTGGTGTGAGTTTTACATTTGGCGTTGATGTTGTTTCAAAGTTTTTGCATCGACACGAACTCGATTTAATCTGTCGTGCGCATCAGGTAAAATTGATTTGTTTTATTTGCTTATAAATATATACATATACATATTTATATTAATAAATTAAACTTTGAAAAGGTTGTTGAAGATGGTTATGAATTCTTTGCGCGTCGACAATTGGTAACGCTCTTCTCAGCGCCAAACTATTGTGGTGAATTCGATAATGCTGGCGGCATGATGACGGTCGACGACACATTAATGTGCTCATTCCAGGTGCGTTTTTTTTTTTAAATTATTAAATAAAAAAAAAAATAATTATAAGTAAAAAAAAACATTTTCTTTTTTTTTTTTAGATCTTAAAACCATCCGAAAAGAAGGCTAAGTATCTGTACAGTGGTATGAATTCATCACGGCCGACAACACCGCAGCGGAGTGCACCAATGATAGCGTCAAATAAGAAGAAATAATACATCCATCCGCTTCCATTTCCCTAAAATTTAAATAAAATTAAAATAATAACAGAAACAGAAAAAACAACAACAACAACAAAAAAAAATATACAAAAACAAACAGCATAATAACAACAAAAACAACAATAGTAACTGTAATGTTTATATACATATTAATAATATTAAAAATATATATAGATATATATACAGACAGAGTAAATCAAATATAATAGAAAATATAAAAAATAATATCATGCAAACTACTACTACAAAGAAAAAAGAAAAACTAAATAACAGCAGAGTATAAAACAAAATTAAAAAAAAAAAAAAAAATAAAAAAAAAAAAAAAAAAAAAAAAACAAAATTTTTAAAAATCTACAAAAAAAAAAAAAAAATAAAAAAAAAAAAAAAAATATTACAAAGTGTTTTAAACCATTTATATATATATACAAATAAAATATTAACAAAATAAAAAATTAAGTGTAAAGTAAAAAAAAATGTTTATCGAAAAAAAAAAATTAATTTAATTAAAATATTGTTAGAAAATTATTTAACCAAAAAAAAAAATCAGCAATATTCGTAAAAAAAACTCTGTTAAACTCTAAAAAAATGTTTTAGTTCTAAATTTTATTTCTGTTTATTATTTGCCTTTTTGCTGCATATAAAATTATTATTTTATTATTAAATTAGTTAGCGTTAAAAATATTTGATGACAATTGAATTGAAAGAGAAAAAAAAACGTTACGCTTGGTAAAAAAAAAAAATAAAGCTACTGCACTTTCCAGACATGCTCTGCAAAATTACAAAGAAACAAAAAAAAATATGAATGCGTTTTTACTTTTTAATTTTAAACCAAAAGGATCTACGCTTTTTTTCATCTACTATTTATTTTTTTTTATTTTCACATTTGAATTCTGGAACACAATTTAATTATAAAGTTACTAAATTTTATTTAAATATTTTAAAGTAAAAAAAAGAAAAAAACGCTGATAAAATTCTTAAATGAATAAAAAAAAAATCAAACATGGCCTAACTTAAGCAAAGAACGTAGCTTTTATTTATAATAACTATAACATTATTTATATATAAATAAATATATTAATATAAATATATATTTTTATATAAATTTATATTTATATATATATATAAAAATAAATATTTATAAATATAATTATTTATAATGCATGTATTCGTAATATCAGCATAATTTTTTTTTTTTTATTTGTTTCTTAATTTATTTATATAATATTTATTAAGCAACAATATAAAAATATAAAAAATAAAAATACAATATTTTCGGAAATATCGAAATAACATTTGTATACTCTTCAATATAAAATAAAAATATTGTTATTATTATTTTTTATATAAGCAATTTTATTAAATATTATTATTATTACTTATTTTGAGCAAGATGAAACGGCAAAGGCTATAAGAAAAGCTTTTATTTAGAAAAATTTTAAATTGAAAAAAACTTTATTTTATCTAATAAATTATATAATTTTAGCTGAAGAGTATACACAAATATTAATGCAGTTTAGTGCTAAGTTTTAAGAATTTTAAATTATATTAATAATAAATAAAAAAAGATCATTGTATTTACTGTTTTTTTTTTTTTATTATCTTTTTCTGTTAAACAAAACGATATTTATAATAATAACAACAAAAATTACAAACAATTTGAATAATAATCAAAAAATGTGTAAAACAGTGGGTCAATTTTAGCATTTTAAATATGCGTTTAAAAAATAAATTAAAATTATATATATATGTGTATATGTACCGCTAAAATCTTAAAAAAAAATTACATCTATACATCACAACCCCGAATTTTTTTTTTATATATAAAAATTCAATTAATTAAATTTTGTATTTGTTATTTTTGAGCTGTTAGAACATGTTTTAATAATTTAAACAAAAATTTTGTGTCTTTTAAATATTAACAAATAAAACAAACGAATTTTAAAATAAAATAAAACTTAAATATTGAGAAGAAAGAAAACATATGGAATGTACTTGAAACACCAATTTTTGAATGTTATAAAGAAAAAGGAAATAAATAAAAATATATACATAAAAAAAAAACATATATATATATATTTATAAATATAAATATTAAAATTAAAATATAAATAAAAAAATAAAAACAAGCAGAGAGAACTAATTTTTTAAAACTTATTAGATGTATTTGCCCCCCCCCTCGCCAAAAAAACAAAAAAAAAAACAAAATCAGAGAATATAAACTTTAATTTATTTATTTAATTTCTTTAAATAAAATCTGTTTAAAAAAATCTTTAAAAAGAATAAAACTATTCATGTTTGTAGTGTGTAAACAAAAAAAAAAAAAAAAATTGAAAATAATAAAATAAAAAATAAAAGCAAATGAAATGTTACATATATCAACTACTGGAAAAAAAAAAACGAAGCAATGTTTAATTCGGCCTAACCGAATCTTTGTTAAGCTTCACATAAATTATATAACAAAACTTCTAAAAGCAGCAAGTAAAATTCAAAAAAAAAAAAAAATCAACAAAAAAGTCACAAAAAAAATATATAAAAATGTTTGGGTGTGAAGTGTAAACAAATATTTAAAAAAAAAAACAAAATAAAATAATAAAACTAAAGAAAATTTTAGTAAAATTATAAAAAAAAAAATCTTGAAACTCAGCTGTTTATATGTATCATTACAAACAAATACAAAAAAAAAAAACAAAGAAATAAATAAACGAAATTAATTTATAATTAAAATTCTGTACGTAAAATTTTTGTGTGTCAGAGAAATATCTATATATATACCTATATACATACATACAAATTATTATATATATATATAAAATAAAATGCATAATACACATACATACTAAATACTACAAAATGATGAGAAAAACAAACAAAAGAAAAACAAAAAAAAACAAAAACGAAAAAGTATATTTATTAAAAATTAATAAAAAATTAAAAAAAAAAAAAAAAAACAATTTTTTTGTTCAATTCTTGTTGAAATGGCATAAACATATTTTGGTATAAACTGGTATAAACGTAGTGATTTCAAATACGGTGAGTATTTTTTTCTTTGTATGAATTTTTATATTGTGGCAAAAAAAAGTGGAAAGTAAAGGATTAAAAAGTAGTTTGTAGGAAAGGAAGTTTAGTGTTTAGTGTCAAAATATGTCGTTAAGCTGAAGGCTTTTTTTTGTTTCCGGTTTATTTTATTGAAAATTTTCGTTCTGATGTCGATCCCTCTTTCCGTTCTGCTCTTTGCCGTGTGAAACGGTTTAACTCAGAGGCTTTAAGAAATAAAGCTTCTTCGCTCAAGGTAAGGTTTGATTCACCTATTCAAAAAAAAATCCCTTTTGGATTTTAAAATCGAAATAATTTAAAAAAAGTTTCTGTTTTTTTTTATTAATATATTTTCTTTATTTTATTAATATTTCGTTTTCATATATTAACATTAGATGTGTTACAGAAATGACATTTGTTGTGGTCAAATTGTTTAAAAAAAAACCCAACACTTCTCACTTAATTTAGTTTTTGTTTTTTTCGTTCTTTTTTATTTTTAAATGTTTTAAGTTACTATTATATATTTTTTTAAACGTATTACATTTATGTTAGTTTTTATTGTTATTATTATTTTTATTTTTAAAATTTATTATTTTAATTTATTCGATTTTTTTTTTAGCGTCACAATAAGAGCAACGCTACGAAACTTTACAGGAAAACAAAAGTGAAGTTTAATTTCTGTAATTCTTGTTAATATGATTTCTTTTTCATACTTTTTTAGTTTTTGTAGTTTTATTTTTAGTATTTTTTATATTTTTTATATTTTTATCTATAGACAATACGTGTTGCTTATAATGTTTTTTTCTAGTTTTATTTTTTTGTGCTCTTAAAATGATTAAAGTTTTGTTGGAAGCTGCTGTTTTGTTTAAAAATATAAAAGTGGTATAAAAATTAAAAACCAGCTATAACTGGCATAAAAAAAAAAAAACTAACAATGAATGAATTTTTTTTTATGTATATAGTTAGATATATATTAATTTTTTTTTTTTAAATAAGTTTAACTTATATATTTTTTTTTTTAAATTAGTTTTCATGTTTTAAATCGTGCTGCTGCTGTTCTTCTTTTTTTTTTTTAATTTAAAAAATTCTAATTAATTAAAATTATTTAAATACACGCACGGACGGACAGCGACTATATTAGTGCATTATGTTCTCTTTGACTCGTTTACATATTTTTTTTTTTAATGTTATTAAAACTTTTTTTTTTTTATTAATTTTTAACTTAAAGGTTTTTATTATTTCATATGTCTATATTTTTTATTGTATGCATATATTTTATATATCATTTTTGTGTGGGTTCTTTTCGATACTACGGAAGCCAACCGTCGCATTTAGTCACATAAAAAAAAAAAAAAAAATTTATTTAAATTTAATATAATTTATTATAGTTTAAAAAAAATATACTAATTTATATTTTTTTAATTACAGTTTATTTATTTTTTCTTTTTATATATACAACATTCGGCTTTGCCGAAGCCTTCATTTAATAGTTTGCAATAACACACAGTTTAGTATAATTTTTTTAATTATTACATATTATTTCTTTGTTTTATTAAATTATTTATAAAGTTTTTAATTGAAATTTGTTTTTATTAAATATTTTTTTTCATTTTGGCAACATTCTTTCATGCGTTTTTGGATTTTTTTAATCAAATATTAAAAAAAAAAAATTAGGTTATGTAAAAAATGTATACAATAATAAACAATAAAATTATATTGCACAGTTTTTGTTAATAAATAAATAAATACTTATATAGCATAATTATATTTATTTATAGTTATATTGCAAAGTAATTTTTAACTAAAAAAATATTTAACGATTTTTAGTTTTTGGCACATATAAATAAATTTTTATTTAATAAAATAAATTATTATATACAATTTTAACAATTTGTTATTGCACAGAAATATTCAGCAGTAATTTAAAGAAACAAGAACAAGCTTCATAAAAAAAAAAAAAAAAATTGGAAGTCATAGTCTTCGTTCATTATTTTATTTTTATTTTAAAAATTTGAATCATTAAAAAAAAAAAAAAAAATTCTGTTGAGCATTAAAATAAAATTTAACACATTAATAAACATCTGGAAGCTCTGCTTTATGTAAAAAATATTACGTATATTTATTAGAATTTAAAGTTTTTATTAGTTGTAATATTTTTTTTATAATTATTTATTTATTTAAAAAATATATATATTTTAAATTAAAAAAAAAAAAAAAAACTATTCAGGCGTGTCACACAAAATCTCTTTTGGTTGGTTTCAAATAACTTCTTAAATTTAATGTAATAAAAAAATACAATTCAAAATTAGTTTAAACTACATTTATAAAAATACGTTATATACTTATTTTTTTTTAAAATAATGTTTGAACTAACTGTGAATTATATTCATTATTTAATTAAATTTAAGAAGAGATTTTGTGTAACATCCCTAATTTTATCAGAAATCACAAAATAATAAACATTTTTTGTATGTGCTGAAAAAACAGTATAATAGTAACTATTTTTATGTAAAGCAAAGCTTAAATACACTTCGCACTAATATTTTTTTTCTGTAGTAAAACAATTTATTTTAAACATTTAAAAATTGTTTTTGTGTTTTATATAAAAAAAAAAAAAAAAAAAAATTATTATACATAATTCCTGCGGTTTGTGATGCTAACGGTATTTTGAGTTTTAATTGTGTTTGTAAATTTTGAATTCAAACAAAGGTTTTTTTTTTTGTCTTGAAATTCCGATTTTCTTATGTATGAACGTAGTAAAATAAAAAGCGTCAAGCTGCTTTTAATTTAAAAAAAAAAAAAAAAAAATAGAACACAAATTCCCACACACTTCACATTATAATATTTGCTCTTTGAGCTTAACTTATATTTAAAAAAAAAAAAGTTTTTTTTGTGATAACAATAATTTTTTTTTTTTTTTTTATACAATAGTATTAAATATGCAGCAGCACTTCATGCTGTATTTAATTAATTAGGTATTTATTAAAAAAAAAAAAGTACTATCTCGTATTTATAGAACTACTTTCTCTTTTTTTTATTTTTTTCTTCTTAATTTATCACGAAAATTGTTTTTTAATAAAATGTAATTTTATATTTTATAGAGAAAACTTTGTATATATTTATTTATATATATTTATGTATGTATATCAATAATTATGTGTTTATAATTAGATACATATGTACGTGTGTCGTTCGATCTGTCTATCTGTCTGTCTGTCCATATACGAATGCTTAGAGAAATCACATGTATTGTATAAATATATATATATTTTTTATTTATATATTTTTGAATATACTCATAGTTTTACTTTGTTTATACGAGATAATTCGTGATTTTAGTAAGCATAAACAATGTATTTAAATGTAGTTTACTTGATAATTTTTTTTTTGTCTCAAAAATAAATAAATAAAAAAAAAATAATAATTATTGTTTATCTTCACTCAAAAATTTAAATGTACAATAAAATATTTTTGTTAATTTATTTATTTTTTTATTAATTTTCTTCTCATCTCTTCTCTCTTTTTATTAAGTATCAGAAATATTTTTAAATTTTTTTTGAGTGTACATTTTAACAGCAAACAAAAAATTTTATACTTTGAAATATAAAAAAAATATACTTTGAAATATAAACAATAAAAATATATTTAGTATACATATTTTTCCAGAAAATAAATATTTTACAAATATCGTGTTTATTTCTGAATTGTTGTTACATAGTATAATATATGGTATTTTTATGCGTATAGGATGTGAAGACCTTAATCTTGTAACATTTTTTTTTTAAGACGCAATTTGCACAGCGTGTAAAATAGGCATTTTGTGATTTCTTTTTTTAACGAAACTAGGACTATTTTCGATTAATCCGAAAGTATCGATACTGGTCTCTTTCAAAAATCTTTGAAATATTTTCGAACAATATGGTAAAATTTTGAAAGGCAATAATTTAATAAAAAGTGCGAAAAATAATAAAGAATCGATACTAGTATTGTTTTGGAAATTTCAGAAAAAAAAAATTAAACTTTCGACAAAATTTGTGATACCTTTTGCAAATTTTTAATTGAAAAAAGTATCGATACTTTCTGAAATATTTCGATAAATGTATTGATACTTTTAGAAATAAAATTAACGATACAATTAGAAAATTTTCGATAAAAGTATCGATACTTCTGTTACATTTTCGATAGAAGTATCGATACTTTTAGTAAATTTTCGATAAGAGTATCGATACTTTTAGGAAATTTTCAATAAAAATATCGATACTAATAGATAAAGTAACGAATACAATACTTGAAAAATTGACCATGCAAGAAACAAGCATTATCAATTTTCAAGGCGTCAATATGTTTAGAAACATAGTAACACGAATTACACGATCTGTCTAACTTAATGTGAATTGAATGGATGATGCACTTGGCGCGCTTAGTTCAGCGAAGCCTATAATATTATTGCATAGAAAGGGAAGAATACCAATGTGACCCTTGTTTGAGATCTGTAGTTAACTAATTTTTAGCATTTGTATACTTTCCTTCCTAGGCAACAAATTATGCTTGGATTCGCTAAGCTAAGCATGCCGATTTCATTAAATCATATAGGGCAATTTTTTTTTTTTTTTATATTTTAAAGCACATTTTCTTGTTTGCATGAGATGCAATATTTATATGAATAAATGAATTTTGAATTTTTTTTTTTTGGTTTTAAAAATTCTTTTTTTTGGTTTTGCCTAAATACAAACGCTGCACATCGCGTCTACAGATTTTTTTTTTCCATAAGTGCATTTTTTTTTAAATATAGTGTAGCTAAGTTATATATCATACATAAACGCTAAGTAATCTAGATATTAACTTTTAGTTTAAGATAATGATTTATATATATACGTATACATGCAACTGCAGAACCCAACTCTCTCAACAGAATATAGTTTGATGTTGCGTGTTCAAATGGTGGTTCCAAAATTTCGGTAATTACATACATATATCTTCTTTCAAAAGCAAAGTGAATGTTGGCGTTTTCAAAAGAACGAAAGAATAAATAAATAATTTAAAATTTTTTTTTTTGTAGGATTTCTTAGACCACTTTCGACCAATGTCCGTCTGTCCGAAACAAATATTATTGATTTGGATTTAATTTTATGTTTTTGAGAAGGCTTAATTTTTGAATAAATTTTGCTTTTTGAATAGAGACATAATTTCCCAAAATTCGTGTTATTTGAACATATTCTGGACGTAGGTTGTTCTTCCGTAAAGAATGCTTCATACGTAAATCTTCCCAGCTTTCACAATGCAAAGAAGTTTAAATTTATCTAAGATTTTTATGATTCATGAAATTTATAATAAAAAAAAAAAAAAAAAAAAGATCTATCGAAAGTGAAAACTGGAACATTGCTGTTTATTCACTTTTTTAATTGATAGAAAAAACTGTCTCTGGTATTGTCTGTTGTTGCTTTTTTGAATACAATTTTTGTTTTCAAAATGTGTTTATTTTTGTAGAAAGTATTTAAAAATAAATAAAAAAAAAAAAACAATACTTTGAATGCTAAAAACATTTTTTTTTGTATAATTACAGAACTAGACTTTTTTTGTTTGGGTTTTTGTAGAGAGCACAACTAGCACTTGTATAACCTACTTTATATCTACATATATATTAAATATACCTACTATTGTGTATATATATATATGTATATATATATATTATATATGCATATGTATGTATGTATGTTAAAAAAAAAAATTATTAATTAATTAATAGATCTATATATACTTTGTATACGAGACGTGATGTGACGTGACGTGACGCTAAGCGACGCGACTTAAAGCAATTGCGCTATAACCGGATCGATTAGACACATATGCTCTGCGCCGCGTACTGGTAATCGATTCAAGCAAAAGTGCCGGATCATATCGGGCACAGTTTCGAATGGACGACTAAATTGGCCAAGTATATATTGATCGGTTTCATTGCGTTGTATACGCATATGCATAAAGCCTTTGGCGCCCCTATAAACACAAAAAAAAAAATAATTTTTTATTTATTTAAAAAAATAAAATATAATTTCATTATTGATTTACTTTAATGAAAGCGAATAATCCTGTTTGGTGGACTCACAGTTTCGTACCAGAAAGCTGCCTTCGCTTAACGGACGCAGCGTAGTTTCAGCTTCGATGCGTGTTATGGCGCCGTGATACCAACTGTCATGAACGAGAGAGAGAGGTTTTAATTTATTTATTAATATAAATTTCCAAAAGACTCGCTTACCCTTGTCTTTCGAGCGGTATTGATACATCAATGAGATCTACCGCCGATGCATAGCTCTGTTTAATATTCATATTGAGTTCCTTATTTGTAGCGAGACCGCGTAGATCTAAACTACCAAATTTATTAACCGGACGCGGTTCGTTGAGATTGAGTGTAAGATTCTGGCGAAAGAGCGCAGTGTCTACAATTGAAAAAAAAAAACAAAAGATTTTATAATTAATACAATGTAAAGACGGACAGACGGACAGACAGACAAATGTAATAACTTAATTACCCAATTTTGTATTGGACGCCAGCAGCTTATTTTCGTCACGCATCGAATGACTCGATGATGCCTGCGATATGCCGCTTGATTCGGTGCTGTGCATCGTTAAATTATTTATTTCGGCCTGATTAGCGCGTAAACGTCTTCGCAGTTTCGGCATATCGAATGGCAGATCACCAAGATCAACGGATGTAGCGCTGCCCGAATTGCAGGTCGGCGCCGGTGGAAAGTGCAGTTTTGGAAGCGTTAATTTTTGTAGTCCAGCAATTGCTGCAGGTTTGCCATCTTCACGTGAATGCAATGAAATGCCGCTATCAGAGCCAAGAATTTCATCAGCCAAATGCAGTAGCGCCTTGTTTGGAGGCGGTGCACGGCGTTGTTTCTTTAATGCTTCCAATTGTGTATTGGCAACGTGGCCAGTGCCAATGCCAATGCCACTGCCACCTGTTGCTAATAGCTGTGGTTGTGTCATTGCTGTTGTTGTTGTCGTCGCTGTTGCTGTTGCTGCTTCTTCCGGAGTGGCATTCTGTGTTTTGTGTTGTTGTTGCTGTTGTTCGGATAACTCCGAGGCTGGTTCTTGCGAGGATTTGTCCGATATTGGACTGAGGATATGCAATTTTGAGTGTATAACAACAGGTGCACGCAAGGGAAACGCTACACTTGAGCTACCCGACTCGGAGCTATGCGAACTGAGTGATGTCGAATGACGTGATTCAGAGCTTGAGGTGCTACGATTACCTTCACTTGTGCTCGAACGCAACGATTCCATGCTGCCACCACTACTCGATGTCGCGATACTTTCGTTCGATGAGTAATTGTGTACAGCATGTCGACGATGCGAATGATGCGTATGAATGTTGCTCGCATGATGCGGATGCTGCTGATGGTGCTGCTGCAAATGATGTTGATGATGTTGTCCTTGATGATGACGATGATGTGTCGACGATGATGAGCCAACAGCGCTGCGACGCAACTCAAGCACGCGTCCCGATTCGAGAACATAGGTGCGCGGTCGTTGACGCGGTCTCGAGTTGCTCGATGCTGCCGTTTTGCTGGCATTTTGGAAATTTGCAGTGATCGCCGCAGCAGCAACACCGGCAGCGACAGCATTGCCGCCGACAGCTCCGGCGGAAATCGTCGTCGTCGTCGATGGTGGATTTACGTAGGCGCTATCGGTGAGGCTGGTATCATTGCTGGAGTTGACATTGACTGCTCCGGTGCATTGTTGCTGTCGCAGTGTCGTTTGTATTGGAAGACGTAGATCGCGTAGACGTGGATGCGCTGGATTCGATGCTGGCAAATTTGGTGCACTCTTAATGCTGTTCATAAAGTAACGATCGTGTTCATGCTTGCCACCAGGAAATTTCATTGGCAGCGGTGCGGTTGAGGGCGGTGATGGTGTATAGCCACGTATGGGCAGCTGTGATGTTGACGTTGATGTTGCCGTTGCTGTTGCAACGCCGGAAGCAGACGTTGTCGTTGTTGCTGTTGTGGTTGTATTATTTTGCTGATCAACAAGAATAATGCCGGTAGTGCCAACGCCGGACTCGCCATGTAGCTGCAAATGTGCCAGCTCACTTTCAATGCCAACGGTAAGCGATGCACCACTGGAATTGGTTGCATCCTGTTCCTGTAAAGCTTGATTCTTTGAGTTCTTAAGTCGTTTACCCTCTAGATTGCGACTCTTGTGACTCTTTCGCTGCTGTTCCGTAATTAACTTCGATACCGAAGTACCGCTGACAACGGCTCCGTGTGTTGTTGTTGTCGTCGTTGTCGTATTGCCATTATTCAGCTGTAAAAGAACTGAATGATTTGTAACGCGATCCACCTCATCAAGATCATCATCTGATTTGGCAATCTTGCAATCGAATGCCGTCTCATAGATTTGACGTCTACGTCCGGACATGATGTCTTCCTCCTCCTCGTCGTCGTCTTCGTCGTCTTCGTCCTCACCGTCGTCCTCGTCGTCACCGTATAAATCGATTGTATTTAGAGATTGCGCTTTACTGGCGCTATTCGTTAAATTTCTACCTGTGCTTTTGGTGCTTAGTGCTCCAGACAGTACAACAGCTCCCGTTCCAGCTCCACTGGCTGTTGTTGCCGTTTTTGCTGGTGCACATTCAGCGCATTCGTGTACTCCATGTGGATGTACATAGAAAATGCTACGTGGACGAAAGTATTCTTCGATTTCATCGCCGCCGCCGCCTAAATTTGGCGGCGGTGCAACGCAAGCGCAAACTGCTGCCGGGCCCAGCAGTCGGTGCGGCGGCATCGACGTTGTTTCAGCTACAATTGCTGCTGCTGTTGCTGCTTCTATTGCCGCCGGAACGCCCAATTGTAACTCCTGTTGCAGTTGCTGTTGCTGCTGCTGTATGTCCTCTTCTTCAGTTTTATAGACCGGCACAGCCGGTAATTGATTTGGTGCTATTGGACAACACTTTAATAATTCACCGTCACCGGCGTCAACGTGCTTTAATTCGAGTGCTCCACTTGATGTGGTACTAATCAGCGGTTGTACGTTGCATGTCTTTCGTACCAAAGCCAATGCATGCGCATGCCATTCACGTCGTTTCAGACACTCACTGCAATCGGACTCTTCCGAAGTGGTAGTCGTTGGTGAATCGCAGCGTATAATGTGTACACCGTCCTCGGTGAATGAATAACGTTTCGGTGTATCGAGTAAGGAACAAACTGTTAGTCCTGACGGTAAAGCATGATATTGTGCTATGCCAGCAGCTTCAAATTCCGCGGCGTCCTCCTCGTCACCGTCAACGTTATCGTCGTAAAGCTGATCCTCGTCTTCTTCTTGTTCCTCTGCTGCTGCTGTTGCTCGTTGTATCTCTCGCGGCACTAGGTCGTGTTCATCGTTATCGTTATCGTCACCAGCATCAGGTGCATCAAGACTGGTACTCTTACGATATGAGCCACCGTGTCCCAATGGTGGCTGTGTATGTTGCGGTGGTTCCGATACAGTTGACTGGCGACAACGATTCTTAATTTCACGTTCAAGATTATTTGTGACTGCAACTGTTGCGTCCTTTGATTTTAATAGATCAGAATAGTAATATGGCGATGGATTACGCTTGCTTGTCTCGGAATTGGCAACATTCAACTGTTTGCGTGGACTGCGATGCAACTGTTGAGGCAATGGACGTACCAGATCATCCGATATGCTATCGGGTGAATTGAGTTCAGGAACTTTTACGAATTTATGCTGATTATCCACTGCCTCAGCTCCAATTGCATTAGCTACAGCGCCTCCAGCACCACCACGTATAGCGCCGTCGTTGTTGTCGTCGCCTTCGTTATCTGTAGATTTAGGTGCTGATGAATCTAAACAAAAAAAAAAAAAAAAAAAAAAAAAAAATAGAAGTTTATTACATTTGGGACAAGTTTTAAATCGAATTATGCAAAACTGTTGCCAGTTGCAGTTGAAACATTTTTCTGCATTTTCATTACTTTTCATTCAATGCGGCATAAAGTTAATTTTGCGCTCTGTTGCTTTCCAGTTTAAGTACTAAATTGACTAACTGGCGGACTGAATGACTGATTGGCTGACTGACTGGATGCTAGTTAACTGCAGCAGCTGCTGTGCTAAAGGACTAACTTTCGTTTAAGGCTGATATTGCGCGTTGCGTAAATTGCGAATTGAGTGCATTGGAGTGAGCTAATATGGTTGGAATGTGGATTTATCTAGTTTTATTTTCTTTCCTTCTCTCACTCACTCACTCACTCTCTTTATTTCTATTTTTTTAAACCAAATCTCGCAAGTGCAGCTAATTGCTTTTAATGGACATAAAGTGTAATACAAACAGAACAAGAAAAGCAACAACTAATAAAATCAACATGTTACGACCCATACTGCCCCTGCCTGTTTGTTTTTAGAGTGACCAACTGATTGAAATGAATTTGGGTGATGGGTGATTGGGAGATGATTCCTTAAAAATGCTAAACTGCCCATTTGGAGAAAATCCTTCGTTCTGTATGTCCGCAACTCTCAAGAGAATATAATCCGATAACGTTGGGATAAGGTCATTTAATATAATAGTTTCCACAACTCGTTTCAATAAACATCCTTTTTGTATCAAGAACTTTTACCAAGAACTATTGTTCTCTTGTATCAAAAACTACTGTTCTTGTATCAAAAACTACTTTTTTATTTTAAAACTATTTTTATTTAGAATTATTGTTCTTGTATCAAAAACTATTGTTCTTGTATCAAGAACTATTGTTCTTGTATCAAGAACTATTGTTCTTGTATCAAGAACTATTGTATCAGGAACTTCTGTTCTTGAATCAAGAACTATTGTTCTTGTATCAAGAACTATTTTTCTTGTATCAAGAACTATTGTATCAGGGAACTTCTGTTCTTGTATCAAGAACTATTGTTCTTGTATCAAGAACTATTGTTCTTGTATCAAGAACTATTGTTCTTGTATCAAGAACTATTGTTCTTGTATCAAGAACTATTGTTCTTGTATCAAGAACTATTGTTCTTGTATCAAGAACTATTGTATCAGGAACTTCTGTTCCTTGTATCAAGAACTATTGTTCTTGTATCAAGAACTATTGTATCAGGAGCTTCTGTTCTTGTATCAAGAACTATTGTTCTTGTATCAAGAACTATTGTTCTTGTATCAAGAACTATTGTTCTTGTATCTAGAACTATTGTTCTTGTATCAAGAACTATTGTTCTTGTATCAAGAACTTTTGTTCTTGTATCAAGAACTTTTGTTCTTGTATCAAGAACTTTTGTTCTTATATCAAGAATTTTTGTTCTTGTATCAAGAATTTTTGTTCTTGTATCAAGGACTATTGTTCATGTATCAAGAACTATTGTTCCTTTTTTCTTATTTCTTACCTGAATTATAATTTGAACGTTTATTCTTTTTGTGGTTGTTAACAGCGCCACTACCAATAGGAGCAGCTGATAGGCTGCCGGCGTTGTTGTTGTTATTGTTATTATTGTTACTGTTACTATATAAAGGCTGTTTGATCTGATCTCTGTGCTGTTGCTGCTGTTGATGCTGTTGTTCAAGTTTTTCTTTATTTTGTGGCTGCTGCTGGTGCTTTTTATTGGCTGCAGTTGCTGCTGTTGTTGTTGTTGTTCTACGTCGTTTAGCTTTTTTATGATAAACTTTTTTATGTTGGCGTGTGTCTTTTGGATCGGAATATCCTTCAATTAGTTTTACCGATGCATGTTTTATGATACTATTGGGCAATGGAGGATGTTGCAAGTGCAGTTGTTGTTGTTGATGTTTTTGTTGCAAAGTTGCACGTTGGCTACTTGTTCTATGTTGTTGTTGCTGCTGATAGTGCTGTTGTTGTTGTGTGACTGGCAATGTATTATTATTATTATTGTTGTTGTTGTTACTGCCTGACCCTGCTGCTGCATTTAAATTACTTAAAATTGCTGTTGGCAATGTCGATAATGGCGCAGGTGGTGGCGGCGGTGGTGGTAGCGTACCAGCTGCTGCTGCTGTTGCTCCTACTCCTGCTCCTGTTTGTTGTTGTATTGTTCCAGCTAAGTTGCTTCCACCTCCACCTCTTCCTCCAACTATTCCTATTCCAATTGGTGGTTGTTGTTGCTGCTGCTGTTGTTGTTGTGCTTCAGCGAAGGGTATCTGCAAAAGAAATAAAACGTTCAAAGTATTTGAATTAGTTTGAAAATGTTTTATTGATTTTATTTGCTTGCTTGCACATTATTTCATTTTAATTGAATTTCAATTGTTTATTGAATTAAAAGTTCCTCCTCTCTTTTTAACTTTTTAATACGTTTTCAATCGGGGAAAAAAAACCCCTGTGCAAATATATGTTGCGCTCTATTGCTGTCGTTTTTGTTCTTGGCTTAGTCTTGTTTAATTACCCCTATTAGTTGCTATGTACTTAGTATTTATGTAACTTTGATGTTTGTCGTAGAAATTCTTTTTACAAGTTGTAGTAAAAATAGTCTAGTTACAGGTTAAAGTTATAGCCATAGGTATACATGAGAACAAAGAAATTATTTTTCAGAACAAAAATTATTAATTTAAGAACAACAATCATGATATTAGAACGATAGTTCGTCATAAAAGAACTATAGTTTTTGATATAAAGATAATGAGGAATAGTTCTTGTTATACGAACAATAGTTCTTGTTACACGAACAATAGTTCTTATTACACGTTCAATAGTTCTTGTTACACGAACAATAGTTCTTGTTACACGAACAATAGTTCTTGTTACACGAACAATAGTTCTTGTTACACGAACAATAATTCTTGATACACGAACCATAGTTCTTGTTAGACGAACCATAGTTCTTGTAACACGAACCATAGTTATTGTTACACGAATAATAGTTCTTGTACAAGAACCATAGTTATTGTTACATGAATAAAAGTTCTTGTACAAGAACCATAGTTCCCGTTACACGAACAATAGTTCTTAAAAAAACATAAAAAGAAAAATAGTTCTTAATACAAAAACAATAGTTTTTAATTCAAGAACAATAGTTCTTCATACAAGAACAATAGTTTTTGATATAAGAATAATAATTTTTGATGCAAGATCAGTCGTTTCAAATCATAGTTTCAGATTTAATTCCCAAAACCCTGTCAAATGTCACATCTACAATTATTTAAATTTTTTTCTACATCTTAGACAGCAACTGAAAAGCTACGATACAATATTCCATGCCACATCTCTTATGCTTACCAGCGGAGTATATCAATATTAAATTTAACGCATACTACAAAGATAAGTTGTTGTTGAGAGCCCTTAATATGCATTTTAGTGGTTTTTGTATAGTTCAATGACAAATGTTACTCAAATTACAAACTGCAACATCAGCGACAAGAGACCATTAACGATTCATATGTAAACAAACATTAACGAGCAAACAACAACAACAACAACAACAACAGTCATAATAATGGCTTCCTCTGCCTTCCAACTGCCAAATTCATAATATTTGTGTTGTTGTGGTACGTTGGGTGAGATGTGCAATTTCGGTAGTATGTGGTACATAAATTGTTAGACATAAATTTCCTGTTTGGCATTTTTGGTCCAGCAATATAGACAGACAGACAGACAGATGGGCACGCATAAAGCAATGCAGGAAATTGATACTTGTGCTACTTGGACAGGAAGTCAATGTGCAAATACACACACACACACACACAAACAGACACGGAAGTTGAGTGCGTGAATACGGCAGCAAAATACTGAAACTCAACTGAAAACAATAGCGACAACAATAAAATTTTGTTTTGTTGTTGTCACTACTGCTTGACTGCCAGTCTGCCTGACTACCTGAATTGCGGCCAGCCCAGCTTGTCTGTATTTTTACTGATATGTATAACTCGAGTATCTGAATTGAATGCATACAACAACAATGGCGAATATATTGCATACACACACACACAAAATGGCGTACAACGAGCGAACGAACAAAAGCCAAAAGCCGGTAACTAAGTATTTTAAACATTAACAGAATCGCATGAATAGCTCATATTATTGGTCAAGGTAGTCAAGTTTATATGTATACAATAAGTCTGTCTGACGTTGCTATCAAGCGAAAGCAGGCTGCTGTTGCTGCTGTTTTGCTGTTGCAGGTATGCGAAAATGAAAATGTTTTTGTTTCGAAAGCATTTTTTATTGAAAATCATAAATTAAACGAATGCGTTGTCCTTATACGAGTATACCAAACAAAACAAAAAAAAAACAGCATACATTAAGGCGCAAAAACATTATTATGCATTCATGGCATCATTATCGTCATTATTATTATGGCTTTCTTTTTTGCTTTCTTTATTATTTTTTTTTTGTTGTTTTTTTTTTCCAAATGAGATACTACATGCAACACTTTGCATTTTTTATAACCTTTTAAACTGCAGCGTAGATATTTAACAAAACTCAACAAGAGAAATCGAACATCTTCGTAATGAGCGTATACCCTGCAGCCGACGGGTATATAAAGTTTGTGTAAATGTATGTAATAGGCAAAGGGAAGGCATGATAGAACCCATAAAGTATATTGATCAGCATTGAAAGTAGATTGGATCTTGCTATGTCTGTCCGTCCGTCCGTCTGTTTTGTTGTTTGCCGTATTAAACGAATTATTTTGGAGACGTTCATATTATGCTACTTTTTTTTTCGTTCTTTCGTTAAATATTTCATCAAACTGAATATCTAAAATAGTTCTGTTCCCAGTTTCTGTGCCTATTCTATTTTATCTTCTCTAAAAAAAAAAAAAAAAAGCAGGCCTTTTTATAAAATCATAGAAGACTAAGCTATAAAAATGTTTTTTTTTAGCGCCTCACTCATACTTTATGTTGTAGCGAACACGTATTTTGTTTTGTGTGGCATACGACGAAACGCGTCTGACTGCGTTTTGTGAATGCGTTCTCATGGCTTGTGATGTGTTGTGACGGCGACCAGAAAAAAATAGAATAGAATAGAAAAGACTATGGAATGAGTGAGAGAATACCGTTGATGATGGCTTTTACGCCGTATATTGCTATTACTCTCCATGGAGTAATATCAACGATAAACTCTGTGAAGACAAGTAAGAAACATGAAAACCAAAAAGCACACAAACACACACACACACACACACATATGACATGGAGCACGTTTAGCAGTCATAATGTCCTTTTTTTTGTGTGTGTGTTTACATGGTTTCCGCTTTGTTTATTTCAATAACTTTTTGTTTGGAGCAGATGTAACAAAAAAAAAAAAAAAAATAAAATAAAATAAAAAAACAAAATAAACAAGAAAATAAAAAAAAAAGAATAGAAGACATTTTGATTTGTTTAACTTGAAGTTTGTATATGCTACGTAACAGAAAAATATCTATTCAAAAAGTATCTAGATACAAAAAAAAAAAATGTTAATAGATACATAACAGAAAACAAAGAGTGATGCTAAGTTAAATATATTTTTTGACATTAAAATTGCCATGATGAGCCTATAATTCGTGCAAAAAAATTTTTTTTATGTCCGGTTCCAGAAACATTTAAAGTGGCTCGACATGGTTAAACCGCTCTTTTCAATTTCTCATTGCATACATTTATATTAACTGTTCAGAAGCAACCGCCAACCTTAAAGATAAACAAAATAAATCTTTACGGTTTCTATTGACAACTGCAAACTTCACGCTAAAATGCTAGACATCGTTCATAAAAATGTTTATAGGGTATGGCAAATGCAAACGTTTATTACACATACGCAACGTGTTACATATGAATGCGTAAGTTTGTTTCTTGATATTCGATTCAATGCCAAGGCAAAAGCCACAGCTGAAAATCACGTTACCAATGTCGACAGACAGACAGAAAGACATTAAGTATGAGTCGCTAATAAATAGCCTTAGCCTGAGGTATCCAATATGTATTGTATTTGTACGAGATATTGAGCATTTAAATCATTTCGAAAAAAAAAAAACGAAACAAAAAAATTCGAAAGAACGTTGAAGTCGAATAGGCTCGACTGCAAGATACCCTTTATCTTATATTTACCAGAACTTAACTTAAGGAACATAAATTAAGTTAAGTTCTGGTAAAAATTTGTTAAATTTGTATGGAGGCTGTACCTAAAAATATTTTTTGGTCCTATCCATATTGGAATATTTCATTGAAAAATTTATACTTAATTTAGACTACTTAGAATTACTCAATATTTTGGGTTCGATTTATATAAGGGTACATTTTACAAGGGGCAAGAGAAAAACCGTTTGTAAGTTAGGCTTAGGCCACACCCATATTGAGTTATTTCATTGGGACTATCAATAGGCATTATGTATACTAAATTGACTCAGGCTCAGCAGAGTCTTAATTTCAAATATGATAGCCTTATCTCTTATAGTCTCCGAGATAATCGATTCTATATGACATGACAGACGGACGAACAGACATAGCTAGTTCGACTTCCCCTTCAATGCTGATCAAGAATATATATATTTTGTAGTGTCTATCTAGCCTCCTTAAATATATTCGCACAAAATTAAGCCCATATATTGGGCAACAGACAGAGAACGGACATGGCTAGATCGACTTGTCGACTCATCGTGCTGATCAAAAATATAAATATACATTATGGAATCTACGACGTCTCCTTTGTTGCGTTACAAACTTTCCGATAAACTGAATATACCCGTTTACACTATGTGTAACGAGTATAAAAAACACTGAAACGATTCTATTCTATTGCTGCCCTCTGCCCTACCGCGCAGCTAATCAAAAACAAATATCGATTTGGAATATTTATGAATTTTTGCAACGTTTGTCAGACTTTGAAAATGACGCAGCTGCGTATGAACATAAATATTTGTTTCTATATGATTTTTGATGTTGATAATATTTTTCGCTTTGGCACGTCTCAGAGTTCATTAAAGAAAATATTGAAAATCATCGAAGCAAACGTGCGCGAAAATATTGACACACTCTTTTTGTAATACAAGCAATTTTTTCATATATTTTTTGGGTTTTTTTTTTTCGTTTTTATTTTGTTTTGTTTTTTTATACATAGAAACAGTCTTAAGTAAATGAAGTGTGTGTCAGCTACTTTAGTTAATGAAAGTTTATGGCAAAAAAAATAAATGGAATGAAAGTGTAAAAAAAATTAAAGATAACAAAACAAATTTGAGTAACTCAAGTAGGCAAATAATCAACTTGAATATACTCATTTGACTTCGAATCGATTCGAGTACATATGTAAACAATGATTATAATCGAATCGGATACTCGGGAAAAAAAAATCCGTATCAAAAATTAAATTTATAAATTTTTAAAAATTAAAAAAAAGAACAATAATTTAAAAACGATTCTGTTGGTTTTGTAAACCGGTTAAATCAATCAATCCAACAGAGCTGCTTTTGCTTTATGCATTTAAAAAATGTTGCTGTTAGAAATTATCTCATACCAATTTGTACATTCATTCATACAAACTGTCTGTCTGTCTGTCCGTCTGTCTGTCAATATTAATCAAACTTCAATAGATAGTAGACTTTATTAAATGTTTACCTACAGAAGAGCTCCAACAGCACAGAAGATGCTATTCTCTGTTAATATTAATGAAAAACTTGAACACTCGAATGCTCGATGACCATAGAACGTCGGCTACGTGTATAAGGATAACGTATTCGTATAACCAGGATGAGACATACACCGACAAGTTGTAATTATTGTTTTTTCTGTTTGATTTTTTTTTTTTCGTTTTTCTATTTTTTTGTAATCGAAGCGTTTATTGAAAAAAACAGCAGCATTAATGTCATGTCTGGTTGTGTATTGTTTTTTTATTTTTTTTTTATCGAAAAAGGGAATGATTCTAACAACATAAAGTAGTGAGGACAGACGGACAATTGAATGCAATGGGCAACAATTGTTCTATGATAAAGCAAATATGTCTATAGTAAGGGCAATAAATACGTTTGTTGTATTATAAATTATAAGAAGTAATAAAAAAAAAAATAAAGGAAAAACGTCTCATGCCAATTGCATAAAAAATTCTGTCCGGCATACAGACTGGTACCATACGTACCGGGTGTGTTTGCATGATACTAGTGCGGTTTTGGACCGAAGAAGTCGACCAACGACTCCATATTAACACTACACCAGATTCTGGAGAAAACCAAAGAAAAACAAAACGATATACAACACCTATTTTCGACTTCAAAGCCGCCTTTCGACACGCCAATATGATCAAAGTTCTTTAAAACACTGAATAAACTTCGTATCTCTGCAAAGGTAGTTCGTCTCTGTATGTTGACGCTAGTAAAGCGTTGAAGATGCCGGTAAAAATCTCTCCGACACATTTAATATCAAGAAAGGCTTCAGACAGGGTGCTCACACGTTGACCTATCGGTCAATATTTTCTTTAAACGAACTATGTTGCTCGTATAAGCCGATGACGTCGACATAAGCGGCAAATATCAACGTATAGACAGCTGAGTTTTCAAATGAGAAGTCAGAAGAACGCTCAATGGGACTAGCGGTGAACGAAAGTAAGACGAACTACTTGGTAACTACTTGCAGATCAACAACACACTCCAGAGTATCTGTAAGTATGGAGAATTTCAAATTTACTTAGGATCAGAGACAAACAAGAACAATGACACCAGCTTGGAAATAAGAATTATTCGGGCTAACCGATGCTACTTTGGTCTCGGGAAACAAATGCGTAGTGGAGTTTTATTCAGAACAAAAATTATCTCTACAAGATGTTGATTATCCCAGTCCTCATCTATGGCGCAGAATCATGAGTCATGTTAGAGGCGGACAAATCAGCGTTGGAAACGTTTGAAGAAAAAATTCTTCGCAAGATCTTTGGACCTGCCAGAGTTAACAACGTGTACCGGTGATTCGAAATTGGTATCGATTAGCATTGGACCTTACTAGCTGGGTGAATAGACCCTTTTGTTTTAAAATTTATACAATGTTTCGTCGAAATTTACGAAGTTAAAGAGTACAAAAAAATCTTTCATTTGACTTCTGGTTTCAAAACGTTTAGCGTTAACTTCGTGGAGTTAGATATGAAAACATAAAAAAATACTGTATAGAACGAACGATAAATGCTAAATTCTGGTTGTATTGTACACAAAAAAAAAAAAAAAAAAACCTCAACCGAACCCAAAACAAATCAAACGTAACCAAGCGCTACAAAGAAGAATGAATGCTAAGAATGAGATGAGTTCGGTTCAGTTCAGTTCAGTGTGGCGATGGACAACAGCACCAGCAGCAGGCAGGCAAGCAAACAAGCAAGGACGGCCACATATGAACGCGACATAAAAAAAATAAAAAATAAATAAATAAATAAATAAAATTTTCTTTGATACCCTTCGCAGGCATGCATGTGTTGGTCGGCTTAAACTGCGGTTTGAGGTTTTTGGCTATTTGACTTTAAATGCGTCGTGTGTGCGTACCCATCTCTTTCTCGCACACTCTCTCTCTCTCTCTCTCTTTGTGCGCTTCATACCCAGTCTGCTTTAAGCAAATTGCACCCCAATTGGGTTGTGTTACGTTGCATTAGGTTACGTTACGTTACGTTACGTTAAGTTGTACTCGTATTAGATTTGTTGTATTCTTTTTTTTTTTTCAGTGTGCAAATAAATTGCATAAAAAAAGGCAAACATTTTTCATTTATTTTATCCTTATTGCCCTTTACGCAATAAGTGAGTGAGGGGCCTCGTTTGTCCGTCTGTATATATCTTTACAAATAAAAATATTCATGCTTGCCAGTTTGGTTCAGAAAAAAAAATCTAAAATCTTGTAAAATGTAGGCGCATAAATTTTTTTTATTGAATTTTTTTTCTTCTTTTTTTAAGTTATTTTTTAGCGTCATCTTAAGGTTGCACGTGATTCTGTTTAGTTATTCTTTATCACAGTTGGTGGCATCGTGAAATTCAAGTGGTTATTAACATTTATGCTGAATTTTAGGGTTTATGCTTTTCTTTTTCTTGGTTTTTCTCTCTTTTTTTGTTATGGAAGTAAAGAAAGAAAAAGGCAGCAAAGTTTGGCTTTGTCAATATTTTCTGGTATTAAATAAGATATAAATAAATTTGAATTTTATTTATTCAATTTTGCGTATTTTCTTTAAATAAACAAATATTTTGTATTTGCGTATATCCGGTGCTACATTTTACGTGCGTTTTGGCTGCTCTTTCGGCATTTTTCCGTTTCGCATCTGCATTTCTTTTCGTTGGCATTTTTGTACTATTGTGTTTTTTCTTTTGATTGCAGCGCAACATAAATTGCGGCTAACATAAAACACACTAAAAATACCAATTTTGTTTATTGTAGCGTTTTAATCATTATTATTTTTGTTTTTTAATCGCAGCGAGTCCATAATATTTTGGGGCTACAATAACAACTTAAACAAGAAAAACGTTAACTTCGGTGGAACCGAAGCTGAAATACCGTTACACAACACTTTTAATAGTTTATATGTTCACCAGGTGCTTAGATTAAATTTCACGATGAATTTGGTCTTTGTATGGAGGCTTTATGTTATATAAACCCGATCCTTACCACATCGATAGTGTTCACTTAGGTGGACATTGGAATTGATTTTACCAAATTTAATTAACTTCATTCAGAAATAGTAAATGTTTTGATATAAAAACTCGAAAATGGGCGGTAAGTTTGTATGGAGGCTATACATAAAAATGGGCGTGGCGCCTTAGATTTGACATTGATGACATAAAAGTGTTCTTACCCTATTTTGATTAAATATATTCATAAATGATACGTATTTTCATACAAAAAATCGAAAAAAGTGGTAAGTTTGTATGGGGCTATATCTGAAAATGGGCGTGGCAACATTCTTTTGATATTGGATGCCATTAGAAGTATTTTTACCCTATATTGTAGTAAAAGCATTTATAAATACTAACTATTTTCATACAAAAAGTCGAAAAAAGTGGTAAGTTTGTATGGGGGCTATATCTAAAAATGGGCGTGGCACCTTGGTTCTGGTATACAAAGTAACTAGGAGCACAAAAAGCTTAAGTTTCAAATTTCATGTCAATATCTTTAAAACTTTCCGAGTAACAGCCATCGCAACAGACAGACGGACAGACAGACGGACATGGCTAAATCGATTCGTCTCATCGAGCTGATCAATAATATATATACTTTATGGGCTCTCCGATGTCTCCTTCAATGCGTTGCAAACTTTCGGACAAACTGAATATACCCGTTTACACTTTGTGTAACGGGTATAAAAAGCTACACGTTTTTGTATGAGAAAATTAGAAAATAGACTTCATGAACAAATCGAATGTGCCCAATGCATTGTTTTAGTAGTATTTTAATTTTCTTGCATTGTTGCCTTTCAAATGAAACCAGTTTGTGACTCATCGGTTGTTTGGTTTCAACGAACATAGCGGACATAGACATTTTTAAAAAATACGAATACTATGTTCTACATAAATGTTGTTCGTTAGTTGCACCTTCACTGCCAACTTTTTTTTAAATATTTTTTTGATAACTTATTCAATACTCAATTTGTTCTAATTTTTATTTAGTTTGCATAATTTTACTTACAAATTCCGTTTGTGGACTCGGTGCAATCCAGTTCTCTGGATTTGTTGGTATGGCATCGGCTAAACAAGGATCAAAACTGGACGGTCGTTTTTTAACAAAATCTACAGGCAAACTGTAGTCATCACAGATGGAAATCTGGGGGAAAAAAAAGTACAATAAAATTTGAAATTAATAAAAAGTTTTACAAATGTTTTGGAATATTTTTTTTATTTTTTTATATTTTTTTATATTTTTTATATTTTTTATATTTTTTATATTTTTATATTTTTATATTTTTTTATATTTTTTTATACTTTTTATATTTTTTTATATTTTTTATATTTTTTTATAATTTTTTCAAAAATATAATAGAAATGTTTTAAAATATTTTCAGCAACGCTTTTAAATATTTTTGTACGAAAATGGTTTAAGGCGTGTTTATGGTATTTTCTGTATTTTTTTTTTCGGTACGCTTGGATGCCAAGAGAAGGTGTTTCGGTTTTCGCTTGCATAGTGTGTACACTAGAAAATAGTCACTTACGCGTTTTATTTTATTTTTATATATTTTTTTTTTTTTTTTTTTAGTTCTACAATTATACACGGTGTTATTTTTCTGTCTCTTTTTCTCATACACTCTTTGCACTATATTTTTGCACGTTTCTTTGCATTTTTTTTTACAGTTTTGTTCTTTCGTTTGTATATTTTTGGATGTGTTTAGTGGTACTTGAAGTGTAAGAGGGCGTATATGTGTAAAAAAAAAAAAAAAAATAGGCGTGAACGTGTAAGTACATTTGCGAATTACAGAAACCAAACCAAGTTTTATATTCACACACACAGATACACACGTGCAATTGTAACCGTTTGCGTCATCAAAAGTGGGCAACAATGGGTAAATTACAGTTACAATTAAAAATGGCGTCGTCGTCGTCGTCAACTATGTACTACAATGGTACTGCGCTGAGCTGTAAACTGTTAAAAAACAAATCCAAAGCAAATGGAATGGTTTTTGTCGGCTTGAATTGCTATTCTGCTTTTACGTAGATTCGCAACAAAAGAAAACGCACTTTTGTGTCATTAAATGAATGCAAACATTTCACACTTTTGTGTTTGAGATACAAAAAAAAAAAAAAAAAAAACAACAAACGAAACATTAGGAAAATTCTGCCTGATTGCGACTCTGTAACACGCGAAATTCTATTTCTATTTTTGGGTGCATCAACCACACATCATCACATCACATCACATCACAATCAACGAGTGGCAAGGTGTACGTAAATGTGTTGCATTGCATTGCATTGAATGCATTTGGCTTCTATTTTATTATTTTCCTTTTTTTCTTTTTTTTTTTTGTTAAGTAACAAATGGACTTGCTCTCAAGGTCAGGCACAAGTCAAACCTCTTTTGAAGACGCAGAAAGCTATCAGGAAACAGATGCTTAAAACAAAGTGTTCAGAGTATAACAAAAATTCGAAAAGACCAAAGGTTCCTTGTTGCAATGAGGGGATTGGGTGGAAAAATAAAACGTAAAACCTTGTAGAGCAAGGTCAAAATTTGTATACATATTTTGTAATCTTATTTTACAAAAATCTCCTATCACAAAGTTCGTTTTTAAAGACTTCGAAACTACTAAACCGATTTCGATGAAAGTTTGCAGATGTGTATTTTTTGGTCCAACTTGAAAGATAGGATATATATCATTTTGGAAAAAGGGGCGGTGCGCATAGCTCATAAATTTTATCGAATGTACATTAAGCTAAGATCCAGAAGATCGGTCGTTGTCACTTTTTGCAAATATTTGATCTTCAGAAATGAAACTCTGTGTACATAACAATAGTAACAGATTAGGAATAGAAAAGAAGTATGATCCATTGGAGAGATGGACGGAGTGCGTGCCCCATATAAGCCATTTAAAAAATATACAGAAACTGGGTATTCAGGAGCACGAGCAAAAGTGTGATCGATAGAAAAAGGATGTGGTAGGAAAAGTTTGTTGATGTCCTAAAAATATTTGAGCACCCGAGCAAGGTCGGGTACACTCAGCTTATTTTAAATATAAATGTATTTCTTATTTTCGGTTGTAAAAACTGGGCACAGTGCACTTAGGTTTAAATTGCTGGGCATGTATTAACTAGTTCACTAGTTCTTCTTCTTTATCTTTTCAATAGCTTTGAAGATTTCTCCATAGACTGATGGTTCCGCAGTACTCCCGTTTTCGAACGGCAGTTCTTAGTTCTTCTATCACCATGCTTCTATGTTCATCTTTGCAGGCTTATAACCTTCTCCAGTTCTATTTTTTCTTTGCGTCTGTAACTGCGTTTTTATTATACACTCCGTTTCCCTCCGTTTCTCCCTATATCTCTACAACAACAGCGAACCTCCTCAGCGTAACACGTCTGTGTCCGATGTCTAATATAGCCAATAACCTCATTGGCTGCCGTAGCTAATGAGCTCATCAATACATTCGGAGTGAGGAGTTAACTCCCGAAATAGGTGACCCTTGTTTAATTTGTATATTTTCCTATCTTACTTTGAAATATATTTATTCTTTAAAAAAAAAGTCAGAAATACAACGAAAATAATAATTAGAGTCGAAAACAATTTTCCGCATAATTTTACACAAAAAAAGAGAACATTAAATTTTGGATTATTGCAAATGAGTTTCTTAGAAATCAATTTAAATGATTCCGGTGAGTAATCAATTCCTCATTACGGCTAAAATGTATTAATTAAGAATAACAGCAGCAAAAAAAAAAAAAAAACAAAAATAAAAAACCAAAACAAAACAAAGAAACGAAAAAATTAATGAAGCAAATAAAAAAAAATAAATAAATACATAAATAAATTTGTATAGAAGATAGATTTAATTTGAATTAGCAAGACTCACGGTTTTTGTAAAAAAAATTAAAATAATGTAGTGAAAAACAGTGTTGGCAAAAAGAGTGATTTTTGAATCGCAGTGTGATTAGCGACTGCGACTTGAAAAACGCAGTGACTGCAAACAGTGATAAAATCGCAGTGCTCAAAAGACAATCAGTAATAACTGTACATGTTCGCGGAGAGCGATACCTAAAATCGACGATAACTGAACATATTCACTGAGAAACAGTAAAATTGCAAAACACTGTGAAAAAATCACCGAAAGTGATCACTTGTAAAAGATCCAGGACAGATAAAAGGTTAGGGTCTTACAGAGAAATGTATATACTATACAACTGTTGTGTCAAGTTTGGTAGTTACATTTTTTATAATCATTGAGTTCACAATATATAAAGAGTCACTGCCTCGTCTTCTTTTCTTTTGAATTTTAAAACGCTAAATACAAATACTGCATCTCATGGAGAGAAGCTACGGAAGAACTTAAGCATGAGAAAGCGTTACAAAAATTTTCTCTGAAGCAAAGTCTTAAACTTTGGTCAAAAGTTTTAATAGTTTTTAGGTTTTTGGCTATACATCAGCAGACACCTTCCACCTAACACCTTCCACCTTCCACCCAACACCTTCCTCATAACACTGTACACGTCACTATAACTCATTTAGTTTAGTTTAATTTAATTCAACAACCAAATGAAGTGTCTATTTGTACAAAAAAGCTGAAATAGCAATTTCAAATCAAGAAAATGTTAAAATTAATTATATACATACGAATGCGTATACGTACATATATGTCCGTCTGTCTGTAATACCACTTAAAAGCGAACATGTAATAATAAAACAAAGACAAAGACAAAAAAAGGAAATCGAAATAAATCACAACACACACACACAATAATACAATATACGAGAAGGACAACGACACAGAAGGAATACTTTAATGCCTAAATTCAATCAAGAATACGGATACTACTACTACGGCCATGCAGCTATGTATGCTGTGAATATGTACCTCGAAATACAATTGCAGACGATAAAGTTCACGACAATTGTGGCAATACCATTCCAAATTCTTATTGCGCACTAATTCACGCACAACATCCCCGGGGACATTGACACATCTGCCGTGAAAGCGCCAGGCGCACGGCCCGGAGCACTGAATATATTCGGCAGCAAAAGTGGAAGAGCCACTAACACCAAAAGCATCGCTTGGAGCAAAATCAATCCAACAGCGACGACAGAACATTTTTTTCTTTTTTACTTTCTATTTTCTTGCTTTCTGTTTTGCTTCTGCTGTTATTTCTCAGATTAAAAACATAGGACAAACTTTTGAAGAAAAAAATTTTCCAGCGTTGTAGCTTTTGTCTTTGTTACAATTTTACTTTTTAGTTTAACTTATTTTTTGTTGTTGTTGTTACAAACACTCAAGAAAATTAAAAAACAAAAAAGAAAAGCTGAAAATCAACGCTAAAATTTTTTAGCAAAACACTCAAAAGCGTCGAAACTACTAAATTATTGGATGTCACAGGTGTTGACGTTCCGGCACCAGACTCTTGACTGTCATCAACGTTTAATAATGATGCAAATTGCAAGGATGTTGTTGCTGCTACTGTTGAGTGCTTTTCTTTTCTTTTTCTTTCTTTTTTTTTTTCTACTTCTAAATATCTTTGTCTTTATTAATGAGCTTAAACTTATCTTTAATACTTTTTACTGCTGCTCTTTGAAAACTATTTCTTTTTTTTCACTATTCACTAGAAGCAGTATTGAAAAGTTTTTAAGTAGCCATGAGCGATGTACTTAAAAAAAAAAAAAAAAAAATAATGAGTTGCTGCAACTTACATAAGTTTATTCGAGCCACTTAACAAATGCATGCATACGAGTATGTACATAGTTTGCTGTGCACCCTATAAACTATTTGAATCGTTTGACGGAATGTTTGATTTTCGTGATTTTCTTGTAAAATTTTGTAGAATCTTGTAAAATTCTGCTTAACAGGTCCGATGAGATTTCGGTAATTTTTTCACAGTGATTTAAAAAGTTGCAAGTAGTGATTTGCGATTTTCTTGTTCCTCAGTGAATATGTTCAGTTATCGGCGATTTTGTGTATGGCTTTTTGCGAACAGTGAAACTGTTCTTTTATCAGCGAATATGAATGATTCGCGAAGAGCTTTTATCACGCTTAACGCATCACACGAAAAATGAATGATTCGCGAAGAGTGATAAAAGCCGAATTATTCATATTCGCTTGAACACCGAACCTGTACAGTAATCGCTGATTGTTTTTCTCAAACAGCGATTTTACCACTGTTTGCAGTCACTGTGATTTTCAAGTCACTACTCACAATGCGACTTAAAAATCACTCTTTTTGAAATGGTCTCAGTGTGCTAATTATGGAAAAAAAAAACTGAATGTGGTAGCAGACCTTAGTTCGAATGGTCTCAGTTTGTGTATGTTTGACTTGGCGATTGCATTGTTTTTATTGGAGACCATGAAAACTTCAGGGAACTGCTCTTTGTGATCAAAGAGTATGACCAATTGGTATACGCATTTAGCGTTCACATGTTCAAAAATATTTAAGGTAAATGTTATGCATCACACGAAAAGCCATGCAATGGAATCCTGTTGAAGGTAGAAGCTTAGACGAAGGACGTTTCCGAGAAACATGGGGGAGAGCAGTGTCAAGCGGCGAGAAGGACTTTACATACCAGGGTGGAGTCAACTTGCAGCCCTTGCACAGAGCAGGACGAGGTGGAGAGCAGCTATTGACGCTCTATGATCCATTAGGGTTTTAGGAATTGAAGAAGAATGTATCCGTGTCGTGTACTGTCTATTTCCAATCTTCCAATATTATATGGATTTAATCTTTTGAAAAAACGCAACATGGTGGCATGATTAATCACTCAAGATATTCGATCAAAGCAAGCTATTCCTTGTTTATAGAAATGAAAGATTTTCAGCTCTAAATGAGAGCCAAGCACTAACAACATAATTGACACAATTGCTCAACACTTTTACAGTAGTCTGGAATTTTATGGTTTACTTTATGCGTTTATGCGTTAGTCTCAAGCAATTCCAAAAACTGTATACACGCTACATAATAATAATGCATGTAGGGTATACCATATAAAAAGAGTAGAAATAAAGGCGCCTATTTAACTATTCATAAGCATATGGCAAGCAACATTGACCGACCGACCAACTGGCTGCATGTATGTATATAAAAATCTTATTGGCTTTCAACAAATGGAAATGAAACTGACAGCGTGCGAGCGAGCGAGCGTAACAAGACAAAAAGATGCAACTGCTACCTGGCGGCGTGGGGCCACTTAAGATAACACGTGCCACTGCCACACGACAGCCTTTAATAGACACTGCTGCTGCTGCTACTGCTGTTGTGGTTCGCTTTCAATATGAATTTTATATTTACAAAGAACGACAATGACAGCAGCAGCAGCAGAAGAAGAAGAAAGCAACTGAAAAGTTTTACTTGTGTAAATATCATAAATTTTAAAAAACAGCGTTAATATACACAAATCGCGAAATATACAAAGTAAAAAAGAAAGACAGGCAGGCAGGCAGGCAGGCTGGCTTTCAGGCGTCAGGCATGACATAGACAGCCTTGGCTGATACTGCTGCTGCTGCTGCTGCGAAGTTAAGGACGACAATATAGCAGCAGAGGGAATTGTTGCAGCTAACCGCAGGCATTTATTTTTGAGCATGATTCTAGGCGCAATACTAGCTTTGCATTGCTTTGTTTTGCTTTCTTTTCATTTCATTTCTTTTCGTTTATTTTATTTCATTTTACATTGGCAACTTGCCCAAGCAACATCATTGCCAGCTGCAGTCATTGGTGTTGGTGGTACTGAAGTGTTGTGAAAGTTGTTGTTGTTGTTGCTGTTGTTGCTATTTGGCTGCGCTGCCACATGTTGCAAGCCGCAAGCAAGCTTTGGCACTCACCAACACAAAATACCGCAGCTGCTCTACTCTACTCTGCTCTGCTCAGCTCAGCTCATTCTGCCTCTTCATCTGCTTTTTTCTTAGGCAATCTTATTGGCTAACCAGCAGCTTTTCGCTAGCGGTTTGACACACTTCCAAAGTCATTATTCCGGTGACTTTTTTGTTGTTGTTGTTGTTGTTGCTTTGAAAACAGCAGCAAATAATACGACGAGTGGTAAAACAAAAAAAAAAAACAAACAAAAAAAATTTAAAAATAATATTGCCAACAGCTAGTTAGGTGCACAGCACGAGGTTGGTTTGAGCTTAGGAATTGTGGAAGCAAGGAAGTAAGCAGCGACATTATCAATGGACTCCGGAATACAGCGATTTTCTTTGGAGAACTTTGAAGCTTTTTTGAAGCTTCTGAAATAATTTTCCTCAATTTTTTATTTGATCACGCCAGCTACTCATCAGCTGAATCAAGCAGATAAAAAAAAAATTGTCTTTTCAATAATATTCAAACGAACCTCGCAACTAATTGGAATTTATTCAATTCTCAAATTCAAAAAGATCTATAAGAGATTTTGTTTCATTCTAAAAATAACAAAAAACAAGAAAAAACGTTAACTTCGGTAGAACCGAAGCTTAAATACCCGTCACACGAATCTTTAGTTTAGTTAAAGAGTTTATGTGTAATCATCAGTGGTCACCTAAGTTTACACACAATATTAATTTAAAATTTTGAGCTTAAAATACAGATATGTATAACAACATATTTCTCGAATATATCTGGAAACGGGCGGTAAGGTTGTATGCAAGAAACACCTGAAAATGGGCGTGGCACCATGATATTGGAAGAGTTTTTACCCAATATGGAGTAAATACATGAATAAATAATAACCATTTTCATACAAAAAATCGAAAATGGTCCGAAAGTTTGTATGGGGGCTATACAAAAAAATGGGCGTGGCACATCTGATTTGACATTGGATGACATTAGAATGTTTTTAGCCAAATTGGAGTGAATATATGCATAAATAATTAGTATTTTTTTACAAAAAATCGGAAAAATCTGAAAAAATGGAAAGTTTATATGGGGGCTATGCCTAAAAGAGGGCGTGGCATTTTGGTTTTGACACTGGATGACAAAAGAAATGTTTTTACACAATTGGGAGCGAATACATTCATAAATAATTACAATTTTTATACAAAAAAATCGGAAAAAAACGGTAAGTTTGTATGGGGGCTATACCTAAAAATGGGCGTGGCACTCTAATTCTCGAACTCATAATAGTCGTTGCCGAGAAAAGCTTAAGTTCCAAATTTCGGCGTAATATCTAAATATCTTCATCAAAAAAATTGCGAAGAAATAAACAGACAGACAGACGGACAGACGGACATGGCTAAATCGATTCGTCTCATCGAGCTGATCAAGAATATATATACTTTATGGGGTCTACGACGTCTCCTTCAATGTGTTACAAACTTTCCGACAAACTGAATATACCCTTCACACTATGTGTGGCGGGTATAAAAAAAAAAAAAAAAAAAGAAATACATTAAATTCGGTGGTTCCGAAGCTTAAATACTCATCACACGAATCTTTAAATAGTTTAAAAAGAAGCTCGATATGGAATAGAATGGGATCAAAGGTCTAATACAATCCAAGTTTAGACACAATATATAAGAATAATTTTTTTACACCTTAGAGTGGGCGTGGCATTCTAAGTTTAACATACAAACACACTAGGACCGAGAAAAACTTAGGTTACGATTTTCACGTACATGGCTGGATCGACTCGTCACATCGAGCTGATCAAGATGCGTTCAAAGCGTTCTTTAGCGCGTTACAAACGTTTCGACAAACTGATAATACCCATCATCACACTATGTGTGGCTGGTATAAAAGAAAAATCTTTTATTTGTTTTTCACTAGAAATTTTTAATGATGTTGCTTGCGCTGAGGTCAGGTGTTGCCAAGTTGCGACGAAAGAAAAAAAATTTATAAAAAAAAAAAAAAAAAATAATAAAAGAAAACGAATGAATCTAATTGGGCTTTTAGCCAAAAAAGGAAATGAACTTTTAATAGACGATATGACAAAAAGCAAATAAATTAATGCTTAAGGCACGAACGAACGAATGGAATGGAATGGCATAGAATAGAATAAAATGAAATTACACAGGATATGCGCAAAGCAAAACAAAAATTATGAAAAAAAAAAAACACAGAAACCGAAACCGAAGAAAAACCGAAACACAAAGTAGGACTATGAAAATCAATTTGAGCGCGCCTACTCGCCTACTTGCCACTCGAGCTATAATTACTAATTGAAAACGTCAAAAGACCAAATTAGTTGCCTGACCCACCCATACACCCCCACCATCCCACTCATTGCCAATAGAATATGCTACAAAAGTACTTGAATATGAAGGAAGTGTGGTGGTGGTGGTGGGTCTTTTGCATAGGCATGCAAGTTAATCAATCAATTTACAACGGAACAGAACAACACAGAAGACGAAAAACGGAAAACGGAAGCGAGACAGACGTGTTTTATGTGTGGAATCGGTCGTTTAGGTTAGTGTTAACAATCTGTCCGGTTGTCCGTCTGTCAATCAGTCGTTTGGTCAATAAGTCAATCAATCAATCAAACAAACAATCACATTGATGTGTGTAAACGCGTTAATGATTCACGCTGTTGATTCACGATTCACGTTGTTTGCTTTTTATTTTATTATTCGTTTTTTTTTTTGTTCTACACTTTTTTTTCGTTTCTTCTTCGTTTTATTGGCAAATAATTAAGGCCGAAAAAGTGTTACAGCAACAAAAAACAAAAACAAAAAAGGGCTAAAAAGATATCGATTTGATTTCTCTAATTGGAATTAGCTGTTACACACACACACATTTTGCTCATTCGTAAATGAAAATATTTTTGTTTGTTTTATTTGCTTGAGGTGTTCATGTTTACAGCATATCTCTGTGTGTGTGTGTGTGTGTGAGAAAACTTTTTTTTGTACAAAGACGAAATGCCTTGAACAAAATTTTAATTGGACTAATTAAAATAGTTTTCCAAATGATTTTACTTCAAGGAATTCAGATAATATGTAAAATAATTTAGCAATGATTTACCAATTAAAATAATAATAAAATTAAATTGAATTGAAATGTTATTGAATATTTATAAAATGGAAGAGGAGTTATATTGTAATGAATTTATAATTATGTTGAAATATGATAAGATTGATGCGAAAAAAAATAAAAGCCATGGCAACGCTGTTGTTGATTTTATGCTGTAAAGCAGTGTTGGGCATAGTTTAAATTTTTGATATCCATCAGATGCAGCTGGATAACTCCTGGCTAAAAGGATAATTAGCCCGGAGAAATCTACGCAAACAAAATTTTCCCTAAGAAGACGAGGCTACCAGTCGCCCGGTTTGACTGCATGGCTGACATATCCCAATCAATGACTCTACCAAGTAACTGGGTCTTGAGCTCGATAGAAGTTTGACATGGAGACCTCACTTAATCAATAAGAAAAGACAATTGGCTGTTAGGTTAAAAAGTTTCTATGGCTTCTGGAAAAAAGATTCACTCTGAGGCTTTGCGTCAAGCTTCTTATATACATATGTCATATTAAAGCCCATTTGGTCATATGGAATCTTAATCTAAACTGATCCAGGAATTGCAAAACAGTGTGCTCCGTATAATCTCCAACGCGCACTCGTTCCATATGAATAGGGAAATACACAGTAAACTCGGAGTTCCTTGGGAATCCCATCAGGAGATCTTAGGTATGGCCAAAGCCTACCTGGAGAGACTGGATAGGCACACCAACCACCTTGTCATTCACCTGTGGGACAACAGCGCTATCACTTGCCGCCTACGTAGAGACCACCCGCTGGATATGCCAATAACAAGAATAAAAACAACAACAGGCTGCATCGAGTTCCCTTGAAACGCTTGACGATTGATTTTTTTTTCTGACGCAATTAATTACATACATTTAAAAAGAGAGTTTCTTCTGCGAGATTATTCTTATTTTTGGAACTTATTGACAATGTTAGAATTCTCCAATTCTTTTAATTATATTCAAGGTCAAATTCATGGCGCACAGCTAGCACTGTCCCACTGATTTCAGTTAATGTACTTGTATAAACGTACTTGTATAAACGTAGTAACTATGATTTTTCGGGGCCATAGTTACATTTTTTTTTTGGAAAAATTTTGAGAATTCCTAAAAGCATTTCATGAGATATAAATGCTTGAAACAGCGCATTTGTTACGTTACAAAAAAATGAATTTCTTTTTGCTTAAAATTTTTATCTAAGAAAATAAAAAACTTCTAAAATAGCCAAAATGTTAAAATTTTTACGCTTTAAAAGAAAAGTTAGAGCAGCTTCGTATTTACGTTTGTAATGTCTTTGTGCAACTCTCGAGTGCGGTTCTTATTTTTTGTTGATGTTTTCAAGCATACGTTTCTTCTTTTTTCTCTTCTGTTTTTAAGGTAAAAATATGGTACATAACGTCAACTTTTTAATAGGCACCCTCAACATTGCAAAAAGTGTAGCGTAGATTCCGTGGAGAATAACGCTTTGAATGAATACTTTAAGTAAAATTATGTTGAACAAAAAAAAAAAAAAAAAAACAAAAACAAACTTTTAATTTTGTTGCTTTTTTAAAAAGAGAGAGAGAGAGGGGGGATGGGAGAGAGAAAGAAAGCATAAAATTTCAACAATCGGTCACGCTTCTATAAGTCGACCATTAAAAAGTCCAATAGGACACTTGAGAGTTAAATTAAATTTGAAAGAGGGTGAAAAAGCGTATACAAAGTTTAAATGTACAAAAACAAAAAAAAAAAAAAAAAAAACCGGCATATATAAAATGATTAAAAAACAACAACAAAAAAAATACATATACCTATATATTTACTTGGAAATTAGAAAAACATCACAAGAAGTTAGTATTACTAACTGCTAAATGAGACTTTCCTTTTTAACGGAACGCCGCCTCATTGCATAATACGTTTATGCGCTCATCTGCCATTTGAGTCTTTAACTCTCTCTGGGAGTTTAGATAAAAGATACTGTAGAACGCTTTGGAGTCCACTAATATCAAAATTTTTTAAACTATTTCTTCATACAAGCCTACCTCACCTTTTTTGGATTTTCGTCTGTAACCTTTTTATTGTATCTTTTCGAATTCGATACGGCTACAAGTTTTAAATTTTATAACTTATTTTGGGATTTAGATTAGTTTTATTTTTGGCAATGTCCCGTACAGATTCCGACCATTACGAATGCCGCGGGTCCCATGTGATTCAGTTTCCCGTGAACAACATTAACCCGAAATAGAGCGATTTTCAATGGCAACTGATAAATTCGAGAAAGAACTTGATTATTGCTCAAAGATGTTCAAATAATCGATTATTTATATTTATTTTTCAATTAAACATAACCGATTATTTACAATAATCGACCAAGTTTAAATACAATTAACCATATCTATGGTCCATACACTCTCTCTCTCTTGTCTTTCACATACACACACACACACACACCTTCTGCTCGTTTATGTTTGTTTAAATTTGTGGTTGTTGCTGCTGTTGTTGCTGTTGTTGTTTTTGGCATTTGCTACAACATAAATTTTAATTAAACAATTTTTTTTTTTTTTGCTTCTTCAATTTTGTAAAGTCACAGACAAACATTACGTGTGTGTGTGTGTGTGTACGAGTGTAAAAGAGATAGAGCGTGTGTGTGTTCAAGTGTGAGTGTTAAACTTAGACATAAAAGCAACGTGCATTTGATATTTCGAGGGTGTAACGCATGAAATATAGAAGTCCTGCTGTGCAAAGCGCTTAAATGCAGAGAGACATCTCTCATCTCTAAACGAAAACGAAAACGTAAAAAAAAAAAAAAAAAAATATTTATAAAAGGGATGCAAAATAGCTTACATGAGATTGAGTGGTACAATATCGTATATGAGATCTTTCTTTTTTGGAATGATTCTATTTGAATTTGGTGGAGTTTATTTGTCTGTGTCTGTGTGACTGTGTGTGTGTGTGTGTTTCGAGTATGTCTATGGCGCATTTTGGCGCAGCATGTTGCCAGACAAGACGCAAATCGAAAGGCAGTCAAGTCAGTTAGAAAAAAATATAAAATTTGTATAGAAAGAAAAATGTTGCGTGAATTCTGTTTGTTTAAAATCAAGCAAGGACAACAACAGCAGCAGCAGCAGCAACGCTATGACTTTTGTTGCCATTTTGAAGAATCAAGTGGTTATATTATTATCTTTTTTTTTTTTTTTTTTGTTTTTACATTTACTTCAACCTGTAATCTTTTTATATATAAATAAAACAAAAATAAGAAGAATATCATTTATTTTTCGACAGTAGTCTCTAAGCATACAGCTTTCCTTATTTGGGGTTGTTTGTTGACTGTTTACGTTACAATTAAGCCTCCAACCAATTTGCGCTTGACTTGTGGAACCATGAAGCTGTACAGCATGTAAAGGAGTTATTGTGCAGCACACCAAAGCAAGCTTTGGCAGCTATGGCAACTGTTTGATATAATGGTTGAGGCATAAAAAAAAAAAAAAAAAAAAAAACAGTTGCACATGACAACCCTTTCACGCAACGCCGACAGACAGACAGACAGACAACAAATGTCAACTCATCCGTATGGAGCAGCAGCAAACTTTCAAATCAAAACTCAAAAAAAAAGACAGAAACAGCCTTAATTTTTTTTTTGTTTTTTTTTTTTTTAGGTTTGTGCATAAATTGTTTTCATCGCAAACAGTGATAAAATCGCTGTTCTCGAAAACCAAACAGCGATTACTGAACAGGTTCACTTTTCGCTAAGAGTGATACATAAAATCGCAGCTAACTGATAAATAAAAAGGTTTCACTGTTCGCGAATAGCGATACAGCAAAATCGCAAATCACTACTTTCATTCGCAGTGCAATATTGCAATTATTAAATCACTGTGAAAAAAATCACCGCACGTGATTGATTTGTCTAGACTGCCTTTAAACCGCTTGTTAGGTTCACTCTGAAACAAATATTTGGGTTTTTATAATTAAGACTAAGCGGAACCCATGGGATTCCCGGCCCGAAGTCCATCTCTAGTTCGGAGCAAACGAACGAAAATGATGTGGCTCATTTTAAAAACTGGTTTGCAGCTTGCAGTCCACTAAATAAAAAAAAAAAAAAAAAAAAATTATTTAAATTCATTTGCGGCTGCTGCTACAGGAAGTAAGACTAGCAAAATTAAAAAAAAAAAAAAAAAAAAAAATGGGCAGTACCACTCATTCAAAAGGAAATTGTCCGTGCAGTTTATTTTAAATATTACACATGTTGCACTTTATAAAACCCCTTTTTGCATATGACTACTAGCTTACACCTTCTCGTCTCTCTGGTGTTATACCGTACCGTACCGTATCTACCCTTCTTCTACTTTAATTATTTTCTCATGGGATGCAAACGCGTTTATGAAATGTCGCTGACAGCAATTTAGCAATAAACCCAGTCAAGTCTATCTGTCTGTCCGTCCGTCCGTCTGTCTGTCTGTCAGAGTCATTCACTTTATGTGCGCTCTGAACTTTGGGGATTTAGTGACCGGAAAGTTTTATTAACACCAAATCACATGATATTTTTTTTAATAGAAAATTGTCTTCCTCAAACACAAACAAAAGGGTATATTTTATGTGGCATGCATATGTGATATATGAAGTGGATTTCAAAATTAAAAAAAATGTTTTTTTGTTTTTTAATTTTAAGTTTTGAAAGCATAAAGAAATTCGCTGCTGTATGAGATGCAATATCGGCATGATTTTTTTTGTATTCTTTATTAAAAAAAGAATTCCAGAAATCCACACAAAAATTTTATATAATTTTAATTATTACAAAATATTCGGCCCAACATTAAATAATTTTAATAAAACCATAAAACCACTTAATTTTTTATTCCATATTATTATGCATAACCAGCTTTATTACAATTTTTGATTTCTACACAAATTGACTGAATATATTTTTGTTGAGCGTCTCAAACGCGATTAGCAAAATATACATATTTTTCAAAGAAAAAGGGGGAGAAGAAATATTTCTAGACAAATTCTAAAGCATATGCGTCCAATTACAAAACAAGCAACCAAAAACCCAAATGAAACCCATACAAAATCAACACAAACACTTCACGCCTGACACTTTACATGATGACGATGGCAAATGACGCTGGTAAGTAAGTTTCGTGGTGGTGGGGGGGAATGTTGGGTGTTTTGGGGGAAATGTCACTGAAAGAGCAACCACTAAAAATACCAAATGCGAAAAATGGGCAATAATATTTTTATGAACATAAATAAAATTCGTTCAGAGATACATTTCACATGTTTTTTCTTTTTAAACTGCGTACAATTGAGAGAGGGGTTGAGGGGAGTATAGTAGAATTTGATTGTGGGTTTGTGTTAGTCATTACATAGGCAACCACACACAGACACACATCGAAGAAAACAACAAACTTAGAAAACCTTCGAAACTAAACCACAAAAATAGACAATGAAGATGAAGACGATGTCGACGTCTCCCCTCTTCACGCAAAACTTCATTTAATATTTTTGTAAAGTCGATTAAATGTGTTCTGAGTGGTGTTTGTCTACTTAAGACTGGGACAAATTAATGCTTAGACATAGGCAATAGGACAGACAGACAGACAGACGGACAGATGGATAGCAAGATAAATAGTCAAGGCCAAGCAAATGGGAAATAAACAATCGTGTTGACTTTTGTCAAAACAAAAAAAGATATAAAAATGCTCATAGGCAATCAGAGAACAGATTTATAAGAAATTTAAGCAATTTGTTTAACAGAAACTAAAAAGTTTATTAAAGAAATTTTATTAATTTATGAGTTTCAAAATAAAATATGCCTTTATATATAACATATAACATTTACAATGTACGAAATTTTTTCGTAAATTTACAATCCGTTTCGTGCAATGCACTAAAATATTTTTACAATAAAAATTAAACTTCAGAAAATGATTTTGTTATTTGTATAAAATTAAAAAAAAAAAGTTTTTAAAAAAAAAATGGTTTACGAAACTTTTGTACATTCTACGAAAATGTACAATTTACAGATTTTTTTCATTTAAATTTCGTAGATATTATTTAAATTGAAATATAAGTAATAAAGCTAAAAAACTTTATATTTAAATTCTTGTGTTTTCACGAGAAAAAAGTTTTGCGCATTATTTTTTTTTAATTTTCGAAAGTTAAGATCTGTGCATTGTGACGGCAAAAATCTTTCCAGTCATTTTTCAACTTCATTAAAAAAATGATTTCATTTGCGTATAAATTTTTAGAAAACCACCAAAAATTATAACAGCTTCAGCTGCAGAGATTCCACATAAATAAAAAAAAAAATAATAATCTAAAACTCAACTTCGAACTCAACTCAGTCTCTTATGTCTAGTAAAAAAAAAAGTATCTGTCTAACGTTGCTGACGTTGCTACTCGTGTTTTATTGCTAACGAAAATATTTGCGGAATTTAATTTTATGAATTTTTCCGCTTTTGCCTTGTGGAATTCAGGCCTATTCGAGATGTACGATGTTTGGTATGAGAAGTTCGTTGCTACTGAAATTCTAACTGTATGTCTGTCTGTCTGTCTGTGTTGTGTGAGGGATTAAACCATGCAAACACTTACTAGACTAGAGGGTTGCGCGTCTAAGTTAACTAAACGTTTGAATTGTATTCAGTAGTAATATTTCTCTAATGCAAAGTAAATATAATGAAACCACACACAAAAACGAGATTTAAGCATAAAATAGACAAAATTTTGCCTAAAGTAAAGTAAATACGCTTCATAAGTCGTAAATCGATCGGTTGATTTTGTAAAATAAAAGGAAATGAAATGAAAGAAATAAATGAATACATATATAAAAAAAATGTTGCATACTTCGCGGCATTTAGCCTTAAGCACATGCGCCCAGTGAAGTGTAAATTATTGCAATTTATTTTAAATATATACACTTTTTTTTTAAATATGAAATGTTCAAGGCATTCTGCTTATGAATACATTTTTTTGTATGTTTGCATTTGAAGAAGCAAAAGTGAAAAGATTACAACGTCTATTGGAGGTTCAGGGATTATATACATGTATGTATTCTTAAACAGCATCAAAACCAGAGTCGCTTTAGAAATGCTCGTATTTCAGTTTATCTGTTGTCGCTTGAGAAATTTATAGCCTCGGAGACTTGGAGTTTTGTGCTGATTTCAATTCGATGATGACATGGCGAAGCGTTCTGGAACGATGAAAAAATTCGACGATACAGTACTAGAGACTATTTTACTAGTGGTAAATTTCTGTCAGCTGTTAAAACCACAGGCTGATCTTTGAGCGAAAAAGCGACTCTTGAAACCAGGAGTGATGACATAATAAACTGATTTTGCTATACGACATGTTGCGAAACAGGTCAAAACCTATCTTGGTAAAGTTTTACGCCATTCGTCCCAGCCTTGGCAGTCTCCCAGTCCTGTCTGAGCAGCACTTTCGTTACTTTTCAAGTTGGCAAAAGACAAGTCATTTTTTAGACGCGATTGTGGTCAGCAATGGATAATAATTCGAATAATACAAAAAATTTGAAAATTTGGAAAAAGACAAAAGCGATTTTTAATTTAACTAACTGCAACATATTTTGACGCTTTTTATACCCGCCACACATAGTTTGAAGGGTATATTCAGTTTGTCTGAAAGTTTGTAACGCATTGAAGGAGACGTCGTAGACCCCATAAAGTATATATATTCTTGATCAGCTCGACGAGACGAATCGATCTAGCCATGTCCGTCTGTCTGTCCGTCTGTCCGTCTGTATATTTCTAGGCATCTTTTTTGTTGAAGATATAAAGATATTAAGCTGAAATTCAGAATTTAAGCTTTTCTCGGCAACGACTATTATGAGTTCGAGAATTAGAGTGCCACGCCCATTTTTAGGTATAGCCCCCATACAAACTTACCGTTTTTTTTCCGATTTTTTGTATAAAAATTGTAATTATTTATGAATGTATTCGCTCCCAATTGTGTAAAAACATTTCTTTTGTCATCCAGTGTCAAAAGCCAAAATGCCACGCCCTCTTTTAGGCATAGCCCCCATATAAACTTTCCGTTTTTTCCGATTTTTTGTAAAAAAATACTAATTATTTATGCATATATTCACTCCAATTTGGCTAAAAACATTCTAATGTCATCCAATATCAAATCAGATGTGCCACGCCCATTTTTTGGTATAGCCCCCATACAAACTTTCGGACCATTTTCGATTTTTTGTATGAAAATGGTTATTATTTATTCATGTATTTACTCCATATTGGGTAAAAACTCTTCCAATATCATGGTGCCACGCCCATTATTAGGTGTTTCTTCCATAAAAATTTACCGCCCATTTCCAGATATTTTCAAGAAATATGTTGTTATACATATCTGTTTTTTAGCTCAAAATTTTAAATTAATATTGTGTGTAAACTTGGGTTACCACTGATGATTACTCATAAACTCTTTAAAGATTCGTGTGACGGGTATTTAAGCTTCGGTTCTACCGAAGTTAACGTTTTTTCTTGTTTTTAGTCCATTTTTGCCATTTACATAAATTCTAATCGCTTCATTGCAGCCGTTGCATGTGCACCACATGCAGCATGCCACCACATCAACGCGGTATGTTAAACGCGTCGTATGAGTAATGTGCATATTTTCGCAATTTAAATACTAAAGATGAACGATCATCAAAACACTTCATATAACATAAGTAAGCAAACATACTTGGCATGTGCTGAAGCGATAAAAAGAAACATCAAAGTGACACTGAGACTACGACCATCAACATAAACAGCAACAGCAACAGTAGATGAACATCATCATCAATATCAACATCATCATCATTGTAGAGTTGTTGAAATTGATGTTTAAGTCGATGCTATCAGCAGCAACAACAACAACAACAACAACAACAAAATCATAGACGAGACAAACAACTTCATTATCAGCGCAACAGACAGACAGGCGGACAGACAGACAAAGTTCAAGATGAGTAAAAGCAGCAACCCTCCTGACAACATGTGAGTACATTTTAAGTATAACCAAAAAAAAAAAAAAGAAATCGCTTAAATTTTTGCTACTGAGTATGTGTATGTGTGTGTGTGTGTGTGTCTGTGCAGCTCATTAAATCCAAATCAGCTTAGAGCTGAAAAACTGACAGAAAGGACTAACGCTGAGGAATTGTTATTTGAGTAGAGATTTGCGTGTGCCAAAAAATACAGACAAGGAGTAAAGAAATATCTTGATAATGTTGTTCCAGCAGCAGCAAGGAAACTAATATTTACGTTTTGGCCATAAAAATAAACCGAGATGGCTTAATTTAAGCGAAACTGAAGAGAAAAAACAAAAAACAACAACAAAAAAAAAAGAAGTAGAAAGCAGCAAATGCATTAAACAGGAAACGAAGCACAACTTAAGGATATAAGCAAAGAACATAAAAAGAGCGTGTTGTGATGATGCTTTTGAATTATCTCAGCTAATACCTGTGGACAAATAATTACAACAACATGAACAAGAACGACAGTCGACAATCATCATCATCATCATCTTTATAATATCATTCCTTGTTTTTATTTGTGAAGGAAGAATGCAGGAAGGCACATTGCAAAAATATTTAATGACAAAGAAACTCGTGTCAAGGATTACTAATTAGAGTTTCACTCTGTGTGTATGTGTGTCTTTAGTCGCTCAAAAGGATTAATGGTCTGAGCACAACAACAACAACAGCATTCACATCATCATCATTATAAAAGTATGTACCCGAATTAAATACTGCGTCATAGTTATTCCTTACTCAAATGTCAGCACAACAAATTTCCGTTCAGACAGATGGACGGACAGACGGACAGAAGGTAGACAATCTACTATAAACTTTTTGTTTCACCTGTCGAAATTGACTTTTAATGTTTAATTAAGTTGCTTTTGTTGCTTTAAAGTTTGTTTTTTTGTTGTTATTGTTATTGTTTTACATGTATTTTACATTTCATTTAGTCAAAAGTGTATTTTAAGCAAAGCGTTGACAGACAGCAAAACGGACGACAAAAAAACCACTTAAAAGTTTTTAAAAATATAGCTTGAAGATGAGTTTGATTTGGAAGATAGAACTGTGAAGCATGCTAGAATTTTTTAATATTAAATTGAATAGGATAAAGATGTGAATTGTTGACAGTTGATAATCGATAGAAGAGCGACTCTAGCTTGACATGAGACATCTTTGCATGCTAGCTAAATTTGTTATGTCCATCACTGAGCGCAAACTTATGTAAACGCTGACATCTATTTCCATAAATTTTGTTTTCGTTTGTTTTGTTGCGTTACATAAAATTGCAAAAAAAAAAAAAAAAAGGTATTCACATTGTCTTGTAACTGTGCAATCTTGCAACTTTGGAAAATTGCAAATAAATATTTTGCACAATATTCTTGCAGTTATACACTTAGTTGTGCTGCTTCCGTTCATTCTATACAAAAGATACAATGGTATGGAAAGCATTCTTCATTTCTCTTAAAAACCATAACTCTCTTTAAGAGAAATTTCGAGATGTGAATCAGGTAAAATATTTCTATATTTTTGGTAGTTGCAATTTTCGATACGGAAGATGTTTTTTAGTGAGTGGAAAAGATTTTGCCAATATAAATCAAATAAAAACAAGGAAACATTAACAATAGTGCAACCGAAGCCTAAATACTCGTCACACAATGATTAGACTAACTAACCACATCGGGTGAATCCCATCTAGTCGCGGTACAGATTCCAATGAGTGCTAGGGTCGCCCACATTAGGAATCACAAATGGCAAAATAGCTGTAGAAGCTGTAGAAAAGCTAAGTTTATTTGACCTACGATTGATCCCAAACATACCAGAATTTTACTGGTAAACTCCCGTAAAGATCTTGCGAGATTAACAGCGGCCATCACGGGGCAATGGCCCATCGGGTAACACGCAGGCAGATAAGGTATCCCTTATAACAGCACAGGTTGTATATGCACTTTGGTTGTTGGCAGTTAGAATCGCTAAGCGGCCAATCTCTCTTATGTTCTTCAAAACTACGGTCCTTTTTTAGCTGTACTGGTTGGGTCTGTGTGTGGAATATGGATTTTCTCCTCAGCCACCTCACACATTAAAGGTATCTTTGAACAAAAAAAAAAAATTCTCTAATATTCTACAATCTAAAGAAAAACTAGAGTAAACTTCAAATCGCGTAAAACTAAATCGGTCAAAGTCAAATGAACAAATCTTGACTTAGCACTTAAGTTGTGAAAAAATTTTTTGCGCAAATGTATCTTCTGCAATTTGGCACGTTTCGGTAGTAAAACTAGTAAGACGCAATAAATGTGCACAAATCTATTTTTTATGCATTATCAATGAGCGATATTAAGGGAAAAATCGAAATCGCAAACTAATAACAAACACGTACAACAAATTGTGACAGAAATCGTATATGAAGCAGAAGGACGACACGTTGAAATACTGCAAGGACTATGACTATGTCTATGCGACAACGAAGGCAATGAAGCTGTGCTGCGCTATGCCGTGCGTGTGTGCGTGTCTGGCTATCAATAACTTATATAAAATAGATGCAGACAGACGGACAGACATAGAGCAAGAAGCAAATTTCCATAATCCGACAATTGTAATTCGCAGTAAATATGAAAATTTGATTTTCTTTTACAAAAAAAAAAAAGTGAAAAAAGAAACGTCTTAGAGACGCTGCTGAAATCATTGTCTGCCGTGTCGGCTGCTTGGCTAGCGATTTCTTGGTGTTTTTGTTGCATAAATCAGATTTGCTTTTCGATTTTTGGTTTTACTCACACTCCTCTTTGGGTATTTTACTCCCTTGTGCAAGGATTTTCTTTCTTTCACTTTTTTTTTGTCATATTTACACTTGAATTTTTTTTTTTTTAGACTACTACGTTACCTGCCTTTACCGTTATCGATATTAACAACGTTCGTTCGTTCGGTCGGTCGGTCGCTCACCTATGTTTATATGTCGTATTTATTGGAATTGGAAATCGCTACCGTAAACATTGAATCGTATGGAGCACTGACTGACTTCATTGTACCGGAAATGTAACCGCAATTCATAGCCTGCCTCACCACGAGCACAGCGAAACACATTTACAGACAGTGAAACAGACGGACAGACGCAATTTGTTGCGCACATGTTTCTCTTTTATGCACGAAGAGAGCCAAGTTAGCAGTCAGCCAGCCAGTCAGGCGGACTGTGCTGTGCTGTACTGAGCTGAGCTGGGCTGGTCTGTCAACTCGTGCATATTTTATGATAAATGTTAAACTACTACCTCGATGCGATGCGTATGAGTAAAGGGTGCTGCAATTCTTTATTTAAACATAGTTGATTGGGATTATTTAAAAAAAGAGTCCAGTATTTTTCCAACAGTTTGGAATGAGCGCATGGAATGAAATGGCAAATATGAAAGCCAGACGAACGAAAATGTGAATAAAGTTTATGTTGCTTCGTTGTATGAGATGCAATATAGTACAAGATGCAATATAGTGATTGCAAACAGCGATAAAGTCGCACTAATCACTAATCACTGCTAAATGGAAGAGTGATATACAAAATCGCCGATAACTGAACATGTACACTGAGGAACAAAAAAAATCGTAAAACACTACTTTCAGTCGCAGTGCAACATTGCGATTTTTAAATCACTGTGAAAAAATCACCTTAAGTAATTTTTTTTTTTGACAACACTAATATTAACACTTTACTTAATGTATGCTTTATTTCATATGTTACCAATTGTAGCACCCTGTAATGTTTAGACACATTTGAAGTTTTACATGCGTTACATATGTTATGCTGTGTATTTCTGTGTGCGTGACAACGCTATTTCTTCTCCTCTCTCTCTCTCGTAGCTTTTAGTTAACAGCTTCCCACTCGTTTCTTATAAAATTTTGCATTGTTTACGCCTAAAAGTTGGCAACAGTTTGTGCAAATTGCTTATTTATGGAAAAAAAAAAAGAAAAAAAAAGCGATAACAATTGACGTCGTCCAAAAAAAAAAAAAAAAAAAAAAAAAGAATATTAAAAAACGAAATAAAAGTGTATAACTATTTTAGTTTATGCGTGAAAATACCAGCCATATGCATTCGTATAGGTCTAAACAAAACAGCAGAAAAACTATGTCAAACAAAAATAACAAAAGTTGTACATTTCTTGAGCTTTTCTTTTGTTGCCTTTAAAGGAACTAGAAACATTTTGTTGCTTGACTGACTGACTGAGTGAGTGACTCATTGAATTTTATTTTTGAGCTGTTGCAAATGAATTTTTGCATTGAATTGTTGTGAAGGCTTCAAAATGTAAAACGTGCAAAATTTTGCATATGTAAACGGCTGTCATGGTGACCCCTTCTTAGAATAGCAATTATCTTGGCAAATTCCTTTACTTTAATTTATAGACTTCTACGACAAAATAAAGACCGAATATTGCTGAAGTTTTAAATGTGTTGATTTTAGTGAAATTTACATCGTGTTGCCAGATAGTTTAAAGATTTTATAGAGCTGAAGCAGTGCCAGTGTTGAACAACAAAATTTTGCAATTCGTGCAGAACTTTTTCTATAAAGAATTTTTTTTTTTTTTTGACAATTTCAAATTATTGGCTTATCTGCTGCGGTCTATTTTCTGCAGACTCAACGAATAGTTTTTGACTTTGATAATCATTGCAAAGTTTATAACACGCTCATTTCGTGCACTTCAACTACGACGACGAATGACAAAAGTTTTCAACTTGGCAAACGAAACTTCAACTGTAGACCATAAACATGACATTTGCAATATTGAGAAGCACCATCAAAACACTGAAAGTACACGTATAGTCACCACATTGGTTTAATCTTGACAGTCTGTCTAAAGAGTTGCAATGCTTTACGCTATTCGTCCCTCGAGATAAATCCTTCGAAATGATGCATCGCAAAGCAAGGCAAAACTTATGACCGAACAACACAACACAACACAGCACAAAACATTACCAAAAGAAAAAAAAATGTAAAAAAAAAGAAAACCAAGAAAACATTGAAACTTTTAGATCAAAACTCTTTTACGAATTCAGCGAAAATTTGTAAACATCAAGCGTAAAACACGAGTGTGGAAGGTGGGCGGCAGAAAGTTTCCATGGGAGAATGAGTAGGAAAAAAAAACCCGGAAGTGAACAGTAAATGAACAACTTAGACACACAGACGCCGAAAAAAACAAAAAAAAAAAAAACGAAGTAGGAAAAACAAAGACAAAAACAACAATAAAAGTCAAAGGTAATCGAAAAACATGACAAAAGAAAATAGTTGCAAATAATATGGAAATTGGTATCTCCTATTTTTGTTAATTAAATTTTTTTTTTATTCAAGCAACAAGCAACACGGAAAAGACTAGTTTTGAACGCTATGAAAGATACATTTTTCAGATACATTTTTTTCTTCCATGTAAATGTAGTAAGTATTTAAAGTTTAAGACTTCGGAATTTTCTTAAATACATTTTTCCATTTCCTTTAACTTTAACGAACTGAAACAAGACAATTTCACACTTTAACAGAAGATTATAACCAAAAACAAGAAAGAACGCTGAGTTCGTGTATGCTCGACTACAAGATACACTGTAGCCAACCTGCATGGAGCTTTAGTTAAGTCTTATATTAATACTAACTTGTAAAGGATTTTCATAAAAAAACTGAAAAAAAAAAGGGTTAAATTGTAAGGAGCGATGCAAAATTTGGTTCACCCATTTGGGATATCCAAAGTTACCAGATTATAAAAAAAAAGAGAATTAGCCTCATAGTCTCCGAGATAAACTCTCTCACTGACGGACATAGCTAGTTCGACTCCTAATTCAATGCTGTTCAAGAATATTTATATTTAAAAGAGTTTATATAGTCTCCTACTGTCTGTTACATACATTTGCACAAACTTAATATACCCTTTTAACTTTTGGATACAGGGTACAGAAAAAAAAATGTATAATGCATACAACACATCGAAGAAGCAACAACGACAACAAAAAAAAAAGGGTGAATATTTAATAAACTCATTTGACAAAAGGATATGCTGGCTATGGTCGGTTTACAAAATGTGTGTTTTTGGGTATGTTGTACATGACTGTAACTACAAATGACAGATTGAAGACAACAGTCAGATAGACAGACAGACAGACAGACAGACGAGCATATGACCAAAGACCAGTAAAATTTATATGCAAAAAAAAAAAAAAGAAATGCAAATAAAATCGATGACAAATACAAAACAGTAAGAAACATTCAAAGAGTAATAATTCTGAATAGAAAATCATAAAAATTTCTTTGATTAAAAATTGCTTGCCTTTAGGAAGTTGAAGATGCTTTTAGATCCAGCTAAGTCTACATCTTCTTCTTCTTGAACCTACCATATTGTTGCCTATCGTTCGAACGTATCTAACTCAGCTACAAGAAGATATAAAGTCAACGAACAGTTTGTTAGTTACTTTCTAAAATATGCCTTTGATGGCTTTGAGAAGGCTGCTGTGGCTATTAATTGAATCTATGTATATAAAATCTTACTACATATTTACATAAAATAGAAAAAATGTTTCTATGTCCGCTATGGACGTTGAAACCATGCAACCGATGAGTCCTAAACTGTTTTCATTTTGAAGGCAACAATGCAAGTAAATTAAAATACCACTAAAACAATGTATTAGGCATATTCGGTTCTTTTAAAGAAATCGATTTTCTAAAAAATGATGTTCTTTTTTATATGTTCTTATTATACTAGCCCCAACAAATTTTGAACTGCAATCAAAAAAAAAAAAAAAAAAATCAGGTAATTGCAGCGTGTCAAAATATTTTGGGTAAGGTGCAATAAAAAAACTGGTATTTTTTAGTATGATTTTTAAATTAGATGCTTCATAGTTTTTTCTTCTTCAGCTTTTTCAGTTCCAGAGCTTTAGCGAGCAATGGCGGTTGCATTCAAAATTATGTGCATATCTGGTCTGCTCAGTTAAATCAGGGTCTCCAGTATAGCACTCTGCTTCTTTGTGTGTGGTTTAGTGCACAGTTTTAGTAAACATACCAGTATTTTCAACAATAAGCTGATCCCAGGAATATTCCACAACTAAATACAGCACAAACGGATTTAATTTGATTTATGTCTAACCGACTTCAGCCGATGAAACGTCGTACCGAAAGCCTAAACATATCGAATCTGATCCATATACTCAAGTCGATCTGTACGGTACGGTCTGATTAAAAAGTTTTTCGAATAATTGTGCACCTTCTTTCAACATTTTTGAATGTCAACTGTCAGCTGTATCAACTTTTGCTCGCCTTCATCTGCATTTTGTCCCAGTCTACTCTAAAGTTTCTTCTTCTTTTTTTTTATGTACTCCACTAAGACTTAAATACCAGTCAAACACTTTATCATTTTAATGTTAATGATTAGTCCAAATGATAGGAAATATGCTGAGAAGGAAATATTTATTGTGCCCAAAAAAGGTTATATTTTAAAAATAGCAAAGTTTTCATGTTCAACAAAATAAAATCCCAAAATTACATAAATTTTTAGACATAATTTATCGCCAAAATTCGTTCTATTCTATTTGAGTAAGCTTTTAATTTCATAAACTAATGAGACATGCAAATTTTGTTGCAAGTGGAATAAGTATTATTAAATAAATTTCACAAGTAGAAAAAAAAAAAAAAAGAAAAAGAAAAAAGGAAAATGATATTATTCGATTTCAAAGCAACAACAAACAACTTCAGTTGATAACTTATTTAATAGACTTAGTTATCTAGAGTGGAGAACTCAAGTGGCAAGTTCTTTGGCATTTTTATTTATTTATTTTTTTTTATTATTTGTGCTCGAGTAGATTTAATATTAACAAATTGTTGTACATAAATTTAAGGCTTATAGCTCTTGGTTGCCCTTTGATTTGCTTTTAGTTTCCTTTTTCTTTTCATTTATTAAATACTGCGAAAAAATAAATTATGTGCTTTTGTGCGTTTACTGTTCTTGAATAAGTTGTATGTTGCGTGCGCTTTTAGTGTTGTGAACAGTGTGCAAAAGGTTACAGTGTTGTAAGACACACACACACACACGCATACATTCATAGCGTTTTATAATGATAAATTATTACGGAACAGCGACTTTAAAACTGAATACAAAAAAAAAAAATATACATATACACTTTAGGTGCGTAACACTTCACATTCCATTTCACTTCTATTCTAAGCATTTCAACTTCAACTCAAGACATTTTTTCCACTTTCCAACCACTTTTTCCCTCAACTGTCTCTACAGTTTGGCATTTTGTTGCTTTCGTTACAGTGATTTTCCGTCATTTTTTATGTGCTTATTGTAAATGCTACAAACGGTAATTGTCGGAGTTGTATGAAAAGAACATAAAAAAAAAAAAAAAACATTTCAGAGGGTTTTTCTTTAACAAAAAAAAAAAAAAAAAATTATAAAAAGATTTTTATTTTAGACTGATTACATACAGCTACACTAGTTTACAGCTAAAAAGATTCTGGGTTCTCAGAGATCTGTTCCCATGTATTTTGTACAGATCACTTGTTTGGAACTATGTATATATCTCTAGATATAAAGTAATAACGGAAAAAAGCCGAAAAAAACGTATTTTTGAGAATATCTCGAAAACAATTTGTAAGAAAAATCTTTGGTAGCCATTTTTCGAAAACTCATGGCCTAAAATAAATGGGAATATATCCATGAAAACCCAGAACCTAAAATTTTTGCATAGTTTTATAGGGATTATTATTTCTCAAAGATGCTGCTTATCTCTTCTTTCGAAACAAATAATATTTTTGATACAACTCTCGTACATACAAACATACAAGCCAATAACAATGGTCGAGAAAAAAAATAAAAAATAAACGCGAAATGACGACAATGTGGAAATCCGCTTAGAAGCATTTTCACAATTACGATGATGATGATGAAGATGATGAAGATGATGTTAATAATAATGACGACGTTGCTGACGTTAGTGCTGCAAAGTGTCTTTTAGTCTGTCTGTCTGTCTGTCTGCATGTTTGCCTGTTGTATTTTTGTCTATGTTTTTCTTTTCATTTTTTTTTTCGGGATGAATCGTTTAGCATGTGCTTTCTTTTCTGTCACGTGTAATGCTTAAAGAACTAAAAATAGAAACAGATGAAATACCTTTTAACAAAAGTCTTTCAACCCCCACACCCCCTTCGAATTGCCTGTATCTTTTCTTTACCACAATTCAAGTTCAGTTTTACTACTAAGCTGGCTGCTGACCCAAGTTGTTACATTTTTCGTCGCTAATGATTAATAGTCCTCGTCGTCATAGTCATCGTCTTGGTTGCTCACTGATTCGTGCTTCTTTTGTATACTTTTTCCCTTACACCAGCACCACCACTCACCTCACGGAATATTTAGTTTTTTTTTTTTTAACTTCAAAAGAGTGCGACATCTCCTTTAATTTTTTTTTTTTATTTTTTTGCCATTCAACAACTTCTTATCGCCAGTCACAAAGTCATTCTTATTGTCATCTTCTACATATTTTAGAGGTTTAGGATTTTCGGTTCAAATTTAAAAGAAGAAAAACGTGTGTACAATTTTTCATCAATCGAAATGCAAAGTTGCACAAATTTGTATCATTTATGGGAGTAGAATTTGATAAAATAAAAATAAACGAGTTCATATATAACATAAATAAAAACAACTGAAATTATAATTTCAGCTTTCTCGTCGATTTGAGGTTGACGATTATTTAAAGAAATTCTTTTCATTATTTTGTGGTTTCCTTAGAAAAAATTAATTTTTTTAATCAATAAATTACAATTTCTGCGTACAAAGTCGCAGGTTGTTCAATGCGAAAACTAGAATTTCTTAGCATATTTTTTCCCCTCATTGTTTCGTTTCGTTCATTCTTTTAGATTTTTCGCATATTGCAACACGTTTTACTTCGATTTGATTTTCAGTATCCGGCACAGCTGTTGTAAATGGAATATTGTTGAAATGTTTGATAAATTTGTGTCTCCAAAGAATAATAATTTGTAATTTATTATTTGATTATTTGATAAGTATTAAATTGTTGAGATTTCAAGATAAAAATCTTATTGAGAATATTGAATTTGTTGAGATTAGAATTTGATTTATTATAGAAGTAGAATGTTACACAACGTAGTATGTGAAACAAACTTTTCAAAAGATTTGTTGAAAATGCTCCATTTGGCCGAGTCTTTTTTCTCAAAATCATTTCTACAGATTGTATTTACCGGTCATGAAGATCATAACGACTCTTCGGACTCAAAACTCAATGGCGCTCTCTGTTGCCATAGGTCCTCTGACTCACAGTCTGAAATCTATGCTTTGATAAATAAGACTAATACTATACATACATACATTAGGGTGATCCAAAATGTTATTCTTTGACCATTTATGAAGCGAAACATCGTTAGCCGGTTAGAAAATATTCTAGGTTTCTACAATAGATCTACAAAAAAGTGTTATTTTTTCCATGTAAAATAGATGGGAAACTTTGAGGTTTTGCGGCAGCTTTAAATATTATCCCATAAAAAAAACGGGTCTTCTTATTTTTGATATAAGGAATTCTATGGGTTGGGACCATTTTCTTCTAAAGCCAAGCTGCTGTCAAAGTACTAATCTCTTTGGACTGGCTCTCTTGCTTCACTAGTGCTTCGACACCCTATTGCCAGCAACATATCTCATTTCTATTTCTTCTAAATATTTCGTTACATCGTTTTTATTAACAAATTTTTGTCTTTAATTTAAAAGAAAAAACTAAATGGTAAAAAAGCTAAAAAATTATTGCCTAACAGCTTTAAAAAAAAAAAAAAAAAAAAAAACACAAAGCCTAAAAGTTTTCAACTCAAATTTTACAAATATCAAAATAAAAAAAAAATGTTCTTTGATAAATTTTGCTGAAAATCCTTTGAAATAAAATTTTAACAAAAAAAAAAAAAAAAATATAAACAAAAATGCAAGAAGAGCGAAAGAAATGGCATATTCACTTATATAAAATGTTTAACGGTAAAAGTAATTGTGTGACAGAGAAATGTTATATGCGGGAAATCCCTACAAGCGCGCGCGGTGCTTTACCCCTAACGTTCTTTACACTTCGCTTGTCTACAAACTAAGCGATGAGTCATGAAGGTCATGACGACGTTTAATACGAGCATGCCGTGTAAAAATTCAAAAAAGAATGAGCGACAAAGAGAGAGAGAGAGAGAGAACGAGAGCGACACACACATACAAATGAAAAGATTTTCTCTCGTTTTGCTTGTGTAAAGCTTCCAAAAAAAAAAAAATTATTTGTGAGAAATGAGAAATAAGCGGAAAAGCGGAAAAATGCCGCGAAGTCAATGCGCCTAGGCAACAACAAAAAACAATAACCATAACAACAACAACAACAAAAACAACAATAATAATAAATAGTTTTTACCACAACACACAATATGAATGAGTATAAATAATAAGAACAACAATAAGAATAATAATGGCTTTTTCCGTTTCGCAGACAGTTTGGCAACGCGGCAAAAAAAAAAAAAAAAATATTGCGACAACAACAACAACAAACAAAGCGGCAATACAACGCAATGCAGAAGTAGGAAGCAGTATGCAAAGAAGAAGAAAAAAATAAGAGAGCACAAACAAAACGGAAATTGCCGAGAATTTAAAGAAGGTTTCACATAAAAAATTTTATTATTTTTTTTTAATTTTAATAATTGTTTTTGAATATTTTTTAAACAAAAAAGTCGCCACAAAAATACAAACAAATAAAAATCTCAGACAAGTCCAAAACGTCGTTTCATGGAAAACGTGCTTTTAGCATAATTTTGACCAAAAAAAAAACAGCAAATTCATAATCATTTAAAATGAAATCAGCAGATGACTAAGGAATGAACTCATTTGGAACATAGATATTTATATTTATATTCTACTAATAATGGGTGGACCACCACTCAAAGTTGTGTGTTATATAATAAAGTAGTAATGTTTTTCTTATTCATGTCTAATAACAAATCTAAATCCTTGCCATTAAGTGAGGGTAACATTGACATTTTGAGAGTCAATGATAGCATTTTCTGAAACCCAGAAACGTTCAATTGTTTTAACTGAAAATCTGAATCGGATCTATTGAATTAGGATGCAAATTAAATATTTTGAAACTAACATTAACAAAGAAAAACTTCAGCTTCGGTAGTAGCGAAACTTTATTATTAATGGGCGGTAAATTTACAATGGAGCTATAACTAAAAGTGGGCGTGGAATCTTTTCAAATTTTCCAGCAATCGCTTATGTTTCAAATTTCAGTACAATATGCACAACTAAGCGATTAAAACTTGTAAAAATAAACTGAAGACAGGAGGAAATGGATAATTCGACTGGTCGTATATTTTATAGGGTCTCTAGATGCTTCTTTTAATGCTTTATTTTCTAAATTAATAATTCCCGTATACACTTTGTGTGAAGTTTATAAAAACTTTTTCTGAAATTTTATTTTTTAAAAACTTTTACAAAAATTTCGTAAAATCGCTAAACAATTACATCTGGCACAGTCTTTATAACTGCAGCAGAGCTTATTCAAAAGCGAAAATACAGAGAGAGTGTGTGTGTGTGTGTGTGTGTATGACTCGTGCGTCGCTCCGAAACACGAATAATATTGAGTAAGTACCGCTAACTTACGCTCACTTCTGGCTTATTTTTGTTGTTGTTTTTGTTGAAGGAAAAATCAATTTCGCAATATTGCATGCATAAAATGAGAGTGAAAGAGAAAGAGCGAAAACACAAATCGTATAACTGTAAATGATTAGAAACAAAAATATTGTATTAATTCTATTGTAACTAAACAAATCAATTAATTAAAAAGGAATTAATTTGAAATGAGCTGAGGAAACGTTAGTTGTTTTTGTTGTTTCATTTGCGTTTTTATTATTATTATGAAATATATGAAAAGAGCAAGAGAGGCAGCAGCGTATACAATAAGGATATTAAGAGAGAAAATACGTATTTTTATTATAAATAACATTAAAAATAAAACAAAGTGTAAATATAGAAAATATCTAGTACAAAAATTTGTTGTTTATCTATTTAAATAATGATAATATTTTTATTTACATACCGTTTTTAATTAAATTAAATTAAATTATAGATTATTGTTTTTAGTTGTTATTATTATTATTATTATTATTATTATTTTTTTATTTTAATAAATGTTTTAATTTTTAATAAATTTTTTTTGTCACTTTAAAATCGTTTAAGGATGGAATGTTTTTTTTTTTTTTTTTAATTTTTAATAAATTTGTTTATTAGTTTAAAAAATTGTCTTTTTTTTTTAATAAGGTTTTAAACACTTGTTTTCCTTCACTATTTAAGCCGATATGTTTGATTCTTTAAAATGTTTCAATAAAAGTCTTTTAAATGTTTCTTAATTTTTGTGTTTTTTTTTAATTAATTTAAGTGCTAAACAAAAAAAAATATTTATATAAAATATTTATTTTAATATTTTTTAAAAAGATTAAAAAATTTCAGAAAACATTTACTAATAAATATATTGCCACAAGTTTTATAGAAATTAAAAAAAAATATAATCACTTTAAAAAAATCTAAAAAAAAAAACAAATAAATTAATAAATTTAACAATAACACTTTTTTTTTTACAATTTTTTACGCACATTTCAAAAAAAAAAAAAAACATGTATATTTACTTTTTAAGTTTATTTAAGTTTTTCACTGCGGTTTTTCCGCATTTTTCTTTTTTCCGACAATTTAATTTTCGCGACCAAACACGTTGATTTCACTTTGAGATCTGACAAAGTTGAGCGCAGGCTGCGTTTATTTAATACAAAGCTGAGCATTACAATTCCGTTTTATATTTACGGTTATAGAGCAAAACAGAGAGTGTGTGTGAGAGAGAGAGAGAGAGAGAGAGATGACACACACAAACATACACATACACACCACCGTATATTTTGTTGTTGGCGAAAGGCAAAAATTTTGGGAGGTAAGTTGTTGGGTGGTGAGCACACTTGTCGCTTTATGCCATTTTCTCTCTTATCGAATGCTTGTATTGCTCTATGTCAGAGCATAAGGACTGCGCAAAAATGTTGCCAGATTGGTTTTGGCTAAGAATTTCTTTTTATATACAATTTTTTTTATTAAGAAGTCTTTAAGGATTTGATTTCTCAGGATTTGAGCTGCTCAGCACTTTTGGAGATTAATTTAAAATCAAGCCAAATTATATATATGAAACGGAAAATAGCAGTGCGTATTCTTTATTAATTCGCTGGGTTCAGCTTAAATCTAAAAATACTATTTTAATATTTAGTTTCTAAAAATAAATTACACTTTGCAGTATTTGAATAAAAATATTTTATTTATTTTTTTTTTTTTTTAATTTTCTGCAAACTAAAGTAATCCGTAACTACGCAGTTACTCAAAATGCTTCTATTCCGAAGTACAACTCAATGAAGATATTTAATTAACTACAAAATAATTGCATAAGTCTAGGCGCAAGTTATGTGGCAACACGAAATGAGAGCAACTCACACACACTAAAGAGAATGTATGTAACTGTAAATAAGTAGAATCATACATGTGAATAATGATTCATCGAAACATTTCGCACATGTGTTCTTGTGTGTTGTGGGTGACAGAGAGAGCGAGCGAAACAAAACGCAAACGAAAACGAAAAAAGAGTAAAAGAGAATATAGTAAAACGCGCGTGCCAAGCCGCATCGCATCGCATCGTATCGCAAAGTATCCAACAAACCGAAAAGCCTAAAATTATGCTATGTCATAACACTTGTGTAATATTGGCAATTATCAGGGTTGATTTTTGAATGCTTGAAAAGCGTATTGCTACGACTGCGATGCCGGATAATGGACGTGTTAGACGACAGAGCAAGGCAAATTGGCAGGTTGATGAGCCTGAAAGGCTGCATTGTAATGTAAAGGAAAACACTGAACTGAACTGTGTGTCTGTCTGAAATGGATGCTGTGCAGTCGAGCAACTGCAACTAACAATAAATGATATGTAGTATGATATGATAATATGGTCGTTATAATTATAATTGTTTTGCGCGAATGTGCGAAGCTGTGTATATGTGTGAGTGTGTGTGTGTCTGTAAAATAATGTTGACTACATACACATAAAGCTATTAATTAGTAGATGACTCATTCGAAAAGTTAATAAGAGATACTAACCAAAACAAATTTGAATAAAAACAATTTTTGATATTTTTATACAAGTTTTATACTTTGACGGATTGTTTAAAAAAGCATTAAAGAAGGCATTGACACCTTAGAAATTTTTAAGATCGGGCTTTCTTGATATTTGGAAAAATTAGAAAATCGACTTCTTGAATGAACCGAATGTGCCTAATGCGTTGTTTTAGTTGTCTATAATTAAACCTGTGTTGTAGCCATTCTAGTGAAATCGGTTTGGGACTCATCGGTTGAATGGTTTCAACGTCCATAGCGGACATAGAAACATTTTCACTATTTCATATTTTTGAACTTAAAAAAATTCAAGAATTTAAAATATAACTATGTATGTATGTATGTCCTTCGGTTGTCCGTGCTTTGCAAAATAGATTTTATTTTCCATTTTCCATTTTTGGTTTTTCTTTTCAGCTAATTGTAAAGTTTTGAACAAAGTTCAAATAAAATAAAATAATAATCTTAGCATTAAACCACAAAAAAAATATTGTACATTTTGCACAAAGCAAATAACAACAATCTAAAAGCAGTTCGGGCAACAGATTCCAAAAATTAAGCACTTGAAAAGTTTTTTTTGGCACATCATGAGAAATCCTTTTTTTTCTCCTTTTTTTTTTTTTGGTTTTATTTTGCGCTTTTAGCAACAATTTCAACGCCGCCAAAAATTAACGTACTAAAAGTTGTGCTTCCTAAAGCAATTCCATTTTTATATTTTGTTTGTGCTTTGAGTTGATTTGAAAGTAGAGCGGTGAAGGCGGCGTTGGAGTCAATGAGCATTTTTTTTTTGCGTCCGTCTGTCCGTCTGTACCGACTTTTAGCATCTTTAATATTTTTTTTTTTTTTTGACAAAATTTTTTTGCAGACCAATGCAATACAACTAAGGAGTTACTTTAAATGTTTTTTTTTTTTTTTTTTTTGATTATATTATATAACGAGTTTGCAATATTAAAAGCTTAAAAAATATAAGAAGAAAAAAATATGAAAAAAAAAAAACTAAAAAGGAAATTGTCGTCAGCAATATGTTCGGCGCAATTAAGTTGTCAATATATGTATATATTGTATATACATATATATGCCATATCTAGGTACAATAATGTAAATTTTTTGTTTGGTTTTGTTTTTTTTTAATATGGCGACTGTTTTATCGTTAAAATGGCTGCAAAAGAGGAAGTCAACCTTAAAAAAAATCCTAACGATTTTTTTTTTGTTTTTTAGACACTGCACAATTTTATGTCAAATATTTTTTAAGTGCATAAAATTTTTATCTTTTATGTGGAACAATCAAAAACTGGATAAACTACAACCAACAAAATCCGGGGAATGAGTAGGCCGTTTTCAATAAAGAAAACTCGAAAATTTGTATGGGGTCTATTAAATATGGTATACGAGGAATGATTCAAAAACAGCCTAATAAAATAATTCGAAGGTCGGAGCAAACGTAATCGAGAAAAAGTTTAAGCTTCAAACTTCTTGAATTTAACTCAAGATCTTTAACACTTTACATATAATTAGATATACTTACTTTCTTTATGTGAACAAATTTTTTTTTTTTATTACCTGAAAAAAAAGAAGAAAAAAATTATTACTTTTATTATTTTAATTGAATTTGTTTATACATGTCACATACATATAATCTGAAATAGGTATATTGAGCATTAAAGAAGATATCGTAGACCCTATAAACTATATATATAGTATCTTCTTGATCAGCTTAACGAGATGATTTGAGCAAGCTATGTCCGTCTGTCTGTTTGCTAGTTTTAGAATTAGGCGCCATTTTTAAGTTGACCTTTCTAAGTTTGTACCAAGTATGTAATTATTTATCAGATTTTGGGCTTATAGAAAAAATTTTAAAGATTGCAATCGAACTGTTTTCTAGGCCTTATTAAGTGGGTAGCCTGAATAAAATGGTTTAAATTATTCTATCATAAACTTAGTTTACACTGTGCCTTATAGGAAAAAAAAATATTTTATAGAGGCAAAACTTGTCTTCAAATATTAAGGAAATGTGTCTTGAAATGAATAGGCTCCGAAACTACTGGATCGATTTAAAAAATTCTTTCACCGTTGGTAAGCTACACTATTTCCGAGTGACATAGGCTATGTTACTTTGGACAATTTAACCCGGGGCCTAATGGGGGCCTTGAAACTGGAAAAGACAAATATTTGCATCAAAAAGACGTTAAAAAATTTATTTATTTTTGGGTTTTTTTTTTGAATTCAGGTGAGCAACAAGACGGGATTTTGGAAAATTTTAACCCGGGGCCTTGAAACTGGAAAAACCATATCTTTGGAATGAATAGACGTAGAGACTTGAAACAGGGCTCATTTGAAAAGATGGTAAAAAAAACATTTTTGGCGTTCAAGGTGTTCAAGGGATTTCCGAAATTTGGACCTGGGACTCATATGTGGACCCAATATAGATTTTTTGACCAATTTTTTTTTTTTTTTATTACAGACGGGATTTTAGAAAACTTTGATCCGGGGGTTTAATGGGAGCCTTGAAAAAAAGTCATGTCTTTGGATTGCATAGACGTAGTGACTTGAAACTAGGCGCATTTGTCGTGTTTAGGGAATTTTTCAACAATTTAAATTTAGCCACCAAATATAAGCAAAAAGAAACGTGAGCAAAGCCGCGGGTACATGCTAGTTACTTATAAAATTGTTGAAAGACCTAACCTAAGTACTGGTTTCGCTTGGAACATTCAGAGCCCGTACTATAGCTATCCCAAATAACATTTCATAACAAAAATTGGCGTACAATGTAATTCGTAGTCGCGAATACTCAATTGCAGCATTCTTTAATTGTTCTCTTTTTTTTTTTGTGCATCTCATATTCTCGTTGTTGTTTTTTTTTTCCATTGAAATCCATACAAATGTAAATAAATAATATATTACGTTTTCCACAACATTTAATTTCAATTACAATTTATGCATAAAATCAAACGTAAATGAAGCGTTTTGAGCGGAATGACGATTTAACCTTTTGCACAACACAACACCAAATACACAACACCCTTAACATTTCGTTTTTTTTTTTTCATTTTTTTAGTACAACAACAACAATCAAATTGCGTTCTAATCAATCTGTACAACCCCCTCAAAAGCGAAATAGAAGTAGAAGATAACAACAACTTTTCAAGTATTTTGCCATAATTTCAATTTAATCGTCTTTAAAATGTACTAAATAGCGAATGTGTGTGAGTGTGTGTGTAGGCGTATTACTTATGGATAAATTTAGATATTCGGTATTTTTTTTTTTTTAAGTGAAGTTTTTTATCTTTTTTTGTGCTATTAAAAATCATTGAATTGTGGCTAATTGAATGAGACGAACGAAAAGTTTTAAGTCGCTGTTAACGAAAAAAAATTATATAATTGAAAAAAAAAACAAGTGATAATGTAAAGTTTAGGCAATTATATAATACACTCCATACGATGAAAATGCTGCAGGACGGATGGACATAATGCATAAGAAAAGTACAGGCAAATTTACAGTTGCCCAATATAGCCAGTTTTTTTATTATTATTAAAATTTCGAACTCAAAGATTCATTGTAGTCCCTACCGATTATATGACCTGATCTAAACCTTGTTACTCTTACTTATTCTTTAGATAAGATGTAACTTCTAGTGTTGGCAAAACGAGTGATTTTTGTGTCGCAGTGTGATTAGTGACTTGAAAATCGCAGTGACTGCTCAAAGTGATAATTACTGAACAGTTTCACTGTTCGCAAATAGTGATACACAAAATCACAGATAACTGAACATGTTTACATGTTCAGGAACAAGAAAATCGCAAATCACATTGCGATTATGAAATCACTGTGAAAAAATCCACCGAAAGTGATTACTAGTACGAATCAATGAACTTCTTTGTTCGCATGGCTTTGATTTTAACGCAGTGCACTTCTGGATTTCATAGCATTTCGCATTACCTCGGCTATCGTGTGAACACCGATAATGCTATTAGGTTCTGTGCCAATCATCGCTGAAGCAGCACCTTTTGTGGTTGATGAGTCTGCTTGCTCGGTGTCTTGGCACCCATAATAGCTGTACACTGTTGTTTTCGCCTAGTAATATGCTTTCTTACTAGTTTCCAATTGATTGTCTTGGAGTTAAGCGTCTTTAAGCCGCCTTACTGTCAATAGAATCGCATATCGCATTGTGCATCTAATGACTCGGTTATGATCTACCGAGATCGCGCACCTTCATCGTTTAGGGACAATTTCAGTTTACAACTTAATAATGTGGTTTGATGTCATATGTCTTGCCATGCTCCATCTGTTATGTTACAAACTTGTTAACAAAATCAATATACCATTTTGAAAAAAAATGTAAAGTATGCAAGCGTTGAAAACTTCAAAAGTCTTTTAGCAGAAAATGATACACATACAAAAATAAATACATGCATAAATATTTGCAAAGCGGAACACAAGTGTGTAAGTTCCTTCTGTAAAAAAAAAAGCTTTCCATATGTATGCATGCAGATACCCTCATATTAAATCAGACGCAGTTGGTATTAAAAAAAAAAAAAAAAAAAACAAAGTAAAATAAAATATCACGCATTGATTTCACTGATAAAACAGACAAAACAGATGCTGTATCCTGTAACGAAGCGATAAGCAAAGCTGTCAGCTATATACAAAAGCAACGATGAATGCCTCAAATAATGCTTTGATGACGCGCCCCTGCATGGCATTGATAAAAACAAATAGTATCGCATTTTATAGTATAATAGCAAAAAAAAAAATAAAATAAAGAAGACTGAAAGGCAAAAGTATCTTACAACCCAATCAAACGACCGAACGACCGAACAAACTAAGCAACACCAAACAACCCACCCAACTTAAACACACATTTTAGAGTCAAGAGGCAATTTCTATTGTCGTCATTTTTGTGTTACATATTTTTCAAATGTCAACTTCAGCAATTTTGTTAATTGAAAATAATCTCTCAATTTATTTACTTTTTTTCTTTTTTTTTTTGTTTACTTTGAGTACTTTGCCTTACATTAGAATTTTGTTACGAATATAGAAAATAATTACGACGAAATTTGTTTGAGCTTTTAAACATTTCTTTTTTTTTTTTTGGGGCTAGAAAGTAAAATGGACTATTTTAACAAGAGCAAACGTTCGGACGGACTAAAATATATTTATGATGCGAGCCGCTATATAATACAAACAGTCTAGCGATCGTTGGAGTTCCACAATGTTGCGGTGTAACACAAACTTTGAGATAAATTTACCATTACAAGATTTGCCACCAAATCTCGGTTCTATGAGGTCTCTTTTCATACCTGACACACCTTAAAACACCTTGGATCAAATTGATCGCAACACTGAAAGATGGGCCAGATTGATGTTTAGTCAACTTGTAACTTTCCCCAAACATGCAAGAATACTACAGAAGTACTGAACGACCTCCTAATGGGCATCACTAAGTACTAAATTTTCTGTGTAAGACCCCCACCATCACCTAACTTAACCAGTTTGTCGGAAAGTTTATATTGCATTACAACTCCTTAAAGTACCGCTCGATTACTCGACGAGTCGATCTAGCTATGTCCGTCTGTCTGTCTGTGTATTTATTACAACGCGATTCATTCGGAACGTACTGAAAATATTTGGCTGAAACTCGGAACCTAAACTTTTCTCGGCAATGACTATGTTTAGTACAAAAATGAAAGTGTCACGCCTATATTTAGCTATACGCTCCATGCAAAGTTTCGAATTTTCTTTAGATCAAAGGTTTACACCTGAACTCGGCGTCCCTGCAAAGATCATTCGCCTCTATATGATGACGCTAACAAACACCCAAAGCGTCACTGGGTCGGTAAAAATCTATTCGATCGCTTTGATACCAAGAGAGGCTTCAGACAGGTCGATGCTTTGTCTTCGCTTATACTTCGCCAATGCTCACTCGTTGATCTAACGGGCAATGTTTCAAAAAAAAAAAAATTATGCTGCTCACATATGCCAAACATTGAAAGTAAGTCCCGTCCAATGGTACTAGCGGTAAACGAGTGTAAGACAAAGTTCCACCAAAATGTGAGTAATATAGTGTTGTCAAAAATGTCACTCTCGGCGCTTTTTTAGCAAAGTAAAGATTTACATTCCTCGCGAACTGTAAAACTGCTCAATTATAATTGTGTGATTGGTGCTTCAATCACGCGTCGCGAAACGTTCATATTCGCTTGAGCACCGAACCTGTACAAATTTGTTGGTACATTTTTCAGATAATGAATCAAAACAAAGTCGATTTGTTGTGTTGGTTTAGCAAAACAGTTCAGTTAGCGAACAGTGATTTTATTACTGTTTGCAGTCACTGTAATTTTCAAGTCGCAATCACTAATCATACTGCGGCTCAAAAATCTATCTTTTTGCCAACACTTGTCGGGTACATCCAATATATATGAAAGTGGAGCCATCTGCGTTTTTTATCCAATGAGCCTGAGAAATATCTTCGAAAATGCCATAAAGAAGCTTAATTCAAACAGATCGTTGGATCATTTACATATATTTTTTTAAACAAATAAGAACAATACAAACAATCGAATTAAGGCAATAACAATTTGTACAACATTTTATTGAAATATATACAAACTCAAATACACGAAGTCAAGTCAAGGTGTATAGAGTATTCTCAGAAGAGCATTCTCTGTGGGTGTACCATGGGTAGTATTATATTGTATAGTTGTATGAGTTTTGTATACATATAATATAGTAAGTTGTGTTTGATTAAGCAATTTCAAACGGAAATTAAATGGACACGCAAAGCGTTAAAGCCAAAGTCAAGTAAATTTCTTTGCTACAAGTTCATGTGATGTCGACCGAATAGGAATGGATGGACGAATGGTTGGGGTTGATGATGGCAACGGCAACCAAAATGCCAAAAGGGTCAGTCAGGTTATAACACACTGACCGATGAAGTTTATGTTTATATAGTATTGTGCTGCGTTGTACCTCCGTGTTGGTCCACTGTTTCGAATGCTCTCAAGTGAGAAGATTAAATCGCCATAAATATTAACTACAGTTTGCGTTTTACATGCTGCTTACTGCTTACTGCTTACGTGCATTTTATATTCGTATTCGAATTTATTTATATATTTTTTGCCATTTCTACTTTTATTTTTTCGGAAATTTCTTCCTTGTGATGTATTGTGAGATGCTGCAAGAATATGGAGTAACTTGTGCCTTACGCCTTGCGTGTTACATGCCAAAAAGGTGAAATGCGTACTGGGAGCATTACAACTTGATGAAAGGATTCAATAACTCAGACCAGACTACGCTACTTCTATGAGTGTATCTGCTGTTCGCTTTGATTTAAGACCGGAAGGCACGCATTGCATACATACGGAGTGAGTGAGTGAGAGAGACAGTTAGAGAGAGACAGCGCAAAAAAGGTTTTCAGACTTAACAAAAAGAACAGATCAAATGATTTATTATATTGTAGCTACACTTTGTTTTATATACATTTTTTTTTTTTTTTTTTTTGGTGTGAGATAGAATGAAAATTAGTTCGCATTTTCTTAATAATTGAAACGTTCTACAGCACACTCCCCCTTCAAGGAACAAAAAAAATGTACAAATAAACTTGTGCTACTCCGTCTTAAGCTATTTTGCTATAATAGACTCATTTGGCTGTCGTCTTGGTCTGTGTCTAATTGACAACGAAACGCAGCATCAGTTTTGATTAAGTATCTGAAAGATACAGGTAGCTAGCTACATAACAATATAAATAATTAAATAAATAAATACAATAAATGAATTGAAAAGGAAGCAAAGTTTTTGTGTACATACAGATACTTTTCGCAATGTTGATGAAAAATTATTAATTAGATTTTATTTGAGTAATATTTGATAAAGAGTTATTAAAGAATGAAATAAGTTTCAAATATGTTTATAAATAAGATTATGTACCCATTATGTTAGCTCATTCATCAAACGCATATAATGGATTCATAACCGAATTGTGTCGATTAATCGATTAACCGAATGCCTTGATTCAGTTAGTATAATTACGATTAAACGATGAAACTTTGAAATGTTGAACCAAAGTTTCAGATTTTCCAACAGAAGTTAAGCGTTCCGTCCATCTTCAAACCAAAACTTCGATTAAGTAGAAACATTTTAGAAAATAAAACAAGGAAAAACGGTGGAACTAAAGCTTAAATACCCATCACACGAATGCTTGAATTGTTTATGTGTGATTATCAGTAACTTAGATAAAATTTCCAGATGGGATGGGAGGGTGGTCTGACACAACTCAAGTTTAAACACAATATTGGGAAACTTTTTTTAAGCTAAAAATGCTAATATTCAAAAAAAAAAAAAAAAATCGAAAATAATTAATAAGTTTTTATGGGGCCTATGCCCAAAAATGGGCGTGGCACCTTGGTTTTGATATTAGAAGTGTTTTTACTAAATTTGGAATCAATACATTCAGAAATAATAACCATTTTCATACCAAAATTCAAACGTTTGCCTTTAAAACACACTCAGATAGGATCTGAAAAAAATAGTTTTTTTACTATAAGTCCAGATTTTGGGATTATTTCGCAAATTGTTTCAAATTTCGAATGCTGTTTGGTTTTACTCTATCAAACCCTTTAAAAAATTTCCCAGCCATTCCAGTTTTTATACCCGTCACATATAGTGTGAACGGGTATTATCATTTTGTCCGAAAGTTTGCAACGCATGGAAGGAGACATCGGAAACCCTATAAAGTATATATATTCTTGGTCAGCTCGATGAGACGAATCGATTTAGCCATGTCCGTCTGTCCGTCCGTCTGTCCGCTGTCTGTCTGTCCGTCTGTCTGTTGCGATGGCTGTTACTCGAAAAGTTTTAAAGATATTGACCTGAAATTCGAAACTTAAGCTTTTTGTGCTCCTAGTTAGTTTGTATACCAGAACCAAGGTGCCACGCCCATTTTTAGGTATAGCCCCCATACAAACTTACCGTTTTTTTTTCCGATTTTTTGTATAAAAATTGTAATTATTTATGAATGTATTCGCTCTCAATTGTGTAAAAATTTTTTTTGTCATCCAGTGTCAAAACCAAAATGCCACGCCCCTTTAGGCATAGCCTCCATATAAACTTTCCGTTTTTTCCGATTTTTCCGATTTTTTGTAAAAAAATACTATTTATTTATGCATATATTCACTCAAATTTGGTTAAAAACACTTTTAATGTCATCCAATGTCAAATCAGATGTGCCACGCCCATTTTTTTGGTATAGCCCCCATACAAACTTTCCGACCATTTTCGATTTTTTGTATGAAAATGGTTATTATTTATTCATGTATTTACTCCATATTGGGTAAAAACTCTTCCAATATCATGGTGCCACGCCCATTTTCAGGTGTTTCTTGCATTCAACCTTACCTGCCATTTCCAGATATATTCGAGAAATATGTTGTTATACATATCTGTATTTTTAGATCAAAATTTGAACTTAATATTGTGTGTAAACTTGGGTGACCACTGATGATTACACATAAACTCTTTAAAGATTCGTGTGACGGGTATTTAAGCTTCGGTTCTACCGAAGTTAACGTTTTTTCTTGTTTTTTTTAATTGAAATCAAAACCGCTTGAAACTCAGTGTTTATGAAGCAGAACAAATAATAAGAATAGAGGCGTCTAAAATCTAAAAACCCAATTAGTTATGGTAAACACGATCTAAACACAGCAATTAAGCATTAGTTTGGCCAGAGCTGGACATTTAGATAGCGTATGTGAACATATTTCATCATTCCACATTTTGCGTAAATTGAAATTTACTGGGATAGATCAGACAGTTAACAGTTTGCAATCTTTAATCAGATCGATTGAGATGTATGTACATAAGTTTTCTTCAAAATGTCATTAACTCAAATTGCTACGAGGTCATCACATTTCCGGACTTCCATATTTGAGCGTAAATTCGAAAAAAAAAACTAATTTTAACCCAAAAAAAAAAAATAAGAAAAACATGCAACTCTTTTGCAATAATTTAATGAGTGTATGCATCTATGCATCTCCATACTCTCAGATTACATAGTATTATGTCAAAATTGTCAGCTAAAGATTTTGCTAATGATAAAGTAGTACAAAATCAAAGTTCCGCTTTGTATGACTCAAAAACTTCTTTAAACACTCACTTCAACCAAAAAAGAAGAAGAAGTCTCATTCTAAGCCAAGAAGCGCATAAAAAAAAAAATTACTTTAAATTATGAAAACGCAAAGAACAAAAAAAAAAAAAAACAATAATAATAGTAAGGCAACTTACATGGCAACTTGACAAGAACTGTCAGTGTCAAATTCATTGTAAAATACAAGTTCATTTACGTTGCTAACACATCCGACTTGAAAAAGAATAAAAACAAAAGATGAAGAAAACCAACAAAAAAAAACACGAAAGAACGCTGCAGTTGAGTATGTTTCGACTACGAGATACCCTTTACGAAAATTGAGGAGAAACTGAGGAACGTTAGCTCCATAAAAGCCATTTATACAATCCAAAAATTTTTTTCACAGAAGAGTTCAAACCATCCCAAAGGATTTCCCCTTTCCAAGTGAGCATTCTGTTGTATTTTAGTGTTTCTAGAATCAGTTTTCATTTAACAAATTAAAAAAAAAAAAAAACTGTAGTAAAACTTGGTAAATTTTTCATACAAAAATTCAGGTGCTGATATATCATAAAAGCCTCCGATCCAGAAATGTCCTGACGAGCAGGGAAGCAAAAGATGCTTTATGCACTTAAAAAGCTGTAAATCTACTTAATTTCCAGCCACTATGGCATTGAAGGAAACAAGATAGCGAATAAGCTAGCATAAGAAGGTATTGGTCTAACCCAGAGGGAAATAATATATTTACTAATCTCCCTTTGGAGACTGTACAATAGTCTGGAGTAGATTGCCTCTAATGAATTTGAAAAAGATGGAGAAATAGATCTGACTGCGGAGTATTCAAAATATTGTGTAAGATACTTAGCAAAAAAATTGTCGCAGTACCTACTGCAGCTATACAAAAGAGACAGTAGACTGCCTAACGGCTTTCTAGCTGGTCATTGCTTAGTCATGCCTAAAAGCTACGAATAACCAATGCGGAGAACGGTTACAGAAGTACTGAACGACCTCCGAATAGGTATGACTAAGGGATCAGCCTACCTAACCTAATTCATATATATCATTTTGATTCAAAAATATTTTTGCATAAAAAAAGGCCAGACTATGTTAAATTCAATTGTAATTCACAAAAGTGTTAGATAAGTTTGTATGGGAGGTATTAAGGAGGCGAAGGATAGTCTCAGTTTCAAATATGGTCACTGTTAATGTTGACAAAAAAATTACTTTTGGTGATTTTTTTCACAGTGATTTAAAAATCGACTGCAAGTAGTGATTTGCGATTTTTTGTTACTTAGTGAACATGTTCAGTTAGCGGTGAGTTTGTGTATAACTCTTTGTGAACAGTGACGCTATTCAGTAATCGCTGATTGTTTTTCACGAACTGCGATTAAATCACTGTTTGCAGTCACTGTGATTTTTAAGTAGAGAGCATATCCGAATAAATATACTTTATAGGGTCTGTTAATGCTTCCATCTATCTGTTGCAAACATTTCTAATAACTTAATATACACTACGCGTACAGGGTATAACATCAAGAAAAACATTTTGCATTATTTAGAAGAGCAATACTTTAAGTTGTTGTTTATTGGTCAGAATTCGTGGTCTAAGCTGTTGTTGTACAATTTTTTCTTGAATATTAATGAAACATAATGATGCACTATTAGATTGTCTCTATTACCACTTAAATGCTTTTCTTTTTTTTTTGTTTTTCTTAATACTAACAAAAATTTTACTCGTTTTATGTGCGTTCTTTACGTTTTGAACTGTGGAATTCTGTAGCGAAGCGTGAAGTTGCATTTTTGCTTTAACAAAATTTTTTGTTGTTTGTTTTGATTTTTTTTTTTTTTTTTTTTTTTAATTTAGTGTTTTATTAAAATTTTTTTTATTTTTTATTAAAAATTTTTAGAAGTTTGCAAATTTAGAGCCAAAACAAAAAAAAAACGGACAGACGGACAATGAAGTTTACTAAAGATAATTTTAAATGTTAAAATAATGAAGTAACTACAAATATATTTAATAAGTTACGTCATCGAAGATAAAAGATTTTGTAACCTTCAAAGAAAAATATATGAAAAAAAAATTACTTTCAAATTTGTTCAAAACTCATCAAAAGTACGGACAGACGGACTGACGGACGTAAAAAAATATATGTACAGATTAATGCTTGATTAGTTTGCTAATTCTTGAGTTCTTTAAGCGTTCAAAAGCTTTACTTTTCACGCTTTTATTTTTTATTTTTTTAACATTTTTGTTCCATCATTAATTATATAAATTATTTATAATGAAAGATGTACAAAAACCAAAATAGTAAAAAAAAAACTTCCAAAATAACAAAAAAAAAATTAATAATTAAAATAATTGAAAAAGAACGACAAGAGTTAGAAATTTATTTTTAGGAGTGTTATGACAAATGAATTTAAATATCAAAAATATTAATTTTATTTTTTTTCTTTAATGTTCTTCGCCCACAGCATTCATTTGTTCAAGTGGAAGCGAGAGAGTATGAAATTGTTATAGATACAATTTAAATATTATTTCAGTTAGTTACAGATACATTTACTAAAACAAAAAGTGCTGAAAAAAATGTAACTAGAAAATATAATCTAAAAAAAAAATCAAAATCAAATCAACGCTAAAAAAAAGGAAAATCCAGAACTTTAGTTAGCCAAAAAAAAAAAAACCAGTCTAAACAGAAATTTTGTTGAATGAATGCGAAGTTGCTGCTGCTGATGATGTTGTTTTTGTTTTTTAATTAATCGTGATGATCGAATGCTTATTGAAAACATAAATCAAAATCGTTTACTACAATTGAGTAATTAATTGTTTATACATATTTTTAAATGCAGCAAAATTGAAACTATATATTTTTTTTTTTTTTTTTTTTTTTTAATAAAATTGTTGCTACTGTTTTGAGTGGTTTTGGTTGACACTTGAAACTGGGTTTTGCTAAAACGGAGTTAACTTTGATATAAATAATTTGTTAACAAACTGTTTTAAAAAACTTTTAATAATTTTGTTTATTTATTTTTTTTTTTTTTTTTTACTTTTTTATATTTTATGTAATAATCTTCAATTGACTTTTGATTGAGTAATTTATCATTATTTAAATAAATTTCAAAACGGAACTGCAGAGCTATAAGTGTGAGATAGAACTAGACTAAGAATGTTAAGTCATTGTTTATTTTTTTTAATTTGATTTAGAAACATTTTAAGATTTATTTTGAAGATTATTTGTCTTTTATTTTGTTTATTTTTTTACATTTTTTTTTTGATCTGACGTTATTTTTAATCGATATAGCGAATAGTTAACATAAAAACATACTAAAAAATACCAATTTCTTTTTTTTAGATCGGTGCAACCAGCTGTTTTTATACCCATTACACATAGTGTAAGCGATTATTTGCAGTTAATCGAAAAGTTTATAACGCACTAACGAAGACGTCATAGACTCCATAAAGTATATATATTCTTGATCAGCTCGATTGGACGAGTCGATCTAGCCATGTGCGTCTGTCTGTCTGTCCGTTTGTCCGTCCGTTTGTCTTTTCGTCTGTAGTTATGCAACTCATTCTCTTACTTTTAAAGCTATTGACCCGAAGTTCAGAACTTACACTTTTCTCAGCCCTTTTCGCAGTTAAAGTGTTAAAAAATAAAGGTGCCACGCCCATTTTTACTGCCGATTTTACAGTTTTTATATGAAGCAAACTGCATGTATCTGAGACATAGCTATGTATCTAGATTTACTAAATGATAAGTATATACAATATTATATATGCGCTGTAAATGTTTTCCGGTGTGTCACAGAAATCACTAGCGATTTGCCAATTCGCTTTTAAACAAAATTACACTATTTCATTGAAATTGCAATTAGCTAAGAAAAAAAACCCAATGAAATGAATGAACATGGCAACTCTGTCTGTTGAGTGAAATGCAAAGGTGTTTTGTATCAAATCGCTGAAATTATAGCGAAATGCAAACAAAAGCGATTTCTATGACATGTCAGATTCTATATTTATTTTATATCTTTCATGTATTTTTTATTGTGTTCATCGACACCAGACTGCAAAAAAAAAATGAAGTTAACTTAAGTTGCTGTTAATTGATTTTTAAAAAAATATTAATTTATTTAAAATTTAAAAAAATTAAGCGCAAAATGTATCTATCAGATTAAGTAATTAATTTTAGCTAAAACAAACTTAGATTATTAATTATCATTTAGTTTCTCACCCTACCCTTTCTATCACTCTCTCTCTCTCTCTCTCTCTGACTCTTTAAGTTATTTAATAACACCAAATATGATTTTAAGAATCTTTTGTGCAATATTCAGAAAAAATAATAATGGCAAAATTAATAAAAAAAAAAAGTACAGTTGAGTAAAATCAACTACAAAATACACTACAAACCGTCAAAAAAAAAAAAAAATAAAAGAAAGTATTTTAATTCGAGATTATCAAAGTGCAGACGGACGGACATATGGCATATTTTTAGAAACATTTATGTTGCTGCCACGCCTACCACTGACTATGTTGTACGATGCTACAATCCTAAGATATGCATGCAGCGCATAATAAGTAATCAAATAGAAACAGCAAATAGAGAAGCAACATTTAACGTTTAAAAAAAATGAACAAAAAAAAAAAAACAAACTCAGCATCAAATTTGAATGAAGTTCATCTCCAGCAGCGGCGTCTTGTCTTGTCTTGTCTTATTTTTTTGGCTATAAAATCAAAGCCAAAATGCTATGAAGACAACAGTTTGGCAAAAGACGCAGCCGCGTTTAGAACGAATTCTTAGAGAATTATTTTATTTATTTAATTTTTTTTTTTTTCTTGGTGCAAAAAATATAACAAAAAAATTTGTTTTATTTTATTATTTTTTTTTTTTTTAATTGTGTTCATTTTTTTTTTTTCTTGTGAAAAACAAAAATTTGGAAAAATTTTTTATTAAAGCAAACGAAAACGAAAACATTTTAAAAATGTACAAAGTGCTTTTAACGCTAGGACTTGCCATGTCCTTTGTCATTGTTTGCTGCAATGGCGGCAAATTGAATGCAAAATATTTGCCACCGCATTATGCTGCAGCTAGTAGCGCTGCTGGACATGTTGCTCTACGTCCTCCCTCGAATCAATATCTAGCACCGCATCAGCCTCAGCATGGGACGTATGGGCACCAGGCACAACCAAGTCAACTGCACTATCATGGCGTGACAAGTGCTGCTCCTGCACGTCCTCGTCCAATTGCAACTCATGCATATTCGCAGCCACATTCGCAGCATGTATTGCAACAGAGTCGTAGCGCTTCAGCTGCGGCACAAATTCCTATCTTACGTAGCGATTATACGAATGATGCCAATGGCAACTATAATTTTGGGTATTACACTTTATTAATATTCCTCTCCCCAGTTACCTCTCTCTCTCTTTATCTCTCTGTACAATGATTTACACATTATTGTTTTAATATTTTTTGTTTTTTTCCTTCTTTTTCTTTTCATAATAACAGCTTCGATACCGGCAATGGTATACATCGCGATGAAACTGGTGAATTCAAAGGCGGTTGGCCACATGGTTCACAGAGTGTTAAGGGCTCCTATTCGTATACCGGTGATGATGGTAAAGTCTATACGGTAAACTATAAAGCCGATGGTAATGGTTTTCACGCTGAGGGTGCACATTTGCCAACACCGCCGCCAATACCCGTTGAAATACAAGAGTAAGTGCTAAATGTTTTTTTTTTCTGCTATGCTTCTGGAAATGTGGTCAATTTTTATGCACCATTTACATTTATAATAATTTATTGCAGTTCACTTGCACAACATCAGCATCGTAGTCCACATTCAGGACATTCTGTACATGGTAGCTATGGAGGACATGGTGCAACGGCAGCTTACCATGCTGCTGCTTCCAGTCTACAATCGCCGGCAACACGTTATTTGCCACCAGCAGCAACAGCAGCACAGCAACAGTCTAACGCAAGTGGCTACAACTACAATCGACGTCATTATTAAGTTCATGAATGAATTAATGAGTATGAAAAACGAGCCCGCCCAAACGTGCCCCGTACATATGTGTGTGTAAATTTAGTAAAAATGTAAATTTTTCAAAATGACGCTGACAGCAGCAATAAAATAAACATTCAACAATTTTTTTTGTGTTTGTTGTTAAACCGCAACTTAATGTGTTTAATTGAGTGTAGGTAATTTATATTGTTTGTGCAAATGAAAGATTTTTGTTCGGTCTGAAGTGTTTAAAATGGACAGACGTACGAGATATTGCGAACTATAAAAAAAAACACATTTTATGCACATTTTATTTATTCATAGCAAACAATTAAAATTTGCTTCTTAAAGTGGAGTACTTAAAGTTTGGTTTTTGGGACATAGGCGATGCATATGATTTAAGGTGTTAACAGTGACTAAAGGTGGTATCAGTGATTTAAGGCGATAAAAGTGATTTTAGGCGGTAGCAGTGATTTTAGGTAGTAACAGTGATTTTAGGTGGTAGCAGCGACTGACTTCGAGCGATAAGATTGACTTAAGGAGGTTGCAGTGACTTAGGCGATAAGAGTGACTTTAGGCAGTAACAGTGATTTTAGGTAGTAACAGTGACTTTAGGTGGTAGCAGTGAATTTAGGTTTTAACAGTAACTTAAAACAATAACAGTGATTTTAATAGTAACAATGACGTAACGCCCTAGCAGTGACTTTATGCAGTAACAGTGACTTGAGACGTAAAAAAAAAAAATAATAGTGACTTAGGACGGTAACAGTGACTTAAGACAGTAAAAGTGACTTAACGTGGCAGCAGTGACTTTGGGCGGTAACAGTGACTTCGCAATAACAGTGCCTTTAGGTGGCAACAGTGACTTTAGACATTAACAGTGACTTAAAACGATAACAGTGATTTTAATAGTAACAATGACGTAACGCCGGAGCAGTGATTTTAGGCAGTAACAGTGACTTGAGACGTTAATAATGACTTAAGACGGTAACAGTGACTTAAGATAGTAAAAGTGACTTAACGTGGTAACAGTGACTTTGGGCGGTAACAGTGACTTTCGGCAGTAACAGTGACTTTAGGCGTTAACAGTGACTTAATGCGATAGCACTAACTTTGTGTATTGTTAGTAGAACCAGTGTTTTTCCACATTATCGTATGCACAACATTCCTTTACGTGTGTAAGTCTTCGAATATAATGTATCAATACGGTGAATAGATAGCAGCAGCACGGATGTACGGAATAATTTATGCACAATTTTTTTCCGCTGTTCCGGTATTGGTATGGGTTATATTTTCACGCACTCATCTCAAATCCTGAATATTTCGTTGTTGATGCGCTCTTACTTTTTTTTTATAAACTCCAACACTCCACTTTGGCTCAAATCAATATTCGAAGCACTTATTTCCATCCGACAGTTGGGCCTCTAAAAATATACATTTGATCCATGCAACAATTTCGAATCTGCGATGTGTGAGAGTCTACCATTATGGTGTATCGTATCGAGAATACATTTGTCTGTTCATTTAAATTTTCTCAAAGACATTTGTTTTACGGGGGGTTTTTTTTTTCTTCCTGAATCAACTGAAATATGTCAAACTTCAATGTTGCCGCTGTCTGATATGTCCAACAATTCTCAAAATTGCAGTACGTTATTTTATTGAAAAACGAATAATTTTCTGTCTGTCTGTCTACACAAAAACCGCATTCAAATGCCAGAAACTGTTGATTTAGCTACTCCAATTGATACGAAAATTACAATATACAAAGTTAATCACTTGAATGCGTGTTCTCCAAATGATGTTTCCATGTTACACAATTGCGATTTCACACAATGTGAACGCCTAAAATGCTATTTGCTGCGTTTGCATCGAGTAACTCACTCACTCACTCACTCACTCACTCATTCATTCAGTTAGTTATTCTGTCTCTCACATTCATTTAATTTCAACTAAACAATGAGAGATCATAAATTTAAACGGATTTACGAAATGCCACAAGCTGCAACCACCTAAAACGGTATGCTGCCACTTTGCCACTTTGTCACAGCTTTACATACTTTTATATGCATGAAGATACACCCCCTCCTGGCTGCGTACTATGCGACTCGTATCTTTTGTATGAAAAGTTTATACAATATGCATAAAAGTAAATATTTAGTGGGGATGCAGCATCTCCATTTGAAGCGATTCAATTTAAAGATCAACATTAAATATGATCATAGTCCCAACAAAATATATCTACAACTCACTTCCTTCGCTTGAAATATATTTTTTTTTTTTTTTTTAAGAAATCCTTTAGAATTTTTTATTATTTAACTCTGAAAAGGGTAACATTTGCGTATATGATTAATATTAATAGAATGAAGTGTTTTGTATGTTGTCTGAAGTGTTGGAAAAAAAAACACGTAAATAAAAAAATAAAAAAAATGTAAAAAACAAATCGATTGAAGCACAAAGACAAAGTTTTAAGCTATTCAGACGAAGAACATCATAAATCCTTGCAGAAACTTTTACATTATTATATTTTCAAGTGGTGATATGCTAGCTTTTTGACAATATTTTTACTTTTGCCCTTTTGATTCTAAACGATTGACGACGACGATTCGTCTTTTGGCTGCGAAACGAACAAAGCATTAATGTAACCAAAGTCGTCGTCTTCGTCTGGTTTTATATGCATACATATGTCCTTCCGTCTGTCTGTCTGTCTGTCTGATTGTCTACTTAACGTTTAAATTGTTTATCTGCATATTAATATGTTTAACAATAAAGTTAGCTCAACTCCAGAAACCTGAGCCCTATTTTAAAATACTTTGCTTTGTTGCATTGAATTTTTATACAAAAAGTCAAAATTTTGGGGTGGTCCAAAAATACATGGAATTAAATTTTTTGAAAAAAATGTTTATGCTCCCACCTAACATCTAGGATTGTTCTATATTGAAAATAAGAACCCCCCTTATTTTTTTTAATCGGATAATATTTAAAAGTGCCGCCAACCCAAAAAATCCCAGAAGTTTCCCATGAATTATACAAGGGAAAAAACACTTTTTTGTAAATTTAATGTAGAAAACTGGAAAATGAATATTTTTTAAGTGGATAACAATGTTTTCTTCATAAGGGGTCACATAAATGATTGGATATTATTTTTATTTTCGATATGGCACATAAAAAAAAATTGTTGGACCCTTCTAGGCTATACCCAGCATAACCCATACTAAATACAGAGTTCAAAGATAAGACAACACATAAGTATTCATGAAAAAAACAAAAAATTTTGGTGCAGGATTATATGGAGGGTACACCTTAAAATGGGGTTAGAAAAAAACGTTTGTAAGTGATCACTTGACGACTTAGGAGAGTCTTAGTTTCGAATATGGATGCTCTATTCTTATAGTCGTCGAGATAAACGTTTTCAGCACGGACGGACATTAGTGCTGGCAAAAAAATCACTTTCGTTGATTTTATCACTGTGATTTAAGAATGTCGCATTGCGTTTGAATGTAGTGATGTGCGATTTTCTTGCTACTCAATGAACATGTTTAGTTATCGGCGATTTTTTGTATCGCTCTAAGCGAGCAATAAAACTGTTTATTTATCAGTGATTGGTGCTTTGGTGCAACATGTTCTCTGTCAAATTGCTGTCCAAAACAAATGTGACTAACTAAAGCCGGCAATTGCAAAGGCAGCAACCAAGAACACACGGCTTGTTATGTTAGTGTAGCGAAACAATTCAGTAAGCGACGATTTTGTACATCACTCTTCGCAAACAGTGAAGCTAGTAAACGCCGTTTGTTTTTTCGCAAACTGTGATTTAAACACTGTTTGCAATCACTGTGATTTTCAAGTCGCATCCTAATCACACTGTGATTCAAAAATCACCATTTTTGCCAACACTAATTTCAGGTGGCGTACATATATAAATCTCATTAAATTTTAAATTCATAAAATGAACTTCTAAATAGAAAATACAATTAAGATTTATCATACTTTATAACCAAAAGTATTTAATTTGCTCTGTTAATTATGCACAATGAGCGAGCGAGCGAGCAGCACATGGCATGCATGGCATGCAACAAGCACACACATAATCTGCTGCATTTATTGTACAATATTTTACCACGAATGCAGCAGCAGCAGCAGCGTCGTTCTTTACATTCTTCAAAATTAACTCAAGTACGACAGCGACATGGAATAGTGTAAGAAAAAGATAGACAGCAAAAAGGATATACAGTCGAACTTCTCTATAGTGAACTTCTATACAATGAAGCTCTCCCTATTATGAATTGATTTCAAATACACAGCTTTTTCAGTTCCAATTTCATTGTTTTTGATCTCCTTATAATGAATTTCCATACAATGAATTTTTCTATACAATGAAGCAATTTTGCAGGTGTAATATTTGACTCACATGCGATTTTGTCTCCATATAATGAATTTTTCAAACAATTTTCTGTTACGCAAACAACTCTGTGTACCGAGAAAAATGTCACATATAATGAGGGATTCCCAAAAGTGGAAAATAAGAACAAAAAAAAAGAACAATAACAATTTTGACATCAGTTGCCGGTGTTCAGTGATCGAAAATGACGCAGCGAAGTAGCATTTCTCTTGAAAAAAAATTATTAATTATTAATAAAGTTGAAGAAGGATTAAAAAAAAAATGTGGCTAGGCAGTTGGAATTCTTCCCAGCACATTATCAAATATTTTAAAAAACAAGGCTGTGATTCTAAAAAATTTAGAAGACGAGCAATTGAGCACTAAACGCAAAAGGCTTCGAACCTGCCTTTTTGAGGATATTGATGAAGCAATGCTCAAATGGGTAACTGCCGCACGTGGTAAGAATCTTCCTATATCTGGGCCATTAATGAAGCAAAAAGCCAAAGAGTTCGCTGATGCATTGGGACACGAAGATTTTGAAGCTAGCACAGGATGGTTAGACAAATTCAAAAAACGGCATGGTATTGTAGCAAAACCTTATGTGGGGAAAGTGCTGACGCCAACGTAAGAGATCGGGAGGAATGGATAGTAAATGTTTTACCGAGATTGATACAAAAATATGATCAAAATGACATCTTTAATGCCGATGAGACTGGTTTGTTTTTTAAATGTTATGCCAAACAAATGTGTGATGTACATTAATTTTACATTTATAGAGTCAGATAACGATGAAGAAGAACCGGCCGGTGAAGAATTGGCTGAAGTCAATAAGACGATACCTACATTGGAGCACGTTTCTTCATCAATAGATGTACTTCGAACTTTTGTGGAGATGAAGAGTAACGTGCCGACTAATGTATTTAAATCTCTTAATATATTAGAAGGTTTCGTTGAGGAAGAGAAATGGAAGAGTGTAATCCAAACTAAAATACCTGATTATTTTAAATAAAAATGTAAAAAATATAATTTTTATATAATGGTGTTGTTATTTGGTATTACAAGGTTTTGATGTGGAAGAAAAATGAAAAAGTGTAACCCAAATTAATATGCCTAATTATTTTAAATAAAAAGTGGGGAAAAAATATAATTTCTGTATAATGAAGTTTCTATATAATGAAGTGATTTTCTGGTCCCGTCAAGATTCATTATAGGGAAGTTCGACTGTAGTATAAAATGAAAGAAAAAGAATAATAAACAATGTTAGCTTAGGTGGAACCAAAGCTTAAATACATGTCACACGAATCATTAAATAGTTCATGTGTGATTATCATCAGTGACTCAGACTCAGACGGTCATGGCTAGAATGACCCATCTCATCAAGTCGTTCAAGAATGTAACTACTTACTTTATGGGTTCTAGTACGTTGCAAACCATGCGATAGACTGTATATACCCGCCGTTTACACTGTGTGTGCAACGTGAATAAAAATGATAAAAAAAAAAATTATTACAAAATATTAAATAATTTAGCTGCTGTTGCCTACTTACAGGCGCTCAAGCACGCACACACATACAAAATGAAGCAGTTGAAAAGCTGCAATAGTAACAGAATACGCAAGCATTTAGCGTTCAAAAAATGCTCTGAACTGAACTCCAAAATGCCGGAAAGCCCAGGGGCAACAAAGACTCAAATGACGACGACGACGACAACGACGATGATGCTCATTATTATTAAAATGTCTTCATGAGAATAATGGCAACAAGAAATAATTCATAAAATTATAAGCATCTTTAATTTATGAAAGCGAGGCAAACGAGCAAAGCTATGCACAAGAACCGACTGCCATGCCATGCCATGCTATGCCAAGCGAGCGGAATGCTACCAGAGAAGCGCTTTAAATTGTGTGTGTGTGTGTGTGTGTGTGGGCAAAGAGGCATAGAAACGTTTTGTGCCTTTTAAGCGCGGCGTAATTTTAATTAATGTTACAAAAAAAAAAAAAGAATATATAAAATAAAAATAAAAATCCAAGCAGTTTGATATAAAAATGGAAAATAAAATCATGCAACCAAGCAACGAATGAATCCTGCCAAAGACAACGAAAAGACAAAAAAGCAAAAGCAGTGAGTGCGAAAGGAATCAACTCGAAAGGACATGCAGCACTCTTGTATGCTTATGTGTATCTGTGTATGTGTGTGTGAAGAAGAAAAGCTTCCCGCCAGCATACACAGTGAAAAATAATGTACGTATGTGTGTGTATGTGTGTGAAAAAATTAACTTTGTTTAAGTCAAACCGAAAATTTTATAATCTTCACACAACATTGTTCTGGGAAAATAATATTTAATTGGTTAAATAAGAAAGGAAAAGGTTTTGAATAGATACATTTGGGAAAATAGAAGAAAAACATGAAGAAACCTGTTTAATTATTTAAGACGTTGAAATTTTTCAAAAAAAACCCAACAATCCCTTTGATTGAGTTCTTCTGTAATGTGAAAAATGTTACAAAATACTTTTCAAATTCAATATACCCTAAAGATATTGAATTAAAAGAAAGAAATGTTTAAGTGAATAAATTAAAGAAATTTGCATTCATTTTGCGTTGCGGCAACTTTTACGATTCTCTTCTTTTTTATTTTTTTTTTTTTTGTAATTTTTCCAGATTTTCTTTACTTTCTTTGTCTCTTTGTCCGTCTGTCTGTTTGTCTGGCGTTGCGAAAATTCGTTGACATTTTTAATTTAGCAATTTACGATTTTTTCTACAAAATCAGCAAAAAAAAAAAAAAAAAATCTATTGAAAGGAAAAAAAGTGATTAAAATGTGGAATCAGCGCAGCAATTTAAAACTCATAATTGAATATGGAGTCTAAAGCACAGACGGACGGACGGACGGACAGAGTCATCTTTGTTTAATCTATTAATATGCAACCATTTACAAAGTCCCGACCAATGGAACTAACGGTAAACGAAAAGAGGAAGTATTGTACACCAATCTGAGAGGACAAAGAACTTCAACTTTGTGGTTGTAGAAAGCTTCATCTACTTGGGCACAGATGTAAACGGCTTCAGCAACACCAGTCAAGAAATCTCGGTAATTTGTAGTAGAGTTCAGTCCAGGTATACAAAAATTAAACTCTTCAAAACGCTGATAATACCGGTCCCGATGAATGGCTCAGAAGCATGGGTCATGTCAGAATCGGATAAGTCGGCGTAGGGAAGGAAGTTTCAGAAGAAGATAATTTAGAGAATCTTTGGACCAGTCAAAGTGGAAAATCACATTTTTATTCGTACGAAAGATGAGCTCTACGAGCTATATAAGGACATCGACCGGAGCATCCAATGCTAAAGGCTGTCCTGGGCTAGTCATCTGTGTCGGAAGGGTACAAAGCTCCGGCAAGAAAAATTAGTTGTAAATAAGTAGTTTATTTCAAAGAGGCTTACTAATTAATAAAATTATGTGATACCAAAACTACTTTAAAGGCAGTAGGTACTGTGTTAAAAAAAAATGATTTTTGAGTCGCAGCGTGATTAGCGACCGCGACTTGAAAATCGCAGTGACTGCAAACAGTGATAAAATCGCTGTTTGCTAAAAATAATCAGCGATTACAGTGAAACTGTTCACACTGCTCGCGAAGAGTGATACACAAATCGCAAATCACTATTTTTCAGTCGCAGTGCGACATTGTGATTTTTAAATCACTGTGAAAAAATCACCGAAAGTATTTTTTTTTGGCCACACTAGTAGGTTCTCATAAAAACTTATCTGACTTTCTCTCTCTTTCTTTCACTTTCTCTTCTCTCTCATTCAGAGACTTTTTTTCTGTTTGCAGCTTTATAAAAAAACGAAGTCAAAGAAACTTCTTTGTGTTATTTTCTCCAAAGCAAATAAATTTAAAATTTTTTTTTTACCGATTTTTCATTTAATCTTGAGCAATTGTCATTAGTTTGTTTGATTTATAAAAGGGAATATCTTAAGAGAAATTTGACACAACAACAATTGGGTCGTATCGTTTTGTTACATTACATTTCGCTGGTGTTCCTAGCTTATTGCTGACATTCACTGCCATCTCCATGCTTCATCATTATTTTTGATTATATAATTTACACCATTTCACTTGTACCTTTTTCTCATTTTTTTTTTTTTTTTGTATTGTTGAACATCCTTTGGCGCTATTTGAATGTAGATACTTTTGTATCTATAATAAAAGAGGACAACCCTCTCAAAAAGTGGCAATTGTCAGCGCCAAAATTGCGCAGTGATCTGTGTCAGAAATCATTAGCCTAACGTTTATTATGGGCACTTTGTGTGAAATATTATAGGCGATAATAATGACAATTGTCTAACGAGTGATGAGACTGATGTCAGTCAATCTAAAAAATAATAAAAACGCCTAAACGAATAATGCCAACAACACAGAAATGTAACAAATACAAGAACACTTGGGCAAGACTGTTTGAAAATTTGTCTCTGTGTCGCATTTTATTGCTTCAAACTGAGTAATTTTTTTTTTATATAAAATATGCTAAATTTTTTGAATAACTGACACACATAGGTGTATGCTTACTGAGGCGTATCAATTTAGCCATGTCCGTCTGTCTGTTGAAACCATAAAGAGCTCTAAAACCTTGCCATCTTGACCAACAAAGTTGCTTTTTATTATTTAAAATATTTGAATTTAGATACTTTTTTAGATACTTTTTTAGATACATTTTTAGATACTTTTTTAGATAATTTTTAGATACTATTTAGATACTTTTTTAGATACTTTTTTTCTAAATACTTTGTTGCCAATTTATTTGCTTTTTGCTCATTTCATAAAACATAACGAAATTACAAATATAGTGATAAGTGAGTAAATGGCAAAGGTCTTTGCTCTAATGCAATTAGTTTACATGTATCAAAAAAAAAAAAAAAAAAAAAAAAGGACGAAAACTCATTTGTAAACTAAAGTATTATTGCCTCAGGCGGCGCGACAATGATAAGAACGATAGACAGACAAGACAGACAGTCAGACAGAACATGACAATAACTACACTCAATAACTCTAATGATGTTATATAGTATATAGTATGCTGCCAATGACTATGACGATGTAGCTGCTGCGGATGGTAATATAGTTAAGGATTATGCTGCTCTGCATAGTGTTGCGTTCGTTCGTTCGTTCGTTGTTTCTTGCCAGTTAAATTAAATGTGTAATAAAACGAGTTAATTTCCGCAATTTAATACTCACTCCAAAGCGCGTTAACAAATTTAATCAAAGCTAGCAACTACAGCCAAAGAAATATTACAGCGTGAAATATTTTGTCAGAGATACACAGATACAAACTTATATGTATGTATGTATGTATTAGTATAAGGACAACAGGATGATTTCCTAAGGGATGCTAAAAATTGTAAAGTATTCATGCTAAATTATTTATATGCACGCTACATGTGTATGTATAAAATTGAATACTTTACGCTGTAACTCTATTTCGGTCTCTGTCTCTCTCCTTTTTTTTTTTTCAAAATGTACAACTACAAGTGCTTCATTGTTAAATAGCTATGGATACATTGTGCAGATACATGGTGTGTAAATATATGAAATCTAACTTTAAATGCTATTCTGTTAAATTTGAATATTTATAGAAATAAATCGTATAAATAGTTTTCGAGTTTTAAGATACAAAAATATCTAAAAGATAGATTTGTATCTTAAAGACAAATTTGTAGATAGATTTGTATCTTAAAGACAAATTTGTATCTAAAAGATAGATTTGTATATGAACTTTTTTATGTGTTATAGAGGGCTGTCAGGGAAATCCGTACCAACTCAATTCCTACCAGAGAAGAATTCAAGGTGTCACACAAATCTCTTTGGTTTGGTTTTAAATTTCTTATGTTTTTGTTCGAGATTTATTAGAGTTTAAATAAAAAATTAAGTTTCCAAATAATATGTTTTAATTATATAAGTAATTATAGCAGAAATATTGATGGCCTGGTTAGCATAAAAAATGTATGCGTGCTAGTGATGGGAAATTGATAAAATAATCAATAATCGATAACAGATTTTTAATGATATCGGTAAACTATGAGTCAAAATCACAATGAAAAAATAAATTTTTTTGTTTGTAAAAATTGTATACGAAAGAACTAATATTCATGTGTACATCGTATACAATAATTGTAAACTAATGCAAGTATTACTATTGTCATCGATAATTTTCCAGCACTAGCATGCGTGTATTGCAGAGTTGTCATGCAAACTTTGTTGTTTGACTGGAAAATTATTTAAAATTTTCTTTAGTTTAATTTAAAAAATAAGTTCACAAATTCGTAATTTATTAATTTTTTTTTCCTTTTTATATAAATTAAACTTTTGTAGGTTGAGTCATAAAAAAATGCACAAATGAAAATGAAAAAGGTCTACAAAAAATATTCAGCTGTGTTGACAACCCCTTACAGTTCAAACTGTTTTTGAACAATGAAATCTTTCGAAGCTCTGTGACTCCGAGATTTTATTTTAGAGATTTACAAAGCAACCGATCGCAGATAACCTATAAATTTCTCTGACACCACTGTTTAGTCTTGAGCAAAAAAGTGATTTGAATATGGATTTCTTGAAAAATCACAGTGACTGCAAACTGTGATTAAATCGCAGTTCGCGATAACTGAAAATGTTCACTAAGGAACAAGAAAATCACAAATTACTACTTTCAGTCGCAGTGTGACATTGCGATTTTTAAATCACTGTGAAAAAATCACCGAAAGTATTATTTTTTTGTCAACACAAACCCTGATAGTTTAATTTATTTTGTATATTATTTTACAGAACTTAAATGCTTTAAAGAGTTTCTTATATTGACATATGTATAGGCTAAGCTGCACAGTGGTTCAAGCACTATAAAAAATATCACAAAAGTGAAGCGATAACTAGGCAAAAATTTATTTTCTTTGTCAAATCATAAACATCATCATTACCATCTTTATCATCACTACCAAAAACTCTGGCAGCCACATTATAATTTTTAAATAAATGAAAACCACTGTGTGCCATAGCAACTAAGCTGTGAGAAGTAAGTAAGATTTCATTGATTCTGTTTGTCTGCACGCCTACCAGCTTGGCAGCTTGAAAGTCAAAAGACTTTCAATTGAAAATAATTCTTAAGCATATTTTTTTTTTCTTCATTTTTTTTTTTTTTTTTTTTGTAATACTGCGCCTTGCAAGTGCTTTACGCAAAGGACTTCGCCTCACACTGTGTGTGTGTGTGTGTCTTAGTCCTTTGTGTGTGATTATTCAAATCCAGTCAATAATACGATACAATTCGCGACTGATTTCATTTACAGCATTCGAAATTTATTACATGTACAATATTTTTTTTTCTTTTCTTGTTTGCATTTGTTAATATTTTAAAACTGCAAACGATGACAAGGATTTGCTTTTCACTAGAATATCCTTAAGAAAAATGCCACTGAAATGAGCTCATTGAATATTCGTATTTGTATATTGGCTTTTTATCAGAGTTGAGAAACGTTTCAAATTGTCTTTCTTGTCTTTCTCTGCGCTTCAATTTTATTCCAATTTTATTGGTTTACGCTGTTTTTCTGTCTGCGTCTGTCTGATTTTATTGGTTGAAGCCTCAAGTCAAATGACTTCTACAGTTTTGCTTTCGTGTGCAAATTAGTTTATTGGAATTTCTTGTTTGCGTTTTATTAGTACATACAATACACATATTGGAGTAACACCCTTTCCAGAAATTTATTACGATTTTTCGCAAAAAAAAAAAATAAACAAAAAAAATTTGCGTGCAATAACAACACCCAAAATTAAATTGACGACATTACTTAGTAGCAACACGAAAAGGTAAAATTAATGCCACACATGATTGTATCTACATATTTTGCATACATTTGTAATACATACGAGAACATGCGTGGCAAGTGAGTGTATTCAACTAGTCCCACGTTATATGAAGAGTAGGTATTATTTTTTAATATTAAATTAACTAAATAGAAAATGAAAACGAAGTGTAATAATATTTCCAAAATTATGCATCACAATCCGTCCCATCAATCCGTCCGTTAGTTGTATGAGTCAACCAATTAACTCGAAAAAAATAGTAAAATAAGAACTTAGTTTTTCTGAAGCGTTTTTAAAATAGTTTTAGCTTTTTAGGCAACCATTTAGGCCAAAAGAATCATACCACCATTACCACTGAGCTTCAAACAGTCACAGTTTTCATGAAACTGTTGACAAAAACAAAGTTTGATTCTTGGTTTCGTTTACTTTTCACATTAGGATCTGAAATGTTAAAATATTATATATATTGTTCGAAAGGATAAGTTTTTTTCTTTTCAAAACTGGTTAAAAAATAAATTTCGATTCGTAGTTAACTGAGATATTGCAACATAAGTGATGAAGAAGAAGAAAAAAATAGTCCAGATTTTGGTAGTGTTTCACAATTGTAAATTTGCAGTGTTGTTTTACTCAACCAGACCACAACTCCTACCTTAAGACTTTCCAAGTTTTTTTTCACATTTTTTTCGCAACTAAATTGAAACCCGAAAATTTGTATCTACATTATCTCGGGAATACCATCAGGTAGCATTTCAATTTTTGCGTCAAGAACCAAGAACAAATACATATAACGTCACCCATAGAAAACCTGATATCAAATGAGAATATTTTCAGCCTTTTAGCGAGTGTCTGCATGGTTCCCTAAATCGATAAAAGTCATTTTGCAGTTAGTCACTGAGTGACTGAGTGTAAGACGGAATGCTTGGTTATCGGTCGTAGACTATCGCCACGACTTGTACAAAAGCTGTGAGAATGGAGAAGTTTAACTTCGATGTTGTCGAATACTTCGTCTATTTAGATACAGGATAAACAGTAGCCTAAAAGAATAACCCTGTGCTAATCGATTCTATTTTGGATTCGCTAAATAAATGCAAAGTACTGTTCTCTCCAGTTGGTCATAATCCCGAACCTATTGTATTCTTTGAAAAATCTTTGGTCCTCTCAGAGTGCATTCAATGATTTTGTCTGCAACTGAACTGTCCACTTGCTACGTATAGAGACAGAGCCAATGGCGAAAACAGTTTACTGGCAAAATGTGAACCCAATTTGGAGAAGGCGTACGTAATGGGAGGACCTGATCTAAGCGCTAGATACTGCGCAATCTTGTCAAAAGCCCTACCCAGGCCCATAAAATGCACCTTGCATTTGAAACATGACAACGTTTTTCTTTTCTAGAACTGCCACAAATTTTGAGATTGGCTCACTTTATATTTGCAGCTTCAATGGTCTAACCATGTTCCAACTCTACTCAGGCACAGTTGTAATGCCGTGCAAGATCTCATTAGGCCCGGCACTCAGTATGGGACAAACCAAGTCAACGGCTTTTTGTCGCTGGTCTTGAAGCTATAATATCTGCTTTTATACGCTTTGAGTCTGGAGGTCTTAGTCAGGAATCTATGCAAGGATAGTTTTGTTATAGTGTATCTTGTAGTTGCGCTAACTTAACTATTATTTTAATTTTTTTTTTTATTGTAAATATAATTTCTAAAATGTTTTCGAGCGTATTTCACCTTCAGCAACAGCAGCAGAAGCGTAGCAGACACGCACTAAATGATTCAGAATTGTAGTATGAAGCTGGGTGGTTTTGGGTAATACATAATGTGTTCAGAAGTTCGTGTTAATTTCGATATAAACTTGTGGAAAAATTCATATACTTTACTTTATATGTATTTACAGTTATGTACATACATACTATATGTATGTACTTGTGTCTGAGTGTCTGTGCCTTATTTATATTGATATGGCATTTGCACGCACAGCAATCATCTTCTCATTCTCCCTCTCGCTCTCTTTTGCTTTCTTATATTATTTTTTTTTTTTTTAGTTTACTTTCTGCTACTCGACAAGCATTTTCATTAAAGTTTTAAGAATCGTTAGTCTATTATTTTACGAAATGCATAATAAAACTAAATAAATAACAGCTTATTTAAGTGAAATATTTTCATACAACATACACCATACAACACGTTGTTGTCCTTGTTGTCCTTGTCATAGACTTTGGTAGACAGCAATAATAGCAAACAGCAATGGTAGCAGCAGCGGCGGCTTAGATTCTCCAAGAAGTGGAACAGCTCAAGGCTTTCTTAAAGTTTTTAGTTTTATTTTATTTTGTTTGAGAAGTTTCTTTTTTTTGTTGCTATTGTGTTTCGGAAGGTTTTCGTATTTTTGTTTTGGCAGTTTTTGACAGTTTTTAAATTACTTAAAACGAAAGAGTTTCAAAAGTAACTAAAACGCTGTGTGCTAATTTATTTCAATGTTAAAAAATATTTATTTAGATAAGCTAGTAAAATTGTTGTAGCGATTTAAAATTGAACAATGAAATAAGGGATGCTATGATAAAAGTGGATATTCGAAGCAGAATGCTGTTCTTTTTTCCGCTACATGAGTGCTTTTGGCGTCGATGCTCATCTTCGGTAAGTATCGATATTAGTATTGAGGGAGTAATTATTATGAAACTTTTCTTTGGTGAGTATCGATATTAATATTGAAGCTATTCTTCGGTAAACATCTATTTTATAGCTTATTCGATAATCGTAGACTTATCGATGCATATTCGATATTTAGAACTCGAAGTTGATATTATGTGGTGCTCATACGATAAGTGTCGATATAATTATCGATACTCATATTAGATAAGTTTCGATATTATTATCGATGCTGACATTCGATGATTATCGACATTATTATTGATGCCCAAAATACTCGTATGTAGGCAGACAATTGTTTTTGACTATATCAAAACAAGGTTTATCATAGTTTCGATATATTATGACGATATATGTATACAAATAAAAATCGATACTTTTCAAATTTGAGTATAAGTTCGTATTATCGATAACTTCAGGTATCAACGCATCCCTAGGTGCAGTGTGCTGGCTGCACATACATGCTGGATTCTAGATAAAAACAAGAATGAACGCTGAAGTCAAGTATGCTCGATACTTGCATGATACTCTACCCCCTAAAATTTTGTTGGTCCCACCCATATTTCAAAACTATAAAAAAAAACAACTAAATTCAATCGAAAATAAGTAAATTATTTTCATTTTGCTTCGTAAATAAAAAAAAAAAATAAATAAAAGATAGAAAAACAATACAATTCATACGATTTTCATGCGAAGCTTTTGCCAATTGAAAAATTCTTGTTCTTGTTTATTGTCTGTTTGAATAATTTGTTTTACATTTAAGCAGTAGCAGCAGCAGAAAATACAACGATGTAAACCAGAACCCTAAAAGGATACAGATGGATAATATATACGAGTACATGCCATGCCGCATATATGTAAATAAAATAAATAAAATGCAGTTAGGTACCATACCCAACGAAAATACATTTACGCCTTTGCGAATTTGCTGTTTTTGTTTTTCTTTTTAAAGATGGCGGCAAAGAACCTTTTTTTTTTTTGCACTCAAAATAAAATTTATATTGAATTTATGCCTCATACTCCAACTGCCAATAATGAAATAATATTCACTTGTACTATAAATACGATATTTGATATTATATTGCATACTTTGCGGCAGTACAACCTGAAGATTGTGTTGAGGATGAGCGCGTTTCGCGTTAAACGAACGATAAAGAAGAAAAAAAGGCTGAAAATTGCCTAAAATTCAAAGAAATTAAATATTAAAGTAAATTATTATTCGATTTGACTTTTTTCCGCTTTCTATCTTTCTTTCTTTCTTTCTTTGCCTTTTTTTATGATAAAATATTTTGCAATTTTTTTGTTTTTTTTTTTTTAGGTTTGTGCCACCAGAGAGTTCGCATTTTATATTTTCTTATATGTTTTTGTTTTTGTTTTTTTGTATTGTTTTTAACTTAGGCGCAGTTTATTTCTTCTACTCCAGTGATGCATTCTCAATGTTTTTGCCTTGTTACATCTCAAAGGACATGTTCCAAATTTTGTCATTTTAAGTGATAAAATAAAATGAAACAAAACAATTTTATTAAAAATAAATTAAATTTTCATTTTATTTTGTTAACTGAAAAGGCTGGCATTTGATGATTATTATTTGACATTTTTGGAAACTTGAATCAACTGAAAAACTTAAAGACAGACGGACAGACGGACAAACCGACCGATTTGTTATTGAATGTTTTAGAACGGGTTTTTGATTAATTGATGATCCTTGACGCCAATGCAGCACTTAGCAGCACTAATCAATACAAAAAACGCAAATAATTTAATTTGTTTGCAGGTTGCCACCCATAAAAATGCATTCCAACCAAATTTTTGTAAAAAAAATGCATTAGGGATAGCAACCAGAAAGCAGTGGCAAATTTAAGTTTTGGCAACCTTCAAGCAGTGGCAAATTGAAGCAGTGACAAACTGAAGCAGTGGCAACCTGCAAGTCTGTACTCTACATTTTTATACCCGTCGGTCAGTCTGTCCGTCTGTCTGTCTGTCTTTTGCGATGCGTTTTACTCGGAAAGTTGTAAAGGTATCGATCTGAAATTTTAAACTTAAGCTTTTTTTGGTCCTAAGCAGTTTGTATATCAGAACCAAGGTGCCACGTGTTGCGGGTATTTGAGCCATTGAACATGAAACAGTTAATTAAGAGTTTATAATATAATATATAACGGACAGAATCAGACACATGTTGGAACCAATAGAATAGTGAACAGCATTGGAAACGGAATGGGTTTTTAAATTTAAATCGAAATTTCAGTCGAGATGTAATGATGCAATTATACCAGCTGAAGTACTCCGGAAATCATTGCTTACATAAATTTGACTACTTAGTTTGTGGTGAATTATATTTAAATCCACCACGATAGGACAGAAGAGTACAAGAAATTTAGAGAGTAAGCAAACATTATATTTTCTGTGCCTTTGCTTCGATGCCTTTAAAAAATAATTCGCTTTAAAATTATTGTAAAATATGCAGGGATGACACTGAGAACGCTTCCACTATAGTTTTGACTAAAAACCTTTTTCACCATGATTATGAACTTCGAAGCGAGTGTTTTCAAAATCAAAAAGCAGAACAATTAAAATTTATAAGTTGAAATTATATAAATTCACCATTTCATGCATACTCAACAAAATTTGTTATCAAATTAGAAAGAGACAGTAGTGGAATTCGTCACCTGATCTAATTGCAACATGTCATTGTACAAATCAACAAATTCTAATAAAATAATTTTAAATTATTTGTTTCCTCTTCAAAAATGAAAATTGTAAAACTAAATAATTAAGCAACTACATAAATCATCAATCATGTCGGTCGGTCTGTCTGTCTGCACCGCATTTTCTAATTAACAACAACAAATTTGTGTGAATTACTGCAACTGAAATAAATAAAATTATTTTATTTTCAATTTAATGCAATTAGCAAATATTTTTAAAACGCCAGAAAGGACAGAAACCAACCACAAAATACGACACACTACAAGATTATTGCATTATCAAAATAGACTTCTGCATAGAAAATAAAGAAAATAATGATGATGATGATGTAAGCAATTTTAAATTTCAGAAGACGACATCATGTCATGTCAAATGTCAAACAACAGATTCAATGTTAGAGAAAATATATTCTTTTTTTTTCTTTCTGTTGTAAACTTAAATTAAATGCGACAGCTACAAGTGGAGTTCTACTACTATATTCACCTTTCATTCGGAAAGTGATTGAATTTCGAAAAAGACGTAGAAGAAACCTCAAACATTTTACCATGATTAGACAAAATGCAACAAAGTTTTACTTGAATTAAAGTTGAAGTTGAACTGGCTACATACTAGGTGGGTGAACTGTCATTTGAAATCGCGTAGCCCATAAATTTATAGGAAAACTCCTTCTTTTTGATGCGACTCGAAATTGTAGTCGTTAATCCAATCAGAATCAGAATCCAAAAGACAACCAGCAACAGCAGCAACCAAGTCCATTAGAAACAGAAGAAGAGAAAAAAAACGAATGGAATGGAATAAAACGCCAACACGAAACATTTCACCTGAGGCTAATTGAATACGAAAGGATGTGGTAGACCGAAAGAAACGACAGACAGACAGACATGCAGTGAGAACGACAGGATATACCTTATGGGAATCTTATTGGTTAACTGTAAGAGATGTCTTCGCGGTAAAGCAAATCAAGCGAAGTGCTAAGCGAAATTTTTATTTTATTTATTTATTTTTCTTTCATTTTTTTTTCCTTTCTTTTAAACGTGTTGCTTCATGACGATGATGAACATTTCCAAATATTCAAAAGGACAGATGACAGCGTATATTGTAAAAGAAGATGAAGAAGAAGAAGACGAAGAAGTTACATGTGCTTTTGTGGGGTGTTGGTACACTACATCTTCCACTGTTTCTGTTCCATCTTAACCCGCAAACACTTAAGCGCCATGATAAATGGATTGCTGTCACTCTTCGCTTGGCTTACCAAATACGATGTTGGCATCCTGTACCTGTGGCCTGTGCGGTGTATGTGTAAGATTATCTTTCAGTTTTTGAAGTGTTTGCAAAGCGGCTTTAAAAAATACATTAGACAAATACTTATGTACTACGGCGTGTCGTCGTCGTCGTGATAATGTCGTGAAAAATTTTTACAGCACAGTCCAAAAAAAAAGAAAAATAGAGAGCCTGTTGTGCTACTTCCCATACTTTAGCTGCACTGCTTATTGTGATGCCAAAGGCTAAAATGTTTGCAGCAATAAAAAAAAAAAAAAGAAAAAAATAAAGTGTTTGATGGAGTTCAAAATGTCTAAAGTTATGAAATTGCTGCAGGCTTAATGTTCAGTTTACTTCGTTTTATCATCAATCATTTTCTTTTTCTTTAACGCTCAAAATTGATAATGTTTTTGTTTTGTTTTTTTCTTTTTAAATCAATCAGTATTTGTGTTATATTTAATGACTTCAAAATCAAATATTTAAAATGAATATTCAATTTGTTAATATTTGTTTTGTTTTTTTAATGATGAGGCAACAAGAATGAGCTCAAAGTTCTGGCAAATTGCAAATATAAACAAGAAAACACTTTAACTTAGCCAGAACCGAAGTTTTAATACACGTCACATGAAATTTTTGTAATAAAAACTTGAAAATTTGTGGTAAATTGGTAGATGGGCTACCATTTTTATAAAAATGTTTCTATGTCCGCTATGAACGTTAAAACCATGCAACCAATGAGTCCCAAACCAGTTTCATTTGAAAGGTGACAATGCAAGTAAATTAAAATAACACTAAAACAATGCATTAGGTACATTCGATTCGTTCGTGAAGTCAATTTTCTAATTTGGCTTTTTTATTTATTTTTATTTATATAAGCAAAAACTGGTATTTTTAGTATGTTTTCATACTAGCCCTAGCACAATACAAAAAGCCATAAAAGTACAAAAATGCCATCGAAATGAAATGCAATTACACAAAAAACCGCAGATACAAAACGAAAAAGAGTTGAATGAGCAGCCGAAACGCCCGTATACCACACGGCGGGTATATGTAATTCAATATATTTCTTCATTTTGAAAGTAGTATAAGTCAAAAATTTGATAAGTGAAAAATTTTGAAAATCAACTTTATCAGCTATTTCATATCAAATCCTAATAAAATAATATAATTTGAAGAGATTTAAAAAAAAAAAAATATATATAATGACTTATACCACTTTGAAAATCAGGGGCTCATATATAGGTATTATCCGATCCTTATCAAATCTCTACTGCACACAAGGGTTACCATAACAAAAGTTTTCAACATATTTGAAGCAATTAACTTCATAAATAACAATTTTTATACCCTGTGCCCAAAGGGTAAAGGGTATATTAAGTATGTGCATGTATGTAACTTGATCAGCATTGGAAGGGGAGTCGAACTGTCCGTCCGTCCGCCCGTCTGTCCGTCCGTCTGTCTGTCCGTCCTGCTGTCTGCCGTATGAGAGATTATCTCGGAGACTATAAGAGATAGGGCCACCATATTTAAAACTTAGACTCTCCTGAGCCGTCAAGTGTTCACTTCCAAACGGTTTTTCTCTAGACCCATTTTAAGGGGTACCCCCATACAAATATACCCAAAAATTTTAGGTTTTTGCATAAAAACGTCATTGTTTTTTATTGTAAGAAGTTCAAACTTAGTATAAATTATGTCTATGATAGTCCCAATAAAATATCCTAATATGGGTAGGACCAATAAAATTTTAGGTATAGCCCCCATACAAATATACCCCACTTTTTTAAGTTTTTAGTATAAAAATTCAATACAACAAGGTATGGCAGAAAGATAGGACTTAATTTAAGGTACATAAAGATTGGATACAGAGTATCTTGCAGTCGAGCATAATCGACTTCAGCGTTCTTTCTTGTTTTTTTAATAAAGACTAAAAAAAGTTAGGGTTTGTATGGGCGCTATAATATATAGTGACCCGATCCCTACCGAATCTCTGCTGTAGACATGTGTTGACATTTGAAGTCTTTTTTATTAAATTTGGAGTGGACAGATAAATAAAAACTATTTTCATACAAAAACTTGAAAATGTGCTTTAGGTATGTGTGGCAGCTATACCTGCAAAAAGGCGTGGCACACTGGTTCTGATATTGGATGACATTGAAAGAGTTTTTAGCCAATTTGGATTTGATACATTCATAAATAATAATAAAAACTATTTTCATACAAAAAATTCCTAAAAAGGTGGTAAGTTTATATGGGGGCTATACCTAAAAATGGCACCTTGGCACATTGGTTCTGACATAAAATCTTCTGAAGATTAGAAAAGCGCAAATAATAAAGAACAAGAAAAAACGTTATCTTCGGTAGAACCGAAGCTTATATACCCCTCACACGAATCTTTAAAGAATTTATGTGTGATAATCCGTGGCTTAGAAAGAACTACGAGATGGGATGGGTGGGGTAATGAGAGGTTAGTTTGTGTAGGGCTATACGTTATAATGGTCCGGTACCATATCGGTGGTGTGTAAATAGGATTGTATTAAATGTGATTTTACCCAATTTGGAGTGAATACAAGCATTGCCATACCTAGAAATGGGAGTGGCACCTTGGTTTCGACATTGGATGACATAAGAAGTATTTTTAACAAAGTACCTAGGACTGAGCAAAGCTTAAGTTTCAAGTTTCAATTCAATATCTTTAAAACTGAGCGAATGAATCACCTCGCAACAGACTGATGGACAGACGGACGGACATTGCTAGATCAATTCGTCTCATCGAGCTGATCAAGAATATATATACTTTATGGGGTTTCTGATGCCTCCTTAAATGTGTTACAAACTTTCCGACAAACTGATAATACCCTTCACACTATGTGTGGCGGGTATAAAAATGTTCATGAATTTTACGGAACTTTCGTAAACTACCGAAAGAATTTCGTAAATTAACGAAAGACTTTCGTATTGCTTACGAAATTACTTTCGTTTACGAAATAAATCGAATTAGTTCGAATATATTTCAGTTGTGAACTGGATACAATTCTTATATTGTGTTTTCTTTATACATACTTATGTATGTATGTGCTGAGCTCTTCGGTTCTATTAAACAAAAAAAGTTTTCTTTTTTTTGCTTATAATGATTTTCAATTTGATACATGTAGATACTTGGGAGTTGTTACAGATATGCCAACAATAAAAGTCACAAAAACCACAGCCACATGACAATTTATAAAAAAAAAAAAAAACGCTACACAACTTCATCTTCATTATTTTGTAAAGTTGTACAAATCGAACTGCAAACTGGGAACATCTCGAAACTTCGTTGTTTCGTTACTAATCAATTTAGTTGGTCAGTCAGTCTGTAAACTCATTGAATGCAGACATGCAAGCTGTGCAATTTGTAATTAAATTGAATAATTTTCTTCTTTTTTTTGGCTCCTGTTCTTTTTTTTTTTGGCTCCTGTTTCTTTTTTTTTTTTTTTTTTTTTTTTTTTTTCGTGTGGTAATTCATTACAGACATGGTTAAACTCGGCAATTAATTGTAATCTATGCGCATACATTAAGTAGATAAGTTTCAAAGAGCATCAAGGAAATGGCTTGCTTAAATATTGTACTTCCCCATTTATAAAATTTTTTTTTTTTTCGTTTTCGTATTTATTTCGACAAAGGAAAATGAAAATGCAACATGTGCTGCGTATATTCCATTTCCATTTCCTTTTTTTTATCGAAAGTATCTCTTTTTTTTTTTTTTTTTTTGGAATGAGTGAAAAAATCTTTTGTGTATTATAATTGCCTTTTGCGTAAATTGAACTGGACGCAAAAACAGCTGTGTCCACACACAAAAAAAAAAAAAAAAGGATTATAAAATGTTCGAAGAGTTGTACACAATAAAATATAATAAAATAAATATCGAAGCTAAAATATTTTGCAATTTTTACGAACATGTTCGAAACTACCAAACCGATTTCAATAAAACTTTGCAGATGTGTATAAAAATGACTCACCTGTTTCTGTAATGTATTCGATAGTTCCTCGAGGCATTCTTTACGTTCAAAACGTTCGAATTTAAAACTATTTGAACGATATAATTCATTATCATCACGTCGACGATTGCGACAGAGGCGTCGTGTTATTATGTTACCACTGCCGCTCAAACGTGGACTGTTAACCAAAAAATATGAAAAGAAAAGAACATACAAAAAACACCAAATATAATTTTAATATAAGTATTAATTTAATTTAAAACAAGAAAAAACGTTAACTTCGGTAGAACCTAAGCTAAATACCCGCCACACGAATCTTAAAAGAGTTTATGAGTAATCATCAGTGGTCACCTAAGTTTACAGACAATATTAATTTAAAATTTTGAGCTAAAAATACAGATATGTATAACAACATATTTCTCGAAAATATCTGGAAATGGGCGGTAAGTTTATATGGAAGAAACACCTAAAAATGGGCGTGGCACCATGATATTGGAAGAGTTTTTATCCAATATGGAGTAAATTCATGAATAAATAATAACCATTTTCATACAAAAATTCGAAAATGGGCGGAAATTTTGTATGGGGGCTATGAAAAAAAATGGGCGTGGCACATCTGATTTGACATTGGATGACATTAGAAGTGTTTTTAGCCAAATTGGAGTGAATATATGCATAAATAATAAGTATTTTCATACAAAAAATCGGAAAAATCGGAAAAAACGGAAAGTTTATATGGGGGCTATGCCTAAAGAGGGCGTAGCATCTTGGTTTTAACACTGGATGACAAAAGAAATGTTTTTACACAATTGGGAGCGAATACATTCATAAATAATTACAATTTTTATATATACCTAAAAGGGGCGTGGCACTTTAGTTCTCGAACTCATAATAGTCGTTGCCAAGAAAAGCTTAAGTTCCAAATTTCAGCTTAATATCTTAATATCTTCAACAAAAAAGATGCCTAGAAATATACAGACAGACAGACAGACGGACAGACGGACATAGCTAGATCGATTCGTCTCGTCGAGCTGATCAAGAATATATATACTTTATGGGGTCTACGACGTCTCCTTTAATGCGTTACAAACTTTCAGACAAAATGAGTATACCCTTCACACTATGTGTGGCGGGTATAAAAACGGAGAGAAAAATAGATCAAAGACGGCATCGTCAAGGTAGTAAAGTAATGCCTGGAATATATATAAAATAATCTTCATGTGACATGAGATGTGAATGGATACGACTCGATTATAGACTCATTGCATTGATAAAGGAAATTGATTATTTGAAAGTCAATCCTGAAAGCACCAATTTTAAGCAATTTAGGCTTTATATTTCCTAAGATGAATGGCAAGGAAATAGCTCTGTTTAGTGGCGCTAAGAACGACTCGATTCCTAAACTCATTAACTCGTGCTTGACATTGTTGTTGGCCTGTTTTCGAAAGGTCATCAAAATTTTTTAGTATGCAGCTTTTGAAATTTACATAATTCTCACTCGGGTCCCGTTTTTCCGCGCTCGTCGCTTACTTATACCATTGAAACCCACGAAGAAAATTCCAAAAGATGCCTAAATCTCTTAGATATGAATAACATTTAATTAAAATTTATTTTGGCCGCCAATTTTTTTTTACTAAACTTAATTAAAATTTTAAAAGACAAAAGAGAAAAGCGAAAAAAACAATAAAATAAAATAAAATTTTTTGAACAAATGCCATCAAATATAAAAAAGCTGTCTGGTCATTTAAAAGTGCTCATATATAGTATCTACATACATATATGAACTCAGGAACAACAAAAAAAAAAAAAAAAAAAAAAAGAACAAAACAAAAGTTGAGCCCTAGAATTAAAACTACGAAATACCGCAAACATTTCCCAAACATGCCCCTTCAAAAACGAGTGCCACAGAATCATGTTTATTAAAATAATACCACCTCAAATGCATGCATGTAAGTTGCACTAGTTTCGCGTAAGTTTTTCCGGTAAAAATGCAATAAAAAGTTTTCTATTTTTCTTTTTTTTTTTTTTTTTTGTGGAACAAGTTGAAATGTATGCCAAAAAGTTTGCATTTACGGCACAAGATGAGAAGGATGGATTGTAGGTTGGTGTTAAAATACTTGTAGGTCGCTTCATTAAATTTTGTACATATGTAGATACTTTTTTTTTTTTTTTTTTTTGCATACATATTTATTTATTCACTTCATGCAAGTCCTTTATGCATGCGTCCTGCTGTGCCAAAACCGTAATTCAGTGCAATAAAAAAAAAAAAATGGCGCGGGCGTAAAAAAAAGGGAAAAATTTTAACGCTTTGACAAAATAAATGATGAACAGGCGCCAAAAGCAGCAAGGAGCAACAGAAGTGTCAGAACAAGAATTTGCCATAGTTAAGTGGCACAATTCAGTGTTTTGAGTTGGCAGCACCAACAGCGAAATACGTGAAACGTTATGAAAGGTATTGATAGGTAGAAACGGTTAAAAAATCTTGCGCAACACCAAACACCCACAAACACACACACAGACGGACGAACAAATAGTTTATTTATTTAATTTGGAATATATTTATTATTTTTTTTTTTATATTAGAGTCTAGTGCTGTCTTAGGCAGACTTTAAAATGAAGTCTTTTGATGTAGTCTTTTGTTGTAATTTTTACTTGTTTTTACCACTTATTCCAGCGGATACAACGATTTAAAAAAAAAATTATTGCTACAAAAAAAAAAAACAAGAAAGAACGCTGAAGTCGAGTATTCTCGACTGCAAGATACCCTGTACCCAATCTATATGTACCTTAAGTTAGGTTCTATTTAACTACCATACCTGGAATTGGATTTTCATAAAAAAACTTAAAAAATCGGGTATATCTTTGAATGGAGATATACCTAAAATTTTGTTGGGCCTACCCACATTGGTCTATTTCATGGGGACTACCATAGACATAATTTGTACTAAATTTGAACTTCCTATAATAAAAAACAATGACATTTTTATGCATTTTTGGGGGTAGATTTGTATTGGGGGTACTCCTTAAAATGGGTCTAGGAAAAAACCGTTTATAAGTGCACACTTGACGGACTTGAGTCTAAGTTTCAATTTTGAAAGCTCTACCTCCTATAGTCTCCGAAATAATCGTTTTCATACGGCAGACAGCATGATGGACAGACGGACGAACAGACAGACAGACAGAAAGACATAGCTAGTTCGACTCCCCGATCATCGGAATATTTTTTTGTCGCTTTTGAAAAAAGGCTTCATTTGAACCGATACAATAATTTTAGCGGCTAACCCAATATTTCTTGGCCCGCTAATAGACCACCGGTGGTATGACCTTTCGCTCCTTTAGCGAAATTCACCGGGTGCTTAATCTAGCGAATATGTTGGTTGCTCGTTGGTATATACAGAGTTTTTGGCTTTGTACTCCTGTAAAATCACGGCCTATTAAGCGGATTCACGTAGCCTCAAAATTGATAAATTAAATATTTTTATTAAACTTTTGACCATCCGGGAGAACTCAGAGAGAATCGCACCACGATAATCAAAGAAAACGATTTCCAGGTACTTATTTTACAGAATGTATTTTGTACGTTTGTATATTACATAATTGCGGGCGTGGCACATTGATTTTAACATACAAAGTACAGAACCTAGAAATGCTTAAGTTTACAAGTTTCAGACCAAACTGAGCGAATAAATAGTGGAGCACAAATTTTGTATTCCTTTCTCCCAGCCAAAAATTACTAAATGACAGTAACCTATAGGAAGAACTCAACACAAAAAGAATACGATATATCCAATAATTGAAGAACTGTTTATTTTTTTTTTTTTGTTGTGTGTTTGGGATATTCAGAAGTTGTTGCAATCAATTAGAAATCAACTTTTCAAAAAAAAACGCTTGTTGGGCGCTCTTTGTGAAAAATATTTAATTTTTGCAACTCTCTAGAACCACCCTGTATTCATTAGATATAACGGTTATTTGTGTTCAGTGTTACCATCGCTTGTACAAAAAATACCAAAATTTGGGCTGCCATTTGCTAAGCAAAATCGTTTCACCGATGAAAAGGCATTTTGAGTCAAGGGCTTGTGTAGATTAAAGTGAAGATACATTTTTTTATGGAAATTATTTTTGGTTTTGCAACATTATTTTTTTTTCCATTTTGCAAAGTTGCAAGGTTTGCAAGACCTTTTGAGTACCTTAATAATGTTTCACAATTTTCCTAACACTTTTCAACATTGCTTCCGCACAACACCGGGTATTACTTCTATATACAAATATACACACAGACACACACACACACACACACACTATTGAATGAAAAATTATGCCAAGAGTGCAGAGGCACAATTTTTAAAGCAAATTTCTGCAGTATGTTGCAAATGCATCTAAAAAAATAGAGAAAAAAATAAAAAATAAAAAGGACAGAAAGTAAAGAAAAGCTTAAAAGGAGACATGGGAGGCGCATTGTAGGCGGCTGCGGCGGTAGGCATAGTGCAGTAAGTGCAGAGAAGGAATGAAGCTTTTTCATTCAATGCTGTTGAAAGCGAACTTGTTTGTTGTACACTCAACGTATCGCATGTAGCGGTTGGCGAGGACGAAAGTAAAGAGGACGTACACCGGATATAGCGGCGGCGGCAACGACGGCAACGGCGGCAGCGGCGCTGACTTGAACGACCACTCGACTCGTCGAAGACTGTTTTGTATGTTTGTGGGTGAAGCGAACGACCCGTTTTACTCTTAATTTTTCCTTTTTTTTTTTTTTTTTTTGTTCTTAACGTTCTTAAGCTTTATTTTTCATTTTTTTTCTTTATTTTATCCCGACTAACTTAAAGCTAACCTACTTGAACCGTTATTTAACTTAGTAAGTTAGGCAACAGTTTCACCTACAAGTCAGTCTGTGAGTCAGTGAGTCAGTCAACATAGAAGTCAGAAGCTAAGCTGCTGTTGACTTTTCTATGCTATAAAAAGCCAAAACCGTTGCAACGGTTGCAACGGTTGCCTAGCACATCCCTAGCCATACTCTACGGTTTGCTGTGGTGTGCTGTGCTGTGCCTTGTTTATATTGCAATGATGTAATAATGTTGATCACGTTACTGCTGATTAGGGGAATTGGGTTTATCGTTGCAGTTAGCAACAGCAGCAACAGCAGCAACATCAGCAGCAGCTTGTAACTGTATTATACGACGAATCAATAAATGCTGTAGTCAGTATTTTTTTATACCCGCCACATTTCATTGTCGGAAGGGTATGGTTTCGGAAAGTTTGCAACGCATTGAAGGAGACGTCGTAGCCCATAAAGTATATATATTCTTGATCAGCTCGATGAGACGAATCGAATTAGCCATGTCCGTCTGTCTGTCCGTCTGTCTGTCCGTCTGTCTGTCCGTCTGTCTGTCTGTCTGTTTACTTCTACGCATCATTTCGATGAAGATATATAGATATTACGCCGAAATTTGGAACTTAAACTTTTCTCGGCAACGACTACCCCCCTTATTTAAAATAAATTTTAGCTGAAAATTTCTAATTTTTGTATGTATTCTCCAAATTGGGTAAAAACTCTTCTATTGTCATCAAATTCGAAACCAAGTCCCTCCCCGCCCTCTTAGGTATAGCCCCATACAAATTTACCGCCCATTTTCCAATTTTCGAATAAAAATTGGTATTATTTATGAATCTATTTACTCAAATTGGGTAAAAACACTTCTTATATCATCAATTCCAAAACCAAGGCCCCTTTTTTTTATATAGCCCCCATACAAACTCACCGATTATTTTTGAACTTTTGTATGAAAAATTAATTATTTTCGTCTATATATTTTTTAAATTTATATAAGCCACTGATGATCACACATAAACTAAGATCGTGTGGCGGGTATTTTTTTCTGCCAAGTTAACGTTTTTTTCTTTTTTTTTTTTTTCTTTAGTAAACAAATTTATTTCGCTTTAAGACATATTTTAATTTATTACGTAGGCTCCACCGATATTTTTTTCTGGTAATAGACATCCGATTTTTGGTCTTGGCAGCACGTAGGGTTTCTCACCAATAGTTATAGTCTAGTGTTCGTCGTTACCAATACATCAATCTTGCGAATGTATTCCAAGATTTCTCTGCCACACCTCACCGATTTGGTTTACGCATAAACTTTTTTGCCCGAGCCTCTGTATCCATTCGACACAGGTGACCAGCTCAGGATAGTTTTTTGTATTGGATGTTCCTGAGTATGTCGCTGTCATTATATAGCTCATTCAGTTCATCGTTCGAGCGCATACGTATGACATTTCCCGCTATGACTGGTTCCAAGATTCTGCGAAGTATCTTTCTCTCAAACACAGCCAACTCCGACTTATCCGATTCTGACATGACTCATGGTTCTGAGCTTCAGAACCGGCATTATCAACGTCTTGTAAAGTTTAATTTTTGTTTCTCTGGACAGAACTCTACTTCGCAGAGTGATGCTTCGTTAAATTTTCTGACTGGTGTTGTTCGGTTCATTCTATTATACAATATGCCAGATAAGACTTTATAAGCGATTGGAAGGAGACTCATGCCGCGCTAGTTTTCCAAGTCTGCAGATTCTATTCTCTTAAAAACTGGGCACAGAAGACATTCCATCTAATCCCGACATTTCCAAAATTTTTCGTTAATTCTGTATCAAAGTTCTGGATTAAAGTTAATATTTATATTTTATTTGAAATCTTGAAGTGCTTGTTTTGCTGCTATATTTCTTAATGCATTTTTCTTTTTTGTTTTTCTGTCTAAAAATGTCCTAACTACTAGAAATGTCTTTCAATCTTGTCTTCTATTTTTTCTCCCTCTCTCTCACTATCTCTATCTTTATCTATTTAGAAAGTGGCAACTATAAACAAAATTTTTGCGCACTTTTTAATATCACTTTGAGTTTTGTTGCAGCCGCCGTACAATGGCGTTCATTGAACAATGGAATGCCGCCTGACATAAAACGGAAGTGCACGGAAACGTTCTCCAACTGCATAAATGCACAACTAAAGCTATGACGACGATGACAAGGACTATGACTGAACAACCGACAGGCAGACAGGCAGACAGACAGACAAGCAGACGAACAGGCAGTTGTCGTTCTATCATTTGTAATATCCTTCATGCTGCGTTGTCTCGAGTCATTCCAAGTGGACACAGTGTAAAAAGAAAAAAGAAAATACAACAAAAAAAAGGAACTAATATAGATGAAAATGTTACTACTAAATACAATTTTTGCCATATTTTATTTTGCATTTTTATACTAAAAGGAAAAAATATTTTGAAAAGAAATTCTGTTGCATCAAAAGGACATGCAAAAGGATACTTGACAAGTGGCTGTCTTTGTTCAACGTGAATACCTAAAGTTTAGCAAAGGAAACAAACGCAGAATGATAGAAAATGGAAAGTGAAAAAAATATGTTAAAATAAATAAATGGAAAGTTCGTTCGATAAGTAATAGGAAACCTTTTTGTTCAGAAGAATACAGTCAGTTTTCATCGTTAAAGGATTATTCGCCAGCACATAGTTGACTCATTTATCTATTTATAAAACGAATCACTTTCGGTGATTTTTTCACAGTGATTTCAAAACCGCAACGTCGCACTGCTACTGAAAGTGGTGGTGATTTGAGATTTTCTTGTTTCTCAGTGAACATGTTCAGTTATAGGCGATTTTGTATAATTTTGAACAATCACCAATTTTAAAATCACGTACTACGATTTTATCACTGTTTGCAGTCACTGTTAATAACACTGCGACTCAAAAATCACTCTTTTTGCCAACACTTATGAGAATACCAGCATTCGACCAACAATAACGCAATGAAGCGTTGAATTTCGATAAGTTTTTATCTATGCTGCAATCCAACAACCTGTTGCGTTATTTATCAAGTACAAATTATAATGAGCTCAGCTCAAAAACAATTACTGGCACCTTGATTTCAAGAATATATCTCAATTGTATCTCAAGAATAAATCTAAATTAATTAAGGTTAAAATCAGAACTTTAGAGAAATAACAATATTGCATTGAAAATTCATTACAAAAGACTGTACAAAAACTGAGACTGATTGTGAGTGCAGTGATGGGCATACACACTGAAATTACATAATTCTGTTAAATATTTGTCAGTACTCACCCACATGGCTTACAATGCGTCATATGTAAATCCCAATTTAAATGAAAATTAAACATGCGCAATTTGGCAACAGCACGTTGACGCAATGATATATCCGGAGTAGCAACAACCGTGCCACCAGTTGCCTGTGCAACTCCAGTTGCAGCAGTTCCACTACCAGTTGCAGTTTCTCCAATTGTAGCAGCCGTAGCACGTGTTATATTTGGATACATCATAACGGTGCCACTTGGTGCACCACCAGCACCACTGTTTGTGTTCAAATGACGTCGCGATGTGGAAGATTGATGATGATGTTGATGATGCTGATGATGCTGACTAACACCAGTGCCGCCTCCAGCTGCTGCACTATGCTGATGACGTGTACGATAACGATGCTGTTGTTCGTTTGACTCTTTAAGCGTATAAAAGCCACCGGAAGAGCTGTAAATGTTGAATTTGGGAAATGTTTCTTCTTGAATTGAATTGAATTAGATAAAATATATAACAAATTCTACTCAGTGCTCCAGCCTGGGAAACTTCTAGCTGTGCTGGGATTTAATTATTTTAGCTGTTCTTCTCAGAAAGTAAAATACAAACTAAATTAATAAATTCGGTATAACCAGAGATCAAATACTCCCGAGTGGTTGGGCTCATATAAGAATCAAATAAGAATGGATCATTCAGACAGTTTGCAAATACCAGATCGGAAGAAAAGTTCGTCTTTCGTCATTTTTAGCTATCTGCATAAAAAGTGAACTGTTGCTCGGCTCGACCATGACTCATCGACTAGAAAATGTGACAATTGGAAGTAGCCATGTCTGGAGAATACAGCGGATGTGGTAGCAATTCCTATTTCGATAGAATTCCCCTGTAATCGTTTCATTCGTTTTGAGAAGCTCGTAGTAGAACGCACCGCGCTGTTCCAGTCAAAAACAGAGCATAAGCTCCATGCGACATGACTTTTTGTGCAGGGAGTTATCGTAAAGGACCGACCCACTTTTCAGCGCCAGTAACAATTGAATGCAAAAAACACGCTTCCTTTTCTGCCGGTAAAATGTCGACTCTCAACATCACTCGGTTTTAATTCGGACGGTACCCAATTCCCTGCTTTGGGATCAATTCCAAGACTTTGGAAATAAAAATGATTGCTTGTTCAATTGCCAATGTATGTTTGACATGGGTCTTTATTAAGTAAACCAACTAAATCTTCATCTTCAAATATTTCAAAATCGCCACCATCAAATAAAATTTATATGACACACTTACGACATATTATCGCCACCAGCATCACCTGCAACGCAACTGGTAACACCGGCAACACCGCTACGCCGTGGACGACTTTTTACGACGTCGTCGACGTCTACGTTCTGAGGATGCAGTACGTGTTTGTAGTACATGTTGACTAAGCGATTTCTGACAGGCGGCCGCTGTCGATGATGATGTTGTTGCAGTAACTCCAGCTCCACTTACGCCACCACTGCTTGCTAAACGTCGACCAGTTGCATTGCTAGCACTTGCCGCAATACCAGATACGGCAACAACTTGCAATTGTACATCACCAAAACCACCAGCCGAACTGATAGTATCTGTAGTTGTGGCAATGCCATTGCCTGCACCACCACCACCACCAGCACCATTTGTAGTAGTAGTATTGCCATTATTGATTGCTTGTGGCAGCATTACCAGCTGTACTGTTACCAGCTACAGTTGCAGCGTTGCCACTATTCGATTTGGAATTGCGTAGACTATGATTCACTTTGCGCCACATGCGTTCCATATTTATTTATTTTTTATTTTAATTATTTTATTTAGTTTTATAAATATTATAAGAATTTTTTTTTTTGGAATAATTATACTATTGGTTTGGGCTCCTTTTTTTTAATAGCTTCTTATTGGCTTTTTTTTTTTTTAATTTTTTTTTTTAAATAAAATTTTTCTATTAAAGTTTTCTTTCGATTTTGGTTGTTTTTTTTTTTCTATTATTTTTTCTAGCTAATTTTTGGTTTTTTTAGTTAACTTATTGTTGTAATAGTTGTAAATTTTCTTGTTGTTTTTGTTACTTTGCGGCAGTGTGTTTGTTGTTGTTGTTGTTTTTGAAACATTTTCATTATCCTTTTGGAAACAATTTTCAGGAACTTTTTTTTTTTATTTTATAAATTTATTGATTTATTAGTTAAAGTTTTTCTTTTTTTTTTATGCACTTTTTAGTCATGGAAGCACATTTCATTTCATTTCATTTTGGCGTAACTTCTTCTGGAGTTTTGATACCGTTAATGGGTTTTTCTCTTTGGCCTTTTTTTTTGTTTTTTTTTTTTTGTACTTCTTAAGGATCTTTTTGGTTGCTTTGATATTCACTGCCGCATTTCTTGAGACAATAGGTCCCAAAGAACCCAACGAGACGTATGCGCGATTTACTTTTTTTTTGAGTTATTTTTCAATAGTTTTTCTTTTTTCCTATTTTTTTTTTTTTTTGCATATACTTCACCGGCTCTTTTATTTGGCTTTTGCTCTTATTGACTTTCAATGCACTTCATTGTCTGGTTTTCGATAATAGTTGGAGGGTTATTTCCGTATTTTTTTGAAGACCGTTTTTGTTTTCCTTTTATTTATTTATTTTTTTTTTTTTTTTGTGCTCAGTTACACTCATCCGGCAAAGCTAGTCTAAGTTGTGTTTGTGCTATTTAGAAATTTCAATGTGTATGCTGCTACTGCTGCTGTGACTGCTTTAGCCGTACACGATGCTGAGAATACGCCGGAGGCGCAACGATTTACTTCGTCGCTTAAAATCTTACATTGACACCTACACTAATAAATAAAAAAAAAAAAATTCTGGAAGTGGCAGTAGCAGCACTATGGTTGGTTGTTTTCTTTGGAAGCTGTTTTTTGATTTTACTATTATCTTCATTTTTTGTATTCTTCTATAAAATCTTCTTTTACTCTTTTATGCTATTTTTATATCTTTTGTTATATGCTGCACTTTTAGGTTAAGCATAACTTAAGTCCTTTTATTGTTGTTATAGTTTTTTTGTTGTTGTTGTTGTTGTTTTTGTTGTTGTAGTTATGCGCATTGTTGCTATTATTGTTGTTGTTGTTGTTATTCTCTAGTACACACTTCTGCTGCTTCTTCTTTTTAATATTATTTTCTTCTTCTTCTTCTGCTGCTGCTTTCTTATACGGCAATGATGAATGAATGAAATTTCTATAGCAAATTTTCACTTCTCATACTTCTTCTTTTATATTTTCTTCTTATTCTATGCTGCTTCTTCATCACTTACACACACACATATACATACGTACATATACACATAATCATTTATTTGTGTGTGTGTGTGTTTGTTTGTATGCGTGCAAAAGTAGGAAATTCCGCTGCTGCTGCTGATTTTTTTTTTTTTTTTTTACTTTTATTATTTTTTTTTCTCACAGTTTTCACACACACACATTTTATTTATTGCATTTTAAACATTTTTAACATTTATTTATTTTATTATAACATTTTTCATTTAACAATTAACAAAAAAAAAAAAAAAAACGAGAGAAAAAAAACACTTTTTCGTGCAATTCTTATTCATATTCCGTCCGTGTTATCCTTTCGCTATGAAATTTCATATGCAAGTTGTGCGCACAACGAAGACAGTAGACACGAAAAATAAAATAAAATAGAAGAAGAGAAGAGAAGCAGTAGAAAACGTTAACGTTGACGATGACGAAGAAGAAGAAGCAGCAGAAGCAGCATTGACGATGTTCAAGCAGATGACATTTCGCGCATTGCTGCTGCTACTGTTTGTTGTTTTTGTGGTTTTTGTTGTTGTTTTTGTTGTTGTTTATAGCATAGCGGTATCATTTGCGCTTCTGTGTCTTCTTCTTTCTTATGTGTCAGTCGTATTGCGCGCTCTCACCCAAAATTTCTCACTCTCTTTTATGTTGAGTCATAGAAAGCTTTTCATGTGCACGCTTTCACTAAAGCTTTTATACCCTGTAGCCGAATGCCTCAAGTCTATATTAAATGTGTGCAAGTGTATGTAACAGGCAAGAGGAGGCGGCATGTTTTTTTTTTTTTTTTTTTAATTATAAATGTACATTGACAGCAGACTATGGGCGACTATAAGACATAGAGCCAACGTATTTGAAACTTAGATTCTTCTCAGCCATCAGAGTTGGGTCAAGAGTTTTTTCTTTAGCTAAAATTTTGTGTTTTTGCATACAAATTTCTTTGTTACTTCTGGACACAATTGCTATTTGGTTGGTTGCTTCGTTACTTTGCAATGGCAGTAGAGGCCAAGGCCAATTCATCTTTTAGACCATGAATTTGGTCCATTATGACACCACATCCTTTAAAAGAGACTCTCCAATGTATTTAACAATGCTGCGAATTTCAATTTTAGAAATCGCATATAGATCTTCTTGTCAGCATTTTTTCTACTAATTTAAATCTTGTTCTTCATTAGGCTGGGCAACTGCAAATTAGTTGCTCAACGCTTTCCTCTTCATCATTATTGCCACAGCTTCTGTAGATTTCTAGGCTCGGTACCTGTGGCCACTGCTAGCAAAAGTGAGATATTTATCCTATACAATTTCAGAATGTCCTTGGTTCTTTAACGTTTGAAACCCGTCCAGGTCTTTCTAGTAATGCCGCTCGTTTCGAGAATAGTCCAGTATTTGTTTGCGAATCTAATAGTTGTTTCCTTACAGAACAGCTTGCATGTTGTCAATGACACATCGACTGACTCCTTTTCGGGAAGAAAGTCGATCGTTGTACTATGTCTATCAAGTTCTTTTACAATTGCTCTCCATGCCACTGTACCCAGGGATCCAGATGAAGTGGGTGCTGCAATGCTGGGCCATCCTATTCAGGGATCTGCAGGGATCAGTTATTGTTTTTGATTTCATCAGACAGGAGTCAAGTATCTTAAGGGATGTTTGACTGTCCGAGTACACCATTTCATGTGATGTAATCAGCAAGGCTACAAAAATGTTTAGTATGGACCCCAATTCCACTCGCAGACTTGGTGTAACACCACTGAATATGATTTGTTAATTTTGTTTTTATTTATTAATTTTTTCGCACGATAAATCTCAAACTATTCAATTTTTTTTTATTGAAGTGTATAAAAACTTCGTTGCTTAATAGTTTTATTCGTTTATATTCTGTTGCTTTGGTAACATGCCGCCCTGCCGCAAATTGTTGTTGTTGTTGTTCATATTTGGCGTCGGTATGCTGTGTATACAAAAAATTGTTTGCCGAAATCGGTATCGGCAACTTAGTCAACTGTCAAAATTTTTATGTTGTCAAAGTATGTAACTTTCAGTGAGAGAAAAAGAGAGAGACAGAGAGAGGATAGTTGCAAAATAGAGTAAAAATTATTATAGTATATGCAAAAAGCAATGCTAAGCTTTTATTATGCTTAAATTTAAATTAAATTTAAATTAATTTAAATATTACAAAAATTTTATTGAAAAATTGTATAATATTAACTGTAAAATAGCAACATTTACTAAAAAATTTTTTTATAGTTTTTCCTTTTTACCGATTTATGCGTGATAAAACATAAAAAGAGCGTTAAAAAAAATTACCGTTATGCTTTAAGCTTTTGCAAAGGCATTCTAGGAGCGCCCTCAAACAATATATTATTTGGTCATGTGCTTACCAAATTTTTAACGCGTAGAGAATACACGAACGCATAGCCGTATAATAGTTATAAACAAATATTCATTTGGTCATCTTTCGCGCGGAAATAAACAACGAATAACTTTTTTGGATAAAGAACGTTGGATTTGGAAAGATGGAATGCACAACTAATTTTAAACAAACTTTTGAAGTTAACTATAAACTGAGTACACGAATTTATAGATTTATACATATTATTATTTTTTTTTTAATATTTTAGCTTTTATGCATTCGACTGCCTTTTTTTTCATCAGTTCTTTGCAGGGACGACATTATATTGAAGGTGACTAGTTCAAAACTTATAATTTTTATCAGACATCTTGGCTCATGGAGGAATTTTAAAGGTGGTATCAAGCGAAACGTTGGTACCATGCGAACCGAGTGCTAAGAAAAAGAGATAGAAAATTTGATTTCTTTTTTCTTGTTTCTTTTTATAACAACGAAATACAACTGACATTGGTACGCAACACATGGAGAGAGCAAGACCGTTTAGTATAACCTAATATTATTGAGCCATATTGAGCCAAAAGAGCAGATTTTCAAAAAACTATTTGTGAATTTTTTAAAACTTTTAACAACCCCCAATTCAAATTAAGTTTTTGGTTTTTTAATTTCTAATTGGGAGGAGGATTTTTTTGTGTTTTTTTCATTTGTTATAGGGACCGGGGGGTTCGTTTCTTAAAAAATATTTAAAATTTTTGTAATTTTTATAAAACTTTTAATTTAAAATCGGACTAACATACTTTGTACATATATAAGTATAATTTGTGAAAAGCACAAATAATCTTTAAGTTAGACTAAATATAAAAAAAAAAATTGTTTTCATTTGTTTAGAACAGGCAAAGGCATCTTAAATACAATATTATCATCGAAAAACTTCTGTAAATGCTGATTGGCCTCCTCGAATGGTTTTTCCATCAGCGTATCCAGCCATTCCTTCTTGAGCAACCTGTCGATTTTGTCTTCCTTTAAGACGCGCACCGGTACTTTGACTTTATACCAGCGTGAACGTCCACCCCTCAACGGCTTTGGTACAATGACGCCCAACGTGATGCATAGATCGTTGTTGTTCATGTCAAACTTATTGGGCAGCGCGAGCATTACCATTTCTGCAAAATACTCAAAAAAAAAAAAAATTATTAATTAAAATTTAGTCTCTAGTTTTTTTTTTTTTTTGATAATTTAAATACTCACTTAGAACCTTAAATCCCGAAAAAAATTTTTGTTTTACAAAATTGCAATTTCGCACTAATTTTAATGAGCAAAGATAAAATTTTCAATTTTCGACTTAAGAAAACAAACAGCGCGGCAGTGTGACCAACTTTGATAATTATACAATGTTTTGGTAAAAAGTGGCAACTGTACAAAATAAAATTTTGTACAGTTGCACTTAATAAAAATGATTTACAAGAGCATCGATTGAGTTCAGCGCGAGACTTCATTTTTGGCAAAAAAAAAAGTTGTATAAACCCGAGATGGCAACGCTATAATTTGACTTGACTTTGGTTGTAAACATTTCAAATTGGAACTACATAAAATTACAATGGAAAATTTTTTTGTAAACCGTAAGCATTTATATTATACGTGTCTCTATATCTGCAGCTTATTTAACACCGACGCCAACAAGCTCCACCATAGGAGTATTCGCAACGTCGCCTAGGCTAAATTAGACCCATTGTGATACCATATGTTCTCTTGTTTTTATTCTGCCTACTCAAACTAGCGCGATTTCCTTATAAAGGCGACCACTGCACTAATCTTGACTGATGTGATTTGCACCAGATTATCAAGGCCTACCAAGAACGGCAGTGACAGAGGAAGTGTTCTACTGTCTTCCTCACTTCCTCGTTTCTACAACTCTTACTGAAGTCAATGGATGCTATTCTAGGTAGAGCGGCATTTCTGCGAACCGGGCAGTGTCCTACCAACTCCTACCAACATGGAAATAGTCTGTCTATTGAGACGCATGAGTTGGGCAGTTCGCTTGATATTGTATGTATTTTGACCTCGTGAGCTTTGAAATATTGCATTTGGGACTTGTGGTCCCTCTAATCTCTGCTAGCTTGATTATTGCCTCACTCACAGCTTCAGACTGACCAAGGAAGTTCATATCAAAGTCTTTCCTGGCGAAATAACGGAATTTGTACCTTCTCCGGAAAATCTATTTGTTTTGCAATTTCCTAGAATATCTTAGTGACCCCGGAACCCATATGAAGCAAATATACCATTGCTCGGCCATCTCGTTAAGAGATGACATGAAGGAATTCTAACAAAGAGGAGGCATAATGTTTTTCTCGGGTCCTGCAAACCGGACTGTTCAGCTGTTCGACGACGTGGACGTCCTATTCTCTGCAAGAGCTGAAATTTGGATCCATCCTGTTGTAGAAGTCCTTCCTGCCGCTCCATTGGTACTGTTCACCTCCATGTTTCTCGTGGACGTCCTCTTCTTCGATCTCTACCATCAAGCAGATTCCCCCTGCATAGCTTTGCATGCGATGTTGCCCACATCTCCACTTCCGGTGTAGAATTCTTCTGCTGAGCGGATCGGTGTTAGTGCTGCTGTGCAGCTCGTTGGGAATTTAAAAAGCAGTAATCTTTCAGGTACAACATCGGTAAAGTAGCGTAATTGCGGCCATTCGGTGTAAATGTCGTCAGCGTAGTTGAGGTGTTAAAATTTAGGGACTTCTTTGAACATTTTTACTTCCTAACTTGCGGTACATTTTCACATTAAATAAAAACTCTTTAATTTTTTGTTTTTTTTTTTTTTTTTTTGGTTTAAATAATTTTTATTTAAATAAATGTAGGTATATATTTATATTTATATATGTAAAGTATTTATTTATGAAACTACATAAATTTTACTGCGTTCGTTTTTTCATAAATATTTTCTCTTTTTTTTTTTTTTTTAAGATATAAATTAAAATTTAAATAATAATTTACAAAAATACTTGGAATATGAAAGAAAAAAGTATAGTAAAGGCAAAATATTTACATTAGAAAATTTAATTTTAAAGAAATTTTTATGTTTCTTTTTTTATTTCTTTTTTTTTTTTTTTAAATAAGAATAAATTTAACATTAAAATTGTCGTGCGTTTTAACAAATTTTTTGTTTCTAAATTTTTTTTCTTATGCATTTTATATGAAAGAAAAAATTGTTTTAAAAAATGCATAATTCGTTGAACAAGCAAGCAAAAAAAAAAAAAATTATATTATTATGGAAAAATATTACAACTTAAAACTAATTCAAATAAAAAAAAATTTATATTTATATAATTTATGTTTACGAATTTTCCATGAAAAAAAAAAAAAGTTGAACGCCAAAAAGGATATTTTTTTTTTTTTGTAATACTAAGTACAATCATTGCAAAACCTCGGGTCTAAGCTGACACCATCATATATGTATTTGGGTTTTCTTTTATTTTTTTTCTTGCTATACTTCTCTACTTAATTTTCTACAACTTTATCGCACGTTTGCTTTATTTTTTATCGTTGTCGTTTTTATTATTTTTTTTTTTTTAATTTTCCACACGCTTTTCCAAATTTTTTTTTTAAGCATTTTGCTGTATCAGACTCTCCCATTGTGCAATCAGACGATGAGATGAAGGCGCTTCCTCTGGATCCAAATCACAGAGCTGTGCCAGCGATATAGCAGGACGCATACCGCCATTTTGTGTTGTTACAACAGCATAAGTTGCAGCGATTCCAGCGCCACGATTAATGTATTTACTGTTCTCCAGATCCGGACTGGGAGTGCTGCTGTAAAGAAATAAATAAAAAAAAAATAAAAAATTATTTAATAAAAAAGAAAATTTTGAAACAAAAAAAAAAAAAATAACTCACCTCAGTGATACGTTGTTGTTGTAATTGGAATCGCACAGCTCACTAATAGATTTTGCATTACGCAGTTTACCCGGTCCATAACAATGTTCCACCTCCGAATCAGATTCATCCTCCGCATCGGCCAGAATTCTTAACAAAAAAAAAAAAAAAGAAACACCATAATCAGTTAAAAATTTAAAGATTGAAAGAGTTTCAAAGTACTTTCCGAGAAATTTTTTATTTACTAATTATTTTTAACTTCAAACTTACTCTTTATCAATCGAATCCAATAGATCTGATGTTGACAATCTAATCTTGCGTATCTTTTTCAGCTCTGTTTCACGTGATTTAAGATCTTTCAATTCACGTTGTATTTTCAATTCGACAGGAACATAGCCCGGACGCAGTGGTCTACCCTCCGAATCACGTTCAATTGCTGCAGTTGTCTGTAATGTAGTAGCATTACCATTGACAGCTGTAACGTTTCCATTAACCAAACCAGCATCCATGAATGCCATAGCACTGCGTGCATTAAGCTTAAGTTTTGTATTGCCCGATAGTGCACCGCCACCACCGCCGACGCCGCCACCAATTAGTTGTACAGCACCCAAATTGCCAGCGTTGCCATTTAGTTGCAATTTACCGCGTGATGCTATAAAACGTTGCATAACACCCTTCTGTGCCGCATTGAAAGCAACAAATTGACGAGGCTTTTGCTGTCCACCAACACCGCCACCAGTGGCAGAATTAGCACCAGCATTAGCAGCATTGATACCATTCAGATGTGGCGTAGAAATTGTACGCGTTATTAATTTTTGTTGCGGTGGCTCTGGTGTCATATTATAACAATTTGGTCCAATGTAACGTTGATCGGTGACACGACTTGTATTTAGCTTAAGCGTTGCCACATCGTTACCCGTTTGGGAATTCTTTCTTAGTGTGTTAACACCATTGGCGCCGCCGCTAATACGATTCGAACTTGCCGATATGCCTGAATCATCGGAATGATGCTCATCCAAACTATCTTCCTTGGCGCTATTCACGCTCGATGTCAACGATGGTGTGCTTGATGTTGAATGATTTTGCTGCTCATCGACCACCAACAATGATGTAGTTACTGGTGTCGTCGATACCACTGCCACCTGTAAAGCAGCAACCGGATGTGAGTCGACTACATCGACATCCAACAGATTAACGCTTCCATTCTGCTGTTGTTCTTGCTGCTGCGGCTGTTCTTCCAGAACACCATCGTCGCCACCATCGATATCATCGTAGGCGATCAAAGTTGCTGTCGGCATTGTTGTTGTTGGTGTTGTGTTGTGGCCGATGTCAGCTGCCTATATTCCTGTTCACGTCGTACAACTTCCTTAATTTCCTCTTGAATGCGTGTCAAGGGATCAATTTTCTAAACAAAAAAAAAAAAAAAAAAAAGAAAAAAAAAATTTTATTCAGTGGCACAGCTGTGGTGTTTTTTTTTTTTTTTTTTTTGTATTTTATATGCCTCTGTGGTAACTTGAGCCAGTTAACCCAAGCGTCCATCCATGCATGCCAACAGCTATTTGGGTCAGCTCAAGTTTCCAATTGGAGTGCAACTCAAAAACTGCTTTGCATGCAAAACAACAAAAACAATAAGTATTGCGGAAACTTTAATTGGGCAAACATTGCAACAAACAAAGAAACAAGCACCCTTTCAGTAATTCTAAACTTCAAAAAAAAAAAAATTTCTTAGAGCAGATTTGTAAAAGATGGGGTGTACTGAGTCACTTGAAGCTTCAAGGCTGTAGCTCAAAAGTTCAGGAAACATTTCACTTGAACATTTAAATGGCTTACATTACACGATAGCAATCTTTTGGGTTATTTTTAGTATAAAAAAAACAGAAATACAATGCAAACTACTTGGGTGGGGTGTAGTGAGCCACAACGATAAACTGATATTAAGTACAATGTACGCTGTAACATCATTGATATCTGTTATACTGCTTCAAATTTAATAAATAAAATAAATCAAATTGAAAAAAAAAAAAATGTACTAAAAATGCCTTAAAGCCGGAATTACTTAAATCAATTTTTTGACAAAAACTTTCAACACTTTTTGTGTGAAATAATTAATTACAAATTTTTGAAAATATGACAAAATAATTAAAAACAAAACAAATGCAATGCAAATGAACTCATATTTCACATTAAACAAAAAAAAAAATAAAAATAAATAAAATAAAAAAACATTCACTTTCAAATAAAATCAAAAACAAAAAAAAATCGAGGAAGCACCACCACTGAGCGAGACAAATGCAAATCGCATTGGAAACCGCTTAACAGAAAATTCAATAATAAAAAAAAAAAAACAATAAAATAAAACCAAAAACTCTTTCGAAATAAGTGTTACATTTTCATCTAAAACCGTGTGTGTGTGTGTGTGTGATTGCATTAAAATTCAATACAGATTATAACAATTACATAATATATAACTATTACTCGGTTCAAACGCATTCGATGTGATGAATTTCAATGACAAAAACCACAAAATAATCGGATTGAATTTATTATGCATGCAGCAAGCGAGCGAGTAAGCGAGTAAACGAGCGAGAGAGCAAGTGAGAGACAAGCGAACGAAGCGAGAGATCACAATAACGCATTTCGTTTCAATTTCAATTGAAGCTGAAGTTGCGTGTTCGAGTTTTATGTTTATGTCAACTCGCTGCATCGGATGACACCAAAAGTAACTCGATTGTTTTTTTTTGTTTTTATTTTTATTTTCAATTAGATTTATGCATGAATGTCTCTTTTTGTCACGTTTGATATCTCTGTTTAATATACAACCTTTGTGTGTGTGTTTTTCTTTTCAGCTATTGTTTTCAAATTGAAATAAAATAAATATTAACACAATACATGACAAAAGCCTAATTAAAATTTCTGATTGGAACCAAAAAAAAAAAAATAAATAAATAAATAAATAATAAAAATAACATAAAAATGAGAGTAAAAGTGTTTTTAAAAGCGAAATTTATTCATTTTTGTGGTTGAATGCACTGAAATTTTTTTTTGGTTTTTTCCTATTTATATTGTAGCATTTAATTTATGTAAGATTTAAAGTTAAGATGTGAAGTTAAGCGAATGTTTTATAAGCAGTGCTGGGCAGTTCTTTCAATTTTGTACTATGCGTGCTAAGGCTACAAAATGCTGCATGTCATGCTTTAAAAATAGCAAATTTAAATTGCTTTAAAATTAAAATTACTCCACGAAGTCCAGCAATATCAGATGGGCTTCGGTAATTATCGGATTAATAAATTAACATAGTCGCCATTGCTAAACACTGAACTCAAGAGAGCCTTATATCGAGTCTCTAGATTCGCGGAAACACTCCGAACATGTTTCAACCATCTTTCAAATGCGCTCAGTTTCAAGTCTCTACGTCTATTCACACCAAAGATATGGCTTTTCCAAAAATCGTTGTGGGATATTCGAAGAGCTTTTGGTGCAGCGTATCGGCCAAAAAAGATCATCGGGTCGTATTTTTACGAGAACAAGGCTAGCGACGCCGTTGCGGCCAATGGCGAGCGCAATAGAGCGATGCTAATCGAAAAAGAAAAAGAACATGGACCATTTCTGAGTCCAACAGGCAGGACGGTGCGACAACGCACACTAGCCGCGAATAAATGATGCTACTGCGCACAATGTTCGACCGACGCATCACAACCCGATTTGAGGCACGATTTGAAGAGCAAATTTTACATCGAAAAACCGCAGACAATAGCTCAGCTCAAAGCCATTTCAAAAGTAGTCAAAAGAGTATAGTTTGAAGTGAGCCATTTGAAAAACACAAATAAAAAATTTTTTTCTTCATTTTTCTTCTGGAGAAATGATTTACATATGATCTTCGGATACATCTCTTTGCACCTTCAATTTTTTTTTTTTTTTTAGATTTCAGATTTGCAGCCATACTATTGAGTGGCTTACACTGTACCCAACTAACAAAAAAATTCAAAAAAAATTAAAAATAAAAAAAAAATAAAAAACTTTTTGCACATTTGTCAGTAATTTTAATGTTAAAACGTCGATTTTTTTTTTTGCTTATATAATAAATGTCTCTTTTACAATAAGCTGCAATATAAAATCTAATTGGAATTTAAACAAAATAGCAATGCGAAAAAAATTTCGCCAATCGCATGAAATTTTCACCTAAAAGACAACTCTCAATGTTTAAGTTGAGAAAAACCCAAAAAAAATTACACAAAAAACGAAGTAAAGGAAAACAATTTTAAAATAGCCAATTGAGCATGCAATTGTCAGCGGGTTAATAACAAATGAATGAAGAAAAATTATACAAAATAGATAAAAAAAAAAAAAGCATCAAAATAAAACTTCTTCATACAACAATAATGACAGCAATAAAGAAAAAAAATTTCACCTTCTATAGAAAAACAAACACAAAGAAAAGAAGATCGGTGGAATTAACGAACGACGAATAAAAAATTTGATTTTTCAACTTCAATACAAAATTCGAAAATTGTTGCCATGAAATTATGAAAACTTAAAAAGATAAACCCAGCTGGAAAATTTTTCATTGATGACTTGGTCACTAATGACTGATTGGTGACATGTCATGGGTTGTGTGTCTTACCATTGGCGAGTTTATAATACACAATACGTTTATGCAATCATTTCATATTGCAGAATGGTCATGCATGAAGTCTTGCAAGATATGTCATGCATGAAGTCTTGCAAGACATGTCCTCAACGCAGCATTGAAGCCACATTGATGACTTTTCCGCTGGAAAAATCTACTTTTTTGAAAATTGAATGATCAATATTCTCTCTGCTTTTGATGCTGATCAAGAATGTATATACTTTATAGGGTCCTAAACATGTCTCATTCTGCTTGTTTCATACACTTACACAAGTTTAATTTATACCATTTTACCCTTCATACCCGTCTATACTGTACAGGTTATAACAATCAGACAAAATCTTCATTATTTTTTAGCTAAGCAACTTTCAAGTTCATGTTCCAAGTATCGATAGATTAAGGCAGCTAAGTAAATCCAGTCAGTCTAGTCGTAGCTCATGCAATGCCAAATGCATGCAAAGTTTTAGTATTTGACTTTTTGGCGAAGACATCAAGCTGCGCGATGCGCGATGCGCGAGTTGCATCGAATGGGTTTGGCACTTTACTTCATACCAAAATTCACTTCACCTAACTCGCCAAAAATAAAAAAAAATACCTTCGTCTCTTAAGTCACTCTTTAAGTTTTAAACAATATCCAAAGTCAAGTTGACACTTGAATTGTTGCTTTTGTGCGAAGGTCAATTGCCTGCTTTGATTTTACCAAAACACATTTCTTGATTTTTTTTTCATTTCATTTCGTTTTATTTTATTTTATTATTTTTTTGCAATTGTATATAATTTAAATAAAATTATAAACGCATACAATAGTAGCATTTTCATTTGAAATTCTCAAAACATTTTCCGCTTTTCCGTATGCGGCGGCACAAGTTCAATTATGCCGACAATGGTCGATCTTCGGCAGAGGTCAGAAAAGTCGCGTTAAACAACAACAACAACAACAAAAAAATATACAAGATGAAGCAAAAGCAAAACAAAAAATGCAAGAGATGAAATTTTAATACGCTTTAAAATTATAAAATTTCAAAAAGCTAACAAAATAAATCAAATGTCTTTTAAAAGTGTATGTATGGAACTATATTTTAGTACAATAATATATGCCGAATTACCATAGAATAACTCAAGAACTCTGTTTAAATTTTAATAAAATATTATACTAAGATAGTTGATTTTTGGCATAATTATAACTTATACCAAAACTGAAAGGAGTCAGCATACATATTTGTATGTATATAGTACATTCTTATTACAATACTTACAATGCAATCTAAATGTCGCAAACTTTGCTTAAAAATAATAAAATATGTGTACGGTATAAAGAGAAAAACCGGAAAACCGCTAGAAACCACAAAAGCTGCTGTGAACAGATTGTATTCATGGTGTTCATTGTATTGTTGTATACTCATACGTACAAACATGGAAACAAAGTACACACAAAGACACAGTTTATTGCTACAAGTAGATCGTATGGCGCATCGCTTTTTTGTTGGTATACAAAAAAAAAAAAAAGTATAATGCAAAACTGAGATAGCATAATTTTTAATTAGCTTAGTTTGTTAAACTTTTCTAATTAGGAATTTCTGTTGCAAAACTGTTTTATGGTATTTTTATTTTTTTTATTATTATTTTGTTGATTAATTTCATTTTTATAGTTTAAACTTTTAAGTGTCTTATTTTCGTAGACAGGAATATTTGAATTTCTTTAATCCTAAAGAATTCAACTGGGTAAATTTGAAGAGATCAATTATTTTTAAATACAGTTAGTTATCAGAAGGAGAAAGAGGGGCTTTAAATTAGTGTTGGCAAAAAAACACTTTCCGTGATTTTTTCACAGTGATTTAAAAATCGTAATGACTCACTACGACTGAAAGTATAGATTTACGATTTGCTTCTTCAGTTATCAGCGATTTTGTGTATCGCTCTTCACGAACAGTGCATCTGTACAGTAATCTCTGATTGTTTTTTCGCGAACTGTGATTTTATCACTGTCTGCAATCACTGTGATTTTCAAGTCATAGTCGCTTATCGCGAACTGTGAATCTGTTCAGTAAACGCTGATTGTTTTTTCGCGAACTGTGATTTTATCACTGTCTGCAATCACTGTGATTTTCAAGTCAGAGTCGCTAATCGCGAACAGTGAATCTGTTCAGTAATCGCTAATTGTTTTTTTCGCGTACTGTGATTTGATCACTGTCTGCAATCACTGTGATTTTCAAGTCATAGTCGCTAATCGCGAACAGTGAATCTGTTCAGTAATCGCCGATTTTTTTTTGCGAACTGTGATTTGATCACTGTCGGCAATCACTGCGATTTTCAAGTCGCAGTCGCTAATCACTCTTTTTGCCAACACTTTGAAATTCGAAATATTACATAAAAAAAAATAAATTTAAAAAAAAAAAAAAAAAACTTGGCACAAGCTAAACCTTTTTCGATGTCAAAACAATCTTAACAACAACAAATTATGATCATTAACAACAACAACATTATCAAAATCATCTGTCCAAATTGTAGAGCACAGGGCAAGTTCAGAAAGTCATTCAGTCACTCAGTCAGTCAGCTGAGCTGAGTTAAATTTAAAAAAAAAAAAAAATAAAATAAAATAAAAATAAATAAAATAAAGCAAAACAAAAAACTAAATTTCGTTCACGATTTGCAAATTATAACAACAAAACATGGCAGACACGTTCCAAAAATACAACAACAACAAAAAACTACAAAAAGAACACAAACTTAACAATAAAATAAAGAAGAAAAAAAAAACACAAAGAATGAGGGGCAAAAAATTAGCAGTAACAAAAAAAAAAAAAAAAGAGAAATGTACAACGCCAAACGTGACGCGAAACGTGACCGTGACTTCAGTAACTGAACGATAAAAACAACAACAACAACAAACAGCAAAAAAAAAAAAAAAAAAGAAGCTTTAGAAGAAGAAACCAAAAACTTAGATCGACCAAGATCAGCTTTGGTTCCAAACCACTGATCGAGAAGAGGAAACATGCGTCTTCTGCAATTCTGTCTGTCTGTCTTCTCTCTCTCTCTCTCTGTCTACCAAACTAAAATAACTTCTACCGGTCCAACGATCTGTCTATCCGTTCATCTGTCCATCTGTCTGTCCGTTTGATTGTCTTCTAGAGTTTTTTGTTTTATTGTAAGACTTCTTTTTCTTCTTATTTTTTTTTTAGCATTTTCGCTGTCGTTTTTGTCGTCATCGTAGTCGTTGGTCTATTCGCAACGTATTTGGAGCAATTCATTTACAGCTTATTATAAATGACCGTGCAGAATAGTACAAAAAAAAAAAAAAAGAAAGAGAAATAAAGACCAAAGGAAATTTTTGTAGAAAGAAGCAAAGAACAATGCCATGAAGAATGTTATCGAATGCATTATAATTCGCTTTGTTTCATATGATATACAATTTTTTATACCCCTTACATATAGTGTGAACGGGTATTATCAGTTTGTCGGAAAGTTTGTAATACATTAAAGGAGGCATCGTAGATCCATAAAATATAGATGTGAACCAGGTCCATCTGATCGTTTCTTTGCATTTTATGAGGTCTCAGTTTCAAAGACATTAAGCTGAAATTTTGAACCTAAGCTTTTCTCTCTAACGAAATTGCCACGCCCATTTTTTGGTATAGGCCACATACAAATCTACCGCCGATTTTTGAGTCTTTAAAAGTGCATACATTGACTTTTAGTTCTTTCATGGCCCACTAATAGGTCCCCGGATAAATAGTATTCCATATTAACCGTTTGACCATCCTTAAGGAACTAACAGTGAACCAAACCACGATAATCTGGTTTCCGGGTACTTTTGTACAGAATGTATAAACCCTGCGAAAACGGAAAATAAATGGTATGAGTTTACTTCCTGAACTCGAAGTTAAAATTCAAAAATGCAAAAACTAAATAAAAATTATTTCAAATAACGATATTTGTGTAAATTCGAAACCGATATTCTAAAATGCTTATTTTCAAAATGTAGCCATTTGGAACCGAATCAAAATGGATCCAGATCCAGAAATGCGAAACCGAATTGTGTAATTTAAACGAGCCAATAACGGAAACTGCATTTTCGAAATTCATGCAATAAGCAAAGCGTATAGCATTTGTAGCGTATTAAAACTTCGTTTATTTAAGTGTTTGAAACTTCTTGTATTCTTTTCTTGTTGATTCTTTATTTTTTGTCTGAAGCAGTAAATTATTTTGCAATTTACTTCTTAAGTTGGGTGTAGCATCAACGAAGACGACGTATTTGGGTCGACATCGAAAACGCGATTTTAAAGATTAAGTTGGCATTTTGTGGTTTATACAAAGATAGATTGGAATCAGTTTATATTCGAGAATATTTATCGTAGAAAAAATTTTATGGTATCGATACTGTCGATATTATATATATCGATATGTATATCGATACAACGTAAGTACTTTGCTTTTAATATAACAGAAATTCATACAACTTCTAATTAAAGATAATATATGAAAAAAAAAATAAATAATAATAATAAATAAAAACAAATCATAATATTGCATATGAGATAAATTTTCAGGTCAGTAAACAACAAAGTTGCATTTTGTATGCATTGAATGCAATTGTTGCGTTTTAAACAATTTACTCGTCTCAAATTGTGGCACTCATTACTTCCGCATAGAGGAGCGTTAAAAATAAAGTATGTGGAACATTAACTCTAAAGAAAATACAAGAAAGCATACAAACAATCGGAATCGGAAACAGAAACAGAAGTTGCCAATGTGACTGACTGACTGGCTGACTGTGGCATATGTTGTTTGGCATTTACTGGCTTTAAGTAGGCGAGATAAGTAGACAAGAGATACTCGTACATAACTCCGAAAGCATTTAAAAATAATCAACATAATGAGAGACGATGTATTGTATTGCATTGTATAAGACAACAAAAAAAAAAAGCAATGGCAACAAAGCGTATGTTAGGTCATGTCAAAGTTTAAATATTATTGTAAACTAAAGTTAAATGCAAATATACATATAAATAAAGTCTGCTTAAAAAGTATAGAAACACAATTTTTATAACGAGCAATCAGCTGATCAGCAGCCAAGCAGGTGATCAGCAAGCAGCTGATCGAATTACACTGTGCGACAAACGAAAATTCAAATTGCTCAGAGATTATATAGAAGTAAGGACCACCAAAATGACAGTCACGCAAACACTGATTTCTTCTCTTTTTTTCCTTAGTAAATTACGAACCGATTTTAAGTTTACTCGTAAAGCCGACATATTTTTTAAAAAGCATTTCCTCAGATGCTTGATTCGCGTTTTACATAGAGCCGTAAAGTGACAAAAGCAGGTGTTCCACATGTTTCTCCACATGCTTACCATCTTCATTGTCTTAGCTTCTACACACTCCTAGGTTAATGCGTATATGGCAGTGTCCCCTAATGATATGTCAGTTTTATACATTGGATTATTTTATTGAATTAGAAAACAAGAAAACATCTTCTGGAATTAAAGATTTGAGAAGATTCATGTCTTCATATATCGTCTAATATGTCTGATAAACATTGCATAAAGTGATCGGGGATAGGATAGATTAAAATGGCAGTAGATGCCAAGGCCAGTTCAACACTTGATCATGAATTTAGTTGATTGTGATACCACATAGATCCATTCTTCCTTATTAAAAAGAGACAAGCTTACAATTACCACCCGGACTTTTTAAAGAATTTAACAATGCTGCGAATTTCAATTTTAGACATCTCAGATAGATCTTCTAGAAATTATTTTCAAAATAATTTCAATCTAGTGCTGCGCTTTTTTTTTTTTTTTTTTGTCATTATTGGCACAGTTATCTAGGGTTGGTACCCCGCAGGCGCCTGGCGTGCCTGCCTATTAGACAGCGACCAGTGGTCTTTGCTATCAGAAGTAAAGTCCTTGGTTCTTTTAAGGTGGAAACCTGATATTTCCAGATCATTCCAGCAATGCTGCAGATTTCGAGACAGTTCCAGTAGTTCTTTGCCGAACTACTAGCAGCTTGCATGTTGTCAATGTTACACCGACCGACTCCTTTTTGGGATAAATGTCGGTCATTGTACCCTGTTTAGTAAGTTCGTCTGCTTTACAATTGCTCTCTATGTCACTGTGCCTAGGGTCCCAGATCAGGTGGGTGGGTACTGCAGCACTCAGTAATTTTTTTTGATTTTATCAGACTGGAATCCAGTGCCTTGAGGCCTACTTGACTGGCCGATTGTTACTTGTATTGCTATGACCTCCGCTTGATACACGTTGCAGTGATCCGGGTGTCTAAAGGACGCTTCTATTCCTTAGTTTGGTATGAAGACTCACTTTGTTGTTAAGCTTTGAATCATCCGTACAGACAGCGATGGTGTTTTCGCTATCGTTTTGTCAGGGTTGCCAGCACTGCCTAGAGCAGATGGTTACTTGAAACTTCTTGTTGAAGTCAGTTTTGGGAACACAATAGTCTAAGTCTATGGGTACATTTCCTAGGTGTTCTATTATTTTTGCATAGCCGCAGTCATTACTATACCACATATTTTCGTCCCTAAGTCTACAGGCAGATATTAAGGCTATTTCTATCCATACTAAATCCAGAGGAGGTAGGTACCCTTATGTACTACTCATCATATTTCTTATTGAGCTTTTGAGCAGGGCTTGCTGCCATAATAATACCTCGTAGGTGAGTATAGGCCGAATCACTTCAGTCAGTGATCAGGGATACTGAACGATATATTTTTTCTCAAACCCTTTTACTTTACTTATTTCAACGTATAAATTCGACTCGAATGACTTTATCTAGTTAAACCAAAAAAAAAAAAAATGAGTATTCGAAAATTTCTATATTTATATTACTTTTATGTGCGTTGTTCATCGTCGTCGTCGTCGTCATTATTTACTAAAGATAAACAGAAAAAAAAAACTAAAATTGATAAATATTTGCGTTAAACAAACAATTATGGCGAAAAAATGGCAACAAAAAGCACTTAAAACTTTAATGACTGCCGCCGTTTTGTCAGACCACAAAAAAAGGCGACAACATTAGCCAAACTGAACCGAACAGAACAGTCAATTCCATTCCATTCCATTTGATTTCATATTATTCCTCTGTAACTATTCTCTTTAACCTCAAATGTAATTAGACAACATTTCCGCTGTTTTTTTTTTTTTGTCTGTCGTCACCGTCATCGTAGCTGTTGGGTGGTGTCGGCGCCATTGTCAAAAAAGAAACTTCTGCCAAATCGATTCGATACAACTCGCGACCCAAAGTAATGCGTGACCAAGAAAAATTAAGATTTTTTTTTTTTGAAAATTAAATTGAATTTTGCTGCGATTTGTTTTTGTTAAACTATAAAGATTTCGACCAACCTTAATGATAATAAAATAATAATTGTGAAAAAATCAGGTAAATAAATTTAATTTAATTTTTATTTTTATCATTATTAATTTTTTTTTGTTATTGATTTGTAATAAAATCAAAGTTAAATGCAGTTAAGATAAAATGCTTTTATATTTTCGTTCTAATTTTCAGTTTGTCGATAATAAATAAGTGCTCATATCAAACGTATTAAAGCAGTGATGGACACACACACACATACACGTATATTATATTAAACAGAAAACCGAATATAAAAAAAACAAACAGCAAATGAAAATGAAGCCATTAGGACGACAGCACAAGCAAAATTTTGCAGAGTCAACATATGTGTGGAATTTTAAAAAGATTGCCCATGACTGCATTAGAGCACAGAATATGATATTTGAATACAAATTTTTGGCTGGCAACGATGACAATACGAAATTAATATGTTTTCTTTGAATATTTCTTACTCTCTCTTGAATTGGTGGCTCGAGACATCAACACATATGCTACAAGACCTCCTTGTTCTAGAAAATTTGTAAAGCAAAATCAAAAGCCACACAGGCATACACAGTCTGTGTGGCTTTTGATTTTGCTGTCATTTTAGTTCTCTTCATACGATCTGTATGTTGACGTGTCAATCTGTCTGACTCTCTCTCTTTCTCTCTCTCTGATCATTTCGAAAAAATTTCGATATATACGAAATATTAATAATGACACAACTACATAATCAAATGTTCAAAAATAATTATGAACTTCATTTCAGGGGTTTTACTACAAAATTCCATGAAAAAAATTGCTAACAAGAATTTAAAAGTTATTCATTTATAAGTTTTCTTTTAGACGCACCCTTTCCCCTACAAATATTTTATTATTTTTTTTTTTTTTTTTGCTTTTTACCCATAATAATGTTATAATTTATAAACGAAACCAATAACAAAATTGATAAGCATTTTTTGATAAGCCTTACGACTCAAATTCAAATTAAATTTGAAATAGCGCAGCAAAAAAAAAAAAAATAATAAAAAATAATATTTAGAAAGACAAATTGTGTTGACAGTGTTTAAAAAAAAAAATGCGACAAAACCGCCAAAGATACTTGATACAATGCAATACAAATAAAACAAAACAACAACAACAACAACAAAAAATCGCAACCGATACAGATACAACATTGTATCTGTTGTTTTATAAAAAGTCAATGTAGGAAAAATGCCAACAGCGACAAAATTGGTAACACAATAAAATAAAAATTTTGCAGAAGAAGCAGAGAAGAAGCAGAAGAAAGAAAAAAAAAAAACAAATTAGAAAGTTAACTGAATATAGTGGCAACAATTTGCAATAACTGTGCATGCGTGCATACAACATCTGGCAACAACAAAACAACAACAACAAAAGCAACTACAAATTGTTGTACCAAATTGCTAACAAACAAATCAACAAACAAAGCAACGAACAAACATACAACATAAATATTAGAAGTAAAGTCTATAAAAAAGTTTTTTGTGTTAACTAATTTTTAATAAAAAAAAAAAAAAAAGTAAAACAGCTGATATGAAATATAAAACAGCTGATGCTAGTCAAAAATAACATAATAAAAAATGATTGTATTGTAAACTAGCGGTTAACCGGCGTGTGCTGCTATGTTCTGCGTGCGTTTCGGCTGGTCTTTTATCTCTTTTCCGTTTCGCATTTGCTGTTTTTGGTGCAGTTGTCATTTTTATACAATTTTTTTTTTTCGATTGCAGCGCAACCAAAATATGTTGAGGCTTACATAGAAAATATACTAAAAAATACCAGCTTTGTGTTTGATTGCAGCGTGCCCAAAATATATTGGGGTACGTTGCAAACAACTGTTTTTTTTTTTTTTGATTGCAGCGATTTCACAATATGTTGGGGTTTAAATAATAAAAACATATAAAAAAGCAAAACATTTTTGTATGGGAAAATTAGAAAATCCCAAGTTTAGACACAATATGGATATAAAATTTTAAGCTAAAAATACAGATACAACCATAATTTTCTTAAAAATATCAGGAGCGTTGGATTTGTATGGTTTTACATGTGATAAGGGCTCGATCCCAATCAAATCGGTAGTGTATACATACGATGACATTAGATGAAGTGGAATAAGGGGAAAGTTTGTATGGGGTCTATACCCAAAAATGAGCGTGACACCTTGGTTTTGAAATTGCATGACATTCGAAGTGTTTTTGTTTTTTTTTTTCTTAATCCAATTTCAAGTAAATAAATTTATAAATAATTATTATTTTCAAACAAAAAAATCGTTGAAAGCAATAAGTTTCTAAGGACGCTATGCCCAAAAAATGGGCGTGCTACTTTCATTTTGGAAAATATTAACTATAATGGAGGTGTCACACACAATCTATTTTGGTTAGTTTCAAATCTCTTCTAAAACTCAATGAAATAAAGAATATAATTCACAATTAGTTTAAACTATATTTAGAAAAAATAAACAAACATAAGTTGAATGTTTAAACTAATTGTGAATTATATTTATTATTTTATTGAATTTTAAAAGAGATTTGAAATCAAACAAGAGAGATTTTGTATATTATTTTTTTTTAAATTTGTACTTTTTAAACAGACTGTATACATATAATATGATACGAATCATGTCATACAACATTGTAAAACGGCGCTGACCACTATAATTGTTTCTTACTGCTGCTCTTGTTGTTGTTGTTGTTATTTCTTTGTTTTTCTTTACAATTTATAAGTGTCTGGCAACACTAAGTGACTTAAGTAGAGTTTTTATTTATGATTATTGTTGTTGTTGTTGTCACCTATTGTCTTATTAGATTGTTGGTATGTATTATATATTTAGATGGACATCATATTACATTATCAATGAAGAAATGAAAAAAAAAAACAAAAATGAAGAAAGAAAAATAAATAAATAAAAGCTAAAATAGTGACACAGTAGCAATTTAATAGATCTGAGAAGACAACAAAAAAAGGAGGGAATGTTGGGAGTAGCGTATAGAAAAAAATGACAACGGCTTTTGTAATTTGTACAAAATGAAGCCATTTTCTTCCGGCAGCAGTCATCATTTTGTATTTGTTTCGATGTGAATTGTTTTATTTTTTATTATTTTTTTTTTTTGTAAGACATTGGCGAAAGTATTGACGAGTAAAAGAGACAACAAGCAATAAAGAAAAAAAGTGACTGGATTTTAAGGTGTCATACGACAACAACAACAATGAATAATAATAAAATAATAACTATTTAACGGTCTTATTTATGACACTCGCATCTATTATTACGAAGCACTTTTGTATCTTAACAATTGTATCTTTTGTAATTTTTTTTCTTCTTCTTTATTTTTCTACTTCTTTTGAGATTTTCTTTTTTTTTTTTATTATTAATATTATGATAATTATTTACCCACAAACATAGAAACCCATTGACAATAAAATATAAATATATAAATAAAATAAATAATTATTTATGCAAATATGCAATTTTTTCAATAATTTAATTCTTTCTCAAGCTATGCTGTCCGTCTCGCGTTTTAAATTTCACAGTCATGCATATTTCTATGATAGAGATACTGGTTTAGTTTTAGATTTATGTTAAAGACAAATATCGTGGGAACTCGAAAAACTTTTTATTATTTTTTTTTTTTTTTAGATTTTTGGTGTTTTATTTTGTTTTGTTTTTTGGTGAGGGTGTAAATTTAAATTGAATTGCTAAATTAATTTAATTTGCATTTAATTTTGTGAATGGTAAATTGCGTCACTGAAATTTATGCGTTTAGATTTTTAAACTTATTGTGTGATTTTTTCAAAATAATGTAAAATAATGCTACATTTCCACTACGGTTGCGTTTGCGTAAGCAAACCGATTTACGATTACTCAAAGAATCGAGCTTACGATTTTTTGGACACTTGCTTATATTGCGATTTGAATTCAGACACTACGTTAGGTGTTTATGATTTGCTTACAAAAATACTGTCAAAAAAATAAGATTCTAATTATAAAACAATTTTTACTTACAATATTTCCAATTTTATTAGAACAGAAATATTACCTAAAAATGAGAAAGAAAATAATTAAAAACATGAATATACACTTAAAATAAAATTAGCTTAAATATAACAAAAACATGCATAGATTTTACAAAAATTTCCACATATATAAGAAATTTTTCGTAAAATCAAAACCGTTAAGAATTCTTTTCGTACAATGTACAAAAGTATTCGTAAAATATGAACGTAAAAGTAAGCAAAAAAAGTTAAATTGGTCTAGCAAAAGTGATTTCGTAATATGCAGCCAAGATTTCTAACATTAAACAAAAAAAATGTTTACGAAACTTTCGTACATTGTACGAAAATGTGAAAACTTTAATTGTATTCTATGATACATTTTGAATGATGTATCAGAGCAAGTAAAAGAAGAAGGAGTAGAAGCTGTAGCTTATGCTAAGGAATATGCACTCCCTTTATTTATTTGCTGCTCTCTCTCTCTCAATAGTATGCCAGCTGCGCATTTAACGGTTTCTTATACTATACGCATTTATTAAGGCGTATGAGATGCAATACATACTTATTTATAATGATTGTTGCTACACTTTTCTTTTTTTTTTTTTTTTTTTGTTAACTCTTATCTTTAACTGTCACATATCGAAAACAATTTTTTTTTTTTTTTTAATTATAAAATGACAATCAAAGTACAACAAGAACCCAAACAGCTGAAATAACATTTTTTCAATCATGTACTGCAAGATATTGCCATTGTACCGCCAGTTTAATTTTTGATAAAACTATTTCCAATTGAAATATGTAGATGCGAAATGAATGAAAATAGGTATTTGTCACGTATCGCAATATCATTGCAATAATTTATAATTGTTTTTTTTCTTTTTCTATTCTATTTCATCGCTTTGCTTTTTACTGAAATGTAGCTGTATAAGATATGCGTTTTTTTTGGGTTGGACCAACTGAGCAATGTATCTGCATTATGAGATACATACATAACGTTCTATGCTGACACTAAAGACGTGCTGGCTTACATTGAGATACAGAGTACGAAAACTGTATTGAAATATTTTAGAACTTGTTAGCTAGCTAGTAGCTATCTTCACAAATTGGCTTAGATAGACACAACATATGCGCTTGTCCATGTTGAAATGAATAAAGTTTTTGTTTTCCGCTTAGCTGCTTTCTTTTTGCTTGCATATTTTTTTATGAAACCAAACACTGCGCTGAGATGAGTTAGAAAAGTACGCTCAGCATTAAAGACAGCAAGAGAGGCGTAATACGGAATAGCTTATGTGAGCAATTACTACTGCAGAAGAGCGTACAAATGAAGGAGTACAATCAGTGTTGCCATTTTAGCTTCATCTTCCTTCTCACTTTCTTAAGCACGCAGCATGGTGCACTTTTACAAATTTTCTGTACAGTTTAACTTGTTTGAGAGCGTAAGAAAGAGAGAGAAAAATAAGCTTAAACGACAACAGTAAGTGCAATACATAAGGCTGGGCTGATGTACATATGAAGACTGAGTTTCCGGCGTAAAGAGTTGGTACCAAAGGTCAAAATCCTAAAAAAGCTATAGAAGCCATAAATAAAAATAATATGCATACAAACGATATTACAATCATTTTTAATATAATTATAATAAAATTTGAAATCATTAAAATATATATTTTTCAAGAAGTTCCATTCTTGTTTCTAAAATCTTGGAATCCATTTATGGTATTATTGTAGTTTAAAACCATCCAGAGTGTTTGTATAGAACACAATAAATTTTGATAAAAGTTTTGGTGTTATTGGAAAATCATTGGGTAAATCAGTCAAAATGTCACAAACTTTTTTGACATCTAAAATTTCGCTGCATTCAGCTTTAGCTTTCTCGCATAAATCCTTTAATGCATTAATTTTGCTAAATAGAATACCACGTATATGCTCACGGTATTCTTCGTCATTTTCGATTTTTTCAAAAAATTCATCATCACGTTCGTTATCTTCCTCGGTATCCTCTTCGGTATATTCCTCAGAGTCAGCATCATAATCATCATCATCATAATCATCATTATCATCTACTTTTATTTGCTCCGGTAGTGCTTCATGAGAGTTTTCATGCTGTGAAACATTCATCGAGACATTGTCATTATTGTCCTCATCCACGTCCTCAATTCGAATTTCAAATTTACGTCCACTGACTCCAGTAAAAGTGTAAAGCGTTAAAACCTTCATTTTTGTTTAGTCTCGCGAATTCATATTAGACTGTCGTTTTTTTTTTTTTTTTGTCGTCGGTTTAGATTTTGTTATAGAATTTTTTCTTTATATATAATTTTACTAATAATTTTTTATTTAATATATTATTTAATATATAAGTATTCTTTGTGTTGTGTTTTGTTAAAAGAAATTCTTATAATTTTGTGTTTTTTGTTTGATAAAATGAGTATAAAGACTTTATTTCTTGATGAACAAAAAAATAATAATAATAAAAAAAACTTGTTGAGTTTTTATGCAAAGCTTATTAGGAAAAAAAAAATTTTTTTTTTTTTTTGGATTTTTTTTTCCAATTTGCAATCTAATAAATATTTAAGCTAAACTAAATTAAACTACTGCAATAAGAAAACACCATGGTGTAAATTTAATATTTAAGTACACAATTGGTTTTCTTTAAGTTTAAAAAAAAAGGTACAAAAATTTCATGACAGCCCGCTTCACTGCTATAATTTGTGTTATGTATTTGTTGCCAATCGATTCGGAATGCCAACTCATGAATTACAAATCATGACTTATAAATTTTTACAAATTATTTTCATAACTCAATGTAATGCAGTTGTGTTTGTTGTTTTGAAGACATTTATTTCAGTGCTGAAAATTAGCTCGGATCATATGTTTTAGTCTCAAGATATAGCGCGCCAAAGATGGAGTCCACCAAGCAAGAAATTCGCCATATTTTACGTTTTTACTACCTGAGAGGTAAAAATTCAACGAAGGCGGCCGAAAAAATTTGTGAAGTTTATAGGCCCGATGCTGTAACGATTCGCACAGCACAGCGTTGGTTCAATCGATTTCGTTCTGGTGTAGTGGATGTCAAAGATGTACCCCGTACTGGTTGGCCAAACCTCGTAGAAACCGATAAAATAGTCGAAATCATCCAAGTGGACCTGCATGTTAGCACTTGTTCGATTGGCCAGGCCAGACATACAAGCATTTGGAACCATTTGCAGAAGATGGGATTTCAAAAAAAGGTAGATGTTTGGGTGCCACACGAATTAACGCAAAAAAATCTTTTGGATCGCATAAACGCTTGTGATACGCTGCTAAAACGGAACGAACTCGACCCATTTTTAAATCGAATGATGTCTGGAGATGAAAAGTGTATCACTTACGATAACGTCCAGCGAAAAAGGTCGTGATTAAAGCGCGGCGAGCCGACCCAAACCATCGCCAGGATTGCCAGATTGACAGCCAGGAAGGTTTAGCTGTGTGTGTGGTGGGATTGGAAGGGAATCATCCACAATGATGATCTACTGCGAACAACTGGACCGCTTTGAAGCAGGCGATTGACCAGAAGTGGTCAGAACTGACCAACAGGAAGGTTGTAGTGTTCCACCAGGACAACGCTGGGCCTCACACAACTTTGATGACCCGCAAGAAGCTACGCGAGCTCAGATGGGATGTCCTATCGCACCCACCGTATAGTCCGAACCTGGCAACAAGTGATTACCATCTATTCCGGGCCATGCAAAACGCTCTTGGTGTTACTACGTTGGCCTCAAAAAAGGCTTGCGAAAACTGGTTGTCTGAGTTTTTTGCAAATAGGGAGGGTTGGTTTTATAAGCGGTGCATAATTCATACTAAACAATAAATAGGTTGCTTGAAAAAATTTATAATACATAAAGAAGAAAATCGCTACAATTTTAAATAAAAATTTCGACAATTTAAACTTATATCTTTTGGCTACAAAAAAGCTATAAAAACAGTAGCTACCCAAAAAAAAAAAAAAACAAAAGACTTACGAAAACCGTTAACACCCATTTTATGAGAAAAGCTTAACTGGGTAATTCAACCCAAAAAAGCAGAAGAAAAAAATTCAAACAAATTAAAGCACATAAAAAATTTGATTACTTTACAGCAGATTAAAATAGTAAAATAAATTTAAAAAAAAAAAAAAAAAACTTTAGAAAGGCTTAGATGAGAGAAATTTGTTATAATTCTCTCAATTTACGTAAACTAATCAAAACTGTTAAACGATTTTGTTGATCAAATCAGTCTGTTAAGTTTCATGAATGACTGCTGTGAGACTTAGAGTTAAGCTAAAATATAAACAAATCAACAAATAAATGAATGAATGAATGCAAGAATGAATGAGTTTAAGTCTGAATGAATTTGTAGTAAAAATGCGCATGCGCGCATGCAAACCGCGCACAATTCCTAGCCTAGACGCATTATAAAATGTGTGTGTGTGTGTGTGTGTCTGTCCAACTTTATTGTTGAAATGCAGCCCACACAACGTAGTGAAGATACTACAATACAATAAGATAGACAATCTGATGAGTTGTTGCTGTCGGTTTTTATTTTTTCTATCTTTTATTTTTTTTTATATTTTTTTCTTTATGACATTTATTAAAGTTTTAACGCTTCGTTACTTCACTTGCACTTGGCTCTTTTGTATCTTTTGGTCAGTTAAAGGCACTTGAGCGCAGCTTAACGCTGTAACTGTAAAATGATTATGCAAATTATTGTTCCTATTATTATTATTATTATTTTTTCTATTAGACATTTACGTATCTCTCTGCTCTGTCTTCTCTGCTCCGTTACAAAAAAAAAAACAAAAATTTTTGTCTTATAGTTTTTTTTGTTTTAATGATTTTATATTATGATAATATTTATAACGCGTTTTCACTACTCTTGTTTACGCTCGCTCTTCTTCTTGCTTTTATGCTTAATAAAATAAAATTTTATTTAAAAATGCATAAAATCATGTTCATGGTTTATGCATTCATGCATGTTTCAGCGAAAGGTGGCAATTACTTTTACCTTTCACCCACACACACACAAAGACGTTAAAAACAAAAAATGTGGCAATGTTGCATTTAAATGAAAAGAGAAGAAAATGCTAATACCAAAAGCTTTTATACTCTTCATCAATTTTAAGAAGTTGCATAAGTTCTTGCAATGTTTTGATACAGAAATCTATCGAAAAATTTTTCAGGTCAAAAGTTATCGAACCACATTTAAAGATATCCAATATTGTTGGGAGCACATTTTACATGCTTAGACGGCTACAATCTTTACAACAAAAAAATTTATTCACTCACAAACACACTGCAGCATACCAAAGTCGTATAACAACAAACACATTGCTTCGGTTTCAATAACTGTAATTACAACAAACATGCTCGAGTCATAAAACAACAAACACATTGCATTTTTTTTTTTTGTTGCATTGAATAACGGTGCCGGTGCTTTGAGATCAAAAAGTGCACTGGGCCGAATGCAGCTACAGAGCACTAGTTACCCGATCCGACCACGCGTACCTATATCGCCTATACAATACCCGAGAAATAAAGGTTTCAAGCAGTATACTCCATAAAATTTATACTATAATCCGATCGTAAGTCGTAAGTTTCTGTTCTGAGTCCACACGTGTAATATCCAATTTGAATTTTTTTATAAATGGTTTCAGTCTATTACACAGTTTCCGATACCGAATTGTTTGTGTGATTGGAAGTAGCCATTATCTGCGGTAGTTTCTCAAAACTTGATGAACTTAAAGTTCTTTTTTCGAAATTTCCCACATGGAATGGGATTCCCACGCAGCACCATTTTGTGACTAACATTTTGAAATACTTTATACACAATTTACTACTTTTTTAGTTGCTGTTTCGTAAAGTTTCAACAAAAATAAAAATAAATATTATACATTTTCTAAAAAAGTAAATATTTAAAAGCAATTTTTCTGTACTTTTCGATTTTAACGCAATTCGTATGAGTCATGGCATGTGTTGGAACCAATGACAACAGCAAATATTGCGATTGGCGTAAATGTATCTTATCTATAAAAAAAAAAAAAAAAAATTTATTATATTTATTATATCGCCTATAGAAGATTGTGAAAGAAATACCGGCACCTGTACACTTTAGCTACACAATACGCGAGGTGCATTCAAAAAAAAAAAAATATGTATATTCAAAGGTGTAAAAATATAGATACACCTAGACTCGAATGTATCTTTTAATCAATAAATTGAAATCGTTGGTTTAAAAAAGCCAACGATTGAATGCTTTCGAAGTTGATGAAATCTTTATCGATATTGCATCTCATAGAAAAAAAATTAAATAAATAAACCTCGTTTCAAATGCGTTGTAACAAACGACAAAACCAACAACAACAACGAGAATAAAATTGCATTAAAAAAATGTTTCATTTGTAAAAGTTACTTCAAACGTTATTTTTTTCTATACTATTCCAGTGTTGTTCTTAGTATTGACAATGAAAAGCTTATCATATGAATAAATAGTGATAAAAAAATATATACTTGATATACATATAGGGCACCTGCATATACATAAATAAAATTTATAAAACTCTTTTACGGAACGAAGTACAAACAACAGGCAAAAAAAAAAATTATTGATAAGCGCCAATAACCAAAAAAATTGTTATCAAGACTAAAAATATAAGCAAAAATTTATATTATTACTATTTCATTATATTTTATTTTTAATTGAAAGAAAAGACAAAATCACAAAAGAGAGTATGACTCAGTTTAGAACTTATTTACAAAAATATATAAAACAATTACCTCATTTAAAATGAAAAAAAAAAAAAAATATTCAAAACTATGAAATTTCAAACTTATTCAATACTAGCGAATACACGGCGTATGCTTCTACGGGCTTTTCAACTGCTCTATTGGCTCTTTTTGGTTTCTTATCTCCTTTTTTTTATGCAATTGCATTTTTCTTGATGGCATTTTTTAGGTGTTTTCTTTGATTGCAGCGCAAAAAAATATGTTGAGACTAGTATGAAAACATACTAAAAAATACCATTTTTTTTTAAATTGCAGCGAGTCCACAATATGTTGCGGCTATATAAATAAAAATATGTAAAAATTTAAAACATTTTTGAAAATTTAGAAAATCGATTTCAAGAACGAATTGAATGTATTTAAAGCCTTGTTTTAGTGGTATTTTAATTTACTTGCATTGTTTCCTTTCAAATGAAATCGGTTTCGAGACTAATCGGTTAAATGGTTTCAACGTTCATAGCGGACATAGAAACATTTTTATATTAAAAAAAAAAAATTCCTCAGCTAAATACATATGTAAATGACTGAAGACTTGTACGCCGTTAAAAAAACTTAGTGGTGTAACTCGGAGCTAACACAGAGAAACGAATCTGATCTGAACTGCTCAAATAAAAAAAATGAAATAAAATTTATTTATCAATTAAAAAATATTTGCAAATTAAATATGTACAATTTTGAATATTAACTCTTTCTCTTCGGTTATTAATTTCGAATTTGAAATCAATTTGTTTTTCTATAGTTTCAAGTTCACCTTGACATTGATTGATTGATTGATTATGGCATTTCTGTCTTTATAACGTATTTCAACGAGAGTTTTCGTCGTTTTTTTTTTTTTTTTTTTTTATTAACAAAGCCCTTTTCCACTTTAGTCGTTGATAAGATTAATCAAATATTTATTCAATACTTATCGAAACTTTGTTTCATAATTATTAAAATTGTTGCTGAGAAAATAAATTGCATGAAGTGTTAATATATGAGAGTAATTTATTTATAGATCTTTATTGAGCCACGCACAAAAGTGCTAAAAAATCCATGAAAATTTGCGTAATTTTCGTTGGTGTAAACACTTTTTTAATAAAAAATTTCTAAACAAATATTTTTTTTATGCACAACAAAATTTCTTTTTTTTATTTTATTTTTATTGTAATGAATTTTTAAAATGAACACAACTCAACGCCTTTTCATGGGCATTGTTCGATTTCTGAATGCAAAAACTCCCACAATAATATAATTTAACTCCACTCACATGTGTATCTTTTACAACAAAAAATAATAATAACTAAAAAGTGAAATACTTTTAAGTTATTTTGAAGTGTAAAAAAAAAAAACAAAAAACTATAATAATAATGTTAAAAATTTACAAAGTAATTCATTCATTTTTCTTTTGTTGTACAGATACACTTTTTCTTGTTGTAAAATTAAATACAAAAAGTTATTATTGAAAGAAATTTCAGACAATTTTTCGCTTACTTTTTTTTTCAATGAAATTGACAAGCGTGGAAAATAATGCAATAAAAAACAGCTGGAAAATAAAAAAACTACAATCAAAATGCAACAACAATAAGAGTACATAATAAGAAAATATGTAAACTGGCACAGAAAGAAAGAAAAAAAAAAAAAAATGCATAAACAAATATTTCTTTTCATTTTTTGCAATTTAAATTATTTTTCATAACAAAAAAAAAAAAAAAAAAAAAGTTAAGCTAAGCTAAAAATATTCAAAATATAAAAAGCATTTTCTAAGCGATAAACTCATCATAATGCAGACAGACAGACATACAGAGAGAGAGAGAGAGGACCATTTAAGAGACACAAAATGATACGGTTCGAACCGGTTCACAATTACAATTACGATTGGAACTGTCATTGTCCGAGAAATCTCATTCTGTATGACTAAAGTACGGGGCAAGTGTACAGAGAGTGTTCTAACGTTTCAGTTTCATTTTATTCATTTTTTTGCAGCTTCTCTAATATCTATTAAATGGGTCTCATAGTCCGGACGCATGCTCCGAATGGGTCAATGGACAGTTAGAGTTGCTGTTAAACGAGCGTGGTTTATTTCTTTTTTTTGAACACTTTCGGCCAAATCAATCTAGCTTTCGTACAAACACCATCTAGATTTATCCATTTGTTTGTGGCCAACATGGCGAAGTGGTTTTTTGATGGCAGAGATTTCTGCACACATAGAGATCTCCACCTGAACCGTTGGGGAATTCAACTAGCTGCTCAAAAGCTGCAAGCCGCTTGAGACACTGCAGAGACCCGATAGCCGAAAGGATTTTTTGACGCCCAGATTCTCCGTGTATACTCCAGAACCCACAGCGGAGTCCATCTTTGAACCGTGAGTGTTGATTGACAGACCAGAATTGCATTCCATAAGATTAGATTAAAAGATGTGATAAAAGATTTCTTAAAATCTGGAACTATGAAGGGGTGGTAATCACAGAATTTTAACAAAATAGGGCCATAGTAGATGACCAAACTCTCTCCAGGTGAAACGCGCTTTGATATGTCATTTCCTTAATGATAGTATTGGGAAAAAATGGTACATAAATTGCGAAGTTGCCTCATTTATTTTGTTCTTTAATTTTTGTAGGTTCGTTTATGAAGAACAAATAGTACTTGATATAAGAAAAAATGTTCTTCATATATGAGAACGAATGTTCTTGATATGAGAACAAACGTTCTTGATATGAGAACGAATGTTCCTGTTATGAGAACGAATGTTCTTGATATGAGCACGAATGGTCTTCATATAAGAATGAATGTTCTTTATATGAGAACGAATGTTCTTCATATAAGAATGAATGTTCTTGTTATGAGAACGAATGTTCTTGATATGAGAACGAATGTTCTTGATATGAGAACGAATGTTCTTGATATGAGAACGAATGTTCTTGATATGAGAACGAATGTTCTTGATATAAGAACGAATGTTCTCCAGGTGAAAAGTTTGGAAGATTAAAAATATATAAAAGATATGAAAATTACACAAAAAAAAAAAAAAATTCTTTCGAAAATGGTAATTTTTTCTTAAATAAAAGCCCAGAAAATGCTATTATAAGCTCAAACAAGAGGCATTATCATTATAAGTACTGATTTCAGCGCTTTAAAAGTTCTTAAAAAAACTTTCAAGATTTGAAATTGTGTAGAATTATTACCAAGTCACATTGAATGTGATATCTAACTATTTACATGGATTAGAAATGATACAGAACCAAACACATAAATAAAATCCACGCATTTAAAAATATTTAAATAGTAATAATTTGTATTAAATAAAAATTATAGCGGCATTTTTTATAGCACTATAATACATTATAAAACTAAATCAAATATTATGAAACCATAAATCAAATAGAAAAAAAATATAAATAAAAAGAAAATTATCAAATTTTATTAACTTTTAATCTATGCAAAACAGATTTAAAATCTTGCTATAAAAAAAAAAAAAAAAAAGATATTTTAAAAAGTGAATGCACTACCGTTATATTTTATAGCAGACAGGTGTCAGCCAATTTAAAATTAACATACGACCTTTATTTCAAACAAATCAAAAAAAAAAAATGTTAAACTTGAAGATGCAAAGCTTTTTCATTTCATTGAAAGACAAAAATACAAAAAAAAAAATTCCAAACAATGCAATTTTTTGAAAGTTTCACTCCCATTGAAAAATATAATTTATAGCAAAATATTTTGTATGCATTTTTTATTAAATTTTTTTTCTTTTTTTAATAAATTAATTTTGAACTTCATTTTTCATTTCATTTTGAAACTATTTTTTTTTTGCTTTATTTTAGACTTTTGTAAGAAAAATAATTTGATATGTGAAAAAAAAAAAAAAAAAATTTGATTACGCCATAAAAAAAAAGAAAAAACGAAAACATATTCCAATCAGCTGCGTGTGTGCTATAAAAGATGTACGAAATGACTAACTGACTGTCTCGATATTGATTATATCTTTCGATATATCGAATCGAATATTTTCAACATTGCAATAACTTCGATTACAAATAATGTAATTACATTTTTTTCTCTTAATGTTGCACGGCAATTAGTCGATTTTGTTATTTGTTTTTTTGTTTTTTTGCTCCCGGTTTCTTTTGATTTGTTACAAATATCAACTCAGATTGTACAATACTTGAACGATTTGAGGTGTTATTAATGTTGTAAGTTATTGATTAGACGCACTGTTTTCTCAGACAAGCAATCCATAAGATAATAAAAAAAAATATTCGAAAAAAAAAACGAAACATGAACAATGTTGATGAAACAAGTTATTATTGGAGTTTATAAAGAGATTATTAGTTGGTCAATGGATCACTGGAACATGTACGTTGTACGCTCCGAAACCACTCATGCGATTTCAATCAGATTTTGTAGATGTGTACTTTTTGGTTCAACTTATAAGATACATCAGTGAAAATGGGCGGTGAGCGTGGTTCCCATAGAATCGATACAGAAATTCGTCGTATATTTGCTATTATTTGAACTAGAGAAATGAACATCCATATACATATATAGCTATGAACAAGAAGACGTGGGTGCACGTGGGTACTTTTCAAGTCTTTGAGCTACAGCAACGAAACTCAGTGTACATGTTAAGAGGAATGAAAGAAGTTCATAGTTGTAAGAAAAAAATAGTTCGCGTATCAAAAACAAGAATAATCGTTCTTCGAATTAAAAAAAGTCTTTATTTTTAACAGGAACCATCGGTTTAGTACTAAGAAAAATCGTTCTTTGTACTAAGAACTGATCGTTTTCTGTATCAGAAAAAAACGCTTTTTGTATCAAGAACAATAGTTCTTTTTATTAAGAACTAATCATTCTCTACATCAGAAACAATCGCTTTTTATATCAAGAACAATTGTTATTTTTATAAAGAACTAATTGTGTTCTGTATCAGAAACAAATGCTTTTGTATCAAGAACAATTGTTCCTTGTATTAAGAACTAATCGCTCGCTGTATCAGGAACAAACGCTTTTTGTATTAAGAACAATCGTTCTTTTTTATTAAGAACTAATCGCTTGCTCAGGAACAATCGTTTTTTGTATGAAGAACAATCGTTCTTTGCTTATTAGTAACAACCAATCTGAGTGTCAAAAATATTTGCTTTTTTTTATCAAGAACAGTGGTGCAATCAAAAAAAACTAAAATAAACATAATTATTATTTAACTAAAAAGTTCAAGACAAAAAAAAAGTTTGCTTCTTGACTTGTTAAAATCTAAAATTCTCAGTCTCGGACAACTTCAAAATGAATAGAAAGAAACTGAGGAGCAGCAGCTACAGACGCAGTTTCGCCCATGGCAGTCAGTTGAAGAACTATAATTATTTTATATTATTAAGCAAAACTCACAGCAAACATGATTGAAGATGAACAAAATATAATGGTGATAAACATAATATATGTATAGTATACTCGTAATATTGTAGATGATAAATGTGAATTAGAAAAGTAAATAAAAAATAAACAAAAAAGAATAGCGTGTTTAAGATACAAAAGTATCTAAAACATGAATGCATTCAACTGAACGCGTAATGGGTCAATGACTGTTGACCCTTTCGTATATTTTGAGTTAACATTTATTTTATATATTATTTTTTTTTTTTCGTAATTTGTGCTAAGTATTTTTTGTTTAAATTACCAAAAAAAAAAAAAAAAAAGAGCAAAACAAGAAGAAGAAATATTTCAAGTGCAATCATATTGCCGGTGATCATCATTTTTTAGTTTTGCGCCAATGCCAACGTTTTAGCTTACCGGTTTACATTTACTTTCAATTAAAATAAAAATACACTAAAAAAACGCAAAAAAAAAATTTGGAGTAAAAAATACAACAAATTTAAACAAGTTCTACAAAAAAAAAAAAAAATAAATAAAAAAAAAAAAAATAAATAAATAAAAAAAAAAAAAAAAAAAATAAAATAAAATTGTATTTTTTTGTATTATTATTTTTTTTTTTGTAATACAAGATTTGTTTAAAGAGTTTTAGAATTAAAAAGTCGAAAAATCTATTGACTGAAGAGAGCCATTCAAAAATTCTCTCTCAACTAAGTCTATAAAAACCAGGGCTGTAAAATGATATTAAACCGAATCGTAGTACTTTTTGATTGTTTGCTCCGAAAGAATCGTGAACCGAATTAGTTCTTCTGGTTTTGAACTACAAACCGAACCGATTCGAATTGAATCACTGAATATAAAAAAAGGAAGAGCAGTGTCTAAAATATTTAAAGGACTCTCTACTGTGCATCATATTGTAATTTAAAATTTATTTAAAAAAAAAAATAAGTTGAGGAAGAAAGCAATTGAACTTTCCGTCTCGTACGGATTGGTTCTCTCTCTCGGTGTGGCCTTACTATGAGAAAAAAAATGAGGAGAGTCATCATGATACATATGATTTTCAGTTTTTCTTTGTATGAGATGCAATATCTTTACATTCTGTAAAGTAATAATGAGCCAATTTTTGTAGCATAACGAAGTACGAATCTGATTGATCTAATGCTCAGAACTATGAAGCGATATTCATATATAAAGAGCAATAACATAGCAAGAAAAATAGTCAAATAAAATTATATTGGCTCCAGTGCTGCCGATTTAGCTTTTTTTTCTCTTTTGCACATACGCATGGTGTACTATTTTAAATTTCTTTACAGTTTACAATGCATGAGTGCGAAAGAGAAAAACAAAAAGCCAAATCGGCACTAATTGTGAGTACTCTCAATAATTTCTTAATGTTATAATTTTTCTATTTAATTTCAGAAACTTTTAAATCAAATCTTTTTTATTCAAGTATTTTACAGACAAATGCGTTTAACGTTCACAAAAAAATTCTAACCGGTTTTACAGCTTACATGAATTCTGTGTTATTTTTTATTTATTTTTTTCTTATTGGAAAAATATGCTCACAACTAAAGTAAAATGCATATTTTTCATTTTATTTATTCATGCTACACATAACGACAGCAATTGCATTGCGCTAACTTACACCAAACTCAAGTTCAATCAGACTGTTAAATAAATGGATAGTTCGATTCTTATAAATATAAAAATTAAAATTATATTTATATTTTAGAAAATTTTTATATTTTAGAATATGTCTTTAAAATAACTTTATAACTACTACTACCATTAAAAATTTTAAATATAATTTATAAAATCAGTGAAGTAGGAAAAAAAACATGGTAAATTCCGTACCGTGCGAACTCAACAACTAAATGTGCTAACATATTCGTATGAATTGCATTTAAAATCCTGTATTGTATATTATTAAATTCAAATAGAAATAAAATAATTGATGGAATTTATATAAACGAAACTAATTGGCAATTAGCAACTGTACAACAATGTATAAACTATAATTTCACTGTAGCAGCATTGCATCCTTAATTGAAGAGTCGAAGAATATAATGATAATAAAAATATTCTAAAACAATTTTGTTACATTTCTAATTGGGTCATGGACAAGTGATGACGTTGAAAACAACGACGACGTAAAAGACGAAAAAAACATGAGTTGTTTAGGCTAACTTTATGTTAGTGATTCTTCTTGTATTTTTTTTTATTTTTTTTTTTTCATTGTCAAATTGTTCGACAGGTTTTTCGACTTTTACTTGAAGCAAGTCATGAACATTGGCAACACCGTAGAAAATAAAAAAAAAAAAAACCAAGGAGCACATTAACTTTGTTTGTATGAAAGCTTTGATACGCTACTGTAGAAATGGCAAAAAAAAAAAAAATAAAAAAATTTAACGATTAAACAATTTTACGATAATGAGAAAAACCAAAATTATTTTTGATACTGGCAATGCTGCGCTTGAGAAATTTCTGTACAGCTGAAAGTTGAATTAGAACTTCTTCGTTGACATTTTTCGCTTTCAGTTACATACGTTTTATTTAAATTAATATACTACATGTGTGTAGTGTATTGAAAAAAAAAATATATATTTTAAACACAAGTGTGTCTAGTTAGACCAGGACAAGCCAGCCAGTCAGATCAGGTCTGTAAAGCAGCTGTTAAGTTTGGTTCCGCATGAAACGCACTGCAGCCAATTGGTTTTTTTTTTTTTTTTTTTTTTCTCTCAAACACTTCGTGTCTTGCCTATTAGCATGAAAATGAAATTTTGATGAATTTGGTTAAAAAGTTTTTTTTTTTCTTATTTCTATTTAATAGCTTTTTCTTTCAATTTGAACCGGAAATATACAGAAATACGTGTTAAATAAGTTGTTTCGTTTCAGAAGAATTTCGAGATGAAAATTGAAACTTTAAAGATTAAGATTTTCAAAATTGACAATGTCAAACCACCGATTCGATAGAACTAAAACTAAGAATAAAACTTTAACTCTTAACTAAATTTTAAAAAGAAAGCAAAGGACAAAAAAATTCACTAAAAATTCCTTAACAAAGAAATAATACGTATGCAATCATTAACACTAAACTTTATAGAGAAAGAGAGAGAAAGAGAGAGAGAGAAATACTTCAAGAACAACATTCACAAATCATAACAAGAAGAGTCAGTCACTCAGTTATTTAGTCAAATAGACAGACAGACAGACGGACAATAAGAAAAATGTGACAATATCGGTTTAGGCTAGAAATAAAAGTTTCTAAAAAGAAAAAACAAGGAAAAACGTTAACTTCGGTGGAACCGAAGCTGAAATACCCGTTACATGGGCGTGTCGTCTTGGTTTTGACCCTGGATGACCAAAAAAATGTTTTTACCCAATTGGGAGCGAGTACATTCATAAATAATTACTATTTAAAAAAAAAATCGAAAAAATCGATAAGTTTGTATGGGGGCTATACCTAAAAATGGGCGTGGCACTCTCATTTTCGAACTTAACCTAGTCGTTGCCGAGAAAAGCTTAAGTTTAAAATTTCAGCCCAATATCTTTATATCTTCATCGAAAAGATCGCATAGCAACAAACAGACGGACAGACAGACAGACGGACATGGCTAGATCGATTCGTCTCATCGAGCTGATCAAGAATATATATATACTTTATGGGGTCTCCGATGCCTCCTTCAATGCGTTACAAACTTTTTGACAAACTGAATATACCCGTTCACACTATGTGTAACGGGTATAAAAAAACTTGAATACATATTTAAAATGAATGAATTTAAAACATCTAACTGCAATATGCATTAGAGGAGTTTTTAATCTCTCAAGCATTCATTGTTAATGAGAAATATGAACTGAATAAATAAATGAACGTCGAAACAAGAAAGAATTTGAACCATCGATGACAAGGAAACATGGTTCCAATGAATTATGAAATGCAATTATAATCTTTGATTCGAAGCAATCTGGAACTGCAGCATATATGTATAAAGAAGACCATGAAACCGTGAACTGAACTAAGTTAGCATTCATTTGATAAAAGATAGCATTGTTCTTCAGAAATAAGTGCATACGTATAAGAATTTCGAATCGTTCCTTAGCTAAAAAGTTTAGTTAAAAAAAAATTGGCAGTGGTTCGTGATTCCTTTGAATCACTCACTCGTTCGGTTAACAAACCGGTTTTAAGTCAGGTTTGAACCATGGTTCGGTACGGATCAAATGCTTCAAGTTATGAAAATGTTTAAAAAATTTAGTCTCACTTGATATGAACAACTATTTTACTGAAGAGTAGGAGTTATAATATCGTAATTGCGTAAAAATTTGAACTGTTTGAACTAATTGTGAATTACATTCGTTACTTCAAATTTAGTAAATAGTAGAAGAGAATACATAGTAAATTGGTAAGTTTTTTTTTTCCAGAAACTTTCAAAATACTCCATGTATTGTCGATAGTGATAGTAGTTGCAAAGAAGCTGCTATTTCGCAGCAAAAGAAGAACACTCCATAAATGTGTACTTGTGAGTTGAATTGAAAACGTTGAAGTTGAAGTTCGAAAGAAACAAGTTTTTTCGTTCTTTAGATACTTTTTTTTTTTTTGTTTTTGCTTTCTTATTGGTTTGTCTGTTTTGTTTCTCAGTTTTTATGTTTTCTTTTTTCGTTTGCATCACAAAATAAATAATGCCGGCTGTGCTAATGTTTACGGTTGTAAATAATGATTGCTTTTTTTTTTTTTTTTTTTTTGTATATGATGCGGGAAGATTCTATTAACGGAGTTGTTTCTTTTAAGTTAATATATATATTTTTTTTTTAAATAAGCCTAAATTTTGTTTAGCTAAGACGAGTCCGTTTTTATGTTTTAAATAATAAACAATTTGCACAGTTCAATCGTATTTATTTTTTAATTAGTTTCATGTGTTGCGAAAGAATTGAGTATTCAAAAAAAAAAAAAATGCTAATGGTTTTACTTATACAAATGCTACGATCTTCGACTGAACTAGTCTCTCTCTCGCTCTTTTACTCTCTTAAAGAGAACGTCGTGCAAAAGGTGGTATCAAGCGTAAGATTGGTACCTTTTAATGGAAACGTTAGAGAGTGAATGAGTCAGAAGAATGTTTGGTTTATTGTTTAATCTCGCAAGTGAAAAGGAGCTAGCGATATATTTATTTTATTTAATTTATTTAATTTGCTTTGCTTTGATTTCCTTATTAATCTTTTAAAATGATTGGCATTTGGTACCAAATCATTGAGAGCGAGCAAGCGCTTAACATCAACTGTTTAAGAAAACTGTGTACATGAATGGCCAAGGAAGAGATCTATGCAAAAACACATACAGTAAAGAAAAACACAGTTTGGAGTAAAACACATAAAGATGTCAGGGACAGTTAAGTTTGCAGAGAAAGAATTTCAAATTTTTTTCTGGTGTTTACTCTTCTTTGCAGCTTTTGCAGAATCTAAGGTTTAAAGGCAATTACGGAATTTGATTTTTTTTTTTTTTTTTTTTTTTTTTTTTTTTTTTTTTTTTTTTTTTTTTTTTAAAAAAATTTTTTTTTAAAAAAAATTTTTTTTTTTTTTTTTTTTTTTAATAATTTTTTTTTTTTTTTTTTTATTTTATATTTTTTTTTTTTTTTTTTTTTTTTTTTTTTAAAAAAATGAGAAAAGTTTTTTAATATTTTTTTTTTTAATTTTTTTTTTTTTTTTAATTTTTTTTTTTTTTTTTTATTTATTTTTGTCTTTTTTTTTTTTTTTGTTCGTTTTTTTTTTTTTGGGTTTGTTTTTTTTTTGTTTTTTTTTTTTTTGTTTTTTTTTTTTGGTGTTTTTTTTAATTTAATATTTTTAATTTTTTTAATTTTGAATTTTAAATTTTTTTTTTTTTTTTTTTTTTTTTTTTTTAAAGTAATGGATTTGTTTTTTTTTTTTTTTTTTTTTCTTTTTTTATTTTTTTTTTTTTTTTTTTTTTTTTTTTAAAAAATTTTTTTATTTTTTTAATTTTTTTTTTTTATTTTAAAATTATATTTTTTTTTTTTTTTTGTAAAAAAAAAAAAAAAGCCCCCTTTTTTTTAATACCTCCCTATAAATTTTTTTTTTTTTTTTTTTTTTTTTAAAAAAATTTTTATTTTTTTTTATTTTTTCCCCCAAATTTGTTAAAAACACTTTGTCTCCATTAAACACCAAAGAAAGGTATAGTTTCTTTATATTCTAAAAAATTAAATTGTTTTTCCTCGAAGTTTTTTTTTTGTGTCAAATATTTTGATAGGCATTGAAATAGAGCGCCAGATCGGTAGTATTCTTGTTTAGAGTCAAAAATATTTATACTCGTATTTTTATGTTTTTTTATAAATTTTTTTTTTTTTTAAATTTTTATACATAGGAATTTTCTACATTGTTCTACTCTCATACAAAAATAATACATAATGTGAAATCATTAAGCGGAACGTTATGTTTCCGTCGTTGCCGTCCGTTGCTCTCACCTAACTAACTGTCTGTCTGTCTGTCTGTCTGTCTGTCTGTCTGCTTGTCTGGCTAGCTGTCATTACCAACAACAACCACCACCAACCGAGATACGTTTACATATAATACAGATGGGTCTGCTAACTGAGAGAATGAGTTTGCCGATCTGGAACATTTCACCAGAATATAACGTACAACAAGTGGCTTAAAGTACTTCTTACAATATTAAAAACAAATATGCAGACGGACTGACAGACAGACGGAAATATTTATAACGTGTCTAAAAACGCCATCGCAGTCGACTCAAGTGTTTTTTTAACTTTTCATAAAAGATGACAGTTCAAAGTTTATTGAAAAAAATATTTCATGAAATATTTTAATAACACAAACATTAAATAATTTTACAAGAGCAAATGAATGAAAGACAGATTTTTACTGAATATAGCCGCAGACAGAATGTTTATAGAATATCGACCTAAAAAAAAAGCATCAAGGGTCAAGGTTTTTTAGAAGCTGTTGAATTTCATTTATGGACAAAGACAAAAAGGCAAACCCAAAGTTTTTAACTGGCAATCACACAAAAATGTCATTCAAAATTCTAGAACGAATGGAATTCGTTAATTTGAAAAGATTTAAAACATTAGAATGCATTATTCGATGAAGATTTATATCAAACCATATAAAAAGCATGACTTCTAAAGTATTTATATGATATCTCCCTTACTAATACGCTCTCTCTTGCAGAAACCACAGAATAATTGTGAAAATAACGAAATGCGTGATTAAATATGTCGTTCCCATCTCTAGAAAACAAGCTATAACAAGGAAAAACGTTAACTTCGATGGAACCGACAAACTTTTCTTGAATGATTTTAGAAATGTTTTTAACATATTTTACATACGATTCACTTCATAAATAAACCATTTCTGATATTAAAACTCAAAAATTTGTATGGGGAGTATATGCTACAGTGGTCCCATCTCAACCATGGATACTTCTATAAACATGGGTTACTTTTTTTAGGTGATTTGAAACGTATCTGAAGCAAATCGCTTCATAAATAAAACTATTTTTTAAAAAAAACTTAAAAAATTGGTGGTAGATTTGTATGGGGACTATATGCTATAGTAGACCCAACTCAACCATGGGTTCTTCTGTAAGTATGAGTTGCTAATCAAAAAAAGTGGAAGTTTGTATGGGGTCTATATTTGAAAATGGGCGTAGCAACATTCTTTTGATATTGGATGCCATTAGAAGTATTTTTACCCTACATTGTAGAAAAAGCATTCATAAATAATAACTATTTTCATACAAAAATCTAAAAAATTGGTAAGTTTGTATGGGGGCTATATCTAAAAATGGGCGTGGCACCTTGGTTCTGACATACAAACTAACTAGGAGCACAAAAAGCTTAAGTTTCAAATTTCAGGTCAATATCTTTAAAACTTTCCGAGTAAAACGCATCGCAACAGACAGACGGGCATGGCTAAATCGATTCGTCTCATCGAGCTAATCAATAATATATGTATATACTCTATGGGGTCTCCGATGCCTCCTTCAATGCGTTGCAAACTTTCGAGAAACTGATAATACCCTACACACTATGTGTGATGGGTATAAAAACTGATTAACTGATTGCATTAGGGTTAAAAATAGAGAATATCAAATAAATAATTTACCTCGTTTGCGTTGTGTCTCATTTTTGTTTTTATTGTTTTTGTAGTTTTTCTTGTCGTTTCTTCCTTGTTTTCTTTTTCAAAGTTTTCAAATCGGTTTTTTTGTTGTTTTTTTCTTTTTTTCTTTCTTTTTTTGCAGTTTTCTGTTTTGTCAAAACAAAAAAAAAAGAAAGTTACACAGGATCCGCAAAAAAAAAAAAATTACAAACTAAAGAAATAAAACAAACAAACAAAAAATAATAATTTTAAATAAAAGAAAACTAAACAATTTGATTTTTTTTTTTTTGCTACTAGAAAACACTTTCACTGAGAAGCACAAAAGATCGCAAAATTATAAAAGAATTTTTTTTTAACAAAAAAAAAAAAAAAAAAATTAAAAATCAGCAATTTTTCGCGCTCTCTTTTATGATTTTTCTTTTTTTTTTTTTAAATTTCTTTTTGGCTTTTTTTCTATTGTTTTGTTTTGCTTTTTATTTTTTTGATCAAAAATTGTTGCTGCTTTTTAGCGTTTGCGGCGGCGTGGAGTGCGTCAGTTAAATAAAAAATTAATAAGAACCAAAAAAAAAAAAATAATAAAATAATGCAAAGGGGACAAAAATGCAACAATTTCTTTTATTTTGTTTTTCTTCTTCTGTTTTGTAGTTTTTTTTTTCCAAATTTTTATATTTTTTTTGTGCTTTGCACACACGAACACAAATGTTTAATAAAAAAAAAAAAAATGTTTAAAAAAAAAAAGAAACACTTAAAAAAAAAATAAGAAGCGACGCGCGCATTTGGAAAAATGTTTGAAAATTACGTTTTGAGATGTTTTTCTTTATGTTTTCCAAGCTTTTCTCTTCTTTACTTCACTTCGTGCGCTGCATACAAACGTTGTACATCTGCGTTGAAAATAAACTGACTTCATTTACGGCTTTCTTCTGCTTCAACTTAGCTTACCTTTGTTTTTGTTGTTCGTTGTTATCATCGAAACGGTTAGCATAACCGTTTAAGTGCAGCGCATAAAAAGCTTTTTTGTGTGTAAGCTTTTCTTTTGAATAAAAACCCTTTTTTTTATGGGAACAGAACAAACGGATCAACGGATCAGTTTGAACTTTCCATCTCTACAAATATTCGGCGCAACAGCAAAAGATGGGAAACTGGAAAGTGTCTATAAATGAAAAATCACGAACCGAACATTTTTCTAAAACTCGATGGATTTCTCTTTTATTCACTCATTTTCATTGGGCTTAACTAACAAGGTTGCAAACGGGCTTTCTTATTTGAAAAAATAGGTTTTGTATAAAATCGATTACCACGAAAAAAAACCCATTCATTCAACGGAATAATTTCAAATTTATGTATCCTGAGATTCCATTCGATCTATTGGAGAAAGAACTTTTTAAATCGAATGAATAGTTTCGAAGATAACCTTATAAGAATAAGTCAAACAATAGTTACTGGTCAGATCGGTGATGTTGCCCTGTTCATTTTCGACAACTAAACAATCGATAATGACATCTCTTGGTGTAAACCAATGACGAAACTCTTCTATGCTAATTACTGGACACAATGTGAAACATTGCATATGTATGTATTTTCAACCAGCAGTTTGTGCGCTTTGTCCATATCTCGGGTTTGCATACGACGGAACCCGAACAGATGAGCTTTTTTGGATACAACGAACGATGTCAATAACGGCATGTTAATACGGGTTTATCACTACAACGCTTGCGGTGTCTTCTGCCCGAAATCTGCACGTGAAGCTTATCTCTTTAGGATAGTCCACCCACTAGGATTGTATTGTATCGAAAAAGAGAAGATCCGTTTTTTTTTTTTTAGTTGGATAATATTTAATGATGCCGCAAAGCCCCTGAAGTTTTCCATGTATTTTACATAAAAAAATAACGCTTTTTCGTACATTTAATGTAAAAAACTGGAAAATAAATGCTTTTCTACTGGATAACAAAGTTTCGCTTTATAAATTGTCATAGAATAACATCCAAAGGGAGCTTAAAATTTTTTTTCCATACATGTTTGAACTACCCTAATGATCACTGTATTTTTCTTATATATCAATTTTTATAAATATAGTTTGAACGTAATTTTATTCATTTTGATGTTTGAAACCAACAATAAGAAATTTTATATGATATCCTCGATTAAACAGTTCTATAAAAATAAAACTATTTTTCATCAGTTCGCAATACAAACGAACACATGAAATTATAACAGTATTTCGCTTTGCTATGCACGCAGCAAAATGGTCATGGGAATGTGTGTTTCATTAAAGCAAACTGATGATTTATTTCGTGCTACCCTGTGCTCAACCGTTATAAGTCTTAAAATTTGTTTTATCAAGGTACCAAACAAATCTCTATCAGCCTAATTACCACGCATATCTTTATACATTATCTGATCTGGGAACATCACTGGGTAACTTAATAACTAAATTTGCTAAAACGAAAAAAATTTTTATAGAGAGACAAAAAAAAGTTCGTAAGATTATTATTTGGCTAACTCTTCAAGTGGGTATACGGCAGACAAACAGTGTAATGATGGGAAAGGCAGATATATACATACTATATACATATGTAAATTTTTGAGTCAAAAAGCGTAACCAAGCGATAGATCAAATCCGACCTACCGCCCCAAAATACATGGTATAGGTTCATGGAAAACCAGGTCTTTTTGGTATAAACTGAAAATTGTACGGAAGGTCAGATTTGACTTTTGAACTATGGTTCTTTGGTGAAACAGTCAGACGGACGGACAGTCAGGACTAGATAGATTTGTCTCGTCAAGCTGATCGAGAATATATTATATATACTTTATAGGGTCTACAACGTCTCCTTTAATGGGATAAAAAATTCCATAAAAATGCAAAAGCCGAGATGAGACGAGTCAATATATGTATGCGCGAAAGGATCGTTTAGTTTTATAAAAATAATAAAACAGCTGTTCGAAATGTATCTCACTCTCTCTCTCTCTCTCCAACACTTAAACTTTCTCTTTATTTGCATAAAATTGCTCTTCGAATGTTTTGTTTATTTCTTTTGCTTCTTTTTTTTTTTTGTCATGTTTGTTGTTGTTGTTGTATAACTCTACTCGGTTTCTCTCTTATTTACGCGCACGCTTATCGCTTCTGTTCTCTTCTAATATATGCGTCAACGCTAGCGTCGCTGTCTGCGTTGACTTTGCTTATTTGTCCTACATTAAGTTTTGTTGTTGTTGCTGTTTTTTTTTTCTAATCGTGCATTTTAAAATAGCTCAAATAGAATTGTATTGCTATCTCACTCATACAAAATACGGTTCTCTTTCTCTGTTATAGACAGCATTATTATTATTTTTTTTTATAAATTGCTTTTAAATAGTTTTTGTTGTTGTTGTTTTTGCGTTGACAACAATTTTTTTTTTGTTGCTAAACGCTGTATTGGCATTTTTATTTGTTTTGTTTTATTTTTTTTTTTCTTCTCTTTCATTATTTTCTGTTGTATTTTTTTTTTTTTTTTTTGTTTTTCATTTTCTTTTTCGAAAAACTTTGCCTAATTTAGCTGCAGAACCGCGTGTTTTTTATACACTATGCCACCCCGTTGAGTAAAATTGTATATTAAATTTGTATAATTATATGTAACAGTAATTAGTAGGCGTGGCAGCGCCCATATAAATACATACATATGTACATATATAGGTTTAAAAAGCATTGAATGTCATATCGATATCAATACCATACATAGTTACAATGTCTGGTGTATAACCGTGATGATCTCATAGAGAGAAACATCATATATCAAACATATCGATTCTACTGAGCACAAGTTAGAGAACAAAGAATTTTGGTTATTAAAAAAATTTTTCTTGAATTCTATTTTTAAGTATAACCTCGGGATCAGAAAGAACTTCAAAATTTAAAGATGTAACGGGATATTGGTATAATCCCGACATTCTCGAAAATAAAAACGAACAAATGTATAGGTTCAGGTTTAAAAAGTACACAAAAAATTCAAGACTAGGACTTGGGGTTTTAGGTTTAGTAACAAAGAAGTTTTCGGGATAAAAAAAATTGAAAAAAAAATTGTTATAAGTGTCTTCTGAATGGTTCTGGAGAAATGTTTAGGTTTAGTCACCAAATCGATTTAATATGGTGGAAGCATATTTCGTTTCAGCCGCCGATCAAGAATATATAAATTTATATATTTGCAAAACTTAATACATACATATGACCTTTTAACCTTCAAGAAGAAAGTATTAACGATTTTGCGAAGTATATTTATAAAATTAAAAAAAAGAAGAGTCGGAACCAACGAGAGCATATTAAAAAAAAGCTTGCATGAATGCGAATGGGACAAAAAAGCTGTACAGCGGAATGGACGGAATTGAGATCGTGTTCAAATATTTAGTGCCGCGTACATCTCTAATTTAAAATTGATACCCCACTCAAAATCACATAAAAAAACAGCTTGGAAAATTTCTTTTAAAGTTGTTTATTTCAATTTATTTTTAAATCTTCAACAAATGTAAAATACATATTTGTAATAAATTGTGGAACTTTATTAAAAATGTAAGTAATAAGTATTACATAATCACCCGTCGGTACAGGTAAACCTCTTAATGGTTCCGGTCGTAGATAAAAGTTTCTTAAAAATTGTTCGCCCTAAAAAAAAAAAAAAAAAAAATGGGGAAAAAACAAAACTTATTAAAAAAAAATAAAAATTAAACACAAATTTAAAACCGACTCACCACATAGGGACACGTATGATTTATTGTTGAATAATCTTTAACAAAAGACAACAAAATTTTTCCAAATGGATTATTATGTTGTCTCATAAATTGACAACCATCGATTGTCATATCGATAAGAAAAGGCTTATAGCCGTTTGCCCTCTTTTGAATTGCAATTTTAAGGAAAATATTTCTTGCAATATGCAGCACATTGACGCTCACATTTAACAAAGTTACATTTCGACTTTTAGCCTTCAAACGGCATTCGGATATTGTGACCCAGGATTTGTTAAAGGATTCACAATAGACATTTGTCAATTTAAATAACAAAGAAGTCTGCAAACAAAAATAAGTGAATTGAAATCGAAAATTCGAAAATTCGAAAATGAAAGTGAAAGTGAAAAGCAGCACAGCACAGTTTTACTTACACAATGATCCTGTAGATAAAATAGCAATAAAATAAATAAAAATATTCTCGAGATTTTGCGTAATGCTAACATCTTAACTGGAGAAGTTTCTAAAATGTTCTATTTTTTAATAGATTAAAATACATCTATGCGTAATGGTGCTATTTTTTTATTTTTAATGAAGCATAAAATCAATTATTATTTAATTTTTATTATATTTAAGCTTCGTTGCTTTCAGTAATTAATATTATTATTTAAAACGATCATGGATAATGGTTCTAAATTCAAAGAACGATTGTTCTTTATACAAATAATAATGGTTCTTAATTCAAAGAACGATTGTTCTTGATACAAATTATAATGGTTCTTTATTCAAAAGAACGATTGTTTTTATTACAAATAATAATGGTTCTTAATTCAAAGAACGATTGTTTTTAATATAAATGATAATGGTTCCTAATTCAAAGAAAGTTTGTTCTTGATACAAATTATAATGGTTCTTAATTCAAAGAACGATTGTTCTTGATACAAATTATAATGGTTCTTAATTCAAAGAACGATTGTTCTTGATACAAATAAAAATGGTTCTTAATTCAAAGAACGATTGTTTTTAATACAAATAATAATGGTTCCTAATTCAAAGAACGATTGTTCTTGTTACAAATTATAATGGTTCTTAATTCAAAGAACGTTTGTTCTTGATACAAATAAGAAATCACATTATGGAAACAGTGGATTTGGTTACTTAGCAAGCAAATTATTTTTTCTCTCAGCGTACTTATGTACGTATTCATGCATATACTCTCTGGGATCTCCTTCTGGGTATTACTTTTGAACCAATACTATTTCTATAAATATTTCTATTGGACATAACGAAACTGGCACAAACGTACAAACCCATTTTTTTTAATGTGTATGTAGAAGCAATGTTTAAGTTTTTTTTATTTTTTATGAGTCTATTTTTTTTTTTTTTTTTTTTTTTTTGTGCCGCAAAATGTATTCTTAGCCCAATAAGAATGAGAAAAATAGAGAGAAAATAAAAAATATTCTAAATTAAAAATTATATAAAATGCCGCCAATTAAAAAAAAAAAAGGAATGAGATTCAGGAACAAAGAATAATAATTTTAAATGTTTTAAATTTTGTATTTTTTTAAAAAAACTTTTCAAAAATGAAAAAACGTGCTTGAAAAATTTGAACAGTTGTCGTCATAAAAGAGGAAAACAAAATGGTTGTTAGCTACTCTTTTTTTATTTATTTATTTATTTTTTTTTTTTTAATTTGTTTATGTAACAACAAAAAAGAAGCGTTGTAGGAGAGTGAGAGAATGAGAACAACTTATGTATCGGAATGCTAGAAAACAAATACAAAAATCTAAGCATTAAATGAGCGCAAATAAAAAAATGTGCTCAAATAATGCACAAAATGAAAGAGAGCAAGAGAGAGAGAGGAGAGAGTGTGTGAAACATGTGTTTGTTCATATGTTTTGTTTTTTTTTTTTTTTTGTTTATTTGGAAAGACACAAAATAAAAAAAAAAAAATAAATAAAATGTTGTTTATGCGAACAAGAATAAAAATGCAAAATAAAAAAAAAGAGAGAAAGCATTATAAAAAATTAAAAAGAGAGCAAATTACAATATATTTGTTTTTTTGTTTTTTAATGATAAATATTTGTTATCTGACCGCACTACTCTCTTTCGATTTGTGAAACACGTGAAATACTTCGGCAACAAATTGAAAGAGTCTTAAAATCTTTTTCAATATTCTAAATTAAACAAATCTATTTTTTTTTTTAATAAAAAAAGACACATTTTCTTATGATATTTTATATAATTTTTTTTTTTATTTTTTTTTTTGTATTTGTGGTAACTAAAAAAATTGTGTATTCCGTATATGCAGGTTCTATAAAATTTTCTTATCAACTTTAATAGTTTTATTTTTCGTTTATAAATCATATACATTCATACATATAAATACATATGTATTTATATGCGCTTATTCTCTTTGCTTCGCTCTCTCGTTAACTCTCTTCGTAAATCTCTTTAAACATATTTTTTCCAATTGTTACTATTAAATTTTTCTTCAATTGAAATAGTTTTCCCGGCCGGTTTGATTTGGTTTTGTATTTTGTTTTGCGTAGTATACAACTAAAGAGAAATAGGAAGAGAGAGTGATGAAGAGAGAGTTTACTGTTTTTGCATGTATTTATTGCATATGCAGCAAAGGCAAAGTCCTGTTACTTGACACTACATTTTTCTCTAATTTTCCTTTTGCTTTATTGCGCTCCCACGCAGGCACGTGTTTTTCTTCTTATAGATTTTTCTTCATTCTTTATGTCTGTCTTTTTGTTTGTCAGCCTTATTAATTTATGCTACAAATCCAATTGGATAGCGGTAATTATTCCATGCGTTGTTTTTATTTTATTCTCATTTATTATTTTAGAATGAATTTCATTATTACCTCGCTCGCTCGCTCGTGTGCTCTGTTTTTTATTGACAGGAAAAACAACAACAACAAAAATAATTAAAGTGTGCTAGAAAAGTTGTTGCACGAAAATTAGTATTAATATTTTTTTTTTTAAATTAATTTTTTTAAATAATTATTTTTTTTAACTCATACACGATCTCGCATTGACTGAATTCTTCAAAATTTAAATCAAAGTGTTTTATATTTCACACTAATAGCAATTTTTAAATCTTTGTTTTTTTTTACAACTAAAAATTATAAAATTTCAATAATTTTTGTTCGCGGTGTTCGCAAAAGAACGAAAATAAAAGCATTCTCTGGTTTGTGTCTCGTCTCAATGTTTTATTTTTTTCTTTTTTTGTTTCTCTTCTTATTTTTGGCACAAACAAACTTTGCAACAACAACAACAAAAACGCTTCTAACGGCATTTATCGTTTTCCTGAGCATGTGTACATGTTTGTTTGCGTGTATATGTGACATTATTTTTATAGTTTTTTTTTCGTTTCTTCTTTAAATATATTCGTTTCATTTCGTTTACCTTCTGTTTGTCTTTTTCTTCTTCTTACGCTGTATATTTTGCCACAAAAACAAAACCATGTGTTTTTCTTATGTTTGCTCTCTTTTTTTTCTCACTCTCTCTCTCTCTCTCTCTTTTTGCTCTATTATTAATAGACAATAAGCACACCATGTGGCCAATAAATGCTTTCTTTCTTTTTTATTTTTTGTTTTATTAATTTTTTTGTTTATTGATTTTATTTTTTATTAATTTATCTATCTTCTAAAATCGATCAAGAAAATAAAATATAAATTAAAAAAACAAAAAAAAAAAATAAACAACTTTCACGTCGCTTTGAAAGCGTTTTACAAATACAATAAGAAGTTTTGCATAACCTAGCAAACATTTTTATACCCGTTACACATTGTGTAAACGGGTACATTAAGTTTGTCTAAAAGTTTGTAACGCGCTAAAGAGAGCGTCGTGGACCCCATATAGTATATATTCTTGATCAGTTCGATGGGATTAGTCGATCTAGCCATGTCCGTCTGTCTGTCTGTCTGTTCCGAAAGGATCCATACGCTCGATTTTAAAGATATTTTGCTGAAAAATTAGATTGCCACGCCCACTCTATGGTGTAGCGCACATACAAACTTACCGCCCATTCTCAAATCTTGTATAAAAATAGGTATTTTTATGCATGAATTCTCTTTAAATTGGATAAGAACACTTTTCATGTATCCAATATCAAATCCAATGTGCCACGCCCATATTCAGGTATATAGCCCCAATACAAACTTACTGCTCATTTTAGATATTTTTTTTTTTTTTTTGAATAGGTATGTATTGTTAATATATTCTATTCAAATCTAGGTCAAAACACAACTTCAGTCATTCTAAGTACAGACCACCGATATGATATGGAGCGGATAACTATAACATGTAACTCCATACAAACTAACCTTTCATTTTCTGATATTTTCAAGAAAATTGTTGTTATACAATATATGTTTTTTTTAGCTTAATCAGGAGGTAACACCGAAATTTCAGAATTTTATTTTTGGTGTAAAAACTCAAAAATTTGCATCATAACAACAAAGCTTAGAGTGTTTTCACTGATTCCTTAGGTTTGCCAATTTAAATTTGCGTCCCGACAAACTGAAAATGAAACCTTATAACTCCATTTAAAATGTAAAACTCAAGACTCTAGTGGAAGTTCTTTCGGTGAGGTGTCACCCCTGAATATTTGGTATCTATATTAGTGTCCAAACTAAAGTTGTATCAGACCATTGATCCCCATCCATGCCATCTCGAAATTATATCTAAGCCAATAATGAATCACATTAACTATTTAAGGACTCATGTGACTGGTATTTTAGCTTTCGTTTTTTCCTTATTAAGTTTATATAAGAACATATAAATGTATGGGATAAACAAAGTGAAAAAAATCAGTTATCACGGTTCTCCATACGCTTACGGATCACCAAGTCCGAGAATGCTAATGTTCATTTTGGCGAATTGTCAAAAAGTCATAACATTCCCCGAAACGATGTGATTTACTCTCAAATTGTGCTTGTTCGAAAAGCCATATTCAATTATTCAAATAAAGTTGGTTCCAATAACTCCAATGCATGGTGTAAAAACAAATAAGGTGTACTATTCCGACTCTCTGACCCGTTAAAATTTTCAAATTAGCTGAGAGTTATATTTACGTGTCTCTATTTCTCTCCAGAGCTATGGCCTTGCTAAAATTTCGCGATAAATTAATTGCACAGAACATTTTAAGCAAAATGTTAACTTGGTTATTTGTCATTGAGTTCCATATGTACATGTGTATGTATGTATGTGGTTTGTATGTGTATACAAAGAGAGCACACATAAGATAGTGTGACAAACAAAGAGCATATTGCTTATGTTTTGTTGTTATTGTTTTCGTTATAACTGCTTCTTCTTCTTATTTTCTCTCTTTTAAACGTCGGCCGCATCGCATTTATTTGTTGTTGTTTTTTGTTTATCACTGTCTCTCTCTTTCTCTCTCTGTCACGCAACTATGCGCGCATTTATAATAGCACAAAATAAGCAAAGAGCAAAAGAGAAAGAATATCAACAAATCAGATACTTTTTTTTTCAATACTCGAAATGCAAACGGCGGCATTTTAATTTTCGCATTTTAATTTGTTTTGTGCCTTTCAACAGTTCAAACGACAAAATTATCAAAAAAAAAAACAGAAAAATATTTAAGTACGTTAAAAATATTAAAATAAAATAAAATAAATAAAAGTGCCCAAAAAACGTGTTAAATAATTTAATTAGAAAAAAAGAACAGCACAGTTAAATTTTACTCTCTTTGCAACATTTTTTTTGTTTGTTTTTTTTTTTTTGTGTGTTTTGTGTCTTACAATTTTTTTTCTAATTCTTTTGTTCTTAAACGTCTTTGAAAATTGTTACTTAAAAACTTTATGTGCTACGTTTTCTTTAGATAATTAAAAAAAAAAATGTAAAAAACTTTGTTTTAGCTTTGAAGCGACGCATGTGCAAAAACTTTTTTTTTTTTTTTTCTCGAAAATTGATTTGCTGCCTATTTTTGGAGCTCAACAAAAACAGCAACAAATAAAAGCAAAAAAAATCAAAGACAAAATGAATTTTAAAAAATCAAACTAAAAAAAAAGCACACACACACACACACATACAAAAGCAAAAAATCAACACTAAAAATAACAAAAGCCACAACAAAAACAACTACGACGCAAAAAGTTTTTTTTCCTTAAAATGTAAGTAAAAATAAAAAAAATTAACAAAAAATATAAAAAATATAAAAAACATTATTATAAAAGCTATGAAATTTTTTTTTATTTATATTTAAATAATTTATAATTATAATTAATGTTCAATTAATATTCTAACGCATTTTACTAAAGCAAAAACAAAAATTTTGCTCAATGACGTTGTTAATTTTTGTGTTTTTGTGTTCTTCTTTGTGAATTGTTTTTGTAAATCGTAGTAAATTGTTTTTTTTTTTTTTTTTGTTTTTTTTTTGTTTTGTTTTTAATATCACATTTTGTGTCTTTGTTTTGTGTTTGCCAATTGTAAAAGAGCCTATATATAATATGCTGGTTCTCTTTCTACTTTTGCACATTGGTTTGCTATTCAAAAACAAAAAAAAAATAAATTTATATTTTATTATAAAATTTGTGACACTGTTCAGATTTTCTATGCATTTATTTTATTATGTGTGTACGGCGTACCCACATCGTGTATAAACACACAAAAAAAAAAAAAAAAAAAACGCAACAAATGCATAAAATGACAAAGAAGCTGCGGGTTTGTGGTTGAAAACATTTAATTGAAGTGAGAACAATTTATTATAATTTATTCAATTTTATTTTTGTAAATGAAGCGTCTATACTTGTACTTACAGGATTTGATTTTATTATTATTATTTTTTGAATACCCGCCACACATAGTGTGTAGGGTATTATCAGTTGGCTGGAAAGTTTGTAAAGCATTAAAGGAGGCATCGGGAACACCATAGAGTATATATTAATTCTTGATCAGGTTGAGGAGACAAGTAGAATTAGCGCTGTCTGTCTGTTGCAATGCGTTTTACTCAGAATGTTTTTAAGATATTGACCAGAAATTTCAAACTTAAGCTTTTTTTTTTTGATACTAAGCAGTTTGTATGTCAATACCATTTTTAGGTATAGTCCCCATACAAACTTACCACTTTTTCGATTTTTTTTTGTATGAAAATATTTATTATTTATGAGTGAATTTGCTACAAATTGAAAAAAAAAAAACACTTGCAATGACATCCAATATCAAAACTGAGGTGCCACGCCCATACTAATCTACTGCCCATTTTTTGAGTTTTTGTATAAAAAAAGTTTTTTTTTATGAATATGTTCACTACACTCTGTGTGAAATCACTTCTACTGTCATCCCGAGGAATGCACTACCGTTATGACAAGGAATGGGTCACTATAACATACAGACTCCATACAAAGTTTTCTTTAATTTTTTTAGTTTTTTCAAGAAAATTATTGTTATATCCTCATTTAAACCTAAAAATTTTACATATATGCTTTAAGCTTGAGTTCCAACTTTGCGGAGTATATTCCACGTCACTAATGATCATATATAAACCAGTTAAAGTTTCGTATAGCAGGTATTTGAGCTTCGGTTCTACTGAAGTTAACATTTTTCCTTGTTTTTTTTTTTTTATAAATTTAAAAAAAAATTACATGCAGAGCTGTCAACTGTCAAATTCATATGTCACAGACATTTAAAACTTTTTCGAATGATTTATTTTGATTTTTTTTTTTTTTTTTGTTTTATTTTAAAGTTGTTTGAAGGTGACCGACAACAAAGTTTATGTTCTTGGGTGGTGCTTTTCTTAGGAGCTACACCAGCTAGAGACATTAAACCACACCACACACGCCCGCCGAAAGAAAATCCCGGCTCGACGTAACATTTTCTTATGTAAAGAGCCAAAAACATATAATAATAATTTTTTTTACTAAAGAGGTGAATGGGGGTTTTTACTTGTTGTCACGCTTTAATGTTTGCAGATGGCGTGAAGCTGTGCTTCAGCTACAGGTGCAGTTAGAATCTGTGTAAAAGCAATTTCTTCTTTTTGCTTTGCGAAATTTGGGCTGGTATCCAAATACAAAATTACCAACATATACACATCGACTAAAATAAATAGATTTTATGTATTCAGAAGCTAATCGCTGCAGATGTTGACTCTCAACTTTAAACCATAAACTTTACCATAAACGGTTTTTCTCTAGACCCTCTTAAGAGGTACTTATTTGTTTCTGAGTTTGCCAACCCATACACCTACCAAAACTCTCTATATATTTATCCTAGTTAATAAGTTTTCTTTGGTATACTATAGAAAACATTGCTGTTGTTAGTCTCCTCGAATTTATGCCAAACTTTATTGTATTTTGCACCAATGTTCAAATAAGTGCAACAGTCAATTGCGGGTCTGTGTGTTTGTGTGTGTAAGTTTTACAGGAGAGAAGACCAGACAGCGTAGAATGTTGGTAGTGCTCATGTAATATCGCGTTGTTCAGAGAGATATAGTAAAGTAAAAAAAAAAAAAAAAAAATTACAAAGAAAAAAATCTTTTACATATTTGGTACAAAGTACAAAAAAAATTTATACTATTTTTTTTTTTTTTTAAACCAAAGCTTTAATTCCATACTTGTTAATACAGACGTATGTATGTATGTATCTGTATAAAATTTTATTCGCAAGCGTACCACTGTACTTTGTATATATTTAATAATAAAAAAAAAAAAAGGCATATTGTATACATATATCGCGAGTCCAGTTTCTTTACAAGCGCATTTTATTTTCATACTACACCTCTCGCTCTCCTTCTCTCTTACTCGCTCGCTGGAATACTCATTTAATTACAAATTTGCAATGCGCTTTCAAGCTTTGCACGCTCTTTCTCTCTGTTTATTTTTTACATATTTAATAAAACGCTTTGTAGTTTATTGTTCCTTTGCAATATTTCTCTTTTTTTTTTTCATTTACATGTTGCTCTCTTTTATAAAATGCATTTTTTTTTGTTGTTTCTATAAGAAATTCTGCCACTTGCAAGTGTTCTTTTTTTTTTTTTATTTATTTATTTATATAATTTGTAAATATGCTTTTGTTGTTGTTGCAAGTGGAAGCTTTTTTTTTTTTTTTTTGTAAAATTCTGCCTTTTAATTTGCATTTTAAATTTGTGTAGTTTATGACACACACACACACCTGCATAAATGTATACAATTTAACGAGAGAGACGCTAAATATTTAATTATTTTTGTTGTTGTATTTTTTTTAATTTTATTTTTTTATTGTTTTTATTGCCTTTTGACGTTTCATTTTCTTTGTAAAGTTGTTTTTTTCTCCTTATTCTTTATTTTTTTTTCTTTACCGCGCAACAATTGCGCTTTTTCTTGTGTGCAACAAATTTGTTTATTTCCGGTTCACGTGTATGGGTCAAAGTGCAAATAAAATGGCATTGAATGTATAAGAGCGAGAGAAAGAGAGAGACAGACAGATAGATACATCGATCATACAAGCGCCACACTATAGATAAGCTGCAAAAGAGTGAGTTGGCAATACATACATGCAACGTATTTTGCCAATAAGCAAAAAAAAAGCACACAATTAAGTGTTGCCAATTTGCAGAAAAAAAAAATAAATAAATAAAATAAATAAATAAAAAACCTGTAAGTTTTCCACTTTACTAATGGAATCAACTGTTGTTTTGCCCAAATAGTTTAAGAGTTAATATTATTCTTGAATTATTTGTCCGAACTTAGAATGCAACCCTCGTAAACAAATTTTTCTAAATAAAAAAAAAAAAAGAAATTATTTATACAACACAAGGTAAAAAACAAAATTCTTGGGTTTATATTTACTTTTTTTGCAAAAAAAAAAAAAAAAAAAAAATAAAAATAAAAAAAAAAAAAAAAATTAAGAACTACGCAAAAATTTATATAAAAATAAACACAACAAATAGTTTTCGCATTAAAAAATATATTTTTTTTAAATGTGTAAGAGAGACAAATATCAACATTAAATTGTTTTTGTTGCGCTTAAAACAAAAAACAAAAACCAAAAAAAAAAAACGGAAAAATGAAAATCTTTTGTTTAAACAATAAATCAGCATTTTATTTAAACGCAACGCACTTACTCTATCTCTTTCTATCTTATTATGTACATACATATATATTGCTCTCACAAATGTTTTTCTCATTCCTTTAAATTGTTGTTCTTTTTATGAAAATAAATTTGAAAATATTTTTGCTTTTTATTATTGTGGTTGTTGTTGTTGTTTTTATGTCGCTGTCGATGACGTCTCGTACACATTTACTAAAAACGAGGTTTGTTGAAAAACTTTTAAGATGTCGAATAAAAAAAAAATGCATTTGGGTTTAATGAAATAATAACATAGGCAAGCGAAGCTTTAGTTTTTTTAGTTTAATGCCTTAAAAAGTGAAGGACAGACAGACAAAAATGGTTAGTCGGTCAAAATTCTGAAGAAATACAATAAAAATGTTTCATATAAACACTGTCATTGCATATTCCGACTTTATGCCAAATTATTGTCAATTCAGTCCAGTGTTGGCAAAAAAAGTGATTTTTAAGTCGCAGTGTGATAAGTGACTGTGATTTGATAATCGCAGTGACTGCAAATTGGTGATACAATCGATGTTCCCGAAAAAACAATCAGCGATTACTGAACAGTTTCACTGTTCACTTGTGACTCGCAAATGTACAAAAGAATTTGTACAGGTTCGGTGTTCAAGCGAACATGAATGATTCGTGAAAGCACAAATCACTGTGATTTTTTTTTTTGACTACGCTATAATACGCACTGAGCAAGCGTAACTTTATTTAAACTAACCTCGTTATATTTAACATTTTTTTTATTTATTTTTTTTTTTAAGTTTTTTTTGTTAAGCGTCCCCAACAACAACAACAATAATAATAGTTTTCTCATTGTTGTTGTTATTGTTGTTGTTTCTTACTAAATTCAAATTGTTAAAAATAAAACAATTGTTTCTCTTTCTTATTGGATTATTTGCCGTATTTTCTGCTTATTTAATTTTGTCAATTTTGTTGTTTATTATTTTTAAAATATTTTTTTTTTTTTAGTTTTGGCATTTAAAGTTTTTTTTTTTTTGTTTATTTTATACATATTTATATCTGGCGTTGGATCAACTTTATCTAAAAAATATATATTAAAAAGGTTGCAAACTGATACCACAAACAAAGTTATTTTCAAAAGAATTTACACTAAAATTTTGTTCGCCATTTTATTTACAACTTGTTTAGTTTATTTTTTTTCACTTTAGATTAGATTTATTTTTTCAACGTATTTCAGATAAATTCGATAACAGATTCTATAGTCTACTTTTTTTTTTTTTTTTGCACATGACTCACATTGACGTGAATTGCCAAATATGTAATTTTACTCACATGAATTTAGCAACGTCATAAAAACCACGAGTCAAAATCAAAAATAAATGAAAAAGAAACAAAATAAAAACAATAGCAAAAACTAAAATATATATTTTATACCCTACATGACATTTACATGCGATGATCATGTGAAAATCTCGAAATAATTAAAAAAAAACAGAGAGCGAAAGAGAAGTGAAAGATTCCTGATAGTATGTTATATGTATATTATTGAACATCGTAACGAGTAATAATCGCACGCGTAACAATTGTATCGAGTTGCAATTATGACGAGTTGCAATTATGACGAGTTGCAATTATGAAGAGTTGCAATTATGACGAGTTGCAATTATGACGAGTTGCAATTATGACGAGTTGCAATTATGACGAGTTGCAATTATGACGAGTTGCAATTATGACGAGTTGTAGTTATGACGAAGTGCTATTTTTACAAGTTGCTTTTATAACGACTTTCAACTGTATCGAGTTGTTATTGTACTAAGTTGCATTTGTAACTATTTTGCGATTATAACGAGTTGTATTCGTAACGAGCTGCAGTCGTAACGAATTATAAACGTAACGAGTTGCAATCGTAACGAGTTGTAAACGCAACGCGTTGCAATCGTAACGAATAACAATCTTACCTCGAGCTATAGTACCACTTCATACCCATTAACACTATGTGTGGCTGGTATAAAAAACTGTAGAACAGAACAGACGGACAGACAGACGACATACATATAGTCGAAATAGTCGTATACTCATTTTAGTTAAACGTATACTTGGTATTATATGTTTTAGGTAGTTTTGTATAAAACGAGCATTTCTTGCTTGAATAGTTGAGGCAACACCCAATTGATAGCAGGGATAATACAAGCACTTAATCCAAGAAATTTGTAAGCGACAGTTTTTCAGTTCGTTCGTGATATTAGGTACAATTTGTTCTTAATGAAAGATCAATTCATGTTTGATATATCTACATAAGAACAACTAATTCTTAATGTAAGCACAATCGTTCTTAATATAAAAATGCGATAAACGTGTTGAATTAAATTGCATAATATTTTGATATGTTTAATGCTTTTATCTCGTAAGATTCTAATAAGATACTAATTAGATATCTCTCTCTCTCTCTGTCTTTCTCTCTCTTTTTCCCACTAAATAAAACATAAGTTAAACGCATTTATTTTCTGCAGCTCTCTTTTATTTTTTTTTTTGTTGTTAATTTGTTATTTTTCTACTCATTTTATTTTCGCACAGTTTGGCATTCTTATTGTCATCTTCTCTTGGTCGTCGTGGTCGTCGTCGTTAGCGTCGTTGTTGTTTTTGTTTTGGTTTCTAGTTAGATTTTTTTTTTTTTGTTATTTGCTGCACGCCTTTTTTTTATTTTATTTTATTTATTTATTATTATTATTTTTTTTTTTTGCTATCTTATCTCACACGCGGTTCAGTTCAGTTTGGTGCGTTTTGTTTTCTTTAAAAAAAAAAAAAAAAATTAGTTTTTGTTGTTTTTTTTTTTTCACGGCGTCTCCGGTGATGTCGCTCATTGTTGGAAAATTATTTTTGGTTTTTTGTTGTTGTTGTTGTTGTTTTATGTAATCATGCTCAGCGGTGTTCTAATAAGAAAATAGCGTTCGTTTTAGCTATCTCTATTACACACGCACACATACACCTTCTCTCTCTCTCTCTGTCTCTCTCTTTAGTTTGTTTTTATGCTTATTAGAAAATTGAAATGTGTTAAAAACTAATTCAATAAATTAAATGAAAAAATAAATTAAAAAAAAAGAAATAATAACAAAAAATTATACATTTGGGAGCTAGCTTCGTGCTTTGCAGCATTTATTTAATTAATAAATGCAACAATGTTGCAATAAACAGAGAGAGAGAGAGAGAGAGGAGAAAGCAATATACGTTATTAGGGATCACCAAAAAAAAAAAAAAAAAAAAAATTTGTTCTACATTTTTATCACACATAATTTGTCGAGAAGTTTGTAAAATATTAAATTGAATATGGTCAGCCCCATAAAGTAGATATAAAGTAATTTTCTTGAAAAGCAGCGTCGATTCTTCGAGACTTTTTCTCCAAAAATGCAATCAAAATCGTTCCGCAACCAACGAATTCGCCTGATTTGGCTCTGGACTTATTCCCAAAAATTTACAAGTATAAAAGTAAAGGTAGCTACTATCGTATATGTTGCTTTTGACAAAGATTGTGCATTTCAAATTTTTTTTTCTAATTGATTTCTAAAGCAGTCAAAAGGTAAAAAAGAAAGAAAGAAACAGAAAGAGGAAATGAAATTCAGTGCAATCGTTTTTTACCGATCACATTTCAATTGATTTTTAATGCGGCTCATTTATAAAAAAAGAAAAAGAAAAAAAACCAAAAAGAATGCGTCCAAATGGAAGGTGCTGAACTACGAGAAACACTATGCCCAGTTGAAATGATAAAATACTTTATTTATATGCTCCAAGATAATCCCTTTTTACGGCTCACATGAGTATTGATTTGGTTTCCAATGCTGATCAAGAATTAGCCCAATCTTAGTTTACTCTTTCAGCCTACGAAATTGAGATACAAAAGAGTTCTCCATACAGAAACTGTCATAAATATATGATCGAGTTTTGGTATAGTGACTATCACTTAAAATCAGGGCTACGAAATACTAAAAAATTACCAGTGGTTCGGTTCAGCGGTTCGCAATGCCTTAGAACCAATGGTTCGGTTCACGATTGGAGTTATTGGTTGGAGTCAAACCGCAGTTTTTGATTCAAATCCATTTTCTTTTAGAAGAACTGGTTCGTTTAACGATTTAGATACTCAATACTCAAAAGCAGGTTCGGCGCAAAACAAGTTGGCAGCTCTGCTCAAAATGCAGCGTTCGGTGCAATCTAAAAAAATTTTGCGTCGATGATTTTTATATTGAAACCAATAAAAGGTTCAAATTTGTTTCATATGTATACGTTTCACACTGTTTGGGTTTGGGGTACAGTTTAGCTTGATGATGCTGCGTTCTTGTTTCAAGTTTCATATTGAAATATGCTTCATAAAAATAAGTTAAGCATAATAACAATTCATTGCGATTATTATTTAAACATTAATTTTTTTTATTATTTTGCATTTCAATTGAAATTGCTGTTAATTTTTTATTTTTTATTTTTTAGTTAAGCAAATCAACAAAATCATTTAGCTTGCCTATGTGGTACCTATCACCATTATAAAGCATTGCCAATTCAAATAAGAAACTTAATCATGTGCTGCACTATATAAACTAAAAAGAATAATTAATAAATAAATAACAAAAACAAATTGTGCATGAATGAGCAAAATAATAGTAAAATAAAATGAATAATTTTATTATTTGTTTTTTTTTTTTATTATTATTATTTTCAAATGCTTGCGCGGCACGGTAATTCTTATCAGAATCTAATTAGATGAAAAAGAGGAAGCAGAAAATGCGTTGTATATTAATGGTACATAAAAAAGATAGAAATACATTCACATACAAATGTACATACATACTATATGTATTTGTTTTTTTTTTTCGATTATACAAATAGCAAATAAAAAAAAAAATTAATAAAAAAATAATTCATACATTTTGAACGCATTTTTTATACATTGTGAACGGGTAGGGTACTTTAATTTTGTCTTGAAATTTGTAACACAATAAAAACGGCATCGTAGATCACATAAATCTATATATTTTATATATCTATGATTTATATTCTCGAACAGCTTGACCAGACGAATTAATCTAGCCATGTGCCTATGTTTTATTCGGTCAGTTTTAAAGATATTGAGCCGAAATTTTGAAATTATGCAAAAAAAGGGAAAAAAACGCCCACTTTTAGTAATAGCTTCCATGCGAGTATTTAATTTGAAAAAAAAAAAACAAAAAAAGAAAATTGTTTGAAAGAATTTTACTTAAAAAAAAAATATTTTTCTTATTTTAATTTTTAATTTTATGTTTGCATATTCCTTATAAAAATTTGCTTAAACTATATGCAAAGACCTATCAATTGACATATAAAACATAAAAATCGCTTTAAACAACTCTGAGTTCCATTAGACTAGAAGTATATATATAGTAGTATTTATAGTGCTATAACTTTGAAACGCTTCGTAGCATTTCAACAAATGATAGCTCACTGCATAAAATAAAAGCTAGAACTTCCACACAAAAAGTTTTTTTGAAGATGCCTCGAGAACGATTCTTAAAGTCATTTTTGGGAATCTACGGCCCAAAATACATGGGCATGGATCCATTAAGACCCAGAACCTTCGACAAAGTCAAAACAAGTAAACTAGATTAATCAAAGCATACCCATATGCAGCATGTCACAACTGCTGCGTTCTTTCTTATTTATTTTATTTTTTTTTTTTTAATTTTTAATAGTTTGCAAAAAATTTATTTTTATTTATTTTTATAATTATTACTTTTATATTTATTTTTTTTTTTTTTTATGTATAACATTTTTTATTTATTCTAATCTTTTTGTATTCTGCTTTTGCATAAAACCTCCAAGGACGCGAAATGAAATACGAAAGAGCAAGCAACATTTGCCAACTATAAAAAATAAAAAAAACCTAGTTCTAATTGGAAAAGTATATACAATGATGGCGTCGTTGTTTGTTTGTATTTTTGTGTATTTTTTTTTTTTTTTTCATTTAGTTGTTTTTTTTTTTTTTTTTACTCTTATAGTGTGTGTCTACACCTAACTACATAGTACACCTAATGTGCCTCTATAGTAGCTTTACGGCTCTTCTATGTCATTTTAAGGCTTTTCCAATTAGCATTCGTATGCTACTCATCGCTCATCATTCCGTAGAATGTTGTCAACATTACGTGAAAAATAGGGTAATGGTGGAGTGTTATGTAGTGAGAAATAGTTTAAAGATACGCACTGAGCAATACACCGGGTGTATAGAGTGTGTAAAAGAGAAAGAGAGACAGATAGAGAGAGCGAGAGAGAGAGGAACATATAATATAATGAGAAATATTTTAACAAAAGTATCGAATGTTTTTGGTCTTCAAAAAAAAAAAAAAAAAAAATTGATATTTTGTAGTTTGCATAGACTTATAAGAAATAAATTATAGCAATTGTTAATTTAAATAAATAAATAAAAAAAAAAAAGAAATCAAATAAATGCGAAGGTTACGTCTAACCCGATTCGAAGTTTTGCGTAGTTTTAACGCCAATTTTTTTTTTTTCTGTATGGAAATTGTGGTTTCCAAAATCCAAAAGTATTTTTTTATGCTGCATATGAATCTCGAATTAACTTAAATGGAAAACTTTCAAAGCATTCTTCGAAATAATTTCCATTCAAGTTTCGCGAAGTGCTATTCAAGTTGTCCTAAACAGAAGAACTGAGCTCGTAACAACGACGTCTAAGTCTGTATCCCAGCACAGTTGCATCCTATCTTGGTAACAGTTGCGCCCTTCGATCAATCAACATTTTCTTAGTTCATGTTGCATATTGATTTTTATACCCGCCACACATAGTGTGAAGGGTATATTCAGTTTGTCGGAAAGTTTGTAACGCATTGAAGGAGACGTCGTAGACCCCACAAAGTATATATATTCTTGATCAGCTCGATGAGACGAATCGATTTAGCCATGTCCGTCTGTCTGTCTGTCCGTCTGTCTGTCTGTTTATTTCTTCGCAATTTTTTTGATGAAGATATATAGATATTACGCCGAAATTTGGAACTTAAGCTTTTATCGGCAACGACTACTTTGTATGTTAAAACCAAGTTGCCACGCCCATTTTTAGGTGTAGCCCCCATACAAACTTACCAAAAATTTTCGAATTTTTGTATTAAAATAGATATTTTTTATGCATGTATCCACTCCAAATTGGGTAAAAACTCTTCTAATGTCATCCAAAGTCGAATCCAAGGTGCCACGCCCATTCCTAGGTATAGCCCCCATACAAATTTACCGCACATTTTCGAATTTTTGTATGAAAATAGGTATAATTTATGAATATATTCACTCAAAATTGAATAAAAACACTTCTAACGACATCCGATATCAAAAACAAAGTACCACGCCCATTTTTAGGTGTAGCCCCCACACAAATTTACCGCCCATTTTTCAATTTTTGAATTAAAATTGGTATTATTTATGAATTTATTTACTCCAAATTGGGTAAAAACACTTCTTATATCATCCAATTCCAAAACCAAGATGCCACGCCCATTTTTATGTATAGCCCCCATACAAACTCACCGATTTTTTTTTAACTTTTGTATGAAAAATCCATTTTTTTCGTCTATATATTTATAAATGTATATAAGCCACTGATGATCACACATAAACTATTCAAAGATTCGTGTGGCGGGTATTTATGCTTCGGTTCCACCGAAGTTAACGTTTTTTCTCGTTATATATTACTAGCGTTTATGTTTTAAATGTATCTGTCAGATAGCTCAGGAATGTGAAATGTGAAGTTAAGAAGGGTGCGTTCATTAGATTCCTTTGCAAACGCTACTATGAAATATGACATTACCGTGGAACATCACGTGGCCGTTTAGGAAAGAGTGCTATCTGCAATGGATAGGTCGTTTTGCAGTGTAAAAATAATGGTCTTTTGAAAGGCTTTTTAATTAATTTAAAAAGGTTTTTATATGCAATAGCTTCTGGATTTCTAGCAGCAAACTTTTTAATACAAAATGTCAGCGATCTATGGTTACTTTAAAACGTGCGCTACTTATACGTCTGCCTGTCCGTCTGTCTGTCTGTCTGTTTGCCTGTCAAGACAACACGTGACGTATGCGCAATTTATAGTTTGCCTTATGACAACTATTATGACACACAAAAGTTAAAAGATGCTACAAACGAAAAAAAAAAAAAAAAAATACAATTTAAGAATAATTTTTGTTTTTTATTTTTTATTTTATTTGACTTAAATGCTTTTGAAAGAATAGAAATAATATAAATCGTCGCCTTCAATTCGTGTCACAGACAAAACTAGAAGAAAATTTCTATTGTATCCACTTCTTCTGCTACTTTTAGTTCGTTTGTCTATTTGCGTTAAAAATATAATTAAAACGAAATTGAAATGTTTTATTTCAACATGCAACCGAAAAAAAAATAAAAAAAAAAAAAAAAAAATAGCACACACGAGGCAGTTATTTGCAGCCATTTTTCTATTGCAGCAACGTGTCGTATACGCAATGTGTGGCAGGCAGCACAGGTCGCCGCATGCTGTACAGTGTTGCCAAAAATTAAGAGTTTTATTTGTTTTATTTATTTGAATGCCAGAAGGCGAAACTAAAAAGATTTAACTAAAATAATGTCGAATATATTTTTAGTTGATTTTTTTTTTTTTTTTTTTTTTTTCGAAGGTTTTGCTTTTGTTGCCAAACGCTTTGAATTTATTTTTTTGTTAAAAAAAAACAAATTATGTAGTACACAAACAAAACTTAAAATGCATTGAAGAAAAAAAACACACACATACACGCAAAATTTATTTATATTTGAAGACATTTGAGTTGTGGGAGTGACATACACGCATATAAAAGAAAAGTGGAGATTAAAAAGAAATTTACAAAAAAAAAAAAAAAAAAAAACAAAGGAAAATCTATGACACACTTTTTATTTTTATCTAAATTGTTTGCAAGAATTTTACTTTAAAAAAAAATTTTTTGTAAATTTTTTTAAATTTTTTTTTTTTTTTTAAATTTTTTTTTTAAATTTTTAATTTTTAACATTGCATATTCCTTTTAAAAATTTGCTTAAACTATATGCAAAGACCTATCAATTGACATATAAAACATAAAAATCGCTTCAAACAACTCTGAGTTCCATTAGACTAGAAGTATATATGTAGTAGTATTTATAGTGCTATAACTTTGAAACGCTTCGTAGCATTTAAACAAATGATAGCTCATTTAAAAAGGCTTGAATACAGCTTTCAAAGTGCATAAAATAAAAGCTAGAATTTCCACAAAAAAAGTTAAATATTAAAATATAAATAAAATTTAATAAATTTTTTAAAAAAATGTCAACAAATTTTTCAGCTATTTTTTTTATGCTAAAAAACATTGAAAAAAAGCATTTAAATTTTAAAAATATGAAAATCAATTTAAAGGTTTTTTTTTTTCTTTTCTTTTTTTTTTGTTTTAAGACTACAACATGTTTTTAGCATACATATTTTAAAAAATATATACATATATATTTAAAAAAAAAAAACCAAAATTAAAATAAAATTGTACCGGCAAAAGAAATTGTTATTCAACAACGAAAAAAAAAAAAAAAAAAAAAAAACCGAGATCTCGTGCTATATAGCTAACTCTATTCTGTATATTTTACCTTAATTTTTTTTTCTCTTTTTAACATTTTTGTTTTATGTATGTCAGCAAGATGCAGTTTGAATATATCTTTTAAAACATATTTTTAAAATAAACTGAACAACGACAAACGTAGAAAATGTATTTATTTTTAATTGCAACAACAACAACAAAGTCAAACAAAAACAATAAATGCCAACAAATCAGTACAAAAAAAAAAAAAAAAAAAAAAACCTAAAATAAATACAATTTCTATATACATATGTGTAGTTCGAGTAAAGTATCTCATAGAACGCCACGCCATAGCGAAAGAAGAAAATACAAAAAAAAAATAGCATCTAACGACAACGGCGTCGACAACAACAACAACAACAACATCGACATCGACGACGACCGGCATTAACAGCTCTTTATCGCTCTAAAGAACAACTCTGTTGTACAATATATATGTATAGTATTTTTTTTTTTTAGTAAATGGATTAAGTGACGGGATTTCTCTATCTGTGGCATTTACACTAATATTACATGAACAGGCTATATCAATAGAAAATAAATATTGTATATAGTATGTACGATGTACATTATACATATGTACCACACATTTTATTATATATATAGGACATCAACCAGAAACGAGAAAAAAATAGATCGACTCTTCTATCAATGTTGATCAAGAATATAGAGTATATACTTTATAAAGTCTACCATGCCTACTTCTGCACAAACTTAATATACCCTTTTACCTCTTATGTACAGAGTAGAAAACTTTTAAGAGGCACTTAGAGATGCCACGATTATTAATCGTTTCATTACTTTTTTCTGCCATCACTAAACAAAATCATGTGATCATATTGATGTTGTGTTTAGTTATAAGTAAGAATTTTGTAATCATCATAATTCTAATAAACAGTCGGTAGAGTGAACCAAAGAACGTTTGTTCTTGATATAATGAACAATTGTTCTTGATACAAAGAACTTTTGAACATGTTGGAATAATAACTTGGTTAAATACTTGGCTTGAATTATAAAAATCGTTCGATATTGATGTGTATAATAGCTTCGGTTCAATTTATGTAATTATATTTTGTCAAAGAACGTTTGTTCTTGATATAATGAACAATTGTTCTTGATACAAAGAACTTTTGAAAATGCTGGAATTATAACTTGGTTAATACTTGACTTGAATTATAAAAATCGTTCGATATTGATGTGTATGACAGCTTCGATTTAATTTATGTAATTATATTTTGTCATAGTCATTGTTTATATATATCTGTGTTTTCATATTGATTTGTAATCTGTTTTTTAATAATTTTAATTTGAGCAATTTTTAAATGAATCATTTTTTATAGCTCGCTTTATATTTCTTGTTTCTCGTTTGTCGTATTTTTTATTTTTATTTATTTATTGTTTTTTTTTTGTAAGTTCCAGATAACTAAAGTTCCAGATAACTTTAATTTGAAATGTTTTGTTGTTTTTTTTTTTTTATCATGAAAGCTCTCTCTTTCTCTCTTACACTCAATCTTTCTAGTTTCTTTTTTCCCCTTCTCTTCTTCTAAACTTTATTTTGAATTTATTACATTTTTTTTTGTTGTTGCACTTGTTCGCTTCAAATCAATTAGCAAGAAAGACTTACAAAAAAAAAAAAAAAAAAACAAAAATAACAAAAACAAAAGCAAAAAATACGGTTTTGAACTAGTTTTAGCCAATATTCGAGGCTAGCGAATCAATTGCGTGCTTTAGTGTTGGATAAACGAGGAGAAGAAAATGATGAAAAACATTATGAAGTTTATAACTGAGACTAACAGGTGGACAGCAATAAAATAAATACATAAAAATAAACAAAAGGTAACAAAAAAATAAATGCTGCAATTACATTCACAAACATAAACAAATAGAGAAAGATAGAGAGCGACAAAAGAGAGAGCGAGAGTTAATGTATGTAAGTGAGAAAAGTTTAAAATATAACAAAAACATAAAAGGCGTTCATTTATGCACGATCATCATTTAAAGCGTCGTATAACAGCAAGCATGCGAAAGAGAGACAGCAGATATATGAAGTTCTAAAAAAAACAAAAACAAAATTGTTTAAATAAAAATGGTTGTACATACACATACATACATATGTATGAATGTACATATGTGTGTATGTATGTAAAGCTGCTATATAGACTTTTTGATTAATAATTCATACATTTGAAAAGGTTTTATTTTATTAAAAAAAAGGAACAACAAATTAATAAAAAAAAAAAAAGTACAGATTTTACAGAGCTTTGCCGCGGTGCATAACTATTATTTTTATATGTATGTGTGTATAATTCTGACCTTATTGGGTTCAAAATCATATTTTTTTTTTTATAAATATTTATGAGATTTTATGTGCTGCCAACTTATGATGACGAATATGACAACGCCACCGTCGCCTAGTTTGGAAGTTATCATGTACAATTTTTTTTTTTTAAAATATTTTCTCCCTCACTTCTTACCGATGACGCTTTAAAGTCTATTTTGGCAGCTATTATTCTGCTTCTTCGTATCTAAACTAACATTAACAAAATAATGAAAAAAAGAAAAACAACAACAGAAAACCGCGTCATTTGAGAGCAACAACATAAAATAAATGAGCACAGAGCACAGAATAAAAGAGAGCACAATATGTACTGTTGCCGGGCCGAGGCGCTTTGGCGTTGTGCTGTGTTGGCGCTCAGTCTATCTCGTTTTAATGCAAATATTCTATTTAATATTGCTATCTCGGTCTAACATGCATATGGCGCTCTTTCGATTTTGGCGTTTACGTCAATTTTGACTTAACTCAACTCAGCTGAGTTGTGCTGCTGCTGCTGCTGCTACTGCTACTGCTACACTGTTCGTGTTCGTATATTTGTTGTTGTTGTTGTTGTTTTGCGCTGCTTTGGTCTCGTGCTGTGCTGTGGCTGTGCTGCAACAACAATTAAAATAACATTTCAATTCATTTGAAATGCTTGCTTCATTCGTTTTCTCGCTTGCGCGCAATTCAAACGTGTGTGTTTATTTTTTTATGGCATAAGAAAAATTATTAAATAAATTGTAAAAAAATTTAAGAGTTAAATTTACAGAAAATAATATATACAAAAATTAAAAAAAAACTAAAAGCAAATTTATTAAATTATTTTTTTTCTCTTTTTTTTTTTTTGTAACAATATTCGCGCGTGCCTAATTGTTATTGTTGTTGTAGACTTTTTAAATAGAACTATTTTTTAAGTTTTCTTTTTTTTTTTTTTTTTGTGTACAATTACAAATAAAAAGTGCAATGTAATAGCAAAAAAAAAAATGCAAAGAAAGAAATTTTTTGTAGTGCAAAAGTGCAACAAAAACAAAAAAAACAAAGCCAAAGCAAAAATAACAATAAACAATAACAACAACAAAACAAGCTAATTAGTCAAAAGCGCGTTATTTGACTTAAAAAAAGACACGAGTGAAAGAGAAAGAAAGAGAGTTCAAGCAAGCGAGCGAACAAAAAATCAAACAAAACGCTTAAAAGCGCGCGTGAGAGCGAATTTTTGAAAGAGAGTGCAGCCAGCAAAGTATACAAAAAAAAAACAACTTTTAAATGGCTGATTTACGCAAAAAGTATGTTTTTATTTTGTTTTTTTTTAATAAATTTAACTATTTTTTTTTAAATTTAATTATTTGTTTTAAGTTTAATTGTTTTTTGTTTTGATTAAAACAAATATTTGAGACATGTGGTTTTTTTTGTGCTTTTGTTTTTTTTTTTAAAACTACGTGTATTTGTGTGTATTGTTGTTGTTTTTTATTGCACGAATTACATCAGCTGCTTTTGATTTTGCTTTTGCTTTTTGTTTTTTTTTTACTTTGCTGTGTTTAAGAACTTTTATTTTTATTCTTCGCTATTTATTTGCTTTAAAAAAAAAAAAAACAGCAGCGTGGCTTTTTGATTATTTTTGCAAACAAATAAAATGCGCAAATTATTGTTTGCTTTATAAAAAGAGCGAGAGAGAGAGAATAGCTAATGTATAAAAATAGTGCGTTGTGTGCTCCGAAAAAAAAAAAAAAAAAAAAAAAAAAAACTCAATAACAACGTCAACGACGCTAATAAAAACAACAACAAAAGAGCAAAAAAAAAAAAAAAAACACAAACACAATCACAAGAGAACGCAATGCAAATAAAAGTCAACAACAAAAACTTTCATACAAAACAAAAAAATATTAACTTTGTTGATACCAAAGTTTGAATACACAACAGCGATATACTTAAATTATGTAGATGATTTTAAGAATGGCACCATCGATAGTTTTATTCATAAATAAAATAAAAATACACAACTTAAGGGAACCTGGGTTGGTTTATAATTTTTCAAAAAAAAATTCTTTAAATAGTACCCCTAACGAAACTAGTTTTTTTTGAATAGGGGCAGTTACACCCAAGGTGCTGTTAAGCGGCTAAACAACGCGAGAAACTATTGATCCCAAGAAAATTTTATGTTTAATTTTCCTCAAAGTTTTGATCAAGTCAACTAATAACTACCCCATTGTGGCTATTAATACTTAGAATATACACGTATATATGTACATGTGTACACTATATAGGATCTGCAATGTTACAAACTTTATAAAGAACTGATAATAACCGGCTCACTTCTGTGTGTACACAAATGGATGGTTTAAAAAAAATAAACAAATCTGATCGACGCCATTATTATTGTTTATAATTTATTTTAATATATTTTTTATAGTTGTTGTTGTTATTTTATTTATTTTTTTTTTTACAATAACTAAACAACATAGAGTATGAGAAAATAAAATACGCCTTCAAATATTATCAAAATAAACAAAAAAAAAAAGAAAGAGGAAGAGAGAGAAAGATCACAAAGTTACTGATACCTTTTATTTTTATACCCTTTACAAGAAGACTTAAACGGTATATTAAGTTTGTACACTAAAATCCCTTGGGGGGTTGTATAAAAACATACAAAAAAAAAAAAAAACCGAATATGTCTAAAACATTATTTTAGTGGTCTATAATTGTACTTGCATTGCTGCCTTTCAAAAGAAACCGGTTTGGCACTCATCGGTTGGATGGTTTTATAGTTCATAGCGGACATAGAAACATTTTTACTATTTTATAATATATAAAAAGATTAAACCTACAACTTAAAGCAACAATTTGAAGGAAAGAATGCGCAAACTATTAAGTCAAAAGTATGAAACAGTGGAGTCACAATATACACACTTTATGGTATATGTAGGGTATATTTTAGGAATTTAACAATAACTCAAATATCAAAAAAAAAAAAAAAAAAATAAAATAAAAAAAAAAAAATAAACAAAAAAAAAAAAAAAAAACAAATTCAGCAAAGCAAGGCCGTCGTCTCGCGTCAAGCAAAAAACACAAATGCAAATATTGCGTATACGAATAGTTGCCGTGTTTTTTTTTTTATTTTCAATTTTTTTAAATATAAATAACACATGAAAAGAAGGGGATTATATTAATTTCGAAAAGATTTTGTAATGCATAAAAGGAGTCAACATAGACCTTATACAGCCAATACAATTAAATAAAACAAAAAAAAAATCATAAAATGATGCAATAAAATATTTGCAAAGTGTAATTATTATTTTGGCAATGACTGTTTTCTTTTATTTTATTTTATTTTACTTTTCTATTTTTTTTTTTTTTTTTTAATTTATTTGTTGTCTGCTTCTTCTTAGCGTCGCGACGCTTACAACAAAAATAACAGCAGACAACAACGGTAGTGCACAAAGAGAGACAGACAGACAGATACATAGATAGATAGACAAACGAATTATTAAAGAAAAGAAAAAAAAAACAAATACAAATACAAATAAAAGCAGCACACGCCATATTGTAACGGTTTACTAAAAGCTATCAGAGCGTTCTTTTTCATACTCTCTCTTTAACATTATTATATTTTACTCTTCATTTGTTGTTGTTGTTTTTGTTGTCCAGTTTTTCGCTACCATGTTTGTTTGTTTGTTTGTTGCTTTGATACACAATATCCGGCCACGCTGTTTTTCAATATGCAGTGTATCTCTTTCTAACTTAAACTTTTATTTGAAATGTTTAAAATGCTTAAATAAACAAAACAAAAAAAATAAAAATTATTTTTAAAGAAAGTTTATTGCACAAAAAAATTTTAGCGCGCTGCATTAAGTGCATAAGAGTAAATTCAAAGAGTGAAAGAGAGAGAGAGAGTGAGAAACTGAACTTGAAGAAGAGCGTTTTTATGCATTAAAATTGCAAAGCACAGCATGCGTTTCTTTTTTTTTTTTTTCTTCTCTATCTTGTCTAGTTATCTCACTCTGTTTTGTCCTCTATTAATTTTGTGTGTGTGTGTGTGTGTGTGGGGGGATTTTTTTTTAAGCAAGATGTGATTTGAAAGTTTAGTTTTTAATTGTTTTTCATTTTACTTTTTTTTATTGACTGTACAAGTTAATTTCTAATAATGACATCACACCAAAATAAAATAAATTTTGGAGATATCAGGGCTGTACCCCACTAAAAAAAATTGACAGTGATTCGGTTCAATTGTTTGCGTTGCCTTTAAACCGCTGGTTTAGTTGCTGAACCGATTTTTAGTTATTGTCGAACCATGGTTCGGTTCGGTTCAAATGGTTCAAGTCTTGCATATACAAAAAAAAAAAAAAAAAATTAGCCATACTTCTACTTAAAATTATTGTTTTATTTTTGTTTACTGAGATGAAGTAAAGATCGGAAAAAGGACTTCATCAAATTTATAGGCCACTCTTAACTATAGATTTTAATATTATCACGTTTAAAAGCAATTGTATTAATATTTTCATATATACTTCGTCATAAACACAAGTGTAAAATCTTTACTCAAGTAAATTTTAGAATATTTTATAATTCAATATAAAGATCCTTTAAAGAAATGGAGAACCGGTTCGAACTGAGCCAATCTTGACTCTTAGATGATTCGGTTGTTGGTTCAAAACCATTTTTTTTTTGCAGAAAAACTAGTGCATGGTTAGGACCAAAAGTTCAAAACGGATTTGCCGCACTGAAATATATACATGTGGAGAGTACGAGAGGTTTACTAAATCCAGAAAAGAAGCATTCTTTGACATTTTGATTAGGACCTATTTTAAAAATATCTTGATTAAAAATGGGTACCAAAATGATATTTTTTTTTAATAGAAACTTTTTTAACTCAACGTCTTGACGTAGCATGACGACGCAAAGTTAAGCCTTTTTTTTTTTTTTTTTTTTTTTTTTTTGAAAATTTTTCAATAGACCCTTGCACTGCGTATAATAATTTCAATTGTTGTGTGAGTTGTGTTTATTATTATTGATGTAATTTATTTATATATACAATATATATATATATTTTTTTTACCGCCATAAATGTTATGGGATGTACTTGTTTCTCTCTATTTGAACATTCGAGAAGTTTTATTTTTTTTTTTTTTTTATTTTATGCAATGAGAATGAATGGAAGGAAATGCATCATTAAATTTACATAGTTTTATTTTTTTTTTTTTTTTTCGTTATTTATTTTTTTATTTTTATTTTATTTAATATGAATTGAAGAAGGTTTTAGTGACAGCGGAAAATGTAATTTAATTTAGTTAATTGCGGTTTCGACAAGTTTATGCTGGTTGCTTTGGTTTTAGTTTGATTCTTCTCCCTTTTTTTTTTTTTTTTATTTATTTATTTATTTTTTTTTTTTTCTTCTATAAAAATAAACAAATTTCATTTGAAATGGTGCTGTGCGACTGCTGCGATTTTCTGTATACAAAAGAGTTGTTTGCAAACTATTTACGTGTCGACTTTGTTTTTGTATTTTTTTTATATAGAAATATTTTGCAGATACATAAATGTACATGTGTATCTGTCTGTATTTGCCCTATATATGCGCAACGATGTTATATATATTTTTATAAAATTTTCTACTAGAATTTTCTATCTAAATTTGTGTTTGTGTTCTTCTATGAATTGAATTGTTTATCGAAAGTAGGGAGCAGCAGAGAGAAAAAAGTGTGCAAGAGAAAAAATATGTTTAATTAAAAAATGAATATTAATATTTATAATTTTTTTTTCGTATATAGATTTTACTTAATATAAGGGGTGTTCCCATTTGTAGCTAGAATAAACTGATCACTTTTAATAGATAGCTGGCTGAGTCGTTAGTTCTAAATCTGTAGCGCTGTCTGTCGCTTAAAAAAATATATTTTATATTTTTTAAATCAAACTAGTCAAGATCGATTTTTTTTTTTTTTTTAATTAGAAACAAAATGGTAGTCGTGTAGTGTTAACACGAGGGTTCAACACTCATTAATATTACAAAAAAAAAAAAAAATATTACAAAGAAACAAGTTAGTTGTTGTTAGCGCTGAAAATACTTTAAATCTAAATTAAATTAAACAGAACCAGTTTTTAAAATTTTGAATTTTTTTTTTTATATTAAATTTTGAAGATGAATGTTGCCAATATGAGAAATATTTTCGTAAAGTTTTTTTTTTTTTTTTTTTTTTTAATAAAAAACATTTTTATGAATTACTAAAAAAAATAGAAAATAAATTGCAACAAAGTTTTTTCGCTCGCTGTTTCTAGTTATTTGAAGTTATTACTCTCTCTTTCTCGGTGTTTTTGTTGTTGTTGTTTATCAATAAGTTAGCAACATGTTTATAAACAAAATTTGTTGTTTTTTGTTGTTTTGCTGTTGTTTTACAATAACAAAAAAAAACATATTGTACGCATTTATATTTCTCTCTTTTGTGCTCTCTCTGACTCTCTTTTTTTTTTTTGAAACTTTTCTTGCCCTCAATAGACGCTTTTTTTTTTCAAGTTGAAAAGCGTCTATTGAGAATAATAACAAAAACAACAACAACAACAATGAATGAGTGTATCGGCATTTTAGTTGTTGTTGTTGTTGTTTTTATATATTTACATTCCTTCGTTCTATGCCTTTCTTGCTCATTTTTATTGTTTTTGTATAACTCATCATTTTGTTGTTGTGTGTTGATTTTATTTAATATTTTTTTTTTTTTGTTGGTTTTTTTTTTTTTTTTTTTTCAGTGGCAGCAGGTTGTTTTTGTTGTTGTTTTTGTTTTTGCGCATTTATGCATATTGTATTTTAACTACTTTTGTGTGTGTCTGTGTGTGTGTGTGTGCGTTTATGAGGGAGAAATAGATGACGGCGCCATATTGTTAATTATTAATTTACATTAAGCTTTTTTGTTAGTTTTTTTCTTTTTTCATTTAGAATTTAAAATTAATTTGTGCCTTATTCCTTGTGAATGGTTTGAATAAATGATTTTTGGGCATAGATGTGGTGAATAGCAGTGCTTAGTAGTGTACCATACATACATATGTATACCGAACCGACCTTGGTGCAAACCTTGGTGGTGGTCTCTGTTTCACAATTTATACATAAGTCCCAGCGGAAAAGTCGTCGATGACATACTAAAGACAGTCCCATACAATTCGTTGACGATTTTCAAACAAATGGCGCACTTGTCATTGATGACATGTCTTGCAAGACTTTTTAGATGACATGTCTTGCAAGAGTTTTTGGATGATAAGAGTGCTGAGTTACTTTGGGTCACTAACAGTGAGTTTACTTTTCCGATCAGCAGCAAGATTCGCGTTAAGATTACTTATTTTTTGGGATACTCGAATTTAGATTAATGCAGGCATAATCAATAGTCACGTTTTTTAGTTTCTATTTGAATAGTTAAGAGACCCTAATTGCTCATTGCTAGGTTGTATTTAAGAAAAATTCAAAGAATTTATTATATACGTTTTTGTTTTTCCTTGTTGCTATGGTGAAATTTGCGCGCGTATTTTTTTTTTTTTTTTTGTATCATTCTGTACTGTTGTCTGTCTGCTTGCCATTTTCCACTCATTTACGCGCCACGTTGCACCATGTCATGTCACGCTTTTCTTTTTTTTTTTGTTTTTTTACTTGCAGTGGTAGCAGCACAGCACCTCCTTCACCTTTTTCTTCTTCTTGTTCTTATTGTATTCTTTCTATACAATTCGTTCGTTCGTTCGTTTTGTTGCCATTTTAATGCGAAATTATTTTAAACTTCGGTTTCTGTCGTTTGATGAAATCGTTTCGTTTTTTACTTCGTCTTTTTGTTTTTGTCACTTTTGTTGTTGTTGTTGATATTTCTTACAATTTTCTATTTTTTTTTTTTTTTTTTACTTTAGCTTTTATTTAAATTGTTTATTAAATGCGCTTTTGCTTTATTATTGTAATAATTTTTCTATTTTCTCTTATGTTTTTCTCCGTTGTATACAATACACAAAAATGCTGTCCCTTTTGTGTTCAACGTAAATAAAATATTCGACTGGAAAATCAATAATTAATTTTTTTTATATATTTTTAATTTATAAAAATCGTTACACTTAAATGGTTACTTAAATTTTGATTTATATTATAGATTTTTTAGAATTTATTTTCAGCACTTAAGGCATACATACAACACACATATTTACTTATTAGGCTAAACTTTTAAACTGAATATTCGTTACTAAAGTGATTACTTTACTGTATAGCGTATTTTATTTGATTTTTTAACACAGCTTTTTAGTAGCAATTTTTTATTTTTTTTTTTTTTGAATTTCAGTATCGAATTGCTTGATTTTTTTTAACGGTTACTTTTAGATGCACAATTCGTTACATTTTCATTTGGTACATACAGTCGAGTTAATTGCATTTGTAATATATTTTTTATGACTTTTTTTTGAGTAAGAACTTTTAAATTTAAGTATCGAATTTAGTTACTTTTGACGACTACTTTCATATGCATATACATCATATATAATTCGTTACATTTTCAGTTTTTTTGTTTGTTTGTTTGTTTTTAGTGTCGTAACTATTACTTTCCGTTTATTTTGTTATACAACAATATGTGTGTGGATTATTATGTACATACATATTTTTTTTCTTTCTCTCAACTATAATAAACTGAGGCGGAACTCAGACGCAAATATCGCTTATCTTATCGCATAAAATAATTTTAGTTTTATCGCAGTTCCTATATGTGTGTTTTAGTTTTTAGTTGAAAAAAAAAAAAAATCAAATCTCAATCACTTATCTCTATGTGTATACTGCGTGTGTGTGTGTGTGTGTGTGTGTTGATACGCCTACTCTTTAAGTTTAAAATATACATACATGTGTACACACGTATGCATATTGAGGATTAAAGAAAATAGAAATAGTTTAAAGAGCATATTAAATTACTTATAAGTAAAAAAAAAAAAAAAACAATAAGTTTTTATTTACTGCGGACAAAGACATGGTACTACTATTTAATTTAATGCTATTTTACTGAGAATATCAATTTATACTTAAATTTATGCTCTCTTAAATGCGTCTTCGTTACTCGCTCTCTTATTTGGTACTCTTGTTGCTGTTTTGCACAAATTGCTTATCAGCTGCTGTGGTAGCAAAAACAAAAATAGTGTTAGAGAGGAGTGAGCGAGCGCGACGTACATAACGGTATGTTTGCTTAGTAGCGCAAGAGAAGAGAGCAAAGTGTTGTGTTTTTTTTTTTTTTTTTATTTTTTATTTTTTATTAAACACAAAACACAACAAACAAACCAAACGACGCCACTTAAGAACAACAACAAATAAACAACGTTGTTTTTCTTGTCCGATATTTATATGTACCTACTGCTCTGCTGCCTGCAACAACACAATGTCGCTCTCTTTATTTTTTTTTTTTTCCTGTTTGCGCTATTGTTTGCACGCAAGGCTGATTTTAAAAGTTTCAACTTTTCAACTTTCAAATAAAACATTTGAACATTTTTTAAAATATTTTTTATTTGATTGAATTTTTAAAATGTCAATGCACAAATTATTTCCGCTCTATCCGATCTGTCTGTCCGATCCGATTACACAAGCAACTATCCACTAAAATCACCGTCTATACGCTTATATATTCGTCTGTTCCTCCGTTATTGGTATACATAGGTCTGTGTATTCCGCTTCCAATAGTTATAAAAATATGTGTGTATGTTTTATACCGAATAATTTTTAATGTTCACATTTGTATAAAAAACAAATATGTCCGTCTGTTCGTACTATATCTAAGTAACTCAACTAAACACATTAAAATAGGTAAATATTAAAAAAAAATTTTAGCAACAAATTATTATTTTTATAAATAAAAGACGTACTTTCATTAAATAAGAAAAAAAAAAAGAGTTTATTAATTTTACAAAAATTATGCGACATAAAAGTTATGAATAAACCCTTGTACATATTATATTGACTGTCTAAAGCAACAAAACTGTCTCTCTTTTTTTTTTTTTATATATTTGCGCTCTGTTCGCTCTTTGAATTCTTATTTTACCGTTGCTTTTGTTGTTAGCGTCGTGCTTGTCTGCGTCGTCGCTGTCTACGCTGCGCTGCTCTGCTCTGTGTCGTCGTCATCGCCGTCACCGCCGCTTCGCTTGACGTCGTGCGCTGTGTTTGTCATTGTTGTTTCATTTCGTTTCGCTTTACACTTTGCTTTGCTTTGGTATTTTAGTTGTTAAACGCGAGGCGCGACCGCGTGCTCTACACGAAATCTTCGTTCTCGTACAACATCGTCGTCGTTGTCGTTGTTAGTTTGTTCTTGGCAGATATAAATTAATTACGTGAATTTTTTTTTTCTTCATCTAAATACTTTTATAATATTTTGCATTCGTTTTCATATGTATTTTTTTTTACGCATTTTTGTTTAATAATTGTTATTGTTATTTTATAAAACCAAATTTAATTTTTGTTGTTATATAAACAAAAAAAAAAATATTTTTTTTTTTTGCAAAAAAAAAACAAAAAGTTAAAAAAAAAAAACGAGAAGCGAAAAAAAAAAAAAAAATAAAATGTTGCAAAGCATTTAATGTGAGTGTGTTTGTGTGTTTTAAAAATTTTACTTTTTATTAAAAACAAAAAAAAAAAAATTATAAGTTTAAATTCCGTTAATAGAAGCAGCCATCGAAAAAAAAAAAAAAAATTGTTTATTCTTATTTTGTCTCACTTGCGCTAGTGGCATGCTTTATACATATTGCGCTCTCATTCTTACATGTACACAATGCTTTTTTTTTTTTTGTCGCGCGTTTGGTAGCAGTGTCGAACAGAGCCCCCACATGAGCGATCACGCTTTTTTTTTTTTTTTTTTAATTTGTGTATATTTAGGCATATATGTATTCACATACATATATAATATTCACGTTAAAGAATTTTTTAAACTTTTTTTTTTTTTGTCGGCATTTCTAATTGCGTCTCATTGTTGCATTTATCAGAAGAAAAAAAAAACAAATACAGTTGACAACGTTTTCTCTCTTTTTTAATTCATTTTCCCCTCTAATAAAAAAAAAAATTTAGAAAATTTCCCCCTCACTCTCACATAATTATAATTATGTAACTCTCTTAAAAAAAAAAAAGATTTACTCTCAGTAGCAACAAAAAAACACATGGCGTATACGTAATTGTTATAATTATGAGAGATCTTTTTGATATTTAATAAATGTTTTGTTTTTTCTTTTCAAGATTTTTATTAAATAAAACAATAAATATAAACAATTCTATTTCAAATATTATGTTTCACGATTTTTTGAAAAAAAAAAAAAATTAACATATTACCTCGCATTACATAAACCTGATCAAAACTTAATTTTAAAACTTAACAATTAAATCAAAATGGTCGATGCGTTGGGAACATAGTTCAGAAAAAAACTTCAAAACATAACAATCTAAAGCAGAAAAAAAATCAAGGAAGAATGCTACAAACGAGTTTACTCGACTACGAGATACGCTGTAACCAATTTCCCAAATTTTGTGTTTCAGAATTCCCAAAAAAAAATACCCTGTACCCAAACTTAATGTACCTTAATTTAAGTCTTATCTTACTACCATACCTCATTGTAAAGGACTTTTATACAAAAACTTAAAAAATGGGGCATATCTGTATGAGGGCTATTCCTTATTTTATTGGGACTGTCATAGACATAATTTATACCATTTCCTAGAATAAGAAACAAACACGTTTTTATGCAAATACCCAAAATTTTGGGGTAGTTTTGTATGGGGGTACCCCTTAAAATGGGACTAGAGATAAATCGTTTGCAACTTCACACTTGATGGCCCAGGAGAATATAAGTTTCGAGTATGGTGTTCCTAACTCTTATAGTCTCTCTCATACAGCAGACAGACATAGCTAGTTCGACTCCCCTTCCAATCCTCCTATTGTCTGCTACATACATATGCACAAACTTCATATACCGTTTTAAACTTCGTGTACAGGGAATATTCCTGGAACCCCATACTTGTTTAAGCAAAACATTCATGAATCCAAACACTGCATGCTCTGTATTTAATAAGTTTCGATGGGTCTTTGAACACATAACTTTTGCTGTTGCTCAAACTAGATATATGCACTTGAATGAATGTGTGAGAGAGTCAAAATTCACATTCTTCGTCTGCCTAATTGTCGAAAAGTAATTTTTCTTTTTTTTTTTTTTCGATAAGATAATTTGTAGGTCATGCAAATATAATAAAAAAAATAAATAAAAGTCGTCGTCGTCGTCTTCGTCGTTTTTGGGAATTGACGTGACGTGACGTGAAGTGAAGCAGTGAAAAACTTATTTGAGTTAATTTGTCTAAACTAGAAGAGGGGGCGGCAGCGGCGGCACAACACGATAAATGCTTGCAAGTGAATTTTTTTTTCCATTTCAATGCTGCAACTAATTTAAAGTTAAATAAAAAAAAAAAAAAAAATACTCCAAAAATATTGTAAATATTAAAAGTTGAGTAGTTGGCAAGCAGAAATCATAAATTAACATGAATGCGTCAAATTTTGAAGCAAATAAGTTGCACGATTAACATTTTTTTTATTTGATTTTTTATTTGAAAGAAAAAAAAAAATCTGGCATTAAAAAATTTATTTCAATTTAAATTTTATTTCATTTTATCTTGGTTTATCTCGTAATGATTTTTTCTATCCATTTCAAAAGTCAATAAATGTTGTAAGGTTTTTTTTTCTTAGATCCAAAATGAATTCATATTTGAAGAAGTTTTATATGATAGAATCCATTTTTAGCATTTTATTCACTCGATTTTGTTAAAACTTATAAACCTGTTTAGTTTAATTTCAACCAATTTATACGATTCCATACTGAAACCTTTACTCATGTTTTACCTCCTTTTGTACGCAGTTTAAATTTGCAGTTAGACTTATTTCACTCTTCCCGTACAGACTTGTTTCCGTCTTCCCGGATAGACTTGTTTCCGTCTTCCCGGATAGACTTGTTTCAGTCTTCCCGGTATAGACTTGTTTCAGTCTTTCCGGTTAGACTTGTTTCAGTTTTCCCGGATAGACTTGTTTCAGTCTTTCCGGATAGACTTGTTTCAGTCTTCCCGGATAGACTTGTTTCAGTCTTCCCGGATAGACTTGTTTCAGTTTTCCCGGATAGACTTGTTTCAGTCTTCCCGGATAGACTTGTTTCAGTCTTCCCGGATAGACTTGTTTCAGTCTTTCCGGATAGACTTGTTTCACTTTTCCCGGATAGACTTGTTTCAGTTTTCCCGGATAGACTTGTTTCAGTCTTTCCGGATAGACTTGTTTCAGTCTTCTCCGGATAGACTTGTTTCAGTCTTCCCGGATAGACTTGTTTCCGTCTTCCCGGATAGACTTGTTTCCGTCTTCCCGGATAGACTTGTTTCAGTCTTTCCGGTTAGACTTGTTTCAGTCTTTCCGGTTAGACTTGTTTCAGTGTTCCCGGATAGACTTGTTTCAGTCTTTCCGGATAGACTTGTTTCAGTGTTCCCGGATAGACTTGTTTCAGTTTTCCCGGATAGACTTGTTTCAGTCTTCCCGGAAAGACTTGTTTCAGTCTTCTCGGATAGACTTGTTTCAGTCTTCTCTGATAGACTTGTTTCAGTCTTCCCGGATAGACTTGTTTCAGTCTTCCCGGATAGACTTTTTCTGTCTGCCATTTTGGCTTTTTTCAGTCTTTCAGTTAGACTTCTTTTAGTTTTCCAGTTGGATTTCTTTCAGTCTTCCAAGTTGACTTCTACCATTCTTCTACATTCCAAAAATAAGGATATTTGGTTTTCATTAATTTGATGCTTGTAATGAAAACCTGAAAATAAAAGTTTTTATTAAAAAAAACCCATAAATATTTATTTGAACTATTTAGTTTCATTTTTTTTTTTTAGAATGCCAATGATAAATGCCACACAACAAAAGCAACATTTAACGATAACATCAGCAGCAGCAGCAACAACAACAACTACAGCACATGATTTAAGTCAACTGCGCGGTATTGCTGCAACAAAAACAATCGCAACAACAACATCCACAACAGCAACAACGTCCACAATATTAAATGGACTACGCACAGTGGCAGGAACCACAGAAACTCAACAGCAAACAACAAAAAAACAATAGCAACAACAACAGTTTAAGCTCTTTAATTGCAGCAGCAACAGCAAACACAACCAAAGCAAACATAATCAACAATAGCAATATGCCAGCAACATCAAAATATGTTTTTATGCAACAAGCAAACGGACAATTAACACCCTACGAAGGACCATTGCCATCAACGATGACAGCAACAACAACAACCAACAATAATATACACAATGGCAACAACAGCAATAACAATCACAACAATAGTAATAATGTTGGCAACATTGTTTTACTTGCAACCGAACCATTGGAATTAAGCAACAGCAGTAATACAACAACAATTATTGAACAACATCCACGTGGTGCTTCCGGTGTTGGCGATGATGAGGAACTACGTCCACTTGCCTGGTTAACTGATACAAATTTAATAAAAGGCATTGTTGCCGGCAATGCCAATGGCAGCATACAAGGCGTAAAACGTGCAATTGTCACTGGTATCGGAACTGCAACCGGTGCTGCAATGATATCATCGCCGACACATAATAATGGTACAAATATTTGCATTGTAAGCGATATAATTGAGGAGTTGCCAACGAATATTGCTGGCGAGGAACATGTGATAGCAACGACGACGACAACGTCAAATGGCGGCGCTATACAGCAAGCTGCAACGGAACAGCAGCAACAGCAGCAGCTGCAGCATAATAATGAAACATTTACAGTACATGAATTGCATGATTTTCAACAACAATTTATAACGGCCAGCAATGGTACAAATGGTAAACGTTATTTACCCGAAAAAGAAGTGGCAGCAGTTTATGGTACCACAACGGTGCATGTGGGTCCAAGTGGCACAACGACTGTGGTTGAATATAAAGCAAGCAATGCTGCTGGTGCCGTAACAGCAACGGGTAATGCTGGCAGTGGTAGTTTTTTACAAAGACAAGCATCTAACGGTGGTGCCAATGTTGGTACCACAATAACACAAACAAATTTAAGTAATTTTGTGCCTTCCACAACGACAACAACGGCCATAGCAACATCTGCTACAACAGCAGCAGCAGTGGCGCCATTAGTTGTTGTTGCCACCGCAACGCCAACATCTGGCGCTAGCGCTGGCAATGCTGCTAATAGTACTAGTGGTGGTGGTGGTGGTGGTGTATCTATTGGCAAACAATTACTATTAACACAGGCGCTTGTTGCTAATGGTAATGTGGTTGCCAATGGTAACGTTGTTGTGAGCATTGCAAACAATACAAATGGAACGACGGTAACGTCAACGCCAACAACGTCGTCGACTATGTCTTTGCAACAACAACAACAAAAAAATTACGACGACTACAACACCAATAACAGCAATTGCGTCTGTCGGAAATGTCACCGGTGTCAATGGTGGCGGCGGCGGCGGCACCGGCACCGCTACACATCATCCGCACAAGAAATACTTGCGTGAAAAAATGAATGTACTTGTCGATCATGGTGGAGGCGGTGTTGTTGGTATTGGTGCTGTTAGTGGTATTATAAATAATGTTGCTTCCACAATAACTGTTGTATCTTCACCTGCTTCTTCGAACAATTCACTATTATCGTCTGCCTCGGCAATATCTCCCAATGGCGCAGCAACATCAATAACATCAACGTCTGCTGCCTCAACAACAGTTGCAACTGTTAATGGTGATCATAGTCCAAACATAACAAAATCTTCAGCCTTTTATACACCGCCGCCCACAACAACAACAACAGCTGTTGCAGTCAATTATTCAATGAGCAACAACAACAGCAACAGCAACGTCATCAATAGTAGCAACAACATTGATGTTGGTCTCAATGGACCGCTTGGCTTACATACGGGTTACACAATTCTACAGACCAATGGACAACAACATATTATGTAAGTATTTAATAAATTTGAAACTTCAGTTTGTATGGTGGTTAGATGCTATAGTGGTCCCACCTTAACCCTGACTCAATTTCTAAACATGTGCTGCTATTAGAAAGGATCGCTTTATAAATAGACCATTTTTTATATAAAAACTCAAAAAATGGCGACAGATTTGTATGGGTGCTATGTACTATATTGGTCCCACCTCAACCATGGTTTATTTTTTGAGCATGGGTTGCTATTAGGAGTGTTTTTATCACATTTTAAACAATCGCTTTATAAATAATTCATTTTTTATATAAAAACTTTTCTTCAATTACAGCAGCAGCAGTTCGCTTGGTACCACCAACAACAACAACAATAATAATAATACAATAACAACGACGATAAACTCACCAGAACCGCTTTCGGCAATTGTTACCGCCAAGGATTTTTATACTATTGGAACAACAGCAACAACGCAACATATACTACAACAACAACAACAAAAGACAACACCACCTCCGCCACCGCCGACATCATCAATATCATTGATGATACCAACACAACAACAACAGCAACAACAACAACAACATTGCACAATATTATAATGCGTAGTCCCACCTCTTATTCAAGTTATGATAATGATTCTTTAAAAGATTTTGAAGTCTCAACAAGTAATTCAAATGCATCTGGCAGTGTTATTGGTGGCAGTGGCCAACGTTTGCTTACAAGCACACCACAACAGCAGCAGCAACAATATCAACAGCAACAACAACAACAACAATCACACCATTTATTAACGCACAAATCTAATAGCAATGGTCCTAGTAGCAGTCATGTCGCTTATAGCTCCAGTGGTGGCGGCGGCGGTGGCGGTGGAAGTAATAGCAATACACCACAAAAACAAAAGCATCCAAATAATGTGCCATATGATCCATTGGTGCATACAAATAATAAACCGCCATATAGTTTTAGGTAATTCAAAAAAAAATATATATTTTTCTTTTGCTTCATTAGAAATTTTATAACAAATTATTTGTTTTTTTTTGTAGCTCTTTAATTTTTATGGCCATTGAAGGTTCAACAGAAAAAGCTTTACCCGTTAAAGAGATCTATGCCTGGATTGTGCAGCATTTTCCTTATTTCAATGCAGCACCTTCTGGCTGGAAGAATAGCGTCAGACATAATCTTTCTTTGAACAAAAGCTTTGTGAAGGTGGAGAAGGCGCCGGTAAGTCAAAATGTAAAAACACAAAAAATTTAAATAATTCAAATTGAAATTTTCGAAAATATTTTCATTTTATTTTCAAATGTTTTTTTTTATTTTTCAGAATATGGGCAAAGGTTCATTGTGGCGTGTAGAACCCACGCAACGTCAGAATCTCATACAGGCGCTGACACGTTCACCCTTCTTTCCGAATTCGGCTGTGGACAAAATAACGCTCAAAAATCCTAATGGCAGCGGCGGCGGCAGCGCGTGGTGGTGTTTCGGTTGGTGGCAGTGGAGCTAGTAGTGCTGTTACTACTACTACAACAAATATGGGTATTATACCAATTGGCATTGGTGGTACCGCTGTCAGTTATGATATTATCGATGGCACTTATATTGCGAATAGTGTTGTTCAAAGCAATAATTATAATGTTGCTGGTAATAGTATCAAAACGAATGCAACAACAGGAACAGGAACAGGATCAGCAGCGCAGCAACCAGCATCATCATCAACATCATCAACGTCATCATCATCGAATGCGCGTTTTGATCCGAAATTATTTCCAAATCTATCGAAAGCGTTTAGAGATATAACTGGCGTTGAGCATGTTTTAAGTGATGTGCCCGATGATGAAATTCCGTCCGATTACAGTACAACAACCGCAACAACAACAACAACAAATCCAACAACAGCAACAAATTATAATAATGCCAATAACAGCATACATAATTTAAATACGCTTACCATAAATAACAATGGTAACAGTAGCAGTAACAGTGGTGCTGCTGGTGTTGGTATGCAAACAAATGGCAATGGTACAACGCTTATTGTTGGCGCTTTTAGTAATTATGAAACAATGGAACGTTTGGCACGTGATTGTGGCGCTGATAGCATTGATGATGTAAATGCAGCTGCTGCTATGTTGGCACTAAAACATGGACCAAAAGTTTTCGCAGAGACATTTCAAAATGGGTAAGTTGTAGTCGTAGTGTAGTAGTGGGTTTTTGGTGGGGTTTTACTTTCTATAAATTGAGCTAATAATAATACTAATAATTTATCTCATGCACGCCATCTCTTTCTATTTCGTAGCGCACCTGTTATAACATCTTCGCCAAGTGAAGATCATACCTATTCTGCTGGTGGTGGCAGCAATGCTGGCAGTGGTGCATCAACGCCGCTTACTAACGGTGGCATATCGATGATGATGGCATCGACGACAATCAATGGCAATAGCAATGTAAATGGCAATGGCAATGATTATCAGCACCAACACACACAACAGCAACATCACCACCAACATACAAATGGTTGCAGCAGCAGCATTGGTAATGGTAACCATAACGGCAACGGCGCTGGTGCTGATAATCAAAGTAATTGTGCCTCATCGGATGCAGCCTACGAAAGCAGCGAAGAAAAGTAAGTAAAATAATTATTTTTGTAAAAATTTTAAAAATATATATTTTTTTTTTTTTTTTGTTTTTAGTCACAATATAACACCAGAAGAATTAGAAGATCGTCAGCGACATCGTGATGGTGTCGATGCATTACTTTCCTCTCGTTAGCTTCATCAATGGTTGCTAGCGGCGTTGGACATGGTGGCATGCATTATAGTCGCAACAATAATGTGCATCATAATAATAATCATCAGCAACAGCAATATCAGCATAGCAATAATCATAATCATATTGGCAGCAATAGCACAGGCAGCAGCATTGGTAGTAGCAATAGTAGCAGCAGCATCTGTTCACCAAATAAACGTCCACCATCGACAAGTGTCGATGAGGAGCATCAATTAAGCTTAATTGTTGAGCCAAACAGTAGTAGCTCATCGGCTGGACTTATTTTTGCCAGTGGTGCTGGTGGTGGTGGAGCTGGTGCTGGTGCTGTTAATGGTGGTGCTAGTAGTAGTAGTAGTAGCACTGCCAATAGTAAAATTGCTCTTTTAAGTAGTGCAGCTGATAATATTGCGGCATATGCAGCTGCTGTAAATACGACAACAACAACAGCAACAGCAACAGACGCGACAACATCATTTACAGCAACTTGATGAAGGTTATAATACACAAGGTTATTATGGAGGTGTCATGACAAATGTTATGTCAGTCAATCAACACCAACAGCAGCAGCAGCAACAACAACAACAACAACATGTTGCAACATATCAACAACATATGCAACATCAAGGACATCATACAACGCATGCTTTGCATCATCTTAGTGTTGCAGCAGCAGCTGCTTCGTTGGCAACAGCAGCTTCAAACACAGCAACAACAGCAAGAAAGCCAAAACCATTGCGTGGTTTACGTACAAAAGATTAAGCGTAAATCTGCATGGATGCGGTGAATATGGAGTCGAAGCGGCAACAGTAACAACAAAAACAATCAACGTAATACTGTGCCACGTTTTAAAACAACAACAACAACCACAACAACGGACATTATTGCGCAATAATTGTGTGTTTAATAACGTAAAAAAAAAAAAAAAAATTTTAAATAGTACTATTTTTTTTTTTTTTCTTTCGACTATATTAATTATTTTTTTATTGACTTTAAAATTAATTTAGTTAAAATTTAAATTTTATTAATATTATTATTATTTTTAAATAACTTTTTATTACCCTTTTAACTATATTGTTGCATGTAAGTCATGGGAAATCTTTATACGCCTAATTTAAACAAGACTTTTTTTTAAAGAAATAATTCAAACATAATTTCTCTAAGTGTAACAATATGTAGCTCAACAAAACTAAAAACATGTGTTTAGGGTATTAAAAACTGCGTTGCTTTCAATGTAGTTTCTTTTTATTTAGTTTGTTTTTTCAATTACTATTTTTTTTTTAGTGTTTGTGCTGAAGTTAAAAGTGTTGTTTTAACGTCTTAAACTATAAATTGCTTCAATTTATTATCGAAGCTTTTTTAATAATGGTTTAACTTAGCAATATGTTCTTATAATGATTTAAACTTTTGCTCTTTAACAAAAAGAAAAGCTACAGACAGACAGACAGACAGACAGACATTGCTGTTAAATCTATAATAATAATTAATATGTTCTTAATTTTATACAATTTTTTTTTTTTGACGTTAGAACAACATTTTTAACAGATTTTATTATATTTTAATTTTAAGTTTGTTCAATTTTTATTCTATTTCAATATGTTAATTTTTAGTTTATACTCTATCTCACTCGCAAAATGTATCTAGATACAAAAACAAACATAATTACATATATACATAAAATATATATCTAAGTAATACATAAACTTTACAAGTGCCGCTGTGAACGACAAAGCAAAGCTAAAGCAAAGAAATAAAAAATTAAATTAAATTAAACAAAGCAGACGACTTAGCCTATAAGCAAAAAAAAAAAAAAACAATACTATAAAGTATAGAAAAATATCTATATTAATTAAAAAGAATTATATATATAGTGTAACTTAAACCAGAGAAGCGATTAAAAGAGTAAATAACAAAAAACAAACAAACAAAGCAAAAATAAAAATTCAGCGTATCAAAGTTTATATCAAAGGCATTAAATATAAAACAAACAAAACAAAATACTTATACATTTAAAATAAAAAAATAAAAAAAACAACAAAAACAAAACAAAAAATTACAAAAAAGCAAAACAACAAAAACTAACTTTATATGACTCTTTTTTTTCTAAGTGCATAATTATATATAAATATATACATATATAAAAATATATACGTGTATTAAATAAAAAAAAATATAATTATTTACACACAAAAAAAGAAAAACAGACACATTAATTATAAAAAAAAAAAAAAAAAACTATTGTATGAATATTTAAAAATTAAACAAAAAAAAAAATGGAAATTATAAAACAAATTTAGCGCCTTATAATTGAGTCCTTAAAATGATAACAACAAAAGAAAACAAAGCAGAAATAACAAAGAAATTTATTTAAGACATAAAAAAAACAAAGAAAGATTATTTTAGTAATTAAGCTAAACAATACAAAAAAAAAAAAAAAAAAAAAAAAAAAAAAAAAACACAAATGATAGAGAGCGAGAGAAAGAATAACGTGCTATCCCACTCAGTCATTTTACATTTATATTTATATATAAAATATATATATATAAATTATTATTTAATATTAGAAAAAAAAAAAACCTAAAAATAAAAACTGTTAGCCAAACCTTTGCAAATTAAAAAAAAGAAAAAAAAAAAAAAAATGAAAGCAAAGTAAAGCATTATTTTATTATTATTATATTTTTAAAAATGTTAAGCTAACTTCACATAAACACACACACACACAGTACCCCCTAACTCCTCTACCTCCGCCTTATAAAAGGGCATTAGAAAATGCAGCAGTTAATAAATAAATTGAAAAACAAATGCTGCGCTACTTTGCAATCATTTCTAATTTTTCTTTTTTTTTTTTTGTTTTTTTTATACACAAATATTTTGTGCAATATTTAATTAATTTTATTTCTTAAAAAAAAATTTTAGCAAAGACACAATCAAAAAGAAAAAAAATAAATATATATTTATATATAACTACAATTAAGTTTAAATTATTTAAATAATTTTTTTTTTTTTATTTAGGCAAGTTTTGTTTTTCTATTTTATATATTTTTTAATTTAATTAAATTAAGCTTAAAAATTTTGCAAAAAGCTTTTGCTCAATAAAAAAAAAAAAAAAATCATGTGCTTTATATAGTCTACTACTGAAAAAGCTAAGTGTTTAAAGCTTTATAAGTTTAGCGTTGTACAAATGTTTAAAGCTTTTTTTTTTTTTGTTTTGGTTTCTATACCAGTACGCAGACATATTTGTGCAACACTGAAATATATCTAGACACAAAAAAAAAAAAAAACAAACTCTCTTTAGGCTCTTTAAACAAGTGTATGACTGAGCTGTTTAAAGCTACTTTTGGTAACGTTATATAATATATGTATTTTACATAAAAAAAAAAAAAAACATAAATATATATATTGTAACTTTTACATATAAAGAAGAAAAAAAAAAAAAGAAACAATAAATCAAATGTTTTATATAAGTTATCTATTGAGAAAAAAGAAAAAAAATATTAGTCCAAATGCTGTGAAGTATACAAAAAGATTGATGCAAAGAGAGAAAAAAAAGCCCATTTTTTTAAAATTAAATATTATTATTTTTTATATTAAAAATATATTTTTTTTTGTTTGTTATTAATTTTTAAAAATATTAAATATTTTATGCTGTTTAAAAAAACAGTTTAATAATATATATGCGTGCTCTTCTTTTTTAAATATAGCTCTATAAAATGTGCAACAACAATTAGTTAAATATAGAAAATATACATATTAAACAAAGAAAAAAAAATATATATATATATAACTGTTTTTATTAAATTTTATGTTTATGTTTTTTTTTTAATCCTCGCCCAATTTTCTTTAACAAAACTGTTAGACTTTTTTTTTATTATTATTATTAATTATTATATATAAATTGCTAAGTCTATTTGTTACTCATTGTTAATATTATATATATAAAAAAATAAATAAAAACTATTTTATAAAAGAAAAAAAAAAAAAACAATATAATTAAACTTTAGACCAAAATGCGCATTAAAATGCTCTCGAAAAAAAAAAACTTACAAAAATAATTATAAAAAAATAAAAAATAAAAAAACAGTTGATTTTTTTACATAAAAAAAAAGTTTTTTTTTTCTAATGCTTAAAAACTTTAGTAAAATAGTTTAAGTGATAAGTCTAATGTTTAATAAAAAAAAAAAATTATATACAAATATTATGATTATAATTAAAAAAAACTCCCTACATAAATTCACTTCAAGTACCTTTTTAGCAAAAAAAAAAAAAATATGAACGATTAAAAAAAAAACAAAATAAGAGATGAGATGAGAAGAAAAGTAAGAAATACAACAAAAAAAAAAAGCATGTTATGTTTTTTAAGTTAAAGAGAGAGAAAAACATTTAAAAAAATAGAAAAATAAAAATAAAATATATTAAATCATATAAAAAATAAAAAAAAAAAAAAATACTAACAATAATTAAAAAAAATAATAATAATAACTTTGTTATCTATATGTTATAAATATTTATATATATATATATAAAAAAATTAATATAAATAGCCACATCTACATATATATATATATATTATTTTGTTTATTAAAAAAATTAAATAAAAAAATCAAATCAAATAAAATAAAATCTTTTTTAGTAGCTTTATGTCGCCTATTTTACAAACAACTATTTTTAAAAATTTAATGTTAATTGTTAATTTTAATTATTATTATTACATAATACATACCATAATAGCAACAACTTAAAAAATAGATAACAAAAAAAATAAAATAAAACTAATGCAGCGAAACATTTTAGTTGTTAGGCTATATTTTACATTTATACAAGAAAAAATATATATAATAAAATTCTTAACTACATTTATGCAATAAACCAAGTAAACAAAAAATTAATGAAAGAAATTAAAAAAAAAAAATGAATATTTGATGTTATACATATACAGGGTGGCTGGACATTTGAAGTGTTAAAATTTTGAAGGATTTTTTTCTTCTTATTTTCAGTTTTCTTTATTTTATTTTTAAGCTTACAATGAACTAAGTTAAACAAGAAAGAATGCTACAGTCGCGTATACTCTTGTTTCATATGTATAAAATTTCATTGGTCTTGTCTAAATTGGAAGATTTTTCTTGAGATATGATAATTAGAGTTCCTATGTTACGCATCAAAATGGGAAAATTCCGTTTGTAAATGCCGACTTGACGTTTCAGTAGAGTCTTTGTTTCAAATATGCTATTTGCTTTATTTCTTATTGAATCCGAATCGAATTTGAAACTTTTACAAACTTTGACCGAATAAATATTATGTTCCAGGCCCGAGTTTCCTATACTTTATGTACCTTAAGATAAGTCCTTTTTATTTGTATTGGATTTTCATACAAAAACTTAAAAAATGGGGGCTATATCTAAAATTTTGTTGGTCCTACCCATATTAGATATTTCATTGGGACTATCATAGGCAGAATTCATAATAAATTTAGAATAAGAAACAAAGACGTTTTTATGCAATAATCCAAAATTTCGAGATAGATTTGTATAGGGGGTTCCCCTAAAAATGGATTTAGAGAAAATCCGTTTGCAAGTGCACACTTGACGGCTTAGAAGAGTGTAAGTTTCAAATATGATAGTTCTATCTCTTATGACAGACAGCTGGTGAAAGCTTTTCTAATGGTGGTCTATGTATACAGTATAGATTTGGAAAGGATCAGGTAACTATGGCATATACATTGAAAAAGGATTAGGTCACTATATTATATAGTCCCAATACAAAGTCACCTTAAATTTACGAGTTTGTATCACGAAAAAACTTTGGCTCCAGCAAAGTAACCGGTTTTCCTTGTTTTTATACCACTTTGAACACCTGTAATTTTTTAAAAACATTTTTATAAAATTTTAGAAAATTTGTTTTTAATTTTTTTGTTATAGCTTTTTTTATACATTTTTTTTTTATAATTTTTTTTTTTAATATTTAATTTTTTTTTATAATTTTTTTTTTTATAATTTTTTTTTTTATAATTTTTTTTTTTATAATTTTTTTTTTATAATTTTTTTTTTTATAATTTTTTTTTTTATAATTTTTTTTTTATAATTTTTTTTTACAATTTTTTTATAATTTTTTTTATAATGTTTTTTTTTTTTTTTAATTTCTTGTTTTTTTTTTTTAAAAAAAATTTTTTTTAGTATTTTTTTCTTTAAATTTTTATTTAAAAAAAAATCTTCAAACTAGGCGCTACCGTTTTTTATTTTTTTAATTTTTTTATTTATTTAATTTTTTTTTCAAAAGCTTTCAGCTCAAACAAATTCAAATAGGTAAGCTTTTTTTGTGTTGCAAATATTTTCAAGAAAAATATATAAAAACATATAAAAAAATTAAGATAGATTATATTTAATTCGAATTTTTAAAGTACCTACAAAAACAAATACGTGTATATAACAAAAAAAAAAAAAAACAATACAAAAATAGATGAATAAATTAAAAACGGAAGTAAAGATTTAAATAAAATATTTAGTTAGTAAGCACAAAATACCTGCCTACCAATTAATATAAACTAATCTATAGAGCATACATACATCTAATGTACATCTTTAAAAAAAAAAACAAAATTATGTACATAGCTAAAAATTTAATTTTATTTCATTTAAGCTTTTTTGTTTATATTTTAAAACTTAACACCAAACTGATTGGTATTCGTTAGCTTTTTCCTAAAAATTATTCATTGACCAATCAGAGTGTTACAAATTAGCTTTTGTAATATTTGCTATAAGCTTTTGTACAAAAAAAAAAAAAAAAAACTTATAAAACTTTAATTTTCAATTACAATTTTTAACTAGAGTGGAATACGATTTGCTGCAAGGACGTATTTTATATACGTGAAATTGAACTCTTCTAAAGAAAAGTGCCTCTAAAGTTTATTCAGTATTTAAGTAAAAAAAAAAAAAAAAAAATAAATTAATAAAAAAATAAAATCTAAAATGAAAAAGCTTAATAATTATAAAATTTTGCAATTTATTTCTTTTATTTATTTTTAAATAACAAAAAAAAAAAAAAAAAAAAATAATAATAAAATTTTTCTTTTTAAACAGAAAAAAAAATTTGGCTGCTTTTTTAAATTAAAAAAAAAAAAAAAAAAAAAAACTGGTACTCTTCCTTAACATGAAACTGTATCGTCTAACACATGTTGCAATTATACAAGGTGATGTTAAGCGCACTTTCTCTCTCAATATATTTTGTACCAACGCCAGTCATGCTCAAAGTCAAAAGAGAAAAGCAAAGCGAAGCTAATAAAATAAATATATCTTTAGCTTCTTCGCAGTCGTTCGTATACACTTCGTATACGTTTTGGAAATGTCGGTGCTGAAACATTTCAGTTTATCCCTGAGAATCGATTGAATATGACTAGTACCAGTGTTTTACTGTAGACTGACGGACAGACAAGTACGGCTCTATGCAACAAAACCAATCGAATACCCAGTCTCCTTTTGATAGTTGAAATCTTGGAAGAGTATTAATAAAAAAAAAAATAAATAAATACATAAAAATAAAAATAAGAGTGCAAGTTAAATATGAAACAAAAAAGTCACGGTTTCAATAAAAACAAAAAAAAAAAACATATACAATGTATATATTTTTCTATTTTTTTTTATTTTTGTTAAAGTTTTTTCTCTCTCTCTCCTACTCTCTCTCTCTATCTCATTTAAACTTTGTACATTTTTTTAAAGCTTTTTCAATATAAAAATTTATTAAAAAAATCAAAAAAAAAAAAAAAAAAACATAAAATAACAATAATAAAATCATTAAATTCGGGAATTTGTGTAAAGATTTTGGGACTGATGATGAAATGAAAACCACAACAAAAAAAACTTATGTTATAACAAACAAAATCAAGAATTAATTTTTAGAATTTAGATAAAAAAAATAAGTAAAAAATAATTAAAAACAAACGAAAAGAAAATTTATATAATTAAACTTGATATAAAGATAACTTTGAATGTATGTATTATTGTACTTTACATGTATGTAGCATAGACAAACTTAAAGAAAAAACGACAACAAAACATATACATATACATAAAGTATATACATAAATGTATATACAAAAAAAGTTGAAAACACAAAAAAAGAAAATCTTCAAATAAATGCATTGACAAATTAAACGGAAACTTTACGTTTATTTAAATGGTTTTCAGTTTAAACAAATTGATTATTTTATAAATTATACAAACTGATTTATTATTGTGTCCGTAACTTTCGCAATGTGTCCGTAAGTTTTAGTATCAAAACAGCAAGTAGGAATGCCTGAAATTATGCACAGTTGTAAGACTTAGAGAAAGAGAGAGAGAGAGATAGAGAGAGAGAGAGAGTAAGTAAAAATAACAATAGCCATAACAACCAAATCCTTTAAACCAACTTGAAAGCTAATATAACTATCTCTCTTTTTCATTTGGCAAAACAAAGCTGTACAGTTTACTAAGCCACACTTTTCCATTCATCGTTGAGAATAAAATTTTTTTAGATTTGAAATGGACCTCTGTCAACCACGCAAACGGATTAAGCATCAGAAAAGAACTTCAAAACTGACGAACGAGAAATGTTATTTGTGAATGTAAAAATAATATTTTTTGATTTATACAGATTTCATTTGGTCTTGCCAAGTTTAGAAAAAAACATAATTTGAAGTTAAAAAAAATAGCAGGGTTATTGGGTTATTTTTTTGAGATTATAGTGCTAGATTTGATAACTATATCTCTTCGATTCTATACGGAAGAAAGTTTTCGAGTCTGACTGCATAAAGCCTTCCAAGATATGTTATGCATGAAGTTCCTTGTCATCAACGCAGCTTTGATAAACAACAACTGTAATGTCACTGATCAAAAGAAATACAATTCAGGAGAATATTTTAGGGAAACACTATGTCGAAGGTTTATACGAACGAATTGGAAAGAATGCTAAAGCCTTCAAACTTAGCTGAGAAGTCATGAACAGAAGGAATGATCAGTTGATCTATTAGAAAGTCACAGAGGCAACCATAGCTGTTGTTGTTAGCTACACTAATCGGATTCGGTTAGGTTAGATTAGGTTAGGTTAAGGTGGCTGAGTGCTCACACGAGCACTACAACATTTAGGTTAAAAGGGGCCCATCGGGATGCCACATGATTTCAAAAGACAGCTCAGAGACATAGGACAGTAAGTTATCACCATTTTGTTGCCTTAAGATATTTGGATAGGCTCCTTAGGTTTCGATCGTTTTTATTTTCGACAGATCCACTATGAGAAACTTTCCCAAATGTTCGAATCTTTTTCTACGCAGAGCAGCGCAAATACAGAAAAGGTGTTTAATAGTTTCTTTCTCATCTACATTGCCACAGCTTCTACAAAAATCATTATAGAGGGCACCTAGCCCATAGTTGATCCTGGCAAGTTCATCTGCTAAGACGTTACCCTCAATATTAATACGCCCTGGCACCCAAATATGAATTCTGTAGTCTTAAGCCATCTCGTTAAGAAATTTGCAACAGTCAGTAATGGGACTTCGATTTATTATTGTGCAAGTCCAGCGCCCAGAAGGCCACTTGAAAGTCAATAAATAGGTATACATGTTCTATTGTTCTCTTTGAAGATCTGAGAAGATTCATTGCTTCGTTTATTACTATGACTTCTGCCTGATAAACACTGCAGTGAATGATATTTCAATTCCCATATCCAGAGAGTGGACACCTATCCCAACCTGACTGTTGAGTTTCGATCCGTTCGTATATATGCCGATGGAATATTATTTTACCCACAGCCTGTTAGGTCGTGACTTTGTATCGTTTAGTTAAATCTATAATTGGGACACAGTAGTCGGTTTTAGAAGAAACTCCTGCAATAGATTTAGCATTCATGAAGTGTCCCACATTGCGCAGCACGTGTTACAAAATATTAAAGATTTTATGAAAATAAGCGTTCGATATATGTATTCTCTTCTTCAAATATAAATAATACAAACAAATACAAACAAAACAAATGTGATGCAAAATAATGCACAAACCACATCTTTGAATAAAAAGTTTACATTAAATCTAAGCCAGATTTTTATAACAATTTTCGCTCTTTTTTGTCCATTTGCAGAACTAAAACTAAATCTTACATTCGTAGAGTGTCAATTACAGGATTAAATCGAGCTAATTAAAAAAAAAAAATATTCTTAAAACGAAGGAAGGAACGAACGCTGCCACGTTTTTTTTTTTTTTTTTGTTGTTGTAAATTTTGAGTCTCAAATGAAAACTATAAATTTTGTTTGTTTGTTGATCTTTTGTCGGTTGTTCTTTGGAATCAAAAAATTCGGAGTGTTGCATCACTGCAAAGCTGAATGTTCACTGCTTGCTTCAAGCTGCAATGAGGTCGTCTCTTCGGATGGCAATGTTGATGCCACTGAATCACTTGTTGAGCTGTTTGATGCAAACGAATCAATTGGTAAAATGTTGAAAGTTTGTGGAGTAGAGCTCGAATTGAATGCGATCGTCTGATTTATTGTGGACGACGATGATGATGAGGGGGCTGCTTGTGCAACAGCAGCAGCAGCATTCGGTGTAGAATAACGTCTGTAGAATTCAAAAAATCCTGTACGAACATCGTCCTGTTCTTCTTTGGTGAGTCGTATTGTGCAAGCATGAAATCTACGCGATGGCGACGTAACGTTTGCTACTGCTGTATTATGTTGCGGCGGCGGCGGCGTCGCGGCAGCAGTATGGAATGTGGCGGCAGTATTGGAGTTGGAAGCAGCATAGGACGAAACCGCTGCGTAGTACGTGGCAATGATATCGGAATTGGTGCTCGTGCTGTACGCACTTCTCGTCGATTATTAAAACGTCTAAAATTACCAGTTAGAAAGTCATAAACACGATCGTACATACGACGTCTGTTACGTCTGATATTGGCAATTCTGCTCTGATAGTCTAAGCGTTCCGTAAGCGATAAACGTTCAGAACGCCTATTAACAAACGCCTGTCTGCTTGGATAACTCTCGAGTCCATCAAAACGATCAAACAGCAATGAACGATCTTCACGACGGCTAACGCCGAGTTCTCTAGATTGATGATAGCTCTCCAAGCCATCTATACGATCGAGCAATATAGAACGGTTCTCACGTACACCAGCACCAGCAGCACCAACACCGAAACTAGACGAGCTGGCTTCCAAACGATCATTATTCAATGATGTTGTCGATGTTTGACTCGAACGTTCGCTACCCATTCTTCTTCTTAGTTCATTGTTGGCCAATTCATCTAATTGATTCAGTAGTGAATTTGTACTTAAAGTTAAACTTTCATTCGATGCTTGTGAGAGCCGTTCTCGTTCGAATGCACTGGGCGGACTTGGCGCGCGACTGCGTACTAATGGTCTCCAAGCAAAACCACCTGTACGCCGATTCTGTTGTACTGCTTCATGCAGATGTCTGGATTCACGTTGTCGTTGTATTTGTTCATTTAATGAACGTTCCTCATCCTCCTGTGAGCGTTCGATACGCTTCTGCTCCTCGTGCTCCTGTATGTGTGCCAGTAGGCCAGCTGGTCTACTTATAGTAATGTGCACCTGATGACCCCAGAGGCGATCACGTTCGGCCAAATCTCTAGCTGCAATCGATGGTTTCAAACGTTCTAAATCATCTACCAATTCATTGAGCTGTGTATTGAGTATTAGAAACATATTTATGACCAAATAGATACGTTTCATAATAAACAAACTGGATGATGGAATTTCAACTTTTTCGTAACGAAAAAGTTTCAAAGTTAAAGTCTTAATCAGTTTGAGTTTCTAGAGAGCGAGAGAGAGAGAGAAATAATAAAAATAAGAAACTGTAGAGCTCAGCGTAGTTGCTTACCTTTTCATAGTTGCGTTTTGTTAATAATTTATACTTGATATCGTATTGCATATGATAAATTTGCTCACTGATCACCGAAAACACTTTCAGTTCAGTGAACGTCAACTATGGAACGGAATTGAATTGTATTAAAAGTTGTTCCAGCATAGGATGACTGCTACAATACTTACCATACGCACATCTGGTGTTGACTCGTTGCACGCATACTGACAGAATAGCCGCTTAAATTCTGCACGATTCTCGAGTGTAGCGAGCAAACGCAATTTGCGTATTTCTTTAAAATATTCCAAACAATGCAACACAATCTGCCCGCCACCGAACACTCGTAAATGTAAAAATCGCAGCATTTCGATGGCCTGCGCAAAACGTTCTTCGAGCTGTTTACGTGTCTCATGCCTTGCATCGATCTGTGGCGTTGGTTTCAAATAGCGTTGACGTCTGCGATAGAATTGCACCAAATTTGCATGAAATAAATCAATATATTCACGTTGCATTTGCATTGTTTCAACGATTTCCAATAGTTCACCGAGTTCTCTCAGTTTTTCCAGTTTTTTTGGGAACAGGAAGGATTAAACGTAAAACGTAATGCTTTGCTACTATTTGTAGCACTCGGAGTAGAGCACGAACACTCGTTCAGGTAGCGTTCCAATAAGGCAATCATTGAACTCGGTTGTTGTCGATTCAGTTCAAAATCGATTTCCTGCATGGCTTCTAGCACAGGATTTATACGTTGTCTGTCGTTGTTGTTGTTATCTGTGTCATGGGACGAATTAGCAGCAGAAGTAGCATCAGCCTCAGCAACGTCATAGTCAATTTCTTCAATAAATTCGCCACTATCGCCATTGGACAACGACGAAGTATCGTTGTCGTCATAATTGAAATCCTCAAGATTCATATCACTACCAAAACGTATTGGATTATCATTTCGATTGTTAGAATCGCCAATTCTGGCATTACTAGCAAATTCTTGCCAGCGATGACGTCCGCTGGCAATGCCATCGTCACCATCCAGACCGCCGTCACCAGTGGAACCAGTATCGATGCGATCCATGGCAAATTGTACACGTCTCTCATGCTCTCCGCTTACACTGTCCTGATTGCGACTCGAGCGTTGTCTATCCTCTCTGCGGAAAAGTATGCTGTATGGCTCAGTTCCGTTACTACTCCACTCGCTTTCCGAATTGTGCAGTGCGGCCGCTGCAACCCATGCAACTTCTTCCAGTGTAGTCATATAACCAGACATAATATAATATATTACGCGAAAGCTAATAAAATTTTTTTTTTTTTTTTTTAAGTGTATTTTTCGTTTTTTACCGGTCGTGAGTTTGTGCTCTGATTTTTTTTTTAAATATAAATTTGCAGTAAATCTTTCAAATTCTTATAAAAAAAATTAAACTATTTTTCTAAGCTGCGCTCTTCAAGACGATGTTAACAGACAAAAATTTATTTTGTTTAATTTGTTTCTTTCTGGAGAAACTAATGAAAACTTAAAAGCAGCGCCAACTTTGTTTTTCACAAATCAAATGAGAGAAAATTTATACAATTATCTCAACACAATATTTTGAATCTACTGCTTTAGCTACGAAAAGCGTTGATATGCCATTTGGCCATATATGAGATGCAATATTAATTAAAAATCATTTTTTAAAAATTTGAGCTGTATTTTTTCAGCATACTTTTATAATGTATGAACATACAAGCTCACTTTGCTGTAGTATGCTATAAAAGCAAAAAAGCATTGCATACTTCCAGGGATAACTGAAACAAGCACATGACCAATTAGCTGTTCTATTTATGTTACTTAAAAATCATTTTTATAAATATAGTCTAAACCAATTGAGAATTCTATTTATTATTTCAAAAGAGGTTTTGATGACACGACTGTTAGATACTTACCAATAGCTTAAGAAATAAAAATAATCTTTTTTTTTTTTTTTTTCGTTCTTTCAAATACAGTTTATTGATCTTTATTGAATTTGGTTTAATTTTATTTTATTTTATATTTTATTTATATCATATATTCATATATTTTTCGTTTACATACTATGTTACTATTTTTAATTTTTTTTATTTATTTTTATTCGCCTTGAAATATGTCTTTCATATAGTTATTTTATAAATTTAAACAATTTACCGAGTATAAGTAAATTGATTGCATATTAAAAAAAAAAAAAAATATATATATATAGAAATGAAAAAAAAAAAAAAAATATATAAATATATTTTTAAAGTAAAAATATATTTTTAAGAAATATTATTATGTAATTTATATTTTAAGTATATTTTTTACAGAAATGACTAAAATATTTTGAATTAATTTTTTTGTAATTTTAATAATTCTTATTTTTTTTTATATATATAATTATTTTTTAATGTTGCCAAATATTTAATATATATGTATGTTTATTATTTTATATTTTAATTAATTTTATTTTTATATATATAAATTAATTTATTTTTGATATTTTTGCTGTTTTATATCTATATATTATTTATGTACTATATATATATAAATCGGTTAAATATTTTTATATATATATCGGTGTTAAATTTAAAAAAAAATAAATAAATATAAAGTAAAGAAAAAAATAATATTAAAATAAAAATAATAGTTTAATTTTTTAAATGTTAATTCTTTAATTTTATATTCTTTTGTGTTGCATATAATTATTTTTTGGGCGGAATTGAAATGAAGATTGAAAAGTTTTACTTTGTGTACGACTTAATAATTTTTTTTAAATTAAATTTTTTTAACCTTATTAAATTATATTAATTTTGTTTCTCTTTTTTTTTTTAATTCATTGTTAATAAATATCTGTTAATACTCTTCTCTTCCTCTCTCTATGCTCATGTATTTCTATCGTTCGGTTTTTTCCTGTTATTTTTTGGTTGTGCTGTTAACAGCTGTTTTGTAGATTAACAATTTTTTGTATGTAATTTTTTTACACTGTAAAAAAAAAATTTGGTTTATTTATATATTTATTTTTAATACGTTTTTGTTTTTGTTATAGCACTATTCTTAATTTATCCATAAAGATTTTATATAAGTAATGCATATATTGTATTTCATATTGATTTTCACCACAAAATATTCTTCTTGTATCTGTGATATGGTCTGTTTTTAGATTTTTTCTTAAGTTTTTTATATTTTTTTGTTTGTTTTATTTATTAAAAAAAAAAAAAAGTTTTTTTTTAACAATTTTAAATGAAGAAATTATATATTTGCACTACAATATCTCTCAGTATAATTTAAGAGAACAAAAAATGTGTTTGTTGTAAAATATTTTATTTATTATTATTATTATTTTTTTTTTGTAAATAAGTTTAAGTATTTTGGTATCTCTTGTGTTTTATTATAAATCTGCACTATCACCATTGGCTTAAATTCATACCACTTAAATTCATTCATGCTGTTTTTTTTTTTTTTTTAATTTTTTAATTTTTTTTTTTATATTTAATTTATATAAGAACTACATTTAATATATATAAAAAAAAATTCTTGTCTTAAAAATTACTATTTAATTTTGGTTGTATAAAAACGATTTCATTTATATGCTCTGCTGTTCAGTTGAAATGGAAGGATAATTTCTTGTTTTTATTATTATTTTTGTATTTGTTTTATTATTTCTTTTTTAAGATATTATTCTACAATATATTTATTTTTGTATATTTTTATTAAGAACATATATAATGTTTTTTTAATATTTTTTTTATTATATTTTATTACTATTAATATTTACAGTTAACTATGTATTTTGGTTTTTTTTTTTTAATTTCATTATTATTTTTATTTATTATTTATTGCATTTTAATTTCTTTTAATTTTTTTTTTTAAACTTTTTATAACTGTTATATTTAATTAATTAATTAATTTTTTTTTGTTATTTATTCTGTCATATGTTACGTATTTTTTCAATATATTATTTCAATCGAATTTAAAATATTTAAACAGAAAAACCTTATAAAACAAATATATCATGGTTAGCACCGTATTTTTTTATTTAATTTTTTTTCACGATATATTTATTTAATTTTTATATTTATGAATGAACATACAAGCTCACTGCTTTAATCGCAAATAAGTATTGCATACTTCCAGGCTTAAATACAACGAGCGCTTGACCAATTAGTTGATCTGGTCATGTGTTTGTTGACTAAAAAAAGTAAAAAAATATGTAAGACATTCGTTTCATCATGGATTGTGTGACAAAACGCCCGCTTTCACATCCGCATGCGTTATGTCACTTTTAAAAAAGGTCAGCAAAAAAATATGAAAGAAATTTGACTTTTGATGCTATTTTGGGAACGGCAAGGATTTATATAATAATACATAACAATTTCAGTTTTACTTTATGCTTCGCGTTAATAATTGTAAGTTTTGAATATGTGTCTTGACCAGGTTTAAAAAATGTTTGAGTTTTTAGAGGTTTTCACCAGCCCGGCGGACGTTATGTCACTGGGCGTTTTGCCATCGACCCGAGTGTATTGAATTAAATTTTTTTTCGTCGATTCAATAAAAAATAAAAAAAAAAAATATTAAATTATTTTTCGTTACTTTTAGTTTTTCACGTTTAGTTTTAAGTAGCAGAACGGATGGGATCTGCCAAAACTACTTCTGACCGTTACAAATATTTGCACAGGCAACAAACTTAGGAGAGAGGCAGACAGGTTGCCAACCCAAAACATCAAAAGGTACAAATTTCGTTGATAACTTTGTCAACAGTCTGAAAATATAGCTGCCGATTTTCAACGATGACCGTCTGATCCACTAAGCTAAAGCTACATGTTCACTACCGATTATTGTTAAACAAATAATCGAACCGATAGATCCAGTTATCGAGAGCAACACCTGCTATAGATGCCAACTTTTTAAATACGGTACAGTAAAACGGCTAACAGTAGTTACATATGTCTACAGTAGGTTAACGCTTTCGATGACTTGATTTCTCATATCGGTTCGATTCTTTAAGCAAAAAAAAATCGGTTCTATAACGACACGAACACAACGACAACAGTAATGAAGAAAGCGAAACATACTCATTCGTGGAATTTTTTCGATGTGCCACAATAATAAAAAAAAAACGGCGCCATTGCAGTGCTGAGATCCTTGAGGGAAACACCAAATGAAGCTTGACCTTGCATTAAGAATAAATGGATGGGAAAACGATTTGTTTTGTTTTTTTTTCGGTTTAATTTTTGATTATTCTTTTATTTAATTGAATTGGTTTTTTGTTGTTGTAATGTATTTATATGTATAATAATAATATTTTATAAATATTTTATTGTTTTTTTTTTATAATTTTTTTTTGTGAAATCGAAATGATTTAAAAATATTTCAAGTTATTATTATAAATGTATGTATAATTTTTAAATTTTTTTTTGTTACGTACTTTGATGTGCTTCTTTATGAAATATTTATTTAATTTTTTTTTATATAATGATTTTTATGTATTTAAATTAAATTATATTTTAATATATTTTTTTTTTTTTTTAATTTTTTGTTTTAATAGGCTAAAACCTAAATAACGCTTAAGCTATGCTGTATTGTATTTATTATTTATATTATTTATTTATTTATTCATTCATTTTTTTTTTTTTTCGTTTTGTTTAATTTATTTTTTTTTTTCCAAGCTACTGTTACAATATATTCATATCTTTTGCATAAATAATTAATTGTTATTATTCATTTATGTATTTTTATATTTTTTGCGAGGACTTAGTTCCTCAGCGCTGTAATATGCTGCATAATATATTTTTTTAATTAGAATTTTTATTTTATATATAATATTTTGTTTTTTTTTTTTTTTTTAATAAATAAAAAATGCCACATTTTTCGGTTTTAACAAAACGCTTGTTTTTTATTTAAAAAACTTGTTGTGTTTAAAAATAATAATTATTTTATAATAATAATAATAGTAATTACAATAATAATAATTAAAAAATTAATGAAAAAAAAAAAAATTAAAAATAATTAAAAACTAATTTTTGAATTTCTGCTTTTGTTTTTTTCCACTACTCATTTTTATCGTTTAGCTAAAGCGAATAAAAAATGCAAAGTAAACTTTACATAATAATATTAGTTATTATGTATAATTTTAAAAAAAAAAATCTTATTAAATTTTGTTTTTTCTTTATAATTAATTTTTTTTAAGAGTCTTACAAAACGCTGCAATTTTTATTAAATTTATTGCATGCCAGTTAAAAGACCCTGTTTATATATATATGCATAAATATGCTTTTTTTATATATATAAATATTTAAATTGATTTTTTTTATATTTTTGCTTTTTAGAATTTTGACATTTTTTGTTTTTAAATTTTTGATTTAAAGATTTAGAAAAGTTTTTTTTTTTCAAAAAAATGTGTTCCAAATATTTTTCGTTTAATTAGCTTACTTTTAAATTTATTTTTAAAATTTTATTTTGGTTTTTTTTTTTTTTTTTAATTTTTAAATTTAATGCAAAATTTTTAAGCTTAGCATAATATATGAAAAAAAAAAAAGTTTTTTTTATCATTAAATTTAATTTAGGAAAACAGTGGATTTTCTTTTTTTCTTTATGCTTATTTATTTATTTTTTAACTTAAGTGCTAAAAAAAAAAATTATTTAATATTAATTAATATTTAGATATTTATGTATAATTTTTTGTTTTATTTTTATTATTTTGAAATTTCTTTAGTTTCGATATGCAGTTTTTGTTGTTGTTTATTTTTTTTTCATCTACTTTTTGCTTCCAATTTAAATATAATTATTATTTTATTTAAAGTGTTTATAACTGTTACGATTTATTTAGATTAAAAAAAAAAAAAATTATGCTATTTATTTGTATATGTTTATATATAATTCTATATATATATATAATAAATATAAATATATATGTATATTACGTTTTAAATTTAATTAAATAATTTACGGGCAAGATATTTTACTATTTTAATAATTAATTTTGCTTATGTTTATTATTATTAATAATTTATTTTTTTTTTATTATTAGTTCTTTTCTTTGCGCTTGATGTACTTTCGTAATAAGTAAATTCAGAATTTACAAATGTTGCAAAGATTTAATTCTTTTTTTTAAGAAATTTCTTTTTTTTTATTGTATTTAATTTTAACTAACTTTTTTCTTACTTTTGGTTTCGTGGTTCGTTTTAAAAGTTTCAAGATTCACTTTTCATTGTTTTATATTTATTTCTTTGAGATCAAAAGGAAGTTAAAAGTTTGTTTTATTTATTTATTTTTTGGAAAATTTTTTTAGTTTTTTAATTTTTTGCTTTATTTTTTTAATTTAAACTTTGTTCGCATTTTTTTTTAAATAAATTTTATTGTATAAAAAAAAAGATTTGTGTATTTACATACATGCTTAAAACTTTTTAAATTTAATTTGTAATTATAAAAATCTATTTACACTAAAAAAAAAAATTATATCAATAAAACAACTAAGTAGTTAAATTATATATATATAAAAAAAAATTAATATAAAATAGCTTACAGTCTTTATAGTAGTACAAAAGAAAGGTGCAAAGTTGTTTCTATATATTTTTTAATACTTTGTTTCATCATCTTTATCATGTTTACTTATAAAAAAAAAAAAAAAAAAAAAAATTACTACAATTCTAAATGTTTATATTATTTATATTATAATTAAATATTAAATAGTATATATTTTTTTTTTAAATATGTATATCCATCGCCTGGCTCTTATTATTTTCTTTTTTTGTTTTTTTTTTTTTTAGATTTTACGCGTACTATTTAATACGTTTTCTAACACTACAACTACTAATCTAATTAATTATATTTCGTACTTAATTTATTAGAAAAAAAAACTTAATCACAAGTAAACGTCGTTGGTTTCATCTTCATCTTTATCTTTATCTTCTTCTTGTTTTTTTTTACAACAAATGTCGCTTTACAACACTAACAAACATTAATAATTAATTATTTTATTATATAACTGCATTTTGCAACACTGTTTCATTGCACTTATTTGATGTTTACGGCTTTACGACGGCGCTACAAACTAACAAAAAAAAAAAAAAAATAGATTGGTTTACTCTCTCTCTCTATCTCTCTCTCTCACTGTTGCCGATTATGTTTCTGTTCAAAAAAAAAAAAAAAAATAAACAATTTTTGCCTATTGCGACTTTGCGCTTAATAATTCCACGTCGCACCCGCTGCCGCTGCAGTAACTGCCGCTGGCTGCTGCTGTGCTGGTTCATCCTCGCCAGTGCTTAAGCGACGCACACGCACCATGCGCAATTTCTCCTCATTGATCACCTTGATTTTGTCCTGCGTTTCCTTGTGCGCCAGCGCTGCTGTCGCATCCGCATCATCGGCATCGTTGGCCGCATTGATTGAATGAATGTTGCTGATGTTCGCATTGTTCATGTCATCGTCTTCGTCCTCTTCTTCCTGCTTGATGCGCACCTCCGGCTCCATGAAACGTTGATCGATTTCCATGTGTGCATGCTCATGTTCGCCAGCGTCGCTGTGCCGCTCATGCTCAGCTTTGTCATCGGAATCGTTCACAGCATTTGTGGCGGCATCATCGCCACCGCGACTATACTCAGATGGCTGCATAACACAAACGCCATTGATGATGCGCTCATTCTCAGCAGCATTTGCCGCTGCTGCAGCTGCTGCTGCGGCTACTGCTGCTGCTGCCAAACCGACTGCATTGGTTGCACCGGCCGGATTGACCCATTGCGGTGCCGCTGGTTTGCGACGTGAACTACGCGCAGCATTGCTTAGATATGCGGCCGCGGCAAGCGCTGACTTGGCCATGGCTGAGTTGTAGTCACCGGATGCGGACTTGTCATCACCGTCGAGTGATTCGTTGTCGCTAACATGGCTTGCTGCGTCCATGTCGTCGCCATAGTCATCGGTGCGTTCGCGTTTCAGCGTTGACATTGACAAGTCCAGGCCGCTCATTTGTTCCTTGAAGGCTTGATTGAGCGCTTGCAATTCATTTTCACCAGCGCCGGCAGCAGCGGCTGCTGCGGCAGCTGCACCTGCAGCCGCTGCAGCACTCGGTAGATTAGCCAGGCTATGTCCGAGTAGCGCGGCAGCAGCAAAGTACGGTGGGTAGGGTATCGGTGCACCGCCTAGTCCTATGCGCTCCTTGTGCAATTCGACGAGACGTTGCTGTAGCAGCATTCTGAATTTGACCGGATCAAAAGGTGTCGCATTGGTATTTTCGCGACTCGGTATCGGATTTGCCTCGGCGCCTGGTTGTCCGTGTGGCACTTGTTGCTTGAGGCGCATGCGGTGGTTATGGAACCAATTGGTTATGGTGCGTGTAGCCAGACCCAGTTCATTGGCTAAGAATTCAATGGTGCCAACATTTGGATATGGATCGAGTGCGAATGCTAGACGTAAAGCTTCCTTTTGTTCCTCGGAGAAGAGCACACGTTGTTTCTTATTTGGCGGTGCGCCACTAACCGATGAACCAACCGAACCCGGACCGGGACTGCTGGTATAGAAATCGTTTGTATCATTGCTGGATGTATCGGAGCTGTTGTCTTGTTGATTCGGTCCAGTTGAGCGACGTCGTTTGCTCGCTTCGCGACGTTCGTTTTTCAACACTTGCAAACGTTCCACATTATTGGCATCCGAGAGCCACAGTTGCATGCGTATGAACGGTTCGCGACCTTTGATCGAAAGCATATGCCAAGGTTTCGGTTTGCTCAGCAATTCCGAGACGGAACCCTGCGATAGGCCGAGTACTGCTTCGCCGAATATCTTTTGTCCAATATTATTAGCGAGTAGCGCCTCCTTAATCTTGGTGGTTATGTCGTGTGTATCGAGATCCTGTGTCAGTGCAGCCATTTCGTAGACGGTGGGCGACATGTGCTGATGCAGACTGCGCATAGCGTTTGGCTGATGTGGTGCATGTACCACTGGCATCAGCATTGGCTTCTTCTCGCTGCCAGCACCGCCTAGGCCAACGGGTGGTGGAACAACACCGGAACCGTTGTTGCTTGCCGGCAGACTAATGGCGTGCTGTGGCGGCAAGCCGGGCGATGTCAGCAGCATATTTTGATGATGTGCCGCTGCAGCGTCCGCGGCAGCAGCAGCTGCTGCTTGTGCTGCATGTACAGCTGCGTGTTGCTGATGTTGTTGCTGTTGACTTTGTGCAGCTGCTGCGGCTGCGTGTGCAGCATGCTGTGCCTGTTGCTGTTGTTGCATGGCCGCTGACATGGCGGCAGCTGCTTGCATCTGTTGCATTATATGTTGCGCCTGTCCCGGTTCCTGTAGCTTCAATTCGTTCATCATCTTCTGCATGGGCAGTGCAGCTGCTTGCATTTTACTGGCCAAGCCCTGTGGTATCTGTGGACTGCCACTGTAGCTGCCAGTGCGCATCAGTTTCTCGGGTGCAATCTTATACTGGCTGGCGACCAATTTGTGTACGGCATTCTCATCCTCGAGAAACATTTTCATGCGTATGAATGGTTCGCGTCCCTTCTGTGTTAGCATATGCCAGGGTTTCGGGCGTGCCAACAAATCCGAGACAGATCCCTGCGATAGGCCGAGTACGGATTCGCCGAAAAGACGCTGCGAAATGGAATACTGTGAGAGTGCCTCCTTGACGCGACGCACAATATCCTCCGTGTTCAGATTATTGAACATGTCGAATTGCTGTTGTGTAATGGGCGGCAGTACCGCTTTAGTGGGACGTTGCGGCTGTGAGTGATGTGGCGTCACCGGTGGCTGTGTAATCAATGAATTCGTAATCGATGCCATGCGCTGCAACGGACTAGCCGTAGCGCCAAAGTCATCCGATTGACTCAATGCTGGTGGTAATATTGAATTACTGAGTGGACTGGCCGCTGCCGAATTGGTATGCTGTGCCGAAGCATTGCTGGTGGGCGGTGCTGGTGGCGCTGGAGTTAGACAGCCACTTTCCGATTTACGTACATGCGTCAACGGAAAGACGCCGGCGTGACGTTCAGCATCGTTGGCAGCATTCAAATTGCCGCTCGTAACTGAGTTAGCATCCTTTTGATTGTTGCTATTATTATTGGCAATCGCATCCATGGAGTTCTGTGAATGATCGAGTGAGCTACGCTGTCCGTTCACTTTGATATCCTTAATATCCTTGGTCAATGTTAAATCCTGTGCGCCATTGAGCACTTGTTGCTGCAATGCCATCAGACTACTGAAATTTGGAAAATTTGGCAGCGATGATTGTTGCTGTTGTTGCTGTTGCTGCTGCTGTTGATGTTGCTGCTGCTGCTGTTGCTGTTGTTGCAATTTGGCCATTTCACGCTCAAAGGCAAGACGTATATTCTCATCGGCTGCAATAGCAGCGGGGAATGCATTAGGTGCACCGGCACCAGGCATGCCACCGGCGGCAGCAGCGCTGAAGAACGGCGATAACAAAAAGCTTTAAAAGTAAAATATAAAAAAAAAAAGAATTAAAAAATTGTTTAAAAAGGTTTTCTTTTTTAAACTTACTTTGGAAATGGACTCTCACGTGGCGCACGTGACATTATCTCCTGATATAGACGCGCCATTTTGTCCTGTGCCAAGTCCTCTTGCTGTCGCAAACGATGCTGCGCTTGCTGCTGTGCCAGCGCTTCATGTGTCTGCTGTTGATGTGTTGCCTTCAGCTGATCCTTGTAGAATGGTGAAGTGCAGGTTTGCGGCGGTGATTTCGAATCCTCATTACTATGTGTCTCATCGTGTGTCGAGGCGCGTCTGACATGTCCATGTTGTCCATGCTCATGCTGCATGCTACCCGGCGCACCACTCTTCATAAGCGATGAGGCTTCATTTAGTATATGCGCAATGCGATCATCGGACATGGAATCTTCATTGCGACCGCCGTATGGTGGCAATCCAGAATCTATAAACAAAAAACAACAAAAAAAAAAAAAAAATGTTTAAAAAAATTCGTGGTAGATTTATTTATGTAGATGCTGCTGCTGCCGCTAATGCAGTCATAAATTTCCCATTAACTGATATAAAAGTTAATATACTATATTGTATAAGACATTCAGTCAGTCAGTCAGTCTCTCTGTCTCTCAGCTTAATAGCCAACTTGCATGAATATCGTCTTCAGGTTTTTTCTGCCTTTCTTTGCATGCAATAAGCGCGCCTGTGCAAATTACAAACTGAATTTATTGGCAGCTTATCGAAACTGAACGAATGAATAGTTAGATAGATGGATGGTTGGATGGATCAAGTTGCGCATCTTAACAGAATTAAGTCATAAAACATTTAAAAGCAAAACGTAGCCAAGCCAATGCGTTCAGATATTATACGAAATTATGGCTCATAAAAATTTAAAAAAAAAAAAAAAATGAGAATCGATGATTACTTTTAGAGTTTGTCAAATTAAAAAAAATTTTTTTTTTTTTTTTTTTTTAATTTTATAAGATTTTTATTAGCTAGAAAAATTAAATACTCTGCCAAACCATTGATTTTGTATCGAAGCCTGTACAATTACGAAGCAAAAAAAGCCTAAATGCAAAGAAATCGGTTCGAAGTAACGCGAGATATAAGCGGCTAAGCAATATGAGAAAATAACAATTTTTTCAATAAAATGCAGAAAAATTTATATAAAACGCTGATTTAAATATAATTCATACATTTTGTATGGCTGCAAAACCATTTAATTGGTTTTATTTTCTTTAGTTTGAGTAACTTTTGATGTTATTTAAACGATTTGTTTTTGCTATACAACAGAGCAACTCAACACTGTTATGCTCAATTCGCTGCACTGGTTCAAAGCGCTAATTTGGCACGCGCCACATATCGAAAAATACCAAAAATGAAAAAAAAAAAAAAAAAAAAATTCATATGAAAGAAATTTCTATGAGTTTGAATTGCGTTTTAATTTTTTTTTCTATTTTTTCATTTTTAAATGCTGCCGCTGCTGCTAAATGAATTCAATTGCAATTGAAAAGACTGAAAAAAGCGAAAAATTTCTACAAAAAAAAAAAAAGTTATTGAAAGAAAGGAATCAAATATGAAAAAAATCAAAACGAAACATATAAGAAAAAAAATCCTTGCTCATACCTAAAACGCATTTTACAACACTGAAAGCATGCACAGCATCAGCAATGCTTCGTTTTTTTTGTTTTTTCAGAATAGTTGAACGACGAATCGACTGCTAAATTGCAAAATAATCACACAAGTGGTCGGTCGGTCGCGTTATTCTATTTTTTTTTAACCATTTTTTTTTTTCCCATTCACTCACTCTGTATGCAGCATTAAATATTTTCAATGAATGAATTGAATGAGTGCATGTCCTGTGGCATGTTTGTGGCATTGCTGACAACAATAATAGCAGCTATGGACACATACAGATGTATGTAGTATGTAGTATATTGAGGCAAGGCTACATCAATCAGAAACATATATACACGTTTTCATGATATCTGCTTATTCTAGACAACGTCATCACCAACGTTATTTGTTGTTGTTGTTTGTGGTTTGTGGTCAATGACTGAAAATCGCTTTACAATTGCCAAGTATAATCGATTCCCCAAGAGAGCAAACACTTGGACTAACAGCAATAATAATAACAACAACAAAAACAACAACAACGATAGTAACGTATTTGCGTAACTAACTAAAAAAAAATTCGAATAAAAAATATTGCTTGTATCTATGAGATACTTTTTTTATACTTAGATATTTTTAGTAAGCTTAAAAAAGATTTTTGCTATATTTAAGCAATTTTCAAACACTGCAACAATAGTTTTCAAAAATAAAAAAAAAACAGTGCCTTAAGGCAACTTTAAAGTTTATATAATATTCGAACACTAAATAAACTGCTGCTAAAACTAAACAGCGTAAAATGTGCTACTTAGTTTAAAGCTTTTTCTCAACATATAAACTTATTTTAATATTAAAAGAAATTCGGTTTAAAATCCGAGCAAATATTGGGTACTCTGTTTTTCTTTGCATACAAAAATAAAAAACAAAAAAAAAAAAACAAGTCTGTTTGCCGCATGAAAGCATTGTATTGAAGAAGAAAAAAATTCAAATTGTAAAGATAACAAGGACTACACAAGGCGTAGGTATGACACAGTTGAAAATTCACAAAAGCGGAAACGGAAATCAACACATGAATGACAAATGACAGTTAAAGGTTAGTAACAACAACGACAGCCAGATGGCGTGTTTGCCAAACTTCATACTAAAGAAAAAAAAAATAAAACTAAATCTATATCGAATTCAATTCAATTGAGATTATTTTTCTAGAAAAAAAGAAACACTCAAACTCTTTGGTAAAAGTGGCCATTGAAATACTACAATAAGCAACAAAACGACATGCTTCAATGGCAATTGTGGCTCTGTACAATCACTTCCTGCTTTTTTGTTTTGTTTTTTTTTTTGGTGTTTGTATATTTCTGATAACAGACAAAATTGTATGTTGTAGTTTTTTTATGTTCGATTTTGATTTTTTTTGATTTTTTTTTTTTTGGGATTACAAAATGCTTTTTTTTCTTACTTTTAACAAGGAGCTGACACCTGGCAGCACATATATATGTAATATTTTGTCTGCTTTTAAGTTTTGAGCATGAGAAGTGTTGACGACTGTTGTCAGCAAATATAGGAAAAAAAAACTAAAAAAAAAAAACAAATTGTCCGAATATTGAACGACAACAGCTTAAGTTGTTTGGTTTTTAGAAAAGTATACAAAAAGGAGTTATATATTTTTTTTTGGTTTTGAAGGAACTGTAAATTTTTATTGAATAAAAAATTTTGGTTTTTTTTTATATAAAAATTGTTCAATTACTTTTTTATATAAAAAATTGTTTAATTAATTTTTTATATAAAAATTGTTTAATTAATTTTTATATAAAAATTTTTGAGTTAATTTTTATATAAAAATTTTTTTAAATTTTAATTTTTTTATATAAAAAATTATTTAATTATTTTTGTATATAAAAAATTATTTAACTATTTTTTTATATAAAAAATTGTTTAATTATTTTTGTATATAAAAAATTGTTTAATTAGTTTTGGTATATAAAAAATTGTTTAATTATTTTTGGTATATAAAAAATTGTTTAATTATTTTTTTTATTATTAAAAAATTTATTTGATTATTTTTTATTTATACCAAAAATTGTTTAATTAGTTTTTTATATAAAAATTGTTTGATTATTTTTTTATAAAAAAATTGTTTGATTATTTTTTTATATAAAAAATTGTTTTATTAATTTTTTTATATAAAAAATTGTTTTATTAATTTTTTTATATAAAAAATTGTTTAATTATTTTTTATATAAAAAATTGTTTGATTATATTTTTATATAAAAATTGTTTGATTAATTTTTTTATATAAAAAATTGTTTGATTATTTTTTTTATATAAAAAATGATTTGATTTTTTTTATACAAAAATTATTTAATTTTTTTGTATTGTTTGCTTTAATTATAATCAAAAAATTGCGAGTTAAGTGCACTTCAGGCACTTTCGTTTCTAATAAATTATTTTTTATTTGTCTAATATTAATATTAATAATTTTTTTTTGTTGTTGTCATTTAAATGCTGCCAATTTACTGCTCAAAACAAAAATGTTTATGCTATAAATTTACATATGATAACTCGAAAAAAAAAAAAAACAACTTCAAAACACTTCATTTTTGCATACACGCGTCAAACATCTTGAGACTATGACTGACTGACATCATGCCTATAGGTAAATATTACACATTCAAAATTGAGTGACAGAATGACTGTCAGAATTGTCTTAAGTCTGAATTTTCAATGCGAAAAATTGGTTTTTGTTTTGTATAAATTGGAAAATTGAGTTCTTCTACGCTTCAAGTACTAAACGCACTTTACACCTTCTTGAAAAAATGGAAGAAAATGGAAGAAAAAAAAAAAAAACTGCAATTGCAATTGATTTTTCAAGTACGCTACGCATAAAGGATATGCATATTGCATGAGTTTGTTCTGCTTAAGAGTTTGCATTGTTTGCTGTTGAGCGCCTTTCGTGTTGGATTTATTTTGCATTTGAGTAGCTCAAGTCAAGAAGACTTTTATATATGGAAATATGTCGGTAAATTGACACTTTCTGCTAATACCAGAAGGCAATCAAACAATCAGAGAGTAGGCAGAGCATATTCATTTCATTTATTTCGATTAGAGACAATTGGAAAAAAAAAAAAAAAGGATAGAAAAACAGAAATATCTGACAGCTATTTTAATTAGAAAATTTTTGCAATTAATGCAAATTGCGTGTGTTTTTACCCCTTTTTATATTTTTTTTTTTTTGTTTTTTGTTTTGCTTTGAAGTGTAGCTGTAGCACCCTTTCTCTGACTACTTTCAGTTCTATGTCCTTTATATGAAAAATATTAAATATGTATTTTTTTTTGTTTTGGAATATTTATTTGATTTGTATAAAAATAGATTGTTATGAATATGTTTCTATAATAAATATATAGACAGCGACTTATAGACAGACAGACAGACAGACAGACAGAGAGTAGTACAGTCAGCGCTATACAAGCCAGTTACAAAAAAAAAAAAAAATGTTATCTGCACGGGTTCATCGGCAATAGACCAAAAAGGATGTAAAAAGCAGACAATCAAATGTTTTTTTTTTTTTTTTTTAAATAAAGAAGACAGCGTCAAAGTCGTTGTCATATAAGCGGATATATTCTATATATATATATATGTATATGAATACTACAAATATTGATGATAGTCATCAGACAATGCTTGAGCTTTTAACGAAAAAAAAATATATATATATAAAGATAGACGACATAACGCATGGACATGTCGGTTTTATTTATGATTACATTTGACTGCCATTTTTTTTTTTTGTTCGAAATATCTATTTTTTTTTTTTAATATTTATGTATATAAAATTTTATGTTTGTCAAGTTGGCTAAAATCCTTTTGAATATCAATTTGCGCACATGTACCCCAAAAACAAAAACAAAAAAAGTGACAAACACGGCAGCGTGTAAAAAATCATAAAATATACAATATAAAGAATTTTTTTTTTTTTTGATAAATTAAACTCAAAAGCCAGACTTTCATAAAATAAAATATATGCGCTGTCTAGTAGCACTTAAAGTAAAAATATTTAAAATAACTGTTATTAAAAATAACTGTTACTTTCTGTTAACAGCAAAAGCTAGAGAGTGGTAAGAGAGAGAGAGGGAGACACTGGTGTTTTAATAATAAAAACAGCGGTCAACAATAACAGTTAACTGTTAACTTAGCAGCTGTTATTGTTAATTGTTACATTAAATAACTGTTATTGCATACTGTTACATATTGTTATTTATTATTGATTTATATATTTAAAAAGCCAATGTGCTTTCGCTGCATGTCTGACAAAATTCTTACAATGATTATTTTTTTTTTGTTGGACTTATTCCTTTAATAAGCAACAACTTCATTACAAACTAATTAGTCGCTGCATGTAATATGCCAAAAGCGCAAATAACTAAATAATCAAAAAAAAAAATATTACAAAAAGCAGTGAAAAAAGTTCAAACAAAAAAAAAAAAAAAAAATAAAATAAAGTACAAACAAAGGAAATCATTTTAACTGTCGAAGACAAAGTTTTACGACGACTCTTGCATGCAAGGATATGTGAATTTTAGCATAAGTTTATTGCCAAGGAAGAAGGAGTGTGTGACGGTGTGTGCGGTGGTAATGAAAGTAGTAAAAATTTTTTGTGCTGGTACTACGAGTAACAATGCTAAATCACACATGTATGTACAGTATGTATGAGTTACTTTCTTATTGGCATTCATTTATTTTTTTATTTTTCGCTTTATAATTGTAAATAAAGTTTTTTTTTTTTTGTAAGATTTTCTTTTTTTTTAAACATGATAAACTTTTAATTAGGCAGCAAATTAAAAAAAAAAAAAAAAAAAAAAAAGGAAAAGTTGCACAAAATATATATTTTTTTTTTTTTTTTTGTGAAATTGCATTAAAAAAAATAATAATAAAAGAAATTCAATAAATAAATAGAAAAATTCAAATTTATAGGCTTTTATTTAAACCGCAGCAATATTCAAAACGCCCACACACACACACACACATATATGCATATGTATGCGATTTTCACACCGTTTGTCGACGCCTCTCAATGAAATATTTTAATGGCATCGTTGAAAATAAATTAAAAAGCATATCGAGAGCAAAAATATAAAATAAAATAAAATAAAATAAAAATCGGCAAATAAATTTAAAAAAAAATCTTTAAAGACTTGAAATTGTGTAAATTGAAAAGAATTTAAAAAAAATATATAAATAAAAAGAAATTAATAAAAAATCAAATGTCAATGAAAGTCAAAGATAGTTTTTATACAGACGCAAAAATTTATATGGCATGCTAACGGACGGATGGACGGACATACGACAGATACATACAAACGGCCACTTAGCTGTACAATGCCGTGTATTTTTTTTTTTTTTGAATTTAGAAATAAATAAATAAAGATATAAATTTTATTTTATTTTTTTTACGTTTGGAATGCTTTTTGTTTTAAGATATTTTAAGCATTTTTGTGTCTTAGTCACCAATAATTTTTTATACTCGCTACACTACTGATAAAAGGGTATATTAAGTTTGTGCAAATGTATGTAACAGGCAAAAGAAGGAGAAGAAGTTAGGAGCGTCGATTTAGCTATGTCCGTCTGTCATCTGTTCGATTATCTCGGAAACTATGAGAGATAGTGCCAACATATTTGCAACTTAAATTCACCTGAGTGGTCACTTACAAATGGCATTTCTCTAGTATCATTTGAAAGGGGGAAGCCCCAAAAAATATCACTTCTTTCTTCAGACGCATTCTAACTAAAATATTATTTCTTACGTTCATTTTTATATATTTTTTTATTTTCTTTTTCGTTTTTTTTTTTTTTTTTTTCAATTCGAATAATCAAATCCTTTTTGCTGCTACGACTACCACTGTTATTTTGCTTGTTGTTGTTGTTGTTGTTTTTGTTGTCGTTGCTGTTGTTGCTATTATTATTATTCTTGTATAGCGTCAAGTGCTAAACAAGCTCAACAAATTCAAATGGAATTTTTGATTAACTTCAAACGTTTTAAATTGCATCTTTGTTCTTGTTGTTGTTTCTATTTTTTTTTTATTTTTTTTCATATTTACTTAAGCTAAGCAAAAGTTAAGTTGTTGTGTATAATGCTGCAGCACCACCATTGTAACAAAGTCTTTACTTGCACAGCAGTCTAACTCAAACCAAAAAAATATAAAAAAAAAAAAAAATCTGTCAGCTTTTATTTTTGTTTTTTTTTTTTTTTTTAATAAAGAAAGTAGCATGAGTTTATACACCATAGAAGTTCTAATAGCTTTGGCGCTTTTTTTTGTTGTTGTTGTCCTTGTCATGCTTGTTGTTGTTGTTGCTGCTGCTGCTACTACTCGTGCCAATTATGCATGCATCGTTGCAGGTTATCGTTGTTGTTTTTATTTTTTTTTTATTATTATTATACAAAATATTATTGCTAACAAATACGACAATATTTTTTAAACATTTTTTTTTTCAAACCTTTTTATTTTTTTTTTTTTAAAAAAAATTACAATTAAAAAATCATTGACGCTTGTTAAGCAGTTTCAGAACAAGCAGAATTTTTTTTTATTATTTTTTTTTATACTCAACAATGACTTCAAAGTATTTATTTATTTAAAAGGTATTTTCAAACATTTCATGCCACAAATAAGTGCATTAAAGGGTGGAAAAAAAAGGAACTGTTTAAACTTTAGGCTAAACAGTAGTTGACATTATTTAATAGTTTATTTAATAAAAGTATTGAATAGCAATGTTTTTTTTTCTATTTAAAATAAAATATTAAAGTGGAATACTGTTTGTGTCGGAAGACTTTTAATACATTCGACAAATCAGCTTAAAAAAAGCAATGTTTTACTATTTATCAAAGAATATTTTGTTAAAAAAAAAAATTATTTCATTTAATTTAATTGAAATGCATCAATTTTATTTTTTTGTAGTCTACTTTTAGGCGTGCTAGCAGTAATTAAGCTAAATTATAGTAACAAGACGTAGACAAAAACAACAACAATAGCAAAAATAATTGAAAAAACAAACAACTACGATAAACAACAACGAGTAGCATAGAAAAAGGGATAAAAAGTGTAACAAAAAAAAAAAAATAAAAAATAAATAAATAAAAGTGTAAAATTGTAGCTCCTTTTTTGTTTTGTTTTTTTTTGTTGCTTCTTGACTATCGATAGACAAGGTTTTGACAAGTAGCTAGAAGGCTAGAAAACGAACGCTTGACTTGTTGTTGGTATTTGAGTTTTTAGCAACCTTTTAAAAATTTTGTAACTTTTTCTTTTGGGTTTTTTTTTTTTTTTTTTTGTAGCGCACTTTTTGGGTTACGCACACGGTTTATGACCCGCAGCAGTAGCAACAACAAAAAGTCAGCAATCAACAACAACAAGAACAACTACAACTTTACTTAACGCCGCTGCCGCCGCCACAACGAGCGTTACAAATATTTCTGGCATGCAGCATGCGGCTATGCGACATGACGCCGCCGTCACCGCCATCCAATAAGAAAAAGGCACACAAACAAAAAGGACAACGCAAAAAAAAAAAAAAAAACGAAAACAGAAGCTAAGGGTCCCATAGATACAGCTGACGGCATGGCTTTTGGTCAACCAAGGAATTTGCCAGCGTGCGTCTATATCTAACAAAAAAAAATGTATACAAAGTAAGTTGCTGTTAGACGTTGTTGAAGTTACTCGTAAATTGCTATTATAGAACTTAGTGAAGGCGTCTATAATGAACCCTTTAAATATAGACAATCAGACAGTACGGCCAAAAGCAACAGTCAACGCTTTGCATGTGTTAAACGGGTGCGCTATATACTTGACTCATGGCATAACTTGTCTGACCTAAAACGTTGCACATGCACACACACACACACACAAACATACACACTCTGATACAGACACATACATACTCTGTGGATTATTGGCATGCCACAAAAGGGTTTGAGTTACAAAAAAAGAACAAGAATAAAAAAAGATGAGAACCTTGAACTTTAATTTAATGTTAACTAATTTTATAAAAAAAAAAAAAACAATTAATTTTTTTATTACTTAAAAATTTAAATTTAAAATTTTGGTTAAGAAAATTTTTTAAAGACCTTTTTAAAGTTTTCAAGTTAGTACTGCTATTGCTTTAACTCTGAAACTCGCTACTTTGCATAACTCGTTATATTTTGCTACTTTGCTATTTTACAGTTACTCGTTACCTAATACTCTTTAGCACTATTACTCTCACTGTTACTTTTCATAGCAAATATAACATTTTAAACATTATTCGTTTATTTATTTATACAAAAAGTTGTTATAGGTTTTACTTTTTATTCAAAAATTATTTATGTATTTTAAAACACGCACACACATATACATTCGTTGCAAAAAGTTGACAATTAATTTATGACGATTACTCATGAATCGTTTTCTTTTTTTTTTTTTTTTTTGCTTCTCTCTTTCTTTCTTTCTTTGCTGTTGCCTTGGTATTGGTATTTGGAATGATAGCAAACATTAAGAGTGTGAGACTGGCGTTTTGATACAATATTATTTATTTCTTGCATTTTTATTGTTTTATTGTACACACTTGGCTTGTGTCCAACTATAGAAACTAAGAAATATTTTTTACTATCATAAAAAAAAAAAAAAACAACAAACTAAACGTTTCAGGTTAAGTGCGTGTCAGACGTTTGAGATTTTGCGACTATTTAAATTTTAACATTTACATTTCGAACAAAAATAAATAAAATTAAATTAATTTATCAAAATGTTTATTCGCAGTTTTGCATGTTTCAAAGTAAATATTGATTCTAAAAAAAAAAAAAAAAAATTTTAAAATACAACTTATCTCTTTGCTTTAATCTGTGTCATGCAATTTTGCATGTTTTTAAACTAAGTAGTTTTCCCATTCCACTAAACAATGTGCTTGTTGGAAGTTTCAAAATAATTATAGAAAATAAATAAAAATAAAACGTGAAAAAAAAATCGATTTTCGAAACGAAAGAAAAGTTAACAGTTACTGTTATTTTAGCAGTGACTGTTATTTAAACTGTAACTGTGACTTTAGCTGTAACTGTTATTTAAATTGTAGCTGTTATTTTAACAGTTACTGTTATTTTAACTGTTACTATTATTTTAACTGTTTCTTATTTGCAGTCAATTTTGTTTCTTTTTTTAATAATTTATGCGTAAATTCTTTAAAAATTTAAATTGCATTAATCATACTTAACGTAGCCTGCATACATAATGGTTCATTGTGCTAATATGTATATATGTATGTACATATTCAAATAAAAATATTTATGTTTGAGGTATGCGTAATCGTTAGAAATGCTTTAACAATTTTTTCGCCTAATGTGCGAATTTGCCGAAATTTATTGCGACAGCAGCAAACATTGCATGCATGCAGGGGAACAAAGCGAGTAAGTTGTATATTAAAGATCAGGCGGCTGCTCAACTCATAGATAGACAGACAGACAGACAAACGTACAGATAGATAGATAGAAAAACCGATGAATGTCTTCTTCTTCATCTATTTTTCATATTTTTTTTTTTGCTACTTTATTGCACTAGCATCCAATCGTTGTCATTGTCGCCATAGGCATCAACATCATCAACATCAACATCAGCGTCTTCGTCTTCGTCGTCATCGTCTTCGTTTTCATCTTCGTTGATTATACGCAAAAATCAAAAATAATTAAAATTTCACAATTTAATGTTTGGCCAAAAGCCAAACATTTCTCGTTATTCTTATAGCGCTTAGCTCTTTCAACGCATTTACCGTTACTCGTTGTTACTCGTTGTCAGAGCGCGTCTCTTGCCTAAAGTTTATGTCTTATCATTTCACTCATTTTAGTTTTTTTTTTTTTTTTGTTACTCTCTCTCTCGCTCTTTCTTGCTCGCGCATAAAATGCATTGAATTGCAACTACAAAAAAAAATTTGTTAAATTTGTCATTTCGGAAAAAAAAAAAACAACAACAAAAATTATTATTAGTTTATTTATTTATATTTTTTTGTTTCTTTTAATATTTTTTTCTTCTGCTGATTGTCGCATGTTGCCACTTTGCCTCGCGTTGTCGTTGTTGTAAATTCTTGAGTAGTGTGAAAATTAAAAGTGTCGAAAAGAAAGCGAAAACGACAACGAAACAATAAAAACGTAGGCAATATATTTCTTCGATATGCTTGTGCTAATTTTTTATTATAGTCGGAATATATATATCTTTTTTTTTTCTTCTTGTTGTTGTTGTTGTCTTCTATATAAATAATTATGCATTATTATAGCGCGCTGATATTTTTGGTATTGCTGCTACTATTAATTTAAGCACTTTGTTCTCTTTAGTGTGTGTGTGTGTGTTTTTAAACTTAGGCGTTACGTTGTCAAATTTTTTTTTTTTTTTTTTCATTTGGCACAAAATGATTTTCGAATTCAATTCGCCGTAAAAATGTAATAAACATTAAAAGAAATAAGCAAGCGCAACGAAATAAAAATTAAAAAAAAAAAAAAAATGTTGAAGAATTTTTTTTGTGTAAAAATATATTTTTTTTTACGATTTTAATTTTTGTAAAATTTGTTTATTGAAGTTTTATTTATTTTTTTTTATTACTATTTTTTTTTAATAAAACTTTGCAACACAAATGTCAACTACAAAAAAACAAAATGGCTGCTTTAAACGCTTAGAATGCAGCTGTCAAAACGCAACTGTCAAACTTATGCAGGAAAAAAAAAAATAGTAAAATGAGTACTAAGCACACAGGTAAAAAAAAAAAAAAAGTTGTTTAGACACACACAAACATTTAACAAAAAAGAGAGAACGGAACGGTACAGTACAGTACAGTACAGAAGAAGTTAATGTGTGTGTGTGTGTCATGTGTGTGTGTCTGTTTACCGTTAGTTGTCACCGCATAAACTGTCAAACTGTTTTACGCTCTTTATTCTTTTTTTTTTTTTTTTATCAACAACGAGCACGCATATTGCACACAAGCGAGAGAAAGAGATAAAACGTTGAGTGTGGTTAAAGCTTGTTAACTGTACTTTTGGAAGCTTATTATTATTATTTTTATTTATTTTATGCAAAACTTCTACTTTCCCCAGACCAACCCCCCCCCCAACTTGTATGTGTAAATCATAAATGCCAACGTGTCACTTACCTTTCTTCGGTATCAGCGACTTGAGCAGCATAACCGCGTTATCATCACACGCCCAGGCATGCATCTTGCGATAGCTGTCACGTCCTTTTTCGGTAAGTTTATCCCATGGTTTCGGTTTTGATAGCAGCTCCGATACGGTGCCCTGCGACAAACCGAGTATATACTTGGCAAATAGACGCTGTCCGATATTGTGCACCGATAACAATTCACGTACACGTCTCGATATGTGCAATGTATCGAGTGCCTGATTAGCATATTTATCCATATTATAGCGTAACATTTCCTGTAGTTTGGCCTCCATTGGATCACCTTTTGGTATTAATGATTCACCCAAGCGTCCAGCCATGGAAGCGCCCGGTGGCAATTGCATTTCAGCATCGGCAAAACGAAAATGTCCGCGTACATCGGGACCGGCGTTTGCAGCAAATTGGAACGGTAGAAAACCAGGCGGTAGTGCTGCGGCAGCGGCTGCTGCATGCGCATGATGTGCAGCCATTGCTGCAGCGGCTGCAGCTGGTGTCAGACTGTTGTTGTTGTCTTCAAGTGATTTTGCAGCAGCGGCAGCAGCAGCAGCAGCGGCGGCAGCAGCACCGTTAGCTAATAATGAAGCGGTTAGCTGATCGGTATTGTTGCCATTATTATTGTTGCTGCTATTGCTGCTGTTGTTGTTGTTGTTGGATTGTTACTATTGGACGTTGTTGCCGCCGCCGCCGCCGCTGTTGAGGAGGACGAGGACGACGACAATGAACCATGTGGATTTGGTGTACTAGCGCTGGACGAAGTATCCTGATGTGTTTGTAAATGATGTTGCTGCTGTTGATGGTGATGGTGGTGTTGATGATGCGGTTGTTGTTGTTGATGGTGGTGTGAGTGGTGGTGGTGTTGTTGTTGCTGTTGTGCATGATGATTGAGACCAAGCGTTGAATTGACAACAGCTGCTGATTTGAGATCAACTGTTTCACCATGTTGCTGCTGCTGTTGTTGATGATGTTGTTGTTGTTGTTGTCCATCTGTACGTAGAGAAGAGGAGTTGGAAGAAACTGATGAGTTGTAAGTAGAGCAATTTGTTGTTGTATTTGTTGTTGTTGTTGAAAATGTGGCATTAACCAATTGACTCAACAGCGTTGTGGATGAGGGTGCATGCTGAAAATGTTGCTGTTCTTGTTGTTGTTGTTGTTGTTGCTGCTGCATGTAACCATGCGGCTGCTGCTGTTGCTGCTTTGGCAAATGATGTTGTTGATGTTGATGGACGGTTAAATGTTGCTGTTGTTGTTGTTGTTGTTTTGTCTGATTGGCATTTTGAAATATTGTTGGCGTTTTGCAACTCTGTCGCCAATAATTATTGACAAATTGCTCATTTAATAACAGCATTTGTTGCTGTTGTTGTTGTTGCTGTTGTTCAAGTTCAATATCATCAGCATTCATTATTGTTGCAACATCTTCTTCATCTTCTTCGTCTTCAATTTCAATTTTTGGTATTTTTGGCAATTCATTGGCATTAAATTCTTCAATATTTGAATTTTTACTAGCAACATTTTTTGCTTTTTCTTCTTCTTTTTTCTTCTTCTGCATTGTTTTCATCTTCAACGTGCTTTGATAATTTGCATTGTTCAATTTCATTATTTGTATCAGTTGTTGTTGTTGTTGTGTTAGTTGGGCAACATTTTCGGTTGCCGCTGTTGCTGCGCTTGTTGTTGTTGTTGCTGTTGTCGCGGAAGTTGCGTTTGTTGTTGTTGTTGCAGTTGTTGACGTTTCTGTGGAACGTATAAAGCAGCAACACAAAATTTTCGTTCAAGTTTTTTTTTTTTTTTTTTTTTGAGTCTTTAAAATTTTTTTTTTTTTTATTATTTTTGAAATTTTTTTTGTTATTATTTAGAGAATTATTCAACAACATCCATGTTTTTTTTTTTTTGAGAGTAGAAAAACGCCAAAAATAATTCAAAAACATATTTTTTTTGAAGCCAATTTTTTTTTTTAGAAATTAAAACAACAACAGATTTTTTTTTTCTTGATGTGATTGATTTTTTTTTTGAAAATAATTTTTTAATTTTATTCATTTTTTTTTTTTTGAAAACATGCAGCAACAACAACAAATAAAAGAAGCTCTATTTTTTTTTTTTTTTTTTTTTTAAGACAAAACTAAAAATTTTTTAAACCATTAAGCGCAAAAGAGAGAGATGAATAGATAGATGGTGTTTTGTTTCGTTTTTTTTTAATGAAAAAATTAAAAATACAAAAAAAAAAAAAAAATATATAACACTAAATTCGCAGTAACCAAAAAAGATGATTTATTAAAAAAAAAAAAAAAAATTACTACGTTTATACGCGCAAATATTTTGTATAAAAATATCACGCTGTTGCGTTTATGCATGAGAAAAAAAGAATGAAATAAATTTTGCTTTATTTTAATTTAAAATAATTCGTTAATTTTTTTTTTTTTAAGTGTATAAACCATATGTGTATGTATGTACTAGTTCTAGCTATACGATTTAATATTTATTTCTCTCGCTCTATAGTTATCGTTATTGCTGTTTAGTTTGTTCTTGATTGCACTGATTTGTAATTATGTCTGTTGACAGCCATAAAATTTGGCGCCACATTTTCTAAATATTTATTTAATGATTATTCATATATGTACATAATAATCTTTTATGTCATGCCATAAGCATTTCCAAAAAAAAAAAAAAAAAAAAAAAAAAAATTATACCCTATAACAGCAGGTGTAAAAACCCGTACCGAAAATTTAATTTCAATAATTTACTAAAAAATCGTAAAATAAATTTAAATTTGTACTAAATAATACCAAAGCCTGCTTAAATATGTGTATTAAATTATACCAAAGATATGCATGTTTGTACGTCTGTTTGTCTTGGAATTTGTGTTACTTGTAAGCTCTATTTAGATATATTCTTTCATTCAAGATACTAAATGTATCTGTGAGATATATTTTTTCAAGTTTTATAGTGTAGCGTATCTTCATAGTGTATAACACACATATTAAGTGTATCGTTGATTATTTCATACAAATAATTATTGAAAAAATCATCTAAAGAAAGCGTAAATGCTTTGCATTGACATACAAAAAAAAAAAAAAAAAAAAAAAGGAAAAAGAATTTATATAAAAAATCAAAGACGACGGCGATATCTTCTTCTGTGACTGTAAATATGTTTGCATATATGTATCAATATACACATAAATGTATATCGGTTTTTATAAGTAAATGTGTACTTAAGATAAAAATAAAATTATAAATAATCATAAGAACAGCAACAGCAACAACAACAAGAACAAGTACAATAAGAATGATATGATTGTGTGTTGACTATAAAAATAATAATAATAAAAAAAAAAATAAAAGAAATGCCTGCATCCACAACGCGCAGTTTTTGATTAAAAATAAATACATATATTATGTATAAGTATGTGTGCAATGCATATATATGTATGTATATGTAGCGCATTTAAAAACGTTAACGTTAAACTTACCTTCACTATTATTACTGCTATTATTACTATTACATTTAAGCGCTTCAGCGGCAAATGCCTTTGTGCGTTCCAATAATAATTCCTGGAATTTATTTGGATCATTGGCACAGAACAGCTGCAGCCGCAGCAGCAGCAGCGGCAGCAATTGCTGATTGTTGACTAATGACATCCAAATCGAGTGGGCTACTATAAAAAAAAAAAAAAATAAATAAAATAAAAAAATTTATATTTAAATAATTCAAAAAATATTTTGTATAAAAAAAAAAAAAAAAATAAATAATTAAACAAAGAAAATAAATTTTACTCACTGATTCTCCTTTTTGATTTTTAACTCTGAAATATCTAATTCATCGGCAACATCATTATTGTTGTTGTTGCTGTTATTATTATTGTTGCATGCAACATTATGCGCTGCATCTGAGACAGCAGCTGCAGCAGCAACATCATTATCATTATCATTATCATTATCATCATCATCATCGATGCACATTTTATTGGCACTGACAGCTTCTACCAAATCATCATTATCATCTTCAATATCATCGTCATCATCATCTTCAATGATTGTTTGCTCATTTTTATGTTGTGCAATGTCTGTAGTAGCAACAACATCGTCATCGGCAGCATCATCTGCATCATTATGATGAACAACATCATCATCATCATCATCGGCAATAATATTATCATCATTATCATAATCATCATTATCCTCGTTATCATTAGCAGTTTCCATTTTATTGCTTAGATTCGTTTGTATTGTTGTCGCTGCTGCTGCTGCTGCTGCTGCTGCTGCTGCTGCTTTTGTTGCTGCTGCAGCTAATGCTGTTGCTTCAGCGAGTGCTTCATTTATTTGTTGCTTATCCAAACGTGTCTCCAAACACATAATATGTTGTCGCTTAACCTCCAAATGCTCTTCAAGTCGATGGATTTGTACAATGTGCGTCTGTTCGAGTGCACGCAAACGTTGTACCTCTTCCAAAAGTGCTTTAATCTAAAAATAAAAAAAAAAAAAAAAAGTTTAAATAAAAATTGTTTAAAAAAAATAATCAAACAATTGTTTTGAATTTTATTTGCAAAAACTTCAAAGTTTTGATTGCTAAAAGCTTAAGCTGTTTGCTCCTAACAAACCAACTCCCCACTCCCCCTAAAAAGGAGTATCGTTAGTGGTTAACCCAAGTAGCAAGTTTTAAACTGTAGCAAAGCTGATATGAAATTGGGTAGCATGAATAGTTTGTTCTCATTGTTAAAAGTGTTTTGCTTTTTAGGCAATGCACTTAAAAACGAGAGAGCAAATGCTCAATGCTCTCACGCAATTTTCAAGAAAATACAAATAAATTAATTAAATTTCTTAAATTTCTTGCTTATTTCAATTTTTTTAAACGCCCCACGTAATGTTCTATAAATGTATGTTATGCTGCTTCTTTGTATTTGTACATGTCTCTTTGTGTGTGTGTGTGTGTGTGTGTGTGTATTGGCACGCCGAAAACAATAAATTTGGCAATTTTCTTTGTGGCTTACATGCGGCGTCGCGCCACAGCAGCATAAGGCGAGAAGTTTGCGGCAAAGAAATTATTTTGCATTAGTTAGAAAGAGATAGCAAGCGAGAATGCGTCTTGCAAAAAGTTTTGCATTGTTGTATTTGTTTTTATTATAGACACATCAATATTTGAAGAACAACAACAAAAATAAAAACAATGACGACAACAACAACGACGACGACGAGAAGCAGCAGCGAGAAACAATAAAATGCAAGCATAAGAGCGCACAACAAGACGTGCGATATAGTTAAGCGAGTAAGTGAGTAGAACGAGTAGAAACGAGAAGAACGAGAACGAGAGAAATTGTACATACATTTTGTATGACGCGTGCTACCTTTGGCAGCCGCAGCAGGAAGCATTTTACAAGTTATAAAATATTTTTTAATAAAATTAACATGAGGGTAAAAAATTTTAAAAGCTGCCAGCACTGATTGTCATATATATATATAAAAACAGACACACACACACATACACACACCAACATATATGCATATGTATAAATTTCTATATCAATAAAAGGTAACTTTGTTAGAGCAAGTGTGTGTGCGTGTGTGTGAGTATGACAGGCAAAAACTTTGCTGTTTGTTTGATGAAAATATGATAATTGGCAAATTTGACAAGGGAATTTTTCTTAAGAGCTTTACCAATCTATACTAGACACACATACATACATACATGCATACATACATAGTATGTATGAATATGTCTGTGTGTTTTTTGTATTTTATTGCTTCGTAAGGAAGGAAGAAGCTTACACTCGCGTTAAAGTTGACAAGATAAAGTTTTACTGCTACAGCATCGCTCTCTCTCCTACTCGCTTGTCGCATCAACGTTAAATTCGAAGCATACAAAATTTTTAATGACAGCAACAAAATGTTGGCGTTTTTTTTTTGTGGGGAGGGGCGTGCTTGTAAGAGGGCATACATGCTGCTGTGTTTTGTTTTTTTTTTTATTTTTCTTAGAGTCAGGTGCAGCTGCCATATGGAAAAGTATGTCTTTCTATTTGTCAGTCTGTCCGTCCGTCTGTCTGTGTGTATTTCTTATTATGTGATTAAAATTAATTTTATAGGGCGGTTTTTAATTGACGAAAACTTCGACGAAAGAAAACTTTTTATGCTTTTCTTTAAACAAGAAATTTATTTTTTTTCACATTAAAGGGTTTTTCTTCTTTGGAGAATTTTGATTGAATCTGCATATAAATTTATTTAATGTTTTGATTTAATTTTTTTATACAAAACTAATTGCAATTGCGTTGCATATGTCAAAAAAATACACACACACACAGACAAAAAAAAAAAGGGGTGCTACAAAAAAAAAAAAAAAAAAAAAAAAAAAATAGGAAAAAGGGTTGCTCTGCATAAACCAGTTCGATTGTTCTAATATATGCAAAGAGTTTGTCAAAGCAAGGGAGTAGATGCATGATTTTTATTCAATTAATTAAAGTCTTTTGAAAAATGCCAAAGCAGGTTTTTACGCAGACATACGCACACACATACACACAGACAGTTAAGACAGTCGTTGTCAATACGTAAGTATGTCTATGTGTTCATCTGTCCGTCTGTCTGTTTGTCTATCAAACGTGACTGCTGCCAGCTATTTTTGTTTATAAGACTAATATGTATATTTCTGCTTCTTATATTGCACTGTTTTTTTTTTTTTTTTATTTTTTCTTATTTCTTTTGGTACCAATATTTCTTTTAGGGTGGTTGTCATTGCCTAAGACTTAAGTGTCTGTTAAGGGTTTAAGCTGGTAGGAGTTTATTAAGTCTGCACACATATGCTAATTTAAGATATACGATTTGCAGCAAAAATGCTGTCATTTTAATACGCTACAAAAAAAAAAATCTTTCAAAGCTAATAAATGAGTAGCAATATTATTCGTTACTCGCTAATTGTACTCGTTGCGTTCGAAGCTTTCTCTCAAATTGATCTTCAGTTGTACTCTTTGCTGTTAATGCTCTCTCTCTATTTCTCGTTATAGCGTTACCAATTGTTATCAAAAATATTTAAGCTTTTTTTTCAAATAAAATAAATTTAACCCTATTAAATATTTATGCTATATAAATATTTTGGGGTTGTCGTTAATTAGTTGCATATATTTCGAAAGGAAAACATTTTAAATATTCATGCATGCATGTACATATTTGCTTTGATTGATTGAAAGTCATTTATGTGCGCTTGCTTTTTAGCCTAAAAATATGCTATGCTAAATAATAATTAACATTTTATTTGCTGCTAGCGTGCATACATATATACTATATCTATCTATTTTAGTTTTATATGTTAAATCTACAACTTTAAGCGCAACTCAATGACATATGTCGTTTATGCGTTTTTAATGTCAATTATTGCCCTCTGCGTGTGTTGTTGGCAACAATGTTAACGACAATTGTTTATTGCCAATAATCAGACATTAGCAATGGGTTAATAAAAATTATAACAGCAGAAAGTCTAGTTTGGTATGTGCAACAATTTACATAAATTTATTTATTTATCGATAAAATAGACACAAAACACAAATTTTCATTGCTTCAAAGTTTTTCTAGAGTTTTTGCATAGTTTTTTCTTTGTTCCCAATAATACATTACAATACACAATAATGCTAGTCATGTGTATGTGTGTGTGTGTGTTGAATGCGTTCAAGTTGAATACGACATATTGGAAGGGTTTTAAAAAATGTCGCAGTGACACGCAAAATCGTAGTTTATTTATTATTAAGTTAGTTTTTGAATTAGTGCAGATACATGCATACGAGTATATATGAAAAGCCACAGTCACAATCAACTTAAACAATCAATTCGATTTGCATGTTGTATGTAGTTTGAGTTAATTTTAAATGGTTTTGGTTGCGGGGGATATGGTGTAGGAAATTGTTGTGTTGTATTTGATGTGTGATTAAGTGAGCATAAAATTGTAGTAAGAAATAGAAATAAACAAAATAAAATAACAAGCAAAAAAAAAAATAAATAAATAAAGATTTTAGCAAAATTATAACGAAAAGTTTTTTTAATAAACAACGAGAATATTGTAATGCTTTAAGAGAGAAAATAAACAGCGAGTTACATTAGCGAGCAGCGATCAATACAAGAAAAAGCTAAGAGCGAGTTGAAGAAAACAAGCAAAGACAAGAGCGAGTAATATTAGCGAGTAACAAACAAAGAAAATAGCTAAGAGCGAGTTGAAGAAAAACAAGCAGAAAAGAGCGAGTAATACTAGCGAGTAACTAACAAAGAAAATAGCTAAGAGCGAGTTGATCAAAACTAGCAAACAAAAGCGAGTAACACTAGCGAGTAACTAACAAAGAAAATAGCTAAGAGCGCGTTGAGTAAAGCAAGCAAACAAAAGCGAGTAATACTAGCGAGTAACTAACAAAGAAAATAGCTAAGAGCGCGCTTATCAAAACTAACAAACGAAAGCGAGTAATACAAACGAGTATGAAACAACAAAATCGCTAGAGCGAGTTGAGCAATCTAAGGCGAGTAACACCAGCGAGTATCAAACTACAAAAAAAGAAAAAAAAACGTAAAGCTTTAAGTGCTTAAAAACCTTTTTAATTTTTTTTTAATTATTGATACTAGCAAATGAAAGACTACTGCTGCATACTTTTCATAACTTCATGTTTTATTGTATTCTTTTTTTAATATTTCGCTACAATTTCTATTTCAACATGTGTCAGAAATAAATATATACAACAACGAAACAACCCTTTAATAAATTTTAATGTCTGTCTGTCTGTCTTCATGTCTTTTCATATTTGTTAGCAACAAATTTATACATTCCATTTATTTTTCATGTTTAATAAAAAAAAAAATGCGTAAGTTTTAAGATATTGCAGAGAGCAGGAAGCCAAAAGAAGTAACAGATTCATATATACATATATATATATATTCTATTGTATATATAAAATAAAATGTGAGACAAGGCAAACGATTTGTAATTAACAAAATTGCCAAGCAGCCACTCAAACTCTTATTGACAAAAAAAAAAAAAAAAATATTTATATATATAAAAAAAGGATATACGCCTGCAGCAGCAGCAGCACATATGAAGCAAAAGAAATACAATTGACAACAGCCAATACGCAAACACATGCTCAATGTTTTTCTGTGTATGTGTAAAAGTAATACACACACACATACAACGTCATCGTCAATTGTTGATGAGACTAAAGTCTAAAGACACAAAAAAAAAAAACACCCGAAAAAAAAAAAAATTAAAAAACAACAACGAAACAAATGAAACGGCCCAAGTGTGTCTTTGTATGATGCCTTTGCCAGGATATTCGATAAAGTTAAAGGCGCATAGCAGCTTGTATACACATACACATATATGTATATGTATATATGTGTTTAGTACTCAAAAAAAGGGTTTAATCAGCGCGTGGCAATATGATGCTATAACAAAAACAACAAGACACACACACACACAGATACAAATACATTTACAAATATACAAATTAACAATAAGCAATCAAAGATGCACGAAAGACAATCAGACACACACACACACACACACACACATAACGTGCTATATTTTTCTGCGCGTTTCGTATTGCCAACTTTTAGGCTGTTTAGCCTGACAGCAAAAAAGCCGCAATGCATTGATAGATGAAGGCAGGCAGGCAGCAGCAAACGTCAAAGGAATTAAAATTCATTCGAGCAGAAAAATTTTAAAATCTATATATGAGCAGATGAGGAATGAGGAGTGAGGAGTGAGGGGGCGGTAAAACGAGATATCATTAGACAATCTATAACGATTTTTCTAACTATATGCAGGCACGCTGGCAGCGCTGTACTTGTAGCACTTAAACAAAAACAAAAAATAAAAAAAAAGGGGTTGACTTATTTTATTTGACTGACTCTTTCGAAGTAGCTTCTTGTCTCTAAAAGCTGTCATAAATTATTTAAAAAAAAAAAAAAAATTGTCAAAAAAAAAAAATAAAGCTTGAATTAATATTCTGCAACTTAAGTTTGAGAAAAAAAAAAGCAAATACACACAATTATATAGAAAATAAAAAGTATAAATATTATAAAAAAAAAAAAAACAAAGTTAACAATAGACTAAAACAAGTGCACCCTTGAGTATTTCTACGCCATTTTTTTTTTATTTATTTTTTTTTTTTTTTTGTTTATTGTAGGTCGCTTTGCGCTTAAAGCTATCGCTGCAGCTTCCATATACCATATATTCACATTTATTTATTCATTCATCTATCTATCTATCTATATATCTATCTAACTACAAGTATCTATCTATCTATGTCGCGTAACGTATGCCCCAAGTTGACAATTGTGCTAGATAGATCACAAGAACAAGAAGAACAACAGCATTTTATACTTTTGTTACTGCTGCTGCTACTGATGCTGTTGTTTGCATAAGTCATCTATATATATACTGATTTTTACCTGTGTATATGTATATGTATGTCTCTCTTATATATATATATAATATTTGCATCTAACGTTTGCACATTGTTACTGTTCGAGGACATACATACATAAATATAAACGTAGATGTTTGCTTATTATTTTATTTATTTAACGTTTAATTCCTTTGAGTATGCTCAGACAAAGTATAAATAAAAAAAACATAAAAAAAAAAAATAAAAGAATTTTATTTGAAAAAAAAAATAATAATAATAAAAGTAGCTGATTGAGTAAATTCTTTAAGTTAAGCTTTTGCATGTGAATTTTTTTTTAAATAAAATAATTTAAACGTTTTATTTAAAGAGCGAAATGTTGAACATACACAGAGTAGCGAGCGTTAAGTTAACAGCGAAAAGTAACGCGTATATTAAACGATTACAGCATTCGTTGCACACTACTCGTTACTATATAATTGATCGCTTAAATTTGCTCACTCTTTTGTTTAATGCAAGCAAAGTGAGTGCGCAAAAGTTAAATAATACAATAAGCAAACTATTTAATGCAAAAATCAAATTTTGCGCCTTAAAGTATGCTACAAAAAATAAAAACTACAAAATTTTGACTACTACATACCACAATAAAATCAAAAAAAAAAATGCTTTAATATAATTATAAATGTACACAAAAACAGCAAAGCACAATCAGACTGACAATTCGCAAAAAAAAAAAAAAAAAAAAACAAACCATGCAGCGTCAAAAGTTAGTTAGAAAGTCACTTGTCTGCTGCTCTACAACTCTTTCGTGAATTGCTGTTGAAATGTAAATTTTATAATTTTTGACAATATTCAATACTCATGCCAGTCTACAAAATCATATGCAGACTATATAGTAAATATATATGTATACACGAATGTATATAGTTATTGTCTGATGCTGTGCACTGAAGTCAAAAATTCGACAAAACCCAAGCCAAGCCAAAGGGTTGTTAGACAAAAAAGAAAAAAAACAAGAAAAGCAAAGGAGAAGAACTAAAACCCCCCCCACACAAAAAAAAAAATGATTTATTGTTTTAATATAGAAAAAGAATATTATGTAGAAAACAAAACTATGCCAAAATGCCAATACGAAAATCTGCTTAAATACTTTGAAGAAAAAAACATTTTAAGCAATCAAAAATCTTAACTCTGACAGACAGACAGACAGACACAACCAATGCGCAATTGGAATGTATCTAGTAGAAATATTATTATTAATGAAAAGGGTTTATCAAAATATAAATCTTCAATACTTTCAAGCTGCTTTCGAGTCGTGTAGTGTGAGTTAAATAATGAGTTGCTTTGGGTATTTTAAATGACTTTGGACTCTGTCTCAGACTCTGTCTTTCTGTTTCCATAAAACTTTTATTCGAATTTCAATTGATTTTTTGTGCAAAGCTTTTGGATGTGTATGTGTGTGTGTGTGTGGTGTATTTTATAGCACACCTCAACTCATTGTTTCAAAAATTTCCAATACAACAAAATTGGAAATCATCTTTGTATTGTGAATTTCTAATTTGGCTGATGAGCTTCAATTCAATGCGGCAAAAAAGAGTATTTTGAAGAAATTACCTCAACACGGCTTGCTTCATTATTTGTCAATTGTTTTTTTTTTTCTTTTTTTTTGTTAAAGGGTCGCAGAAAGACTTAAGGAAGCAAAGGAATATTTTTGTAAGCTGACTGGCAACAACAACAACAACAACAATTTAAGCATAAATCATATTTTTCCAAAAATTATTCAAATTGTAGCCAAAAATTAAAATAAAATTGAGAGAGTGGGAAAGAGAGAGAGAGAGAGTGTGTGTGTGTGTAAGACAGACAGCATCAGAAGCCAATGTTACTTTTACGAAAATATACATAAAGTATCTTTTGGTCTGCCTTTCAGTCCGTCTGTCCGTCTGTCTGTCTAACTTATTTATATTTGTACAAATGTATTTTGTTTTTGTTGTTGTTGTTATTGTAATTTTTGGATTATAAAGTTTTGTAATTAAAATTTGACAGCTTTACAATTTCGTTGAGTCGTATTCGTATTCGGTATTGGGTGTTTTATTTTTATTTATTTATTTATTTTTTTTTTGTAAATTTTTATTTATTTTAAAAATTGATAGCATTCTGATTGAATGGAAAATTATAAACACTCTCTTTTTTTTTTTTTTTTTGCAAAAAGTTTTGCTGCATATTTTTTGGAAAATTATTATAAATGCTTTTATCTGTCCGTCTGTCTCTTTTTGGTTATTTTACATTTTCGTTTTGCGGTTAGACAAGCTCGTTTGATTTTTTGGTAAAACTACAAACTCAAACCTTTACACAAAAAAAAAAAAAAAAAAAAAATATTTCTGTAGTCTATTTCGTTGTATTTTATAATATTGCAAATCAAATATAATAAGCAGTAATAGCAGACAGTTTTGTTGTTGTTGTTTTTAGCAAAACTTTTCAATATTAATATTCAGACTGTCTGATTGACTATGATTTTTAGCTGTACGAATGGACAGACGGACGAACATTGGCTAAATAGACAATTTATTTGTATTTTTTTTTTTGTTTTTAGATACAAATTAAAGTCAATATTCAACAAAGTACTATGCACATATTGACTTGACTAACTTTCTAATTCGTTAAGCTATTCCGTCTAATAATTGTCTAAAAATATAATATAAGCCACTCCTCATAAAAATTGCTCCAAAAAAAAAAATCAAAATGACAAAAGTTCGCCGCGTTATCCTTATGCTTATATGTATGTATGCAAACTCTAATCCTTTTTTTTTGGCATATTGATATGATATCTGAACGCTGTAAACTAAACTAAGGTATGAGCGCATATCAAATAAAAATGCTCAACAGCCAAAAAATATTACCAAAAAAAAAAAAGATACAACAAACGTAACATCTATCTAGCATCTATCTATCTTTATAAAATTCTACAAATATTGTATATATATATATCTATATAGAAAATATGTATTTAGATATATCAAAAAAAAAAAAAAAAAAGAAGACCATCATATATGTATACCACAACTCAGGATGCTCACACAAAGCGGCATAATCAAAAAACGTTAAAATCATAGTCTAGACAATAATTTATGAGCAAAAGGATCTAAAGAGTTCTCGCGCGCGCATTCTATGCTCGCTCCGCTCCGCTCAGCTCAAACCAAACCAACACCTCAAATGCAATACATATGAATGAATATGTACAGTTCCGGTTCTATTTCCATTCCATTCCATTTTTTATTTTTTTCGTTAAAGTTATACAAAAATGAAAAAAAAAAAACAACAATTTTTTGAAAAGCAAAAGGGCAAGCAATTGCGAGTCCAGTACTAGAAAAAAAGCTTAGCCAAATGTTTGTGGTGGTACAAAACGTATGAGTTACTCTCGTCACTCAAAGTCATCGTCATCGTCGTCGGCAATGTCGATGTCTCCGGTATAAGCAGTTCAGCAGCTACTTCAGCTACAATTTCATCTCTCTACAATGTTGCCAACTTTATTATAACAAATATTTTTTTTTTCGTTTTGTTTTTTTCTTTGTTTCATATGTGTATTGTGTTTAGTGCTTCTTTATTTTTTTTTATATGAAAATACAAAAATTTTCTACGAATTTCTAAAAATAGAAATGTAATAAATTTTAATATGGCAATGCTTTAAAACAAAAATTCGTTGGCATAACTTTATCTTAGAATGGTAATGCTTTTGTATGACAATTTTTTGAATAGCAATGCTTTAGTATAACATGGTCTTAGAATTTACTACGTTATGGCAATGCTTTTAAAATATAAATTTAAAACATACAAAACCGAAAATGGTAATGCTTTTGTATAGCAATGCTTTAATATGGCAGTGCCTTAGAATTTTTAGACATAGCAATTCTCCGTTGCTTTTAAAAAAAGTAAATTCTAACTGTACAAAACCGAGTATTTTTTTTGTTAAATTTAGTTTATATATGAATATGCTTGCGACTATAACAAGTCATATTTTTAGAGAGAAAAAAAAAAAATGTTAAACACCTTAATACTGCAAAACTTCAAAACGATAAGGACTTCAGCATATTTGTTTATTTGTCTGTCCCGTTCACATATACACACACACACACACGACAGACAGACACACAAAAAATATATAAACTCTTGAACTTCACTTGATGCTGTTCCGCTGTGCTCATCAGTAGAGATGCTATACAGCAGAGTCTCGTCTCGTTTTGTTTCGTTTCGTCTCAACTTGTCTGTGAACTCTCAGCCTGGCTCGTTGGCATTTCTAATGGTTAGACTTCCTTCCGTTTTTTCGTTGCTGTTGTTCTTGTTGTTCATGCTGGTTGTTTATTTTTTTTCCTTAGTCCTTTTTTTTTTTTTGCATGCGGCGGCGCTGATTATTCCTTTGTCTGTTGTCAGGATCTCTGCTACTGCAGCCACCTAAACCAAGGCCAAAACAAAAAAAAAAAAAAAAAAAAAAAAAGCAGGCCGTTACTGTATTGTCCTTGCCACTTTCGTCAGCGTCGTCATCGTCGTCATTGAATTTGCTCAGCAGCGCGGCAAGAAATGTACAAATGAAAGGACATTCAGGCGTACATAGGCATACATATATGTTTGCTGTTGAGTAGCCCAACAAAAAAAAAAACAAAATATAAAATTGTAAAATTTTTCGGTAATACTCATAAATTCTTTTCTATTTTTTTTTCGTTCGAATGTGGTTTCTTTTTTTTTTAATTTTTTTTTTTTTTTTAATAGATATTCAAACGAGTTCTTGTCTTATGGCTAAGTAAGTTGCTAGCTATTTTAAATTGAAGGCAGTTAATAGCTTCTGCATTTTTGTCTAAAATTATGCAAAAAAAAAAAAAAAAGAAAACAAATAAAAAATTGCATATTTTTCATTTGTGGCATTGCCATATATGAAATTTTTTTTTTTTTAATTTCGTTGCAGTTACATTGACGCGCACTACCGGGTAAGTGGTTTTTCTTGCAAACATATTAATCATAAAAACAAAGAGCTTAATACTAAATGTATCTATATATCTTTCTTTCTTTTGATTTTTTTGCTTATAAGATACCATAAAATTTTGATATGGATATGAGTAAAAAAAAAAGCAGTACACGATTTGGCACTAAGTGACAAGTCACATTGTCGCGTATGCAATCAATTTCAAGTGCTGACTGACTGACTCTGGAACACTGCAAAGAATGTAGTGCGTAGTCTGTTGTTCTAATTGAATGAGATACTAAAGCTGACAGCTGCTGCATTAAAAGTAGTTGTAGTAGCTTTTTTTTTACCAAGCTGTAGCCTGTCTAACTAATTGAAATGCAGTCAAGAATTTTTTATTTATTTATTTATTTTTTTTTGAAAATAAGAAAAGCGCCAAGCAATCTCAGAAACATATGCATGCAAAGTTGTTTGTTTGTTTTCGTATTTTTATTTTTTTTTTTAATTTTTTGCTGTGCGTGTTGCAAATAAAATTAAAAAAAAAAAAAAAATTAAACAAGCAAGAAAATCAAAGCACACGCCAGCAACATGCAAACAAACACTTAGCGTAAAATAAAAAATAAACTTATTGAATAAATAAACAAAACAAAAAAAAAAGGCAAAAAGAGATACAAAAATAATATAAAAAAAAAGAAAAGGGGTAGAGTATATAAATGCTTCAATATAAAAATCAGCAATGTGACTTTTGCATTTGAATGCAGCCATGGGCTATGGGCAATCAATAATTCAATCAAATAAATACATCAAAAACAAGCGACAAACAGACAGACGGACAGACGGACGGACAGTGATCAAATGAATAATGCCGCCAAAGTTGCTTCGTTGTTAATTTGCTTAAATGTTGACTTTTTGTTGATTTTTATTTCCTTGATTTACACTTTAAATTGTGGTGCAGTTCAAATTGTAATTTATTTGCAAAAGGTAAATTTGTTTTTATGCTTTGATAAAATTTTTTTCAGCTGCTAAGTGCGGCTAAAAAAAAAAATTTAATAAAAAGCGCCTAAATGTATGCAATAATTTGTTTAAAAATAATAATAATAGATGCGAAAAATAAAATAAAAAATAATTTTAAAAATAATTTATTTTATTGTAATTCCACATTGGTAATTTTTTTTGTCAAAGCTTTCACTCATTTTTTTATTTTTATTTTTAGCATGCAGAATAAATTTTATAGCTTCTTATTTTTCGAGTGAATTTCCCAAGAAACTCATGCAAAAGTAAACTGTCAGCAGCAAAAACACCAAATTCCGGAAAAGCACATTTTTAGATTGTCAACGTCATCAAACCTAATTAATTGCTGCCCAATTGGTTCTTAGCATACTCCACGCTACGCGCTGGCAACGTTTAATAACGTTGATGCTGGCAATGATGCTGATGATGTGGTCGAAATTTTATGAGCTACTGCGTCTACTTTACTGATTTGCTACTTGCCTTTTACTACTTTTTTCCATTTTAATTTTCTACTTTTTTTCGATTTTTCTTCATTTTCTTCTTATTTGACATTGCATTTTGCTTGATTTTTATGTTTATACTTTTTAATTGTTAAAAGCTTGCGGGCAATGTTAAATGACATTGCTGCGGCAACAAATTGAAATGAAGTCTGGCCTTTTTGAAAAAAAAAAAAATGAAAATCTTATTGAATTGCTTTCGTTTACTCTCGATTTCACTAGCTGGCTTCTGCGTTTGATGACTTTCTCGCTTAAATGCAGATTTCTCGCACAATTAGATTTTATTTTTATATTTTTCGAAAGACAGACAGATGGACAGACGGACAGTTAGACAGCGTCTTTAGCTACAGAAAATGTTTATTGGATTTCATCTTATTACTTCTTCTTCTTTTTGCTTCATTCTTTCTTTTTAATTTATTTAACAAAATTTTTTTTTTTATGTTATTTACTTTTAATTAGAAATCGATTTAACTCAAATTGCAATTTTCTGTTGTCTAATTAAATTTTCGTTGAAGTTGTATTTTTTTATTTGAAAAAAAAAAAATGCTAACTTGCTTAAAACCGAAGTTTTATTGCGCTTCATAGATATATAATTGTAGATATTTTTTATTCTTTTTTTATTATGCGGACAGACGAATACATTTATATAAGAAACGGACAGACGAACATAATGAGTCGTCAGCAGCATGCTTATTTAACTGAAAATAATTTTATAAGAATCGAATTCGAAGCTATTTAAATTTAATAAAAAGTAATGAAATAAACTAAATTTTTTATCTTAATATATTTTTTTTTTTTCAATGGAATTTTTTTTTTATTTTGCAACATTTTTGCTTATCAAATAAATTTATAACGCAAAGTTAGCTAATTTGTTTATCAAGTTTTTTTGTCGCTTTTGTTTATTTAAAAAAAAAATATATATGTATATACTTTTAGCACGTATCTAAGAAATATTAGCTATAATTTAAATACTTTGGAAAAAAAAAGTACGTATTAAATTTATTATTATTTATTCTATTATTTCATATTGCCAAAAAAAATTTTACCCCAAAAAAACACCATATATGATTTTTGTCTATTTCCTAACTTGATAATCAAATAAGATATTTGATTACAAATTCTTACAAGATAAAGCAATAAAAATTTTTTTAAAATGCATAAATCATAATAAAAAAAATTGCTGATTAGATAAAAAATAACGGAAATACAGCAATAATTCTAAATGAATTTAAGATAATTTTTTTTAAAAAATCATTTTAACACTTTTTAACATGGATTTTTAATACTAAATGAAACGATATGAAATGAAACGCTATCAAATAGCGAGTTAGATGCTATGGAAATGAAACAATGAAGTAGCGAGTTAAATGTTATGGAAATGAAACAATGAAATAGCGAGTTAGTTGTTATGAAGTTGAAATATTAAATAGCGAACAATGAAATAGCGAGTTAGATGTTATAAAAAGAAATAAAAAGTAGCGAGTAAAATGTTATGAAAATGAAACAATGAAATAGCGAGCTAGTTGTTATGAAGTTGAAACATTAAATAGCGAGTAAGATGCTATGGAAATAGAACAATGATATAGCGAGTTAAATATTATGGAAATGATATAGCGAGTAAGATGTTTTGGAAATGAGACAACCAGTAGCGAGTTAAATGTTATGGAATGAAATAAAGAAATAGCGAGTTAGATGTTATGAAAATGAAACATTAAATAAAACAGAATACAAAATATTCTTTTGAACCAAAAATTTTTCTTTGAAATTGTTTTATCTTTCAAAAAATATATATATATATATTTTTTTTTTTTGGACAACTCAACTCAAATTGCTAATAAGACAAAATTTTCAATGAAGCAAAATTGTATAAAATAAACGAAATCGAATAAATCGTCTACATCAAATTAAATACTTAATTAATAAGTACCAATTTGATTTATTGAATTTAGTAACACCCACACACAAAGTTGTTGCTGCTGTTGGGCAGGCTGTGAAATTCAATTGGAATTGAATTTATTTATATATATATATATATATATTTACACATATAGAAATATAGCAAAGTAAACCATTCAAGCGTATACACTACACTACACTACATGTACTGAGTTGTAGTGTAGAGAGCAGAGACAAGACAAGACATGGCAAACGACTGCAATCAGCAGCAAATCTCAACAGCAAAATTTTGCTAATTGAAATGTTAAATTTCCGTTCAAGCTTGTAATTGACTTGAGAGGCTAAAGACAAGACAAAATATATATATAAAATTCAGATATACATAAACTATGAGAAATTGACTTCAAATTGACAAAAAAAAAAAAAAAAAAAAAATGTATTTAAAATCGAAATTGACATGCAAATTAGAGTACAAATGAAACTAGACAGCTATAAAGATGGGTACTACTAATATACTTTGCATATAGTACTAGAATTTAGCAGCAAAAAAAAAAAAATATATATATATCTGAAATTAATATAGACATAATTTCTCAAGCGTTGCGGCAGCAGCATTGGCGTTGGCATATTTCACACCCACAAAACATATAGAAATGAAAGACATACAACAACACGACTGCATAAAATATGTATCTTGTAGTTACTTTTTTTATTTTTTGCCTTGAACGCATATTTAGTACAGACAGAGAAATGTATAAACGTACACACACACACACACATATATACACAGTACAGAAAGCCAGCTAGGCAGTCAGCCAGCTGCTGTTGCTGCTGCTGCTACATATTTCTATGATTGAGCAGCTATCAGTTTGTGCCAATCATTCATTTTGGGTGTCCAAGTAAGCAATGGCAAGCAGCAAAATCAAACGAAACATGGAAATTTAAATGATTTTCTAATTAGAATACCACACGCATACATACATACTCGTACATATGTATCTTTCTCTCAAAATGTATGCAGCAGCAGCAGAGTTGTCAAGCATCTTCTTTGCCAGAACAGTGTTTTGGTGTCTGTCTGTCTGTCCGTCTGTCTGTCAAGCATTGCTGTTGTAGCTCATAATTCACTCAACTCAATAATATATGAGCATTTTGCATTTTACTCGTTCATAATAATTTTTGCATAAAATTATGCACAGACAAACATTGACAACGTTTTTTGGCTTCGATTTTGCAGTCAAAAAAAAAAAAAAAAAAAAAAAATATATATGAAGTCTATATTTCATTGCCTTCAAATGAAACACTTCGAACAGTTTTTGTGTGTTTGGTAATTAATCAAAAAGATATTCTTTTATTTATTTGTCTTTAAGTTTTGAAGTAAATGGCGCCAGATGCATTCGATTTACAGATACAAGATACATTTGTATCTGAGCTATACAAAAAAAAAAAAAAAAAAAAAAAATAGTTGTAAATAAAAACAAAAACACGCTAAAATGCTAAATAAAATTTTTATTGTGTTGCAGCTTTATAAGTATTTATGCCAGCTAAGTCACATTAGCTATGAATGTCCGTCTGTCCATTTAAATGCTGTCTGTCCGCCCATCCGTCTATCTGCATTCTTTCGTGTTATAGTTTAGTTCAAACATTAATTTATGCTTAATGTCAATTAAATACGGATATGTTCAATTAAAAAAAAAAATAATAATAATAAAAATGCTGTCAAAATTGTAATAAATTCAATTTCATATCAAAAAAATGTTTCATGACTACACACAATTGATTCTATACTAAACTTTTCTGTTCAGTTCTGTTCTGAGACTCTTGATGCGTATACCAATTTGAATTGATGATGTTGATTACACACACACATAAATGTATCTCTAAGTAGTCGCATCCGCTATTTTAAGTAGTTATACGCCCGCATATATAAGCAAAGCATATTTATAAAGTAGAGTGACCAGACCAATTTTAGTTTGTTCTTTTAATTTATTAATTAAAAATCCAAATTAAATGTAGATGCATCTTTTATGTAATAGACATGCAGATACTTTTACTATTTTCTGTTTAAATAAGTGTGAAATTGATTTGTCTCTGCGCTGTGTTAGATCAACAAGAAAATTGCTGCAATTGCTGCGGGTTGCTGCATGTAATTTAGAAAAAAAAAAAATAAAGAGACAAAGTTGAAAAAATCGACTGATCATTGAACATATTAAACCTAACAAGTCATAATTTAACATAACTCGTTGTTTAGCTGTATTTTTTTTATTTATTTTTTTTTGCTTGCAATACAAAAGCATGACAATGTTTTTTTCGCTCATTAGATACTTTTTTTTTGTTGCAATTTTTTTTTTTGTTTTTTGCTATTGTCATGTTGCACTCATTAAATGCTAGACAACAACAACAACAAAAAAATGTCACAGAAAACAATGCAAGAACGCATGAATGGTTCACATGATAGGTTCCATTGAAATTATGTTGTTATATGCTCATAAATATATGAGAAAGAGAATCAGGCACAGTACAAAAAAAAAAAAAAAAAGGAAGATACTTTGAGGAAATAGCTCTTGAAACGCAGTGTTGCATGATAAAGCAGAAATCGACAACACTTGAAAAATGACAACAACTAACTACTAACAATGTATGTATAGATACATTTTTATGCTTTTATAGATACATAACTCACTTTCTATATATGAACAAAAAAATGTTAAGACTTACGCTTAATTTATTTAAATAAAGCTGACAAGTTTTGTTGCTTACCTAAAAAGAAAAAATAATAAAAAAAATTAGTTAATAAATTTAAAATATTTTTGGTTTTCTTAAATAAATTAAATTTTATTTTTTAATTGCGCATTTATAGCTGAGTTCAGTTAGTACATTACTAAGTATTAAAATTGTTTAGTTTTAATTTTATGCTAACTGAAATAATTACTTAAGATACATTTGTAACTGCAGCTTGAGTTAGTAACTATTTATTGAGTAATTAAGTTGCATGTAAAAATAAAAAAATTCACAAAAAAAAAAATTAAATTAATCGATTAGAAATAAAGTTGAAAGCAAATTAATAAATAATTTTATGTAATTAAAATTTTTGAATACAAAAAGAAAAAAACAATTTTTTTTTTATTGTTAAATAAAATGTCAACAGATTATCTCGCAATAAAAAATAAAAAAAAAAATATAAATAAAAATATTTTTTTTTTTTTTGAGCGCGCCACTTGAAAAATGAGGAAATAATCAATTTAAAAAATCAAAATCGCCATTTGTAGCTGACAGACGGACAGACAGAGGCACAGTTACAATATATAATAAGCAACAATATTGAACAACACAAATACAACAACAAGCAAGCCGCTTGCAATTGTTGCTATTTTTTTTTTTTTTTTTGTCTGCTCATTTTCTCTATAAATGCGAGGTTTATTTAATCAATTTTTATAATATTATAAGCTAAAGTTGCATAAATTAGAGAAAAGATACATTCATACAAAGTAAAAGATACATTTATATAAAGTAAAAGATACATTTGTAGCTGTAAAATGCGCTTTTATTATGCTTGAAATATATAATTTTTTTTTAAACTACACTCGTATCTAGCGCATAGTAAGTCGTCGTCATACTCGTCGTCGTCATTTGTTGATCAAAATCCATATGCGATAAATAAATTGAATTTATCCGCAATTGGTCGAAGTTGTTTTTGTGTGTGTTGTATTTTGCCTATATTAGTTGTTATATGTTCACACACACACACATATACAGTTACTCATAGACAATAGTCACTTGAAAAAAAAAGGCATAAGATACATTTTGGTATCTACACGTATGTATCTAACTATCTAACTATCTGTATGATGACAATGACAACTGTTTTTCACTTAATCAGTTACGATTTTATTTTTGTTGTTGTTGTTGTTGTCGATGTCGCCGCTGTGTATAACAATAATAATAATAATAATTTGTGTACTAGTTCGCTTGATAGTTTTTTCATTTTTTTGTCGATCATAAGTATTTGTATCTGTATGGATTTATTTATTTATTTGACTTTAGTAGCAACTTAAATTATTGCAATTGCTTACGTTTAATTTTTTTTTTTTATTTTCAATTTTTTTTGATTGATTTGAATTGAATAATTGCAATTGAAAAAAAAAAAAAAAAAAGAAAATTTGAATTGAGCATTATTGAGCCTAATGAAATGCAAACAATTGAACGTTTACTACATACACAGACAACAACAACAACAGCTGCTGATATACTACAGACAAGATATATAGTATAAATGTATTTGTGACGGCCATTGACAATTGAATTGACTTTGCAGTACGCTGATTGGGTTAAAAATTTATTGATTAAGATACAGATACTTATATATAATGTAAGATAGCGTAAGCTAGTTAAAATGTGCAGCAAATGGCGTAAAAGCTAGATAAAGTGTTATAAAGATAAAGTATCTAAATAAAAAATGCTTTAAAATATAAAGTATCTAAGGCTTCTAAATACATGCATACATAGCTACTATAAAATATGTAAACCTAATTTATTTGACAATGTTAACGTAAAAATAAGAAGAAGAAAAAAAAAAAAGAAACAACAACAACCAAATATAATAATTAAGTTTAAAAAGTTGCAACACTCAAATTGTAGCAGATACATTGACTATGGCAGACAGGCTGCTGCTGCTGTTGAAGATGTTTTGCTGATAAAACAACAACAACAACAGCAGACAGACAGACAGACAGACACAGTAGTTGAGTATATATAGTAGTAGTAGTATGCGTAAAGTGCTGCATGTGTATTTAATTGTGGGCGTGTTAGGTGTGCGACGACAGCAAACAAAAGTAAACGTTAAATGTAGCGCATGATTGCTTAATACGTTAAAAGGATTAAAATGTACAAATGTACAAAAAAGCGATGACTACTTTGTTGAATATTTTGTTGTTGTTGTTGTTAAGGAAAAAAAAATGCAAAAAGACTTTTAAATTTCGTAGATTTTATAAAAGGTTTTTGGTATTTTCTTGAAGCGTATCTTTTAAAACGAATTTGTGCTTTCTTATTAATTTTTATAACGCTTACCACACTCATTGCTGCTGTTGCCATATTTTTTTTTTTTTTTTTTTGTATTTGCTTAAATACAATTTTATTTATTTATTTTTGTTTTTTGTTTTCGTTTATTCGATTGGAAAAAATATTTTCGACTAAATTCATTATTAGCAATTATTGAAATATAAAGCTCAATGATGCTGAAATCGAAAATATAACTAAAAAAATATATAAATATATTTTTTTTTTTCGATTGCCATAGACATGATTTGATTTGATTTTGTTTATATTTTAATCTATGTTCTATGTTGTTTTTTTTTTTTTTTTGCAATTAATTTTATTTTTTATTGAAATTTTTTGCATTTAATAAATTTTTATTTTTTTGTCGCTCAATTGATTTTTAATCTACTCGAAAATAGCGCAAACACATGTTTTGTCAGATACTTTTTTTTTTTTTTTTTTGGTTCGATGTTGTTGTCAACTGATTAGCTCGATTATCAATAATATTTGAACAGTTGCTAGACTAGCGCTAAAAAAAAAAACTAAATATTTTATTTACGTTTTATGTTCTTTTTATAGATTTTTTGTAAATATTTAAATAGCTTAAAAAAAAAGAGTTACTTTCAGTTAATTACATTTTTTTTTAAATAATACTTTGCGTGTTTTGTATTAATTTAATTTAAAAAAAAAAAAAAAAAAAGAAATAAATAAATATATGAAATTTTTATTCTATATAGATACATGATTGTGGTTTGTTCATTGACATCTTCATGCTTCAATGATTGAGTTCAGATACAATTGAAAATAAAGAAAAACATATTACAACAAGGTAATTGCACTGATATACAAGTACATTCTTTTATATAGAAAAAAAAGGGTTATAACGTTGACGTGATCGGAAGTAATCAAATATAGATTGTGCTTTAAAAAAGTATCTATACGCTTCATGTCTCGTTTATCTGTTTCAATAATTATATTATAATATATATGTATGTGTATGATATATATATATTTTTTAAACTATAAATATCAATGAAGTGTAACGTAAAAAAAAAAAAAATAAAAATAAAAAAATTGATCATATGCTTTGGTGACCCTATAATTTTTTTTTTTTTTTAATAAAATTTTCTATTTGTTTGCATGCTTTATATGCTTTTAAATTAAAACACAGCTAAAGACGCATTAAATAAACATAAAACCGATGCTATATTGTGCAAAATAAAAAAATATTGCATGGTGACCCCGACATTATTTTAGTGTTTTAAATATTTCAAGCTTATTTGTAGTAAAATCTTTACTTCGATCTCTTTTGATAGATATCAGCGACCAGCAGCATTGTTACTTAAGCACGCACATTGCTCATTTTTTTTTTTTTTTTATTTAAATTCACTGAACACACACTTTAACTATAGGCATATCTGTCATTCTATCTATCTGTCTGTCTGTTCTATTGACCACTATCAGTCAAACGCTGTCTGTCTGTCTGTCAGTCTGGCTACTGCTGCTGCTGCTCTCTGTCTAAGTTTATAATTTATTTTTAATTAAACTTGAAAAACTAATCAAACAGAAAAAAATTATACTCTATAAAAATTCAAAGCGTTCAGCGTTGGACATGATCAGTCATCATCATCATCGTCATCATCATCGGCTTGGCACATTTTTGACATTTGATCGATATTAAATATTTTTGTTGTTCGTCATATTTTATGCTGGTAAACATTTAAATTTTGTCTTTCTTTTTTTATTTTTCTTTTTGGGAAATTTAATTGATTTTTATAGTCAAATGATGCACCATATTGTCTGTCTGTCCGTCTGTCTGTGACTAATGCAAAATTTTGCTTATTAAAAAAAAATTGTTATGCCTCTTTTTTTTTTCTTTTAAAATAATTTTTTTTAATTTTTACTTGTATAAAAAAATTATTTATATACATAAAAATGTGGTTTTTATATGTACATATTTGCTAGTAGCTAGAATTCATAAAATTAAAGCATATGTAGCTATGTCCGTCTGTCTATATAAATGCTACTAATTTTTGAAAAATATTTTTTTAATCAAAAATAATTCTCGTAGTTACTCTTTAGTTGTATAAAATCTATTTTAAATAATTAATTTTCATTATTAATGTTTTTTTGTTTTAATCGACTCTATATTTTTTTTTTTTTATATATTTGTGAAAAAAAAATTTTTTTTTTTTTAATACATTTTTTTGTTGTTCTTTTTTATTTTGTTTAATATTAAATAAATAAATATGTTAATTCGATAAACATTGAAACAAAAACAAATTAGACTGACGAAATGCGATAAAAAAAAAAATAATAAAAAAAAAAAAAAGAAATGTGTGAAAAAAATATTAAAAAATAATCTATAAACATAAATTTGAATGCCTGTGGTTTACTTTTTTTTTTTTTTCTTTTCGTTTTTTTTTCCCCTTTTTTTTTGCTATACACTACACATTATGTTTTTTAAAGGTATTAAGAATTTGAAACAAAAAATGTTGGTTTTAAGAATAATTTTTTTTTTTTTATTGTTTACTTTAATCAAATTTTAAAATTAAAAATAATAAAAGGAAAAAAATAATTTAATTTTTGCTTTCAAATTTAGCTTTAATTTTTTTTTTTTTTTTTAATATTGCATATTTTTTTTTTTGTAGCTTATAAAAAACTTTGTTACATTTGAATTTTATATTTTTTCTATTGTTTTATAAATATTTTTTTTTTTTTTGTATTTTTTTTTTTTTTGTTTGTCGTTTTATATGAATTTTTTTTTTTTTTTATTTGGTTTTTCAGTTTAATATTGGTTTACATGTGTTTTTTTTTCTTCTTTTTATTTTATTGTTTTTCCTTTATGTATATTAATGTCTGTCTGTCTGTATATTTATTTGATAATTTTATCTAAAAATAAAAATGATTTTTCTAGAATTTTTTAATACAAAAAAAAAAAAAATAAACCAAATAAAAAAAAAAAAGCGGAAGCAGTTATATTAATTACACGCAGCGAAATAAATTAAAATATTTCAACTTGATTATCAGCAAAAAAAAAAAAAAAAATAATAATAAGAAAAAAACCACATAATTCGATAAATTATGTGCAGACTTTATTTAATAAGTATAATAAAAGAAAATATAATTTCAACTAAAACAAAAGTCAAATTTATGCTTAAAAACTTTAAAGAAATTCAAAAAAAAAAAACTACAGTAGAAACTCGCAAGTTTTGAGGTTGTTGAGCCTAGCACAGAATCATAGAGCGCATAAGATTTATACCAATTTTTTTTTAACATTACCGGTACTTCCCCGAATATTATTTTCGCATTAGAGAAAAGTTGCAAGTATTGAGTTTCAAATTATCAAAACTTGCAAGTACTGAGTTGTGCAAAAAACGAGTTTCTACTGTACTTCAAAGATAAAAAAAAAAACAAAACGAAAAAAAAAAAAAAAAATAACTTTTTAATTTCAATAATGTATAAAAAAAATATATTGCTGATTGCTTATTGCAAAATGTTAATGCAGACAGACGTACGAATATGCGTTTTTTTTTTTTTTTTTTTTTTTTTTTTTTGAATACGAATCTATATAAACCGCCCCAGCAGCTCAGCAGCTCATTAACCCTGTACGTATTCTTTGCTAGGCAACCACTTTTAGCATCATTTGCCATTAAATGCCTACCTAAGTGCTTGCGCTAAACACCTTCGCACCTTTATTGTAATAAGAAGGCGCCTTAGATTTATATGCTACCCCAAAACTCACTCACTCACTCACTCTATCGCCCTATCTCTATCTTACTTATATGCTATATGCATAATATGAATGGTGTTTTTCTTTCTTTTTGCGTTTCGTTTGTTTGGCATTCACTCTGAACTCTCTGTGGTATTCAACTGCGAAAACATTAAAAGATGAATATCACTTACTTAGAAGAAGCGAGTAAAGATGTATGATATGTTGTCGACTGGCACCTAAAATATTGTACATATACGATATATCTATCTATAAAAACACCCACAAGCCCTTAGAACTGAGAAGCTGAGGTGCTGAGGTGCTGTAAAGAAAGCAAACAAGAAAAAAAGTCATCTTTTATGACCTGTTTGATGCGCTCGTTGCATCTTTTCTTTGTGAATGGCCTTTCAAATGCAGATATTTTTATATTTATTTTTACATGGGTTGTTTGAGAAATTTTTTAAGACAGCATTTATAAAGTATGATAAACTTTTAAACAACCTCAAATATAACTTCTTGTTGTGTAGAATACTGTTTCGCTACATTACACCATGGTGTTGCTACAGCTACATTTACATTAATATCTTTAACATAATCATAATCATCATCATCATCAGCAGCAGCAACAGCAGCATTATTGTCAACATTTGCTTGTTTGTATTTGAAATCCATTAAAAGCTATTTTTGCAATAATGCAACCGAAAAACAACAACAACAACAAGAACAACATTTCCACTTTTACAAAAAAAAAAAAATATATTTCGCTTTCAATACATTTTGTAGATAAATATTTAATAGCTTTTTTTTTTTTTTTTGGTTTTGATTTGTTCGAAAATATACAAAAAAAAAAAAAAAAAAAAAAAAAAGGAGCATAATAACAGCAGCGAGTGTATGAGAGCGCGCATAAGCAAGAGAGTGAGTAAATTAGTGAGTGAGTGAGTAAGTAAGTGAGTCGCTGCTTTTTTTTTTGTATTTTGTACGCAACAATACAAATGACAAATAACGATACATAGCGCGCGATAAAGCGATAAAAAATAAATGTAGCAACGAGCACAAACGAGAAAGCGAGCGAGCGAGTTAGCGAGTTAGCGAGCAAAAATAGCAGCTCATTATGTAGATTACTTTTTATACCCGCTAAACATAGTGGTAGCAGGGTATTATCAGTTTGTCGGAATGTTTGTAACGCATTAAAGGAGGCATCGGAGACCCCATAAAGTATATATACAATATTATTGATCAGCTCGATGAGACGAGTCGATTTAGTCATGTCCGTCTGTCTGTTTATTTCAACGCCATTTACTCGGAGACTACTTGAGATATTTAGCTGAAATTTGAAACTTAAGCTTTTCTCGGCCACAACCAGGTTAAGTTTGAATATGAAAGTGCCACGCCCATTTCAAGGTATAGCCCGCATATAAACTTACTGCTTTTTTCGATTTTTTGTATGAAAATATTTGATATTTATGCATATATTCACTCCAAATTGAGTAAAAACACTGCTAGAGTCATCAAACGTCAAATCAACTGTGTCACGCCCATTTTTAGATATATCCCCCATACAAACTTAAAAACTATTTTTAGCTAAAATCTCCATACAAACTTTCCGCCCATTTTCGAATTTTTGTAAAAAAATGGTTATTTTTTAGTAATATATTGACTTCAAATAGGGAAAAAACACTTTTAATATCATCCAATATCAAATCCAATGTGCCACGCCCATTTTTTTAAACATAGTCCTCACACAATGTGAGTTGCATCAGACCATTGTCCCCGTCCTATCCCATCTCGAAGTTCTATGAAAGCCACTGATGATAACATATTAACAATTTAAAAATACATGTAAGGGGTTTATAAGCTTCGGTTCCAAAGAAGTTAACGTTTTTCCTTGTTTTAATTATTTTTTTGAATACACTAAAAAAATTTATTTTAATATTTTAGCATAATTTGTAAATTTTTTTTTTTTTTGTATGCCGCAATAAATTTTCGCGCTTTTATTGATTTGCAAAAAAAAAAAAAAAAAATTCAAGAAGTATTTTGAAGACGCAACACTTAAAAAAAAAAATGCTACTTGCTACTTAAGATAATAAACATTTCATAAAAATATGCTGCAACTGTCGATCAAAGATGTTTTGCTTTTGCCTGTCTTCGTTGTCGCCGTCGTCGTCGTCTGTCTGCCTCAACAAACTGCATAGTCTATTCTGGTTTGCCCTGTCTGTCCGTCCGTCTGTCTGTCTGTTCAATTTTAGTGTCGTTGTCTAGCATATTCATGTATCTACATTCATCTCCATTCCATCTTTTGAACGTACGATCCGATCCGATCTGTACTGCACCAGTGATGCTATGAAAATATTGTCGCATATTTATGAACATATGTAACAAATAAATTTTAAAAATGCAAAATAAACACAAACACACACACACACACTCACACACCATGCCTAGTCGCAATGGAGAAGGAAAGCGCATTTTCGTTTTTTATGCATTAACATTTCGATTTTATTTTTGTTTACACGCTGCTGCCGCCGCCGACTTTGAATTTGAGAATTATTTATTTATTTATTTTGGGTTTAAGATGCTTCTTTAAGAATTTTTAATGTATTTTTTTTTTTTTTTTTTTTTTGGTAATAAGTGATTTAGTTGTCAGGCGAGTGCATTAAATGACATTTATCAAAAAAAATAATAATTTTGGATTGGTTGCATATGCAAACTGACTAGACTAGACATATGTTAAGTCCAAAAAGCATCTACGAATAGATGATTGCTTATTAATAATATTTTGAAAATTTTTCTGTAGACTGTTTTGATAAATCATTGAACAAGCAGCATTAAGATTGTTGCAATATTTTATATACATACATACATATATATGCTTCTAATGGGTCTTATGCTGTCAAAATGCAGCACTTTTCACAAATTTTATACAAATATTTGGAAATTCAACACAGAGTTTTGGAAAATTCAACACACTTTTTAATACAACACAGAGTTTTGAAAATTCAACACAGTTTTAAAAGCAACATAGCATTTTAGAAATTCAACACAGTTTTAAAATTCACCAAAATATGTAAGCAAAATAGTAAGAGACAATGTTGCAATATTACACCTTATATAATTGCATTAAACTTTGTGTCAAAGAAACCAAAAAACCTTTTCCTTTCACTTCAAATTCTCAAACACGAATATGTACTATAATAAGCAGACTATTTATTCTATATTTTTTTTTATTATATTTGTAAACAATATCCTTATTAATACTATCATATTTGGCCCCTTTCGTGCAGTCAGCAATTGAGGAAGGCGTTAAAAATTTGACTTGTCAATATTATAATGATATAACTTTACACAATAGAACACACCACAGACTACAAAAACAAAAAAAAAAAAAAAAAAAAAAAAAGGAAAAAAAGGAATGAAAAAAAAAATAACAAGAAGCAAAACAAAAACAATTACAGTGACGCGTGCCTGCGCTTTAGTTGTTGTCCTTGAGTAAAAAAAAAAAGGAACGCTGAAAAACTTGAGAGAAAAGCCACAAGAAAGTTTCGCTTTTCACTTGATTTTTTTTTTTTGTATACTTTTCTTGTTTGTTTTCGCATGAAAATCCCTTTTGGCAGCATAAAAAAACGAAAAGAAGGACCTTTACCAAAATGCCCAAGCGCCCATTTGTTTGCTTTTTACGCTATGCTGCACATTCTTTACTTTTTTTTTATTTTTTTATTCTATTTTTCTGCGACTTTTGACTTTGTTAAAATAAACCAAACCTTATAATGCGCTACTTCTATGCTACTCTTTTGGTTTGAAGACAAAAACAAAAAAGGGAAACAGAAATAAATGAATTGACCTAGGCGCGTCTGCGGTTTGCATTCCATTAGCTATCTTAACGGTTTTACATTTCATTGAGCAACACTGACTGACAAACAGGACAGACAGACAGACGGACATGAGGACTGATGGACTGACTGCCTATAATTTTTTTTTATTTTCTTTACTAAATTTAAATTATTTATATTATTATATTAAAATCTCTTAATAATATTTCTTATTAATTTTTATAATACAATATTTCTATCTCTTTCACACATTAACTTACCTCTTTATCTTTGGCAGCTAATAATTCAGCATGTTTGTTTTGTTGTTGTTGTTGTAATTGATTGTTATTGTTATTTGTGTTTGTATTTGTTGTTGTGGTTGTTGTTGTTGTTGTTGGTGTATTTGCGCGTTTATTGTTGCTGCTGTTGCTATTACAATTATCAACAATTGCAGCTGTTTCATTGGCGACGGCGGTATTCATTGTTGTTGTTGTTGTTGTTGTTTTACTTTTACTATTATTTTTACAACTATTATTGCTATCATTATTATTATTTATATTATTATTATTATTATTACTGCTAACATTTATGCTAACTTCATTAACATCATCATCATCATCATCATGATCAACAACATCATCAGTTCTTTCTCTAACAGCAACATGATCATCATCATCATCATTATTATTAAGATAATCAATATCATTATTTTGCACAACATTCATTTCATCATCATCATCATCAGAATCAGCAGCTGATATACGTGCAACAATATCTTCGTCATCATCATCACCATTATTTGTCGTTGTTGTTGTTGCACGTTTTTGTGCAGCTTCAGCTCTTTTTTGTTGCTCTTGTTCTTGTTGTTGTTGGTGTTGTTGCTGTTTGTTCATTTGTATTTGTTATTGCTGCTGCACCAATTGGTGAATGCATTGGCGACGGTTGCTGTTGTTGTTGTGCAGCCGCTGCAGCCGCAGCAGCAGCGGCAGCAGCTGCTGCTGCCTCCATCATCATTTGTTGTGCGTGATTAAAAAACAATTTCGTATTTAAGCAACCGTTGACACCGTTCAACGCTGTACTTAGTTGTTGTTGCTGTTGTTGTTGTTGTTGTTTGCTCCTGTTGTTGTATTTCGCTGCTGCTGCTAAGCGGTGGCGATGGTGATGGTGTTGTTGTTGCTGCCGCTGCTGCTGCTGCCAATAAATTTCCACCGTTTTGATGTAATGAAATTGCTGCTGCGACACTATTAAATAGTTTTTCGTTATCGGTTATATCGCTGTTATCGATAATATTATTATTATTTATATGTGTTGGTGATAGCAATGTCGTTGTTGCTGTTGTGTTTGTTGTTGTTGTTGGTGGGATAGCAATATCGTTTGTTGCTGTTGTTGCTGTTGCTCCGCCGGCACACAATTCGTTTTCGTCTTCGTTTATAATTTCTGTTGCTGCTGCTGCTGTTGCTCCTGTCGCTGTAGTTGTTGGTGTATTTGTTGAAAGTTGCTCTTTAAGTGTATTAACTTCCTTTTCGGCTAAAGTTGCTCTCTGCATAAAAAGAAGAAATTGAGAAAAAAAAAATTAAAAATTTGTTTAAAATAAATTTTAATTTATTGATTTGATTTAAGAAGCATAAAAATAAGAAAACGATCAAACGAATTTAGTAATTTACCTTTCAAAATAATTTTTGTAATCTTATGATTCGCAAACAGTTTAAGCACAACAATATTTGTGTAGTTGCTGCGGTATCGTATGTGAGACTTTATAAATAATATGAATATTCCACGCAAAGCAGATCACGCAGAAACTTATATATTTTTGTGCTTAAACTGTTTACGAATTATAAATGTATTTGAAGCGTAAATCACTAATTTCAAGGCTCACAGCCTGTCTGCATTTCTCCATTTTAATTATTTATTTTTTTAAATTAAAAAGCACAACAAATTCTATATTTGTCCGTCTGTCCGTCTGTCTGTCTGTCTAAATCTGTTGAAAACAAACTATAAATATGTAGCTACGTAATATTCCAACAAAAAAAAACAAAAAAAATTGAAGCCAAGCACAAATGCCATACAACACTATCGACCCCTCATTAATTTTACTTTTAAAGTCATTATGGGTTAAATTTAGCCAAATTAATACGTTACAACTTTTGCGCTATACCCAAGCAAGCAGGCAAGCAAAAAACAACGACTTAAGGACACCAAAAAATAGTAAAAAAAAAAAAAAAAAAAACAAAAAACCAAAAAGCAAAAAGGAAAAAGTAACATTTAAACTAAGTTCTTCTGCGAGTAGTTAAGGACGACTTTGACTGAATGTTCTTGTTGTTGTTATTACTTGTAAAAAAAAATAGAAACGACCAAAGTCCTAAACAACAACTCTAGTTGCACAAATCGAATATTTAATGACATTGCTGTTGTTGTTTTGTTTTTTTTTTTTTTTTTTTGGGCTGAATTTCGACAAATTTATAGTTTATCGTATTTATCGATAAGCTTAACTTAAATTTTACTGTCGAGACCAGAGAACCCATACGCCTGAAAAAAAAAATATGGGCGGTGCGGTCGTTTAAATTGCACACAACGTATAAATCGAAGAGGAGTTTTGTTTTGAATCAAAATTGGTAAAAGAAATATTTTCGTAGAACTATAAAAAACGAAACCAAAACTTTGAATTTGTATTTGTGTGTGAAAAAAAAAAAAAATAGAAAAAACTAAGAAATTCAAATAGCAACAACAAAAAGTAATGGAGCAATAGCTACAATGTTTGTCCGTCTGTCTATAAGCTTTAAGTTGTACCAATAGTTTAGTTAGCATTGAAATTCTGTTACGCTACGCTAGTTGTTAATTTATTTTAAATGTTGGCCACCACTAGTATCGATACCAATTTCTAATAATTCTTTAATATAGCGACAATAACTGAACAAGATAATATATATGTAATATGTTATTAAATACGTTTATATTGTAAATATAGTCAACTCTATTTCTGATGATTTCAAATGTTAACGATATCGATACCATCGAAGTATCGATACTATAAAATTTAATGTTACCAACTATTCAAATAAATTCTATATACAATAAAGCAAATTATTTGTGTAGCGCATAATTAAAAATAAACAAAAAAAAAAAAAAAAAAAAAAACCTGCATTCGCATTGCTTCGTATTCATTCCAATTGCACACTTTATAGCGGATAAAGTTTTTGGCAAATTAGTCTGCTTGCAAAATTGCACTTACTCCTTTTTTTGAGAGATTTTCCTTTTTTTTTTTTTATTTATTTGTGGCGAAGGGTTGCATTCGGACGCCAGCAACTTTTTCTTTTTAAATTACAACTAAAAAAGCTATTTGCTGTAACTATTGCTGCAAAACGACGACTACGAGGACGAGGACGATGAGGACGACGACGTCTTTTGATTTTATGATTTTCGGTATGTTCGGTGTTAGTTCTTTTTTTTGTATCCAAGCCCAAAAAATAAAAGAAAAAAAAAAAATCGACGATAGCCAGCAAGCAAACCCCTATGCCCACATTCTCAAAATTTATAATGCTACAACGAGAGTAGATTTCCGATTTCGTTTCGTTTCGTAAAATTATTTGTATAAATACCGGAAGTAATGTGCTTTCATTCATTCGTCGTTCTATTTCATTTACTCTACTCAATGTTACTACTACTACAAACTACTCTGATTGCCGCGCTTAAACTTTGAAAATTAGCAAAGCATTTCGATAGACGTACGATAAGTTTTAGACTTGATACAACTTGATAGAGCGAAAGAGTGTAGAACTAACTTATTGCTTGTGTTTTTAGTTTTTAGTATTTATTTATTTTGTTTTTGTTTCTTTTTTTTTCTTTCTTGTTTTTGGGGTATTAAAAGTCCAACAAACTTAAGCAGGAAGTCGTTACAAGCAAAGTGCTTGAATGCTGCTTCTTAGGTTTTGTTGATTTTTATTTTTTTTTTTATTTTTTTTTTATTGCGGCAAAACAATGATTTGTTATCGAATTGAAAGTCAATATGTAGACAAAAACTTTATACAGTTTTATAGCAACACTACAGTCTTAAGATACATTAAGTTTAATTACTATTATTATTATTATGTGTTGAAATTGTTTGCTATTATTGCTTTGATATATTTTTTTCATGCTTTGAGACATTTATATGCATTAAATTACAAAAATAATTTTTTTGAGTAAATTCGGAGTAACTCCGAATTTGTGAAAATGCATTAAAAAAGTCTTAAATATTATATTGATATAGTTTTTTTTTTTGTTTAATACTTTAAAATGTATATTTTACATTTCATTGAATCTTTTGCTCATTATTTTCTCATTTTATTTTTTTTTTTGTTCAAAAATGGTATTAAAAAACACATTTGCCCAACTGCGCTACAAAAGTGCAGAAGTATGCAGCTGACGATAATAATGACGATGACGACGACAATGACAATGTAGACTGACAGGAAGGATATGCAAGGATTCACATACATACATACATAAAGAACAGTATAACATGGCATCATGGTTTCAATATAATTCTATGCGTTTCGATTGAATTGAAGTTTGAGTGCTTTTTGGTTTGTTTTTAAATTTTTTTTTTCCATATTTCTTTTTTTTGTTCAACGCGATGCTGCTGCTATATTTGCAGTTAGTCAATGTTTTATAAATTTATATTTTGGTTTGAGTATTTCTTATATATTGCGAGTGGCTTTTGCTTTTGCGGTCTACTCCACAATTTTAAGCAGCAAATGTAGCCCTCAAGCAATATTTGTCATCAAGCAACGTCAAATAGCAACAACTTCATCATTTTATTCTTCAATATACATCAACAACAACATCATTATCATCATTATCATCAACAGCATCGACTGTTGAAGTCGTCAATTTGTCGTTGTTTTGCGTTGAGTTGAGTTGTGTAGTGATGACGAGAATTCCTGTGGCTTTGTCCTGCTGCTGCTGTTGCTACTTTTTTTTTTTTTTTTTACTCATGCTACCAAAAGCGTAAAGAGGCTTTGCAAAAGATATATATTTATGATATTTAAAAGCTCTTAAGTACAAACAACAAACATTCAGACAGACAGACAGGCTGAGAGACAGAAAAGACTTTAAGGCTAGACGACGACGTTCATTCACAGAACAAAAAAAACAAAAAAGAAAGAAAAAAAAAAAGGCTGCAAATTTTATAAATGTTTCAGTTAGTTGGCTGTGCTATGTCCTGCAGCTCTAAGTAGTAATCACTTTTAAAGACGCTGTTAAATAGGACTTTTGACAGTTTGTTTTTTTTTTTGTATTTTTCTTATTGATTATTTTCATATTTTTGAGTTAAAATTAAATAAAACTATCAAATTTTTATGTTATATATTTTTTCATTTTGTATTCTGTTTTGTAGTTTTACTTTATTTCTATTTTTGCTTGCTTACTGTTTTCTTGCTTTGCAACACTGTTGCGGCTGCTGTTGTTGTTGCTGCTGCTGCTTGGACAACTCAAACACACTCACTTGTTGAAGTTAGACAAAAGCTGCGTGAGAAATTCAACACTTGCCACAGACTTTTTGTACAGACTTGTAGAGACGCTGACTCGCTTTTCAGCCAAATTTCTTGCCGCTATATAACTAGTTTGACCAATAAATAGTGTGAGTATATATGTCGCGAATTTAGCATTTGTGCGTATTTTGCTTTAATACTTTAATGCTTTAGCGGTTTTTCTGCTTAAAGTTAGCTTATTTACTTCAAGAAATTGAATTGGCAAATTTTTAGGCACTCCGAATTTTTCGGAGTAAATTCGGAGTAACTCCGAAACTATAAAAATCATTGTTTTTTTTTTTTTAATTGTTTAAGTACTAGTAGAAACAATTATAGACAATTTTTTTGTGAAATATTTGCATAGATTACTGTGAAAATATTTAAAATAAATTTATTTTTTAATTTTTCATAAAAATATTTGTGCACATGTTTGTGGCTTTATTTTTCTTGTTATCAATACTCAAGCACGTTTTTATATTTCCACTTCAATCAATGCTAAAGCAATGCTCTATACACAAAAATATTTATAAGCCTTTTTTTTTGTATGCTGCTTCATACCAAACAAAAAAAAATAATAAATAAAATAAAAAAAAATAAAGGGTTGTAATTTCTATAATGACTAAGAATACAATTTTGTGTTTTTGTTTTTTTTCAAACCAACACTCAGGCAGACAGATAGACAGAGCGTCAGTTGGATAGATAGCACAAAACGAAAATATATAAATACATATTTTTATCTATAGTAAAAATAAAGTATTTTTTTTTTTTTTTTTTTTTATACTGACCATTCACACACACGCACACATAGAGACAGATATTTATATATTTAAAATACACGAAAATCTTTTTGAACATTTTTTAACAAATCAATTAATGTGAAAAATTCACATTCAAAGTAAAACGCTAGCCGGCAGGCAGTCAGGCGGGCATCCTAGTATTTTTTTTGTGGCTTTGACTTATGGTTTTTTTTTTTTTTTTTTTTTTTGATGTTTTGATGTCCAAGTTTGGGAGGCCTCTATAGCTACTCGCTTTCAAGCGGGTTTGCTGCTTCTTCAATATTTTTTATTTTATTTTATTTTATTTTTTTTTTTTTTTTGTTCGTTGTGTTTTTTTGTTTTATACTACATTCATGGGTTCAAGTTGAAAAGAGTTTTATACGAAAAACGTAGTGAATCCAAATGAGTTAATTAACTAAAATGCGGGTGGATTTGCTCTACATATAAATTTATAGAAATTTTTGCGCTGTATGTGTCTGCCAATCTTTTTTACTTTTATTTTAATTTTTTTTTATTTTCCTTTTTTTGGTACTTGTAGATATATAAATTTTTTTTTCTAAAAGCTGATTTTGTTGCTATGAAAGCAAGTCAAGTACTTTACAAAATGGGCAAATGAACAAAAATGTTGCTGTGATGTATGTGGCATATATGATTCTTTTTTTTTTTTTTTTATAGAGTATTGAGTCCGAAAATACATATTTTTTTTTTTCGTTTAATAATATTTCATACATCAAAAGTTAAACCAAATCCAGTTAAGTGAAATGTTAAAAGCTGCTGTTAAATTTCAATTAGACGCAGTGTTTTTAAGTACCAAAAAAAAAAAAAAAAATGGAAGATAAAAAAAATTTTTTTTTAATTAATTTCAAGTCAAGTTTGATTTAAAATTGTTGCAAATTTTGACTTTTTTTTTTTTTTTTTAAGACGCGTGCTTTGCACATGCCAAGCAATAAGCGCAAAAGTTGCTAACCCTTCAGAAAAGTGAAAAAAACAAACCAGCTGCAAACACTCAACTGTTTTGTAATTAGTATAAAAAGCAGCACACTTTATAAGAAACCATTGCAAATTATGAATTATACTTGACAAAAAAAAAAAAATACTAAAAAATAATAATAATAAGAAGAAAAAAAAAAAAAAAGAAATCTACATCTTTCAACGTTATTGTATTGAAAACCACTCGAAATTTATGCATTCAAGCGTAGGCGTGCTACAGCCACAGCTACGTGTATATACTATATTACAAACTTCCCTCTATATCAGTCAGTCAACCCTCTGGCGTTGTATGTGACTGTGGCTGGCACACGTCACAATGAGGCTGAAACAATAAATCAAAGCAAATCAATGCACAACAAGCAAAGCAATAGCGTAGTAACTTCAAGTGAAGTAGGTCTTCATATACACACACGCAAAAAAAAAAAAACAAAAAAGCAAAATAAAAAGAAGAAATCCTCAGAAAAAAAGGGTGTGTGTGTAAATGTATGTATGCATGTGTATTGTCGCAATAAAAGAAACTGCATACAAAAAGATCTGTCAAGCATGCAAAATATGCCTTCAAGTGACAGTTGTGACATTTTATTGAAATATAAAAGGAATGCAAAAAATATGTTGAACAAAAAAAAAAAAAAAAAAAAAAAAAAAAATTAAAAAAGAAATCACACAAAATAAAAAATTGCAAAAAATAAAGAAAAATAATCAATGCACATGTGTAAAAATAATTAAGAAATTAGTTCTGCTACATATTTAAAGCACTCCGAAATTTTCGGAGTAAATTCGGAGTTACTCCGAATTTGTATAAATGCTATTAAAATCGAAAATAATGAATTATAGCAATAAAATATGAAAGAAAAACCTTAGTTTAGTCTAAATTTAATGGCTAATGCAGTTTTAAATGCGTTTAGCTAAAAAGTCAATAATACAAATTTTTTTATTTACATTAATTTCAAGTTCTTTGCTTAACACTTAAAATCTACATAAACATATAGATGTGCGTCTCATCTACAGCCAATCACAAAAAAAAAAATAATAAGAAGAAGAGAGAAGAAGAAAAATAAAAACGAAAACGAAAAACGTCTTTTGAATAGCAACTCAACCACATGCATTACTCCTACCGTTGTCGCTACTTGTGTGTCAGCTTAATCGTTGGCATGACATGACAACGCGAGCGCGCACGCCTCTAAGTAGACTTTAAAAAATTTCACAATTACACACACATTAAGCAGCAAAAAGACAGATAGACAGAGAGACAGACAGACAGACAACAAAGTATCTACAAGTATGCAGCAAAATTCTTTCATTGCTCATACCAAGATATTTATCGAAGAAGAAGAAGAAGAAGATGAAGAAAAAAATGAACGTTAAAATAAATAAATAAATAAGCATATATGTATGTGTATGTGTGTGTGTGCATGTGTATACATATGTGTGCATGTGTCTTTGACAGAATGCTGCTAGCATTACATTAGGCGCAGTCAAGTCAAGACATCATCAGGGAAAACAAAAAAAAAAAAAAAAAAGTACAAAATAAAGATGCTTTCAACTCCAAGGCCACCCACACCTTAACTCCTACTGTCAATTCAAATTGAATGTAGCGTTTTTCGTTTTTTTTTTTTTTTTTGCTTTTCTTTCTCTCCTCCATAAATATGCTCGCTCCACAAACATAAACTCTGTTGTACATCTTCTGCTGCCTACCAATCAAAGACAGTCAGATGCAGTGTACTTTTGAGCTGCGGCAATTGTTTTTAGCTACGTCTTCTTCTTTTTTTGCTTCTTTAGTTGACACATGCTGCATGTGTGTTTATTTAAATACGCTATACGCCAAAAGTGTGTACTATGAAAAAGCATTAGTTTGCAAGACAATGTCTCAAAATAGCATTTGAAGAACAAAATATATATATAAATCTTATAAAATGCATGAAAATTAAAGCCTACCAATGTTTTTAATTACTCCGAATTTTTCGGAGTAATTTCGGAGTTACTCCGAATATTAATTAAACAATGCAGCAGCCAAATACCGCTCTGTAGTGCATTATTTAGTCTATATATGCTTCAAATTTTAACTTAGTCATTTGATTTTTACTTTAAAAAAAAATAAAAAATAAATAAATAAAAATATTTTTATGGCATGTTGTCAACCCTTTTGCTGCTACTTATTGTTGTTGCTCCTCATTAAATGTATTTGTTTTTTTTTTTTTTTTTTTATATTAAAGATATATACAAAATATAGTATAGATACATATAGCTCATATGCAAATACACGTTCATTCATTTTGGGTACAGCTACGTAATTAGAAATCCTCATCTAATTTTATGCACAGCTGCTGATGTTTTTGTTGTTATTACTCTTTTGCCTGTAATTGTATCTTTGAGATACTATTACAGTAATGCCAGATACAAGTATAAGAAATAATATTGCAGAGGGTAACAGCATCGAACTGTGCGAGTTAAGTCTGTCATATCACGCATTAAAAATCGAAGCAAGAGTTACAGAAATAAAAACACAAGCACACACACACACAGGCGCGCACATTGACTGTTATGAAAGTGGTTTGAGAAGCGTCAATCTACTACATATTCTAATTGGAGTAAAGTTAAAAAGAGTTGGAGTTGGAGGCAGAGTGGCAAATTTTTCCTTTGCACGCATTAATCCTTTTTTCGGCATCTTTTATAAAATAAAGAAGAGCAGCAGCAGCAGCAGCAACGCAATGCTGAAAGGAAGTATTTGTATGTATGTATGGTATATCTATCTATCAGTCTGTGTCTGCTTATGTGTGTGTTGCTATATAATCCTTTTTTTTATTTTTTTTATATGCGCGGCAGCAACCCTTTGCCTCCTCTTAACACCACCTACACTCTAGCTACTATTATTATAACTACACACCCACTCACTCATTCACTCACTCACTCACTCAAACGTTCATTTCTGCCAAGAACAGTAGTAGCAGCAGCAGCAGAAGCAGCATATCAAAGCTAATTTATTTTGTTGTATAGCATACTTTTTGGGCATCGAGGCTGTCTTTCTGTCTGCCCGTCTGTCTGTCTGTCTGTAAGGATGTGTGTATGATTTTTGATAAGTAAATAGAAATTTATAAAATTTACATATGCATGAGTAGCGACATGCGAATGAGTTTCATATGTTTGTCTGTCTGTTTGTCCGTCATTGAAATATAAAAAGCAAGCATTTTAAATTAGAAAATATTAGTTATGTGTTTCTGTCTGTTTGTCTGTATGAATGTGTGTGTGTGTGTCTCTAAAAATATGCACAGACAAAAGGCAAGTGTACGTTTTCAAAGCCTTATATGCCTTCCTTATTTGGTTGTTTTATTTTTTTTGCTCAATATAAACCTTTTACTTTGAAAAAAACAGAAAAAACACCATACTTTGCCTGCGCCTTGTGCGCCTAAAAGACTGCTGCATGCATCAATACATCAGTTGTTTCTTGTTATCTGTGCATGTGTATGTGTGTGTGAATGAGTTACTCATTCCAACTTTTTCATTTTTATTTCAAAAGATGTATCAGGTTTTTATTTATATTTTTTTTTTTTTGCCTTTTGGGCTACTCACACTGCGCTCGCTTCTCTGTTTATTTGTTTTTTTTTTGTTTAATATTTAAATAAATAATTAGCAAAAAAGGATATTTTATAAAACGCATATTGCTTTTTTTTCTCACACACACACTCTCTCTCTCTCTCTATCATTTCTCGGAATGAATTTAAGATGCTATTTTTTCCTTTCATTTATGCTTTTTTATAATATTTAATAATTTTAAAAATATTATAAACAGTACAGCAAAAGTTTATATTAGAACTAGACTAACAGCATTTTAAAAAGAATAAGAGCGCATTGCAGCACAGCGAGTCATTAACGATCTACTACAACGAGCAACTGTATTCTCTCTCTCAGCGATAAAAGCAGAAGAGCGTCATAATATTGCAACGAGTGAGCATAACGAGTAACGAGTATGTTTTTTTTTTTTTTGTTGTAAAATTTGAAAAGAAATAAATTGTAGAACATTTTATCGTAAACGCTCATCAATAAATGCACAAGAAAATATAATATCTACTTTTTTTCATACACAACTGTACTATACGCTTTTGAAGTTCTTATCTTCTCATACCATTTCTAATAAAACAAAGTAATTGTGCTACCAAATCATTAACGCTTTAAAATTCTAATGTCACAAAATTTTTATACATATGTAAAGCCCCTACCCAAACTGCTTATAACTTCAACAATGAATCCTGATGCGCCCCCTTCACCTATAATAAAAAAAAAAAACTGTACATCACATAAAAATGGCTACCTTTATGCCCGCATAAAAATGTCAAAAATTATATACAAACACACACACACACACACCCACATGCTTGCATTAAAAGGACGACTTTCTAATCATTATTTGGTCGGTCGAAACAAACGACTACAAAAATGCCAAATAAAACCTTGACTTATAAATTAAAAAAAAAAAAAAGCCTTAAAAACACACACATGCAAACATATCAAAAGGGTGCTTGTTTTCTGTTATTTGGTCAGTGTAATGCTTAATTATTTACTTTTTTAGATACAACAAACAATACATACAATACACTACAACATAAAGAAAGCCTTAAAATGACCAACAACAACAACAACAACAACAACAACAACAAAATAAACCCAACGCCTCCGCCTATATTCTGAATAAAAAAATAAAAAAAAAAAAAAACTCAACTGAAAACAAAAGCGACAAACGACGAACAATGCATAGTGCGAAGGCCAGTTACTTAAATTTAAAAAAAAAAAAAAAAAAAAAAAGGATGCGGCAAGGATTAAAAAAAAAAGGGTCAACACATGCGTATGCGTTAATTTTTGATGTATGCTGCATAAAATAAAAAGCCTATCGAACAAAATTCAAAAAAAAGGTATGCATACGTTATGTAATAATAAGGATAAGCCAAAAAATTATTATTACTTTACAACAACAACAATAATAAAAAAAAAAAAACAACAATGAAACATAAACGAAATGGTCAGTCTGCAAATACATACTTTAATGGATTTGGGTTGGCAGCAATGCGTTGTGGCATGAGTTGTTGTTTTTTTTTTTTTTTTTTTTTTTTTGTATATGGCAACTACTACTCACTACAATAAGTAATTTGTGACGTTTGTTCAAGCCTTATGCCTTGAGCTATGTTAAAAATTGATGCATCATCAAAAGCAAATTCAAAATCCTTTTTCTATGCTGCTGCTTTCTTTTTTTTTAATTTTTTTTTAAATGAAAAATTTTTGCGCTATAAATTTAAAATAGACATAGGTTGGCAGTACACACACACACACAACGCAGCACTGCCAGGCACAATATTGTGCGTATTTGTCAAAAGCATACAAAACTACATTTTACGTAGACATTAATCTTTACTTTAGCTTTAGCTTAATTAGTACTAATTAAATAAACATGCAGGCAGTCAGTCAGTCACTAGTTAGCATGAGTATACTCATATTTTTTTTTTTAAAGGTAACATAATAATGCTTTGATATATTAAAGTAGCAAGAAAAAAACAAATGATTTACTAATTATCTATAAATATTTATAACACTACTTTCATCTTATTAAACACTGACAATTTTAATCAAAAAATTTGTATCACGCTGTCAACTATTTAAATTCATGTAAACTTAAAACGTTAAAGACCAAACCCCAAAAATACCAACACCAACATCAACCCCAATACCAATCCAATCCAATACAACATCATTCGAAATAACATTCGAATCTTTAATTAAGCCGAAAATTAAACAATTTATTTTCTTTGACTAAATAGCTATAGAATACATTTTCCCCCTCTGCATAGCACATGGCAACGCTTAATCAGTAAAGTTTACAACACTGAACTGCCGCCAACTTCTCCGCTACTACTTTTACTTTTCTTTAAACATTTTTAGTTTGTCGCTTAGCAAAAATTTTACAATTTCAATCAAAATTTCCAATCAATGTCAATTCATTATGCGCAGCAAAGTAACAACCCACAACTGAAATATTTGAAAGCATACCACTCCACTCCACCCCACTACTGCTAAAAAACTTTGTTAAACTCAAACCAAATAGTCAAATACTCTCAAGGTAGTTTAAATATTCGTACAAAATCACAAATCGACAAAGAGACAGACTGACAGACAGACAGACAATCAACTTCAAGGCAAAAATCTTTAGTTTGTAGTGTTGTAAAGCGACAAACAAATAATAAGCAAAATCTTATAGCACAGCACAGCACAGCATAAGATGTTAAGTAAAGAAGAAGAGTTGCAGCGAGGAAGCGCGTGAGCTCAAGTCATTCTATCAAGTTTTAATAGAAAATGGTGTGAGTATTTATAGAGATACATCTACAATTTTTGGGTGTATCGAGAGTGAGTGTATGAGTTGAAAAAGGTACTGCCTCGAAATCGAATCGAAAAACATTTCGTGTATTAAAACCGAAACGAATTAATTTAATTAATTACAATCATGTCTTATTAGATTCGAAAAGACGTCAAGGCAGAGTTTTGTTGTATTGTTACATGCTTGGCTGGGGGTTTTTTGGAAGCTTCATCTGATGTTACCAAAACCACCCACAAAGCTTTACTAAATACACACACGGGACATAGGCATTGAATGAGTGAATGAATGAATGAATGCTGCTGCTAAAGAAAGTTGTTCTATACTCGAAATATTTTGTATTCGATTCGTGCATGACATTTCAAATGTTTCGATTTGAGTATTTTATTGGATACACACATAGATAGGTTTGGGTCTGGGTGTGGGTGTGGGTGTGGGTGTAAGGTGCTTGCTTTTTTTTTGTTTGTGCCTTCACATTGTGGCACATTTTATGCTCACATCATTTATAAATGCCTGATTTGTTATTTACAAAATGAGACAAGCTTCTTGTTGGAATGGAGTGGAGTGGAGTGGTGTGAGGTGGTATGAAGTGAACTCTTTAGGGGTTTTACTTTGTCTTTAAGTTTAGTGTACAAGGCTTAATTTCTTATGCATAAAAATGGGTGTATAAATGGGTATGCGAATGCGAATGTATGTGTAGTGTGTATTTTTTGTTAGTTAAAATCGAAATGCGAAAGATTGTCACATCAATTTGTGCGCTGTCAAGTGAATGACAAATGAAAAGGGTTGTCTGACTTTGCAATTTTTTTTTTTTTTTTTTTTTTATAAAAAGCAGAAGTTTAACATTTATTTTATTTAACTTTTTTTTTTTAAATATAAATTTAATAATTTGTTTTATTGCCAATTAACTTTATGCATTTCTAAACAAAATATATATAAACAAAATACATTATGTTGGCAACACTGCATATTAGTTTAGTAACTGATTGGTATGAATGCAAAAAGGCAAAGATAAAGACAAAGACAACAAGAACGACGACGACGACAACGAAGACGACGACTATTGCACTGTTACACTGCCAATTAATCAAGAAATTCTTAAATAATTATTTGCCTATTTTTATAGGCACTAAAAATGTGAATGCAAAAACTCAGACAGAGAGCATACAAAACGTAAAAGTGTGAGGCTGAGCAGCAACAAAAAAAAAAAAAAAAAAAAAAAAAAAGATTGGCTACACAGATACAAAGTATATTTTATATTTTTATATATATTGAACTGCTTTTGCGATTGCCGCGACAGTGAAGCAAAAACAAAAAAAAAAAAAAAAAAAAAAATGAAGAAGACAAATAGACAGCAACTAGAAGTATCTAAAGTCACAGCAATACGAATTAGTTATACTAGCAACCTAGACGTTGTTGTTTTTGTTGTTGTTGCTATTTGGCAAATAAGAAAACGGGATGCTGCTGCTGCTACTGCTGATCGGTTGCTGCGAATGATTCGCTATTTTCTGTACTACTGTCCGTCTGTCCGTCTGTCTGACTGTCTGTGCGTCTTTTCGTTCATCAGTCTGCCTGTTGGAGTGTAAATTTTTCACTTGATTTTTCGATTATTTTATTTGCTGTGGCTGCTACTACTGCTACTGCTACTGATTTTGTTTTTGTTCTTTTGAAATAATATGTGTATTTTGCAGCCAAAACAATATTATATGAAGCATTGCAATTAGATGAGGCGTATATTAGCTGCGCATGAAACAAACAGACAGACAGACAGACAGACAATATATGAGACAGTGATGCAGACAATAAGAAAAAATATATACAAAAACGTGGCAAGTTGGACACACTTTGAAAAGGCAATAAAATAATAAAAAAAAAGAATTATAGAAAATAAGCATATTGTTACAAAGCAGAACAATAAAAAAAAATGTAAAAAAAAAAAAAGCTATTTATGGAATTTACATACATTGCGAATGAACTTTTTGAATTACATATTTAATAGTTTAAGTAATAAAATACAAATTAAAGAGAAAAAGTTATATATAAGCGAGTATTTTAACTGTTAATACGAAAAAGAGCAAATACAAGCAACGAGTAATGCGCAACGAGTAACGTTAAAGCATGCATACTAGTACCAGAGTATATATTTTTAAAAAAATAAATGAAAGATAAAAGATCTAAGAAATTTATAAATACAAAACAGCTTTAAATGATTAAAAAAGGCGCAACTTAATTTGCAACAAAGCAAAAATGCACTCAATGTCAACGAATATATTGTACGTTTATACGCAAAAAAAAATCAAAATTTTACAATGGCAATGCCTTTTAATAAAACGCTAATAACTGCTGAAGCGCTTAAAAGCATGCAACAGTTTTTTTTTTTTTTTTTTTTTTTTGATAAATTATTAATTAAATTTCTTTACAATGCCGGGTAGCACGCAGCACAATGACAATAATGACAAAGAAAATATTGAAGACAAACTACTAATGCAGACAGACAGACAAATGAAAGCAGCAGCAATGATTTTTTTTGCTACTTTATGAGAGGGACAGACGGACAGACAGACAGATAAAATGCGTGCCACAATTGCTGCTGTAAAGAGTGCAACAAACGCATTTATCGATGACAAATTGCAACACGGCAGCAGCAGCAGCAGGCATTCAGGCAGTCAGGCGACTGAGTTGTAACAGACGTCGCTGCTTGAGAACAAAAGGCAAGACACTAAGGAACATTTTTTGCTGAACTGTTGCTTGTGTCAATTAGCAAAAATCGAATTAATATTGTCATGCATACTATAAATACATACATATAAACATTTGTATCTGAATACTTTTGACTATTTGCAGCCGTTCTTTAAATTTGTAGTACAAAAAAAAAAAAAAAAAAATCAGCGCTACTCAAAGTGTTTGTCTATCTACTGCTGCTGCAACTGTACTTAATTCTTTTTTGTGTCTGATTTAAAGCTGTAACGCATACACACACACAGACACAGATACAGATACATATATACAAGTAATACGCACTGCATGACCTCGTTTTATAGATACAATACAGAAAAGCATATTTGCCTGGCCTACATATACATATAGAACATTTTAAGCCGACTAAGAGCTATAATATTGCTAGTCGAACATTTTTTTTTTTTTTTTTTTGTTTTTTGTGCATGCCTACCCTATATTTATGTTATAGAGTATTTAAGTTTGTTTATTGAGAAAGTGCGCTACTAAAAAAAAACTCTATAAAAAAAAACAAAACAAAAAAAATGAGATTTTAAGTATTTTTTTTTCAGACAAACATTTTCAGATAATAATTGTTGCATATACACAGGCGCGCGTACACACACGCATTGCAATTTAAAAATCAAAACGAACAGAACAGACCAGACCATTGCCACCTGTCAGCGTCAGAATGCAAAATGTTTTGGCAAAACACATACACCCAAAATACGCAGTACACCATTTGTACTCATCATCATCATCATCATTCTCATCGTCATCATCATCATCATCAACAACAACATTATCCTGCGGCTGACCTTAGGCGCAACAGACACTACGCTTAGCTTAGTTATTTTGGGAGTTGGGCGATTGTTGTTGTGGGCATAAAAGCTTACATAAGAGTATGTGTAAATTTAAAACGCGCGAAAAAATTGGCGTTAGCTCTGCACAAAAAACAAAAAAAACAAAAAGGAAGTTTATACAATTGGCATCGCAATTGTTGAGGGCGTTCGTTTGTGCATGTGTACGCGTGTGAGTGTGAGTATGTGTGTGTTTGTTATTGTTGTTTTAATATGCTTATTTAACGCGTTACTAAAATTTGCAGTCGCGGTTTTTTCAGCCGCAATTGGAGTTTGTCCATCTGTCTGCATAGAAGAGTTGGAGTTCAAAAAAAAAAAAAAAAAACAATTTTGCATTTGTTTGTGTATGTGTGTGTGTGTGGGTATGTATATAAAATTGTGTCAATTGCATGCAAAGCATATTGTTGTTGTTTTTTTTTAACTGAGAAAACCCTCTTTGCTGTCATACATATTTTTATTTTGTTGCACTTGTTTTTTTTTCATATATATTGGTCATGTGCGTTATTTTCAAGGTCAAATATGAATTTTTTTAAAGGTTTTTTTTCTTCCTTTATTAATAAAGAGGAAAATACATATCAAAGCTGTAAAATTTTTATACGAACAAAGACTTTTTGGTAGTACATATCATAACATCAACAAAAAGATATGCTATGTTAGATGCAATACATCTATAAAAAAAACAGAACATATGTACAATCTTCCAATATAATTTGGTACTATTAGTCATAATGTTAAAAAATTGTTATACTAAATGGAATGTATCTTAATTGAGCAAAACTAATAGTTTTCTATGTGGCAATGCTGAGTTCCTTGAGGTTGTATGATAAAATTTCAAAGTACTATTAGTAGTAATAGCAAAAAATAGTTATAAATACAGAGATTTAAATAAATTAAAAGAAATTAGTAGCTTTCAATGGGCCAAAGCTGAGTTCCTTGAGGTAGTTGTTAAAATTTCAAAAGTACAACTAACAAAAATAATTATACTACATGGAATTGCATTAATTTGAAAAAAAATTTTAACTTTCAATGGATCAAAGCTTAGTAAATTTTCATAGAAATACTAAACCAAACGCTAAAAACAATTTAAATAGCATAACATAACCTTTTACTTAAGCAACAAAATTTTATTTAATTTTAATTCAACTGTAACCCGCAGTATTTGACCTTCATGCTAAAAGAGCAGATCAAAAAGAAATACATGTATAACAACAAAAACAACAAATATTTTTTTTTATGAATAATAATAAAGCTTTATTAAGATCGAAACGAAATCGAATTCTCCCACGCAAAAGCAATTTCAAGTTTGCCAAAAATACAATAAAAAAAAAAAAATATTCATATATCTTTTTTTTTATTCTCTTAATTGAATTTCCTCTCGTTGGTATTCATTCAATTTGGTTGATTTCTTTATATTTTATTTTATATTTCAAACAATGCAAGGCAAATTTTTTTTTGTTGAAATTCGATTGAAATAATTATATTATTGAGAGATTACAGGCAAAAAAGAAGAAGACAAACAGACAGACAGACAGGACAGACAACAAACGGGAGACGTATGGCATCAGTTTGCATATGAATTGTTTCTCGAATGCGACACAGGAAATCATTTGCAATACCCAAAAACGGGCAAGTCCAAAAAAAAAAAAAAAAAATTAATAATAAAAATCCAAAACAAAAAAAAAAAAAAGAACTACGCGACATATCAATGAATTTTGAAAAGCAACAACGAGTAAATGAATGAAATACTCAAATGGTTGGATGGATGGCTGGATGGATGCTGTTCAATAAAACCAAGTTTAGCGCGGGCAAAGCAGTACAGCATTTTCAACGACAATGTTGTCGATGACGATGATGATGATGATGCCAAAGTGCTTCAATATTATGCGGGGCATTATTAATACAATAAATTATATTATAGGCTCTTCCTGTTTTGCGATAAAGCGAACGAACGAAACGAAGGAACGGAAAAAAAAAATAAAACTAAAAACTTTGACAATCAGACAAACGAGACAAACAAATAAAAAAAAAAAAAAAAAAAAAACTGTATGGATCGACAGCCTGTTGATTATATTTAATAATGAATACGATTTTAAAGATCATTTTGCAAAAAAAAGGTTCATAACAATTGCAGACAAAAATGAAAAAAAAACGAAAAAAAAAAAAATTCCATTCAAGACGTTTTGGAAAATAATTGAAATTTGCATATAATGCAAAATCATATGAGGGCGTTAAATGAAGGGCATAAACTACAACAACAATGATGATAATCAATGAAAACGTTGCACACAAGAACAGACAATACATATGATGCAAAGGCATACAGAAAAAAATTGACATTTTGCAACAAACTTTTGCAAAATTAGCGCAGATTTTTAAGAGTCAAATTTTTATATATTTGAAAAAAAACTTATTTTTATAAAATTTTAATATAAATCTTTAAAAAAAAACATTTGCGCCAAATGAGAATTTATTATAATTAAAAAAAATAAACATCAATAATATGCCAATGCTGAGTTCCTACAGATAAAACTTGTACATATGTAAAAATTCTTTTGAAATCAGCAATAAATTATAACAATTCCCAGTTGGGAATTTTGATATGCTGTGTTTTTGTTTTTTTTAGTTAGTTAGTTTGATTATTTATTTTGAAGAAAATCTTTTAAAATTATTTTATTTTATTTTATTTAATAAAAAAAAAAAAAAATTATGAAGTTGTATAACGTTGGAATACCAGGCAAACGGCAGCTACTGTATAACAGTAGCAAAGTTATTTGCAAAAATACGCAGCAACTAAATGCATTTTGGGACAATGTAATCAAGAAACAATACGCTACAAACGAGCGAGCAGTGGAGTAAGTTGAGTGAAAGTAGTTGACTAAACTTCATACGCATGCATTGAGAATGGCAAATAAATTATATTAACACTCATGACGCGTAGACGCTGAAAGAATGATACAAAAAAAAAAAAAATAAAAAAATTATAATAATAAACTAAAAAAAAAAAAAAAAAAAAACTAAAGGAGGGCTCGTGCGTTGATTCATTCATAATTCTCCATTCAGTCTCAGAAATGGGCGAGTAAGTGCCATTTGCAGCCTTGAATTTAGGCAGGTAGGCATGCAACAACAACCACAGCAGCTGTAGCAGCGAAACGTTGTCAACATGCTCTCACTTAGATGCATCCTCAACCACGGTGAAAAAAAAAAAAAAAAAGAAAGCCAAACACACACACACACACAACCATGAAGCCGAGCCTATTTAAAAACGCTTGCAACAAACTTGAGGCAGCTTTAAAAGAAAAGCAAAAAAAGCGCAAAAAGCGCACCTATTCGCGTGGGCGTATAGAGCAGCAGTTTTGAGTTTTAGCATCATTATTATTATTTTTTTATATTCATAATCATCTTTAAAAGCATGCACAACTCGTCGTCAACATCAACGCTCTTATTCTTCTTGTTTTTGTTGTTGTTGTCTGTGGCGACTTTTTTTTTTTTTAATTTTTTTTTTTGTGGCGCGTCGCATTTAGTTTGTGCTTTTTTTTTTTTTGCTTGTCTCTTCCATACAAGTTTTGACATAATTTTTTCCTGCATAAAAAAAAAAACTTTGCCTGCCAAATGACTGCCAGCCTGACTGCCTGCCTGACTGCCTACTCTTTGACGCTTTAAAGTTGTCTTTAGCTTGAATGCTACGAATATGAATGAATACACTTCTTTATTATTATTATTTTTTTTTTCACCGAGACTGTCTGAAAGACGCTGCCGCGCATCATTAGTGCAAGGTAATGAAAAAAAAAAATGGGAAAAAACAAGTGCGACAACTCTTGAAAAGATTTATGCAAAATACTAAATCAATTAAAATTTTACAAAATTTAAGAAACTATCTAGAATGTATTTTTTATATTTTTTTTATTTTTGAGGTGAATAAATTTTTTACTTACGCAACATATTTGAAACAATTTTCTTTTAATAATTTTTTTTTTTTTATTCAATTTACCTGTAAATATAAAGAAAAAAAATTATTTAGTAAAATGCATAAATTTATTAAAAATTAAATAATTTAATAATAATTTAAAACCTAGATTTTAGCACAAACTCACCACAGCATAAGGCAATAGTGTTGAAAACTTTGTTTTTATTTTTTATAATAATATTTAAATTAAAACTAATATGTAAAAATTCATTTTTTTTAGTTTAATTTAATTTATTTTTTTTTATTATTATTAATAATTTATTTTTTTTTAATTATATTTTTTTTTTATTTTTAATTTTTTTTTTTCATTATTATTATTTTAAATTTTTTTTTTTTTTATTATTATTATTTTTAATTTTTTTTTTTTATTATTATTATTTTTAATTTTTTTATTTTTATTTTATTTAATTTTTTTATTTTATTTTATTTTATTTTTTTTTTATTAGTGCAACACAAAAATATTTTAAGACACTATTTGCTAATTTTAATTTTAAAAATCAACACAAATTAAAAAAAAAAGTATATTCTATAATTCAATTGAAAATTTATTTATTTTTTTTTTTTTTTTTGTATATCAAAAAATTCAATACATACACACACGCAAAAAATTAAAATTAAATACAAATTTTGTAAAGCGTCATAAGTAGTAAGTCTGTCTGTCGAATTAAATGCGTCAAAAGGCAATTAACAACTGTCGCTAGCTAATATTCGAAATACTTAGAGCGTACTGATTCAAACCAAACTATTCCGAAAAAAAAAATATTAAAATAAATAAAAAAAAAAAATAATAAAATAAACATACGACGAAGTAAGCAACAAAAACTGAACGCGCTACTGTATGCCAACACATCAAATCAGATACAACTCAAACTCAATCTCAACTGTACCTCAAAAAAAAAAAAAATTAAGTAACTTATAATATCTTTATCGTCTGTCTGTCTGTCCGTCTGTCTGTGTGTCTTTCTTCTTTTTTTTTCTTGTCTTTGTCGTCGTTTTAATTATATTTTATAATACAATAATTTTCTTTTTTTATTTTTTTTTTTTTTTTGGTTCGTTTCGAATGCTTGAATTAAACAAATATGCGCAAATACAAAATGGAAGATGATATTAACTTGGCAGGCGGCAGTATTATTAACAATTTTATTTGTTGTATGGCAATAACAAAGTAGCACTGTCTGTCTGTCTGTTTGTCTGTCTGTTTGTCAGTCAGTCAGCGCATGTACAATAGCTACAGATACAAATGTATCTTTTTACTCTAATCAAATGCGATAAAGAAGCTAATTATTATTAAATTTTATTACTAAGTGTACTTGACTATCATTTTATAAATTATTTTTTGGCTTCAAATGTATTTAGCAATCGCGAGCAATGATAAAAGTTGGAAAAAAATTTATATATATATCTACCTATATAAAATAGTATCTTAAATATACTGCATTAACTGTATTGGTATCTAAAAAAAAAAAAAATACAAAAAACGCTTCTGACTTTTTCGATAAGATAAGCAGCTGATGTTACCAATGCATATGATAATAATCATAATAAAAAATACAATAATAATAATGATGATGTTCTTGTTGATGATATTCGTGTAAACAAATAAGCTTTATAAATAAAAATTCTTTTCGACTAGATAAGCACTACAAAAAAAAAAAAAAAAAAAAAAAACGACAACTAAGCGTATTAGTAATTTAGAATTTGTATAGCGCGTGTTTTGTATCTTTTTTTTTTTAAATAATAATATTTTATATGAATGTATCTACTGAGTCGAGTCTATGAGTCTTACAAATATTTGAATGTTATTTGAATGTACAAATACTTTATATGTATCTAACTGCAGCTAGATATATTGCTACATATAATAATGTTGAAAGGTTTATAACATTTAAGATTTTTATAATATAAGTAGATACATTTTGCTCTATTAGAACTGATATACAATTATAAAAAAAAAAAAATTGTTGTCAGATATATAATGCGCCATATTTTTATTTCAGGGTTTTAAGTTTGATAAGCAAAATATTTTGAAATAAAAAAAAAAACATGATACAAAAATCAATCATAAAAAATATTAGCAATAATGGGCGTGTTCTGAATTTCAATCAAATATTTTATGTAGCTACAGGATAAAATGTATTTTTACATTAATAGAGCTATATGCATAGCATAGCGCTATATAAAAAATAAACCAATACATAAAAAGCACATACATAAATACATATACATATATATATAACTTCAATAATGTATAGAAATATATATATATATTATAAAAATGGCGCAGATACAGCATCCAAGCCAACCAATACCAATCAGGGAAAATAATCACAAAAAAAAAGTGAGAAAAAAAAAAAAAAAACTTTAACTGCGGTACTCTGAGGCAACAGTAAAGAAAAATTGAAGAAAATGCGAAAAATTTTCATTGCATACAAATCGGTTCGCAACGTAGCAGGGCGGAGCACACTTCGACAAACACATACATACACACAGACAGACAGACAGACAGACAGGCAGCGCGACAGACAGACAGACACATACATACGTATATACAATCAAAGCGAAAAGTGTGGAAAATTGCTAAGGATAAAGCAAAAAAAAAAAAATATGTATATATTTATATGTATAGCTTTGCTCCTACATCCTGTTTCCAACATATTTCTTTTGGTGCTTCTTTCTTTATTTTATTTCCTCTATATGTATCTATAAAATAACTCACTCCACTTAAAAAAAAAAAAAAAAAAAAAAAGAAATACTGAAACGAAATAAAAATCGAATATGTCTGCAAAACAGAGAAGAAAAAGCGGAAACGCAATATATATACAAAAAAAAAAAAGAAATTATAAAAAGAAAAGAAAAAAAAAAATATTTATATATACGGAAAAAACGAAGAAAATCGAGAGAAAAATCACATAGAAAATCGTTCGTTCGTTCATTCATTCATTCGTTCGTTCTTTCATTTTGATGAGATATGCTGTCTATATGTATCTATAACTATATCCATCTATATGGCTATCTATCTAACTGTATATATATATGTATATGCATAGATAAGCTATAGCTGAATATCTTTAACTTTATATGCTGTTGCATATGTCATTGTAGCTATGCAATCTATGAGTTAAAGTGTCTGTTAAAAAAAAATGTATTTTGAAACCAAAAATTAGTTACAAACATTTTGCTCAATAATATCAAAACTATGGCCACTAAAGTAGCATGCTATATGAGAATATGAAAGACAATTTAATTAGCTACAATTTGCATATTTTTGCAAAGAAATCGGTTCATAGTTTTACGAGTTTTTTGGCAAAGAAGTCATGCAATAATCAAATCGATTCGATTGCTTCGATTGGCTAATAGAATTTTTTTTACTTTGAAAATATATTTCGAGTGCTTTCGAATATGGCTTCTGCTGCTGATGCTGCTGTCCGTCTATAAGTTCAATTTTTTCAATGTATATGTTATTTAATAACTTTTGGTTGGTTAGTTTAACAGCCGCAACGCCCCATATTGCTGCATATATGTATACAACTCATCACACACACACACACACACACACTGCTCCTCAAACCGTACCGTACATAACTTTTTTTAGCTGCTGTTTTCACGCATTTCCAATAATGACATAAATAAAGGCGTTCGCCTGTATTTTGTAAATGTATTTGTGATGTATTGTGCATGTTTGTGTGTGTGTGTGTGTGTGTGCCTATCTATCTGTCGCATGTATATATAAATACATGAGTATGCTGCTTAGCACCTAAAAGCATGCTACATTTTTTTTTATATTTAATGTCTTCGTTGTCGTCGTCATCGTCTGTCGTCTGATGACCTCGCGCACACACACACACACATACAGATACTTAGCTGCAGCAACAACGACAACAACATACACACTCGAACATTTTTCCACTTTGCTACGCTTTATTTAATTTTTTTTTCTCTACTTCAAATTTTTTATTTCGAATGCTTTTCTTATGCGAATTTCTTTTACTTTATTTCTATTTTTTTATTTTTTTTTATCGTATTCGTCGCTGTTTTCTTGATTGCGTTTACTCGTATATATAATTTTATATAGCGCACTATATACATACATATGTAACTTGTCTGTCTGTGTTTCGCTGTGTGTGTGTGTGTCGCAATAAACTTTGTCAACTTTACTTACAGCAATCCATAGCAAAGCCACACATACAAGCACACACACACACACACACATACGTATAAAGAGATAATACCTACAAATAAAAAAAAATAAAATAAAAGCAACTTCGTCAACAGCGGCAATGGCAGCAGCAGCAGCAGCATCCTATATCCTCAAAGCTTCCCTACAAGCTACATGCCAACTACTACTTAACACAGCGCGCCAAATAATGCAAAGCGTGATTTAAAAAGTTTCCAAAGTTAATATTTTTTATAAATGTAAAATATATTAGCAACTTTTTATTTTTTATATTTGCGAAATCATGTTGCTACAGTTAAAAAATAAATAAATAAAAAAATTAAACTACTGCTACAGTCCTTGCGATTTCACTTCAATAAAACAGCAGCCCACTGTCACTCCAATCCAATCCAATCATATGAAGCACTCCACTCTATACTTCACTTCACCTTCCTAACACTTCCACATGCCTAAGTTTATTGTCACTCTTTTATTTTCTCTCGTTCTCTCGCTCTTTCTCATTTTTTTGTTTTTTTTTGCCACTCGCCCACTTCGCCCGCCCACTATTCACCCATGGAAATGTTGATGACTTCCCAATCGAAATCGATGTTGGTATGTATTGCTTTTCTTTTCTTATTTTTTTCTCCAATTTTTTCCTTTTTTTTTTTTTTTTGGTACACGTATCTCTTTCTAATTTACAATTTTATTGTTGTTACTATCTCGCTTACACTTAATACGCGCATATACGCGCTCTCTGTAGTAAAACCCTTGCGTTATATGTCTGTCTGCATGAACAAGCGGGCGCGCAGCATGCATGGGCGGTGCGGAAAAGCGTTCAAATAAAAAAAAAAAAGTTAAAAAAAGGAAAAAAAAATAACAAGGAAAAATTACATTTAAAACGCATAAAAGTTCAATTTCCACTCAAACGCAAACGAGTAATAGAGAAATAGAAAGAGAGAGAGAGAGAGCATAAAAGAGAGTTTTGTATGAGAGCAGCATTTGCAAAAACGTATCGAACATTCGTATCGGTGTTGCGGTTTGATACGAGTCGAATGTAATCGTAATGTAAAAAAAAAAAAATGAGTTGAGTTGAATTGAATTGAAGCTTGGAGTTTCAATCCAAAAAACAGAAAAAAAGAAAGAAAAATGTGAAAAAACGTGTGTGTCTGCGTGAAAGAAAAACATAAAAGAGATATTCAAACGGATTGGAAAATGATGAGTGAAAGCAATCAATACAGTGTGTTGCAAAATTATTGATAACATTTTTTAAAAATTTTTTTTTTTTTAGTTTTCAAATTAAAATTTAAATTTAAAAATATGAATTTAAAGTCGTAATACATTTTTTTGTATAGTTTAGTAAAATGAAGCCCACCTCAAGCATTTATTAGCAATAATTTAGAGAGTGACAACTCATAATCATTAAAATCTTTAAAATTAGACATTGTAGATTGTTTCTCAAATACTCAAAATCGTCTCAATAAGTCTCAAACGCACTGTAAACTTTAGATTTTAATACACTCAAATTGAGTTCAAAATAAAAATAAAACTTATAAAATAGGAGAAAATTTAAGCACATTCCAATGCATATATGTATGCATATACATATGTATTAATACCAAAAAAAAAAAGGGCAAGGCAAATGCCAAAGGAAAACTTACGAAAAATAAATAACAAGATAATGAGTGAAAAATCATTAAAAAAATATATAAATAAATAAAAATAAAATAGAAAAAAAAAACGCCTTGAAATGCAATTGACTGACTTAAGCTTCGATGAGATTTCATTTCTGCTCAGACGTCATAAATGATGTAAGAAAGAAAGAGAAACAAAACAAAAAAAAAATGACAACAAAAAAGAAATGCCTGAGAAAGCGACTCAACTCAATTCAAAATATGTCGTTGCATTTTTTTATTGCTTTTGGGTTTTTTTTTTTTTTTTTTTTTTTTTTGCCTCCAATTCGATGCTGAATTTGAAGCTACTCATTCGAGGGTTGGTGTCACATGCGATAGATTTTTCTTTTGCGTTTGGAGCTTTTCCTTTTGTCTTTCGAGCTATTTTTTTTTTTTTGTACAACATACAAAGTTATTGGCAGCAGCAAGGTGCATGAGTGAATGAGCAAATGCATACGTGTAGGTAAGTGAGTAAAAAGAGAGAGAGAGAGCGATAAAAAGAAATATAAAAAAAAGAAATACACCATTTATTCGATTCGTTCGAGTTCGAGTGGAGCCGATGCGATGTGCGATGGAGCAGCGCAGTATAAAGCTTTGCTTTGCTTCGCAAGTACCGTTAGGGGTAGGCAGCAACGTCGACGTCGACGTTAACAGTAAATACATAAAAATGAAAAGGAATTCAATATATAGATTTATTTTATATTTTCGACGACTTTTGGCTCAATGCAGCGTATGCGTAAGAGTGAAATGGCAACAGCTGAACAAGAAAATAATAGTAAAAAAATGTAATAAAAAAAAAATGAAGCAAAATTGAAATAGCATGGGGAGCTAAAGTATATATATGTATATATATAGTATATGTATAAGCGAAAGAGAGAAAGAGAGTGCGAGCATATACTTAAGGGTATGAGGGCATGAAGCAAGCAGTGCATATGAAGTTGGGGCGCTTTTTCTTTCAAAAATTTTTCTTTCCTTTCTTTTTTTATTGCTTTATTTTTTTCTTTCTTGCTTGTGTGTGTTTGGGGAGTTATGGATTTGTGATGTTTGGTTGATTTTTTTCTTCTTTTTTTTTTTTTTTATTCTTTACACACTTTTGTGAGTTAGAGTACTTTGGGGGCTGCTGCTGCTGCTGCCACTGCTGTGTTGTGCTGTATCTCTTCTATGCATATCGAAATGGGTGTCAAAGCATAGCGTAGTAAACGAATGAAACGTTGACGCAATGGTTGGGTGTACGAATATTTGTGGTAGGAGTGAAAAAAAAAAATTAAGCAAAAAGATATAAAAAGAAAACAAAATGGCGACGCAACATTAACAACAACAACAACAACAGTAAAATGAAAGTAGACAGAAAAAAAGAAAAAAAAAAGCACCTAAAATTGAGCGTCAATTGAATTCGATTGGATTGGTTGAGCTTGAACATTGAACGTTATGTATACCGTAAAATAGTATAGGAAGGCAGGCAGTGTTACTTGCTGCTGTTATATGCTTTGTATGTACATATGTATGGATAGTAAATACCTATGTACTATAAGTGAAATAGATTTATTGAAGCTGCAGCAGAAATCTAGTGGCTAAATTTTTAGAGTTTCTACATTAGTATGCATGTACTATAACTTAGTATTAAATAATATAATTTCCTAAAAAAAAAAAAAAAAAAAAACAATTTGTACTCTCTATTTTTCTTAATAATTTACAATCTAGAAAGCCAATCGATAAACTTTGTATGCATAAATTTAACGTCATCTTATAAGCTTTTAATATTAAACATTTTAAACGTTATTGGTTCGGTCAATTTCGAGTTATTTACAAACGAAATTTATACCAATATTTTGACATTTTAAGAAAAGTTATAAAAACGTGCAACTTAATAACTAAAAATGCTTTGAAAACCCAGAGTTTTATTGAAATATAAATTTAAAAAAAAATAATAATAAATTTTTATATATAAAGTAACACTTAATCGCTATACAGAAAGTATTAAAACATTTTATGTATATATTTTACTTTTATTTTCATTATTTTCAATATATTTAATGCTATTGGCAACGCCTTCCTTATATTGCCTGGACATACTCAAATATATACACATATGTACATACATACATATATAATTGTATCTGTGCACATTGCGTGTTGCCTGCGTGCGTAGCTGAAAGTGCCATGCTTGTCAATATATAACATGTGTATCTAGATACATACATACATACATACATACATACATATGTACATATTTAGGCACTCATTGATTTCGACTGGTTCGATGTGCACAAATGAGTTTATCTGTGTGTGTGTGTGTGTGTGTGCGTTTGTGTGTTCGTTTGGGAAAATCGAAGCCGATTGCGATTGGTTTTCACTGCACGTTTTTTGTTGCTGTTTAACATTTTCATTGTTGTTGTTGTTGTTCTTGTTTTTGTATGTATAGCGGCAACATTTTAAAACCCTCATATACACACAATTGGATAACCTTTTATATTGTATTATATATTTTATATACTATATACAAGTTACTAAATGTGCCTATACTGTGTATGTATGACTGTTTCATTTAGTTGACAGAAACGTCTTTCATTCGCTGATTGGTTTTTCAATAAATACATTATGTATATACATGTATATACATACATACATACATACATAAAAATAGTATTGATAAATTATATTTAATCAATTGAATTGAAAATGGCCAATAAAAAATATTGACATTTTGTAGTCTTAAGTAAAATTCACAATTTTTTTTGTATACTACCAGATACCCGGCGTGGGCTTCACTCATGACTGTCGCACTATCAACCAATTTGCCTTGAAACGTACCAAACGTTACGTTAGTTATTACTGCTCTTTCCGCTCTTTTTCTTCCTTTTTTGCGGTAGCATTTTTGTACTTTTTTTGTTTGTTTTTTGATTGCGGCTAGAATAAAAACATACAAAAAAGCACTAAAAATACCAGTGCCCTTGGCATATTTAATGTAATTTTTTTTATGAAAAACGTCGAAAATCGACTTCATGAATGAACCAAATGTGCCTAATATATTGTTTTAGTAGTCTTGAATCAGCCTTGCATTATTGCTTTCAAATAAAATCGGTTTGGGACACATCGTTTGGTTGGTTTCAAGGTACATAGCGGACATAGAAACATTTTTACTATTTGATATAAATATATGTAATATTATGGTTCATATATTATGCTTCATAGCTCATATATTTAGACTTAGACTAACTTTTAGCATATAATTTATGAGTCTATGGCGCATTTTATTCAAAATTTTTGATTTAAAAACCTTTAGGTCAATTAAGACAAAATAAATTTAATAGATTTAAAACTTTAATTTAATAATTCAAATAAAAACAAAAAAAAAAAAGATTCAAATAATATAACATTTGTAACCTTAAGCTTATACATGTTGATACATACATGCATACAAAAGTAGTATATACTTAAGTACATAAAACCACTTTTATATATAAAATAGTCAACGTGATCCAAAAAGCCAAACCAAATCAAAAAAAAAAAAAAAAAAACAGTTTAAATAAAAAACAAATCAAACCAACCAAGCGAATGAATGAAATGAACGAAAGAGCCAACATCGCACAAACACACAAACACACACATACACATACAAAAACACACAGCCAAACATTGATGGACGCTAACCTAACAACAACAACTACAATAACAGTTGAATGGGTCGGAGGGTCGGCACTTGCATATATGCGCCGCGCGCATTGACATGTGCCTGCCTGTGTACTATATACGACTACGTCTATGCATGTGTGTGTCTGTGTGTGTGTGTGTGTGCCAGTCAATAGCATCCAATCAGGTTTGTTAAAAATCTATCTATATATGATGATGATGATGTCGATGTCGATGTCCACACGTACATACATTACATACGAAACGAACCGAACAAGAATGTACCCTCCCCCTTTGTGTACAAAAAAAAAAAAAGACAAAAAAAAAAAAACACTCAATGTGCGAGTGAATGAGTCGTAGCGAGTGTGACTCATTTTGATTTTGCAACGAATCGAACACACATCGAACAGTTATTAAATTAATGTCTTTCTCTTTCTCGCTCTCCCTTACTCTCTCTTTCTCTCTCTCTTTCTCTCTTGTATAACACACTCAATGCATTTATTACTCAAATGAATAACGTGTTTGTTGCTGTTGTTGCGATTATTGTCGTCTTTATTGGCATTGAGTGAAATATTTGGCGCTGCATTTTAACTTACAATGAGAGAGTTATTATTAGTGTTGTTATTTTTGTTGTTGTTGCAGCTGATTTTATTACAAATTTTGTTGTAATTGTTTTTTTTTTAAAAAAAAAAAAAAAAAAAAAAATTGCTATGCTATTTTTAGCATTAAGTTTGCTGCAAGAAACTATTTTTGAGAGTTTCTATAAGCACGCGAATGCGTATTTAAAATGAGAGAAATACAGAGCGCAACGTTGTCTTGCATTGAGAGCAAATTGAGAGTACTATGCTGTTAAGTTGAGTGCAGGCTCAGAGTAAACGATGCGATGCGTTGCAAGTAGTAGAACTGACCTGGTACTCTGGCTTAGCTGTTAGCATTTAAAAAAAATTTAAAATTTAGAATTTTATAAAAAGCGAAAAAATTTAATTAATTATATTAATTTTTAAATTACTTCTCAAATATTTTTTCAAGTTTAGTTTTCTTCGCAATTTTTTTTTTTTTTTTTTGTAAACGGATCAACATGATCTTTAATTTTTTCTGTTTATATACATACATAATTTTCTTTTAAATATTTTAATTAATTATATGACAATATTTTATACTCCATAACTATTGCCTAACTAAATTGATTATCAATTCAAATGATGTGTTTAATATATTTAATTGATTTTCCATAACTATTACCTAACACATTTAATACGTTTCAATTTCCAATCAAATACACACATAAATAATCGAATATTATCTATGTACAATATATATATACGTATGTAGGTACATATGTACATATTAGATGCGCCCTATAAAAGCTTATTCATGCTCACATTTATTCAATATATTTTATACTCACACCCATTGAATTCGTTCGTCGACCAATCGGAAATTCGATTGCCAAAAAAATCGACAAAATGTACGAAAATTTTCCAATCAGCAGCAACGAAGCAATAAACAAAACAAAAAAAAAAAAAAAAAAAAAAACAAGCAAAAAAAAAAAATAATAATAAAGGCACATACGCATACACACACACACACACACACATGTGTTTATATATGCAAGCTATAAACGATACATTCAAAGGGGCGTATGAGTAACATGAATTGAGAGTTCAACAGCAGCAGCAGAGACGCTGATGATGATAACACTTCATTTTATTACAACAACAACAAATAACGAAAAAAAATCTATATCCAAAAAAAAGAAATAAGCAAAAGCACTCCCTACAACAACAACAACAAACAAGAACGTTAACAGTTATCACTGAACGACCAACAATAATAATAACAACAACAACAAAAACAACAACAAACACCCATCGACGACCATCATTACCATCGAGCAACGACAGAACTTAAATTGAAACCGAATAAGAAAAGCTTTAGCCGCAGCAGCAACATATCGCATCGCATAGCATTTCTGCTGCTGCTACTGCTGCTGGTTCCTCGTTTTGTTGCTGCTACTGTTTATTCTCCTTCTTGTTCATCTTCTTCTTTATCATCTTTTATCATCCCTACAACCGATGCCATCGAACATCGGGAGCGCATCGTAACGCATTGAAAAGCAAACCGAAGCACCATACTACACCGTACTACACACACATACACACACACACACATACATATACACATATAAACATGTATGAACCTACTTGCTTTGTTGGGTGGTGTAGCTCTGATGTATTAAAAGAAAAACAGACAGACGGACAGACAGACAGAACTAAAGAAAAGAAGAAGAAGCAGCAGCAGTGTTGTTGTTGTTTTTGTTAAATTGAGTTGAGTTGAGCGTAGAATGAGATAGATGACGATGACGATGACGTTGTATGCGGCTAGTTACAAAAACAACAAGCAACAGCAAAGAACCTACAATAACAACAACAACAACAACAACAACACAAGCCGATGATGCTTGCGCATCTCTGACATATTTCCAATATCATTGGTCGATAAATACGAGAAAACGAATCAACGAACGAAAAGCCATGGACCAAAAAAAAAAAATAAAAAAAAAAAACATACACATACATACATACATATATGTATGTCTGTATATATAAATTTGTATGCATACATAGCTAAATAAATATATATGTATATATACACAATATACATATGTGAAAATTTTGCAATAAAAATAGCAGAGCAGCATAAAAAAAAAAAAATAAATAAAAAAAAAAATGTATAGAAAAACTTTTATGTATGATAAAATGTAAAAAAAAAAAAAAAAAGAACCGAATATATTTTCTGTATATGTATATGTGCAAAGGATATGTGTATGCTTGTCTGTGTGTGTGTGTGTGCAACATTTATTCAATATGTTTGCTCCTACAAATTTATACTAAAAGACAAATGGTCGTACGGACGGAACGGACGGACAGACAGACAGACAGCAAACCAGACAGATACATTTAGAGAGTTACGTTTCCATGTATCTACCGAAAATGCTGTAATAGTTTCAGCTGACAGAAAAATGTATTTTGTAATAAACTAGTTCGAATTTATGTTTGTTTTAAACGAATTATTAATGCCTTACATAATAAGAATTTATTTGTTATTTTTAATTTCAATGAACTATTTTTTTTTTTAATTACAAAGTACGCCGAAATAATTTCTTTTTATATCAAATTACAATTTTAAACTGTTTTATTAAGAAAAACATACAATTTTTTAATTTAGTCTATTTACGAAATTGTTCTAAAATAAACGAAATATTTTGTAAAATGCAATTAAATTTAGTTTTCTTTTTATTTATAAATAGAACTTGCCAAACTTAAAAAAAAAAAAACTCAGCCTCAACCTCAACCTTCAAAAAAAAAAAAAAAAAAAAATGCAACAAAAGAAAAAAAAAAAAACATGGCTAAAATTAAAGAAATAAATGCAGCAAACTAAGGCAGAAAAATGCAATATAATATATACATATATGCATGTTGCTAGTATTAGTTTGTATCTAGATACAAGTTTTATACAATATGTGTGTGTGTGTGTGTGTAAGTTGCAGCAATATTATGCATAAAAGTATTGGTAAAAAGCGCCAAATGTTTTATGTTTTTTTTTTTTTTTTTTGTTTGCTTCGCAGCAGAAGGATGCAATGCCAGCACAACAACAACAAAATACAGCGAATATGACGACAACAACAGCAACAACAACGATGTCCTCGACGTGCTCATCGATGCCTGCGGAGACGACAATGTCCTTTCATTTGTCGTTTATACTTAGTAGTAGTTGTGCTCATAGTTATTCTTCTTCTTCTTCATCCACTACTACTGTTGCGTTGGTTGTTGATAAGGAATACCAGAAATACTATAAATACTTGCGTATACATACATATGTACATATACTATACAACAAGAAAACTCCCTACTAAATATCTATACATATAAAGCTTTTTCTATATATACATATATAGTTATAGCATAAGTCTAGGCGCATAGCCAGTCAGTCTGTTTGCCACCCACCAAACATTTTGTAACAAAACTAAACTAAAAAAAAAAAAAAAATAAAAAAAAAAAAAAAGAATGCCAAGAAGCATTGATGTTGTTTTTGTTGTTGTTGTGATGGTGGCGAGGACAACGACAACAAGAACAACGTTGGCAGCCATATTTGTCCGTCCGTCTGTCGGTCTGTCTGTCTCTCTGAGTGAAAGAAAGAGATTGCTGATATTTATTAAGCAAGAGAGCAAGCGAGCGAGCGTGAGTAGTTGCGCGCATAGCGAAAATAACTCTCTACTGCCAATCTAAGCTCCCTACTTTCTTTATATACAAAATATTTCTTTTTTTTTTTTCTTTCTTTTTGTAACTTTATTTGATTACTTTCTTTTTTTTTTTTCTTTCTTGCTATATTTCTGCTTATGTTTTATGACGCTCTTTCTAGTATTCTAGACATAAACGCGCGTACTGCAAATTTCTTTTTCAAGGATATTAAACGATATGTGTAAAAAAAAAAAAAAAAAAAGAAGTAACAATATGTATATAAATGTATATAAAAGGTAGCTATTTGTATCTTATATAAAAGTTTATAAGCATAAGATACTTTTATGAAATTTTCTATATAAAATGTATCTTAAATAAAATTAACAAACTATTTACTGCCTAAAAATCAAAAGGAAGTAGCTTTAATTAAAAAAAAAAAAAAAACAAATTAAATCGTATCTCAAATGCAATACATATATTTGTAATGATATCTTAAGAGTACAATGTTTCAATATAAAAAAAAAAAAATAAGAAAAGTATCTCAAGCATATAAATATAACAAAGCACGGCTATAGCACGCAATGATTAGCTGCCCTGCCTGCCTGCCGGCCGGTCGTTTGTTTCATCGTTTCGACCGCAATCAACAATTGCCTACAACAAAAACAATACAAATAGCTATTACAACAAGAACAATAACAACAACAACAACGAATCAACACAGCGCACTTACTTAATTGAATTCGATTTGCGTTGAACCAAAGCGATAAAGATACAAAGATATATTATACAAGCGTATAAGATACAAGATACAACAAAGGCAAAGGCAAAGCTGTGCTTTAAGTAGAGAAAAAAAAAGAAACAAATAAATCGACAAAATAGAACAAACGGAAGTCGAAAACTAAATTAAATGCACAGGCAAAAAGTGAATTAAAAGTAATAAAATAAAGAAACAAAAATATATGCTAAAAAAGTATCTACAAGTTACATAGATACATACACATAAGTATGCGTTTTACGATTTTTCTTCTTTTTTATTACTTTTGTTTTTTTTTTTTCGGCAACTAACAACGCAACAACAACGTAAGGGCGCTGTTTGACTCGATGCTGCGTCTTAAGCCGCGAGTACTCAAGAGTGGGAATATTGTGCGCGTAAATCGTAAATCACATTAAAAACAAAAACACAAACTAAATAAAAATAAAAAATCAAAGTACACAACACAGTAAGCGAGAGATACAAAGCTATAGATTTATTAGCCACATCAACGAGCTGCTCGCCATCGTCGTTGTCGTCGTCGAATTCATACAGCGGAAATTCAAATTAAAAACTATCGAAGAGCTACTTTGTGCTGCTAAAGTAACTCGCATGCGCAACAGCAGCCGCTGGCAATAAGATTGAATGTACACTGACAGACAATGTTAATGAGTTGCAGTGTTTAACCAAAAAAAACAAAAAAAAAACAAATAAAATTTTGCATTATTTATTTTATTTTTTTTTTTGAAACTATTACAAAAACTATTTCAAAATCTAAAATAAAAAAAAAAAAAGAAAAGCATTATCTAAGCGCCTGTTGTCATTAGTACAACTAAAGTGACAGTAAAAGATCGACATAAAACTACAAAACTAAAATAAAAGAAATACATTTCAAAATGAAATGCGCATACCATAAAAAGATACAAAACAAAAAAGAAGTATCTATAGATATAAATGTATCTCAAAATGCGCGGGCGTGCATATAAATCAAAATTAAGACTTATTCTGTGCGTACGCTGCTGCTGCTGCTGCTACTGAGAGGGGAACGCATAAAGAAAGGAAATTATGTTGCGACATGCAGCACTTCCTGCGGCACATTTTATAGATACAACACAGATCAGATACAGATACTTTGTCGATGTTGAAGTTGAAGAAGACGACAATGCGCCTACCTAATTAAAGTCAAACACTACCCACGATCAGCGGCGACAACAGCAACAATCAGACAATCATGATCATCATCATCATCATCATCATCATGCTGCTACTGACAATGATGATGATAATGATGTTGCTGTTGATGATGTTGATCTGTGTCATTATTATTGTCATAAGATATGTATATAAAAAAATCACTTGAATGCAACTCAACTTTCAAATTTTTTTGCACAGTTTTTTTTTTTTTTTTAGGGTTTGGTAAGCTCTACAGGCCTCCTGTCGCTGGAATTGTTGCTTTTAATTTTAGAGCGGAGTTGCATATGTTTTGTTTTTTTTTTTTGTTTGCTGCTTTTGTAGTTAGGGCCAGGGATTTTGGGGCGCTATATTTAATGATATATGCGTGCAAGTGTTGTCAACAGTATGCAACAGATGGAATTTCTTCTTTTTATTTTTTTTTTTTTTTTATTTAAGTTTGAAAAAAGATAAATGAATCGAAAGAGTGCGCTCTGAGTGATAGCAGCGAAGTTGCAAGAGTTTAAATAAAAAAAAAAATGATTGATGTATTGATTGATTGATTGCAACAGTTGTGACAGTTGTTTAACAAAAAAAAAAAAAAAAAACATAAACAAAAAAAGCAAAAAAAAAAAAAAATAAAGACTGACTCAACGTGTTATATGAATTGATTCATTTTATCAATTTGAATTGATTCATTTATGTGTTTGCAAACAATTAATATGCCTTTTTAGTAAATAACAACATTATTAATTATGTTTATTTTCTTTTAAAAAATGCATTTGAAAGTGAATTCATTTATTAAAATAAACTAAATATATCGCAATGCACAAATCATTTAAATGAATCAATTCATTTGATTTGCTTTATTGGCATGATTTGAATCATTAAAAAAAAAAATGTTTTTAATTTTAAAAAATAAAATAATTCAAACAGAATTTGATAGAATTTATTTGAATAAATATTTTGCTTGTTAAAATAAATAAAACTTACGTATTTTTGTATAGAAAACAAAAACAAAACCATCAAATGTAACTCACCTGAAAAAAAAGTAGAAAAAGAAAATATTTTTAGAAAATTTATAGTTAAAAATTTTTTTTTTTAAATTACAAATAGCAAACAAAACTAGAAATTTGAAAAATGGCTAAAAATTAGCGCAAGCAAAAAATTATTGCATAGCAGCAGGCGTCATAACAGACAAAAGCAAATTTTTAGTTTCGCTGAATGACTTAAGACAAAAAATTTTAAATAAAAAAAAAGAGAAAAAGGAAAGAGCTGCACAACTTTAAAGTGTGCCCAAAGACGGCAAAGTCTTCTTTTTTTTGAAGAAGCCTTGAGTTGTACTTGTAGTAGTAAAGACGTTGTTGTTGATGACGTTTTTTTTTTGCTATGTTGTCCTTGAGTAATACAAACACAAAAAAAGAAGAAAAAAAAAAAACCAAACATGTATGCATGTACATAAAGAAAAGGCGGAAGTGATGTCATAATGTCTAATGTCGGCAAACATATAAAAGATATACGGACAGACAGACAGACAGACAGATAGCATGTATAGTACGACTATATAGTACAACTAGTTTGTTTTTATTTCTTATAAGCTTAACTTGTACCATTTAAAAACAAAAACAACAACAAAGAATGTCTGTCTGTGGCAAAAGGAAAACTTGGCTGCTGTTTCTGTTGCCGGGTTTTTCTTTCTTCTACACTACTACTACTACAACTATAGCCTGCGCCATTTTGCGCTTTTTTTTTTTTTTTTTTTTGCCTAATGCCAACATACATACAAACTGACAGACACACACACACTTAGACAACTATAAACACATAATACAGCTAAGAAAGACAGACGGACAGACAGACAGACAAAGCAAGCGAGTAAACGACCGAGAAATAGATAGACAGACAGATGGACGGACAGCTACATTTATGTTGCTCTACTTTTGCCGCCTACAAGAACAACAACAACAAAAGCAACAGCAGCAGCTGACTTTGACGCTTGAAGCATTTGCAAGTTACAACTTTAAAAATTTTATTAGAGCAAGCAAGAAATATACATAAAATGAGAGAGTGAGCGAGTTAGCTATAAATAACAAAAGTAACTCTTAAAGTGTTGAAAATTATTTAATTTAATTTTACTCTTATTGTTTAATTTTTAAAATTATTGATTTTTTTACAACGTCCCTCTCTTACTCTCTCTCTCTCTCTGACTTAAAAGTTTGTGCCTAATATCCTTGAACATTAAATAAAATTATCTTAAAGTAATTTTTTAGACAGCTTTAAAATATAAATTTATAGGCAACTTGAGTTTTTTTCTAAAACATGTTCAACACGCCGCAAAGTATGCAACAATTTTTGCTTTTAATGCCGCCTGCTCATGTTTTTATTGCTGTTGCATACACTACTATTACGCTCAGTGTTAGTAGCTGCAATTCTGTTGTCCTTTAGACAAACTGCAAATTATTTCCTTTTCGTTTTAGTTTTTAATTTTTTTTGTTTTTTTGCTTTAGCACTAAAAGAGAATTTAATGAAAACAACGTTGGTGTTTGGCTGGCTTTTGTTGTAGCATAGTTTTTGGCGCATGTCCTTATACATATATACTATATATATATATATGTAGCTATTTGTGCTTTTGCAGTTTTAATTACGCACGTTTTGTGTTGCAGACATACAGCTAGACAGACCGACAGACGGACAGACAGACAAACACATACACAGACAGACACAAATATTAAGCTTTTTAGTCTGTGTTGAAATACTTAAAGTTATTTTAAGGCTGTATATACTCGTATGTATATAAATACACAAAAAGAACGCGACTTTTATATATATACACACGCACATACAAATGCATATACTCGTACATATGTAAACGTAATTTGCTAGTTAGTTGCATATGTATATTTCTAAGAAACAAAATATACAGACAGACAGACAGACAGACAGTATACACAGCCAGCCTGCGCGCCGCATTAACTATGTTTTGTATCTAAGTGTTTGTGTGTGTGTGTGTGTGCGTGTATGTCAACGCTTTTATACACTACGTGTGTATGTGTGTATGTCCTTGAAAGTTTTTGGCATAGTTTTGCTTTTTGCTATTTTGAATAGAAAGCGAATCAGAGAGAGAGAGAGAGAAAGCGACAACGCATCTGAATGAGCTACATACAGCTGCACGCAACTCTTTACGCACAAAATTTCTAACAAAATTTTCAACTAAACAAAATTTTTAGATACATTTACTTTTGTTTTTAGCTAGTCTTCTTCTTCTTTTTTTTCTTCTTGTTGTTATTATTGCAGCAGGCTTTTGAACTTGCTGCCGCAAAATGTAAAAGGAAGATGAAGCAAAAAAAAAAAATAAAAAATAAAAACTTAAAAGGTTAATGACACACAAAAAGTCTATGAGATACATTTGTATATGAGATACATTTGTTTGTTGAAATATTTAAGTTGAGATACATTTTTTTAGAAAAATATCAAAATTTAAGAAATAATCTTGAAGCATATATATAAGCATCTATCAGTCCTAGAAGAACAAGACTTGATTTCACTTCCAACATCCTGTTTGAGTTACTGCATAAAAAAAAAAACACATTTACGCATTTATCAAATCGAAAACACACATGCCACACCACAACACAATCTAATGCACGCCTGCACGTAGTAACTCAATAAGAGATTTATACAATAAGAAAACACATTAAATAACTAAATTAATGATGCTATTTTATGCCATATACCCTCTTAAAAAATTATAGACAACCCCACATAAACACACACACACATCACACACACACTCATAGTCGCGTCGTCAGTCTTCATTATGACATTATTACAACTAAACTACTAATAACTATAATTGGTAAACACTGATAAATATGATGTATACAACAGATAAAAGAGTCCTTTTTCATAAAATATTTCTGAAATAATGTCATCAACAACAACAACAACAGCTTTTGGGGGAGGGGTGTGGAATTTTGCTGAAACTTTTAATTGCTGCTGCCTGCCTTTGATGATATTTTAGCTTTTTTTCTGTTAAGGTTAAACCTTAAAACTATTTACAATCTATAAGCAATTTGTTTACCCTCGATGCATATGTAGATGGGTTGAGTCTGATAAGCAACTTGTTTGTTAGTTTTTCTTTTTGCAAACGTAGCATGACTTTTAGCTCTCAAGTGGAACCTTTTTCCCAAAAACTCAAGTGTTTAATTGCAACATAATTGGGCTAAAATGTTTTCAAAATAATGCTGCTGCATCATTGTTTTCTATTTTATTATTATTATTATTTTTTTTTTAATAAAATAAATTAAAATATTAAAATAGAAAATTAATTAAATTTGCAGCATTCATTTATTTTGGTAATAAAAATTTATTTATTATAGTAGCTAGTATAGCTTTATATATATGTATTGTTATTGTGTATTTGTGCTAGTTCTCATAGCATGATATTAACATCAATATATGACAACAACAACAAAATAAAATTACAACCAAAGAAACTATGCCATGAACAAAAAATTATATGAAAAAAAAAAAAAAAGATACAAAAATACAAAATGGGGAAAGAACCAAAAAAAAAAAAAAAAAAGAAGTGGCTAAATACGAAATTTGTATACGCTGCAAGCATAAAGCAACAAACATTTTTAAAGCATATTTTAACAATTAGCTTATGTAAAATTTATAAAAGATACTTTTGTATCTTTTTAATTAAAAAAAAAAATTTTTTTAATATAATTAAAAAAAAAACAAATGCATAAAAATATATGTGTAGCGTATTTAAAATTTATAAAACAAACAACAAAAAAAGAATTAAGAAATATATTGATCGTGTGATATTTTTATCGAATTTTATTCGAATATGCGCTTATATAGTTCAGTATGTGATGTGATGTGTTGTGTTGTGTGTTTTGATTGTTGTCGCTGTTGTTCTTTATTGTTATTGTTCTTGTTGTTGTTGTATATATATTTAGTTAAGTATAATACCTTTAATTTAATATGCAGCTGATGTCGCAGCACTCAACTGAACAGAAAAAAAAAAAAAAAAAAAAAAAAAAAAAAACGAAGCCAACTCAATTTGATTCGATTTGATTCACAACACATTCAGTCAGAATATATCTATATGCAAACGCGATCGATGTGACTCTTTGGGCCTTTCAGTTTCAGTATTTCAATTTTGTTTTTTTTTTTGTTTTACAACAGCGCAAGAAAATAAATCGAAATGACAGATCATTAAATTTTACACAAGCGTTGTAGTACAATGAGATAGATATATGTATGTGTGTGTATCTTATAGATACATATAGTATAGATTTATATTATATCGTTTGCCAGGCGCTTCTTCTTTTGGTATTTGTTGCTGTCGATCAGTTCGAATTGGGTTCAAGTGTTTTTCTTGTTATACAAAAGCACCAAGAAAAAAACAAAAAAAAAAAACAAGTGTTACTCATGCGAATTTCGTAAATCAAATGAGGGAAATTGCTTGTGATATTTTATAGCTTTTGAGTGTTCGATTTGTATAGTTTAAAGAAAGATGGAAAGAAAGGCATTTATTGGTTTTTTTTTTTTATATATATATATATTCATATACATATATATTTATTGTCTGTATAACGCCTACTCGAAATTCTTTGAAATATTTTGGAATGGCAAACTAAAATCTATTGAAGAATGAAGGGTTGTTTGTAAAAGGTATTAGAAAGCTGAATTGATCATAATGTGTGTTTAAATGAGCGTTTTTTTTAATGAACGAGTAATATGCGAAGAGTGTTAAGTGAGCGAGTAAACAAAGAAAACTAAAAGCTTAAAATGAGCGAGTAAAGTAAAAAGTAAATGACTTAAAAATATAATGGAAATGAACGAGTAGTAATACGTTTATTGAATAACGAGTAAGCAAAATTGATGCTTTAAAAATGACTAGTAAAATAGAATACAATAGAGAATATGATGGATAATTAACGAGTTGTTGTATTTTTTTAATATAAAACACTAACGATTAGCAAGTGATTGAGTAGCGAGTAAGCAAAGTTGTGACGTTGGAATGACGAGTAAAATAAAATACATAAAAAATAAAAAAAATAAAGAGTAGCATGTTTAAAAGTAACGACAAGCAAATAACGATAAACCATAACGAGTAGCATATATTTGAATAATGAGTAGGCAAAGTTGATACTATAGCATGTAGAGAACAAGAGAATGTAGGAAATTAACGAGTAGCAGCATGTTTTTAAATAACAAAATAACGCGTAGATCAATGTTAAGTAACGAGTAAGCAAATTTTAAGCTGAGTGACGATTAAAATAGAATACATTTGAAAACATTGCAACTTAACGAATAGCATGAAGTTTAAAAGTAACACAATAACGAGTAGAACATTTTTAAATAAGGAGAAAGCAAATTTCAAGAAAGAATGACGAGTAAAATGGGACATGCAAAAGAATGTGGAAACTTAACGAGTAGCAGCACGCTTAAAAGTAAAACAATAACGAGTATAAACTATCAAGTAGCGAGTAAGCAAAGTTCAAGCTTTGGAATGACGAGTAAAATGGAATACACAAGCGAACGAATAACTTAAAAAATTAATTGATGAACGAAATGAATTACACAAAAACCTTTCAAAATACCCTCGCATGCTAACATTATGCGACAAAAATTGAAAAAAAAAAAAAACAAATTTTTCAGTTCATTTGTTTTCTACAACATTTTTATTTGTTTCTCAATTTTGAATTTATTTCTTATTATAACCATTATTATTGAATGTAGTATCTGAGCCACTTGGCTGTCGCTCTCAAGTATGATTATCTTTTCAATAGTACTACATTAAGTAGCCTAACTGACAATGATGATTTGTCATATACACATATATACGATATATTTGTATAATATCTCAAAAACTACTTCATGTGCTGCTGATGATCATGTCGTTGTCGTTGTTGTTGATCATCGACAATCAATCGTGCTTCAATTCTACATATACAATTTTTTTTTTTTTTTTTGCTTTGTATTTCAGCGGAAATCTTTTGTATTTTGTGTGATGTTTTTCAAGTGGTTTCAGTTCAAATGAAATTAAACTAGCATGCATGTGTATGAAGATCTTCAAATCGCTCGCTTCATGGCAATACAACATATAACAAATTAACACAATGTCTGGCAACAACTTTTTAAATGCTGACAAGAAGATCAACGCCAAAAGCAACAGCTGATTAGCTAGCTTAACTTATTTCTGTTGTTGTTGTTGTTTTTCTTGTGTGTGTGTTTGTTTATTAGCATTATTTGTATTATACAAGTAGCTATTTATTGCCAATAATAGCAAAAAAAAAAAAATATGAGTAGTGTTGTAAAATTTTTTTTTTTTTTTTTTTATAAACTTGCACAATTTTCTTTTTTTTTTTTTGTTGTTGTTGTTTGTAATTACAACGCTCAATTTTCTATAAAATCATTTGCAGTAATTATGCTTAACAATTTTTTAATTTGTTTTTTTTTTTTTTTTTAGTGTTAAAAAATGCCACAAAAAAAAAAGTGTTTATAAACACATTAATAGGCAGTCATTTATATTTAGAGACAATCAAAGTCACAATTAGTGTTGACAAAGTTGAAAACGTTTTTAATAAAAGGCTAAGCGCAATTGTAGTCTTTTTTTTTTTTTAGTTTTCGGCCGCAATGACGACAATGAAAATGCTTTGAAAAATTTATCATAATTTCCGTTTGTCGTTCATTAATTGCGCATCTTGTGCCCAAAACGAAAATATTAAACGAAAAAAAAAAAAGACAGCAAAGACATTTGTATATAAAGATAGATCGACAGACAGACGGACAATTAAGTATTGCTAACTCTAAACTGTGTTGAGCTGAGCGAGCTGAATGAGTGAGGTACAACTTAATAACGACTAATTGTCTTTTTATTTTCACAAAACTGTACAAAACACAACGAAGAGAGAGACAGATTTATTTTTATTGTACAAAAAAAAAAAAAAAAAAAAAGGTTAAATCTTTCAAAAAAAAAAAAAAATCAAGAAACCTGTCCATGAAACGTTTTTAGCGGCTTTTTCAATCACTGACGAAAATGACAGACTGACTGAATGAATGAGTGAATGAATGATTATTGCATACTACACATATACAGATACAGATACAGATACATGTATGCTTCCTTCTCACTTAAAGGCTGTCAGTAATTTGTGCAGCTCAATATATCAGTCGATATCTTATGAGTTTTTAATTTTAGGTTTTTCACAGACAATACACGATCGTATTTTTTTTTAGTTTTTTGTAATGCAAGGCTGCGTGTGCAGCTACAATTGTATCTTGTATCTTGTATCTACTAGCGCGCGCGTTGATATTCCATCAGTCAGTTAGTTCTTATGTTCGTTTGAGTTCGTTTGAGCTCATCAATCTGTATTGCCTACATATTTTTCTTTATGCGCGCCACCTTACTTTGCTTGATTTTTTGAAAAGGACAAATCGCATTTGGACTTAGCTGCATAGTATACAATGTGCGTGTATAGCATACAGATACAATTGTAGCTGCGTATCTATGTGTGTGTGTTTTGTATATTGAATAAAATATCATTTTGTACACGCCCCATACTCAATGTTGATAACAGCAACCGCAACCGCAGCAGCAAGCAGCAAGCAAGCAAAAATGTCATTTTTTTTTTTTTTTTTTTTTTTTGACTTCCGTTTGGCTTCGATGAATTCAGCTTCGTCAGTAGTTCCTGTTTACCGACTTAAACTTTTGTACGTTAACGTTGACTTAGTCGTTTTTTTTTTTTTGTTTTTTTTTTTTTTTTTTATAGTTGATGATGATGAGTTTTAAGTAGCAAATCGGAAAATGCTGCTATCTTTTGCGCGCATACAGATACATTTGTATCTGCAAGTGTATCTGCCTACTTTATTGGCAATTTTCTTCATTTCATTTTTTTTTTTTGCAATCGTGTATATTTGCGTGTATTTGTCTGTTGTGATCGATATGTATTAAAGTTTTGCTACAAATGAGTAATGAGTTCTGCTGTCTGTCTGTCTGTATGTATCTTTGGCCTGCGGTATCTAAGTATCTTTTCTTACGTGCTTCTTTTTTTTTTTATTTGAACGCATTAAAAGGAATCATCATTATTGGCAGGTTCGTCATCACAACAGAGTGCAGTATGCAATATTTAAAGTTCTTTTGAAATAATTATTGTATTTTTTTTTTTTTTAAGTTTTATTTTAATTATAATTATTTTTTTTTTTTTTTTTTTGTAACTCTTTCCCCCTACATTTTGCTAGCTGTATGCAACATATGCTGCACATTGATTTGATTTACGCCTGCCAATGCTACTACTGCTGCATTTTATGACAAACTTTCAAAGCGAATAAATGTGAGAATGTATAGCTTCGATTCGATTTATATATTTACTTATTGTTGGCATATGTTGTATGACGTTTTTACTCTATATGTATAATAAACCAAGCATGCATTTAAAAAAACAAAAAAGATACTTCAGTTACACAGATACACAGATACACACACACACACACACACATACGCTGCAATATGATTTTTATTTTTGTGCATCATTTTTTTACGTCTGTTGCATTGCAATGAGCCGCAAACATGATTCGCTTTGTAGCGTAACACACTCTGAGAGACACTTTATGTGACTTTATGTTGCCTACCGGCTACCCGGCGCTACCCGGCATACAATCTTTCTGTCTGTCTGTCTGTCTGTCTATATGCATATCTGACTTGGGCGGGCTTTATGCATTTGTCCGACAAGGGTTAGTCGCTCGTTGATGACGATTTCAATTCGATACTGAAGATTTCAACTATGACGAAGAAGATGCTCAACATCAAATCGAACAACGACAACGACAACGGCAACGCAAATATAGAATATTCCAAAAATAGTTGTCGAGACGTGTGTATGCGACAAAAAAAAAAAAAAAAATTTCTAAATAAAAATACAAACAAAAATTCTATAAAATCAAAATTTATAAGCAAAAAAAATAAAATTGAAAATAAAAAAAAAAAAAAAACGCACAGATGTCAATTTTTCCATGTTATGCCGCCAAAAAAAAAAAAGAAATCCAAATGAAATGCTTTTGGAAATAAAAACCGATTTCATTGAAACTATCAAAACGCCGCTCATTTGCATATTACTGATAAATTATAACACATTGTCATGAAAAAAACAAAAAAAGAAACAGGAATTGTATGAAAACGAAAAAAAAAAAAAAAAATAGAATATTAAAAAAATGGCAGCAAATAAATTAAAGGACATTGAGCTGCTTTAGAGAAAAGACAGACAGACAGACAGTCAAGGCAAGGCAAGGCAATGGCAACAACCCTTCAATTCATTCAATTCAATTCATTTCAATTCATTCATTTGCGCTGGTCAAACTATCAATTTCCAAAGACATACAATTTGGGGATGCAAATGGGATAAAAGAAGAAGCATAAATGATGCGCACAGATATTAGATACATGCATATGATTTGTAACGCAAATAAATAAATACGAAAAAAAATATAAAGCTTTAATTGATGACGTATAAACGTGCAGCTTATAAAAACTTGCAATGTGCTTCTTGGATTGCAAGTTTTAAGTTAAAAAGAATTATTTAAAGAAAATTTAAATTTATTTTTCTTTTTTTTAATTAAATAAAATAAATTTTAAAAGTGTGATCCCAACTGGAAAAAAAACTTTTCTATGCTTTTTTTGTTTAAATTTCGTTAAACTTTTGATTTTCGTTTTGATTTTTAATAAAATTTATGGTGAATTCGGTCTTTGGTTTGATAAAAGTTTTAGTTTTTCAGAGTCGTTTGATTATTTTCATGGTTTATTTTTTTTTTTTTTTAATTAATTAAACCAAATAAATATTTGAAGTGTGTTCCCAACTGAAACAAAACTTTTCAATGCTTTTTTTTGCTTAAATTTCGTTAAAACTTTTATATTTATTTTGAAATATATTAAAATTTATGGTGAATTCGGTATTTGAGGTGTGATCCCAACTGAATTAAAACTTTTCAATGCTATTTTTGTCTAAGTTTTGTTAAAACTTTTAAATTTATTTAGAAATTCATTAAAATTTATGGTGAATTCGGTATTTGAAGTGTGATCCCAACTTAAAAATCGTTTTTCAATGCTATTTTTGTCTAAATTTTATTTAAATTTTTATTTTTTATTAGAAATTTAACAATATTTATGGTGAATTCGTTCTCAGTTTTAATATTTCCATCCTAGATCGAATATTTTTATTGTTATATGTACCATATATGTATTGACATGTAGATCGTGTAAATTTTTTCCTCTTTTTTTATCTATTTTTTACTCCAATTCTATTTATTAATTTTATTATTTTCATTTAAACATTTTTTTTTTAAATTTTTAATTTCCGTGCTGACAAATTAATTTAATTATATTAACATATCATCAATGATCGCTACGTCGAGCGTTCGATATACACGCTGCTGCCGCTTGAATTGAGTTAATTTTTTCTGTTTTTTTTTTTTCTGTGTAGGTGTAAGTTTTCATTTGTGTGCTGCTGCGGCATACTCATTTCATTTTTATTTAAATAAAAAAAAAAAAAAAAATTAATTCTAATAATATTTGTTCATTTATTGCTATGATTATTTCGATTATTGACGCGTTTGAATTTTAATTAGCGTGCCAGTTTTTTTTATTTTATTTATTTTTTTTTTTTATCATCAAGCATCGTTGTACGTCCGTCCGTCTGTCTGTCTGTCCATTTATTAATAATAGTAATAATTTTTTCGTTCAATTAATTGTGCACCCCCGCATAAAATGTTGTCGCTGATAGCGTCGTTTTTTTTTTTATTGTTTTTTTGTTTTTATATTATTGTTGCCGTTTAGTAGCATATTAATACGCTACAACTTTTAAGCAGCGATGTTATTGATTTTAAAGCTCTTTTAAAATTCATTAAAATAATGAATATAATTCGCAATTAGTTTAAAAATTGTTTTAAAACTAATTGTGAATTATAAACAGTATTTTATTGAATTTTAACAGAATTTTGTATAAGCAATTTAAAGAGATTTTCTGTGATTTTATTTTTTTTTTCAAATTTTTTTCCCATATCACTGTAGCGCATTAAACCTTCGCATACACTGTAACATTTTTTTTTAAATATTTTCATTTATAGTTTTTCATTTCGATTTTTCTGTACAATTCTATCGTTTAATTTGCATAAATTATTTGTATAAAAAAAAAAAAAAAAAAAACGAAGAAAATAATAAAAATTTGTTCGTTCGACGTTTTTGTCTATTTTTATTGTCGTCATTGTTGCTAGTACAAGTTTATCTGTTTGTCTCGCTTATTTCTGTAATTTTACAATTTTTATTGATGTTTTAATTAAGTTGTTGTTTTTGCTGTTCGCTGTATGTGTGTGCGTGTGTGTGTGTGTGTTTTTGTGCGCCTTTGAAAATCGCTTTTTTCACATTTTCGTTATTTTTTTTTTTTTTTTGCGCTTAAAATTTATTTAGTTTTATTTTGTGGTTTCGGGCTTTTTGATTTTTATGATTTTTGGCTCGACACGAAAATGCAAAAGAGGCAAATGCAATTATGCATGTCGCATTACGGCATTTATTTGTTTTTTTTTTTTATTTTATTTGATTTTTCTTTCTTTTTTTTTTTTAAATGAAAGACAACTTTGTTGTAATTTTTTTTTTATTTTTAAGATTTTTTTTTCTCAAATTGTCAATTTGTAATTAACTCGATTCAATGCCTTTCGTTAATTGTTAAGCTGCGTAATTAGCTCGCGCACTCGCTTTTCTTTACTCGTTACTATTGTAACTGTGCTCAATTTGAGTTACTCGCTTACGCTTTGAAAACTCTCTTTTTGCTCAAATTTCTTTTATGAGCTGCATACAATTTGTATCGCTTTTTTTTTTTTTTGTTTTTATTATTAATTTGGTTTATTTCAAGTATTTATCTTAAACTAAAAATAACTTAAAATTCGCCTCATATGCATGCGGGCCTATAGCATGCATATAACCCTTTAATGACCACAAATTTTGCTATGCTGATAACAGCAAAATATATTTCTTTTCTTAATATTTTATCTGTAATATAACTAAACTAAACATCTTATGCTACTTTTAATCTTAAATATTATCGCTTTGCATATGCGCGTTGGTTTTTTTTTTTTTTTTTTTTTTTTTTTGAACGAACCCTTTGCGTTGTTTAAAATTAACCCTTATTGTTTGCGCGTTGCTCTTTTAGGCAGCTATCTTTTTTTTTTTTTTTTTGCTTCTAACTGATAATCAAACAATTTTTTTTTTTTTGCAAATTTAGAAAAAAACAGCGAATTAATTCAAACCGGTTTCAATTTGATTAACGCCGATTTTTGAAAAAAAAAAAAAAATTGCTTTTAATGTTTAAAATGTACAACGAGTGAAAGAGGGGTCATACAATCGAATATACAAGACTACGCAATTATTCATGCGGCTTCGCATTGGTTTTATCTTTTTTTTTTCAAATTTTTTTTTTTTATCAAACTAATACTTTTTTTTTTTTTTTGCATGTGCGACATTTTTGATTTTTTTTTTATTTATTTTACTACTTTTTTACTTAATTTTTTTTTTCTTTGATTAAAATGCACAAATTTTAAATTTATATTTTTTTTAAACTTTGTTCTACTTAAATTAAATAAAAATAAATAAACGAAACCAAATTAAATTGGGTCAAGTTTACTTAAAAGAATTCAAAACTCGACGTTCTTATTCTTGTTGTTTTTGTTGTACAATAAGAAATAAAAAAAAGAACTTAAGATACAAATAAATTATTACGTATTTATATTTGCTTATTTACATATATCAACTGGAAAATGCCAATAGCAAAAAAAAAAAAAAAATAAATAAAAAAAAAAAAACAAATAAAGCAGAAAAACTTGCGGAAATAAATTTTTTGACTTAATTTCGGTTTCGAGTTCATAATTTTTTTGATTTTTTTTTTGGCTGATTATTATGAATTAATATTATTCATTTTGTTGTAAATAGTTTTTTTTGTTTATTTAGCAATTTTTCAATTTGTTATTATTTATATTTTGAATTTTGATTTTTATTATTTATTATTATTTGTGCTAATTTTATTTGTACTTGAAATCATTTTGCTTCAGTTGAGCTCAGCTATAATTTTAAAAAAACAGACAGACAAGACAATTGTTAAAATACATTTTAATTGAGCATTCAAAAAGTTTGGTAATCACTTAAAACAATCGATGACACAAGAAAGTATCTTTCACTAAAAGAAAGCAATACTTCTTACTTCTTATTGAGCAGTAATTCTCAGAAGAGACAAAACCAATCAAAACAAAAAAAAAATATACGCATAAAGATAATATATAGATTTCATAATGTGTTACACTTTATGCTTAAAAACAACAAACAAGTCTAAATCAAATATGACGTGCAGATACATTTGTATCTTTTAGTTGTACGAATGCTGCTGCTGCTGCTGCTGTAGCGTCTCTTACAGCCTTACACATTTGCCGTCGGCAAATTTTGCATGCTTTGCATGAAATTCAATCTAAACAAAAAAAAAATTTTTTTTTCAGCAGCGGCAAGAAAAACGTGGCATGCCACAAAAACAAAAAAAAGAAACGAAAAGAAGATAATTCCAGATGAGTTTTAAGAGTTAAGTTCTTTCAATATTGTTGCTACAATTAATGTAAGCAAAATAAACTCTCTTGTAGCGTATGCTGATTCGATTAACATTTGCGCCGCTCGTGTCTGATGCCATAAGCGTTCTTAAGTCTTTACTTTTTTTTCAATTTTTTTTTTATAGACATCAATCAATAATAAAAAGCGTTAAATAAGCAAAAAAAAAAAATGAGAAAAAAAATCGAGAAGATAGCTGCAAAGTGTTGCATATAAACTTTTTTATGGGGGCGAGACATCTATGAAGACGTTGAAGTGCTCAAATGATTTCCAAAGAAAACAAAATATTTTTTTTAAACTATTTATTTTTGTTTTTTTTTTTATTAAATTCGTAGAATTAATTTGCAACATCGATTTTTATTTTTTCAATAATAAGCTAATGAGTTTATAATTATTTATAATTTTTTTTTTTTGAATTTTTGCAGTTGAAATTTATTTTTTTTGATATTTTTAAAATAAAATTTTCAAATTGTTTAACTCAAAATTAAGCAGCAATCAAAGCCATTGTACATTTTTAGGTACATATTTCTGGTATTTTTTAGTAGCTTATGCATTGTTTAAAGATTTAAAAAAAAAATATGCAATTAAATTAAACTTGACGCTTAAGGTTAAATAAAATATTTTTTTTTTTTTTTATACAGCAAAAATTTAAAATTGCAAAAATATAAATAAATAAATATTTATTTATTTAATTTTTTTAAATACAATACAAATTTATTTGTTCAAGCACAACAAAAAAAAATATATATAAAATAAAACAAATAAAAAAAAAAAATAAATTTTCCCACACAATTTAATTTTGCATAAAAACTATTTTTTTTTTTTCCAGCAAAAGGAAAAACTTATTGAATATTTAAATTTTTTTTCGCTTAAAATGCAACAATCAAAAAAAAAAAAAAACGCAAAATAATAACAATAATAATATTAAAACAACATTTAAACAATAATTTTAACGTTTGTTCAACAATGAATGCAACTAATTGAGTTTGCGTGTCTGAAAAAAACTAAAAAATCGTTTTACAGACAAAATTTTACGCTGCATTTAAGATATTTTTCTTGAATAAAAAAAATATTTTTTTCTTTATTTTTATGCATAACAATTTTTTTTTTTTTTATTGATTTAAAAAAATAAATAAATCAATTAAAATATTTTGTAATTGTTTATTGTTTGCGGCTTTCATAGAAAAAAAAAAAACAACGAAGGAACAAACTAATTAATAAATGCAAAAATAATACAAAATAAATGGTTTCTGCGAAAAGTTTTTTTTTAAAGAAGAAGAGAGAAAAAGTTGCAGCATAAACTCATAAATGATCTGTAAAAGATCTGTTGAACATATACTGACTTCTTAAGAGCTGCAGCAAAATACATAAAGATAGACGGACAGACAGACGGACAGACATAGTGCAGAGTAGTCAGTCAAAGTATCTACGCTATTGAAACTCATAGATTGGAAATCAAAATTAAAATTTCTGCAAATTTCATTTCATTTTTTTTTTTTTGTTGCACTTGTTTGAATCTGGTAGTACTTTGCGCCCACTTGTGTGTGCGGTGCAGACAATTTGGCGTTATTCCAAAATAAAGAAAACACAAATTCTTTTTTTTTTTTTTTTTTATACAATGTCTGGAGAACCTAGAGACACAATCCAGTCTTGGGCCAAAAACAGACAAAAAAAAAAAAACAAATTTTTGTATTTTTTTGTCTACGTTTTGGAGTTATTACAACTTGTATCTTTTTTGCTTTGCATACATGCTGTGTTAATTATCTCAAAAAATATAAAAATAATTACAAAAAAAAAAAGAAAAAAAACTTAAAGCAAGTATCTTGTTGTCTGTTTAGTTTTTGCAGTACACTTTGAACATTATTTTGAGTATTGATTTTAATGCGTTTTGTATTTTCTTGGAAGACAAAATCAAAAAAAAAAAAAAAATAGTTCTTATAGCGAATGAAGTTTTACACATCGTTAAATTTTTGTATAGCGCCAATAATATTATAAAACAAAAAATAATTTAACTAAATAAAACAGCTGTTTAAATATTTAAATTATTTATTTAAAGTAAATATAAATTAAAAAAAAAAAAAAAAAAGAAAAGCTTTTTTAAATTTTATAAAATACCAAAAAGGTTTTTTTAATTATATAATATTTATTTTTATATATTTATATATATATATATATATATACGTCTGACTGTCTGCTGTCTACAGACAAATGAACTAGTTTTTACTTTTTAGTGTTAAATTTTAAAATTATATCAAAATTATAACAATTACTGACCACTGTGCGCTGCATACAAACGGTTTAATTGTAGCTCTAAAGCTTGTACATAAATAAAATGTAAATGCCTAAATTCGGCATTCTAAAAACAACACAAATAATATATATTTCAAAATATATTTTACTTAAACGCATTGTAAACTTAAAGCCTGAACTATTTCAAAGAGCTGTAGACAGAAATCATGAAAATCTAACGAGTATTAGCAAAGTTAAAAGCATTTAAAAATGATCTATATAAAAAAAAATTTGCCAATAAAAATCGACAAAAAAGAAGAAAAAAAACCTAAATAAATAGCTAACAAACAATTAAGCAAATAATAATTTTAAACAGATATTAGCGCTATTAATAAACAACTGACTTAAACAAATATTAATAAGTTGAAAAAATTTTTAGAATTTTTTATTTTTTTTTTTGTTTTTGACTTACCTGTTGCCAAAATTGTGCCAATAAATAGATTTGCTTTTTTGAAAAACCAATCGTTGATTGATTGAACAGCCGTCAGATCCATATCGGCTGTCCCAGCGGCTTGTGGCAATGTTGGCTGCATTCGTGGGCTTTATGGGCTTTATGCGTAAATTGTGGGCTGGACTGCTGTTTTGGGCTGTGCTTTGGGCTGCGTTCTGTCGTACGTTCGGATCGGGTCGGGTCGGATCTGATTTAAATTGATCTGATCTAACGTTTTGAGCGACGGCAATGGACGTTGTTGTTTTGTTTTTAGTTTTGTTTCAAAAAATTCCAAGTTATATAAACAATTTATATATATATATATATATGTATCTCTTTAAATAATAAGAGATCTGTTCTGATTTTTTTATCTTTAATTTTGTAATTAATTAATTTCAAGTAACGCCGGCGGCTTATATAACTTTAATTATTTTTTTATTTTTTAGTTTTAACTTGAATTTATTTTTATTTGTTTTTGTTGTTACTTTATTTCGTAGACAGTTCAACGAAATTTCATTTTAAATTTTTTAATTTAATTTTTGCCATTTGTTGCGTTGTTGTTGTTGTTATTTTTGTTTTATACACAATTATAATAAATTATTATTTTTATTTTGATTTTTTCATTTATTATTAAACTTATTTTTTTAATATAAAAAAACACTTGTTCCGTTGTAGTTTTCAAAAAAAAAAAAAAAGATTGTTTTGCTTTTCACATTTAAATTTAAATTCTTTTTTCATTTTATGCTGCCAAACAAACACATTTGTTTGTATTTGTTGTTGTTGTTGTTGTAGTTATTATAATAAATTATAACAATTATTATTGTTGTTGTTGTTGCGTTTGCACTGCATTGCATACACTTGTCACACTTGCTTTTGTTTGTTTTTATTTTTGTTGTTGTTGTTGTTGCAAAAAAAAAAAAAACTTATTTATTCATAAATTTAAAATTATTTTGCAGTTTCAAAAAAAAAAAAAAAATGGGTTTATTTTGGTTGCGCTTTGATTTGTTTTGTTGTTCTTTTTGGAACACGAAAAAAAAAAATTGTTTTTTGTATCACAAATTCAAAAAAAATTTATTTAAATATTCTATTTAAATTTTTGTCTTTTGTTATTATTTTCTTTTTTATTTTTTTCAATTTGATTGTTTTGCTTCTTCTTATTATTATTGTTGTTGCTCTTGTTTCTCGCTTCCTCACACACGTTTTTTATTATTATTTAAGAAGAAGAAGACGATAACGCGAGCCAAAATTCGTTTCGAAGCGCAGCGCAACTCAAATCGAAGTTTTTTAGAATCCGATCGGAAATGCGACGTTGCCAGTCACGAATTCAGCTGATGACTGAATAGAACGAAAAGAAACGAAGCACGGACAACCCTCGACAACGCATAACAAACACAACACAACAAAAACGACAGACGACGCAAAGCAAAGCAAGACAAAGACACACACTCACACACGCACACATACACACATACACACATAGAACACCAAACGATGCGATGCGTGAGCCGAATCAAACCAAACAAAAAAAAAATAATAATAATAAAAAGCAAATAAGAAAAATACACTCAAAGCAATTCAAGTGCAATGCATAAGTGTAAAAGAGAGAGAGAGAGAGTGTGAGCGCGAGCGCACATCGAACCTAGTTTGAGCGTACTTTGTTCGATAAGATATTTTGTTGTTGTTGTTGTTTGTTATTGTTGTCAGGATTGAGTTTGTTTTTAGTTACCAAAAAAAAAAAAATTGAAAAAAATATCAAAAGTAAATTGAGCGTATTTTTTTTTTTTTTGTATTAGTGGAATGAGCACATCAAACGGAAAAAAAAATAAGGAGCATGGCACAGCATAAGGTGTGCGTGTATTGAGTGAAAAAAAGAGTGCTTTTTTATTTTGAATTATTTTTTTCTTTGGGTGTAAAGGATTTAAGACATTTTATAAATTTGATAATTGTTTTTTTTTTTTTTATTTATTTATTTTTTTTTTAACATTATATATGATGTTATTTTTTGATTTTATTAAGCATTCGTTTAAAGGATTTATTAATAAATATAAATGTTCGTTGGCCTGAATAAGCTTTTAGACAATTCAAAACTACAACGAAACTATGTGTTCCTCAAGAAGAAGAAAAAAAAAAACGTGCAAACAACACAACAAATAAAACACTGCTTGACTTAAAAATGGTCTTTAAAACTTGATAGTTTTTCAATAAAAAAAAAAAAATAAGTTCTGGAATAAGTTTCTGTGGAATATTTTAGACAATAAGCTTAGCTCAATAAGTTCAACATAGAATTCAATGAAAAGATTTTTAATATACCTTATACAAATAATTAAAAAAACAGGGAAACGATAACTTCGGTGGAACCAAAGCTTCTATACACGTTACACAATGATTAGATTAAATTTTGTTAAATGAATATGTTAGTACATATGTATCGGGTTTATCTGAGAACATGGTTTGTTCAAGGAGTATGTTGACCATATTTAACACAAAACGCTATTAAATAAGCCTTTTTTCATTTAAAAATTAAAAAATTAGCGAAAGATTTGTATAGGGGCTGTATGCTATAGTGTTCCCAACTCAACCAAGGGTCTCTTTTGAAACAAATCGTTACATAAATAACGCATTTTTCGTTTAAAACTGAGCTAATGAATCGTGTAACTAAAGACAGACTGACATACGGCTAGACCGATTCGTCAAGCTGATCAAGAATATATATTCTTAATGGGGTCTACGGCGTCTCCTTTGCTGCGCTACAAACATTCTGGCAACCCAAATATACCCTTTCACACTATGTGGCTAGGTTCGTATGCGGGGGACCATTTATAATATTGCAATGTTCCGATTAAAGTCAGATTACGATATTTTATTATGTGGAGAATTATAGGTGAAATAATTTGACATCTAACAAGAGCGATGCAGAATCCTAAATTTTTAGTTTAATGCTTCAATCACAGTTTTCGGCGGACTGAACGAACAGACGGACATACGCAAAAAGCACCTGCAAAACTATTTCAATAAAAAATTAAAAAAAAAAAAAAACAAGCCAAAAGAAAAAAAACAAACACACACAAATAAAAAAAAAAACAAAAAAACCAATCAAATCAAATAAGCAGCAACAACAAATTATGCAGCAATCGCATCATTTCATTTGCAAAAGTAGGAGTAAGCAAAAAAAAAGAAAAAAAAAACGTTAAGTGTGAGAGAGAATGTGCCGTTAGGAGAGCACAGCGTGAGAAGCGCAGCATCGCAATTTACAATAACAAAAAGAAAAAAATACAAAAATGAAAAAGAATTAATAAAAAGTTAAAGAGATTCGCCGCTCTCTTGTAGCAGCATCAGCAGCAGCAAGCGCCGACAACGACACCGACGCCTCCTATACCCCCCAACTATACCCGAAACCATCAGGTAACGTGTTACTTTTTTTTAATGCTTTCTTTCTTTCTTCTTTCGTTCAATCATACACACACACACACACACACACTCACACGCCAATACATAGACAAACACATTGACACATGTGCTTGTGAATAAAAAGCCACGCGCAGATTTTTTTCTCATTCGTCGTCGTCGGTGTTGTCGGTGTCGGTGTCGTCGTAGTCGTTGTCGTCCATTGCCATCATTGTTGCTGCTGCTGTTGTTGTTGTTGTAGTAGTCGTCTTCGTGCCCTCTCGTTTATACACATGAGAGTTAAATGTGATTGACAATCGATGGATAGATGCTTCCCTTCCCTACCATTCCATTCCCTACCGCTTCAGCACAGAGCAGAACCGAACCGAACTGAACTGAACCGTTCACCATTCTGTTCTCCTAATTCTATCATTTTTATACACATTCCCACTTTTGCCACCCACTTGACTTGCTTGTATTCGGTTCGTTCGGTTGTAAGGCTCGGCTTTATATCATATTCTGTACAAGGTTTGATTTACTACTTGTGTAAATTCATACGAGTATATATTTTTTTTCTTTTTACCAACATATTTCAAGCTAAAATTTGTGCCATATAAAATTGTGCCCATATATACATTGTAGCTACTTTCTCAGATAGGCTACCCGCTAAATTGTAAATCACTGAAGTCTCATTCAATAAAATCTATGGTTGGTTTAAAACTTTTTTCCGAGCAGGCTCTAGAACGCTTAATGATTTATTTAGAACAGTAGAAAATAAGGACAGAGACATATGAATACTGCTGAGATAATTCGAAAATCAAGCAGGGAAAAAATTGGTTCCTATAAATACAAAAGATCAAAGGACTGCATTCGACTAAAGAAGGAACTTGCTGATAATAATATTAGGGCTACTGACAGGACACTGTAGACTTAAAAGCATCATGAAATGTACATGGAATGAAACACGCAAGGGTTGCTGGCAGGCACTAAATCCAAGGAATTTCATAGCCATCTTCAGCGCTGTAAAGCTGAATGAGTTCCATTAAAAAGGAATCTACAGTTAAGACTTTCCTTAATAATAGTCAGGTCAATTTTTCTGTCTGTCCTTCAGTCCATTTGTATGAAAAGTTAAACTTTTAAATCATGCCTTATTTATATTGCTTGACTGATGTTTGAACGGTGCCGAGACTCTTTCAAGTCCTTTTTTTATTTTATTTTATTTCTTTTTCTTTTTTTTTTTTGACTTGTGGTATGGCGTAGGAGGCGACTACGTCGCTTGAATGGTTCTTGTCCGGGCATGAATGATTCTTTATATGCGCGCGCTTGGATTCTTTCTTTCATTCTTTTTCCTCCTTTCTTCATTCTTCATTCTTTATTTTATTTATTTACTTTTTTTACTTTCGATAGATTAATCGGCGGTGTGGAGTGGGTGTTATATTTTAAAGGGAATGGATGACTTCGAACACGTAGGGGAAATTGGCGTTTTATACATGGATGTGTACACATACATACATACATACATACATACATATGTACTTATACATATAGAAAAAAATATAATAAAATGAATGAATGAAACGAAATCAAGCGCCAAAGCATATTTCATATGTGTTTGGCTGTATGTCTGCATTGCCAATGGTTGTCTATGTACATACATACATATGTACATATAAGTACATAGGTGTCTGTCTGTCTGTATACGTGCTTATATACTTAATATATGTACATATGTCTTACACACATGTGTGGCTGTGTGTTTTCAAAAGCAAATTGGAAAAACATTAAACGAGAAGGTGCATATGGAATAACTTGAATATTATATGAAAAAGTAATCTTTACTTGATTGGTGCGCCAATTGGATTTGAATTTTTCGATGCTGTGTCTTTTTTTCCGTTTTCGTTGTTGATTATTTTTTCTTTGGTTTTGAAGGGATCTTAGTTTTTTTCCTTCCGTGTTAACTCTCAGTCAAAACTAAAAAATAATAATCAAAAACATAAAATACACCACAACGCCGCTCTCTCACACATTCATTACAATGAGCTTGTGTAGAAAGCTGTTTTAGTACCGATTTTAAAATTGGAGCCATAACTATTTTATAATTCCTACGATTCTCAATTACTGATTAAACTATATTTAATCTTAATAACTCCTCGCATAAGAGTTCCAAGTTTTGAAATAATAATTCCGTATGTAGTCTATATTTGTTATAGCGATTCAATGTGTAATAAATTCAGGAATATATAAATTCATAGAATAATTTAAAAAACAAGAAAGAACGCTGAAGTCGAGTATGCTCGACTCCAAAATACACTGTACCCATTCTTTATTCAACTTAATTTGAGTCTTATCTTTATGTACCATACTTTTTTGTATTGGCTTTCATAAAACAAAAACTGTTTGGGTTCTACCCATATTGGTATATTACATTGGGACTATCATAGGCATAATTTAAACTAAGTTAAGAGGTCTTAGAATAAAAAACAAAGAAATTTTTATGCAAAAACCTAAAATTTTGGTATAGATTTGTATGAGGGCTACAGCTTAAAATGGGACAGGGGGAAAAACAGTTTGTAGTGAGCACTTGACGACCTAGTAGAATCTTAATTTCAAACATGGTGGACCCATCTCTTTTAGTCTCAATTATCAAATATAGAGAACATCGTGCATGAGCTTGGAAGAGTATAAATTTTAAGTTTGATTACTCCCTTCCTTATAGTCTCTTCTGGTTTATTACTCCATGTTCATCTGTATGAATCAGGGCCGTAACCAGAACGATCTCTTGGGTAGTGAACACCTTTGGACTTGATGAAACTAATTTGGGTAAGACGAATTTACAGGTTGTTAGCTTTGTTTATCACTCATGATTTTCAAGAACCAACTTAAATATTTTATTACGTAATTTCGAATTACGGAACTACGGAAATAATTCAATTCAATCTTCGAATTGTATAATTCATTTCACTTCGTGTTTAATACTCTCTAAAAATCTCTTTACCCATTTCCAAAATTAATTTTTTATTACTTCTACTTTCTATTTGTCTGCTTAAAGGCTTCTTTCATTCTTTTTTTTTTTTTTGATTTATTTCTTATTTTGAATTCTTTGTTAAATTCATTCTCAGAGTTTGCTGCATTTGAAGAGTGCAAAATGCAATAAAAACAACAACAACAAAAACAACTGCTGCCACCCACTCACTCACTGACTCAAGTTTTTCTACTTCACCAACTCGCTTTTGTACTTCTTTAAGTTCTTCGACTTACACACACACACACACACACATACACACATACAGACGACCATGAATTTTTTTCTTCCGGCTTGCATTTGTTTTTTTTTTTTTTGTTTTTCCTTTTTGTTTGTTTGTTTGTTTCCTCTTTCTCAGCTGCACTTTGTTGCATTTTCTTCTTAATGCAAAGTAAAAAAAATTAATTTAATCAAAGAATGAAACAAACTTAAATTTTATGAAATGTTGAAATGAAGTAGAATGTTTTAGGTGAACCACCTGCTGCCCAAAAACAATAAAAAAATTTACATTTCTTGAGACGTTTGTAAATTATTTTTAAAATTAATTTAAACCAAATTTTTAATGCGCTACAAAAACAACAATAACAACAAGGTGCAACAAAATAAAATAATACAGCAAATCAAATTGAATGTTTTGCGTTCGAAAAAAAAAAAACAACAAAAACAAACAAACAGCAACAACAACAAAAATCACTCAAAAATGACATTTTCTCTCATTGCATCTCATGAATGAGATGCGCCCGCGCTCTTTTGCACTCAAAATTATACTCTTTTGTCATTCTTTCTCACTCTTTCTTAACATCTTACACGCTTTCTCTTTTCAGCTTTGTATGCAAACAAACGAATATGAGAACCAAAACAAACAAAAAGGAAAACGAATCAACACAACGCACCGAATCAAACCGAACCGACCGAACCGTTTGCGAACTATAAACGAACACGAACACGAACGTTGTATGAATCGTGTTCGAAGTAATATTTGGCTTAAGTATGAAAGCGTACGCTGTGACTAGAAGAATATAGCAAATATATATACATCTCTCTCACTCTCTCTCTCTCTCTCACGTTTGCATTTGATAGCATTAGCACGAGTGGAACGTTGTTAGTATGAACAACGCGTTACAATGCAAACAGAACAGAGAGAGTTTGAGTTGCATGCATTGAGTATTTCACTTTTTTCTTTGGTTCGATTCGATTTGTGTTTGACAATTTCCGTTATATGAATTTCGATTTGAGTTTATTTGCATTTATATCTTCGAAATTTTTTGGGTTTTTCGAAGAGGAGAACATTGCATTGAGTGAAATAGATTTGTTATTGAAATGTATTTCTATTTTAATTAAAATATTAAAGTTTTCTTTAAAAAATGTTCAAACTCTGCATTTATATTCGGATTGTTTTATTTTTATTTTTTATTATCATTTGTTTATTATTTTTTATTAATTTTTTTTAATATTATTTTTTAATATTATTTTTTATTAATATTTTTTATAATTATTTTTTATTAATATTTTTTATTAATATTTTTTTATTTTTTATTAATATTATTATTATTTTTATTTGTTTTATTTTTTTTATATTCTTGTTTTTTCTAATTTTATTTTTGTATATTATTTACTATTATTTTTTTATTATATCTTATAAAAATTTTATTTTATTTTATATTTTTATTTTTCGTTATTTTCATTTCATTTGTTTTTATTTTAAGACAGATTGCACATAATCTTAAAATTTACAAAAAAATAAAATTTAAAAAATAAACAAATTTTTTAAATTATTTTTTATTATATATTATTATTTTTTTAAATATTATTATTATATTATATTTTTATTATTATTTCACCGACATGAATCTGCTCTTTAGAAACTTATCAATGGAATGCATTGTTTTAACGTTTCTTTCGCCCATTGCCGAGTCGTCAGGATAGAATTTGTTTTTACTAATTTGTACTTCAGATTTTGGAATAATCTCCATAATTGTTCGAAATTCGCTATTTAAACAATTTCAGAACATCGGAACGGGCTTTAAACCAAACTCGTGGTCTAGTAAAACTAGAAAGAAACCGCATCATGCTTTGGATTTTTTTATAGTCAGAACAATAATATAATTTTTGTAAAGATATTTCTTTGAGAGCATTAAAAGCAATCCAAAGAGTTAATTCTGCTAACAATAAATAGAATGAATACTTCATAATCTTGGGCATGTTGCATTGCTTCATACCAGTTAATCACCTGTACAGACTAAATCTTAACCCAATCAAAACACATTCGAAAAAGATTTTCTTTTCTGCAACGAACTTCAGGATGACAGTTCTAGCAATTTTATAGGTGTTTAAAATTAAATAATCAATTAATAAAATAGAATTTACCGTCGGAATTTGCGAAATACATCAAAAACATTGCTGGACCAAAAACAGGTTAAATGCTACGCAAATGATTAGAGAGAGAAGAGAACGCAAGAAAGTGCAAATGTAACAAAGAAAAATCTTTAATTCAATTATTTAATTAAAAAATTACTCAAAATAAAACTAAAATTAACTTCACAAACACACACACATGCGTTAAATGCTCAATATTACAATAATTCATATAATTAAAATACAACAACAAAAAAAAATAAAAAAGCAATTAAAATACAACAACAACAAAAATAGCCACAAAGCGCCAACAAGCAGCAACAACAACAACAACAACGATAACAAGAAAATACATGAATACATGTGTCACTGGCAATAACAATAAAAGCAAAAACAGCAACAACAAATTAAGCCCCGCCCCCGCAACAACAACAGGCAAAGCAAATGTGCATACATGTGTGTAGCGGCATCTCAGCTCATCATACATGTGTGAGAATGAACCGAACGCAAATCGAACAAAGTTTTTTATATATTTTTTATTTGATTTTTTTCTTTCTTGTTTTTTTTTTTGGTTTTGCTTGTTACTGTTTTTGATTGTCGCATTTTTCATTTTATATAATTTGTTTATTTTTTGTATGTGTCTTCTGCTGCTTTGCTTCCTTAAATCATAGTTAACATGACTGCTCTCTCTCTCATTTTTGCTCGCTTATTTTTTTAAGCTAAGCCATTTTACGCTATGGCATGAAGCGTACAGCATAATATATGCAACTTGCTCACACTTGGTGACGCTCTAAGCATTTAAGATAGCAAACGAAATGGAATACGATACTTTTTATTTATTATCACCATGTTTTCTCAAGCAACTGCTTACTCGTTTACTCATACTCTTGCTTATTCGCTCATACATACGCCATTGAATAATTTTTGCGTTGCGTTTCGTATGAGTGTGTGTGTGTGTGTATTTGTCTTTGATTTTTTCATTTTTTTCTATTGCACTCATTGCTTTGATTTTTATTTGCTCTCTTCTCTGTGTGTGTGTATGTGTGTATTAAAGCACTCAATAATTTTTTTTTTTTTTACTTATTTTGTAGTTTGAGTCAAATAGTTAAGTGTGTGTGTGTATGTGTTTGAGAGAGGTTTGGTTAATGTTGATTTTGATTTTGAATGATAATTATGTTGTGGTCGTCGCCGTTGAGAAAAATGTTAAGCTTTGATTTGTGATTTTTTTTTCTTTTTTGGTTTTGTTTTGTATTTTGTTACAAATTATATTTTTTTTTTTTACATGAATTAGTTTTCTTTATTTTTTTTCTCGCTTCATTTGCATTCAATTTGTTTTCTATTTGTTTGTTTTTTTTTTTTTAAATTATAATAAATAATACACAAAAAAAGGCCAATCAAAAAAGTTTCCCATTAACCGTTTTTGAAATATCCTGAACAAACCATTTTTTTTTTTTTTTTTTTTTTTTATTAAATCTATAAATTGAGTAAGTATAACTTTATAAAGGTGAGCTATACATAATTTAAAAGGCACTTCCTAGCTTTACCTGATGAAGAGCTTTGAGTAATGATGGAAACATTCTTCGAAATTTCCTATAAAATTGACAATACTATTTTATAAAAAACAAACTCCATATTTGAATTGAAAAGTTTTTGTTGAACCTCAACCGAAACAGGCTTGGAATTGCTAAATTGGAATTCTATCCATTACGATATAAATATGTAAAAGTTAAAAAAAAAAAAAAAACACCCCCCCCTTTAAAAAAAAAAAAATGTTTTTATTAGGGGTGTCAAAAAAATCTCTTATGGGTGAGATTTTCTATTGCCGCATTTCCATTGAGCCGCGTTTTGTTAACGCAATTTATCGAAAAACGCGGAAGTGTTTCCATTGCTTTTAGCGTTAGCGTTAGACTTAAAACAGCTGATTTTGTTTGTTATGTAGTAAAAAAATTGTACAGGTTAAAAAATTTTTTTTTTTTTGAAATGCAGATTTTTAATATAACGAGTTGACGTAGGTGTTGTTCCTTTAGTAACTGCTGTCCAATACGATCATGATAAGGTAATCCGTCATTTGAATATATGCAGCTGAAGCTTTTTTTAAAATTTTTTTTTTTGCGGTTACTTTGTCAGCTGTTTTCATAAGTACAAAAAAAAAAAATCGGTTTGAAATCGGTGTGAAATCGGTTTGAACGCATTATCGAAAGTCGCGTTCAAAATTAACGCGACTTTTCCCATACCTAACTGCCTATCTTTTTTGTATACGATTTAACGCGAGTTTGTCGAGTTTGTAACGCAAAACGCGGCCTAATGGAAACGCCGCCTATGACATTCCTGTATATACAAATTGGGGAAAATTGAAGAAAGACATTTGTTAAAGACTGATCTGAATATTTTTTTATGAAATTTATGATAAAATTTCAGCTGATCATCTCTGACCAATCTGACATTTTTAAATGGTTATACAAACCCTTACTGAAGTAATGAAAAATATAAAAAGTTAATTTTCAAATTTGTACGTTGCTTTTTTTTTTGGATTAGAAAAAACTAAAAATAAATAATATTGTTGGTGGTGTACTTAATGAAAGCACTCTTAGGGGGAAAAAATGGAAAAATTTTAACTTCGATGGAACCGTAGGTTAAATACACGTCACACATTGATTAGTTAAACTTTTTCTAAAGGAATTTAGTAAGTTTGTTGGGGACAATCCGACTGTGAAGTTGGTTTGCTCAAGAAATATTTTGACTATATTTGACACAAATTGCTTCATAGATAACCACCCATTTATCATATAAAAACTCAAAAATTGGCGGAAGATTTGTTTTGGGGCTCTATGCTATGTGAGCCCAACTCAACCATTTGTTATTTTCTGAACATGAGTTGAACGTGGCAACTTGTTTTTAATACTTCAACTGCCTAGAGCTGAGCAAAACTTAAGTTTCGACTTTCAGTTTAATAGCTTTAAGACTGAGTGAAATAATTATCTCGCATAAAATAGACAAAGAGACAGATGGATATGGCTAGATCGACTTGACTCGTCGTGCTGATCACGAATATATATATATATTTTAGAGGTTCTACAATGTCTTCTTAAATGTATTACTATCAGACAAAATGATAGTACGCTCCATACTACGTGTAACGGGTATAAAAAAACCAAAACAATCCACACAATCCAATAACAAATAAAGGAAAGAACTCTCTATTTCATTTGCTATTTGTTGTAATTACTATTATCTGTCCGTCCGTCCGTATGTCTGTCCGTCTGTCTGTCTCAAACAACCGAAACAATTATCAAATAAAAAGACACAAAACAAAAAAAACAACAATAAAAACCACACGCGCGGCATGCGCAAAATTTTTTCGCAACACTTTCACCCGTGCGCCCTTTTTTTTTTTTTTGTGTGCATTATTTCAAGCGCCCCTTCCCTTCTCTTTAAACATTCGCACATATTATGCACTCCGATCCGATCAGCGTGTTTTTTGGTCTCTTTTATTATTGCAATTTTTTTTCTCGCTCTCTCTCTTTCACTCACTCGCAGCTGTGTTGTTTGAAAGAAAGAAAAAAAAAAAAAGATATCCTGTTGCTTTTGCAATTTGCAATGAAGCGGTTTGTCTTTGTTCTTCTTGTTCTTCTTGTTGTTGTAATGATAATCGCTTGTTTTTGTTGTTGTTGTTTGAGCGGTAATTATGTAACTGTTTATTTGTTGCTTTGTTTGTTTGTTGTTGTTGTTTTTAATTGGAAATTAACTTTGTGTATCAAACAAAAAAGAGAATTTTGTTTTGTTTTTTTTTTTTGAATTTTTATTTATTTTTATTTATTTTTTTTTTTGAATCTAGTAAACTATTAAATTTGTTTATAAAAATTTATTTATTTCAAAAATACACAAAATATTTTCGCACAAAGATACTAGAATGCTCTTCACAGTTCTACTATTTGTGACATTTTGTCACTCACGTAAACCGCAAAAGTCAAAATGCACAAAACTTTTAAAGAATGCCGAATTCAATGCCATGGAACGTCGTTTAGTATTAGCCAAATTGCGTAGCACACCAATTGTAACACCGCTCAACACCTGTCGGCATTGTTCGTTGCCACAATTACCGAAACTTCGTTCAATACATACCACGGTAAGACGTCCAGGCAGAGTTACCAGAATTACAACATCTCCGCTTGGAGCCGGTGGTGATGGGCAGTTTAAGATCTAAATATGAAAATGAAGAGAAGAAACCAATCATTCGATTTGGGACGAAAAAAAAAAAACTTTTTAAGAGTTTTTCCTTATTATGTATATTTTTTTTTTATTGAGAATTTTAAGGAAACTAATTTCCTGGTACTACGTTGAGTTTGCCTTAAATATTTGCTCCAAAATTTGTAATCAATAAAAAAAAATTAAAACGCGATTTTACAATAACGAATTTCAATTGAACTCATTGTCGATTTTCGATATGTCAATCATTAAAAATTGTATAAACATATTTTTTTTTTTTTTCATTTTACAAGATCCTTTTATATCCTTGCTACTGTCACACTGCATACTGCACACCTTGACAATCAAACACCTTTGCTCATTACATTTTGTCGATCATTGGCAAGAAAAAAAGAGAAATTAAAATAGGAAACTCGTTTGCATATGAAAACGTTCTGACGACGGACATTGTTGGCAATGTCCTTCAATAGCAAACAGGCAGGCTTGCAGGCAGGCAGGCAGCATAATAACAATAATGCGCACAATCATTCATTAAGACTTGGGTGCGTTCAATGCGTTCTTCAGGAGGGTTATTTAGCGTCTTATTCTTTTATAAAGTTGGAAAATTATTATAATCAGGCAGTAGCAGCAACAGCAGACGCAGGGTGCAAGCATACACACAGACGCATTTAATTCAGTGAGGTGAGTTGAGTGAGTTGAGTGAGTGAGTCAAGACACCGGCCAATGCCACCAGAAGACAGCTGCTGCTGTGCGCATGCGTAACACAGAGAAATGTAACTTAAGGAAGTATAGTTTCGATTTCATTCGAATGATTTTCAGTAGAAATTATCATTGTATATGTGCAATACATTCAACTTAATTTATGCAAAATATTTTTCATTGTGTATTTTTTTAAAATTTTTTTTTTGCTGTCGATAGGCGTCAAGAATGCCAAGAAAATTATATACATAAGTGTATAATGCCATAAGTTTAACAATGAGTTTAATGTAAAAAAAAAAAAAAAAAAAAAATAAGAGACTTTTTTTTTAAACAATTATAACTTAGCACATACAAAAGCAGCTATACAACTGCAATGTAATTTAAAAGCATACATATTAAGCTTTAAAAAATGCTTTAAATTTTTAAAATCGTACAAAGCGTTACAAAGCTATGCAACATTTTAGTAAAATAAAAACAATCAATAGTATCTAAGCGAACTCAGCAACTGCTATAAGCAGCAAAGTGCAATAGCGCATTTTAGTAAGCTCTTATAAAGCACAAGTACTACATGACATCTCTAATGTGCGGAGAGAGAGAGAGAGAAGAGTGAGAAAAAAACACCAAAACACCAAAGTCAGTCAGCCAGGTAAATAAAGTATCTATAACAAAATTGAAAGTATCTTAAGCAGTCGCAGTCGCAATTTATAGTCGCATAAGCGTAAAATGATACTGATCTACTAGTTTATGTATTGTGTTATATGTATTTATGTGTATAGGAAACGATCGTAATAGATCTCATTGCGTACAGTCGCTGTCGATTGTATACGTTTTCCTGTTCTTTCTTTCATTCATTCATTTATACTAAATAATAATAATAATAATAATAAAGCAACAGCAAAACAATTTGTTTCAAGTTTATTTTATTTATTATTTTTTTTATTTTTTTTATTTTGCTGTTTTCTGACTGGCCAAGAGCGTAATTCAATGTATCTGCGCCCCTTGCCACCGAACGAACTGGCCCTTTATTCAAATGTCCGAACGCAACTCTTTATTATTACGATTATATTCTTTACTTCTATGGATATTTTTTTTTTACGGTTTCTGTTTGTTTGTTTGTTTGCCGTCATCGTCATCGTCGCTTTTGTATTTTATTGTTTCGTTTGAATTACAACATTTTCAAGATAATCGCCTCGAACAGAAGCAAAGTCGATAAAAAAAAAAAAACAAAAAAAAAAATAAAACTAAATCCGAAAGAAAACCAGTAACAATAAACATTAAAACTTGTAAGTAGCTGTTTTGCTTAAAATAAAATAAAAAAAAAAAATGAACAAAAAGGTTTGAAATTGATCTCGTTTTGATTTTAAATGGTGTTTGCACACAGCGAGATACATTTTGTAACTGAAGACAATAGCTAAAGTAAAGCAATAGCAGCAGCAGCACTAACGCCTTTTATATTGAAGAGCTTCGTGTGTATAGGAAAAAAAAAAAAACAGCGGCGTGAAAAATAAATATTAATTTAGTTTTTAGTAATTGACCTACTTTAGTACAGTAAGTAGTTCACATTTTAATCAATAAAAAGCCCTCAAATTATATACAAACCCGTTTACTAAAATGTACGAAATATTTCGTAAAGAGCAATTCTTATTATTTAAGTAAATACTTTAATTGCCAGCCAAGTACTGCCAGCCTTACAAAAGGGAATCCAATGCTACATCATGCTCTAGACAGAACTGTCTTATAGCGATTTAGTGATCAATTGTGAATCCGCATCTACGAAACTATCAAAAAGTTTCTCTTAAGTCAAATGCATTACAAATCCTGCTTCTAAGAATCTTAAATTTCTGCCTCAATGTATCTTGAACTTGGTCCAAAAATTTTCGTACTTTTTTTTTTTTGTCTATCAAGAGTTTGCAATCCAGCTAAATATTTTTGGTTTAACAATTTAATTGGAGTTTACAAAATGTTTTACTATAATGTACGAAATATTTCGTAAAGTGAAATGTACAGATGCCGTGAGTGTTTTACATGGGCGACTGTCGTGTGAACTTAAGCCCATGGGACCCCGAGGTGCCATTTGGGGGTTGGTTAACGCCAACCGGCGTCCCAGAGAGCGCAGCTACCCATCTGGTACCAATTTCGAAGCCATGCTGTTATTGGCCCACCTTGGTGAAGTGTGAGGACTATCTAAACCTCGGTGCCTGGAGATATCTACAATCAACCAGGCCTGGTTGAATCGCAACGCCACGAACGAGCGATAAAGCTCTACCCGCGAGTTTGGGTATAAACCACAGCCACTACGATACTCCCAAAAGGGCCGTACCCAAACGAGCCAGGGCCTTCTGGCTGCCCGTAGTACCAGATTCTGTCTCTGGTCGGACATCGCACTCTACCGTGCTACCTACTTCGGGGCCAATACCTCAGGGCTAGGTAAACCCCCACTTAAAATGTACAATACGATTTCACATGCCTCATGTATGTATGTAGTCTTTTTACCATAGTAAAATCCAAACGTTTTTTATGTTATGTATTAAACATTTTACTTTTTAAGCATACAGTTTTATCGAAACGTTTTTTTTTTTTTTTTATAATTTCGTACTTTGTACAAAATATGTTACTACAATTTACGAAATATTTCGTAAGTGGGTCTGTGCCTTTAATATGGTTTTGTAGATAGTATTTTTTCACAATGTTATAATCTAGGCGATTTTAAAATGTTCGTACCATGTACAAAACCGTTTACTAAGATGTACGAAATATTTCGTAAGTACGTCTGTGCTATATATAAGGTTTTGTATCTAGTTTTTTTTTCGACATAATACTATCTAGGCGATTTTAATATTTTCGTACTATGTACAAAGTCTGTTACTAAAATTTACGAAATATTTCGTAAGTAAATATATATGTAATACTTTTTAAGCCATCGCACCTTTGCTTAGTACCTTGGAAAAAAGCATTTCGTATGTGTTATACCTTTTGCTAAGCTTTGTTATTGATTGTCAAACTAATCAGATATTTTCGCTTTTATCATATTAAATTTGATCTTAGACAATGCTTAACTTACGCATTTGGCATAACTATCGGTAACAATTTTCAAAAACTGTTGTTGTTGTTTTTGGCGTAAACTTAGAATAAAATCTAGCAAATTAAAAAAAAAAAAAAAAAAAAAAAAAGGTATCTATAAAATGAAGCACGCAGCTAGAATATAAATGAAAGATTTAAATATTATTTTTGTATTATGAAAATCATTTAAGAGTTGTTGTTGCTGCAAAAAATATACCGTTATAGCTTGTGAAAATAAACGATATAGACAACTTTTAAATACAAAAGTATTTGCACTGTTTTTGTATCTTTTTTTTTTGTTTTCTTTTTGAAAATAAAATTCAAAAGTGCAAGGCATATGTTGCTTGTTGTCTGTTGCATATTGTTGCTGTTATTTAGCAGTTAATAATGAGCTTGTTGCCGCGGCATATTTCTATGTACATGTGTGTGTGTGTGTGTGTGTGTGTGCTGTAGGTTTTGTGTTTGCACTTGTAACGCTGGCGAAAACTAGCTAGATACTTTATAGATATACGATAACTTGTAGCGCATTTTGGTTGCATTGCTATTGTGCTTCTTGTTGTTGTTATTGTTGTTGTTGTTATTGTTGTTATTGTTGTTGCTGTCGCTGTCAAAGTTCAAATATGCAAAAGTGCAGCACAACACTACAATCCAATAAACACACACACACATACACAACGAATAGAAGAAATATAAACGCATAGATACAATGCTTAAATTGCATTGCACGTATCTAGATACTTGTTGTAGATAGCTTCGTTTTATACTTGTAGCTACTTTTGGCAAACAGCCTGGATAAATGCTTGCTTGCCTTGCCTGCCCTCTCATTCTCTATCTCTCTCTCTCTCACTCTTTTAGACACACTTTGTCTGCCTACGCAGTTTTTGCATGTTTGAAATGCATTTGCGTTTTTTGTTGTTGTTGTTGTTTGTTTCAAGTTGTTATATATTTCGAGTTGTTGGCAACTTGTTGCTTTTGTTAATCTAACAGTAATGCAATAAGCACAACAACAACAACAAAATTAAAGTACAACTACAACAAGTGCATAACTGTTGCTATTCAATATTCAAAATTCTTATTGTACTACATTGCCGAATGTTGTTGTTGCTATCTTTTCTTTTTCTTTTTTTCTTTCTTGTCAATAAGAAAAATCTTTTCTAGTTGACACTCATTTTTATTTTTTTTTTTTTTTTTTTGTGTAATTAAAAGTCTTAATCAGAAAATTTATTTACATCCGGATTTATATGAGACTGCGTTTCTTCATTCCTTTTTTTTTTGTTTACTTTTCACAACAAACAACGAAATATGTGTTTCTTCAATTGTTTTGTATGTATTTTAACTTCAAGCGGGAAATGGTTCAAGCTTATCAGCTTATAAGTAAATAGCTTATCTGATTATCATAGAAGTTTGATATTCTTTGGTATTCTGACTCAAGCTAACTCAGGGAAGAAGCATGTTTGTTTTCAAGAGATTTGGCTGACATGTGCTCTTTCCAGTTGCAAGCTCAAAATTCTATACGAATCTTCACGTGATCGAATGCTTTTATACAACTGAGAATTCCATGCACAGTGGTGTTTTTCTATCAATCTTGATCTTTGATGTAGCTTTTTAACAAAATAGTGTCACCAAACATCGATAAAGTTAAAAAAAAAATTAAAAACAAAAAATTTTAAAAAGTACGTTTGTCTTGAAAATACACTCAGATAGGAACTGAAATATTATAATACTAGCAACTCGCCCCGGCTTCGCACGGGTGCAATGCTGATACTTAATACACTACAGAAAAATTGCAAACGCTAAAAACATAGCGGCTCAAGGCTCTCATTAGGCCCCGGGTCAAAATTTTTAAAAACCCATCTAAGTGCTCACCTGTAATAAAAAAAATTGGTCAAAAATGTATATTGGGTTTACATATGAGTCCCAGGTCCAAATTCCGGAAATCGCTTAAACACCTTGAACGCCAAAAAATGTTTTTTAATCATCTTTCAAATGAGCCCTGTTTCAAGTCTCTACGTCCATTCACTCCAAAGATATGGCTTTTCCGGTTTCAAGGCCCCATTAGGCCCCGGGTCAAAATTTTCAAATTCAGGTGAGCAACAAGACTGGATTGCTGCTCAACTGAATTCTAAAAAACACAAACATAAATAAATTTTTTAACATCTATTTGTTCCAAATATTTGGCTTTTCCAGTTTCAAGGCGCCCATTAGGCCCCGGGTCAAAAAATAAAAATGGAACATAGCCTATGCCACTCGGGAATAATGTAGCTTGCCAACGGTGAAAGAATTTTTTAAAAATCGGTCCAGTAGTTTCGGAGCCTATTCAAAACAAACAAACAAAAAATCAAACATTTCCTCTTTATATATTAGTATAGATTATGTTATATATTATATATTGATGGAAAGCTCTAAGTTTTTTCTTTTCAAAACAGCTAAAAATAAATTTCGACTCGAAGTTTACTGAGTTATTGTCACATAAGTGAAAAAGTAGAAAAGTATTTTCTTAGGCATAAGTTCAAAGTTTGAGCGTATTCCGCAAATTCCAATTTCGAAATTTCCGTTGAACAGCTCAAAATATTTTTGAATCATTTTTGAAATACATACGTCTAGTATCAAGTCTCTAGTTCTACTCATTCCGAAGTTTTGGCTTTTTCGGTTTCAAGGCAACATTTTCGAAAATCTCGTCTTAGTACTCAACTATGTAGTAAAATTAATTTAATATAAAAAAAATAAAATAAAATAAAAATATTGAAAAAAAAAAAAAATATATATTAAAAAAAAAATTAATTCAAAAAATTTATTCCGTGTTCCACACTGTATCCAAGATCCCAAAAAATTTAGAAACATGTTAAAAGTATTTTTTAAAAATCTTTTATATGTGTTACATTTTTAGGGTAAATCTGTCAGTAATATAAGATTTTTTATAAGTGTTCGAAAGGGTAAGATTAGCTTGGAAAACAGACGAAGAACTACTGTGGCTAACCGATGCTACTTTCTCGGTCTCGGCGAGCTGTACCAGCTGAATCGGTATAGTCAGGTGCATTAAGTATAAACGACTGCACTGGACTTCGAAAGGTGTACGAAATCGGAGGTGCACGTTCGCGAGTACGAACGCCTCTGTTGCGTTGGATCAGATCAGATCTTGAAAGACATTCGCAAGAAAGGAATCCGAAATTGCTATCAAGTAGCATTGGACCATTTCAGCTGGATGCTCAGGCTTATAACAGGCTTAAAAAAAAAAAAATTTAAATAAGTTTCACATCATTCCTTTGAAGGCACACTTTGACATTTCTTGTTAAACTCTTTCCTTTTTTTTCTATTCTCAATTGCGGCTTAACTTTTTAAAATTATTTTGCTTAGCTCTAATTACCGCAGTCAACCCCATTTTAATTGTTTCAATTGTTCAAAATAGAACAATTCGCATATTTGCAAACCTTTGGCAATTTTCATTTCAAGAACTCTTTTATTTTCTTTCTTTTCTTTTCTATTTTTTATTACAGAAGATCATATCGTATCAATTACCACAATAAAAAAAAAAAAAAAAAACTAAATTTATTTCAGTGCCTTTGAATTTCTTTCGCTTATCCTTTTTTTGCAAAGGACACAATGCGTTATTTGCTGAAAGCTGTCAGCATATTTTGGCAAATTGCATAAATGAGTGGCGAAGTTCATTTCTTTATATGCAAAAAAAAAAAAAAAAAAGAAACGATTGATCGATTTATTGATGCCTAAGAAGACAACAAACTCTTAATAAAAAAAAGCACCCTTAACTCTTTACAATCTTTAAGATTTTGTATTATTTTTATAGCATATGCTATGGTTTGATCTTCAAGGGACGCATTTTGGTGGTGGTTTCAATTTGCCGAAATAAAAAAAAAAATTTAAATAAAAATATAAAAAAAAAAAAACGCTCAATGCGACTGGCTTCGCCTATTTCTTATTTTTTTTGAAAGATTCTCTTCATACGTTTTGAAGAGATTTGCATATCAATGCAGCGGATATTATTTTATTTCAACAAAATCTCATGCTATCTTGCTTGCACTTTTATAATAACGCCTAGTTTTGCAGATGTCCTTCGTTCGACCTTTGACAGTAGCTGGAAAATTTCTCATAATTATATATGCAATACATAGCACCAAATCATATCAAAGGAAATGAATTGTAATGAAATGAAATGAAAGCAGCGGTAGCACCTTTTGCTATAAATTTTTGTTTTTGAATTTTGCATATATTGATTGATCAGCATCTTTATCTTTTCTTTTTTTTTTTTTATGAGATACAGTAGTGTCCACATATTTTTCATCAACTGTTTTTCATATGTTAATCGATTTATTTTGTTAGGACATTCTGAGCATATCTTGAAGGAAATTTGCATATGCTAAAATAATATTTTATGCAAACTTAAAACTTACAATTGAAGTGTTGAAAAAAAAAAATGCATAAACTTTGTATGGGAACTTTGTGTTAAAAGCTTTTTTCGATTATTGAAATGATTTAGCGTAGAAGAAGTTAATCTGTGGGAAACTTTTACTCTGAGATTCTTCGACTGAAGTAGACGACGAATACAAAATACTTAAATATTATTTTTGAATATCTTCGAAGATTATAGAGGAGAGAGGGTGGTATAGTTCCCAAACCTTATTAAATCATTTTAAAAAACATAGCTTAGTTAAGGACCACATTTTGTTGAAGTGTCACAAATACATCAATTCAGTTCTTAGTGTTGTCTTTTTCAGAGGTCGTTCAGTATTACTGTAGTATTCTTGCGTCTTAGGCGAAAGTTAAATGTTGGGTAGGCATCTTCCAGTGATGCGATTCAGGGTGAGCCGAGGTGTTTCGCTATTATTTTGACGATAGCTGGGCAGTCGCAGAGTAAGTGCTCCGGGAACTCTCGGGTACCATGCTCCTTGCATTTCCTGCAACCGTTCTCCTCACGGGTTATTCCTAGCAGTAGCTAGGCAGTGATCTGTTAGAATACCGATCAGCAGCCTCTCCTGTGAAGCTGTAGCAGGTACTGCTATAGTATTTTACAAATTTTTTTGTGTACTCCGTAGTCGGATCTGTTCATCTACTTTTTTTCAAATTTAATAAATGCAATCCCCTCCAGACTGCTGAATTGCTGTGAGTAGTGGGATTGGAAGATATATTGTTTCCATCTGGACCAGAGCAACACCATCTTTTGCTAGCTTGTCTTGGCTGGGAATACAGCAGATATGCTACTTTTTTGAAGTGCATATGGCTTCTTCATGGATCTTTAGAAGTCATACTTTGCGTCGCACAGACCGACCAGATTGGGTGGTACCTCAGCGCCTCCTTGATGCAGACTAATGCATGTCGCTGGGCCATGAACGAGTTAACGCCATCTTTTGCTAACTTGCCACCATTCCAGAACTCCATGTAGCAATATTGGTCTCATGACCGCGATGTAGATCTAATCATCAGTTTGAGGTCCCACGTGGTACTAAAGCATTCGTTGGGATACATAGAGCGGATTGGTTGCTTTCTTGACTTTTTCTTTAAAATTGGGTCTCAACAATACTTATTCCGAGATATCTTACATTTCTGAATAGTCTGAGTTTCAAGTTTAGGAACTCTACTATCTTCTAACATGCAGACAGATAGACAGACTGTACCTTGAGCAGGTTGAGTTTATTTTGTGATGGGATATATTCCAGGAGAGCTATTGAGCTGAACTCTCTTTATTATACGAACATCAGTTGTCTTGATGTATTCTATAGCCACGAGATAAAAGTGATACAGTCTAGTTCCGAGTTTACTTCGTCGACTGGTTCGTTGTTCGAGATGACAGAAGAAGTAGCAGCTACAACGTGTTCCTTTGTCCTCTGTTTTCTTTACTGACATCGAGCTGTACTGACATCGAGCTATATATAACTGTATAGTTCTGGATTGTGAAAGATCTCATTGGTCATTTTCAGAAACACGTTAAGCTTTTTAGCTGTGGTTGAATGAGGAATTCCCAACTGTAAGCGAAAAAGGAGCACGTCAGAACTGTCAGAGCTCGTTAACACAGGAAATACTCATTTAAGCTTCGCTAAAAAAAAAAAATATATATTTGTATAAAAAATAAATAAATAAATAAAAATATATATCAAAGTCTAACAAATTATTTTATTTGAATTAAACATTTTCACAGCCAGAGAAGACAATAATAAAAAAATAATAATAATTATAGTCATACAAAATAATAATAATCGCTAACGAAACAAAAACAAAAACAAAAACTAAGACTAAAACTAAAACTTCGACTTACAAAACCCCATTAACCTCAATTAGTGACTTGCGTATAAACAGATACTACATACACAAGTAAGTATTATTGTATCTAGATATTTTTTATGATTGCATTTCAAGTTATAGCATGAGAAAGCAAGAAAGAGACAAGACAACGAGAAGAAAAGAGAGCGAAATAGAGATTGACAACTGCTAATTAAAATAATGTCAATAAAATTGTGGTCCATTATCTAAAAAAAAGAAAAAAAAAACAAGGAAAAGTTTTAACTTCGATGGAACCAAAGCTGAAATACACGTTACACAAGTGTTTAGATTAAATTTCAAAATGAATTTGGTAAAATTTGTATAAAGGCTTTATGTTATATTAGCTCGATCTTTATCATATCGAAAGTGTTCACTTAGGTGGACATTGCATTGATTGATTTTACCAAATTTTAATTGAATTCATTCACAAAAAATAAATGTTTTCATACAAAAACTTGAAAATGGGCGTAAAGTTTGTATGAGGGCTATATCTAAAAATGGGTGTGGCACCTTGATGCTGACATAACAAACTGTCTAGAAGCTAGAAAGTTTAAGTTTAAGTTTAATTCATGCAAAAAATATTCTGAGTAAAACGCATCCATAAAAAGAAAGAAGAACAGAGCAGACAGACAGACAGACGAACAGAGATACAGACGGACAGACAGACAGATGGACATGGCTAAATCGATTCATCTCATCGAGCTGATCAATAATATATATACTTGTGGGGCTTACAATGTCTTTTTCAATGCATTACAAACTTTCCGACAAACTGAATATACCTGCGGTGTGAGAGCAATAAAAATGCATTAAAATACTTCAGCAGCGATTTTTGTTTCAGTTTTCGCTTTGATTGTGCCAAATGTGTAATTTAAAAGATACAATTCAAAGTATAACTTAAATAAAAATCAAAATAAAGCTAAGACAATACAATAAGTTTGAAAGTTAAAGTTGGCAATTTGACGATTCGAAAAAAAAAAAAAATTCAAAGCTGAGACAAAACTGATCTGAATGCGTTTGTCTGTCTGTCCGTCTGTCTGTCTGTCTAAAGTTCGAATCTATATACTTTATATATTGTATATATATTTATTTTTTAGTATAAACCAAAAATACGACCCCGAATATGCTATAGCTACCGACTTGACTGACTTAACAATCGAATTCAATGCAAAAAAAAAAAAAAAAAATGATGTCGAAAAGTTCCCAAGATGCGAATAAAAACTAAAAAATACTAAAAAAAAAAAAAAATTAAACGACAACGATGACATAGAAAAAAATTACAGGTATTTCATAAGACCGCCCAGCGTTGCCATGAAATGGAATGATTTGGAATCTCTTAAAAGGGAGCTTGTGTGTGTGTGTGTGTGTGTGCATACTGCAATTTTGATGTGCTTAAATTACTAATTATTAGTTAACGTGTAGCGCGGTAAGATACAAAAAGTAAAAACAAAATATAAAAAAAAAAACACGACAAAAAGAACAAAGTTGATGACGCTGTCTTTGGCGAAGTTGCTTAATAGACCAGAACCAGCGACCAAAAGCTAAAGTCTAAAAATGATTCTTATTGTCATGATTGTCTATTGTAAAACGAAACTAACGAAATAGACGAAAATTGTATCTCATAGCTTAAAAACATAATATTGAACAATTCATTCATTGGCTTTCCCACCATTAATGCGTGATTTTCACATGTATCTATTAGATAGATACACAGACAGACGGACTGACCGACAGACGGAGACTACTAGAAATAATAATTTATTAAATATTAAATATATATCTAGGCAAAAATAGTTAGTTATAATATAAGTGTATGTAAACCGCACATTAGTAGATACTTTGTCATTTTGTGGGCGTTTATAAGCATTGCAATCGAAGTGTATATCGTGCAATTCACTATCTTTTTATTTATATATTTAAATATATATTCCCACGATATTTTCTTTTTATAGAACATTTAATATATTTCTTTGAGCTTTTTCTTAAAGGAAAACAAGTTGCAAATTTAGGATACAAACAGAAAAACAGCTTCCATAGTTATTTTATTTCGAATATTAATGATAATATTCAAATAATAGCTAAGACACAAACCATATCTAAGTAAACAAGAGCGCCATCTATGTGCTTTACAGCTTGAATTATTAAAATAAACAGTTTCAAATTATTTTAAATACAAAAAAAAAAAAAAATCTCACAAATAAAACGAAAAACAATGTTTTTTTTAAAGCAAATATTTCATTTATTTATTTTAATATTTTTTTTTTGTATTTATTTTTTCTTTAGAAAAACAAAAAAAAAACTTCCTAACAATAATTCATGTGTGACAATTAAGTTTTCACTCTATCGTCTTTGCTATAAAATCTGTCAGCACGAACGTTTTGAAGATCGTTTTAAGATTGTGAATTGTAGATGATCTTGAGTTGAGAGTAAATATTTTTTTTTTTTTTTTTTTTTTTTTTAGACTGCGCAGCGAAAGAGGAGTCTGCGCTTCTGGTGAAATTTATTGAATGCGTACATGATGCGGTGCGTTTTATATATCATACAAAGATACAGATACAGATACATATATACAAAGTTATCTGTATCTGCAACAACGTTGTCGTTGTCGTCGTCGTCGTTGTCATCGTCACTGCTACGTGATCACCCAACAAGGTGTAATAATTTTTATTAAGCTTACAATATTTTTTTGTTTTTATCTTAACAAAATGCTTCTTCTTTTTTTTCCTTTTCTTCTTTTTTTTTTTTTTTTTTTTTTTAAAAAAAAAATATATAAGGTGAGTTTATATGGGGTCTGTAAGTTATAGTGGTCCGATCCTTGTCATATCGGTAGCATATTCATAGGATGACAGTAGAAGCGATTTAAACCAGATTGGAGTAAATAATTTTCATAAATAAGACCAGTTTTTGTAAAAAAAAAAACTCAAAAATGAGCGCTAGGTTTTTATGGGGGCTGTACCTAAAAATCGGCGTGGCACCTTGGTTCTGACATACAAATTGCCTAGGAGCACAAAAAGCTTAAGTTTAAAATTGCAGTTTAATATCTTTAAAACTTTTCGAGAAAAAAAAAACTTTACAAACAGCCGGACAGACAGACGGACGGACATGGCTAAATCGATTCGTCTCATCGAGCTGATCAATGATATATATACTTGTGGGGTTCTACAATGTCTTTTTTAATGCGTTATAAACTTTCCGAAAAATAGAAAAATCGTTACTCGTCATATAAAACTTTAAATATTACGCGAAGGAGTTGAGTGGTGGTCAATGGTTCGATACAGCCAAAGTTCAGACAAACCGTTGGGCTTTAAAAAAAAAATACAGAAATTGAAAAGCCCATTCCTCTCTTACTACAAAAATTTATACAAAAATTTAAAAAAATGGGGTATATTTGTACGGGAGCTATACCTAAAATTTTGTTGGTCCAACCCATATTCGTCATTGGGACTATCATTGGCATAATTTATATTGAATTTAGACTTCCTTGAATAAAAAAAGCAAAGAAGTTTCAATTGCAAAAACCCAAAATTTTGGGATAAATATGTATAGGGGAACCACTTTAAATGGGACTAGTGAAAAACCTTGATGGCTTTGGAGATTCTAAGTTTCAGATATGGAAGCCTTATTGTTTGATTGTCTCGAAAAGTCTCTCTAATAATGACAGACGGACGCACGGATAAATGGACAGACAGGAATGCAGATAGACATGGCTAGGTTAACACGTCTCATCGAGCTTACCGAGAATATATATTAAGTTCCCAATTTCAGCTGAGGCAGATGGACAGATTTATAGCTAGTTCAATTCGTCTCGATAATACCCGTTCACATTTTTATTTGAAAGCGCTTGAAAACCCAAATCGTTTCGACACGAATCGATGAACTGAGTCGTTTAAGAAATCAAACGAATAAGTTTGACTCGACTCCAATTTTTAATCGAATACACGTACCAATACTGAGCGGCTATGTTAAGTCTCAGCTCACAAATGATCCTATAGTATTTAATTTAGTTGGCATTACTCAAATTCAATTTACATAAAAAAGCTTTAGATCATGTTCAAGATGTATGTATGTATACATATGCCGCTTCTATATAGATTTATGAGCATTCCATATGCCTTAACTTTAATAAAAAAAAAAAAAAAAAAAATACATCGATACAGCTACAAAATTTACATACAAGTTGCGATTTCCAGTATAGATACACAGCTCATTTATGCAATTATAAGTTTACAAAGAAAGAGAGAAAGAGAGAGATAGAGAGACAACACTTCAAGTAAAGCGTTATGGTCCTGCGGGATCATAAATACCAAATGTTTGCTTTTTTTTTCACTCGGTCGTTCGCATATGACTGACTAAAAGTATCTAGATACATACAAGTAGCTAGCTATCTATGACCTTTTATAATTACGCCACACCATACCAAACCATACCATACCACCCCCGCTTCATAATCATTGTGCTCATCGTCATAGTCATCATCACTATTCGATCATATCAAAATACATTGTACATATACGAAAGGGTCGCAGTACAAGATACATTTTTAATATGCAAATTTTTTTTTGTATTTTATATTGCCAAGAAAGTGTTTTTCCACTAACGAACGAAGCAGCAGCAGCAAGTAAATGCGCCCTTAATGAGAAAAAATTTTTCAAAAACTGACATTTCGTGGTGGTTATCGATGAACTTTAGTGCAGGAAAGAGCTAGACATATATGTATACTCTACATGTATAGCTTGTATCTATAAGATACATACGTATCCTTTTTATTCATTAAAGGCTGTCAACATTTATGCATTCAAGGTGTTAAGCGGCACTTTCCAGTTTTTTATACTATATACCTACTCGTATATATTTTTTATTATTATTTTTTCATTGAAATTTTTAATTTGTTGCATCCATGTGGCTGTTTTTTTTTTATTTATTTTTAAACCTGCTATTTGAAGTATTAAAACGGAGAAAATGTGTTTCCAATTGCAGCTAACCTAAAAATTTGAAGAAATTTAGAACTGCTGACTTATTCTAAATATATACTAAACTGAACGAGTCGAACTGCAAAGATTTAAGTTTTTCTTTTGAAAATACGACAGATTCGATCTGAAATGTTATAATATTATATATATTGGTCGAAAGATCTAAGTTTCTTCTTTTCAAAAAAGTTAAAAAAATAAATTTCGATTCGAAGTTTACTGAGTTATTGCCGCATAAGGGGGAAAAAGGACAAGAAAAATAGTTTTTAAAACACACTTCCAGATTTTGGCAGTGTTTTTGCAAATGAGTTGAAGAAAATCTTTAAGTCGATATTCAATAAATTTACGTAAGACACACACACACACACACACACACACAGCTTGAGTTGGCTGAAAATGTCACAAATTATTATTCCATTTTTTTTTCTCTGATACACTTGTATACTTTTGAGACGCCTTATGTAAGTTTTTTTTTTTTTTTGCTTTTCACAAATCATTTATTTCAAAATGTTTTACGCAGATTATGTCAAAATCATGCGGTATACTTTTGTGCGATTCGAATCCTTTCTATATTTATTTTCTATTTTTCTTTTCCACTTTCTTTGACACAAAAAAAGGTAAATGATGCAAATAAACAAACGTCATATTTCCTTGCTTGCTTTCTTATGTAACATCCTGTTTAATACTGCTTCTAGAATTCCAAAAAAAAAAAAAGGGAAAACATGTCATTAGGCGCTACAGCTCGCATCCTGTCACACATATCTATAGAATCCCTTTTTTTTTTTTTTTTGTGTTTTTTTGCTACCACCGATTTTTTTTTTTTTTTTTGTGCGTTTTGTATGTTGCCATCTGAACTTCTTGCGTTTATTTCTTACGTGTGTTCTTCTGTTGCTCTAGTATTTTTTGATACGGAATTAATGCAAATTAATGATCTCTTGAGTCAAATTTTATGCGCAGCATAATTTTTCAAAATAAAAAACTCATTTGTTGTTTTCACTCTCAAAAAAAAAAAAAAAAAAAAAAAGTAGTTTTTAAAAAATACCTTTTTTTTTCTTAAACAAAAAAACTATCGATAGTCCATGGTGCAATTATACAAGGTGTTGCTAAGCGCTCTTTCTCTCTCAACGTATTGCGTACCAACGTCAGTCGTATTTCATTGTAATGGAATGAAACAAACACAAAAAAAGAAAAAGAAAAAAAAGAACAGCCACATTTTCTATCTCATTCACACTTGGATATGGAGTAAAAATAAAAAAATAGTAAAAATAAACAGAAAGCTCTTTTCCATTCGTTTCGCATGGTACCAACACCCTTACAATTCCACCATGGGCGAGGTTAATAGAAAACATATAATTTTTAATGGTTATGGCCAGTCCGGAGTCTTGAGCGGTTGCCAAGTACAACAAATCCCTTAAATTGCAACAGTGTATTTTTTTGTATTTTCTTCCAAATAAATGAATGGAAAATTTAAAAATGTTTTATAACTTTTAAGTAAATTTTTTTTTTCTATTAATTCAATTTCTTTATTTAAAATTTTTTTATTAATAAAATATTTTTTGTGTTCAACACCTTTTTTTTTTAAATGCAAGTAGAAAACTTGCTTTGACTTTAGAAAATATACTTGGAATGGTGTCTATTTTTTTTCGGATTACCAGACTACACAATGAGTACTCACTTCCCAGCTAACACATGTGCGACTCTCGTTTGGATTATATTATAAAAGTCATCATCAACTGTATTATCGTGCACCTCATCGAAGTCTCCAGCGCCAGAGCTGCCCAGTGTATTGATGTTGTCCAGACCATAATTACTAAAATTAACAAAATTCGTAAAGAGCGCATCTCCGGTACCATTTCGTATGCTTGCGTAAAATTCATCACGTGTATTATAGCACACAGCCTCTCGCCGTCCATAATGATTGTCATCGCGAAAGGGGTACTCATTTGTATTAGCATCAGCTTCGCTACTCTCCTCCTCATCAGCCTCATCATCTGCCTCCCTCGTCTCCAATAGCGCTCTGCCAGAATTGCTGCTTCTACATTTGGCTGCTAAAGTATTCATATGCATATAAGTACGCCCGGTGTTACAACTGCAACAAGGTCTTTCGTTTATAGTTTCAGGAAAACTACGACTGTTTGCTGCCACAACCACATTCGAAACGCCGGGGTTGTAGTCAATACTTCTACTGGTACTAGGCATCTCGTTGACAGCTTCTTCGTCATTGTGGTCCAAACGTTTGCGACAGAGCTCCCCATTCGATTGCTGCTGCAACTTCTCAAACTCAATATCATTTTTTTTAGACATTACCTCCTGACCAACGATGGCATTACATTTTTTTGTAGCACTCATTTTAGTATTTTTTAGTTTAAAATTTGTTTTAATTCCGAATTAATTTACCGAAAATGAAAAATTTTAACCGAATTTAATTTTTTTTTTTTTTTGAATATTTGCTGTGAAAAATAATAATAAAATGTTGTAGAAAATTCGTCTACAAAAGCTTAAGTTACTTTGTTGAGTTTTTTTTTTTTTTTTTAAATTAAAATTTGTACTATTTTCAAAAATTCGGTTGTGTCACCGAATTTAATTTCGCAAATATCAAGCAAAGTTTTGTCAAAACAGCATTTAATTTTTTTAAAAATTCGAATAATTATGCAATTTTTTTTTTATTTTTTTTTAATTCTGTTAAAGTCAACATCAACGAAAATTTTGCTGTTTTCATTTCGACGAAAATTTTCGCGCGTATTCCAGCACATACCCGATAAACAACAAAGAGGGCAGTGCGTAGGCTATAGTACCGGCCAAACTCTGTATTCAATTTTAAACAAGAAATGCATAAATACAGATCGACAGACAGACAGACAGACATGTTTAAATCGACTCATCTCGCCGTACTGTTCAAGAATATTTATACTTTATAGGCTCTTAGATGCCTTCTTCAATGCATTACAAACTTTCTAAAAAACTGAATAAAACTGAATAAAAATTCCGACGCTTAAATTGAATATTGAAACATGCCAATGCATGCCAATAAAGAGATTAGTAAGAACAAGAATACATAACTCTCCAAAAAAAAAAAAAAAAAATAATAATAAAATAGTTTTTGAGGCTTATTATTGAAAATATTTTTTTTTTATATAAAAGCAAAATATTAATTCGAATTTCAAGGACACACACACTCACACACATTTAAGAGGAGTTTTTATACGCATAGCAAACGCCTGAGAATTATGCAAATCAATGCGCAGGAGATCAAGATCCTTCAAAAAAAAATATATATGAAAAGAATATTTAGCTCAATCTTTATAAATAGTTTTTGTATAAAAATGTTAAATTCATGCAGCCATTCAGTCAGTCAGTCAGTCGGTTTCATTGAAAAGATTTCGATTAATTTGCATAATACACAAAAATCATTTTGAGTTATAAAAAATACCATCAATGCCGCAAAATTCCCACAGTTTTTTTTTGCTATACAAAAAAAAAATATATTAAAAAAGAAATGAGTTCAAACTTCTTTTCAAATAGTTACAAAATTATAATAAATGGCAGTGTGGGATGTTTCTAAAATGCCACAGAATACACGCACAGATTAAAAATGTAATAGAAATGTAGCTGCTGCTGCTCAGGCATTTAGTACAACAATCAAAACTGAAGTTGAAATTTTCTTTTTTTTTGTTGTTTTTTTGCATTAATCATTTTTACAAATTGTTTTCTTCCGTCGCTAAGGATATGCAAAAGGATAAAATGTTAAATACTTTTATTGCCAATAAATCACATCAAACATCAAATTGCAAAATAGTCATTCTCATGCATGTATGGTGTGGTATGTATTTTGAAAACGAGTTCTTTCAAGTGTAGAAATATTTGGTTTGCTGTGATTTTACCCGTTCAGTTCAGTTTCTTTAATGACATTTTTCGCAGTTGTTTGACGGTTTGCCACTTCACTTGTCAGCAAAATCATTAATAATCCTTTTTACAAAAAAAAGTTAAACCAAAGTCATCAGGCGGCACGGATCGGATTCACATACGATTTTAGTTTTATGCTGGATTGAGCGAAAACGTTTGAAAAAAAAAAAAAAAAAAAAAAACAAAAAAATGGATAAGAAATTCTACAAATTCTGTCAATGAATGTTGTGTGGTCTTGAAAATTTCAAATCGATCCAAATTATATAAGAGAGTACATGTATAGAACTAGTTTGAACCCGCGTAGTAGTGATAGAAGAGTCGATGTTACCAAGTACGGCATCTGTCCGTCCAGCCTATGATAAATTAATATAGTCGCCAAGCTAAATATTGAATCTAAAAGAGCCTGATATCAAGTTTCTAAAGTATCCGAAACCTTGCGAACACGTTAACATTTTTTAACCATCTCTTTATTGCTCCCAATTTCAAGTCTCTACGTCTATTCATTTCAAATATATGGATTTTTCGGTTTAAAGGCCCCCCATTAAGCATCACTCACAGTTTTCCAAAAAAAGGTCATTGTAATTTAATTCTACAGCAAATTTTAGAAACATCTTTCAAATGGGCCTCATATCAAGTCTTCGGATCAAAAATTCCAAAACAAGTCTTACCTAAAATAAAAAAAAAAAGCCCAAGACAAAGGACCAAGTTTCAGAAATCCGTTAAACACCCAAAAAAATTTTTTAACTAACTTTCAATTCCGTAGATATGGCTTCTCCGGTTTCAAGGTCTCAATTAGGCTCCGGGTAAAAAATTTCCAAATCACGTCTTAGTATTTACCTGAAAAAACGTGTCGAAAAAAATCTATTTCGGGTCCACTAATTTGTTCCTGGTCCAAATTTCCAAACTTCCTTAAACACGCATAAAATAGTGACTGATTTGGTCAGCTGATCTGGAAGACTATAAAAAAATAGAGTCTTACGAAACATAAAACTTAGTTTCGTTAGATCCCTTGTAAGTTGGTTTGTTTTAAACACTTTTTTATACCCGTTACACATAGTGTAAACGGGTATATTCAGTTTGTCAAAAAAGTTTGTAACGCATTGAAGGAAGCATCGGAGACCCCACAAAGTATATATATTCTTGATCAGCTCGATGAGACGGATCGATCTAGCCATGTCCGTCTGTCTGTCTGTCCGTCTGTCCGTCTGTTTGTTGCTATGCGATTTATTCGATGAAGATATAAAGATATTTGACTGAAATTTTAAACTTAAGCTTTTCTCGGCAACGACTATGTTAAGTTCGAAAATGAGAGTGCCACGCCCATTTTTAGGTATAGCCCCATACAAACTTACCGATTTTTTTCGATTTTTTGTTTAAAAAATAATAATTATTTATGAATGTACTCGCTCCCAATTAGGTAAAAAACATTTCTTTTGTCATCCAGGGTCAAAACCAAGACGCCACGCCCATGTAACGGGTATTTCAGCTTCGGTTCCGCCGAAGTTAACGTTTTTCCTTGTTTTTTGGAACTTAATCAGAACTCAACCAGAAAAGTTTTTATAGATTACAAAGTTGATGACTACAATAAAATTATTCAATTTGGATTACATCGGAAAATGAATTAAAAATGGTCTCCATGTATAATCCGAATTTCGGATTTAAATTTACAAGAATTTAAAAATGTCTGTCTGTTCGCAACGAATTCAATTATTCTGACTTAAGGGTCTGACCATGTTTATTTTATGGTTTCTTTTTAAGGTGTTTGGTTGCTTTTGAAAGTAGACATAATAACCTAAAATTTGGTACCCATTTGAATTCTCTACGTCAAACCATAATCTGTTGAGAGGCGCAAATTTCCGTTAAGAAAGAATGTATGAGCATTGATAGAATAGTCGACCTAGCTATTTTTGGCTGGGTTGTCCGTCATTCCGTTCGTCCGTCCTTGTATTTGCTGTATGAAAATGATTATCTCGGAGACTATAAGAGATAGGGCGACCATATTGAAGCTTCACTGTTTTTTAAATAAATTATTTGATGCATATTAGAGGTGGCAAACTATCGATAGTTGACGTTAAAATATATCAATAGTCTACTATAGTCCTATCCACCAAGTAAACCATTTATATATGTACAGTGAATGTCATTGTCAGTGACATTAACTGTATATATATAATTTACTTGGTGGATGGGACGATCTACAGATTTAAAACTATCGATAACGTCGACTATCGATAGTTTGCCACCTCTAATGCATGTAGCATATCTTATTTTCGTGCTTACATCTATTTATACCCGTTACACATAGTGTAAACGGGTATATTCAGTTTGTCAAAAAGTTTGTAACGCATTGAAGGAAGCATCGGAGACCCCATAAAGTATATATATTCTTGATCAGCTCGATGAGACGAATCGATTTAGCCATGTCCGTCTGTCTGTCCGTCTGTCCGTCTGTTTGTTGCTATGCGATCTTTTCGATGAAGATATAAAGATATTGGGCTGAAATTTTAAACTTAAGCTTTTCTAGGCAACGACTAGGTTAAGTTCGAAAATGAGAGTGCCACGCCCATTTTTAGGTATAGCCCCCATACAAACTTATCGATTTTTTTCGATTTTTTTTTTTTTTTAAATAGTAATTATTTATGAATGTACTCGCTCCCAATTGGGTAAAAACATTTTTTTGGTCATCCAGGGTCAAAACCAAGACGACACGCCCATGTAACGGGTATTTCAGCTTCGGTTCCACCGAAGTTAACGTTTTTCCTTGTTTACTTTGATATTTTGCTTTTGGGGTTCATGAACTTTGCAGCATGCTTAAATATTGTTTTTTTTTTTTGTTTTAATAAAAATTTTTTATCAAGTTTTAATTTTAAAGAATTTCTTGCAGTAAGATTTCATATCAAGTTTTCGTTCTAATTACGTCTGTGCGCATCAAATTTACAATTTGAAGTACATAGTACAGTAAATAACGTAGCTAATCTGTGTACATATGTTTATGGCATAGAGCTACTTAGCCTCAATGTGATTGGAATACAATGCTAGATAGATAGATAGATAGCTACAAATATAGATACATAGACAGATAAATAGATACAATGGTTAAAAAAAAAAAAAAAATATAACGACTAAATAAAGAAACAAAAAAAAAAAAAAAAAAAATTAAAGCGCTCGTTTTTCATTGTCGCATTGCTATACGATACATTGCTATGCGATGGGATTGCAAAATCAGCAACGCTCTATAAGTCTAAGATCCATGAGAGATCATGTACATACATACATATGTATCTGTATCTGTATCTGTATCCGTATGTATCATAAAAAAAGATACTTTATGAAATCAGTAACAAAATCATTTTATGTAGACAGCAATGTACAAAATCTCGGAAAAAAACAACAACAACAAAAAAAAATTAAATATAATAACAATAATGGAAATAAATGTGAAATGAGGCCATTTAATAGCTTCGTTTGTTCGTTCAACGTTGAAAAGATACTATAACCATTTTATATGTTTTTTTATTTTTTATTTTTATTTATTTTTATTTTTAATTTTTTTTTTTTTTTTTTTTTTATGTAAATATAATAAAAATTGCAAAGTAACAATACAAAGCGACAGCAGAAGCCACATTAGACAATGGCTCCTCCTCGAGACAATATCGTCATCTTCTTCTTCATGATGGGCAACGCCTCACCTTGCTGAAACGGAAAGTTTGGGGAGGGGAGGCATGATACAACCAACCAACCAACCGACCGACCAACCAGTCATTGTTGTATAGTACAGTTTTTGTTAGACGCAACAAGATCGGTTTTAAATTACTACCTGACAAATATAATAAAAGATAATAAAATAAAATATACATATTTATTTAATTTTTTTGCGTTAGAGATTGTGGATTTGAAAAGAGAGAGAGAGAGAGACAGAGAGATAGATAGATAGATAGATAGATAGATAGATAGATAGATAGATAGATAGATAGATAGATAGATAGATCGATTTTGGGTCCCAGGTCCAAGCATCGGAAATCCTTTGAGCACGCCTAAAATATTTGAGAGAGAGAGAGAGAGTAGATAGAGAAACAAATCATAGCGTCGTCAGATATTTCAATAATAATGAAACTATAAAATTTGAATTTAATGTGGCAACACTGTGCACAAAGAATATTGCCACTAAAACGAGACAAGACGTGAATCTCTGTACTTATTAAGCTCTTGCAGAACATGCGTATGTAGCTTAAAGGCATTGCCAGCTTAGAAAAAAAAAAGTTCTTTCTTCAAAAAAATCTGCGATAAATTTTGAAAATCTTTAAATTTTCATAATCTAAATTCGGCTACATTTTTTTATAGATTAATAAATTGGTGCCATCGTAATGGCGCATTTAGCCATGAAGCGAAGTAGTTATAGCTACTGATCGTCATCATCGCCATCAACATCATCATCATAATTATTATCTTCATAAAAAAAACATTGTTATGATGCATGTAATCGGATAATTTTTTTTTTTTTTTTTTTTTTTTTCTCAAATTCAAAACGAACAAAAAAATATTTGCATTTCAATTAAATCAAATGCAAAATAAAAGGAGCAAAAATAAAACGAAAACGAAAATTAAAACCAAAAAAAAAAAAAAAATATAAATATGCGCAAAAATCGAGTTGATTGACTAAGGAATACACTGCACAGTATTGCCAACTTTGAAGAAAAAAAGAGGAACAATGTTATCGATAATTTTTTTTTTTTTTTGTAGTAAATACTGGGACACTCAAGTGGAAAGTTTTATCCCAGACATGGCAACCCTTTTGTTCCAACACTATTTGGCAGTTTAAAAAGAAGCTTATTTTTTTAAAATTCCTTATTTTGTTACATAAGTGCTTAAAAATTCAACATTCCCAACATAAATTATAGTTGTGTTGTATTAAAAAAAAAAAAAAAAATGAAATTGTATATTGAAATCGAAACGTTTTTAAAGGAAAATTTCAAATCTAATGCGCACGATTCATGTTCATGATATTCTTATTGTGTGAAGAATAATAAAAAAAATAATAATAGAAAAATAAAAAAACAAGATGGAAAGTATTTCTTCTTCTTTTATTTTCAATTTTTTCGTTTTATTAAAAAAAAGATACTTTGTAAAAGTTTCATTTTGCTTGGACTACGTGAAATAGTTAAGATTTAAGGAAGCCATAGAAGTTTTCAAGGGCCAGGGCTAATAAAATATTAACGATGTCAAAGACACTTAACGATATCTCTAATGCTTTATTGATAAATTTAAAAGTTTATTTAAATTATCGATAAATATCGATACATTTTAAGAAATTGCCATCTCTAGTAGATCTTTTATTTATTCTTAACATAGTCAGCTTTGTTCGAATTTTCAAAAAAAAAAAAAATACTTTTATTCGAAAATATTTTCAACTACAAGAAAAAAAAAAAATATTTTATCCTTTTTTTCGAAAACAAAATAAAATATGTGCCTTGTAAAACTTTTTATAATTTTGCAAATCATTGCAATCAACGCGAAATATAATTTTAACGACATAAATTTTGATGAGAGTAAAAATGTCGACGATATGAATCCATTTGAATATATGCCAACGGTAAAGAGAAGACTACCCGATAACGATCCTACTGTTCTCTTTGATCTTTTGAATAAAGGTAAGAAAAGTAATAATTATTTTCTTAAAGTAAATCACAATTTTTTAGGTCCAAAAACTGGTTCACGTAGGGACGATTACCTCAACGATCCTTTGGAATATATGCCCAAATATAATAAATCGGTTGCTCAACCATATAGCGCATCTGAGCTACTCGATAAGAGTAAGTTTTATTTTAAAAGTTTCTCTAAAACTTTTATGGTGTTTTTTTTTTTTTTTTATTATGGAGAGTAGTCATTGAGAGCTGTCTTCTTGAAAAAGGTTTTAATTCAGCGCTTGCACCATACCTTTTGTCAGTCAGTCAGTCAGTCAGTCAGTTAGTCAGTCTGCTAAGAATTCTAGAAGCCATGGCTGGAGAGTTTTGTTCCAGTGAAACGTTGTGTAAATAACCAGGCCTTGACTGTTCAAATGTTCCAAATGGTGCCTATGGGTTCCGTGGGATTAAGTTTACATAGACAGTTGCCCTCGTTAAACAAAAAATCCGACAGCTGTCTGATTTCTACATAAGAAGTTCTTCCAGTGTTTGTTTCTACGTCTTATTCTCGTCATGCCTCATAAGGTCTCCAAGCGAATCTGTTCTTTGACTACAGACAGGCAGACCCGGGTCCAACCACAAGCGAGTTATTTTGGTTGTGTTTGTTCAGCTTCAATAACTTTTCAAATTGTAAACTTGTTTATATTCCAAATCATATTCTTCACCAAATAGACTTTCACACCGTTAAACGTAAGCAAGTCACAGTCGATATAAATCCATACGAATTTTTACCAGTTAAAATGGAACCAACAGAATCATCTAAAGATCCATATCAACTATTTGCGCAACTGAATAATGGTAAGAGAACAGCTGTTGCTGCTTCTATATGATCTATGATCTATGATCTATGATCTATGATCTATGATCTATGATCTATGATCTATGATCTATGATCTATGATCTATGATCTATGATCTATGATCTATGATCTATGATCTATGATCTATGACCTATGATCTATGATCTATGATCTATGATCTTTTATCACAGTTAATGGACGTCGTGAGCCTGAAGTTGAAAGCCTTCTGGACATTTGGACTCAAAGAGCACGTTTTAGGCTCTAACTGCAAACATGCAGTGCAGCTAAAGTCAGAACAAAAAAATGTTGCAAATCATGGCGGCAAATCAGAAGCTACTTCTAAATCGTCGAATTGTAATGCACCAAAATGCGAAAAAAAGTGCAAAAGCTGCATCCGAAACGCATTCCGCTCTTGCTTTTAACGACGCAGCAGGTTTCATGGTGGTTCCAACATTTAATTACGATAAATACTCTGGTTCGCTTGCTTCCTTCAAAGACGATGCTTCGAAGTTTTCGGATGCGGTTGCTTTATCGCGTTTCGGTGCAGATTCGTATGCTTCGCTAAAATCCGATACGACAATGATGCCCTGCGATGGCGGTTCTGTTGTGTCTGAGCAACAATCCAATTCCAATTCCAATTCCGTTGCTAATATCTATGATGCCCGACTCGAGCATCGTCTGAATATGATACGTATAATCAAAAGACATGCCGTAATTGCCATAAATAATGCAAAAGCCTTCGAAACGCAACTTTTGCAAAAATATGGTAATCAACTAAAGGCGTCGCCGTCTGTTTCACGTGAGAAACGTGACCAATCGTTGTCATTTGGTGTTGTTCCTTCGGGATATATTGATGCACCACCGGCTGCAGCTTATCTACGTCCATATGAGACACGTAACAAGAAAATAAAGCTAAAACCAACCGCTAAGTCAAAAGTTTCTGCTGCTTCCAAGTTAAAAGCATCTAAACATCGTGGTCCAAAGCAAAACAAAAATCAAAATGAACTTTTTATTTGTTTTTTGGTAAAAAAAAAAAAAAAAAAAGAAACAAAAGATAAGAAAAAAAAAATATTAACTTTTAAATATATTTTTATTCAATTTATTTATCAAATTTATTATTTTATACGTTTTAAATAAAAAAAAAATTAAAATAAAAAAAAAAATATTTAAAAACCAAGGACAACCATTAACCAAATTTTCCTGACAATAACTCAAAAGTGAAGGGGCTTTGTATAGGAATTATATGATCTAATTTTATAACCCTGTACCCAAGGCATAAAAAGGAATATTAAATTTTTACAAATGTATTTAACAGGCAGCAGGGGGGCAAGGGAGATTCTATAAAAAGACATGCACTCTTGTCTCTTGAGCTCAGCATTGTTAGGAGAGTCAGTCTAGCTACCCGTCCGTCCGTCTATTATGCAGTCTGCCGTATGAAAACGATTATCTCGGAGACTGTAAAAGATTGTGCGCACATATTTGAAATTAAGACTCTTCTGAGCCTTCAAGAAGTCGCTTACAAACGGAAATTTGTTATCTTAACTAAAATATATGGCATACAATAATGAAGTCACATATCTTCCCCTACAGCTCAGCTTAAAATTGCTCATTCTCAACTTAACCCATTAACTAACAAAAAATTTTTTTGTACATATCTCTTAATATGTTACAAACATAAATGACAAATGATGCTCTTTAACCCACACAAAAAAAAAAAAATACACAAACAAACAAACTAAAAAGTAGTACAGGACATTTCAAATAGACAGGAGAACACTTAATAGCGCGACTAACCACAAAGTTAAATGCAGTCGATAGGCGTCAAGCAACAGACTTCATTATCTAAACCTTTCATGGACAAACATAGACACAGTACACAGGCCACTTCAATTCATTTCATTTCACTTCCCTTCCACTTCCCTTCCACTTAACTCAACTCAGCAATAGGGCCATAGTCCAGTCAACATGCCAGTTAACCCCATTTAACACTTTACTGACCGTCACATTAACCGTTGCTTTGCGTTGCAAGTTGCCTTCGCCATTTGACGTTAGCGTTGCCAGTTTTAACTTTTACTAAAGAGGGTGTTATCACCTTTCAATAATGAAATAGTTGCCGACTGCGTGGGCGAAATGTCGAAATGAGCCAAGAAAAAATGTAAAATTACATAAAATAAATAGCAATTGCCTTTCAATAGACAGACAGACAGACAGACGGACAGCATGTACTATATGTGGGCATTATAAATAATGGAGAAAAATTTAACCAGGGGGTAGTATAGTATGTAAAAAAAAAAAAATGAAAAAAAAAAAGGTTAAAAAGAATACTTTGGAGGGCGTCAAAGTGACTTGACTTGCGCTCTTGCTTAGTCGTCGTCGTCGTCTATTCAATGCGTTGAACAGGACACTTGAAAAACACGCACTGGACACGCACACGCACGCACGCACACACACTACACCTCCTACTACATGCTTTTGCTAGCCGAGTGTGTGCATGCAACCCTTGTAATTGAATAATTCGATTTTATTCAAATAAAATAAAAGAGCAAAAAAAAAAAAAATCTAAATAAATTGTTATGCTTACAGAATGACTTCTACTAACTGAGTCATTAGAGTAAGTACATAGAATGCACTTGTTTGGAATTGATTCCAAAGAAATTGAAAACAAAAAAAAAAAAAAAAAATTTAATACTGCAACTAAAACGACCTTTATAATTCAACAACAGTTTATGCTTATGAACCAGTAAGATTTAGGTTCAACGAAGAGGGTTTTTTCAGAAAAAAAATACATTTTTATACACTCTACCCAAAAGGTAAAAGAATATATTAAGTTTGTGCAAATGTATGTAACAGGTAGAAGGAATCATGAGAGACCCAATAAAGTATATATGTTCGATCAGCATTGAAAGGCGAGTTGATATAGCTATGTCTGTCTGTCTGTCCGTCTGAGAGGGACTATCTCGGAGACTATAGGAAATATATAGCCACCATATTTGAAACTTAGACTCTCCTACCGTAGCCGTCAGGTGTGCACTTGCCCAGTTTAGCCGCCATACAACCATACCAAAATTTTCGGATTTTGCTTAAAAACTTGTTTGTTTCCTACTCTAGGAACTTCAAATTTAGTATAAATTATGTCTATGATAGTCCCAATAAAATATTTCAATATTGGTAGGACCAAAAAAAAATTTTAGGTATAGCCCCCATTACAAACTTACCCCATTTATTTTTGAGTTTTTTATGAAAATTCAATAAAATAGTTTGGTACTAAAATAAGGCTTAACTCAAGGTACTTCAAGATTGGGTACAGTGTAACTTACAGTCGAGCATAGTCGACTTCAGCTGTTTTTTCTTATTAGACCATTGATCCCCACGATCCCATCTCTAAGTTCTATATAAGCCACTGATGATCACACATTAATTATTTAAAGATTTGTGTGACGAATATTTAAGCTTTGGTTCTACCGAAGTTGACGTTTTTCTTTTTTTTTTTTTTTTTTTTAGTTGCCACCGCCAATTGGTTGACATAACCTTTAAGACTGATCGTCTTTGTATTTGCTTTTTCTACTCGAATTGAGTCTTTCTTCATTATGAAGATTGGTATATATCGTATGTGTATTTCCTGATTTTCATGCCATATTAAAAAAAAAAAAAAGTACTTTTGTTTGTTTTTAATTATTCAAATAAAAATTTTGAAATAAAAAAACCTGTCCATGAAGTTAATTAACTTCAAACGTTATAATTTATTTATTTAATTTTTATAATTTTTTTTTTTTTTTTCTAAATTTTGTTTTTTTTTTGATTTTTAAAATTATTTTTTATTTTTTTGTATTAAAATAATATTTTTTTTACGATTTTAATTTGAGAAACCTTTAAAGGTAATTAATGTATTTTTGGCACTTTTATTGCGTATGTATGTATCTGTGTATGCATATGTATGTATATAATAAATATCATTGTTAAGCAATAAAAAAATAAAGAGACTTTTAATATATTTTTTGCATACAAAAAAAAAAAAAAAAGGTTGATGAAATACAAAAAAAAAAAAAAAAAAAAAAATTACTTAATTATTGTCGTAAAAAAAATCGTGTTGCTTATAATTTTTTTTTTATTTCTTATTTATAAATTTTTGTGCAATTTTAAATTGACAACAGACAATACAGGTTTTTAATAAAACAAAAAATATTAACAAAAATTTATATTATATTTTATTATTGCGTTAAACTTTATTAAAATTATAAATAATATATTTTTCTTTGTTAAATTTTTATTCAACGTTAAAATCTCAATTTTTTTATGTATAAAAAGATTGTTACGAAAAATAATAGAGAATTTTAGTCTAACGTCTAACAGAAGGGTGGTATCAAGCGAAGCGATGGTACCATGCAAGCAGAGAGTAAAAAGAGAATTCACTTTTTAGTATTTACTTCGTTTGACAAGTGTAAACGAGAAAGACAATTTGATAATTATTTAAAACTAAACTTGGTACGCAATACGTTGAGAGAGCAAGCGCGCTTAACATAACCGTGGATCGGAACTCAATGTTGTTCTGATTTCATTTTGAAATTAAAAAATTTTCAAAAAAGTAAGCTTAGTTCTTGTAGACAAAATTAGTCCTCATTTTTAAGACATTTCGGTAAAAAATGTTGGCAAATTTATTCGAAAATAAAGTTAATTGAAATTAAAACTACTAACATGAGTGCTACAAAAAAATGTAATGCCATGGGGTGTGTTCCGGAGATAATGTCCAATAAAAATGAAATTAATAATATTGAGACGAATAAGCAACACGTTGAGAAGCAGCAGCAGCAAATGGAACACTTGGAGCAAATTGACGTAAAACTTTCAATGAGATGCCTAGTACCAGTAAGAACGACAATAGCCTCGTCGTTTCGAAAGTTCGTAAACTCCCTAAGTCCATGCCTCCAATGGATAATGGCAATACAGCAGCTATAACCGAAAGACCTTGTTGCAGCTGTATGAATACTTTAGTCAAGAGTAGAAGCAATGATTCTGGTATTGAAAACTCATTTAGAGTCTGCAACTACGATGAATTAGGCAGAGCGGTGAAAGAGTTGGAAGAGGCGAATGAGGCGAGTAGCGAAGCTGAGTACCCGTTTCGCGATGACAACCATTATGTGCGTCGACTTGCCGAGTGCTATAACACTCGTGATGATTTCTATGCAAGCATACGAAATGCTATGGGTACTGGGGATACACTCTTTGGAAATTTTGGTAATTTTGTTCGTAACAATATAAACGTTTTTCATTTTGAAAATACACTGAACGACACTGGTACTGGAGACTACGATGAGGTGCACGATGAGACAATTGATGAGGATTTTTAAAATTTAAATTGAAAGTCGTACATCCCTCGGAATGTGTGTACGAACCGAAAAAGCTAATCAAGCGATTTATCTATTTTCTACTTTGGTTATAAAACGTTTTGATTAGGAATTATTGTAACGAACAAACGAAAAAAAAAAAACGAAAATATTCTTCAATTCTTCTGAATTTTTGGCATTGGGACCATGTTGCGGTGTTGAGAATGGGAGTAATACTGCCAGCGGTAAACTAGAAGATGAACTGTCTCCACTAATCTATAACGAGAGAAAGTTTTCTAAGGCTACACTGGGGCACAGAATGTCTTAGGAATGTATTACGATATAAGTCACCTAACTTCCAGATGAATAAAGTGGAAACTTTCAGACTTTCAGAGTTGTTCCTTGACTTATCAAACGCCCCAACTATTTTTATTATTTTTATTTAAGACATTGCGCCAATAACTCGTTTGAATGATAAACTTATTAATGTAAAGACTCTATCTATCTTGTATCTCTCTCTCTCTCTCTCTCTCTTTCTTTCTCACTCTCTTTTTGTCAACTTATAGCACACCTTACAGTTACATACATATTTGCTAGTATTACTATTAATACCTACCAGCATTATTTGTTTTTTTTTCGAATAAATTCAATTGACCAACACAAATGCTTGTTTGTGGAATAACGACGACGACCGACGACGAACTTTGGTCACCATAAATTCAAATGTCGCCTTAATTGAAATGCCTGACGACTTTTAGTTTATTCGTTTTCTTTCTTATATACATTATATAGTATATATGTACAACTACAACTAAACCAAAAACTAACTAACTAACTGACTGACTACCCTTATCGATTTGATAGACTGACTGACTGCCTTTCGAGTTTAAAAATCGAGTTAGCTAGCTACTTCGACATGGTGACAAATAACCTGGCGACATTTATAACATATTTACATACCCACATCCACTTGACCTGACCCTACCCTCCTTCGCATAATAATAATATAGAATAAATAAATACATCCCTATTGAATGTTTGGCCATATACTTGCATAATATATAAAATGCTAATGAACAGACGCGAATGGACGAAATGAACGAACGAACGAATGAACACGAAAACCGATCTATTAAACTGGCTGTCAAAATGAGAACCAAATAAAAATTATATATTTTCGTTTAGCCACAAAATGAATGACTTGACTTGACCAATACCAGAGCAATATTGTGTTTCCATACTTCTCCCACACTTTTCCCATACTCACTTTCTATTTTTTTTAACTAAATACAAAATATACTCAATTCAATACCAAAATACCCACTATATGTGCTGGCATACGAGTCTCTGCTGAAAGTCAAGTAAATAGTTCATTTTTTTTGTAGTTTATTTCAGCAAGGAAACTGACAGACTTTTTTATACTTTTGGTATTTTTTTTTACCCCTATGCTCTTAGTAAAGAAGTGTATATTAAATTTGTCTACGTGTGTGCACAGGAAAAGAAAAAATGTCTTTCACTTCTTTTGGTGGCACTTGTAATACTTCTGATATTCCTTTCATGATTTTTGGTCAATCAAATATCGACTTTATCGCTTTCGAACTAATATTTAGGTGGTCCCTTGTAGATTGGGGTCAAGGGAAACTTTAGATAGAAGTTGTGTCTTATGGTTTGTGGCAGTGGCTTATACAATATATTATGGCTATCCCTTGTAGATTGAGGTGGTCCCTTGTAGCAGATAGATATTGAGGTCGTCTTATATATTAAGTTGGTCCCTGGCAGATTGAAGTGGTCCCTTAAATATTAAGGTGGTCCTTGCAGATAGAAATGGTCTCTTAAATATTAAGGTGTTCCCTTGTAGATGAATATGGACCCTTATATAATGAGGTGGTCCTTTGTAGATTGAGGTGGTTCCTTGTAGATTGAGGTAGTCCCCTATATATTAGGGTGGTCTCATGGAGATAAAAATGATCCCTTGTAGATTAAGGTGGTCCCTTGTACGTTAAGGTGGTCTCTTATATACAATATTAAGGTGGTATATGGAGGTGGTCTCTATAGATTGAGGTGGTTCCTTATAGATGAGGTGGTCCCATGTAGATTAAAGTGGTCCCTTGTATATTAAGGTGTTCTCTTATTTATTAAGGTGGTCCCTTACAAATTGAGGTGGTCCCTTATAGAATGATTAGTGGTTCTGTATAGATGGAGGTGGTCCCCTAATAGAATGAGGTGATTCTTTATAGATGGAGGTGGTCCCTAATAGAATGAGGTGGTTCTTTATAAATGGAGGTGGTCCCTAATAGAATGAGGTGGTTCTTTATAGATGGAGGTGGTCCCTAATAGAATGAGGTGGTTCTTTATAGATGGAGGTGGTCCCTAATAGAATGAGGTGGTTCGTTATAAATGGAGGTGGTCCCTAATAGAATGAGGTGGTTCTCTTATAGACGGATGGTGGTCCCTTTTAGATAGATGTGGTCCTTCAGATTCTTTATACATAGTTCTTATAATTAAAAATGCAAATAGCGTACTTTGAGTTGCTAAACACTTCATAAAAAAATAAAACACATTTACAGGGTGTACATAATTCGATTAATCCATATAAAAATTTATTTATATTTCGTATGTTTATTTTTGTTTTGTTTTTATTATTAGAACATACCATTGGGTGTCATTTGATTAGCATAATGCAACTATAAATGTGTGACTGGCGACATGGCTTTTATATATATTTTTTACCGATAGCCTATTAAGAGTCGCAGGCTTATTTAATATACACCGTTCGTGCCCCTCTTATACTTTGCTTATTTTTATCATTTTTACTGGTTATTTTTTTTTTTTGTTTGTTTGTTGGTCGATTTGGTATTTCATTTAGTTTAGTTAGGCTAGGTTTGGTTGGCTGTCGACTGACTGACTGACGGACTGAATGACTGCTGATATATCCATTAAATGTATTTTATTAGTGTAAATGTTGACGTTTAGTCATTGTTCGAATGTAGCATTTATTACACCTGGCATCGGTTTTTTCGTTCCCCTTCACACATTTACAAGTATTTCCATTAATTTTCCATTTCGATAACGCAACAAACCAGGCTCAAATGGACGACTGATGTGGTAGACTACAACAGAACGCGTCATTTGTAATTTGAATATTTATTACATTATTAGGCTTATACCTATTTACTATTGTATTTTTTTAATACTTATGTATGGGGCGGGTTTTTTTTTTCATTAATTTATACATTAATTTATTTTAGTTTTTCAGTTATTCGAAGACTCTTATCGAACACTTTCGAAAAAGGCTTTATAAAAACTGCAAAACGATAACTCGCTAAATTCGCATTGGATTGTTTTTTTGAAGCGTTGCAATGCCAAAGCTGAACGCGTATTTGATTCGAGTTCGAATCGTGTTCATATCAAACACGCTATATGAACATTATACTTAGTTAGCCAGAGTAAGTAAGTAGTCCCTCACATGTTTCGAATTTGGAGTGCACATTATTCACAAAAAAAAAAAAAAAAAACATTCATGAGCTAAAAATGCACAGAAGTTCATCAGCGTCAAATCTTAAAAAAAAAAAAAGGTAAATGTTGAAATATTGGATGGCATTGAGCTTTCATGTCATAAAACAAAAAAAAAAAATTATAATATATTGCATAGGTATAGGGGAGTGTCATGAGCAAAAGCACCCCACAAAAGTGAGAAAAAAATTTACGAAAAATTTACAGAAATGTTCACTGCAAACATTTTGCATATGAAGAAAAATTCGATTCTTTTTTTTTTTTTTTTTAGGTTGTTCTTCTTACATTTTGCTTTCGTGCAAAGCTAACAGGCGAGGGCAGTTTTATAAATGCCAAAATAGTATATAAAATATAAAAGATTGCAAAAGCTAAACAAATGTTAAGTTTAATTTAATAATTTGAGATTTTCCTTTCGGAAGTAAAGATACTTTTCAAGTATTTATATGCTCTATATGAGATCTAAGTTACAAACACTAGAATATAATGAAGAGAGAGAGGGGAGGGAGAGAGGGAAATTAACATTTGACAAAATCCAAACAAGTATACACGAGCCTTAAATAAATATTCGTTATATTTTTAACCCGCCACACTAGTGTGAAGGGTTTTATCAGTTTGTCGGAAAGTTTGTAACGCATTAAAGGAGGCATCGGAGACCCCATAAAGTATATATATATTCTTGATCAGCTCGATGAGACGAATCGAACTAGCCAGACGGACATGGCTGTTTGTCTGTTGCGAGGTTATTCATTCGCTCAGTTTTAAAGATATTGAGCTGAAACTCGAAACTTAAGCTTTTCTCAGTCCTAGGTAGTTTGTATCTTAAATTCAGATTGCCACGTCCACTCTGAGGTATAGCCCCCATACATATTTACCGCCCATTTTTAGAATTTTTGTATGAAAATATGTATTATTTATGCTTGAATTTTTCTCCAAATTGGGTAAAAACTCTTCTAATGCCATCCAAAGTCAAAACCAATGTGCCACGCCTATTTTTAGGAATAGATCCGATACAAACTTACCGCCCATTTTGAATTTTTTCTACGAAAATATGTATTACTTTTGAATGTATTCACTTCAAATTGGGTAAAATCACATCTAATACCATCCTATTTACACACCACGGATATGGTACTGATCGGGCCATTATTACGTATAGCCCTATACAAACTCTACCTCTTATTACTCCACCCATCCCACCGAAGATAATGTTTTTCCTTGTTCTATTTTCAAACGTTAGGGACGTTACACTTTTTATCATTTTTTTCTCTTTGATGACTTGGTCACTAATGACTGATTGGTGACTTGTCATGGGTTGTGTCACCCTTTCAATATTTTGATAGAAAAACGATAAAATATATACGCCATGAGAGAGGCATAAGACGTCTTATAAGACATTTCATGCATGGATACTTTTCAAAATTTTTCGATAGGCTTGTCGATACTTTTCGATGCACAAGTTTTCGATACTATTCGATACTTTTCAAAACTTTTATGATAGCTTGTCGATACTTGTCGATACTTGTCGATACTTTTCGATAATTTTCAATACTTTTCAATACTTTTCAATACTATTCGATACTATTTTCAATACTTTTAAAAAATTTGTCGTTACTTTTCGATACTTTTCGACACTTTTCGATACTATTCGATACTTTTCAAAACTTTTTGATACTTGTCGATACTTTTCAATACTTTTCGATATTATTTCGATACTATTTTTCAATACTTTTCGAATAATTTTCGTTACTTTTTAAAACTTTTCGATACTTTTCGATACTTTTCAAAACTTTTCGATACTTTTCGATATTATTTCAATACTATTTTTCAATACTTTTGAATAATTTTCGTTACTTTATGATACTTTTCGATACTTTTTGATACTTTTCGATATCTTTCGAAACTTTTCGATATTTTTCGACTTTATTTTTTCTTTTATTTCTGTTTTATTTTCTTCTTTTCCTACAAACTTTTCAAATATTCCTCTAATCATACACAAATACACACTTATGAATCGTATTGTTATAGAACTTATTTTGATTGATTTGAATGTTACGTTGAGTGACTACAACGATTGCGATGACTGCTTCTAACTTCTAAAAAAAAAAAAAAAAAAATTGGGAACTGCTAACTCCGTTTCCAATTCTAATTCCTTCTACCAGCTACAAGCAGGCTTTTCCGACTTTAGCTGTTAGTTTAGTTCAGTTCCGTTCAGTTCAAATGTGACTGATGATTGATTGACTTGAACGCGTTTATTAACAGCAATGAAAAAAATAATGTAGAAGTTGGGCAATGAATGTTTTCTTTTATTTTTTATTTCTAAGTTATTAAGTTGGGTGGAATGCCAAAAAAAAAAAAATGTTTTTTTATATGTTTATGTATGATGTTGAAAAAAAATAATTTGCACTATTCATAGCATATGTCAAAATCGAAACTATGCGAATTTTAATAATAGATCAACAAGCGGTTTGAGGAAACCGAAAAAAAAAAGAAAATATAATATCTCCTAAAATAATTTTATTGAAAATGTTAAGAATTTATTTTCTTCGAAAAAAACGGATGTGCTGCTTCAAGCGGAAGTTAAGCCATAATCGAAACATTTGAAAAAAAAAACCTAGGAATTGATCTGAACGAATTAACTGTCTTCATCAACTAAAAAACGAAAAGCTTTAAATATTTTTAAAACAGATTGCATGTATAAAAATCCAAAAAAAAAAAAAAAAAAAATGGTAACCACTGTCATTATTCCATTTTCGATGCAATTAAAGTGTGAATATCTTTTATATATAGTTTTTTTTTACATTTTCTTTGAATATTTTTTCGTTTTCATAATTTTTCCCATTTTATTTATTTAATTTTTTCTTTTCATATAAAAAAGTATATAGTCAACTCCGTTAAGTCAACATGTTCGTTGATCGTCTTTTGTCGCTTGAAATTGAGTTTTTTTTTTTTTGTTTTAAATGTAAACTTCCGCAACATATTCACTTGTTTTTGGTTTTTTTGTTCACATTTTTCTTAATATTTTTTTATTTTTCTATTAGAAATTTTTTTATTAATTTATTTTTTTTTTATTAAATTGTAGCGCATTTAAAATAGTATATTAATTACTATTGTAACTAAGCGACTAAAAAATTTCATCGGAATTATAGAACTTATCGAAAATTAACTCATCACTAATTCGCATGAATCTTTTCGAAGTATCGAAAATTAACTCATCACTAATTCGTATGTTCATTTTCATTGTTAGAAACTTTAACGTAGAGTGTTGAAAAGGGTTTAAGCTTACAAAAAATGAAAATGAAGTTATGAATTAGCGATGGGATAATTTTCGATAGTATGAAAAGTTCGATAATAACGGAAAAAAAGAAAAAGTTATAAATTAAAACAGTCAAAATTCTAGTTGCGCGCATATTTTTGTAAATCGAATACGTCTACTATGACATCGATATGATATCGATATATCGATACATCGATTATTTTTTTTATTTTAATATTTTTTTCAATGCACTTCACTGCACTGTTTTCTAGAAAATGTGAAAAAATCGAACTTTTTTTAGAGCAAAAATATATTTTGGGAAGCATTCGATTGACAGTTATCGGTCATATTAAAAAAAAAAAGCGCATAATAAATTCGTCTCTGTTCAAATAAAGACTTATACTAACTTTACAATACTTTTGCGCTAGTTAAACTTTTTTTTGTTGTTGTAATTTTTAGCTTTTTTTCTCACAAGCGTCTTTAATTTTTTTTGTTTTTTTTTTGTAAATTTTATTATTAAATTAAATACACACGCACACAGCATACAACTACAAAACACTCACTTGCAAATACTTACCGAGCAAGAAACGAGTAGTTACCTTAAAGAAGAGGAAGCAGAAGACAAAATGAAGAAAAAATATTTTAAAAAAAAAAAAAAAAATATTTTGAAAAAAAAATCAACAACTGTGGGAACTTCACTCTAAGAAATCATTGTACTATGTCATCGCATTGTTTTTCGATTTTCTCGTTCGGCTTTCTTCTTTCTTTTTGCTAGCTCTTTCTTACATTTTAGTTAATCTCTCTACCCCCTTTTTTTCTTCTTTTTGCAAAACTAGAAAGTAACAATTTAACAATAAAAAAAAAATTTTAAATAACAAAAAATATATAAAAAGGTACAAAAATTTACGCACGCAATTTGAAAAATATTTTTTTTTTCGTCATTAAAGAAAATTAAAGAAAATAAAAAGAAGAAGTTATATAGTCAAGTTGTGTAAGTTTATTTTATACACCGCACAAAATAGCAGCTTTAAGCATTAAGTGAACACTACTCTTTACTTCTAAATAAGCTAAAAAATACCAGGGGATTTTTTAGTGTGTTTGGAAGTAGATTTAGCTACAAAAATTGTTTTTAACTGTAAACTTAAATTTTATCTCGGCGACTACTCATTTTCACATCAAAATCAAATTATGTGCTGTGTATGAATTAGTTACTTTGAAAAGATCTATTTAGGTATTACTTATGAGCTTCCTTTCTTTAAACATTTAAGCTAAATTTCATATTTTTGTTTTTTGTCTTTCTAGTCACTTTGAACTCTATTAAACTATTTTAGGTTTTTTTTTTTTTTTTTGTTTCCCATAAATTGATTGTAAATTTAATTTGCCGCAGACTATTCGGAAGTTGTAATTAAATTTTTTTTTTCTTTATTTATTTATTGTGTTTTCTTTTCGGTCTTTTGGTAATTTCTTTGTCGCTTAGCGGTAGCATTTCTTCTATTTGATTCAATTAGATATTTTTGTGTGGACTCTTTTAAGTACGTTTGAAAGTGCATAAATAAAGTGCTGTGAATTTTATGCGGGATTATCATAAATTTATGTACAAATATTTTACTTAGTCAGAGAGCGTAAAATTCAATTAAAAGAAATCTTAGATGGAACTTCGGCATGATCTGCTTAGAGTTTTAATTAATTTAGTTTTACATATGATTTTATTTTATTTTCGAAATTGTTTCTTTTTAATGTCTCACGAACTTTTATAAATCGAAACGTATTAATTGAAAACTGTCCGTCTGAACAGAGTCCGTACTGTCCGTAGAACAAGTTTAAACTATAAATAATTTAATAGAAATTTTTCATCACACATTTCGTGCTACAAATAGTTTTTAACTCGTCCAGACCTTCCACCGCTACTATAAGACTTTTCACGATTTCACACTCTTGTTTCAATAAAAAAAACCAAAAATTTCCCTCTGCATTTAAAAAATCCAAAAAAAACTCAAGAAATTACTTCATAAACTGAGTTTTGAATCTTTGGCTGAGTTGTAGCCATGTGATCCCTATCACAACCTTTGGAAACCGATCAAATATCTTAAAAAGAACAACCAAACGAGTGACATCTATTCTCAACGCCAGTGATTCTTGGTGTCGATCCGTTAGAGATAAAGCAGCTGCGTCTGTAGATCATCTCTCCAGAACATTTTAACCTTTTGATACTTGCATCCCTAGATGAAAAGAACTTGTCATTTTTAGACACTCCCTATCAAATGGGTCTAGCTTATACATTTTGTAAGCACAGCTGATATTCAAGATGATATAGCAAGTCTAAAACCATCTAAGTCTCCAGCATATAAAAAACGAACCACTGTATTGAGTATCAGTAACAGCTGCATAAAACTAAGACATTTCCCCCATGGATTTGTGTTGATGTGATACTCATTCCGAAACCAGGCAAACCTGAAAGCAAACTCACGTCCTATCGTTTAATTAGTTTGTTGACAGTGTTTTCCAAATTTTTTGATAGACTTTTCTGTGCCGAGTCCATACTTAATATTCTACTCCTGAACAGTGAAGAGCGAACTCGGGAGGCTACAATAAAAACAATATTGCTCTGCTGTATTTTTAGATGTAAAACAGGCTTTGAAAGAGTCTGTTCAATATGAAGTTGTGGCAGCCAAAATTTTTAAAATACCCCTCTCACCTGTAATAAAAAAAAATTGGTTAAAACTATTGGGTCCACATATGGGTCCCAGTCCCAAATTCCGGAAATCCCTTGAACTTTCAAATGAGCCCTGTTACAAATCTCTAGGTCTATTCACTCCAAAGATATGGCTTTCACCGATTTCAAGGCCCCCATTAGGCCCCGGGTCAAAATTTTCCAAAATTCCGTCTTGTTGCTCACCTCAATTCTAAAAAAAACAAAAATAAATAAGTTTTTTAACGTCTTTTTGTTCCAAATATTTGGTTTTTCCAGTTTCAAGGCGCCGGATCAAATTCCTAATTTTTTTGAAAATGAAACATAGCCTATGTCACTCGGGAATAGTGTAGCTTGCCAACGGTGAAAGAATTTTTTAAATCGGTCCAGTAGTTTCGGAGCCTATTCATTTCAAACAAACAAAAAATCAAATCTTTCCGCTTTATAATATTAGTGTAGATGAGAAATAAATTGAAACCCGAAAAGTTGAAACTACAACATCTCGGAAGTAGGGCATTTCTATTTAAAATGTATACTAATCAAAAACCAAATTTGGCCTTTGTCGACATTTTCATTAAACCTGTAACCGCTTGAAGCTCGTTGTTTGAGAGACCCAACTGCATTTGTTTGCAGCATAAACTGGTTGCGAATTATAATATTTTATTAATTTACAATTGTATTGGTCTATTTAAACAGTTCGAAAGCGCTTTTATCTTTGTATTCTTTTCGTTCCACTGTAAGAAAGTTTAAATACATAATTATAATTCGCAACAAGTTTACACAAATAACTTTTGCAGTTTAAATTTGCAAGAAAGCACAATCAGGCTTTTTCAATATTCTCAAAAAAATGAAAATATAGAAAAAAAAATCGACAAAACGAAGCAGCAATGAAAACCAAAAAAAAAAAAAAAATTCAATAAGTATAAAAAATTAAAAAAAAAAAAAAATGAGAAAAACGCAGCTGGCGGCATGCAGTCAAGACAAAGTCTATAAAAGGATTCAATATTAAAATTAATTTATAATCAAGCGAAATAAGAAAATGAATTACGATAAGAAGCAGAAGCAGAAGAAGAAGAAGTAGCAGCAGTAGCAGCAGCACCGGCACATCAATAAGGACGAGAAGGATGACGAGAAACGAAAAAAAAAAATGTATAAAAATTGCGGCAGTAAAAATGAAAACACGCAAAAGAAAAAAAAACGAACAGCAACAATTTAGGACGAAAAATTGCCACAAAAAAAATAACAACAAAAAAAAAAAAAAAAAGAAGGAAACAATGAGTTTTTTTTGTAAATAAAAAAAAGAATGCAAAGAAATTGCTAAGAAAAATATTGAAAGCCAAAGAAAAAAATTTTCATATTGTATTTTTTTTTTTTTTTCTCCAAAGCTTATTGAAAGTTGGGGTGTACTAGTTTATGTTTTGCTTCTGGCCAAAAGGCTTAAAAACAGCGAAAAATGGGCACTATAAGAAGAGGGCGGGGGAGAAGGCTATGTGTGGTGTACTTTGATTTTGTTACTATAATCCAACAACAACTACAACAACAATTACATCGATGATTGTTGCCAACAACGGCAAAAGGAATCAAAAGAAAAGAAAAAAAAAAAAATACATAAAGAATATTAAATGATTTTTGGTCAAAATTAAAAAGAAAAAGGGTTTTTTTTTTCGTATAACCAAACAATGCAAGAAAGAGATAGCATATTTTTATTTTTTTTTTTTTTGTTGACTACTTTTGGGCGTCAGTGTGGCGTATACGCTTAATTTCCTATGCCAAACTCAATAAGAAGAAATTTTTTTTGTTTCTTATTTTGTACGTTTCCGTTTCCGTTATGAGCACACGTGTGCAAGTGAGATAGCTAATATGTGAGTGAAAAGAAAAAAATTAAAAAGGAAATAGAAAAAAAAAAACCAAGCGTATCGAAGACGATTAACAAAGTTAAGTCAAAGGAGTAAAAAAAAAAAAAAAACAATTTTAAGGAAATTATTATAATTTCGCTTCCAAACAATTTTTTTTATATACTTTTTTCTCCTTTGCAACATTATTCTTATTTAATTTCTTTTTTTATTTTTGTAGCCAAAAATCATTAAAAATTACAAAAAATAAATTAATTGTTCTGGGATGTTCTGCGGGGGGCGTATAATAATTGTTTGGGCAGGGCGGAAAAAAAAAAAAAAAAATATAAGGAAATGAATGCTATACAAAAGGACTTTAAATAAATGCTCTCCCATAGAAATCGCTAAAACCCTGAAATGAACTTAAGAGTTTTAGAAACATTCAGAAAAACAGTAGCAATATTTTAAAATAATTCCAGAATTCCAGAGAGACTACGTACGAAATTTGGCATTCTACAATATTTTGCTCTGGGATTAACTCAAGCTCAAGACTAACGCAACTTAAGACTGACAAAACGGCCCTAAATCCTTCTGACATATCTCACGCATTTGAAGCGCATTAAAGCTTCGTTTTAAAAAAAAAAAAAAAGAATCAATTTCATTGTTAACTCTTCGACTTTTTGTTTACATTTTTAATAATAATGAAAAAATAACACAACAAAAAAAAAAAAAAATCATAATAAAGGAAAACTTTATTTACAAGCGTAAAAAAGGAATAAAAAAATTGAAATTAAATATTGGCAAAGTCTTCGAAGAGAAAGGAAAAAAAAAAATACATTTTTTTTCTGCGGCTCGAATGCAAACAAAATTGAATACTTTTCTTTTCGATGTTCGAGGATATACGGCAAAATTTTATTTTCCAGACAAAAGTCAAGGACAAAGGTCTTTTGGACAATCTATGAACGTAAAAGACTTTGTTGAAGTTTGAAGGCGTTTTTATGGCAACATAATAAATAATATTTGCACAAGACAGCAGCTTGCTTTCTTTCTTTATTTAAAATAACAAAAAAAAAAAAAAAAATAATACAATTTTCTTTATATAATTTTTTTCCATTTACAATATTTATTCCATTTTTGTAACAAATTCATTCATTGGAAGAAAAAAAAAACGTTGCAGCTTCGTTGTGTAATTAAAAATTAATTATTTGTACAAATTTGAAGTTGGGTCAAGAATTTCCGCCATTTGCCATTTGTACATATTTTTTGTTTAATAAAATTCGTAACAAAATAATTCGATAAAATAAAATTGTAGAAATGAGCTATTTTATCGAACGATTTATTTATTTATTTAGTCCGAGTGCGGGTTTTGATTTAGCCAACAAGTGGATGGGGCACACTGATTTAAAAACTTTTAACTTTCTAAGTCGCCATAAAGCTCAAGTTTTGATTATCAGTTCAATATCTTTAAAAAAAGGAAATTAAATGTGTAGCCAAAGACAGTCAGACGAAAAAATAGACAGACGGACAAATGCAATTTTCTCGAAATGGAACAAAAAAGAGCAAAAAGGGCTAGTAACTAATTAAACAACACACTTTGTTTAATCATTTCCCATTTGTAACTTTTTGCACGGCTGTGCCCGGCAAAAGTACTGAAGCACGAAATATAACAACACTTGTTAAGGCCATTCTAAAATAATCAATATCGACGAAAATGTTAGTTAACCATAATTTTACATACCTGTACAATCGATTGCCGTATTAGCACTTCCAGAACAACTATAGTTATGTTCAGCCTTCAAAAACACTTTCCAAATAAATCTTCAATATTTTCTAGCTTTCACTATTCTTGTTTATTGCAATCGAAAACGTCTTTGGTTCTGTTTTTTCGTAGAAATAAATTTGACATCAAAATATGAATTTCTATGCCAACTAAAAACTTGCCAAAACCTTCTTTTGCCGACATCATAAATATCGAGTTGTATGTCTATACTACAGCACATAATTATAAAACCACACGAATATATTAATAGTAATAATAGTAATAATATTTAAATGAATATTAATACGCTGGAAAAAAAGCGAAGAAAAAAAAAACAAAAGGGAGAAAATATACAAAAGGACAACAGCGCAAATGAATGCAAGAATAAATAAATGTATTATGAAAAACGAAAAAAAAAAAAGTAGATTAATATCTCCCCAGAGTACTTTTAGTCAAGTTAACGTATAAAAAAAAATTCTGTTGGGAAACCAACGGAACCGAACTGAACTGAACCGAACCGAATGGAACGATTATTCATTTATAAAATATCATTTAATAATTTCAGCTTGTTTCTCCTTCATAAAAAAAAACTAAAAATAAGGATAAAGTATGAGTTGCGTTCTTTCGTTTTAATATTTCACCTTTTTATGAAGTTTTTGTTTTGTTTTTTTTTTTTTTTTGTCGGAGTTTATACACATATGAGCCACATGCAAGCATATTATTATGTCTGATAATTATTTAGTTTATTTCCAGACAGCAAAATTAATTTATGCAAATCAATAAAATTGTCGCTAACGAGTATTAAAAGGTTGCGCAGAAATTTCGGAACATTTTTTATTTCGATGGAAATGTAATAATAACAAGAAGAAGAGTGCTGAAATCGAGTATGTTCGACTGTAAAATACTCTGTAGCCAATCATTATGTTCCAAGTTCGGCGTCTGTCCACTCGGCATAATCGCCATGCTTAACTCTGAACCCAAAAGAACCTTATATCAAATCTCTAGATTATCGGAAACTCTTCGAACACGTAAACATTTTTTGAAACATCTTTTTAATGAGCCCAGTATCAAGACTCTACGTCTATTTATTCCAAAAATATAGTGTCAAGGCCCCTATTAGTCTTACAATCATTGTCAAAATTTTTCTACATTATGTCTTACTGCTCATCTGAAATCTAAAAAAAAAAAAAAAAAAAATTTATGAAAAAAATTTACTTTGGGTACACCATTGGGTCCGGGTCCAAATTTTGGAAATCTCTTCAATAAACCAAAAATATTTCCTAACTATTTTTTAAATACGCTCAGTTCCAAGTGTCTACGTTAAAGTATTCCGAAGAAGTGGCTTTACCAGTTTCAAAGCCCACATAAGACCCCGGGTCCAAAAATTTTACAAATCCACGTCTTAAAGCTTAACTAAAATCTAAAAAAAAAAAAAATTGGACAAAAATTCCATTTTGGGGTCCAACATTGGGTTCCAGGCTAAAATTTGGAAATCGCTTGAATACGTCTAAATTATATTTTTTGACTACCTTTCAATTGAGCCTGATATTATGCCTCCAGGTTTAAGCATCCCAGAGATATGGCTTTTCAGGTTTCAAGGCCTCGATTGAGCCCTGGTCAAAATTTTCCAAAATTCCTTCTTACTGCTCAATTTCATCATAAAATTAGTCTACACAGTAGTCGTGTCTTCCGTCAGTCAGTCAGTCAGTCAGTCAGGTGGAAGATATTTTTATCACATATTAAGGGTCTACCATGCCTCCTTCTGCCTGATACATACATTTGGACAAACTTAATATTCAATTTTACCCCTCGGATACAGGATACTAATGTTTTGTTTGTTATAAGAAAAACATTATACTAAGTTCTGGAAAGTTTTTGAGATCAATGACGTTGAGGGACGTCTCCTTCAAACATGACGACCCTCCAAACGTGACATTAAAATTGTCGTTGACTTATTCAATGCCCCGAATTATGAGAAAGGAAATATTTCGCTAAAGCAACAGAAAATTTAGCCTACATGAAACCGACAAATGCCATGGGGCGAGGTCGTAACATATATCATAAGAAGTACCAGATTCCAATAATTCGACATACACAAGGCAACGTGGCACAATGGTGTCCCAGGCAACCGCACCCAAATAAAGCTAATAGAGCTTCCATTATAAACTCGTATAGAGAACTTACCAGACTTATGTAGTACAGCACACAATAATCGTGCAACGGAAGTTTGATGGTGTTTTTTTTTTTTCAGCAAAGGTCCCTCTCATCTAGGAGAGCCCTCTTGGACATATGAAAGTGGAACAGTGTAAGCAAATCTCTTGGTAAAAATTTGTTGAATGAAATTTTAAATGGAATGGCTCATACATTTTCGACAAATCTCGCCATTTTGTATATTTTTTTATTATAATTGATTCATACACACGAGCATTATACAATATAACCAATGATTGTATATAATATGTATGCACACATATATCGCTTTTAATGATCATGCTGAGCCATCTTCCGGTAATCAAAGCAAACAAAATGAATAAAATTAAAATAAAAATACTTAAAAACAATTTCATAAATTAGTCATTGAACTCATGAAATAAAAAAAAAAACGAAAAAAAAACAAAACCCAATTCAAAATCTAAAACAATGAAAAATGCGCATATTTAAATTTAAACTGAAAATAATTTATGCAAAAAAAAAAAAAAAAAAAAAAATAATAAAAAAAAAACTTTACCAAAAATTTTGTATGCTTCAAAAGAAAAGTAGTTCAAATAGTGCGGGTGGAAATTTCAGTTTTCAGTTTTCAGTTAACTTCAGGTTCACATTCGAGCGAAATGTTTGTAACGCTAATTAGCCAAAAAGCATAAAATTTAAAATTTTTGTTAATTCATAATAGACGCATTCGTCCAGAAAAAGAAAACGAACGAAAATCCATCCATAGAAAAACATTCGAGCGGAGCGAAAAAAAGAAAGAATGTAGCTCTATAAAGAGATCATTATATAGATCAGCAACGACGACGACGACGACGACGACATACAACAGTAGTTAAGTTTTGTTAAGTTAAGATCAGAGAGTACCATACATGTTCAGGTGGTGGTGGTGGTGGTGGTGCAAAGGGCGCAAAAGATAAACCGCCTTAAAGTCAATAGCTTGTTTTTGGTTGGTTCATCGTCGTCGTCATCGTATCATTATCATAGTTTGCTGTCGTTTGGTTGAGTGACTTTTGATTTGAATATTATTATCCACAAAACAGAAGATATATACTATAAAATATATATATTTCGGGCGTTCGGTCGGTCGGTCGGTTGGTTGGTTGCTTGCTTGCTTGCTTATGCGCACCTGTACACGCTCGAACCGCTTGGAAACACTTTGAACTTGGCTTGACTTGACTTGAATTGACTTAGCTTGGCTTCTTGCCTTCTGGCTTCTGGCTTAGCTTAGCCCATTTTGGTTTAGTCAAGTTCGAAGTCATTGCGCTGTGATCCATGAACGGAATCATAAGCGAAGTAGAAAGATTATTATGACTAGAAACACACACAAACACACACACAAAATAAAGAAAATAATAAAAGTTTAGAAAAAAAAAACATATAAGGAAACCATTTTGATTTTTTTTTTAATAATTTTTTTTTTTTTACAACTTTCTAAAAATAAATTTTAAATTAGTTGAAAATTAGTGAAATTTTTTATTTTAATTTTGAGATAATAGCTTTGCTGTTATATATTTTTTTGTTTACGGACAGACGGACACAGTTAATAAAAGACAGACAGACTAGGTTACATGATTGTTTAGTTAAACTGGCAATCTTGTTGGAACCAGAATATTTGCTTGCTTGGAATATAAACAAAACGCACCGATTGATCTAAAATTCCGGAATTCGGTCGTGGCCGTTCCATTACTATTCCATTTCAGGCAAACCATACAAGCGATCATCAACTTTTTTAGACATTTATACAAGCGACCAGTGTAGCAGTAGTCGCAGTAAGTACCTCAAAGAAGTTTCCACATTTTCTGGAAGAAAATTTGAGACGAAAACACTTTGCTTCCTACTAACCACGAAGCAACATAAAAATATGCTTTGTCACTCATGGCCATTGTAGTAGATGTCGCCGGTTGCTTTTTCTAGGTGTCCCATAGCAATTCCTGGATGGCTGTTATACCAAACTTAAATTTGTCAAGAGTGTCAGTCAGTTGTTTAGTTGCACCATCCATGTTAAGGGATCGTACATTTCAGTTCCTTAAATCTTTTCCGCGGTTTGTTGTCATAAGCAGCAGATTTAATGGCTCTTTGGGGCCTCTAGTATCCAAGCCTATGTCGTGGAATTCACCATGAGTGCATTTCTACATCTGTGTCTGCCACCTGGAGTACTTTTTGTTTCTTCTAGCCTTTCGATCCATGATTCCAAGTTGTTTTCCGGTTGATGTGACCAAGACACCTAGAAAACCAACCTCATCCTGAGGGCATGTATCTGTAGACGCCTTTGACGTCATGCCTAAGTCTGTTGTGGTGTTATTCTGGACCGACCGCTTACCATAAAATGTTTCTATAAGAACCTTTTTCAAGATATTCTAAAAATCGGTTTCTTGGGATTTTTTAGTTATTTCTGAATATGTCGAGAATGGATAGCTCATAACTAAACTGATCTGTACATGCTGTGAATGGTATTTTTTGTTCGTTACGTTGAAAATTTAAGAAAGTATATCCATGAAAAACTAGAACCTTCGACAAAGATAAACAATATGCTGTATTACTACAGAAATACTTACACCACGGCTTCACTAAGCACCGATTTGGTCCCATTCCGTTGTCAGTCGACACTACCTAATATACTTTTCACTATTTTTAAACAATAATATAAAGAGTAGACAAATTTCTAAAAGAATGGTTTCAAATTTAAGAAATCACATCGCATTCGGTTGTTCGGAATACGTAGAATATTTGATTTGATCAAGTCAATGCAATTTCAATGAATCGCTTTCAATGTCATCGACGTCGTCGTCGACAACAAACAAGTTTATCTTTTTGTTCTAAATCAATTTTTATAGACGTCGTCGCACTTCAGAAGACGAAAAAAAAAGAGAGACAATTTATTTATTTATATTATTAAATAGATTTTTTTTTTTTTTTATTATAAATATATTTAAAAAAAAAAAAACACTTATAATAAAAAAAAAAAAAAAAAAAAAAAAAAAAAATTAATTTTTTTTAAAACAACCGTAAATAAACTATCAATTAATTTATTTTTAAAGTTTTTTATTTATTCTCACTGGTTTCCATTTTATAAAAAATATAATTTTTAATTTATTTTTTAAAAAAAAAATAATTTATAATAAAATATTTTTTTATTATAATAGGAAATAGGGAGTAAGGTAGAAAAAAAAAAAAAACACAAAATGAGGTTGGGACACTATTATTTTAAAAGGTTTTTAAACTAAAAAAAAAAAAAAAAAATAAAAATATTATAAATATTAAAAAAAAAAATTGAAAATTTTTTTAGGTTGTTTTTAGTAAATAAAAGAAATTGGGTTTGTATAATTTATTAAAAATTAGAAAAATATTAAAATTATTTTAAATAAATTTAAGGTAAAAAAAAAAAAAAATATTTTATAAAAATCGAAAAAATCGGAAAAACGGAAAGTTTATATGGAGGCTATGCCAAAAGAAATGACAATTGGGAGCGAATAGATTCATAAATAATTACAATTTTTATACAAAAATCGGAAAAACGGTAAGTTTGTATGGGGGCTATACCTAAAAATGGGCGTGGCACCTTGGTTCTGGATACAAACTGGATAGGATGGCACATCGGTTGATATGTTTATATCATGTAATATCTTTAAAACTTTTCGAGTAACAGCCATCGCAACAGACAGACGGACAGACAGACAGACGGACAGACAGACAGACGGACAGACGGACAGACGGACAGACAGACGGACATGGCTAAATCGATTCTCTCATCGAGCTGACCAAGAATACATATACTTTATAGGGTCTCCGACCCTTCCATGATTGCAAACTTTCGCCAAAACATGCATCAAAAATTGATGATGATGCATTTTTAACGATTGAAACGCGAAAGATATTTTTATGTTACACAGCAACAAATATGTTTGTATCTGACAGTTTTCTGTGTATCTAAAACTAAACAAGAAGAAGAAGAAGAAAAGTTGAAGTGCAATATTGTCAAACTGTTTGACTGACTGAAAGCCTGACGAAATGTTTCAATAGAACATTTCAAATTGGCGTTAATATTGTCAACTTTAGCTGTCAAGCCAGCCAGCCAGCAAGTCAGTCAGTTTTAAATTTATTTTATTGGCTTTTGATAAATTCTTAGCCATGCTCCCACTTAAGCTGTTGCAAAGAAGTTGAAGTTGTTATTGTATTTTATTGATTGTTCTTTGAATGTCTCCATTTGTCATTTGTCAATTTGTGATAATATTGGCGCCTAAGATAATCCATACACAATAAATATGCTATTAGCGTGAATAAAAGAATTAAAAATGATTAGAAAAAAAAAAAAACTGGCACACTAAATTCAATTAAATTTCTTTGTTTTTATTTTTATTGTTTTAATTAAAATTATTTGTCAAAGCGGAATGTTTGGAATGCAAATATACTGAAATACTTTTGAAATACTACTCAACGTATAAGATGCTCTAATTGGAACAATCGTCAAAAATGTCGATAAAATAATGCAAACCGTCTCGCCCAATGCCAATTCGTTAACTTCTGACAACACACATGATTCTGTGACATACATCAGGACCAGGAGTATCAACGACTAAAGTAACATCGGTTAGCCAGAGTAACTCTTCATCTGAGTTCCAAGCTGATGACATTGCTTAAACTCTTCTCCAACCTCGAAATTCAAATTCTCTGAAGTCACAGATTTTCCAAAAACATAGTAATTCGTCTTCTTATTCGTCGTATCTTTCACCAAGCTAGTTCCATAAAGCGGTAATTCTCTTTAATCTCATAGAACGCCTCTTAGCGCGAATACCCGAAGTGTGCTACTACGTTGTACGGCTTTTTCGGCTGCTCTCTCGGCTTTGCTAGCTTTTGAGCAATTGCAGTTCTTTTACGTTTTTTTAATTGCAGCGCAACCAAAATATGTTGGGGCTATTATGAAAACATGCTAAAAAATACCAGACTTTTCTTATTTTAAGACGACTACACTACGTTGGGGCTAGTATTATAAAAAAATATATAAAAATGCAAAACATTTTTCTACGGGAAAATTAAAAAATCGGCTTCATAAATGAACTGAATATGACTAATGTATTGTTTAGGTGGACTATTATTATAATTGAATTATTGCCTTTCAAATGAAACTGGTTTGGGACTCATCAGTTGAATGGTTTCAACGTTCATAGCGGACATAGAAACATTTTTAGTAGTTATTGCACGTCTGATCAACAGAATATTGACGAAATCGCACGACAATGCATCGCTCTATTTAACAGGGTACCCAGATCGCACTTTTCTTCGCTGGTAACACTTCCTATCCTCACCCCAAGTAGGGCAGAAAAGTGATTTCTCCATAACACTTGAATCTTTACAGAAAGAGGCTTATAACCTTCGGTCCAATGCTTGATTCTTTGTAAGAATTTTCGAGCCTCATTTCTGTTAGTCAACCCAGACAAATCCACACACATTACGATTGCCCTGAGAAGAGGAGACTGCCCTGCCGTCAGTCTGGATGGCGTTGCCGTACCCAGCAGCGTCACTTCAAAGTACTTAGGCCTGGTATTGGATAGGCGCTTAGCCTGGAGTAGTAATCTCACACAAAAACGTTCCCAGTTGAACGAGAGGTTGCGCAAGCAACTGTGGCTGCTAGAAAGAAGGTCCACCATCACACTAAGGGTTAAACTCATCATTTACAAAGCCATACTTAAACCTATGTGGACGTATGGTATAGCACTCTGGGGCACTGCAAAGCGAAGCAATAGGGAAAGAATCAAAGTCTTCCAAAACAAGGTTCTGCGCATTATTTCTGAGGCGCACCCAAATTCAGAAATCCACCAGGAACTAGAAGTCCCTTGCATAAGCCAGGAGGTGGCTAGGCTCACTAAGGCATATCTGGATAGACTGGACAACCATGTCAACCCTCTAGCCATAAACCTGCTGAATAACAGTACAACGACTCGGCGACTGAAGAGGTTACAACCCCTGGATTTGCCACAGACACATAAACTTTTAAATCCTCCTCCCTCCTCCATCAAATATCGCTCAATAAAAGCTCCAGCTTGCTAGGTTTACTTAAAGATAATGTTCTTCTCAACCGTAGCAATGCGACACTTCTCATCGTACCACCATATGCCGGAGCGGTCTCTCTAAGCAGTTGAGAGACCCTTGTTAAAAAGGCAGTGGCGGTCTGCTGTGAAGGAGCCAACCAGCATCTAGCTTTCATTGTATGGTAACTACTTTAAACGTACCCAGACCAAGGTAGTAGTTCAAATCGTTGTTGGAACCTCTGTTGGGATATATAGAATGCCTTCAGGTATCAACGCATTCCGGCAGTAAGCTTTTGGTAGCTAAAACATTCGCAAAGTTTTTGAATGAATCTGTTTTCGACAGCACGAGTCAGATTTGTAATGGAAGAACAGTTAAAACGAAAGAGCTAGTTCGGTTACATTTAGTGTAATCTGCATATTTATATCACTAAACCAAAAACCATGGTCTTTAGTACACAAAAATTGCCAAACACCCCGTCATAAGTTTTCTCAAAAAAAAAAAAAAGACTGCATACATTGAATTGCGCATTGTGTAATTATTTTAATACCCGCGTTGGCATTTGGATCATTTTGAATTGTTTTAAATATAGAAACATGATCTTAGAGCGCAAATTGAAGCAAATATTTTTTACTTGACAAAAAAAAAAAAAAAAAAAAAAACCATACAAAAATTCTAATAAAGTAAATCCACAAGAAAATCAAAAGATACAACTGGACATGATTTAATGATTTTGTTTTTTATTATTATTTTTTTTTTGAAGCAACTGAATAGAGAAGAATATAGATTAGAATTGCAACGCCATGGAATGGAATGGAATGTACTTGCAGTTTTATATATCTTAATGTAGATACAAACATTTATCCATTTCATAATATATATACTAGCGAGGTATGTTCGAAAAGTAATAGCTTAGCTAAAAAAAAAAAATCGAAGAAGTTATTTAAAAAATTGAACTTGTTTATTGAACACACCTCGTATCTTTATATTTATTAGAGTGTATCTAGATACAAATAAGTGTATTATGCCTCCACTGTCTCTGTCTCTCTCTCTCTCTCTCTCTCTTACTCTCTAGCAGTCAGTTCGGCAGTGAGGCATGTTAAATGTCATTTAGGCAGTTGACACTTTGCTTCGAAGAGATGCTTTTCATGATGTGTTCTGAATGTGTACATTTTGTGTAGGTGTTTTAAGAAAATTCTTTGGGATTTGTGATTTCTGTTTCTGTTTTTATTAATAAAATGCATTTTTATTGCTTACAATAAATAGAAATAAAAAAATAAATAAAATCAAATACTCAGCAAAATTAAGTCATGCTGCAAAAAAAAAAAAAATAAAAAAAAATAATAATAATAAATAAATAAATTGATAAATGTAGAGTGATATGCTTAATTAAAGACATAACAAAAAAAATGTACATCAAATGATGAAATAGTTAATTTTAAACAATAGAAAATATACAAACCAAGTGTATAGGTTTAAATCACAGATTTGATATATTATATATGAGGCATTCTTTCTCGACCGATTTCTTTTTTGGGCCGATCTTGATGTCTGAGCATATTTGTCTTAAAATTTAAAGATCGCTGAAATCGAATCTGGTATTCATTTCATTCCAATGCGTCAGGTTTTTGTCCAAATTCAACCATATCCGTCTGTCTGTCAAAATCTGGACGTAGGACAAACTTTCCAAGGCTCTTCTTCCACAATGACAAAAAAAAACCCAGAGATTACTATGATAAGCAGTTGAGGCCAATGCATTTGTAATAGAGTTAGTCGGCTAGACAGCTTTCAATCCATCTGTTAGAAGCAATTCTTATGAGCCATGATGAGCTTATGAAATTTTTTACTTTAAACATAAGCATGCGAATCTTGCCTTATTTTCGTTTGTCTCCAAAGTAGCTGAGAGACTACAACCAATACTGAAGGAGGCCACTTTGATCCCTTGTCACAAGGAAAATTCATGGCACACTGGAACAGTGCTACAGTTTAGTTAAGAGGGTACTGAAAGCTTTTAGGGATAAAAAGTATTGCACGCCAGTCTTTCAAGACGTTCAGCACGCCTTCGACAGGGTCTGGCTCATTGGTCTGTTATACAAGTCTCGTACTATGAGCTGCTTAAATCATACATTGAAGGCAGTAACTTCTATATGAAAATCGGTTATAAAAGATCGTCGATCAGGGACGTCAGAACAGGAGTTTCCCAAAGAAGTGTTCTGAGTTTGATTTTATACACACACCCTATACCTAGCCGACGATTCCTGATACTAGGCTGATAGACTGCTGATATCCCTCAGAATCCCTCAGATGCAGCGGAATACGCTAAACTTTTGGCTAAAAAGATGGAATATAATGATTAACCCAGAGAAATCTACGCAAACAATTTTTTTCTAAATAGAGAAGGTGACCTCCCTGTCCAATTGGACAGTGACACTGCCAAATATCTGGGGTGGAGCTCTTTAGAAGGTTGATCGAAACTTTATCTTTTTGGTCTATGGCTTTTGGGGAAAAGATCCATACTGAGGCTACGCGCATCAAACTTCTTACTTATAAAGTCATACAATATTGAAAGTACATCTCGAATCTCAATCTGGGGCACTGTCAGCCTTAGCAATTGTGAACTGATCCAGAAATTCCAATTTACAATGCTCACCCGTTCCATACGAATTGGGAATTGGGAGCTTGAAGGCCCTTGGGTCCATCAGAAGATCGCCCGGTTGCCAAAGTCTAGCTGGAGCGACTAAATAGCCACAGCAACAACTTTTTATAAATCTGTAGAAGAACATTCCCTCCCCGTATCTATAACCCTTTCCCTCTGTCTCTCCCCCCCCCCCCCAAACCAAAACCCCCCCTTTCACTTCCAAACACAAAAATTTTTTTTTCTCCCCCCAAAAAATGATAGGGTTTTTTTTTTTTTTTTTTTGTTGGTTTTTTATAATTTAAAAGAGGGGGGGGAGACAAAAAAAAAAATTTTTTTTTTTAAAAGTTAGGTCGAAGAAAAGAATTGATTTTGCCTTTTTCGTTTTTTTTTCCGCCCGTCCGTCCGTTTTTTTGTCTGTTTGTTGGAATGGGAGGTTTTGAGAATTTTTAAAAATTGTTATTGTGATTCTATAAAAAAAATTTTTTAGGTTTTCCGAGGGTGTGTGTAAAAAAAACCAAGGTGCCACGCCCCTTTTAGTATAGCCCCCAAAACGTACCTATTTTTCGATAGTTTTCATGAAAATAGTTATTATTTATGGATGTATTTACTAAAAATCGTGTTAAAACACTTCCAATCCAATTCCACCAATCCAAATAACGGTGCCATCCCCAGCTCCTTTATCACGGCTCCCAAAAAAAAAAAAATTTTTTTTTTTTTTTTTTTTAATTTTTTTTTTTTTTTTTTTTATATTTTTTACTTTTATTTTTTAAAATTTTTTTTTTTTTTTTTTTTATAATTTTTTTCTTATAAGAAAAAAGCAAGCATTATAAAAATTTTTTTTTTAAAAAAACTCCTTTTTTTTTTTTTTTTTTCCAAGAAAAGAAAAAAAGTTGGGGGGGGGGGGTTTTTGGGTTTCGGGGCTCCGAAGTTAACGTTCTTGCTTGTTTGTTGTTAATTTAAATGTTAACGGTAAATTATATTAATTTGCAAATATAAACAAAACTGCTCAACAAAAAAATTTTACTGCATGTTCCAGTTTCCTTTTTCTTTTGTATGCGATTTCAATTCACTTTTTTTTTTTTTATTTTATGAAAAAAATCGCTTTGTGATTTTTTTTAAATACATCCAAGATTATTACTATCAAAGAACTCGGCTAGTTTATGTATGTTTTTCTTTTTTAATTTAAAAGACATTAGCAGTCGCGAACAGTGTGATTATTAAAGACATCCTGTCTGTATATTTAGCATCGAACTAATTTTAAGTTTTTGTTCATTTCATTTATTATTAAAATCATTTATTACTATTCTTGATATATATTCTCATATAGTATATAGTATATATACGTACAAACAAGATCTGTGATTATTATATCATTTAAACTCGTTGACAATTTGTGTCATAATTTATAAGAACAACAACAACAACAACAACTGACGATGTTGTTGTTGATGATTTTAATGTGGATGATGTGCTACTTGTGGAATGTGATTTTATGATTAAATGTTTTCATTTTTTTCTTGCTTTGATTTTTTTTCTCCGCCCACATTTAAAATAATAATCTTCAATAAATAAATACTGCGATTCTAAGAATCTTCTAATGTTTTCTCTAAAATTAATTTGATGCACTTTGAACAAATTTGCACCTAAATAAATATGAAATTTATTTCAATTTTTATTATCGCAACCGCAACACTGCTACTTCCTGTGTCCAAATTGTCGGCGGCACGCGCGCCTTTTAGAATTTTTCCATGGAATTTTTCAAAAAAAAAAAAAAAAAAAATGTAGATCGCACTTAAACTGCGGCTTTTTATTTTCTTTTAGGGTTTTTATTATTTTATGATCGGCGGGTTTTTTTTTTTTTTTTGGTTTATTTTTCCTTTCTTGTTTGCCTGTTGCAATTGATGCGATGCACCTTACAAATTATTTATTTAGATATATTTTTTTTTTTTAATTTGTACTTCACATGCAAATAAAAGAAGTTTTATGTTGCTTCCAGGAACTCTCTCTTTTAACATTTGACTAGGACCTCTTTTGAGCGGTTGCCGCTTGTGCAAGTTGAGTAGTTTTTAGATTTATATAAAGCATTTCATCAAGAAGTTTTGAATTTTGACAGTTTTATCTTTAGCTACTTTAGCATGATTAATAAGATACATATTCACAGCACATCATCTTATTTCATTGTTCAAACTTTGAATTCATTTGTTCGTTGCTCATAAAATACAAATAATAATGCGCATATTTGCTCTTTTGTTTTTTTTTTTTTTTATCACAATTAAGATATTTATTTATTTATTTATTTGTTAATCTTTAATCAACTGCAGCAACATCATCGTTAAAAAAAAAAAAAAAGAAAACATGCACACACCACATCAATGCTAAAGAAAAAGTTTTTGACTATCCATTTTCATATCTTATCGAATTGCTAGACAAATAGTGTGAGTATCTTGAAAAATCATAGCGAGAAGACTTTATTCTATTTTCTGTGCTTACAAATATTTGTGCAAGATCAAAGTTGAAATTCAAACAAAAAAAAAAAAAAGTAACTTGTGTGATTTGGTTTTATATTCCCAAAAAAAAAAAAAAAAAACTTTAATTTGAATTTGTTCAAGTTTGTTGATTCCGTCAAAATTTTGATTCCTTTGGAGGCTGCATAATCTTCAAAATGTCGTTATGTCCGTCCGTTTGTCATTATTTGTTAATTGTTGCTGTTGTTAGTATTTAAAAAAAAAAGTTGCTTATCAGTTATGGAAATTTTTATTTATTTTTCTTTTTGTATAAATCAAAAAAAGTCATTGCACCTAAAAATGATATAAAAAATAGCTCAAATATACACGAAACCTTAAATAGTTTATGTATGATCATCAGTGGCGTAGTTTATATTTCTGGAAAGGTTGAGCAATGGGCTGCAAAATTTAAAATCTTTACTGATTGTATTCCCGAGATAGTGAGTCTAAAAAAATAAAAAAAAAGTAAAAATAGCCGAATAGTCTTATAGTCAACAGTAGCGGTTGCAGATCTGTTCGAGAAAAAGAAAACCTCATATTTGGAATTTGTGTGTAACACTCCTAAAATCTTTTTTTGAAAAACACTTATGTTGCCACATAACTACGTCAACTACGAATCGAAATATATTTTTTTTTAATTGTTTTGGAAAGAAAGAACTAAGACCTTTCAAACAATATACTCATTCAGTAAAGTAAGTACACGGAAATTATAAAAAAAAAACAGATTTTTTCAAATTCTTCATCGAAATTTATTGTGTCGCCTTTAAAATTGGCTCACTCTGAGCTGATACAACAATGCCAGGGACTACCCCGTCTTTCATGGTCCGTTCGGAGATAGGCTCCTTCTCTTCAGCGAATTTTGTTTGATGGCAACGATCGACTCAAAACAACCTTCCCCGAAGAGAGCAATTTTAGTTTTGGGAACAGGCTAAAGTTGAATGGGAGCCAAATCTGCCAAATACGGTAGTTGCTCGATGGTATTTATTAGGTTTTTGGCTTTTACGCAAAATCTCCGAATGGTTCTTCCACAATTCCGATCGTTTTCTGCGATTGCTCTCGCGTAGGCGCGTCCGAAGGAACGGAGAACACACCACGATAATCAAAGAGAGCGCTTTCCGGTTACTAATTTTACTTATCCTTTTTCCAAGGGGGACCCTTTTCAAGGGGGACCCATTTTCCAAGGGGGACCCTTTTCCAGAGGGGCCCTTGTCTAAGTGGGGATCCGGTTACTTATTTTACAGAAAGTATAATACTAGCTAAACTACCCGGCCTTGCTCGGGTCATGTATATATACCAAATTTCATTGTCTATGATGTTTTAAGACCCGAAACATATGGTGTGAAAATTTGTAACGCATTAAAGGAGACGTCGTAGACCCCATAAAGTATGTATATCCTTAATCAGCTCGATAAGACGAATTGATCTAGCCATGTCCGTCTGTCTGTCTGTTTTTTTCTATTAATTTTTTTAGGTGAAGATATGAAGATATGCAGCTGAAAATTGGAACTTAAGGTTTTCTCGGCAACGACTACTTTGTATGTTCAAAATCAAGGTGCCACGCCCATTTTTAGGTATAGCTCCCATACAAACTTACCACTTTTTCCCTTTTTTTTTGTATGAAAATACATAGTTATTATTTATGAATGTATTTACTACAAATTGGATAAAAACACTTCTTAAGTCATCCAATATCAAAATCAAGATGCCACCACGCCCATTTCTAGGTAAAGTCCCCCATACAAATATACAGCCCATTTTTGTGTTTTTGTACGAAAATAGTTCTTATTTTTGAATATATTCACTCCAATCTGGATAAAATCACTTCTACTGTCATCCTATGTATATACTACCCTATACTATAACATACAAACCCCATTCAAACATACCTTCCCTTTTTTTTTTTTTTTTTTAAGGAAAGTATTGTTATATCTTCATTTAAACCTACAAATTTTACATATATGCTTTTAATTTGAGCCCCAACTTGAGTTTTCCCCACCCAACCCCTTTGCGGAATTTAATCTACGTCACTGATGATCATACATGAACTAACTAAAGTTTTGTGTGGCGGGTATTTGCGCTTCGGTTCTACCAAAGTTAACGTTTTTGCTTTATTTTTATTGATTTTGCTGTTTCTGTTTGCAAAAGAGGCTTTTCTCAATGAAATCTTTCATCTTTAACAGAAGAAACAATCTATTCAGTATAAAATTTTCTATTAGAATAGAAAGTTGGATCATATGTAAACTTGGAAAGCAGCTTTAAAACTAGCAAAATGTCTACGCTATAAAACATTATTTAAAGTATTCAAAAATGTAAAAAAAAAAAAAAAAAAATGCAGAAAAAATTGAATATGTATTTTGATTTCAATGACCCATTCAAAACTTTTCAACTGTCACCCTGACTGACAAATGAGTACAAATGAGTAGAAACTGTGCTGCTGTTATGTATGTATTTGTATGTATTTATACATTATATTTTTAGCTACTATATACATATATATGTAGTATGTAGCTTCCTCAGGTTGTTCACATGTATTGTAAGTATTTAAGACAGGTGAACTCATTCGTGACAGTTTTGTAGTTGATGGCAAAGCCGCTATGCGGTCGACATACAGACAGACAGACAGACACAACAACAAATAAATAGACAAGAATTGTTAGCAAGAGACCTAATAATAAGAAATAGTCGTAGAGTACTATAGTACACTTAGATTGAAGTCATGCATGTATGAATGTATCTAGATACAAAAGCGCGTTCGTTTCGTCAGATACTTTTTTTTTTGTTTAGTATTTTATTATTCGTTTTAACGCCTCGGCTCGGCTTGGCTCTATCTTGCTAACTCGCTCGCTCACTCGCGCTCACACGTTACGCGTGAGTATATAGACAGCTTGTAATTATTTTTGTGGCCAAATTGAATTGAATTAAAGTAAAAGACAAGACAAGACAAGTTGCTATGTATTACGTTGTACTAGGAACCAAACCAAACTCACCTAACAAACGAACCGAATGAACTAAGTTTTTTTTTGTTTTTTTTTTGTATTTTTCGCTACACTTGAGTGATTCTTGGGTGTCGTCTTTGGATCAACACAACACAATCATGTTGCTTTTGTTGCTGTTGATGATGATCGTGTTTTTTTTTTGTTTTGTCGTCAGTGCTGCTCTATACTTTTCCTATAAAACAACTAACACTCCCACACATTAGAGTCGTTTTTTTTTTTTACTCACTTGCACCTGCACTTCGCTTGTGACTCAGGAAAGAAAATAAAAGACTTGATTCGATTAAGAGAAACCAATGAACGTATGAGTGCGAGTGTGAGTGCGATTGTGAGTGCGAGTGTGCGAGTACTTGTCTGCCTCTCAGCCTGCCTGCCTGCTTGCTATTTTAGTTACACACATACTCGTACAAGATTTCATTCCGCCACTGTCACTGTCAAGCGTAATCATAATTTATTGTAATTATTTTTATTATTTTAAAATTGTTTTAATGAGTGTCGCCAGCAAACGCCATCAGAGAGTTTACTTTTGTCACCACAACCACAACCAGCACCACCAACTTCTTCTTTTGTCGATGTTGTTAAGATTCGTTTTTTTTTTTTTTTTAGTTGCACTTGGTTGACTTGTCTGCCTGACTGAGTGACTGACTGACTAACTGTTGGACTGTTGTATTGTCGAGCTGCTGCCTGTTGATTTGTACTTAGTCGATTTATTCATTTACTCATCACATTCGCTTTAGTCTGCGAGTCAATTTTATGTAATTATCAAAATCATATTGCTTAGTTTACTTTTGACAATGTTTAACATTGTTTTTGTTATAATATTACCCGGTGATGTACGGAGAATTTGTATTGCATGGACTACTTTGCGGTAACAGTTAAAAGATTTTTGGAGACATGATGATGTATGATATGATATGATAAAACCCCACCTCCCTATTTGCAAAAAACTCAGACAACCAGTTTTCGCAAGCCTTTTTGGGGCCAACGTAGTACCACCAAGAGCGTTTTGCATGGCCCGGAATAGATGGTAATCACTTGGTGCCAGGTCCGGACTATACGGTGGGTGCGATAGGACATCCTATCCGAGCTCCCGTAGTTTCTTGCGGGTCATCAAAGATGTGTGAGGCCGAGCGTTGTCCTGGTGGAACACTACACCCTTCAAACGGTCGAGTTGTTCGCAGTAGATGATCGAATTAAGCGTCTGGCCATAGTTGAGCGGCTCATAGTGGATGATTCCTTTCCAATCCCACCACACACACAGCAAAACCTTCCTGGCCGTCAATCTGGGCTTGGCGCTGGTTTGGGTCGGCTCGCCGCGCTTCAACCACGACCTTTTTCGCTGGACGTTATCGTAAGTGATCCACTTTTCATCTCCAGTCACCATTCGATTTAAAAAATGGGTGGAGTTCGTTCCGTTTCAGCAGCGTACCACAAGCGTTTATGCGATCCAAAAAAATTGTTTGGCGTTAATTCGTGTGGCACCCAAACATCTAAGCTTTCTTTTGAAATCCCATCTTCTGCAAATGGTTTCTAAATGGTTGTATGTCTTATACCCAGTTCTTGGCCAATCGAACGAGTGCTAACATGCCGGTCCACTTGAATGATTTCGACTATTTTATCGGTTTCTACGAGGATTGGCCTACCAGTACGGGGTACATCTTTGACATCCACACCAGAACAAAATCGATTGAACTAACGCTGTGCTGTGCGAATCGTTACAGCATCGGGCCCATAAACATCACAAATTTTTTCGGCCGCCTTCGTTGGATTTTTACCTCTCAGATAGTAAAAACGTAAAATATGGCGAATTTCTTGCTTGGTGGACTTCATCTTTGGCGCGCTATAACTTGAGACTGAAACATATGATCACAACACAGTCTGGGTGTCCTTGTAGCTCTGGGTGTCCTCTTTAAATCGCCGTACTGGATGACCCGATGCGATTAGTACAACCTAAGATATGTTAAAGAGTCGCCATCTATTGAAAAAATACGACATTACTTATTGAACAACCCAATATATTCAAAAGGCAAAAATATGTGTAAAAGGCGACGTAGCAGACTCGATGAACAGCATCGAAAGCCAAGTCGATTTAGTTATGTTCATCCGTTTGTCCAATACTGTAGATATTACTCGTTACGAATAGCAGTAGCTACTAACAGTACTCGTTACCAATATTGCACGTTACAAATATTATTAAAGAATATTGCATCTCATAATATTGCCAAAAGGCATATCAACGCTTTTCGCTTTTGTTTTGAGATAATTGTATAAATTTTCTCTCATTTGATTTGTGAAAAACAAAGTGGGCGCTGCTTTTAAGTTTTCATTAGTTCTCTCAGAGAAACAAATTAAACAAAATAAATTTTTTGTCTGTTAACATCGTCTCGAAGAGCGCAGCTTAGAAAAATAGTTTAATTTTTTTTTATAAGAATTTGAAAGACTTACTGCAAATTTATATTTAAAAAAAAAATCAGAGCACAAACTCACGACCGGTAAAAAACGAAAAATACACTTAAAAAAAAAAAAAAATTTTATTAGCTTTCGCGTAATATATTATATTATGTCTGGTTATATGACTACACTGGAAGAAGTTGCATGGGTTGCAGCGGCCGCACTGCACAATTCGGAAAGTGAGTGGAGTAGTAACGGAACTGAGCCATACAGCATACTTTTCCGCAGAGACGATAGACAACGCTCGAGTCGCAATCAGGACAGTGTAAGCGGAGAGCGTGAGAGACGTGTACAATTTGCCATGGATCGCATCGATACTGATTCCACTGATGGTGGCGGCGGTGCTGGTCTGGATGGTGACGATGGCATTGCCAGCGGACGTCATCGCTGGCAAGAATTTGCTAGTAATGCCAGAATTGGCGATTCTAACAATCGAAATGATAATCCAATACGTTTTGGTAGTGATATGAATCTTGAGGATTTCAATTATGACGACAACGATACTTCGTCGTTGTCCAATGGCGATAGTGGCGAATTTATTGAAGAACTTGACTATGACGAGATGCTGATGCTGATGCTACTTCTGCTGCTAATTCGTCCCATGACACAGATAACAACAACAACGACAACGACAGACAACGTATAAATCCTGTGCTAGAGGCCATGCAGGAAATCGATTTTGAACTGAATCGACAACAACCGAATTCAATGATTGCCCTATTGGAACGCTACCTGAACGAGTGTTCGTCCTCTACTCCGAGTGCTACAAATAGTAGCAAAGCATTACGTTTTACGTTTAATCCTTCCTGTTCCCTAAAAAAACTGGAAAAACTGAGAGAACTCGGTGAACTATTGGAAATCGTTGAAACAATGCAAATGCAACGTGAATATATTGATTTATTTCATGCAAATTTGGTGCAATTCTATCGCAGACGTCAACGCTATTTGAAACCAATGCCACAGATCGATGTGAGGCATGAGACACGTAAACAGCTCGGAGAACGTTTTGCGCAGGCCATCGATATGCTGCGATTTTTACATTTACGAGTGTTCGGTGGCGGGCAGATTGTGTTGCATTGTTTGGAATATTTTAAAGAAATACGCAAATTGCGTTTGCTCGCTACACTCGAGAATCGTGCAGAATTTAAGCGGCTATTCTGTCAGTATGCGTGCAACGAGTCAACACCAGATGTGCGTATGGTAAGTATTGTAGCAGTCATCCTATGCTGGAACAACTTTTAAGACAATTCAATTCCGTTCCATAGTTGACGTTCACTGAACTGAAAGTGTTTTCAGTGATCAGTGAGCAAATTTATCATATGCAATACGATATCAAGTATAAATTATTAACAAAACGCAACTATGAAAAGGTAAGCAACTACGCTGAGCTCTACAGTTTCTTATTTTTATTATTTCTCTCTCTCTCTCGCTCTCTAGAAACTCAAACTGATTAAGACTTTAACTTTGAAACTTTTTCGTTACGAAAAAGTTGAAATTCCATCATCCAGTTTGTTTATTATGAAACGTATCTATTTGGTCATAAATATGTTTCTAATACTCAATACACAGCTCAATGAATTGGTAAATGATTTAGAACGTTTGAAACCATCGATTGCAGCTAGAGATTTGGCCGAACGTGATCGCCTCTGGGGTCATCAGGTGCACATTACCATAAGTAGACCAGCTGGCCTACTGGCACACATACAGGAGCACGAGCAGCAGCAGCGTATGGAACGCTCACAGGAGGATGAGGAACGTTCATTAAATGAACAAATACAACGACAACGTGAATCCAGACATCTGCATGAAGCAGTACAACAGAATCGGCGTACAGGTGGTTTTGCTTGGAGACCATTAGTACGCAGTCGCGCGCCAAGTCCGCCCAGTGCATTCGAACGAGAACGGCTCTCACAAGCATCGAATGAAAGTTTAACTTTAAGTACAAATTCACTACTGAATCAATTAGATGAATTGGCCAACAATGAACTAAGAAGAAGAATGGGTAGCGAACGTTCGAGTCAAACATCGACAACATCATTGAATAATGATCGTTTGGAAGCCAGCTCGTCTAGTTTCGGTGTTGGTGCTGCTGGTGCTGGTGTACGTGAGAACCGTTCTATATTGCTCGATCGTATAGATGGCTTGGAGAGCTATCATCAATCTAGAGAACTCGGCGTTAGCCGTCGTGAAGATCGTTCATTGCTGTTTGATCGTTTTGATGGACTCGAGAGTTATCCAAGCAGACAGGCGTTTGTTAATAGGCGTTCTGAACGTTTATCGCTTACGGAACGCTTAGACTATCAGAGCAGAATTGCCAATATCAGACGTAACAGACGTCGTATGTACGATCGTGTTTATGACTTTTTAACTGGTAATTTTAGACGTTTTAATAATCGACGAGAAGTGCGTACAGCACGAGCACCAATTCCGATATCACTGCCACGTACTACGCAGCGGTTTCGTCCTATGCTGCTGCCAACTCCAATACTGCCGCCACATTCCATACTGCTGCCGCCGACGCCGCCGCCGCCGCAACATAATACAGCAGTAGCAAACGTTACGCCGCCATCGCGTAGATTTCATGCTTGCACAATACGACTCACCAAGGAAGAACAGGACGATGTTCGTACAGGATTTTTGAATTTTACAGACGTTATTCTACACCGAATGCTGCTGCTGCTGCTGCACAAGCAGCCCCATCATCATCATCGTCGTCCACAATAAATCAGACGATCGCATTCAATTCGAGCTCTACTCCACAAACTTTCAACATTTTACCAATTGATTCGTTTGCATCAAACAGCTCAACAAGTGATTCAGTCGCATCAACATTGCCATCCGAAGAGACGACCTCATTGCAGCTTGAAGCAAGCAGTGAACATTCAGCTTTGCAGTGATGCAATACTCCGAATTTTTTGATTCCAAAGGACAACCGACAAAAGATCAACAAACAAACAAAATTTATAGTTTTCATTTGAGACTCAAAATTTACAACAAAAAAAAAAAAAAAACGTGGCAGCGTTCGTTCCTTCGTTCGTTTTAAGAATAATTTTTTTTTTTAATTAGCTCGATTTAATCCTGTAATTGACACTCTACGAATGTAAGATTCAGTTTTAGTTCTGCAAATGGACAAAAAAAGACCGAAAATTGTTATAAAAATCTGGCTTAGATTTAATGTAAACTTTTTATTCAAAATTGTGATTTATGCATTATTTTGCATCACATTTGTTTTGTTGTATTTGTTTGTATTATTTATATTTGAAGAAGAGAATACATATATCGAACGCTTATTTTCATAAAATCTTTAATATTTTGTAACACGTGCTGCGCAATGTGGGACACTTCATGAATGCTAAATCTATTGCAGGAGTTTCTTCTAAAACCGACTACTGCGTCCCAATTATAGATTTAACTAAACCATACAAAGTCACGACCTAACAGGCTGTGGGTAAAATAATACTCCAACGGCATATATACGAACGGATCGAAACTCAACAGTCAGGTTTGGATAGGTGTCCACTCTCTGGATATGGGACTTGACACATCATTCAAGCTTATTGTTCACTGCAGTGTTTATCAGGCAGAGGTCATAGTAATAAACGAAGCAATGAATCTTCTCAGATCTTCTAAGAGAACACTAGAACATGTATATCTATTTATCGACTTTCAAGTGGCCCTTAGGGCGCTGGACTTGCACAATAATAAATCGAAGTCCATTACTGACTGTTGCAAATCTCTTAACGAGATGGCTTAAGACTACAGTATTCATATTATTTGGGTGCCAGGGCGTATTGATATTGAGGGTATCGTCATAGCAGATGGGATTGCCAGACCAAATTGTAGCATATCCAGGATCACCTGTGACCACGGCACATAGGCACTCATGCTATGAGGCTAGGTGCCCTCTATAATGATTTTTGTAGAAGCTGTGGCAATGTAGATGAGAAAGAAACTATTAAACAACTTTTCTGTTTTTGCGCTGCTCTGAGTAGAAAAAAATTCGAACATTTGGGAAAGTTTCTCATAAAAGATCTATCGAAAATAAAAAACAATCGAAACCTAAGGAGCCTTACCAAAGATCTTAAGGCAACAAAATGGTGGTAACCTTCTGTCCTATGTCTCTGAGCTGTCTTTTGAAACCATGTGGCATCACAATGGGCCCCTTTTAGCCTAAATGTTGTAGTGCACGTCTGAGCACTCAGCCAATTTAACCTAACCTAACCTAATCGAACCCAATTAGTGTTGCTAACAACAACAGCTATGGTTGCCTCTGTGACTTTCAAATAGATCAACTGATCATTCCTTCTGTTCATGACTTCTCAGCTAAGTTTGAAGGCGTTAAACTAGTTTGAGTAAGAAAACATTAGCATTCTTTCCAATTCGTTCGTAGAAACCATCGACATATTGTTTACGATCCCATATCGTTTCACTGATCTAAAGGGAGACGTAGAACTCAAGAATGATGGGGAGGCTGGATTAAATACAAATCCAGCCTAAGGCGTCTTTGTGCCATTCACTAGGAAGCACAAATTACCAAAACTCAAGCGGCAAAGTATAAGCTGAATAGAACCCAACTAAAAATCATGATAGGATTCCTTACGGACTACTGAGGACTTAGGAGACACCTACATGCATTGTGTGTTAAAAGCTCTCCTGAGTGCAGACTCTGTGTTAGTATGGGGCGAGACACCCATCCATTTTCCATCAGGAGTTCAATTTTAGGAGCGTGAACGAAGTCGGCAGCAGGAGTAATTAGCATGACTACAAGTGTGCTTTGTCGTGCAAACGTGCAAAACATTATTCAGATATATAGAGTACGAGTATATTGCATATTATTCAATATTAAATCTTTTTAACAATTTTTCAAACGAAATCGGAAGTTTTGTGTAAATTATTGTCGAAATTTCTTTTTGTCGTCTTTTTTCTTTTTTTTCTTTTCTTTTTTTTTTTGCGCTTCACTGTCATCTTATAATGAGCGACAATTAGTTGAACTAAGTTGTTGTCATATGCCGTCATTTTATTTCATGTTTTTTTTTTTTGTACTACTGAACATGAAAATAAATAAAATAAAAACACAAAATTGTCTTGCATTGCATTTTATATCAATCGGTTTCAAAAACTGCTTTAAACTCAACTAAAGATAAAGTCTCTAATTTTCGTCGCCTTACTCCACTCATTACTCACGCACTCGTTGTTTATATAACTAGTTGCTAACATAACTCGTTAGTAGTTATTAACATAACTCGTCCATAGACAAACTAGTCACTCGTTAATAATAGTACTCGTTACTAATACGAGCCGTTGTCCGTTACGATTATTACTCGTTCCTAATATGAACCGTTACGATTTCGTTTAACTCAATCAAATACTTAAAAGCCAAAAACTTAATTAGCATACCCAGTTTAATTAAATCTTTGATCGATTCGAAACAACTGGGCAGTCAATCTGGGTGAGTGATATTTAAATTGTTGTCGACTAAATTCGGAACAATAAACAAAATTTAACAACACAAAATCCTTGACAGTCATACACAAAGCGATGTAAACTATTTTTGTAAAAGCTTTATCCTTTCTTTAATCTAAAAATTTTTTCAAACTGAAAATAAATTAAATAGTTCGATAACTTATTCTTCGGCTCATACAAAGCAAATGTTACACAATTGCATTCAAAATAAAGTTGAACATAATATTTAATGTAAATTTATGCAAAATATTGACAACATTATTGTCCTTTTTACTTTTAGATAAACAGAAAGACAGACAGGAAGACAGGGAGGCAATACTTATCAATGGAAAAAATAGCGAATATCCGTGAAAAAATAATAAATAAATAAAAAGAAATGAAATGAAATAAAATAAAATACAATTGCTGTCAAATTTACTATACAATGACAAAACGATGACGACTCCCGCATAAGGGAAAAAAAGGATATGTTTAAAAAAAAGACGCTTTAACTATAACAAAACTTTTATACGCTTCACAAAAAAAAAATTAAATAAATAAAAAAAATAATTAAAAATTATGAAGAGACACAAAAGTAAGTAGAGTGCCACTTCCACTCTTAGGGTCGGACCCAAGCAATGGCAGGAGTGCCAAATCACCTCTGAGGAGAGAATCAAGCTAACGTGGGCAGAGTAAAAGATAAAAGACGTACAGAAGCGAATGCACCGGCGAGTAAGTGTTCACGGAAGTCGTACAAAAAACAGTAAAAAAAAAAAAGGAGAAGACTGTCAGACGCTCGAGTCCAACGGTAAAACTCCAACAAGAGAGATCCAAACGGGAGAGAACGAAAGAGATAAGAACGGAACAGATCCCAACGGGAAAGATCCTAAATGAAGAGATCCCAACGAGAGAGATCCCAATGGAAGAGACCCCAACGGAAGTGATCCCATCGGAAGAGATTCCAACGGAAAAGATCCCAACTGGAAAGATCCTTACGGGAAAGATCTCAACTGAGAAGCTATCAACAGATACAGAATTCCCAACGAGATATCAGGAGATATCCCAACGGTAGAGATCCCAATGGAAAAGATTCCATCGGGAGGTATCCCAACGGGAGAGATCCCAATGGGAGAGATCCCAACTGGAAAGATCCTTACGGGAAAGATCTCAACGAGAGAGAACTTAACAGGAGAAATCCCAACGGGAGAGATACCATCCCAACGGTAGAATATCCCAACGAGAGAGAGATCCCAACGAGGAGAGATTCCAATGAGAAGTGATAACGTGGAATCACAACTACTGGAGACGCTGTTTTTGTGGCAAAAAGGAACCAAAAGGGTCTGGCTATACGGCAAGAAAACTGACGCGAGTACAAAATTGTTAACAAACTGCTTAAGCCTCACAAATCAAAAAAGAATACACTACGATAGCGTACAAAAAAAAAAAAAAATTGAGCTGTCAAATAATTTTTTTTTATTAAACAAAATAAGACAAGAACTAAAAAATGCACAAACGAATGAAAAAAAAATTGTTGTCAACACCGACGACGACGACGACAACAAAGGAGAAGAAGAAAAAGAAAAAAAAAACGAAAGGAGTATCTTTTTCCTAACAATGCGCAACGAATTGAAACATATCAATAAATTTTGACAATTTCTGTCACTTTATTTTACAAAGCCAAAAAAAAAACTTCCACAAAAAAATGTATACGAGTATATTCCTATAGGAAGAAATAAAGTGAACACCTTTTCAATAAATTTGCTACAACTGTCAACATAACAATGTCATTGTCACGCTGTGTGTTCCATACGAATTGCCACGAATAGAAAACTTATTCCACTTCTACAGCGCCTTCATTCATTATGTCCGTCCGTTTGTCTGTCTGTGTCTAAATGTCCTTGACGTGGTTTTATTGTGTATTTTTTTTTGTTGTTGTCTTCATTTCCATCTTAAGCAACATTATTGTCGCTAAACAAACGATCAAATGGCAATTTAAAAGTTTTTATTTAACACTAAATCACTCACACCCCCGCTAAACTGAAGAATGCGCGCAACCCTTCTTCAAAACAGCATACAGCCCATACCAAACAAAAAAAAAAAAAAAAAAAGCACACCCTATGTACAACACTGCACAAAATTATTGAACGAACTCATTCGAATCCGCATTCCTGTTAATATTTTTCATTCTTTTTATTATTTTTTTTTTTTTTTTTTTGAAGAATTTTTCAATTTTCAGCAAAACCCCCATCAAAACACAACCTATCCCATCCATGAAGTCGATATGAAACGAAAGCCAAACTCAACATAAGTTAAGACCAAATCGTCTGAAACGTAAAATTGTCACAAGCCGTTAGCGATTTCTTTGTATAAAACTTTCCGTCGAACTTTCTACTTGTGCGGGCATGCAACCCTTTTTTAAAAAATTTTTTTCCTTCTTCGTTTTTTATGTTGCGCTGCAGCGTTATGGCGGTAGGGTATATTAACTATGTTCACAATTATGTTGCATGCAAAAGTTGCAAATTTCAAAAAGTGCAACATTGGAGTAAGACGGTCTGTCTTTTCGACAGTCTCTCCGTCTGATCTTTGAGTGTCTATAAATTAGAGTTGGGAATTCCGTAGGTCCCGCTAGCTCCCGATTATTTTTAAGTACGAAACTGCAATTTAATTGAATTTTCTCAACTAAAAGTAATCGGAACTCAGCGGTACTCACGGCTGCCCAACCTCTTCTCTATAAAAAAAATACATAGGATATTCCATAGTCGAATCTACTCGAAAGTAAAAAAAAAAATATATTAGCTGTAAATTTACGTCAACACGTTTTTCAATAACTTGTACCACATTTCACAATATTCTTTCTTTATATTTTTTTCCTTTTTTTTTTTTTTTTTTTTAAATCTCTCCCTAAACAAGTAACATAAGCAGTCAGTGAAAGCCTTTCACAATACATATTTCGGTAACTTAAATTATGAGTTCCGGTGCGCCAAACAATAAATCGAAAATCGTTTTACAATTGCCCTCAATGGTGTCGTAGACTTCGCATTGATTTCTCAAATGCAAACGAGTATATTGAATTGTGAAAATATACAAATATGTATTTTATGAACTGAATAACTTGTGGAGAAATTATTTAGCAAGATTTTTATGAGTTTAAATAAATAAAATGAATTTAAACGGATTTGTTTTTTCAGGTATTCAATTAAAAGTATATATATCTCTCGTAGTTGTTGAAACTTTAAATCAACTTTTTATTCTGATAAAAAGAATTATATAAAATAAAAAAAAAATTAAAAAATAAAAAAAATCGAACTGTGTGGGACTCGAACCTGGGATACAGCGACACAAGCTGCATGTCTAACTCTGCGGTTAACACTAGATAAATAGATAGAGTTGGCTTAGAGGTAAGCTATATTGGGAAACCTTTAAACTTGATAGAGTCTCTATAGGATCAGAGCCAATCAGTACAGTTAAGTAAGAAACGTAGCTTGGAGGGACATAAGAGGAATAAATCGCACATCGATTGTAACTGCCAACGTCCAAAGTGCCTTAGTCTTATTGAAGGACTCACAGAGGAAGTTTCTCTTCCTTACAACTTCTGCAGGGGTACCTAACCTGGCCGCGTGTTCCCCAATGACTGCAATCTTGCAAGGTCTTTACTGAAGTTTAGTGGCCAAATAAGCTGAGCTATTAAAATGTTGCTATTTGTCATGTGGGCGACCCTAGCACTCATTGTACCCGATATAGCCCTTCTTGTCAGCCTGTCAGCTCACTCGTTCTCGGGAATATCACTATGTTCTGGGACCCATGAAAGGCAAAGTGTGTTATGGTGACCAAAAAGGTTGAGTTGGTTTTTTACTTTTCCTTATTAGCTTAAATTTGATGCTACACATTATGTGGTTATCAAGCGTTTTGATGGCAGTTTGGCCGAAATAATGAAAACAGATCAGTCCCGAATCTCTAACTGTACCAGTAACTTGGAACCCACTAAAGAGACTTGGCAGTAGAACGAACTATTCCACTGCCAAGTCTTCTGAGTATACCCCAGACCCCACAACACAATTCATATTAGATCCGTCGGTGTAGAGTGACAGATCAGCTTCACTCTCCAGCTGCTCCGCTATCACGACCTGCTTGGAATAAACCATAGCTTAGTGGTGACCACAATCCTTGTTCCTTTAGACGAAAAGCGCTGCTCGAAACCATCTGCTTGAAGAATAGGTTAAAGGTTAGCAGGTTTGACCTCACATTTTGAGCTTTGGTGGGACAGGTTCTCATTGCTTCCATGACCACAATACAATCTGATCTCGTACCCTAGATAGCTTCTGAATGTTGTAGTGTTTTGGGAGGAATAGGGCGTGTACAGCAGCGGTGTATAGCAATAGTGCCATCCTCGGTCAGAGGCCCTATCTTCGAACGAATAGTTTAGAACAAGAATAAAATGCAATCATCGCCTTCTTTACTCGTTCCTGAGATCAGTTTAGTGTCATCGAATATTCGTTTTTTTTGTTGTTGTGTTTTATAAGAAAAATTTCTTATTAAGGCAAACATTAAGCATTTTTTAAATAATCAAATTAATTCCCACAATTCACAGAACGCAAAAGTATCTATTCCCTCTACTTTCATTCCTAGTGCAGGTGTGTACGTATGATTGTCAGTGTGTGTGTGTGTGTTTGTGTATTTATATCGACTTAGGGCAGCTGTTTTTGTTTTGTCCTAAATATTACTCGAATTTTCCATAAAATATTTTGTAATGTTTTAATTATGCAAAAATATTATTTCATGCATAAAAAAAGAAAAAAAAATAAATGAAAAGATATACATTTTGGGAGAGTAATATGCATATTAATCAACATAATCGACAATGCACAAACAATTCAAAATAGTTCGAAACAAGAGCTCTAGAACAACTGTACGCCTATTCAAATGGAGCACTATTTGAGAATTCGGTAGGAAACTTGGTCATTATTGCAAACGACGTAAAGAATTCCACATTATTCCTAAATGGTTCATTTAAAATACAATTTGATGGATGGATATAATTACTAAATTGTAACTACTTTTTTGTGACTTTCTCCCAAAATTACGATCCCGATTAATTGACGTTCCGATTATTACTCGTTCCGATTAATATTCGTTCCGATTATTACTCGTTATTGCTTGTTTTTCTCGATCCCATTCCATTGATCAATTATTTGTTTATTAATTATATATGTCCGATTGTTACTCGTTTCGATTATTATTCGCTCCGATTATTATTCGTTCTGATTATTCGTTCCGGTTATTATTCGTTCCGATTATTAGTCATTCCGTTATTATTCATTACGATTATATTTGTTCCGATTATTATTCGTTCCGATTATTATTCGTTAAAGTTATTATTTCTTCCGATTATTATTCGTTCCGACTAGTATTCATTACGATTATAATTCGTTCCTATTATTACTCGTTATTGCTTGTTCTTGTGGATTCCATATCATTTGGCCAATTTCGAAATTCATGTACTGCTCGAAATATGTCGAAAAATTTTGAAAATTTCGTTTTTCTTGATCGAATAAAAGTTTAAAATTTTATTAGTAGTAGATCTAGTATAAATCTATTTGAACCAGCTGCTCTGTTGAACGGTCTAATATGATAATCGGAATAGGGCTGCAATCTGAGTAATTCAAATTAAAATATTGATCTAATTAAATATAAGAATGCTATATACATATCTTGAATAATATAATTAAAATGGAGATATTATACATATTAATGCCCTTCAAGTTTGCGCACAGTTTCCATCAGTCAAAAATATAAAAGAAGACAAAAAATACAAAAATATATATTTTCCATATAATTGCCAACAACGTTTTTCATAAACAAAACTTTGTATTTCTAGCTGTCCGTCTGTTCATCTGTCCGTCTGTCTGTGTATCTTGACTGTTTTTCCATTCGTGTTTAAGTCGGTTTAAGTATTTCATTCTTTCTTTTTGTTCTTTCTTTATTCTATCTCTTTTATTACTATATTTTTAGTCATTTTTTTTTTGTTCAGTCTTAGCCCACTGAACAGATCAAACCGTCAAGATAGTCACCCGCCAATGACGATCATAACTATGTAGTTATATACAAGTAGTATCTCATAGATACATTTAGTATATATACTACAATAGGTATATATTAGGTATATTTGTATGTAGTAAGTATCTCATAGATTGTGGTAGTATTTCGTCGTGCCGTGCTCATTATTATTATGATTATTATTGCTGCCACTGCTACTGCTACTGACTGACTATCACTACTACACTACCTCAATTCTAAGTAATAATAAATTCTACTACAAAGTCATTTTTGCCATTCTTAGTTTCAACTTTGGGTTACTTGTATGTAGTGTAGTATCTTTATATCTATACCGACAACTGACGACGACGACGACGTCGACGAATGTTGTCTATAACATTTATGACTTTGCGTTGTTATAGTTTTTTTTTTTTTTTTTTCATTTCTATTTTATAAAGATATTTTTATTTTTTATTCATTTTTTGTGCACTTTTATTGCGATACAAATCTATTAACTTTTTTTTTTTATTACCAACACATTTGAAATATATTATGTTAGCTAGAGTTAAAGATATTATGTGTATCTATAGTAGTTACTATACTATACTATACATCCATCCATCCATCCATCCATCCATGCATTCATATAACAATCTATCTGTCTTTCATATCTGCCAGAAACAAAATTACGATGTGAACTTGGCTTGTTATAATTTCTATGAGCAAAATTTTCTTATTGTTTAAAATTGAAAGATAGAAAAATGTTTAGAATTCAAGAAAATAAAAATTGAAAGAAAGAAAGAAAGGTTGCGGCTACCTTTTTTTTCTTTAAATTTATTTAATTATTTTTTTTTTTGTTTTAATTTCATTTTATATATAAAATCGATCGTATCGCATTAAAAATAATAAAGCTTCTGGCCACCATAATCTGTGTAATGCCACATTAAAAGGTCTGCCTGTGAACGCATTGTTATTCTTAGTAGTGTTGGTAAAAAAAAAATCAATTTCGGTGATTTTCTCACAGTGATTTTTTCACAGTGATTTTTTTCACAATGATTTTTTCACAGTGATTTTTTTCACAGTGATTTTTTTCACAGTGATTTTTTTCACAGTGATTTTTTCACAGTGATTTTTTCACAGTGATTTTTTTCACAGTGATTTTTTCACAGTGATTTTTTCACAGTGATTTTTTCACAGTGATTTTTTCACAGTGATTTTTTTTACAGTGATTTTTTCACAGTGATTTCACTATGGTTTTTTATAGAGTGAAAGTAGTGATTTGTGTTCAGTTGTCGTTGATTTTCACGAACAGTGAAACAGTTCAGTTTTCAATGATTGGTGCTATTATCTCGCTTCGCGAATTATTCATATTCGCTTCAACATTGAACCTGTACAAATTCGTTGGTACATTTGCCAGTCACTTGATGTGCAAATTCACTGAAACCGCGGAATGTTGAAACGATTAAATGGTGAAGAGTTGTGTTGGTATAGAAAAACAGTTCAGTAAGCAGTGATTTTGTGTATCACTCTTCGCGAATAGTGAATCAGTTTAGTAATCGCTGATTGTTTTTCATGAACAGCGATTCTATCACTGTTTGCAGACACTGTGATTATCAAGTCGCATTCGCTAATCACACTTCGACTCAAAAATCACTCTTTTTGCCTAGCTTTTTGTTTAACGCAATTGTTTCAGTACAACACTTTCCGAAAGCTTGGAACCTGCCTCCATCACACTAATCCATAAGTCTGGTTAATCGGAAAACAATGCTGAAGTGAAAACCCTATCAGTTCACAGAGGTCTCTTTCAAAAGTTTGGGAAATGTTACAGCCATCAGATTGGCGGATGTCTATGCTACATAAGGCTAACTGCCGAACAGCTTCACAGACTTCCTGTACCTTATTCTATCGTGTCAAGGTCCACTCAAGTAGGTCGACTACTTATCCAGTAACTCAAGGCAGCGTTCTGGGGCAATTTCTATTCAACCTCTTCGGATGATCTTCCACTTCTGAAAGATATTGCTGAATCTATGTCAAAATCAATGATTACTGCATAAGTTGATGATGTCTGTATTTTTTGTAGGTCTAAATGCGAACGGGAATTTGCTTCAGCACTGGGCCAAAAAAAATCGCTTAATTCAAAAATTCCAGGAAAAGTCTGAAAAAAAAAAAAAAGTTAAATAAAATAAACTAAATAAATTACCAAGAAAAGTATTGTAAAATTTTGTTTAAACTGAATAATTAAAATGAATTGCAAAATGCAGTCAAAAATGCGGGAATCGCACGAAACACGAATTTAGACTCGACAAACACGGAGCTTAAGTAGCTTGCTCGCTCTCTCTTTCTCTCGCTCGCTCTCGCTTGAAATATTTAAAACTTCAATTGAAATTTCAAAGAGTAAACTTTACGCTTCGTTGCACGAATTCGCATTCTCGAATAGGTCAATTTTATTGAAAGATTATTTTGCACTGATAACGCTAAAAATGACGCTGACCAAAATGCAACAGTAACAGAAATAATAATAAAAACTACCACCACCAACACCACCACCATCAGCACCAACATCATTGCCAATCTCCTCCAACGTCTCATTGCCAACGTTACCAGCGGCAGCAGCAGTAGGAACAATCTAAAAAAAAAACTCCATCAGAACCCGCCGTCAAAAGTCAAATAGAGCGAAGCGGAGTTGAACCGCGTCCAAAAAAAAAAAAAAAAAAAAAAATAAAAAAAAAAATAGAACAAAAGTTGAAAATGCAAAGAACCAACGGTGTAAAGGGTCTCTTTGGTGCAGAATTTTTCGAATTGTTGCGCATTCGTTTCGTTGTTTGCTTTACGAGAGTGGTTTGAAAAATTATGCAGCAACTTACTTTAACCTACTCCATATGCCAAGCCATTATGCTATCCCAACTAATATTCTTAATACTAATTTAAATGCCTTCACCTAACCTTTATTTAAGCCCCTAAGCTAGTATGAAAACATACAAAAAGCACTAAATAATACCTCTTTCTTTATTTGCATCCGTCCGTCAGTCAGTCATGCTGTCTGCAATTTCAAAACGATTATCTCAGAGCCTATAAGGGATAGGGCCACCATATTTGAAACTAAGACTCTCCTGAGCCTTTAAGTGCTCACAAACGGTTTTTCTCTTGTTCCATTTGAAGGTGTAGTCCCCATACAAATATTCCACAAAATTTTCGGGTATTGCATTAAAACTCAATGGTTTCTTATACTAGGTTCTCTAAGTTTAGTCTAAATTATGTCCCAATGAAACATAAAAAAATGGATAGACCAAAAAAAAATTTTAAGTATAGCCCCCATACAGAGTTACTCCATTTTTGTGTTTTTGTATGAAGATCCAACACAATAAAGTATGGTTCTAAGGTAAGACTTAACTTAAGGGTAAAAAAAAAAATTTTTGATACGGGTGTCTTGCAGACGAGCATGTTTGCCTTAGCCCTCTTTCCTGTTTTTCTCGAAATTTAAACTACAACCTTTTTCTTAATTAAACTCGAGCCCAGCCTCTCTCATAGCTCTTAAACATCCAATCCAGAACAAAAATCTGCCCAAACCGCAATATATTATTTCATTTTCAAAATATAAAACTAAACTCTAAATATTTTGACAACATTTTCCAACATTTTCGTAGCAATTTAAAGACTTTCTTATAAACCCTCTCATTTAATAATATAGTTTTCCGCTTTGCGTGTTTATTTTGATATATTTTGTTGTTGTTGTTGTTGTCTGCGGTCAATTCGCATGCATTTTCCACTTTTTTTTTTTTGTGTTTTGTTTTTTGTTTTTAATTTCTTGTTTTAATATATCCCTACGCTTCTTCACTCTCTGACCATCATCATTAATAATATTGAAAGCCCTAATTGCGGTTAAGTGACCACCACCATCATATCACCACCACACCACCACCACCACCAGTAGTCTTCAGAAGGGTTTACACTGTCTTCTTCCTACTTTATAGCATGTTGGTTTCTTCGTCATTCTGTCAGCCCTCACCTTGCCATAAACGTTGTCCCTATTTTATTTCTTGTTTAGTCAATTGAAAAAGGAAAACTATAAAATGAATATTGTATGTATTTACTTGCTCGTATGTATGTAAGTCTGCTCATATGTGTATGTGTATGTACCACCTTTATGCCAGCAGCAAAGTGCGGTCGATGTTCGAGCACCTTCGAGCTACTAAGTCGCTACTAAATCATTTTTTCCTTCTTAGATTATTTCACTTTTACTTCGCTGCAGAAGAAGAAAAAGAAGAAATACTCGACACGATTCACCTGTCAAAGGTGTGCAGTGCAGCACTAATAAAAAGAGAGAGAAACAATAAATGAGTGCGTGAATGAGAGAGAGTGCGAGCGAGCTTGTTCACCTGTATCCTTTGTCCTTTATGCTGTAACGACTTTCTATGCTGCAGCTGCACTGAAAACTGCATATTTTTTTTTCAATATTATTTTCCTTTAATTTTTTTTTTTCCATCATTTTTAATGATTTTTCTTTAGATTTAATGATTTTCTATGTCTGCAGCAGGCTTTTGGATATTCAATCAGCAACAACAACAACAACAAAATAAAAAAAGCAGCACGTGCTACCGTGTCTTTTTCGTGTTGTTACTTCAACTGTATATACAGGTGCATGGAAGATATAGAAGGTGATATAAAGAATTATCATATTATATAGGAAAAAAAATATTAAACAAAAAATAAAAATTACTTGTGTGAATCATCCTTCTGCAGGTTGTTATAGAAGTCAAGTTATTAGGAAAATGTTTGCACATTATTGAGCCATTCATATTTTTTGCTCATTTTTGCGTCGAAAGTGAATCAAAGTCAAAAATTCCTCAACATTTCACAACAGATCTCACGGATCTCTATTGATTAAAATTAGTAATTGACTGAATGTAATATCTCGGTGGAAAACCTCTTGAACGTGGAAGGCTTTATGGTATCAGAGCGAACCAGTACAGTTGGGGAATGATCTAAGTCTGAAGGGACGCTCAGCGATCCTAACTGCCAATGTTCAAAGTGTTTTAGTCTACTCGATCTAAGTGCAGGACACAAACAGAGAAAGTGTTCTAACTTTTCCGGGGTGTCCTCTTCCTTACAACTTCTATAGTTACTGTTATGAGTGATACCTAGCCCTAGCCGAGTGTTCCCCGATGGGCCAGTGCCCAGTGATGGCGGCTGGCAGTCTCGCAAGGTTTGAAAGTAGTGTTCTGGTACGTTTTGGATCGATCGAAGGCCAAATAAGCCTAGCTTTCCTGCAGCTGTTCATATCTTGCTATTTATAATTGCCTAAAGAGGTAAAGTGATTCCTAATGTGGGCGACCGTAGCGACTGGCTGAGATTCACTCGTTGAACGCCGTCTAGCCAGAGCGTCAGCTTGCTCATCGGAGCAAGCTGCGCAGCGAAATGATCAACCTGGGCGGCACAAAGTGTGTCTGTATACTATTTTCTCAGTAGCGGTGACGTGCGCTATATGTATGATTACCTAGCGGAACTCGTAAAAGATTTTCGATGCTTTATTCGTTAGATTTGCCTTTAAGTTAATAAAACAACAATGTAATCCTTGAGACAGGCAATATTATTGAATAATAATTTCCAATTATTTTTCATAACACTTTCATTAACACTTTCCATTACACTTTAAAATAGGTTTTTCATAGATTCGCCAACACTTTGTTTTCTTTATTTTTATTTTCCGTTTTTTTTTTTATTGTTTCTTTTTTTTTCACCCACAATTTACGAACGCAAGTGAACCGAAAAGAAATAATTTTTTTTTTTAACATTTCAACCGAGACCAGAAGCAAAGAAATCATTTAAGCATTTCGGTGTGAAATTTCACACCGATCGTAATAAAATTAACAGAAAAACAAATAAAACATGCAAACAAGAAGTACAAAAAAAAAAACAAAAAGGCCAAAAGTCCGCCACAAAATGCTAAATATGTACATGAAAAGAAAATCGATCAAGTGAATGAAATGTAATCGAGTTGAGAATGTGCTAAAATGAATCAAACTGATCGCTGATCGCTTATAAAATGTATAAAAGAAGAAGCAGAAAAGTTACGCCGGATGTGAAATGGTTGGCGTTAATGGTGTCATACTCTGTCTCTTTCTTTCTCTCTCTCTTTTTCGCACAACATTGAAATTGGATTGGTTCAGTTCGGTTCGGTTCAGATCGGTTGGGTCCAAAACAATTGCAGACAATCGTCTATAAAATGCAATCAACAAAAGGTCTTCCGCTTTTGCTTAATTTCCATACGCGCTTAGTTGATCATCGAATGGAACCAATATAAAAATAATATAATAATGATCATGATCATAATGATGATGATGATGATGTTGTTGTTGTTGTTGTTAATATGAAAATAAAACTCAAATTGAACGCAGCGCGCCAAATCAACTCAAGCGTTTATTTTGGTTTCGACTTCTAAAAACAAAAAAAAATAAGGGGGTGACTCAATTCTCAACTCAATTCAATTCAGTTCAGTTCAACACAATTCAATTCAATTCAATTTCATTCAATTCAATTTGCATTTGATGTCTTTTGTTTTGTTATATGTTAAAATGTGGTTCCACAATTGGACACATGGCGAATGCCAACCAAACAACCAACCAAACAACCAACAACAATAACGTTTGACCAACCGATGAATTTTTAACTTTGGGATAAAGAGATAAACAGACAGACGGACAGACGGACAGACACACTTGCTGTTGTTTTATGAAAAAACAAAACAACATCAATAAAAAAATATATTTAAAAAAAAAAGGAAAAGGGAAAACAAAGAAAAAAAGCAACTAAAACAATTCAATTGTGTTTGCCTTCAGTTATGGAACATTGAATATCACACATTAGTGATGGATGATGATCAATGATATAATTATGCTGATTACTGACAATCTGATATAGTACACAACTAGAAAGTCCATTTTTGAATGTGTAATAATTCGAAAATAGTTATAAAAATATTTTTGAAAATGAATTTCTAAATGAATTCAGTGAAGATTGACTTTGAATATCTCCAACTAAAATGATCCTTAGCTAATTTTTCGAAGTTCTATAAAGCACTGACTGAATTTGGTAGCCCTGATGGTAAGCCTCTGTATGATGAAGCTAACCAACACTCAAAGCGTTGTCAGGGTCGTTAAAAAGCTCCCCGTCCCGACAGGGCGATGCATTGTTGTGCGTCTTTCTCAATCTCCTGATGGAGTCTATACTATGCCAATTCCTACGCGTTGTGCTGAAGGACAATATTTTGGTAACGTATGCTGATGACAACGACATAATCGGCTAAAATAAACGAACAATCAGCAGGTCTTTCAAATAGATTGAAGAGAATTCTTTAGCACTAGCGGTGAATGAGGGTAAGACGAAGTACTTGGTCCACAGATCAACAACACGTCTTGGAGTATTTCAACTTTGAGATTGTAGAAAACTTTGTCTACTTGGGATCTGAGTTAAACAGCGTCAGCAACACCAGTTAGGAAATTAAACGAGGAATCACTCTTGCTAAACATTGCTAATTTGAACAACATTGAAAGGAGTCTCCTTTTGGCTATGTTTGGATTTTTGAATAAGAACTTTTCCGTTTCTTAACTCAAAATTTTGTGTAAATTATGCCATTCAACTGCATCAAGTTCGGTATCAATTGCATTTTTTTCAGAGCTATTAACTGGGCACAATGTGTCAAAATTTTGTGAACTATCGATGACATCGGATACCAAGGTTATTTTTTTTCAATATATACTGAGGCAGTTTGTTGGCAGAAATTTTGAAACATCTATTATTCTATTATTAAAATAATACGAACATTTTTGAACAGCATCAAATCCTAATATTGAGTTCAGTTTTAATTGTACTAAGATCCGTTTTAATTATTTTGAATACCCAATCTGCAAGGGCATCTGTCTAACGGAAACTACATAAACAAATTTCAAATATTTCATCATGGCTGAACACTTTATTTGCATAATAAAAAGTGAAATTTTTTGAAACGGTGCAAAAATGAGCAAAAATAATTAATATTGCCGTATTCTACACACTTTGAGGCACAATATTGTATTAAAAGTTAAGAAAATCCTTAACGATCTGTTATATTTTTCTTCCTTGAAACACCCTATTGTTTTGAAGTGTTTGTATAAAAATCCAAAAACACATAGTGTGAAGGGTATTATCAGTTTGTAAGGCATTAAAGGAGGCATCAGAGACTCTATTAAGTATATATATTCTTGATCAGCTCGATGAGGCCAGTCGATCTAGCCATGTCCGTCTGTCTGTCTGTCTGTCCGTCTGCCTTTTTATTCAACGCGATTTACTCGAAGACTACTGGCGATACTTAGCTGAAATTTGAAACTTAAGCTTTTCTCGGCAACGACCAGGTCAAGTTTGAATATGAAAGTGCTACGCCCACTTTTTGGTATAGCCCCCATACAAAGTGACCGCTCATTTTCAATTTTTTATACGAAAATAGGGTATTATTTATGAAACAAATTTATATATTCACTCCAAACCTGGCGGGGTCGAAACACTTGGCCAATGTCATCTTATCGAATTTTTGTAATGAAAAGTCTTGCTTATGACTGAGCAGTCTATTTGGCTTCTCAAAATTGATGTAACGCTTAAACACCTTCAGCAAGGATAAAACTAACTTCTTAATATCAACCAATATCAACACCAAGGTGCCAAACGCCCATTTGTAAATAAAATCCCCATACAAACTTACCGCCTATTTTCAAATTTTTATATGGAAATGGTTGTTATTTAGCAAATTATTGACTTCAAATTGGGTACAAATACTTCTAATACCATCCAATCTCACAACCACCGTGTCACGCCAATTTTTAGGCATAGGACCCACAAACTTATCGTTTATTTTCGAATTTTTTCTGAATATTTATATTTTTAGCTTAAAATTTGGTTACCAATATTGTGTCAAAACTTGAGTTAACCCACTGACCCCCTTCCTATTCCATCTCGAAGTTTTATCTAAGCCACTGATGATAACCAATTAACTTTTAAAAAATACGTGTGACGGGTATATAAGCTTCGGGAAAGAGTTAACGTTTTTCCTTGTTTCGAAAATCAATAAAATATTCAAACTATTGCTTCGCCATACAAACTATTCCAATACTAAATCCAAAAAAAATTTTTTTTTGACTTTCAAGTGTTAACTTGTGCCACTAACAAGCCAAATAACAATCAATTTTGATACAGCTGCAACGGAACATGCGCCCCCGCTGCAATACAATCCAATTAACATTTTTCAAAATTCAAAAAAAAAAAAAACAAAATGAAACACCTTGCAAAGAAAAATTCTGATATTTTGTAGACCAAACTGAATTGAACTGGCAACGCATCGATGTGTTCGATAAAGCAATTGTCAATTGTCATGTAAACTGTTGCGGATGAACTATCACCCTCAACCGAACCAGAAGAAAAAAAATAAAAATAAAATTTTCGATGACCCTCATAATATTAATGCAGTCATTCAGATAGACAGTCAGAGTGACTGATAGTAAGTCCAGTAAATTAGTAAGTTGGAATGTTGGAAGAAGACTACAACCGAACTTCCTAATTACATGACAAACCACAATCGTCGATCGGTCATTCGGTCTGTCTGTCTGTCTGTCTGTCGATTTGTGGATCTTTTACAGCAGAAGAGCAAGCACCTGTAGCTGAATTTTCCTCCCCTATTTAGAGGGAACTATTAACAGTGATGACTTTTCAAAGTGCGGCTGTCGCTCTTCCTGCTTCTGTATAAACAGCTAAAAAGGGAGAATTTCTTTTATTTTTCTATATTTTTTTTTTTTTTTTGAGTGGAATATATCGAAACACCCGCGGCATTTTAATTGAAATGGAATGCGTTCTGTAGCGTTTGCTGCGCATGATTGATTCAGAGTAAAAGATACAAAATATTTTATTTCGTTGAATAAAAAAAAAAACTAAATAAAAAGTTCAATAATTCTGTAGAAAAAAAACTACGCGCGTGCGTCTTGTTTTTTTTTTTTTTCCTTTCAACCTGTTTTGTTAATGTGTTTTTCACCAACAACAAAAACAAAAACAACAACAAGAAAGAAAAGAACTAAATATCATTAGCAACATTATCAATTCAGATCGTCTATATATATGCATATATATGGTATATATAGATTGCATTTACACCTGCCTTACAAAATAATTTCGTATTGAATTTATGCAAGTTTGCTCATTCGTGCCGCAATTTATTCGATCTATGCAACTAAATATTTGACTGACTGAGTGAGTGAGTGAGTGAGTGAGTGAGTGAGTGAGTGAGTGTCATTCATGCATATTCAATGGAACCCCCCTCTTTATATATGGTAAATAATTTAAGTGACGACGATCTTGTCCGTTGATCTTTTGGTGCATTGGCTGCCTTAATTGGTGGTAAACAATTTTTAAATTAACATAAAAATGTTTCATATAGACAAAAAAAAAATTAAAATGAAATGGAATTAAAGTAAATATGTATAGAACATGCATATCAAGTAGTCCTAAGGTTGGCGAAATTTACGGACGGACAGACGGACGGACAGACGGACGGACATAGCTATTTTAGATAGATAGAGTTGGCTGACGGGAAAAACCAATAGTCACACTAAAACCTCTCGGTAGAGAACCTTAGTACGTGATAGGCTCTGTACGATTAGTACAGAACCGTAGTTGGAAGAGACTTAAGATTGCTAAATCGCTCAGCCAACGTTCAAAGAGTTCTTGTAAAATCGATCTAAGTACAGGACACAACTAGCTGGGTTTCATCTAATGAAACCCTTCTAACCAGCGTGTCAGTTTGTTCGTGTTCCCGTGAATATCACTATGCACTGAGACCCAAGAAAGACAATGTGATGACCAACACAATTTGGTAAAGTGGCTAATATGAAGAACTTTCTGTCCTGCACTTGTAGGAACGAGAACTCTTCCACTGCCACATCTACCGAGTATACTCTAGAGCCCACACCGAAGTTCATCTTAGAACCATTCAATATAGAGTATCAGGCCTATCAGCAACGCAATCCACCCGCTCCGCCATACAATTTGTCCGTGAATGTGGTATAGTCTTGAAGGCTATATTAAAATCCGACGCATCCGTCAGAAATTTTCAAATGGAGACGGGTTTCTTGTGAAAAAATACCTCATATACATATATACTTTACTCTTAATCAGCTCGACGAGAGAAATCGTATTAGCCAAGGTCTGGGTGTCTGTTTGCCACTGTTTTTAAAGATATTGAACTGAATCTTTCAAATTTAAGCTTTTTTCGACGATTTGCCATCCCCATTTTAGATTTAACTTCCCGTCGAAATAGTGTCTAAACGTGAATTGTATCAGACAACTATTGACAACCATTCACACTCCTCGAAAGATTGCACTGTTCGTGTAAAAAAAAACAACTTTAAACTTAAAATTTTCGGGAGACATCCAAAAAAAAATAATTTTACACGCTTTTTTCACTTATAGCGCAAAAACTCAGTTAACTACGAGCCGATTTTTATTTTTTAACCTATTTTAGAAAGAAACCGCTAAGATCTTTCGAATAGTGCCTATAAAAATATGACATTTCCGAAACAATTTTCAAGGCGAACACAATTGCCTCTATATAAAGAGTTTTTTTGAAAACAATCTGTAATCACGTTGTGACCTGAAATGTTGCTTGCACTCGTTCGAAGCTTAACAAATTGTTTTTCAAAACTTCTTTGTATGAACACGTTCCGACCTCGGGCGATAACAATTGATTTGTCACAAATTTATGCCAAAAACAAAAACAACAACAACGACGACGATCAAGGTTTCATCATTTACTCCCACTTATGCCGCCTTTTGGGTGAGCTTTGTGATTTGAAATTTTCCACAGTCAAATCAATAATATTCACTCTTGTCTATCTGAAAAGAAAAACCAAAGAACCAAAGAAAAAAAAAGTGTACTATAAAATAAACTGCGCGCTCTGAATAGAACGAAAGAACGAATGAATTGAAATTGATCGTGTAACGTACGTGATTTAGGTTGAAGTCGTCATACCATTCCATTCCAAACCATACCATTCCATTCACCTAGACTTAAAAGATCAGCTTATCGCTCTTCAATAGCACGTCTTCTTTTAGCGGTTTTTATGTTGCCTCAAAGTCGCAGCAACGAGAACGAATTTCGTTAATTTTATTGTGATTTCCTAGAACGAACTAAAAAAAAAAAAATATATGTACAAAAATTAAACACACTTGTAGTCAAAGGGACAGACAGACAGACAGGCAGATGGACAGACGGACAAATTCAACAGGGTAAATCACGAAAAAGTGTCGGCGGACACGCGTCAAAATAGTTTTTTAAAAAAAAAAAAAAAAAAAGTATTCAAGAGGACCTAACCGACTTTTTTATGCGCTGCGTTTGAATATTTTTCAAGAACTACTTCTAAGTGCGGAAAGAATGTTTCAAAATTGGCATAGAAAATTAAGTTTGAGTTAAAAGCTTTGCTAGAGAAAAGTTCGGAAGTTTTAAGTTCCACTTTCTTCTCCCTTTTTGTAGGGTATTAACGCTGTCAGTGCGAGAGAAAAAATAACACCACTAATATATACAGAAAAATCCAATCGAATCGAAATGCAAATTATGCAATGCGCAATGATGTCGAAGTTGAGGAACTGTGACTGGAACCTGCTCTATCTTCCCATATTGTATGTGTGTGTGTGTGTGTGTGAACTCGTGGACAGTTCAGTTCATTTCATTCAACGATCAGATCAGATCAAGTCTGGTTTGTTTTGCATTGAATTTCTCACTCACTCTCTCTCTCTTATCTCTCTCTCTCTCGTTTGTCTCTCTCTCTCATTCGACCGAGTTCTGTAAGGTAGATGAAAGTGCCGCCCGCTGCATACGGCTTACTGAGGCGCTGCAAATTGTTTATTCTGCGCGATTTGCAATGAAAATAAACATTAATTTTATGATTATCTTCTTTTAGGGTCGTCTTTTTTTTTGGTTTTGGTTTTTTGTTGTTTTATTATTTATCTGGTTTGCCAAATAAAATTCGTTGCGGTCGCTTGCCCGATAAGCGTTGAGGTTTTTATTTTATTAAATTTTATTTTTTTACCAGAATATAGGCACAATGCAGTGCTGTAGCCTAGTCAGCACTCTCAGCTTTAAGCGCCAATATTTGCTTTAAAAAAAAGAAATCGTTTGAGGCGAGCCTTGCACTGTTTTTAAATGGAAAACATTTAAAAGTTTTAAGCAGGGCTTACACTAAGTGAATATTTTACAAAAAAGAAATCAATTTGCCTGACATAAGCTTTTATACAAGGTGTTGTATTCGTATTCGGTCTCTTTCTTTATTACGTTACAAAAGGAGTTATCAACTGAAACATTGGTACCTTGCAATGCATGCGAATGAGAGTGAATGAGTTAGAAGTATGCTCGGTTTTTTTGAAGCCTTGCTAGTGTGAAGCAGATTGATTTATATTTATTTCAATTGCTTCGGTTGGCTTTCTTTTTTTATCTTTAAATATGATGTATGACTGACGTTGGTACCATATACATTGAGAGAGAAAGTGCGCTTAGCATCACCTTGTATATTTGTAGCATTCTTTCAACTGAATTGACAATTTAAACATACAGCGAGTAAGAATACAACACTTTATATAATTACATCATGAAGCATACATCAAACAATTTTATTGTGTGAGGCTAGCTTAATATTTATTTTTAATATATTCGCAGAATTAAGATTTTTCAAGAAAAAAAAAAACATTGCTGCTCAAATAATAATATTTCTAGAAATTTTTGACGTTACATCGTCTCAAAATTAACAACATTGTCCTCACAATCGTCTCATAAAAGTGTTGAACAACATTGTGCGCACTTGTGGAAAAAAAAAAACCATACCCACATAATTACAATATATAGCCAGCTCACTTATTACTTATTTTCGAACTTTGTATGAAAAAGTAATTATTTTCAAATATATATTTATAAATGTATATATATAAAAATTTAAAATCAAATAAAATAAAAGATTTATGGAGTAATTTTTTTTTTTTTAGAAAGGTATGCTTTTTTAAAGGAATTTTTAATTTTTCTTTTTCAGCAAGAGATTCTGCATTTTCCCATGGTCTGTGGCGCAGCCAGCCAGACAGAGAGAGAGAAAAAGAGTGCTGTTGTGTGGCTTTGTGACATGACTGAGACTGCGTCGCGGGTCTGAGGGTCTTACGAAAGCGTGATGTTGCGGGGCTGTGGCGTATCGTGGCGTCTTAGGGACTTAGACATGACTTCCTGGGACTGATGGCACCATAATATTAATTTTTTCTTTCTCGCTCAAGAACGCTCGTTCATATTTGTGGGCATCGTATAAATCAGAACTGTTCTCCTCAAGTAAGTATAAAAAAAACATTTTAGTACATCTCTCTTCAAGACTGCAAATTCGTATCTAGATGAGAAACGAGTCGAACTATAATAGTCATGCCCACCTGTCTGTATGTCCGTCTGTTAATTTCAATGCGATTTACTCGGAGACTACTGGAGATATTAAGCTGAAATTTGAAACTTGCTTTTCTTGGGAACAATCAGGTCAAGTTCGAAAATGCGATTGACACGCCTCTTTTAGGCATAGGCCCTCTTACTCGCTTATTTTTCTTTACTATCTCTCACTATCACTCTCTCTGCCCCATTTTACTTCAACATAAAACAATCTCTTAAATTTGTGTGGTCTTTTTTGGCCAACAATTCAATCAATTTGCAATAAACCGCAAAAACGTTCAAAACGTGATTGATTTAAACTTAAATCGAAACGAATTATTTCTGCATACAGCCCACACACACACACACACCAATCGAAAATAAAGAAATCAATTTTTAACAAAATTGCAAAATGCGCGCGCCACCCACATTCAGGACCAGGTCCATCCATTCATTTGGTTGAATTGCATTTTTATGGATTGAAAATTGCAAATAAATTGAATAAATGAAAATGTTTAGCAATTCTATTTCGCATGCGCAATGCGGTAGGCTAAATGTATACCACCGAACCGAACCGAACCAAGCCGAGTGGTCAGAAGAGAAGTACATACTTGCAACATGATGCAGCATTAATGCAGAGTTCGGTTGTGAACTGAAATTACTCTTGTAACTTCGGTGGTCATCGGTGGTCATCGCCTCAAATTGAGCAATTTTGAAACAATTTGAAAGAATTGAATTTTTATTTATTTGTTTTTGTGAGAGATGATTTGTTTGTTGTTGTTGTTGTTGTTGAATGTATAAGCTGTAATTGTGCCACGTTCGTTGATAATTTAAATTTCTTTTAGCCAAGTTCTTTTGAAATATTCGACAAGATTAACTTCAATCCAATCCAATCCAAACTTGATTCAGTAGCCGCAAATAATTTTGCTCATAATTATAGTTTACACTCGTAACAATTTGTTGTTGTAGCACTAAACTACAACTCCACCTTAGAGAGAAAAGACTCTGGAACAGCTTCCATTTTGTCTTCTTCTTCGACGTCGTCGTCATCGTCTATATTTAAATTATATTCCGCAAAAGAATGTGTGTGTGTGTGGATCTTTGTGTCATAATTGCTATAAGGCGGCTACTGGTCTTTGGCATTCTTCCATGTGAGAAAGTCACTGGGCAAAGGTTTCTACGTTCGTTCGCTCGTTCGTTCCACTTTCGTGTGTTAACTGAAAATTGTAGCAATTTGTGAAATTATATGCAAAATTTTTTTTTAATGAAATTAAAATGAGTTCAAAATTTTTAAATAAATTATTCAAGATTGCATGTGGAATCTCTAAAATAAATAACAATTTTTTTTTGGAACGCTAAAACTAATTGAAGCAGTGAAATAAAAATTGGGTGTTCATGTGAAACCTTTTGTTCTATTACTCTTTTTTTTTTTGCTACTTAATCTAGAAACAACGAATTTGCAAATAAGATAATCTAAATTAGAAAATTATTATAAATTTCTTCCATTCCAATGTAGGGTGTAGGGGAAAGTATCGAAACAATAGGCACACTGCTAATTTTATATATAGTCCCCGGTCACTCCTGCTTCAAATACATTCACTCCTCAATATTCGAAAAATAAATTCATAAATTAAGAAAAAACTATTTATACAAAAAAATTCGAAAATGGGCGAAAGGTTTATATGGCGGCTATTCGAGATAGACCATCTTGTTCGGGGTAAAAACATTCATAAAAAACTCCACAACAAAACCCTTCACCCGGTGGGTATAAAATCAGATTTTCATGCAAAAATGGGCGTGGCTACTTGGCTCTGATATACAAACTGCCTAGGACCAAAAAGAGAAAAGCTTAAGTTTAAAATTTTAGGTCAACAACTTTCAAACTGAGGCTAAACCCAATCGCCTCGTTGAGCTGATAGAGAATATGAGGCATTCTTTCTTAACGGAAAATCCCGCCACCCACAGATTTTGTTGGTCCAAAGTAATCCATAAGAGCTTTTGATATTCAAACTCAAAACAACTCACAAGGGATCTGGTGAAACTAAGTTTAAAGTCTTCCAGACCGTCTGGCCAAGTCAGTCCATATTTTGTGCGTGTTGAAGAGATTTCCGAAATTCTGACCAGAGAACTTTTTTTTTTTTTTAGAAACGTGAAGGGCCACATCTTTGGTATGAACGGTTCGTCTTGTCGAGCTGATCAATAATAGTATATACTTTTGGTTTCTCCAATACCTTCGTTAATGTGTTTCAAACTTTCTTGATAAATAAAAATGCCCTACACACTATGCATTAAACACAAATAGAACCCTAATAGATCCTCAACTAAAGATTAAAATACTAAAAAAATAAATAAAAATAGTTAAGAAAATTCACGCGCCACTTGCCTATTCGCGCATATTAAAAGCCAAGTTAAATCACTAAACTATGTAGACCAAGTTAGAGCAGCGGCAGCAAAAGCAGCAACAGCAGCAGCCTAGGGCAATTCATGCATAACAGCGAACAGAAAAGGTGCAATCGGAGGCGATTTTAATGTGATTTTTACACAACAGTTGAACTAGAAAGAGCGAAAGAATTAAGTGTAGCGGAAGGTAAGCAAAGAAATTAAATTAAAATGCGGAATAAAATGAAAATATTTTCTTTAACAATCAAAAAAAAAAAAAAAAAAAAAAAACAAACCAACGATCCATTCATTCATTCATTCACCAAACAAACTTAAACAAAAGACGATCATGACAATAGCAACAACATTATATACTAAGTATTTATATATATATATAAACTATATAATACATTTTTATATGTTGTATATAAAAATCACTTGAAATAAAAGAAGAAGAACGACAACGACCTATGTTTGTATGTCTATCAAAGTCATCGTCATCATCATGATCTTCTGAACGATCTAAAAATCTTTGCAGAGCTTCAGTAGTTCTTTCTACTAAAAAAAAAAAAAAAAAAGAAACGAAAAAAAAAGTCTAAAATAAATGGAAGTCAGAGACCACAAGAGAACAGAAAGTCGGTTGCTGATGGTAGTGGTGGTGGTGGTGGTGGTGCTGGTTCCCTTTTAAAACAATTTGATTAGTTCACTTGATGCATTGTATTACACTTTTTGGTTAGTTTTTTCTTCATAATACACTACATAGAAATTTTTCCATAAAACAAAGTGCTTTAATTTTAAAACCATTAATATAATCGACATGCAATTTGCATAAATTTTAAGTTTTAACTGAAAGCTTTCGAATGAAATAATAAAATAAAATAAATTATCGACTAGTTTCCGAGATATGAGCTATTGGAAATATTCACCATATAATTTTTGTATTTTATTTTGATACTTTTTTCTCTCCATACATCAAGAGAAAGCAAGTTCAGGAACTTTTTAAAGCACAAAAAGTACAAAAATGCTTGATTATTAAAAAATTTGGGTTACAAGGATCAATCATAGAAAGTTACTATGAGAGAGAACTAATGTGTATGAATACTTTGCATGTGTAGGGTATTATAAAGTCGTTGCATGTTTAAATCTTATACTATGTTTAGGCTATATATATATTTGTTTGATGTTGATAACTCGTGTATGTAGCAGGAGACATGCTCTACTGAACATGAGGTTCGATTAAATGTTAATGTTGGTTAACTTTGGGGTTTTTCTTTAGGTCTTATTTTTTTTTTTTTTTTTTTTTTTTTTTGTCGACGCTATCTATCTTTCTTTCTTTCTTTCTTAAACTCAATATTTATTGTGTTTGTGTGTGTTTTATATTATTATACTATCTCGTTCTTTTATATGTTAGCTATCTATTTAACTATTTAACTACCGAACTTGTCTACGTTCACACATAAAAATCGTGTATATCGCTTCTTGCTGACTTGTGTGGTTGTTGTTGTTGTCGTCTTTTCGGTTGGTTTGATGCTTGGCTGGTTGCTGCTTTAGTACTTGGTTCAAGTTGATTCGTTTACTTGTTGATCTATTTTTTAATTTTTTTTTTTATTTTTATGTGTTCTCCTGATTTTAAGCAGTAATGGGTGTTAGCAATTGAAAGATATTTTTAAAATATTCAAAATTTTGCTTAAAAATCTAGAAACTGAATATACCAGATTCTCAACACTAAATGAATGAATGTATGAGAGCGATATATGCATGAGAAAGAGTAGACTATGGTTCAATTATAAAAGGTGTTGTTAAGCTCTCTTGCTCTCTAAACGTGTTGCGTACCAACGCCAGTCGTATTTCATTTGTAATAAGCAGAAACAAAATAAAAACACAATTTTTTTATCTCATTCACACTTGTAAAGCGTATTAAAAAAAATTAAAGTAAGCTATCTCTTTCGCACTCAGGTTGCATCGTACCATCGTTTCGTTTGACACCAGCTTTATAATTTCAACATGGATAAGATGAACTTCTTATGCTATAATTCTTATGCAATTCAGTATAACTCTTCTTCTAACTATTCAGCGACTGATGAGACGACCGTCGACAATGCTAAAAACAATAAAGAATTCGTACACCGTTCTACCAGTTATTTTCCCTGAGGGAAAACATTTGCCGGTACTAATAATTCTGGTACAAAATTCGACTACAATTACGTTGGCCTCTCTGTCCCGATTCATTGGAGCTGTTGTTGGTTATTATTGGTGGTGATCGTGGCTGTGGAAAGAGAAAAGTACAACAGTACAACGTCAAAATCACTGCCAGAAATGTAAATCGCGTTAAGAAACTCCTTAGAATGACGGATTTCTTGAAAATAGCTTTGCAAAAATAGGCGATCCAAACTAGCAAGGCAAAACTACGCCACGTCGTAATCCTGTAATACGTTGCCGACAAGAAAACTCTGCTAAACCCACAACCAAAAAGTGGACCTAAAAGAAGGCAACACCCAAAAATAAAAAGCGTTATAATCCCAAAATATAGGCTAGTGTAAAATGAATATGAATCTTTGAATAATTTTATCTAAAACTCATATTTCTTCCAGTTGCCATAACTCGCTTTGATTTGTTTTGAATCTTACTGCGCTGAATTTCGGGTTGCTCGAATTGGGAAACGTATTATGTCTGGACTAACTGAGACTTAACAAGTAACTTAATGGAATGCCCTACGTAAAGAATCAACCACTGCTATTGAGACTGGAACGCTTAAAATGCGATTGGTAAATTATCCAACTTTGGATGATTACAGATAAGATGATAACACAAGCCTTGACTGAAAGCTCTCTCGCAATTGAGACTTTTAAAGAATTATTTATTTTATGGTAAAATAATTTTGGCACAGACGGTGTAATTTTTTCATTTTTATTAATTTTTATATAAATTAATAAAATTTTTTTTTTTTTTTATTGGCATTGGCAGCAACATTCAATTATAAGGGATGGATTCGTGATGTGGCGTGCTGAGTAGTCGACTTGACTCGAGTCAATTTTGATCGAAGTCAGGCGCGCAGGTGTATTACAATTAAATTTTCCCTTTGCGCAGACGCAGACGCAAAAGAGGCGCAATTTGAAAATATTTTTTTTTTTTTGTTGTAACTTCGCAGGTGTGTGTTGGCCCCTTTTAAAATACCAGCATAGACTATGGACTTAATATATCGACTTGCTTGAACTGAAGAAGAAGAAGAAGCAAAAAAAAGCGAAGAAGAAGAAGAAGAAGACGAAGAAGACGAAGTTAAAGTCATTGTTTGTCTTTTTGCACTTGACTTAACTTTAATTTGTGTATCGCTTCGATGCTCAGCAGCTAAACTCGATTCAACTCTAAACAGCGCCGTGTCTGCATAAATAAATTTTGACTCTCTAGTCTGTCTGTCCGTCTGTCTTTATATGTGTCTGTATTAAGCTGCTGTTTGGTTGGTTTCTATTTTTGAGGGTTTTTACATTTTATTTATTTTTTTGGTTGCCTATTAAAGTGCGATTTGTTTAATGATTTTCATCAAACGCAGCAGCAGCGGGAGTTACTCTAAGTTTTTTTTTCTCATTTGAAATTACATGTGAAGTCGTCTTGAACGCTTCAAAAAAAAAAAAAAAAAAAAACGAAAAAAAGTTAAATAAAATAATTGTTTTATTATGCAAAATTTTTTTGTTATATTTAAAAGTGTTGCAGGCTGGCAGAGGCAGCTTTGTTGTATTTTAATGAAAATGCGCAAACTCGAAACTGATTAAAGTTTGCGTCTCATTTGAAGCAATTCAATTTGTACTCGAATAATTCCGTTCAACGCCAAGCTTAGCTTAGCTTTCAGGCTTTATTTTATTTTTATCTTCAAGTTTCAGGGAAGAGATTTAGGCACAAAATGGAAATGTTTTACTGGAATTGAAGGTAATGGAACTGGAGCTTATACTCTCATCGCATGTAGTGGTTTAAATTTTATTTCTAAAATCTCTTATCTCGAAATGATCATCTGGTACTGATTCCAATAGCTAAATTTTTTTTAGAGAATTCTCCAAGGCATATAACAAAGTTAAGCAGAGTGTAGAGATTAGCCTGTGTTAGAATTACGTAAACAATACGAACTTGTCCCTCGAACTTTTCATTAAGGAAATAACATCCAAAATCGTACTTCGCCTGAGAGAAGCCAAACTCTGCTACCCAAAAAATTATGGCCATAGCATGCTATCCTGATAAAACTGCCAGGAAGCTAAAAGGCCCTCTACTACAGACTTTCTGTCCATAGCTCCATAACAGATTTAAGTAAGTGTTTTAAGATGCTGCTGTGATGCAATGCTGGATCTGTCAATCTGGACTCTGGAGTGTTTGCAGAGGACGCCTCCAAGCGAATATTCATGCTTGCAGCTTGTGAACTGAATGCCCGCAGCAAAACTGAGCTCATTTTCTCGTACAGCCAAGCTGCGATAAAGGCTCTAGAAGGGGTACTTATGCCACCAAAACAAAGCTGCTAAGCAGTGCTGTAAAAATCAGCTAAATGCAGCTGGGTCAGCATACAACTTTTATTCTCCCGTGAATTCCGGGGCATAGCAATGTTTCTGGTAACATGCAGACCTAATGAATAGGTAGGAATGAGCAAGTAATTCCCAACCGATTCAGAGACTATGATTGCAGTAATCTCTGCCATAAATAAGCACTTCGCCGATTTGGCCAGAAAGGAAAGCTAAATCGATTTGGCTAAGTCTGAACAACATTCGAACAAACTGCTGGAAAAACTTGCGTAAAGATCTCGCTACATTAACAGTTGATGCCATAACTCGTCACTGCCTCATCGGGGAACATGCATCGAGGCCCTGAATGGGAAACCCGTTTAAAAGGCATAGCAGAAGCTGCAAAGCAGAAGTTGCAAAAGAAACGTTAGAACTCTTTCTGTGCACCTGCCCCTTACTTAGATCACACAGATTGCGGTTTCATTGGATAATGGCAGTTCAACTCGCTACGTAAACTGTCCAATATTTTCACCTCCAAAAGGTCTTCGCTACGGGATTCTAGTGACACCAAAACAGCGCATCATGCGCTAATTCCATTGGACTGTCCCTCAGCCAGTTCTATCTATCTATCTTGACAACTCTCAAACTCTCTCTCTCTCAGTGATCTGTCAAAATGATTGTATATCGGGTTTTCGAAAAAAATAGTCCAAGAAATTCATGTAATAAATTTCGGGTAGCAATTAGAATTCATTTGTGTATATATTTGCTTTTGTGGTATAGTATAAAAGCTTGGGTTCCAATGAATTAAATATTTCCTCATTATTTCTCTTTAACGATGAGTCTATACAGGCGGAGAAGAAGGAGGTAGAGGCATATAGGTATGGTATGTCTTAGCATAGAATATATTTATGTATAGGTTATGCTCATATTTTATACGTTAATAATTTTAACATTGTTCTATCACGCGAATCCGAATGTTCTAAAGGCAAACATGTGTGTGTGTGTGTGTATGTGGAAGTCTAGAGTAAATAGAGGTACACATATGTAAGCGTGTTGCTGTTGTTGTGTAGCATAACTGGATGAATGAATAGGTTGATAGTCGTCGAAGTTTGCCATTGCTAGATGTGAAAGACATTGGCGCAAGATACGAAAAATTCATTCAAGCATTTCTTCATTTCTTTTTCTTCATTCATACAATCATTTCGTTTCATAGCTCGTCTTTATGTCAGATATAAATCAGTTAAAATCATTATTCTGCTGCCATTTTTTCTTCTTCTTCTTCTGCTGCTAAAAGTTGAAGAAAAATTCTCATGAAGTTTTTTTTCCATTGACTTTCTCACAATTATAATTAGAAGAAAAGTTGAAGAACAATGGACAGAACGGTTCGATATACTTGTAAATAAAAAAATATTCCAATTTAAATTGACTTGAAGCAGTTTCACAGAGAATTAATTTAAAACTGTTTTCTGTACAATTTTTAAGCGTTCCAGAATTATCAACTTCAAAGGAAATTCTATAATTTTGCTGTGCAATATTTATCTAAAAAAAAAATTGTTGTTATGAATTTTTTTTTTTTTTTTTTTTTTGGACTTAGTTAAGATGCACACATAATGCGTGCCATGCCAAAACGCCATTTCTTGTGAAGATACACGGCAGAGGCGGCGGCAGCGGCGTGTATAAGATCTCTGAGTGAGTAAGTATCTTTAAGTTTGGCCTGGCTGAGTTAACGCGCGTTTGGGGTACGGCGCTAATCTTAAACTAAACATCGAAGTCACGTCGTTAGTTTGCGCGTTGATTCGTTCAAGTTGCCGATACCGCCTCGCGAAAAAAAAAAAATTAACAAACAAACAAAAAAAAAACTAAAGTTTGCAGTATACGAGGGTAACGCTTATAATTTAAGATGAAGAGAGAGGGAGAGGGAGAGAGAGACGACAATAAAGTATGTACAAGGAAGAATATCCAGTACCTAATTTTTATATATATCCTAAGTTAAGTCATATTTTAGTGCCATATTTAATTGTAAATTTTTATGGAGGCTGTACCTAAATACCCTAGACTATTTGTTTGGTCCCACCCATTTTGGGATATTTCATTGGAACTATCATAATTTTTACTAAATTTAGAGATCCAAGGATAGAAAATATTGACGATTTTATGAAAAATCCAACATTTTGAGGTAGAGGTAGATTTGTGTGGGGGCTATCCCTTAAAAGTCTAAAAACCCGTTTTTAAATGACTCCTTGATGGCTCAGGAGAGTTTTTTGTTTCCAATATGGTGAACCTATCTCTTAAAGTTTTCATCCAGCAGACAGCATAACAGACAGACAGACGGATGGACAGACGGATATTTCTAGATCAACTCTCCTATCAATGTGGATCAAGAATATATATTTTTTTAGGGTCTATCACGTCTCCTTCTGCCTGTTACAAACATTTGCACAAACTTAATATACCTTTCTACCCCCTTGTTAACAAGGAAGAGAAAAATGAGGTATATTTATATGGAAGCTATACCCAAAAATGGGCGTGGCACCTTGTTTTTCTGATATACAAACTACTCAGGACCAAGAAAGAGAAGAAATACTAAATACTAAATATATTCATACAGAAAACTAGAACTTGGGCGTTCGATTTGTATGGGGGTTACACCTTAGATTGAGCGTAGCATTCTAATTTTCATATAAAAACTGCCTAGGACCAAAGAAAGCCTAAGTTTTGAGTTTCTTTAAAATAGGCGGCCAGACGGAGGGGCAAGGCTAAATCGCTTCGTCTCATAGAGCTGGTCAAGAATATATATTTACGTTATGGGATCCCCAATGTCCCAATGATGCCATTCCGGCTACAAAAACGTTCAGTGTAACCCACGTCTTATATATATATATATAGTATTATATATTGTAGGTTTTTTCAGTTTTTTTTTTTTTTTTATTTAGTCAAGTTAAGCTCAACTTAAGCCAAAGTCGAGTCGGAACCACTCGAGTGTTAAACTCGCCAATGTTGAAAGAAACAAAAATGAAACGAATAAGAAGAAGAAGAAGAAGCAGGCGACGTAGTTGTAGACAACTTTGGAACCTTTTAGTTCAGTCAGAAACGCTCGCAGATATTTAATTGCGAAGTCGCGTCGTCAACAACGTTTGTCGTCTCTTAAACACTTCATAGGTGAGTTATTATATAGAAACTATAAAAAAAAAGATTATATATAAATGAATGTATGGAAAGAAAAAGTAAATAAATAAATAAAAATAATAACTACGAATAGAAACAGCGAATGAGATACAATAACAAGAAAAGGCAACGACAACGATTTAGATGATGGCGATAGCAATAGGAAAAGACATAAAAAATAAAACAAAAAACGAAAAAAAAAAAAAAATAATAATCAGAGCTCGTTAAAAATTTTTAACTTGAACCAATCAAAAATCTGATTGTGCCTCTAAAAAAAAAAAAAAAAAAATAAAGAAACCAAAACAAGAAATCATAAAAAAAACACGACTAATTTTAATAAGCATTCACATATGTACTCGTATAAGTTGAACAATAAAAAACAAAGAAACCAATAAAAGAATTATGAATGAAAATATGGCGTTCTAGAATAAAAATTATGAATGATGGAGCCATTATTTTTTTTTTTTTTTTAATATTTTGAAATAGCTAAATTTTTTAATCTAAGATATTAGCGAAGAGTTTTGAAAAATTTAAATATCATGTTTTGTGCTTTTATGGATGGACAGACGGACAGGCAAATGAGGGATGCCCAGATCGAGTTGACATTCGATTCCCCGATGTATATATAAACACATGATGCCATTAGATAAGGTGGTGTATTCGAATTCTGTCTCTTTCTAATTTTTTTCACTTTTGTCTGTTTAAGTTTTCAGTTTGCATGAAAATTTCTCTCTTGCTTTTTTACGCTCTCAGTTTAAAGAGCCTCAACTATAGTATTTTCATATATCTGTTGTGTTCACCGCTAGTATTATCCATACATACATATAAGGCTTTTAAACACGATGCAATGGCTTCTTTGGTGTAGCCCCTTGCAGGGAACAAACTTATTGTAAAATTGATAAGCAGCTTCTTGAGGGCACTCTCGATGTCTCGATGTCGTAGCCACAATCTAATTACGTTCAACATTTTCTATCACTCATTTTGCACAACAGCTTGAATCAAATCCGAGTTGCTGAAGATCTATCTGTAGAGAGTCCCGTTGCGCTGAAGCGGATTTTGATGCTTTTGATGGGTGTCAACGTCAGATCACCAAGCTAAAAATACAACTACAACTACTTATTTGATACGTTAGTCCTTTTGGTATAGATTAACAACTGTTTTCTGCTAAGTATCGATATTATTGAAGCCGAAAATATTTCGATACATTGTGTATCGATATATACAATGTGGTATATCGATTTTTTTTAATTTGATTATGTTTATCGTTGCTTTCAGATACATCCACGCATTTCTTAATATATATCATCCCTAATCACTGAACCGAATCACTGCCAATTTTTTTAGTGGTTTTCAGCCCTGAAATATAAAGCAACGAATTCAAATCGACGATTAAAAAACTTGCCCAACATGCTTTGTTATTAACAAGACACATATTTATACAAATAGAGCAACACTCGATAAATAAATATAAAACTTGATGAATAAAAAATCAAATAAAACACATCAAAAATACAAATTTACAAAAACGATGAGATGAGGTGAGTTGAGTTGAGTTATCAACTTCTTGCCTACTGCGTGGAGCAAAGCAGTGCTAAGCGGAGCAGAGCAGAGAGCAATACGCTTGATATTAAGCAAATATTTTAATTGCATTTTCTTGTCGTCGTCGTCATCGTCGTTGCTCTGTGCTGTGTGGTAAGGGCTATTCACACACTCACTCACACACACACACACACTGTCATTTTGTACTGTCTTTCATATTGTTGTTGCATACTTTTTGGCGCGCACACATACACATGGAAGTACAGATCCTTCAGCATGAATTTCTTCCTTTTGCTTCTGCTTCTTCTTCTTATCATTGCTGCTGCTATTACAAAATTTTATCGTTTGGAAATTTTTCAATTTTCGAATGTGAATTGTCAACCACATACGACGACGTTACGTTGCCCGCGACAAAACTTCATTTAAAGGAAGCATCCCCTTCACTACCCACACCCACACCCACACAGCTACACAACCCATTCACACACATGTTTGCAATATGCTCGCGCGAATGCCTTTTGTAATTTGTTTATTTTTGTACTTCAAATTTGAATTTTATTTCTTTTAACATAAAACAAAAACAAAACAAAAAAAAAAAACGCATAAAAATACCAACACTGTCAGCGATAACTCCACAACTACACACACACACACACACACAATTCAATCACATTATTTGCAGATATTCTAAATTATGTGAATATGGAATTTGTTTTTCGATTCAATGACAAATTCTTTTAATTGCTTTGTGTCGTGTAATACTTAAGAGAGAGACACAGATAGAGAGATAAAGAAAGAGAGAGAGAGGGAAAGGAAAGAGAGGAAGAGACAAAAAATTATATATAGTCAGCTTGCTACAAACCTGGGTATCAATTAGATACTAACTTCGGATTCTTTCGGATGTTTTCCAAATTATGATTCTTCAAACACAGCGGCGGTCGTCCTCTCAAACGCTCCCAACGCTAATTTATCCGCCTTTGACATGACCCATGTTTCTACGCAATACATCAGGACTGGGATAATCAGCGTCTTGAAGAATTGGATTTTTGTTGTTCTGGATAAGACTCTACTTCTCATTTGCTAACCGACACCAAAGCAGCATCGGTTAGCCGAAGTTGTTTGCCTCTACAACCTTGAAGTTGAAATTTCCCATACTCACAGATTCTCCAAGGCGTATTGTGGATTTGCGAGTAGATACCAAGTACTACGTCTTACTCTCGTTTACCGTTAGTCGTATCTCCAGGATGTAGCGAATTATAAATATTGAGTCAATGGTTGACTTTTTCGGTTTGAAACCGCACTGGTACTGGTCTAAACCACTCCTTGCATGTTTGGTACCAATCTCTTTCGCAGTATACAGGACAGAATGTTATATGCGATTGGTAGGAGTCATACACTGCAACAGAGTTTTGTGCAGACAGCGAGTTCTCCTTTCTTAGGGATTGGACATAGCACACATACGTTCCAACCGCTGGGCACCCATTCAATCAACTCTTTGCCGGCGGTCTTAAATAACTCTGCGGGTAGTTCGTCTGTCTGCGCCTGCCGCTTTGTAATGTTTAAGCCTTTGTCTAGCTTCTTAAACCTCGTCATAGTCTGGTGGTTCCACACTAGGCTCATTATCGATCGGGTGATCCATATATTCATCTTTTCCGCTGGCGGAATTGTTCCCCTTCTCACTTCTAAGAAGGGTAGAGATGTGGTTTCTCCATAACATAAGTGATTCCTGTCACCACGTTTCCAATTGCATCTTTATAGAACGATGCTCCGGGCTCCAGGCGCTTGACTCTTTTATAGAACTTTCGAGTTTCATTTCTGTCGCAGACGCTCTAACTCTCTCCGTTTTTTCCCCGATATTGCTCAGCAATAGCTCGTTTTGCTTCCGTTTGCTTTGTTTATAGGCGATGTTCTTCTCGGAATGTAAAAATTAAAGAAGTTTATAAATATTTCTAAAAAAAAATTCTTCGCAATTAAATTAAGAAAAAAAAGAATCATTCAAAAGAATAGTCACGTGGAGGTACTTAATTGAAACAGAATCCCAAACTAAATCAATTCAAATAGATTGTAACGAGGCTTTGGAAATTTTCGAAAAAAATCAAATCACCATAAAGTCAACTTTGAATATCCCTGCCCTTGTTTCAGGAAACGCTATTATGGAAAAAAATATAGCTACAATTTATTTCATTTTGCAACGAAATTGCATTCTTAAAAATGTAAAATAAAAAATTCAACGCAAAACTTCGAAGAGTTATACGAATACAAACGGACAGACAGACAGACAGACAGACAGACAGATAAACACCGGAACATATAGCAAAAACCTGCCGCAGTATTTGAGGAGCATATCCTGCGGTGTGTCAGGATAATAATAATAATATCAACTATTGAATTGGTTTGCTCTGGTCGTATTAGTGATGGTGGTAGTATTTTAAACTTAACTGCCTGCCTGCCGGCTTGCCTGCTGCCCTTTTACGCTCCATATGCCACGTGCTTATTTTTTAAATTTGAGAAAAAACCCAAAAGCAACTCAAAACATAAAAATTCACAAAATGAAATGAAATTCATTGAAAATTTTATGCAACATAAATTTTCTCCGGTTGGATTTAGCGATTCTCTTTATTTTTTTTTTGTTTGGTCGAATAAAAGAAGTTCAACAATTTCAAAATTCAAACTCATTCCACAGTCCAGTTTACTACTTATTCTATTCTGTTCTATAGATGTGTGTAATACATACAATGTACAGTATCACGTCAACCCCAAAATGAAAAAAATTCATTGCACTTTTGCTGCTGCTGTGGCTGCTTCTCTGTCAGTTTATGTGTGCTGCACGCCGCGGCGGCTACACTTACACAATTTTTACGTTTGGTCTCAAATTTTTTTTTTTTTTTGGGTTTTTATAGCTTTTTGATTTGCCATTTCTGGTAGCAAATGATCAAAAATTGAATAAAATTGTTATACTTCAAGTGGAACATGTCCTTTTCTTTTGCTTTTGCTTTTCCTTTCATTTTCTTCCTATACAAACGTTTTGTCCTTTTGAATTTGTTGTTGCGTCGTCAAGTGCCTTCGAAATCTTGTAAAATTTTACATTTCCATTTTTAAGGGAGTCTCATTTTAATTTGGTTTGGTTTTGGTTTATGTGACATTGTTATCCTTAGTAAGGGATAATTTAGAATTACACTAAAAATAAATAAATACATCAATGGTGATTTTCAGGTACATTGATTCGCATAAGCGTCTTCAATCTTGATTTGCTGGCTGGGCGGAGAACTGATAAAATAAAATAAAATTAAAAGCGTATCGATTAAGCGTTTCGCGGTACGAAGCAATGATTTTGTTTACAAAACCGGGGTTTTTGGTAGAGTTAAACCCTAATTCGGTTCGGAGGTTCATGTAAATTTTATATAAAAAAAGATGCATACTTACAATTTTCGGAGGACCCCAAAAATCTGGATCAGGGGTAAAAAAAACTAAGCATATCAAATCGATATGCCAAGAAGCACAAAATTTCAAAGAATTGAATTTAACAAGACACTGATGCTCATCTTTCTGACGCTTAAATGTTTCGGGTCTAGACATTTTCGACCCTAACATGACGAGACGAATAGATCGAATCTGGTAATTTCCATCTGTCTGTCTGTCCGTCTGTCTGTTGTGAGGTAATTCATTCACTCAGTTTTAAAAGTATTTTTTTATTAAAATAATTTCCGCTTTTTTTCTATACTCAGAAGTTTGTATGTCAGAACCAAGCAGCCACGCCCATATTTAAGGTATAGCCCCCATACAAACTAACCGATTATTTTTTAATTTTATATGAAAATAGTCTTTATTTATGAATGAATTCAATCCAAATTGGGTAATAACGCATTTAACGTCATCCAATGTCAGAACCATGTTTTAGGTATAGCCCCAAGAGATTTGCTCAGGATCGGATCACTATAGAAGCCCCCACTATATAGCCACCATTCAAACCTTATGCTTTTATATAAAGTTTTTTATATATTAATCTAGTCTGAAGCATTAAATATGGTGTATTTAGTAGCTTTGAGAATATGACTTATATTATTTTTCATTCCCTTAAGTGCGGTGGTGGACGTGGCCCCCATAACCATAACCATAAAAAGTCTGGCGTTGTGTCTGGGCAGAGGCCGCAAGGTCAAAGCGAAAGTGGAGATTCAAGAAAGTCACCACACGTTCCTTACGTAAGCACATAGTATAATAGAAATATGTTAGGCCCTCCGAAACAGCAGATTAAAGAGCACTGCGAGTCCATAGGAGTCTGATGTACCCAAGCCCAGCATGAAAAATGTTTAGATTAGAATTTGAATTAAACAACCAAAATGATTTAATGAAATTTTGTAGATGTGTTTTTTTTCTTCAAATTTTCAAAGTGGGCGATGGGCGTGGCTCTCATAGACAAAGTTGAAAAACTGAGAGGTGGGTTGTGCTCCGTAAAAAGCGATTCAAAAAAAACAAAAATATTCTTTCTATTTTTGCAAATAAATGAACTAGACAAATAAAATTTGATATGTGTACAAGATCTGAGCAAGGTGAATGAACTTTCTTTTCAATATTAGCATCCGTTTTTCTTCATTCTATTCCATTTCGACTAATAATTCTTAATTTAATTAAGATATGAGAATGTACACCTTTTTTTCTATTTCTTATTCCAAGAAGACATTTGATTATTTTGACAATAATTTTTTATTTATTGACCAGGCTAATTAGTAAGTAATCAGTCAAAACAGTGTGAAACATGCAACAAAATTCCGATTCAATCAGGCAGGCAGTGTGTCTGCTTCCGATTTATTTTATGTGTGTACTTGTTGTGTGTGTGCGTGTGTGTGTGTGTCTTGTCAAAATGAAAATCAAATTAAAATGTTTCAAAGTGTTAGAGAAATGAAGATGAAGAAGTGAAGCATAAGAAAAAAAGAACACCCACTTAACTAATCGCATGATTAATGATGTTAAACTGACACTTATGCGCAACAACCAACAAGAATTGAGTATCTCAATTCGGACGACTTCCTCAAAATATCTTCATCGAACATCATCAACAACAACAATTTTTTTTCGTCTGTTCAATTCAATTCAATTCAATCCGCAAACGCAATGCGTGTTCAATATGTTCTTATAGGAATTTGTACAACATGCAACATATTGCTTGTGTGAGTTACAAGCAAAGTAAACGGTCTTCCATCCATTTATCCATTCATTCATTCATTCATTCGTTCACTCATTTATACGCTCTTTGGAAGCTAAAAATGTATGTGACGCATGAATGAGTGACAGGTGCTGACAGGTGATAGATTATTGCATGTTGCGTGATTTATCCATAATCATTCATGGAAGCTGTGATATACTCGTACTCCACACAAGTAAATTTCTCCATATACTCGTATCTCCACAGCATTAGGTAGCTACTTTTGAGCATATAAGTCTTTTTAAGCTGCGTAATTGATCTGCAGACATAAGAAAGTCTTCCGTTTGATCGGTTTACAATTTGTTTATGTATGGCAAAACAATGCAATGACTCGTTTTAATCTAATTTGTATTTGAGTATTATTAATGATTATTCTCGCTTTTTTTTTGAAGATTAATTTATCTTTTTTTTTTTTTTGGTATCTTATTATTTTTCAATTAATTTGTACAAATTATTGTTATATTTTTTTCGCAGGAAGTAAGCAAAGAGTTTATTTGAGGAAGTTAACGGAAGAAAGCGGAAAATATGTTTGCTGGAATTTGAGTAAATATTTGTTTACAGAATTTCGGAAGCTTGATGAAATGAAAATAATTATTACAGCTCCGTTTCAAGGACTCTACGCTAGGATTTGCTGCTGATAAAATTTCGTAGCATCAAAGTAAGAAGTAATCTTTATGAGCCTGGAAACTTTAGATTCCTTACAAACGATGCTTCACTAAACAGTAAAATTTTCCTTGATAAAAGAAAATCAAAACAGATTTTATGTCAATGTATATAATACGGCGATATTGATTATTTTTGCTACTTTTTTTTTGCTACTCGAGGAGACGAATCGATCTAGCCATGTCCGTCTGTCTGTCTGTCTGTCTGTCTTCTGTCTGTCTGTCTGTCTGTATATTTCTAGGCATCTTTTTTGTTGAAGATATAAAGATATTAAGCTGAAATTTGGAACTTAAGCTTTTCTCGGCAACGACTATATTAAGTTCGAGAATGAGAGTGCCACGCCTATTTTTAGGTATAGCCCCCATACAAACTTACCATTTTTTTCGATTGTTTGTATAAAAATACTAATTATTTATGAATGTATTCGCTCCTAATTGTGTAAAAACATTTCTTTTGTCATCCAGTGTCAAAACCAAAATGCCACGCCCTCTTTTAGGCATAGCCCCCATATAAACTGTCCGTTTTTTTCTGATTTTTTTGTATGAAAATAGTTATTATTTATGCATATATTCACTCCAATTGTGCTAAAAACACTTCTTATGTCATCCAATGTCAAATCAGATGTGCCACGCCCATTTTTTGGTATAGCCTCCATATAAACTTTCCGACCATTTTCGATTTTTTGTATGAAAATGGTTATTATTTATTCATGAATTTACTTCATATTGGGTTAAAACTCTTCCAATATCATGGTGCCACGCCCATTTTTAAGGTGTTTCTTCCATACAAACTTACCGCCCATTTCCAGATATTTTCGAGAAATATGTTGTATACATATCTGTATTTTTAGCTCAAAATTTGAAACTAATATTGTGTGTAAATTTGGGTGACCACTGACGATTACACATAAACTCTGTAAATATTCGTGTGACGGGTATTTAAGCTTCGGTTCTACCGAAGTTAACGTTTTTTCTTGTTTTTATAAAATCTTTATAATAGAATTTGATGTTGTATGGCGGCTATATACTCTATAGTGCCCTGATCCTTATCCAATATCTTAGGTAGACATGTAAACTATGCCTAGTTTCTTACAATAACTCAAAAATGTCCGATAGATTTGTATGGGGGCTACACCTTTCGGGCATTCTAATTCGAGACTCAGCGGGACCAACGAAATTCCGTGGAATTCCCGTTTCGACGCCCATCTTTAATCCGAACCAATCAATACGCTGTATTATTTTCCAAAGTGTTTCGGAAGATAACAGCATTGTTCATTTGGAATCAACATATCGAATGTTTCTATTATCTTCGAAATCTTCTAAATATTGACTCAGGAATTTAAATAAAATATTATTTGTATTTAACTCCGAAACACTTAGACCGCGCTTAACGCAATTTGTGTGAATCTCTCACCTAGAAATCCATTTCATCAGATCACTCGCTGCTTTGAACATTCACATTAATATGTATAAAATTTCGCCCACTTAAAACACATTAGAATGAATTCACAATACTTCTTTACTGTCTCATTGAAAAATCTCAACTCAACTCAACTCTGCTCAGTTCAGTTCAGATGCAATGTTCATCAATTTGCCATTCATCTAATGTTAAGACCACCCAGCGTAAAGTCCTGTGGCGCAATGTAGCACCTACAACAAACAAATAAATAAATAAACGAGCAAACCAACCAACGAGATCCAACTATTTACTATAGACAACAACAAAACATACAGTATGAGTACGAGTATGAGTATGAGTACAAGCCGAGTAGAGTAGTATCAAGTGTGTAATTAATGTTTTATTAATACAAGCGACAACGATCGCATGCCAAGCCAAAAGAAAAAAAAAAAAAAAAAGGAAAAGGACAACTTCGCACGCTCTCCAATACCTTTTTTTTTTTTTTTGTTTGGTTTCGAATCGTACCGGGTTTTAGCTTTAACTACTTTTAAAGATGAACAGCAGTCGAATTTGCAATCGATGCGAGTCAACAAAGATTCATATGCACAAAACTATAATATATTTAAATGAGCTTTGTACGTACAAGAGTGCATGCGAATGCGAATGCTACGAATGCGAATGCTACGGCGAGTGCGAATGCGAGCGATGCTGCTCAGCGCACAAATGAATTACCAGATTAATGGACAGTATAAATCACATTATCGCTTCAACCCGAAAACATACCAAACAGCAGGGCAGGGCATGGTAGTCTTTGCTTAATATAATATATCAGAGTAGAGCAGCAATACACTGGACCACACTGGAAAGTTAAGTTAAGTTTAGTCACATTGCGGCGGCGCATTTGGCGTCTTCTGGGGCAATTGAGCATACTAGTTGGTAAGTATTGTAGATGAGTTAAAAGCCGTAGTATCTACTACTACTACTACTAGTAGTGCTTAATACGAATTGCTTTTACTTTTGTTGAAAAAAAAATAAAAAAATTTGCACAAAAATCTTTTGCCACAGTGGTTGAATATTTTTTTTTTTTTTTTTTGGAAAAATTATATTTTTTTGCTAAAATCACTTGGAATTACAAAAAAATATTTTCTTCGATTATGGGATCTTTATTGCTGCAAAATATAAAACAAATTGTATGTGTATTTACTGAGTTCCTTGAGGTTTTTTAACAGAATTATGGTTAAAGTTTTGCATAAAACAAGTATTATAAAGTTTTTAAATGTGCGAAACTAAATGCATAATTTTGATGTGTCGAAATCAAGTTTCCAATGGTTATTTTATGATATTTTTTTTGTTGATATTAGTTCTAAAGTCTATTTGGGTACTGAAAACGATCGTCTTTATATATTGCTGTTATTTTATTACTGCTGTAGTTAAGTTTGGAACGTTTTAGCAGTCTATATGGGATTTCTTTTTATAAGAATGTGCCGAACTCATTTGAGATAATTTATTTGCTTATTACGCAAGTAATTGAACCACTGTGCACATTAGGTAAGCATAACATAACACTGTAGGCGTTCGAATGATCTTACTTACACAGCATGCCAAGTGATGCGAGAATTTATTGAATCTATAGACTTTAAGAAGACAACAACAACAACAGAACAACAACAACAATATGAACAACCAGTTTCACTAACACCTGCAAACGATCTACAAACTCTGATTCACAGATTCAATAAACCGAAACAATTCTGTGCCATGAAGAACATCGAAGATGCTACTCAGACGACAGCAGACCCAATGTATTGGACAGCAGCAGAAGAGTGAAAGAAAGAAAAAAATCAGCAGCAGCAGATGAAGAAGAAGAAGAAAAAAATCACCAACAAAGACAAATCACACCTTCTGCATTTGGTGAACAAAATAAATCTCGTAATGAGTTACGATAAGACGACGATTTCGACAGCTAAACAAATCACCGGCAATTGATCTTCGAAAGTCAGAAGAAATGCAGGACAAGCGTTCTAAGCGTATGTCCATCCGTCCTTCTGTCTGTCTGTCCTTCCAACTGCTTTGACTTGTAGCCGATCGATCGAGATGAGATGGCATGCCATGGTATGGTATGGTATGGGTTAGCTTGAGAGTTTTTATATATTGAAGAAGTATGTTGGCCATTTCGAATACTGGAGCAAAACAGGATTAAACTTATATATATTTTTTTTTATACTTACAAATGATGATGATGACAAAAAATAATGCTTGCCTACTTACAATTCGTATGCAAATCTTTTATTTCTTTTTTTTTTTGGAACTTGACATTTATTGACTGCATTGGTTGAAAATATAAATTACCAACACATTCGTTGCCATACGTTGCCAATAATATTGAAAAAATTGCACGCTGCAGCAGTAGACCACCAACAGGAATAAAAAAAGAAAGAAAAGGAGCAGTTAAAATGTGCTTAAAGCAAACACCGCAGGACATTGGCGCGCGTTGAACGCATAATTCACTCATTAATATTTTCGAATAGTGGAAGTAGCGATCGAAATGAAACGAAACGAAACCAAACCCATTGAAAAAAAAAGTATATTCAGCGATTCAGAGACAAACAAGACAATACAAAAATAATAACAACAATTCAAGGACCAACCGCAGCGTCTCAGGATCTAAGTAGCAGCATTGAGTTTCCATTGAAACCACAACAACAACAACAAAAAAAGTCATATCCAAATAGTTACTAGCGCGCTACTAGCGCTATTATATTGCGATAATGATCATGACAGCCTATAGTCAATGCGCTTACAAATGACATATGTCTCAGCCTGGGGTCTTCGATGTGAAAAGAAAGAGAGAGAGAGATAGAGAGAGAGAGAGAGAGTATGTGCTGAATTGTATGCCTATTGCCGCAACTTATGTGTCTGTCTGTCTGTGTGGTATCTGCTTTTGTATTGTACTCAAAATCAAAACCAGTGGCTAAATTGCAATAATAAGCCACATTTATAAATAATATTTTTCTCTAGCTGAGCTGAGCTCTGAGCTTTAAGCACGACGCTTCATCATAGAGTCGATTTTCAGTAACTACTGCAAGAAAGCCCTTCTACGAATAAATAACAATAACAACAACAACAAAATGAAGTCGCAGTTGGTGGGCGCAAAAATGAGTGAAGGATTCCATGCTTTATATAAGTTGGGCGCTTAATAGTATCTCAACCTGCAATTTTATTCCGAAACGTCAGACACAAGCTCACGATAAGAAATCCACAATGTTAAATTTGCACTGGAAAATAGTTATACGACCTATGCACCTATTGATTTCTATTAGTCTTAGGGCAAAGTACTGATACACTATTTCTTATGTGGTAAAAATCATTCGCCTCTATATGATGACTCTAGCAAGCACCCCAAGGCGTTGTCAGGAGTCTCCGACCACTTTGATACTTAAAGAGGTTTCAGACAGCGCTTTAATATCTTAACGTGCGTTCAGCAGGGCCTTTTTTCAAACTTTAAAAGAGTGTCCTGTTCTATGGGACTAGCGATGAACGAGAGTAAGACGAAGTATGTGCTTAGTATCCAACCGCAGACCTTCAGCACGACGTTAACAATCTGTGAGGATAGAGAACTTCAAATTTGAGATTGTAGAAAGCTTCAACTACTACGGTAAGCAAATGCAAAGTAGAGTTCTGTCCAGAGAAACTAAAAATTAAACTCTACAAGACGCTGATAATGCCGGTTCTGATGTATGGCTCAGAAGCATGAGTCGGCTTTGAGCGTGTTTGAGAGAAAATACTTCGTAGGATCTTTAGACCAGTCAGAGTGGGGAGATAACATCAGTATTCACACAAAACGATAAGCTATACGAGCTATTTAAAGACATCGAAATAGTCAGCTACATCCAATGCAAAAGGCTGTCCAGAATTAATCTTCTATGTCGTATGGATACAGAGCCAAATAGGAGGGGTAAGGTAGAGAGGAAGCTCGCTGCTGCTTTGGGAATACCAGATTTTGGAAGATTGATAACCCAAATTGATATCGACGAGCACTAGACTTCAACCATTGATGCGAAACCCTACGTGCTGTATACTATCGATAATGACAATACTTAAAATATCGATTGGGGAGACTATACGTTCTAAAATAATTGGTTTGAAACCATCATTGCAAATAGTTATAAGGTCGTCAAATATCTCCCTTCCGCTTTTTTGCTCTTTATTCAATGCTTTATAAAAAGTGTTACAGTGATCGGATTATATCCTTTTTTATTTGTTTTCATCTAGACAACAACTTCATATTGCCCCCATGTAAGGCCCCACTCCAACTTTACACCATCAAGGGCGTTCACCATGGATAAGAACAGGTGGTAATGACTTGGCGCTATGTCCGTGCTATATGATGGATACGATAAAACCATCTCATCCCAGCTCCCGTAGCTTCTCAAGAGTCACCGAAGATGTGTGTGGCCTGGCGTTGTCCTGGTGGAACACTACACCCTTCCTGTTGGCCAATTCTGGACGCTTCTGGTCGATCGCCTGCTTCAAGCGTTCCAGTTGTTCGCAGTAGATGGTAGATTTAAGCGTCCGGCCATATGGAAGCCGCTCATAGTGGATGATTCCCTTGAAATTCCACCAAACACACTTTTCCATGATTGGATCGGTATTCGTCGTCACAGGTCTTCCGCCGGCTGGCTTATCCATGGTGTCGTTTTCACCGGCTCTGAAAGCAGCAATTTAATCATTTGAGAAGTATGCATAAATTTTGTATCCATTAGCGCCTTAATTAAGAAAAAAAATTTGATTTCGCTCCTGTTACAATTCCAGCTAACACCTTCCACAAAAGAAAAAAAAACAAAAGAAAGATTCGCCAACATGCGCTATAAATTTTTGACAGTTTGAAAAAATTACCACTCATTGTGACCCCTATTGTGTGTGTTTGAGTGTTGGACAGGAACGCACCATGAGGCTAGATTGGACCGTCACATACTTACTCACTTACTCACTTACTTACTTGCTTACTACTTCTTATACAGAAGTTGCTACTCCCCGCTGATCAACAGAAAGAAGAAGAAGAATAACTATAATGTCTGTTATTGTTGTTGTTGTTGTTGTTGGATGACATTGGAGTGTAGTGATCATTCTCTCTGTTTGCTGCATGTATGCTGTGTAACACGAGCCAAGCTCGTTTATCTGTCTTTTACTTTACGAGTAAGACTGACTTGGATAGACAAACGGACAGACGGACAGACAGACAGATTGAGATTCTAGAGTTCATAGACTGAATAGTTTTTAGGCTTAAAGCTTTTTAAAGCGGCGCGTGTTGTTCAATAGAATTGTTTGCCAAGAATTATGCTTTATTGATGATGATAATGATTTCCTTGCATGACTTCTGCTACCACAAAATAAAAAATAAAAGAAATATATACCAGAAAAGATCTTCTTTACTTCTTTGCAGCAGCTTAAGTTTTGAAAAATTCTCGGAATGCTGTTGCTGTTGTTGTGTTTTCTGAACTTTTGTATTATCTGAATTCGAGTCGTCGTCGTTGTCGTGTTGCGTTTAATAAAAATGCCATAAGTCAATATCATGAAGCCCCAGACACTTTATTAATGAGTAACGAATGAGAGAGTATCTTTTGCGACTTCTTCTTCTTCTTGACTGAATTCAAAAGCAAATGCAACATTGAAAATATTTTTAATTGAAAATACTTTTTTTTTTCGTTTCGTTTCGGATAATTTCAAATCGTATGCATTTGTAAATTATGCTTGGCAATTTTCTGTCGTTGTCTGTCAGTCTGTCTGGTACCAGACAGTCAGTTTTCTCTGGACATGATCATCATCGTCATCCCACAACAACTTCTATGGTCTTCATTAAACCGTATCAATTAATGAGATAGAGAGTGAGTGTTAATGTGAGAGAAGGGCATAAATTATTAATATATTTTGTTGTTATTTTTAATTAAAAGTGACATTTCAATAATTGGAAAGCATACATTGAAGTTCAGCATCAGCAATATCATTCCATTCCATACCATCTCAACTCAACACATCGTCGTCTTGAGCGTTATTATAATTATTATCAGTTGCAGATCGTCTAGTGATCTGTCGAACTATATGAGACGCCCTCAGTATAAATATAGCTAAGCCTCTCTGTTCGTCTGTATGTCCGTCTGTCCGTTCGCACGTTCTACCCTTACAATTTCATTCTTCCGCTGCTTCTGTGTATCAAGTTTATCGTTCGTCGTTGTCGTTGTTGTTGTCGTCGTAGTTTTTTGTTGTTGTTGTTGTTGTTATGCCAAAAGGGCGTGTGAATATTCATTTCAATTGGAATCATCTCATTCGACAAGAAATTTATTTAAATACATTTTGTATTTTTTAATATTCTTAATTAATTTATGCAATTTGTGCATTGAGGAAGCGTCAAAAACAAAAATTTTAATTATTATTATTGTTTTTTTTTTTGTATTATTTTTAATTAATGATTTTTTATCTTTTAAGTTAGTTAATTGATTAATTGTTGAGCTATTAGTTTCTTATCAAATTTCTAGCATATTAATCTCAAATTGAATAGTCATGAGTTCTTATATATTTGTATACACATCTTCTGTGTTTCTATTTGTATTTGTAGTAGCGTTGTTGTTGGTTTGAGGAGACTCATACGAGTGCCGAAATTTTTTGTGAACTATCGATGACATCGAATACCAAGTATATTGGCAACGGTGCAAAATGAGCAAAAATAATTAATATCACCGTAATATAGACACATTGATGAACAATATTTTATTAGTAGTTAGCACAATCCATAACAATCTGGTATACTTTTCTTCCAGAAAACGCAAAAATATATATCTTCACAAAAACCAAAAACATTGAATTTGGGACCAATGATCAATTTATACTTATCATATATTTCGGCGTATTGAACTTTGTACGAATTGGTCCTGCGTTGCTCCGTTTTTTTGAACACATACAATTTGGTGTGCAGTTTAAGTATTACCATAGATCTTCTTACCTATCTATAGAAGTGTTACAGTACTATTTATACATCCCAGTGCCTAAGCTGATTAAGAGATCTGCAACACTAGATTGTTGGAGTTTGACTGAATTACTACACAACCAAAAAAATAGAAGGAGTTTCAGCTTTCTTTAAGACTGATTTCTGCATGTCAAAATTAAATGCAACTTTAAATGGTTTCATAAGATACGTTTCCATATACTATATCTGCATACTTAAGTTAAATTCTTTATTTAAGATTGTAGAAATAATGTTTACATTCTAATCAAATAAAATTTTCATTAATCAACACTTTTACCAAAAAATTTTTCACAGTTAGATTTCAAAGCAACATCATCAATTCCAAGCGATTTTTTTTTTAATGCAATTCTTAAGTTTAGATATTTTTTAAAGCCCACGGTTTTCTTCTCACTGTCAAAGTTTAACAAATCGAAGATCATTGCAGTTGTTGTCTTTGTTGTTGTTGTTGTTGTTGTTTATAGCAAATGATCATTTTATGAAAATTAATGTCGACAGAAAAACAAAAAAAAAAAAACATTTGTAGATACTTGCAATGTATCTTTTTTATTCAAAGCTTTAAAGTGTAAACGTTTATGTAGACAGACAGACGGACTCAGATACAAGAAAGACAATAAGACGCAGAAATACTGAACATGAGATTTGCAAATGTTGAACAAAAAAAAAAAAAAAATAGTAATAAGAAGAAGAAGAAGTATCTAAACGCTTGACTGTTTAATACTTACCATAACTACTGTGCGTATGGATCGCAGCGTATAGAGACTTTGCATTGCAGATAAACAGCACAGATAAATACTTTAAAAAAATATTGTATCTAAATAAAACAAAAAAAAAAAAAAGAAGGAAGTTAGATAATGTAGGAGAAAAGTGAACTTAACTTAAAGTTAACAGGTGAAATTAAATCAATTGTTGAGTTTGGTGGATTCTTCATTTTTGTCCCTTCTATAAGTTGGCGTCTTCTGAAGCAATCCATGAATTGAACTACTTTTTGTTATCTTAATAACAAGTGAACTGTTGCTCGGCTAGGCTCTGACTCAAAGACCGAAAAGGAAGTTAATCAGAAAGAGCGATGTCTGGAAGCTACAGCGGCTGGGATAAAACTTTCCATTTCAGCGTTTCCAAGTGGGCATTGACCGACTTTGCAACATGTAACGGTACGTTGTCATGCTACCTGTTTTTCACATTCCGGCATTTTTGGTCTTACTTGAGTCCGATAGAGTTTTCCCGTAATCGTTTCATTCGGTTTGAGAAGCTCATTGTAAATCACGCTCGCCACGCTGGTCCCACCAAATACAGAGCATAAGCTTAATACGATGTATAATCGAGTTTGAGAAGAATGTTTATGGCTGATTGGGCAAAACCCATGACATTTTGCTTTTAGGACCAACATTTCTCCCTTCCTTTTCCGCCTCTCAAAGTCGCTCGGCTTCAATGCGTACGGCACCCAATTTCCTGGTTTTGGATCATTCCCAAGGTTTTAAAAAGCCTGGATCAATGAATCCAATGAATCTGAAGCTTTATGTTGCGTTTGACATGGATCTTTATCGAGTAATGTCTTTAATGCTTTGCCTTCCAACTTTTTCGGCTGAACTGGACGTTCTTCATCATTTACATCAAAATTACCACTTTAAAAGCGATCGCACTTTTCTTCATACAGTTAAGAAAAAGATATCCCCGTAAAAATACTTTTTTTGGCACGAATTTCGACATTTATTCGAATTGTTGTTTATATTTTAACTAGAGTTAAGCGTCGAGACGGAAATTTATCGGAATCCCATGAGTCCCGGTGGGTCTTGATACCATTTAAGAACGAAACTGAAAATTTGTGTATATTACAACACTGCTCGGTGTACTTTTAAGCTTTTTGATTAATAAATCAAACAAATATTTGGTTTTTTATAATTAAAAATAAGCGGAACCACGGGATTTCCGTCCCGTCTTATTAATTCAAGAAGGTTCCAATAAAAAAATTTGTAGAAAATTTTGTTACATTTTTTTTTTTTTGAATAATTTCGGAAATATTTTTTTTTTCAAAGATGTGTTTTATAGCGCATTTAAATGTTTACTAAGTCATATGCAATTCATAAAATCGAATACATTCATTCACTAAGCTGAAACGGACGGACGGAAGAACGGCTTTGCAATTTTCAACAAAAACAACAACAACAACAAAAAAAAGAAGAAGATTACGTACAATTATTGCATTTCGTTGTTAAACAATGAAGGTGTTGAAGCCTTTAAAATAGCCAATAAAACCTCTCTTTCACTTTGAGTAGGTCTGAGTCTGTGTCTCGGTCTGAGTTTGTGTAGTCAAGAAGGTAAGTAAGTAAGTAAAGTAAGTAGGTAGATAGTTAACCATAGATATAGGAATGGTGGGCAGCAGCAACATTTTTAACATTTTCAGGTAACTTGTAAAGATTTTGTAATGTTTTTTTTTATTTTTTTTTGAAATTGTGTTTTGCAGATAAAATGCAACGATTTGTATATTTTGTTGTAGTTTTTTGTCGTATCGACGCGATAAAAGGTGTGAAATGTTTAACGATGAAAATGATTTTGAATTGAAAATGTTTTAATCTTTTTGAAAAAAAAATATATATGAATATTTTTTGTAGGCGTTTAGTTTAAAGGACCACCAAAATGGAAAAAAAAAAATAAACAAATAAACAAAACTCACACACACACACACACACATTATGACCACAACAGGCACAACAACAACAACAACAACAAAAAAACGCCGACAGAGTTTGCTCAATGATTGCCTTAGGGCGGTTTTATTGAATCTCTACAAAAATAGTAACAATTACAGCATTTTCCCCAAAGAAATCGAAATCTTTTAGTTTTCTTTTTTTATGACCTTTTTTGTTGTTGTTGTTGTATGTCTACAACCTGACTGGCTGGCTGCAACCTGTCCATTGCATGGCGCTGTGTTTTATGTGCTTCTTTATTTTTTGTTTTTCCTTTGCGATCTTTGCTCGAAATCTTGTTAAACATGAACCAAAATCAAACCACCACCACCAACACCAACAAAACAATTGTTTTGAACTGGTGTGTTGAGCTCGTAATTCATGGGCACACGTTCAAAACGGCTTCCAAATATTTTCATCGATCGATTGTTTCTTCGTTCCTTCGCAGTATCCCTTCCTTATTGACTGCTTTTTTTTCGTTTCTTCATTTCCTTTGATACCTTTTTCTTTTGTGTATGTGTGTGACCCATGTTGTGGCTTAAATTGTGGTTAATTTGCAGCTATTCAAAAGTAACTAAAAGTTGGCATTTAGTTGAGGTTTGAATTTCAATATCAAATCAATTAGTTGCATTGATGATGTATATTGAGGGTTTTACAATGTTTACAAAAAGAGAGACAACAACAACAAAAAAAATATACACTTGAAAAAATAATAAATGTGCTGCAAGTAGTTGAGAGCCTCTTAAATAGGCAAGTTATAGCTTAGGATTGTTTTACTTGATAGCCTTAAATGGTGCAAAAAGTAGCAAATAAGTTTGATAACAAATTAATTGCTATACTTTTGCAAAAAAATTGACATTGTAAGTAGACCGCACAAGTTTGCGCAACACAATTTATGCTTCGCGAAAATTTTTAAATAAAATTTTTAGTTTCAAAAAAAAAAAAAATTTGCTTTGAACTGACACAAAAGAGGCATTAATTTTAGAGTGTATTTCTTGACTCAATATACCAAAAAGTGCTTCATATTGTATAATACAGCAGTATAATGCGTAAGTAGCTCAAGTTGTATCTATAACGTTGAAAGTGGGCAATAGTGGCGTAAAATCAATGAAAATTTAGAAATAAATATTTTATCACATTTAATTTTTTTTTTTTTTTTGCAGTGTATAATCTTTACAAAAAAAAAAAAAAAAAAACAACGCTAAAGTCGAGTATGCTCGACTGCAAGATACCCTCTACCCAATCTTTATGAACCTTAAGATCGGTGCTATTTTACTACCATACCTCATTGAATTCAATTTTCATACAAAAACTTTAAAAATCGGGTTTGTCTTTGTATGGGGCTATACCTTCAACTTGGTTGGTCCCAACCATATTGAGATATTTTATTGGGACTATCCTAGGCATAATTTTTACTAAATTTAGACTTTTTAGAATAAGAAACAATGAAGTTTTTATGCAAAAACCCATAATATTGGGGTAGATTTGTATGGGTGGTACCCCTTAAAATGGGTCTAGAGAAAACCCGTTTGCAAGTGCATACTTAACGGCTTAGGATAGCTTAAGTTTCAAATATGATAGTCCTATCTCTTATAGTCTCCGAGATAATCTCTCTCATACGGCAGACAGTAGGACAGACGGACAGATAGACGGACAGACAAACAGGCACAGCTAGTTCGACTACCCTTCCAATGCTGATCAAGAATATATATACACTTTATAGGGTCTATCTAGCCTCCTTCTGTCTGTTACATACATTCACACACACCTAATATACCCTTTCACCCTTTGGGTACAGGGTATAAAAAGGTAAAGGAACTCATTACTCACACATTACCTTAAATAACAAAAAAACAAAAGAAAGGTGCTTATAACAAGAAAATACAGCAATATCAATATAAAAATATATCATTCGAAAGTGAAAGTGATATATTGTAAAAGACAGAGACAAAATGAGTGCGTAATAGAAAGGAAGAGAGAGAGAGAGAGTCACACAAACACAATAAGACACGAACATTGCTCCGAGTGACCAAAGAGTAACAAATCGATCTGATTCGATATGAAAACAAAAGAACAACAACAACAACGTGAAGAGAAAAAAAAAAATTTACAGTTGTTTGATAAATTCTCCGAGAAATCCCTACCAAAAAAAAAAAAAAAAAAAGGGGGAAGGAATTTCAAGGTATAATCAGGCGCTTTCTTTCTTTCTCTCTTTCAAGTGCATATGGCTTTCATTTTAAAAGGAATTATTATAAAAAAAAACTTAAAAAATTCTCATTAAGGTCGAACTTAAGATGCGCTACTTTTTTAAATATAAAATGGATAAATTTTTGTAAAAAAAAAATATCGCTTCACTGATTATAGCCATGGCAATAATGTAATAGGTTTTATATATAATTTCGTAAAGTGATGCCCCAGGCAAGTCTAAATTAAATATTTTTGTATTTCGTGGAAGAAAAGTACACCGGATTGTTATGGATTCTTCTAACTTCTAACAAAATATTGTTTCTTTATGCGTGTATAAAACGGCGATATTAAATATTTTTGCAACTTTTTGCGCCGTTTCAAATAAAAATAACTTTTATCATGCAAAAAAGAGTTCTCCCACGCTGAAATGGTGAATTTGGGACCAGTGTGTAAACCTTTACTTTTACAAAATTTTGTCACAAACCTTATTACAAATTGTTAATACCCTACTCATTGCCACAAATGTATTTAAGAGCATTTCTTGACTTTTTTTTTTTGACTTATTAGCAGCGATTTGTCAATATTGGACATGGTAAAAACAAAAACAATTCAAACACTTCAAAAACAAAAAAAAAAATATAAAAATACACACGTTCGTATTGGAAGAAAAGAAAGCAACTAACCAAATCAAGATTACGAAAAAAAAAAAAAACTTGCTAACACATTGCACAATCGATCGCATAATAGCGATTGTACCCAAAACATTTTAAGAGTTGACTTTAAATTCTAATGAGAAGGCAAACAGGTAGTTCGACGAATCTTTCATTTTTTTTTTTTTTTGGTTTATGTTTTACTGCATCTGTGAGCTGATAAATCTTAAACATTGAACTCATTGATCTCAATATATGAAAGCACTTCTTCAGAATAAGCAGTTCAGATGTGTGATGTGTCTTTGTGCTTCGTTCTTTCTTTCTCTTCCTCACGCATTTTATGCTCAAGAACGTCGCAATATTGTATCTTTGTATCTTGTAGTATTTCAGATACATTTTGCCTGCGTTGCACACGTAATTAATCGATTGTCATTGCTAATAAGATTTAGTAGCGCTTTTTTGAAATGTGTTCATGCGTTTTGAGCGTTGAGCGATTAAAAAAAAAAAAAATTGTTTTTCACTTCGACGAATCTTAAAGCTGAGTTTTATTTTTAAACAGAAGTGTGAAGCGTGCATTTATTTGAGATAAATTCCTTTATAAAACTTAATTTATTTGAAATCGATTAAATAAAAAAATAATAAAATACATTTGATACTTCAAATATCGATATCAACTGCTTAGTATCGATACCAAGAAACCGATATAGAGTTTTTATTCAAATATCGAAACTTAATTTATATCGTTTTTAAAAACACAGCATCGTATTCTATATGTAGACAGTAACGATACCAAAACATCATTGTAAATACACAGTATCGATATATGCAGCATCGATACCAGAACATTTATATATATTTGTTTTATTTGATTATATTCATTTATATCGTTATAAAAAGCACAGTATCGATACATTAGCATAAACAATATCGATACCAAAATATCGATAGATTGTAAATACAAAGTATCGATACCCATATTTTCACAGTATCGATAATAAAATTTTGATATATGTATAGTGATTTATTTAAATGCCGAAACTTTATTTACTATATATCGTTTTTAAATACACACCCGTATCGATACCCAAAAATATCGATATTGGTCATATACACATATTCGATACCATTGTGTACACAGAATCGATACGAATATATCGGTTTAGTAAATATCAAAGCTTCATTTATAACGTTATTAAATTCACAGGTATCGATACCTGAGCATAAACAGTATCGTTGCTAAAATATCGATAAATCCTCCTTTTTAGTCAACTCTCTCTGAAAAATGTATCAATCAATAAAAGATTATTAACACTAAAATGCATTCGCATATATTTCAAAAAAAAAAAAAAAAAAAAGAGAAAAACAATCATGGAATTGCGCCAAGTTGAAGAATCTGTTGTGTTGTTTGTCGGCTTTTAGAAGAATCTTTATGACATGTCATTAAAAAATTATACAAACGGGCATAAAGACACAAAATCAGACACATCAGAACAGTGCAGACAGTGCAAGGCACACACACACACACACACACCGAGCGCAACAAATGTTGAACGAATGATGAAAAAAAAAATTTACAGGTTTTCTGCTAGGAAAAATCTTTGGTTTTATCTATTTTTTTTTTTTTTTGAATTTTTATTGCTGTCGGCAAATCGGAAGTTTAATGGGTTAATGGCGAGATAAAGACAAACGACAGACAGACGGACAAATAGTATGCGACGACCCCTAAATGGAATCCTCCAAAAAAAAAAAAAAAAAAAAAAATTTAAAAATTGTAAAATAAACAAACATAAAAAAACAAAAACAAAAACGAAATTTATTTATTTAAATTGAGAACTACCAAAATAATTCAGACCACCTACCTTGGCGCTATATTTTACCTATGCAATTGCATTTGTAATGTATTTTTATATTTGTAGCTACAAAAAAAAAATTAACTGAGTTTTAAAATAAAAAAGAAAATATATATTTTTAATATTTCTGTTTTTTTTTCGTGGGAGGAAACAACATTTTCAGCGAACTCATCTGTATTTCGAATGTGAGTACGCGCCCATCTCGTAAAATGGCATATTTTTATATATAAAAGCGAAACCCATGAAAGATGAAAAGTGATTTAAATTTTTTTATTGTAATATTTAACGCCACATTTAAATCTAAATGTGTGTAGAAGATACTCAAATGACTTAGGCAGTACTACATATAATGCAAAAAAATATAAATGCAATTGTAATAAAAATTAGCTTCAGACATACATAATATACTTGTATTTAAATTAGCAGCTACATAATCTTTGAAATATTCTATGAAAATTTCCCCAAAAGAACCATGGTTCGAAAGTCAAATCTGACGATACGCATTTTTATTTGAAAATTTGTTCCATAAAATGGATTTTGATGTATACATATCTCGAAAACGGTGAACGAGAAACATTTATTTTGACGATTCTACATCCCAAAAGGTTCAGATTTGACTTTTGAACCATGGTTCTTTAGGGATAAACGTATCAGTCTCTTTTTTGACTGGAATAAATTGATCCAACGTAATGTATATAGAGACATACTGATTGTCGGCGACTAATTGTCAAAATATCGTCTGGAGTTTATCCATATATATTAATTTGTACCCCAAGTTAATAGAATGCAGCATGAGGCGCAAATATGGCAGAGCGTCGGCGATGTCAATCTGAAATATATGAAATGTTTTAAATGGCACGATTAATATATATTAATTGCTATTAATCGATTAATCGTAGCTAATTAAACAACTAACCTGTTTAATACGTTTCGCTGAATCGTTTTCATGATCATGATTCAAGCTATTCCTTTCGTTAGTTGCGACTATAATGCATACAATAAATATCGAATTATTTATTCCTTCAATATTTGCTAGCTCCATTTTAAGGGGAAGCCCTTTTTTACAACACTCCTAAATTCTTCTACAATTGAAAGGAAATACCTTCAAAATGTGTTTCACGTTTCGGACTTTCACAGTTTCAATGTAAAAACTTTGAATGAGAAAGTTTGTTTACAAAAAACATTTTTAAAGCATTTTGCTGCTCAATAAATTGATGAGCTTCTAATCGTACTCAATTTGCCATTAGACATATTTTCCACTACAGTTGGCTCTTTTTTCGCTCTCTTAATTCAATTGCATTTTCATTTGTTTATTGATCATTATGATCTGCCTAAGCTAATTCACTCAAACTGTACGAAAAATGCTCTTTAAATAAAGTAAACAAAATAACTCAATCTTGAGTTTATGTAGTCCCGGTAGTGCATAGGATACTATTGCGAATACTATGTGATCGTTTTCTTAAGATTTATGCTTAAAATAGACCATGTTGGACCTATTAAGGTGACATACCTATTCTGCCGCTTTGACCCATTAAATTTTTCAATTCAGAGATCAATTCAGAACGCAATTGAGAAATACGAAGAAGTGAGCGAGTGATTGAGTGAGACTCTCAAACTGCCTCATTATAAATGGCAAAAGTAAACGATACAAAAAAAAAAAAAACAAAGAAAAACGTTAACTTCGGTGGAACCGAAGCTTATATACCCGTCACACGTATTTTTTTATTGTTATTGTGGCCTAAATAGAACTTCGAGATGGAATGGGACGGGTTCAGTGGTCTAATACAACTCACGTTGTGTGGGGCCTATGCCAAAAAATGGGCGTGGCACCTTTAATTTGATATTTTATGATATTTGATGTATTTTTAGGCAATTTAGAGTGAATATATTCCTAAATAATAACCATTTTCATATATAAAATTAAAATTGGGCGGTAAGTTTGTATGGAGGATGTACCTAAAAATAAGCGTGGCACATTAGATTTCACATTGGATGACATTAGAAGTGTTTTTACCCAATTTGGAGTGAATATATACATAAATAATAACCATTTTCATGTACAAAAATCCTTAAAATAGCGGTAAGTTTATGTAGGGGCTATACCAAAAATGGGCATGGCACTTTCATATTCAAACTTGACCTGGTCGTTGCCGAGAAAAGCTTAAGTTTCAAATTTCAGCTAAGTATCTCCAGTAGTCTCCGAGTAAATTGTGTTGAAATAAACAGACGGACGGACAGACACATGAGGATGGACAGACAGACGGACACGGCTAGATCAACTCGCCTCATCGAGCTGATCAAGAATATATACACTTTATGGTGTCTCCGATGCCCCTTTTAATGCGTTACAAACTTTCCGACAAACTGATAATACCCTTCACACTATGTGTAGCGGGTATAAAAAAATCACTGGAACCCGATGTCATGAGGGATAGTTTAAAATTAGATCAAATAGTTTACAATCTGGACTATCTATGATTATGGTTACTGAACTGTATAAGCGAAGATGGGTGAAATTGGGGGCATTGCCAAATTGATCTATAATTTTTTTTCGGTTACATACTGCGACTATTAAATTTTTATGTAGTTTCGAATTTCGGGACCACTGTCAATCTGCCAATACTCTCTTGCAACAAACGGAGGCGCATAACGCACTACGTTATTTTGCTTTTGCAACATTTTTTTAATTTTATCGAAAATCAATTATTGAAAATCCATAAAAGAAAAAGTTCACCCGCTGTGACAACATTGTCCCGAAAAAAAATTGTCAATTTCAAGAACCTTACGGATACAATTCATTTCGTTTATGAATATATCCAACTGCGTTCAGGCCAATACAATACAAAACCATAGCAGACATCATCAGGGATCAGAAGTGCTGCTGTTTGCTTGTTCGTTTACTCCTTTTTTCTTTCTTTATTCTGCTGCTGCCTAGTTTGTTGGTTGTTATCGCTAAGAAGCGATCAATACATCAATATGGTCAATAAAGTTCAAGACAACACACACACACACACACACACATATGCCTGCCACTAAGCGTGCGAAGACAACAAACAAATAAAATTTGCTATCCGCTAAATCCGCTAAGAAGTTGAGTTGAGGAAATTTGTTGCTGTTGAAATTTAAGAAGTTCCACAATGTCTTGACTTGACTTGTAACTAACTAAATTTCTTATTGTCATCGTCGCGTCGTCGTTGTTGTTGTTGGTTCTTATTCATTGTTTCTCTTCAAGTTGTCGTCTTCAGGTTGTTTGGTTTGGTTTGTTGTTTGTACTTCATCACAACACACAACCAAAAAAAAAAAAAAAAAAAAAAGCAACAGCAACCCACAACACTGTTGCATGTTGTCGTCGTCGTCGCTGTGTATCTTTTGCGAATGAATATCATCTTCTGTGGACTTACTTGAATTTTGTGCTGCCAAACTTGGCGCTTGTCGCTCGAACTCGCCTCTTTTTTTTTTTTTTTTTTTTTTTTTTTGGGACTCACACACTCTTGCCAATTCAATTCAATCCAATCCAAACCGATCCGAACCAATGCAATCCAATGTAATCCTTTTGATAAAGGTTATTGCTGCTGTTACTGTTGCTGTTGCTGTTGCTGCGGTGTTTCCGTTTCGCTGTTCCGCTGAGTAAAAACATTGAACTTCTTCACTGTCTTAGCATATTCTATAGACTACAAATTGGCGATCACGGTTTTCATGTTGTACATGTAAATTCATTGCTACTGGTTGTGTGTGTGTGTGTGTGCTGAGGATGTTCTTTTTTTTGTTTGTTTTTAGAAGAACATATATGATTGTAAATACAAACAGTGGCGTAGTTAGCCTTTTTAAGAGCAATAAACCTTAACAAAATGTCTTTTTAGCACTATTCCCTTGCTTAGACTGTCTACAACACTGAGCTTTGCATACAGGATGTTGTTATTTTGTCAACTTCACTTCACTTCATCAGATACGTCGTTGCTCCCTCTACTCTATCAATTTGTATACCCTGTAAAAACGTTGGGTATATTTAATTTGTGCAAATAAATGTAACATGCTGAAGTAGGCATGATACAGCAGAGAAAAAACGTTAACTTCGGACCGACCTTCTTGTAATCGTTTATTTCAATAAAAACCGGGCTTTGATTACCCGATCACAGTGTTACTGCAAACAGGTGATTTAATCGCTGCTCGCGAAAAGATAATCAGCGATTAAACTGAACAGCTTCACTGTAAATACAAAATGGGCGATAACCCAACTTGAACGATTTATTGTTGAGTTTATTAAAAAAAGGTGTCAATAACCATTTGGATTCTTAATCGATAATTTAAAATCCCCCTAATCAAAATCGACAAAAATGGGCTGGGGCTATATCTAAAAATGGGCGTGGCAACATTCTTTTGATATTGGATGCCATTAGAAAAATTTTTACCCTATATTGTAGTAAAAGCATTTATAAATACTAACTATTTTCATACAAAAAGTCAAAAAAAGTGGTAAGTATAGTGGGCTATATCTAAAAATGGGCGTGGCCCTTGGTTCTGGTATACAAATTAACTAGAGCAAAAATTCAAATTTTTAACGTCAATATCTTTAAAACTTTCCGAAACAGATTGCCACAGGCTCGTATTTCGGACAAACTGAATATACCGTTTACACTTTGTGTAACGGGTATAAAATACATAGTACTGGGTTTCTTGTAGTCGTGCGTACTCAACGATTGCATCGTTTTTTCTTTTTATACCCGCTACACATAGTGTGAAGGGTATTATCAGTTTGTCGGAAAGTTTGTAACGCATTAAAGGAGGCATCGGAGACCCCATAAAGTATATATGTTTTGATCAGCTCGACGAGACGAATCGATCTAGCCATGTCCATCTGTCTATCTGTTTATTTCTACGAATTTTTTAGGTGAAGATATGAAGATACTCAGCCCAAAATTGGAACTTAAGGTTTTCTCGGCAACGACTACTTTGTATGTTAAAAAGAAGATGCCACGCCCATTTTTTGGTATAGCTCCCATACAAATTTAAATTTTTAAAATACTTATTACTTATGATTGTATTCACTTTAAACTGGGTAAAAACTCTTCTATGTTAATGTCATCCAATATCAAAACCAAGATGCCACGCCCATTTCTAGGTAAAGTACCCATACAAATATACCGCCCATTTTTGTGTTTTTTGTACGAAAATAGTTCTCATTTTTAAATATATTCACTCCAATCTGGATAAAATCACTTCTACTGTCATCCCATGTATATATTACCCATATCGCAAGGATCGGGTCACTATAACATACAAACCCCATACAAACATACCTAAAAATTTTACATATATGCTTTTAATTTGAGCCCCAACTTGAGTTTTCCCCACCCAACCCCTTTGCGGAATATAATCTACGTCACTGAAGATACACATGAACTAATTTAAGTTTTGTGTGGCGAGTATTTGAGCTTCGGCTCTAACAAAGTTAACATTTTTCCTTGTTTATTTTTTTTTTTTAATTTAAAACTTAATTCTCTTTTTTCAAAGCACATCTCTCAAAAAAAAAAAAAAAAATAAACAATTTATTTAATCAATCGTTTGATACTCTACTCTATTCTTCAATTGACTTTAAAGTTGTTTATGTAATTTGATTTTGAGTATGTAAAAGTCAACTACATAGCAACAGATTAACTTAATTCGGTTTAGAAATAATAATTTAGTATTTCCACAGCTGTTTTATTTATTTTCCGCATAAAAAAAAAAATATACATAAATGTTTTATTGATTGCCTTAACGCAAAATTATTACTTTTAAATTCTTATAATATCGATTTACAGCTGTATAAACAAAACCAAATTGTTTCTAAGCTAATAATTGTTTTGTAAAAAAAAGATATTTTTCAAAGAGTTCTTCAAATTTTGCCATTAAGAAGCAAACAAAAAAAAAAAAAAAAAAAAAAAATGATTGAAATTTAATAAACTAGTTTCCCGTTGGAAATTGTAATTTCAATTTCAAATATTTATAATGCTACTTTGTATTTCAATTTGATTTAGAGCATTTGAACAACAAATCTTTTCTCGCTTCTCTGATTGAGCCTCTGTCTTTGTGGTCATAGAACCGCTGAGACATACTTAGAAGAGCACTGGAAACAGTCCAAAAACGAAAATTATGTTTAATAGTTGCTAAAAAATAGTTTAATAAAAAAAAAAAAAAAAAAAAAAATATATAAATGGAAATTATGTTTTCTTGAAGCATTTCTACTCTTTTGCATGGTTGAAGTTTATAAAAATAAAACATAAGTACAAAATTTAATATATCTCAAAAACTTTAAGTTAAATGCAAAAACGTTTAAAGTAACTTTAAAACAACATAAATTTATCTAAACGACAATGTTTTAATGAAAAAAATCTATCGAAAATTAAGCAAGTTATGGCAACTTAAAAAAAAAAATTTTTCAAGTTTATTTTCTTAAATAAAAATTCCAGTGTAAATTTGAACTTTTAATAGTCTTGTATATATATTTTATTTGTATATTTTTTAAGTTTTATATATAAAAAAATCATTTCAAGTGATTTCGTTACAACAAAATATTATTCGGCGTTTTATTTATGTATGTATTTATCTCATAATTTATTTTATTTGAATTTTTCTCTTTCGTTTTGTTTTCTCTTTGTGTGATTTTTGCCGCCAATTTCGACAGCTTTTTTTCTTTGATTGTTTTATTTTTTTGACAGTTTTTGCTGATCAATCTGTTAAAAATTTTTATGGGATTTTTTTTTTTTTGTATAATTTTTTTGTTGTTGTTTTTTTATATATTAAACAGCAAGCTGTGAACCAAAAAGAGATACAGATACATAAACGTGTATCTGTATATCGAATTAATCGTTCAAGTCGAATTTGTCATACATCGGATACATCACAAAACACTTTCGATGTTGTTTAGATAAAAATAAAAAAAAAAAAAGTCAAAATAAATAAATCACAACATTTAAAATTAAAATTAAGCAGGAATAAATTCTTTGTAAGATATTTAGTTGTGTATATATTTTTTTAAAATTATTTTTATTTTTAAAAATAAAAAAATTCAACTAATTTTAGATTTCTGTTGCTTCTAACTTAAATTTCAGCATAAAAATATATAAAAAAAAATATTTTATTAAATAAATAAATATGCCCGGAAGCCATTAATATAAAAATTTATAACAAACATTTCTACATTTTCTGTTCAACGTTTTTTTTTTTTTTTTTTTTTTTTTTTTAAACTTGTTCTGAAACTGAAAACATTATTTTTATGTGTTTCCTTAAGTTTTTTGCTCTTTCAGATTTTTTTGAAGCACATAAATGAAAATATTCAATTAATTGTTTCTTTTTTTTTTTTTTTTTTTTTTTTTTTTTTGTTTTTCCCGAATTGGAGCAGAGAGAAGCAGCTTTTGTGAAATTCATCTGAAATATATAAATTTGTCACTTGTAATTTTTTTTTTTTTTGTTTTACGTTGACCTTTTGTTTGGTTTTTAGTGTTTTTTTTTTAAATGAAAAAATATAAGAGTTAAAAATTTTTTTAATGTATTTAAGCGTTTTAATGGGACACACACTGAAATGAAACTAAAACAAGAAAAATTCTTGAGTTTTTTTAAATTTTTTTTTGTAAAATTTTATTATAAATTTTTATTATAAATTTTGGTCTTTATATGATGGGAAAAACCTGCGCGAACCTGTTCATCACTCTCTGCATTTTTTCATCAAAACTTCAGCTGCAAAAAAATAGATTCTAGGTTTCGGCGGTGCACTAAATGATTCTGGCCATTCTAGTATTCTTTCTAACATTCTTGGCATCGAAATCTGCAAGGCTTCAGATTGCATGACCACGGTTTTGTGTCTATGGGACTCCATAAAACTGGTATACTGCTCCTCTCTTACAGATACTGGCACTGGTGCAGACGCTTCCCGCACTTACACTACGATTGCCGTGGAAGTCTGGGAGATCCAGACAATTGAAGTCTGATCCCTCTAACTTCTGGACAAATATCAACATCTTTTCAGCTGCCAGAGCGCTTATCTCGTATAACTTCTCTTCCAGGTTAGCTCTGCAGTGTAATGACACTCTTCAATGTTTATCCGTGGCACGCAAAATTTCTTTATGCTGAGTTCCTGGTCGTAAAGGTATTGCAAAGAAATGAGCTTGCTGACGAGCTAGCCTCGATTGGCTGAACAATCCCTATGACCGGGTTTAGCTGGGTTTCAGCAACACTTTTCATTGAGCGATATTTCAGAGAATGCATAATTTAATTAATTTAATTTATGTTCCCAACCAATAACAAAGGAAAACATGTTGCCCAAGAAGAATCCATCGGTTTCTATGTATTGGTGACAGTTTTTTTACCGAATCCGAAGTATCTTACTCTCTGTGTCTGTCTGAATGCACCTCCTGCTAGCGGTCTATCCCGGGGACTATTGAAGACTCTCCTGAGCCGTTTAGTAACCAATTACAATATACTTTTTTCACAAGCCCCACTTAAAGTGGTTCACTTCTTATACAAACCTAATTCAAAATTTGGAGCTTTCATTTCTTAATCTAGAAACTTTTTGAGTTTAGTTTGCTAATTATGAAAGTTCCAACAAAATAATCCAGACCAATTATAATTTTGTTATTTATAGTTATAGTTTTTAATTTGAAAGACATAGCGCTTTTCGATTTTAAAAAATTATTCAAAAATTATTAAATTTTGAAAATATTAGAAAAAAAAACTGACATATTAAAAACATAGAAAAAATACCATAATTGTCATAATTGCAACTTAATATTGTATTATATTCTATATCATTGCGTAACATCGTCATTATCATCATCATTATCATCATTATTATCATCTTTGTCAATACTTTAATGGGCAACAAATGTTAATTATGAATTTATGAACTACAATACTATATATGTATGTATTCTCTATACGAGTAGATACATAGTTAGATTGTTGTAGTATTTATGGCTAATAAAAACGGAAAACTTTCTCACTCCAAAAATTATATATTTGTCATATTTCAAGTTATACTCGCTCTCACTCTCATATATCGTATATTAGAGATATAGTAAACCACATATGTATGTAAGGCAGACTACTCAGTGATGCGTCGCTAATGAACTTTATCATAAAATCGTATCAAGAGTTAAATAAGTAGAATGGGCATAAGAAGGTGGTGTGGTGGTATCAATGTGGTGGATGATAATATTGAGGAATACGAATGAAAAAAAAAAAACACACACACACTACATATAGATGAGACACATGTTTAATGAACAGACAGACAGACTGGACACAGCGTTTGTCAAACAAACGTAGGCTGCCTTCAGCTAAAGCTTCACACACACACACACACACATAGAAAAATCGATTAATCGTGTCTGTTGTCTGTGCTGCTGCCTTTATGATGTCCAGTATTCACGTCACACGTCCATCATATTGATGTTCATGTAAAACTTGGTGACAAAATTAAAGATGAATAATGAAATATAACGCATTAATATTAACCATTCAGTTGCAGATTCATAACGGAAAGACTGAAAGACTGAAGGGTGTCTTCTCTTTTTTTTTTTTTTGATACACTGCATATATGGTGTGAATGTGTATTTGTAGTTTATTGGAAAGTTTGCAACGCTTTGAAGGAGATATTTTATAAAATATATTCTTGAATCGATCTATCTGGCATACGTCCGCCCACTAAAGATATTATCTCGGCAACGGTAACTTTGTATATTAGAACCCAAAAAACCATGCCTACAAAACTAGCGCCCATTTTGAATATTTTTTTAATGTTTTTACTTCAAATTGGGAAAACCCACATCCTAAACTTGGTAAACCCACATCATAATTTGATAAAAATTGAGCCACTATAGTACTATAGGCCCCATACAAAGTTGCCAGAAGACTTCAAAAAAAAAACAAATTTTGTTCACTTCTGTAAAATAAGTACTCGGAAATTTTTATTTTGATCGTTTCTGGGAAGAAATACCCAAAAGTCGATCTTTTGTGCTTGCGGCAAATTTTACCATGAATAAAATTGTGAACCTCAACATAGTGTTTCCTACCCAACTTATTAACATTATTTTAACTTTTTTGTGTAACGAGCATAAAAGCTTCGGTTTCACTGAAGTTAAAGTTTATTTTTTTTTTCGCCGAACTGCTTCGAGGTCATACAAAGTGTGTTTGTGCACTCTCTCAGGCCTTCATCATATTAATTATATTTATTAGCTAAACGAGTAAGCAACACACACTCATAGCCAGACCCACACACAACATCTATTGATATGTATAATACTGGCACATATGCAACTTTGAAGCCTATCCAAAATGGTAAATGATTATAATGAGTAGCACTGAACACAGTGTTGTACTCTGAATGAAAGAAGAAGCAGAAGAAGAAGATAGCATACTATTTATAGTAGATGTATAGATGGATGGATAAATAGATAGATTGCAATCATTTGAATTGACTTCAACGGACTTTGATATGGTTTGCTCTACGAATAAAGTGTTTCTTTGGGGAGGGTTTGGTGTTGTTCTTCTTGTTGTTGTTGTTGTTGTTGTAATATAGTTTTTGTATCTTTTCATTTTGTATACATTATGCATATAAGTAGCACTCTATACTCTAGATTAATGATTAAAACAAAAAGCTGTGGTATCTATGTGTGTGTATTTAGATATGTGTATAAGTGCTTAAGTGCTGTCCGTCTGTCTGTCTGTCATATGTGCGTTTCATGTTATTTAATATTAATAAAAAAAATTAAAGAAAAAATTCTAATGTCAGAATTCAATATTTATGCTTTGTAGCGTAGAAATTATTATTGTAATTGCAGCAAAAATTTATTTAATTAAATTTTAAAGTTCAGTTTTAAAAAGCTTATAATTCACAAACAGTTTGTGCTGCTTTTGAATATTTTTAATTTTTATTTTCGTTTATTTGTTTTATTTTTTTTTTTTCATTTTTTATTTTTTCTTCTTTCTTCTTTGCAGTTTGCTGCGACTCTTTATTCGACTAAAGGAGCTCGATATGCGAAGCTTCTTTAACCCGACCATGGAGTAAAAGAGTATTATACCATAAAAAGGCAGAAGGAGCTAAGACAGATCCATAAGTATATATATATTCTTTATTGGCATTCAGAGGAGAGTCGTTCTAACTATGTCCATTCGTCTGACTGTCCGTCCGTCTGTTCATTCTGTCTAGCGTATGAAAACGATTATTTTGGAAACTGTAAAACATGATGAAATTACTATAAGGTGGTGTATTCGATCTCTCTTGCGACATAGTTTGAGAGCATTGAATAATAAACTATAAACGAGAGAACGAGAAAGATATATACTTTCTGATTCCTTGCAGCTATCTAAAGATAAAATAAAAAAAAAAAGGGGAGGGGGGGTGGGTCAACATGGAGAATATGGAAAAAGGAAAGAGAAAGAAGGGGAGGTAATTTTTTTTTTTTATATTGTTTTTTTTTTTTTTTAAGGGGAAAAAAAAAGAAAAAATTTTTTTTTTTCCTCTGAAAATGTTTTTTTTCCCCCCCAAAAAACGCAGAACACCAAAGCAAACGACGAAAAAGGAGAGAAAAATTTTTTTTTTTTTATATTACCTGGTGTAATTGTATCAAGGCTAAAGTTATGTCGCAAACAAGAGGACAGACCAAACAAATACACCATCTTTAGGTAAATTCACCATGCTATAAGATAATAGACCCACTATATTTCAAACTAAGACTCTCCTGAGCCATCAAGTAGTCATTTACAAACGGTTTATCTCTAGTCCCATTTTAAGTGGTAGCCCCCACATAAAACTACCTCAAAGGTTAAGGTTTTTGCAGAAAAACTTCTTTGTTTTTTACTTGAGGAACTTCAAATTTAATTATGCTTATAATAGTCCCAAAAAATGTCTAGTTATAGCCCCCATGGAAATTTACCTCAATATTTTGGAGTTTTTGTTTGACAGACAGACAGACGGACATGGCTAGATCGATTAGATTCATCTTGATCAGCTCTCATGAATAAATATATTTCGTGGGTTCTACGATGCCTCCTTTAATGTGTTGCAATACTATCCGATAAACTGGTAATACCCATCACACTATGTGTGGCGGGTATTAAAAGAACAAACGAAGCAATCGTTGAGTACGCACGACTACAAGATACCCTGTACTATGTATTTTTTTTTTAATACAGCCTGGGCAATACTTAGGATTATGACCCAAGTAGGGAGATAAATTATCGAATAAGAAGAAATTTATTGACACCTTTTTTAAATAAACTCAACAAGAAAGCGTTCAAGTTGGGTTATCGCCGACTTTGTGTATTGATCTGCGCGAACAGTGAAGCTGTTCAGTAATCTATGATTATCTTTTCGCGAGCAGCGACTAAATCACTTGCAGTCACTGTGATTTTCAAGTCGCAGTCGCTAGTCACACTGCGACCCGAAAATCGTTCGTTTTGTCAACACTTATCTGTGGTATTAAGAATAACAAAATAAATGCTAAGAAACAGAAAAATGTATATGAAACTTTTTCAAATTTTACTAGATGAAAGATCTGGTTCAAAGCCCGGTTTTCATTGCGAACAAGAATCAAGTCTCTGCGGTTTTTTTCCAGGTTCCACCACTAAAACCGCCGCTGGTATTAACAGTCAACATGTTTCACATCAAAGCCTCAAGTGTATTCATCACAATACAGTTTCTTAAAAAGTCTTTAACACATCAAAGGAAACATTATAGACTGATCTTGACATGTCCGTCTGTCTGTCCATCCAGCTCTGTCTAATCAGCTCTGTCAGTTTAGAGATATTATGTTGAAACTTGTTCCCAAACTAATTTTCGAGTTTTCATATGTAAATACAGGGTGTGCCAAATTGTGTTAATTTGCAATAATTCTGACCATTTTTTACGCACATATTTCTAGCCATGAACACAGATAATAAGTGCCGAAATTTTAAAATTCTATCGATACAAATTGTTCTACTTTTCCAAAAAAAAAAAAAAAAGAAGAATATGAAAATCTCTTATCAAATATGCTCTCCAATAAAATTGTCAACATAATAAAAGCTAAAAAGAAAGATTACTAAGAATTAAAAAAAAAATTTTATTTACATAAAAAATTTATAAGAAAAGTCGAAGTTGATGAAGTTATTTCGAAGTAAGACAATGTCTACTGTTGACTGTTGACAGACAATTGTTGACTCGTGTCAATAATGTCAAACACTAAGTCAATAGCTCAATGAAGTCTTTTTTTTCTTATTTGGAAAGAATTAAAGATTATGTATTGTGCATGCGCCCTCACTCAGATACACACACACACACAGACACATACACAAATGCACATTCCAATAGACTGTCAATCAGACACGCGTCAACGGGGGCATTTAACATGTCATACTTTTTTTTTTACAAGAGACGACGACCAAACCCATAAGACACATCATGAACACAATTTTAAAAGAGAAGCTAAAAGTGTCGCCAACAAAAAAAAAAAAAAAAAAAGTGATCATCAAATGAAATGGAGTCACGCTCATTAACATAATCAGAAGAAGCCGATGAAGTCTTTTACATTTTTTTTTTAAACTTTTTGTAATGAGTTGTTTAGAAGGCTCTTGCCTCGACACGAGTTGTTTGTTTTGGTTTTTTTTTTTTTTTGTCATCGTTATCACAAAAACAATGCGTAAACAATGTCTTCAAAAGCGCAACGCGTTGATCCGATCCGATCCGAACCGAACCGATTTCATTTCATTTCATTGAGAGATTGTATCTAGATACAATTTTTGTACATATCTAAATAAATATTCGCTCGCTCGTTTGTGGCTTTCAAAGAAATAAACGTAAATTGTTTATTTGGATTGCAATAAAATAAATTACAAAAAAAAAATGTATAATTTTGAGAACTTTACTTCTCAAGAAACGGCGCCAGGCAACGAAGTTTGTAATTTTATAAAAATAAAATAGAAAATTAATGAGTATCTTTTTTTCTTTTTTCTTTTTTTTTGCGCATCGAATTTAAGATTTTCAATAATATTTTTAATAAATATTTATTTTAAGTTTTTGTAGATTATATTTTTTTCGAAATGGACGGAGGGGTCTAAACTGCTGGAATTTATTAACAAAAAGTATAACATTAACCAAGAAGCGAAGCGAGAAAACTTAGATATCTGAAAAAGTGTTGAAAAAAGAATGATTTTAGAGTCGCCGTATGATTAGCGACTGTGACTTGAAAATCGCAGTGACTGCAAACAGTGAAAAAATAGCAGTTCGAGGAAAACAATCTAGCGTTTACTGAAAAGGTTCACTGTTTGCGAAGTGTCATACACAAAATCGCCGATAAATAAACAAGTTCAGTGAGGAACAAGAAAATCACAAATCACTACATTTAGTTGCAAAGTGACTTTACGATTTTTAAATCACTGTGAAAAAAATCACCGGTAGTGATTTTGTAGCCAGAACTAAACTGAAGTTAAAATTATGAGCTGAAACCATACACCAGCAAGTGGTACACAGACGGACCACTTACTGACGAAGACGCCGGTTTAGGAATGCCTTGGCAATCGAAAAATCAAGGCAATGAGCCAGCAGAAGCACTAGCCAGGAGTGGGGCTTCAAGTTCTTTAATAGGCACAGAAACCTATTATCCCATTGCAAGCTACACACTTAGTGAGACAATACGAAACGAAAAGAAAAGGGTCAGGAATGAGCACTGGAAGGGATTGAACTCTAAGGTCATCATGATAAGACTTCTAACGGGACACTTGGTAGCAATATACTTGACCACTTTTCCGATAAATAAATATAATATTTTAAATTGGCAAATATGTAAAATAGATCAAGAAAAAAAATTCAAAGAACTAAAATTTTTACCGAGTTTACGCAGAATCATTTAGGTTCAATTTAATCTTTTTTTTTTTTTTTTTTGATTTCTATCTAAAATACACAAATCGTTCATATTTTGGCGGCTGCGCGCATGCGCAACACAAGCGCAGAAGTAAAAAACTTTGAAATGTCAACTAAGTCGCCGAACGCTACAAAAGCAATTGTTGCGGCTAGTCAGACAGTCAAGCGATTCCGTCAGAAGTTCTTGCATCCAGTCAGTTTGTCTGGCAACATCAACAGCAACAGCAGAAGCAGCAGCAACGGTTGCAGCTGAAGTGCGCGGCATATTTTGAATGAGCGCGCGAGAATGACATTTTTATGACGCTGACGCGTTCTCAGGCACAGGCACAGGCACAGCTCAGATACAAACCGATGCAGATACAGATACAAAGGTTTTGCGCTTAGACTTTGTTGTTGGTTTTTGTTGTTCTTGTTGTCTGCTTATTTGAATCCATCGGATTGAAGAATCGGTTTGTTGCTTGTTTGGTTGTTCGGTCGGTGCGCTTTTTGGCGCTTCATCTGATTTCGTTGGAGTTGTTGCATTGCCGCTGCCGGTGACGGTGCCGGTGCTGCTGTTGCTGATGGCGTGCCTGGCATGCATAAATAGTCTCAGCTTAGTAGTATTCTACATAGAAGTCGGCTTCTCTCAGTTAAAAATTAAAAAAAAATTATTTATTTTGTTTTTTTTTTGCAAAGTTGACAGATAAAATTTGCTCCAACTGATAAAGTTGACAGATTTTTTATTTAAAGTCTTTATTGTGTTTGTTAATTGGTAAAACAATATACGCAGACATATGGACAGATGGACATAAATATATATTTACGCAGATATTTGCATGCAAGGTGTAGTATACGAAAAAAAAAAAAAAACTGCAATATATGCGAAATTACTTTACAAGGAATAAACGAAAAGTTTAGCTCAAAAACAAATTGGCAAACTTTTCATAAAAATTCTAAATCTTGAAATAACTTTTTTTTGGGGCAATACAAAAAAAAAAAAAGATTATTTTACCAAAAAACATTTTAAAGTTCAATTTGTAAAATGCTTATAATTCACAAACAGTTTAAGTTTGCTTTTAAATTTAATAAAAAATAAAATAAATAAAAAAACACAAATTTATTTTTTATTTTTCTTTTGTTTATATTTTCCTTTCCGTTTCATTTTTGTGGTCAAATTTCCTATAGTTAACCTGTATACAATTATCAATTAAAAATTTACCACATTGATGACTTACCGTATTATTCTTATCGAATTATCTACAATTTTCTCTATTCTCAAATAAGTTCCAATATATGAATCCTTTGAACCTGCGATATGCAGTACTTTCTTCTCTGATTTCGATAGTGCGTGGCTTCACTTTCATTAGACATAGTACCCGTTTTTCCATTGCCAAGTTTGTATACTTCCAAACTCAATGATTTCTCGATCAAGAAAGATTCTTTTTTGTTTTTTTTTGTCAACTTTTCTTGATTTAGTTGTTGGAGATTGAAATGGCAAATACAATTGGTGGGGATCTAATAGAGAAAATATAAAGAGAACGTGTACTTTATAACAACATCATTAATCGAGGGTTCAGTGTGCTGTCGACAGGAAGTCCAACATATTGGCCAACGGATCCAACTAAAATTCCTGATCTACTTGATTTTTGCTGTTTTCGCAGGTATTCCTGCTACAGTATTGACAATTCGCTATGATCTAAGTGATGATCTAAGTTCAGATCATTCAGCCTTGATTGTTGAAGCTAACATTGTGGCCAATATTGCTACCTTTCAAAACTGGCTTAATGAACATGTTAACCCTAATATGGAACTGATAAATGGAAATGATTTGGATGATGCTGTTGAACTACTTTCAAGAAACATTCATGAAGCTGCTAGCCTAGCTACGCCTTCACTACCTTCTACAAACAATTCTCCAAGTTATGGTAATTTGCCTTTCCACGTTGAGATTCGTAAAATGGTGAACTACAAGAGATGGTTACGCGGAAGGTGGATGAATAGTCGTAATCCTTTTGATAAAAGAGCGTTTAACAGAGCTGTGAAAGACCTTAGAAATTTGTTACAAGAGTCAAGAAATGAAGCCATTGGAGATTGCCTTCAAAACTTTGACCCCAGAGATAATGGTAGTTATTATCTTTGGAGAGCGGCAAAAGGGCTTAAAAAGCCTGTTAGGAGGCAAGTGCCTGTAAAGGATACTGACAATTCTTGGTGCCGGACTGATAAAGCTAAATCCGAAGCATTTGTTGAATATCTTGAAAAAAAAAACATTTCACCCTCAATCACATGTGAACCCAAGTTTTGTTTTGGAGATGGTTAATTTTTTGGACAGCCCCTGCCAAATGGATCTTCCTTTGCGCACGTTACTCCACATTAAGTGTTAGTAGAAATTAAAGCTCTATAACGGAATAGATGGTAAAGTGATGAAAGCGCTACCAATGAAATGTGTATTATTTCTTACTATGATATATAACACCATGCTTCGCATTTACCATTACCATTTGTCCTTCCAATGGAAGTGTGCTGAGTTTGTGATCGGTCTTACCGACCGATAAGTTTACTTTCAATATTTTCAAAAAATTTTGAATGACTTATTACTTGGAAGATTGTTACCAGAGCTCGAGAGACTTAAGTTAATATAGTATAGGATCATCAATTCGGATTTCGGAATCATCATGGAACTCCAGAGCTGTGTCATCGTGTAATTTCGAAAAACAGATTTTCATTCGATGTTGGTCCGATTTTAACATGTAACAAAGAGTCTTAAATCTATTGATAGTCTACGATAGTATATACTAAGTAAATTATGTATATATATACAGTGAATGTCACTGACAATGACATTCACTGTCTCAGTTTATTTATGCAGCATCGGGAATACAAAAGCTAAAGATTGAGTGATTTGGCTCAATTTCTCTTTTTTTTGTTTGTTTTGTTCTCTTCTTGAGTGCCTTCAATTTGAGTTAATTAGCTAAGGCAGATCATAATGAGCTATAAACCAATCAGCAAATCGAATTTGTCGATCGACTTGCTTGACTGATCGTTCTGCCTTTCACGTCAATGCATAAATAAACAAAATGATAGAAGGTGACAACTATTCTGCGAAAAATTGTGCGAATTGCTTTCGTTCGATCGTTCGATTTGCTCAACATTAAAATGGTTTAACACTTTCCATTTTTGCAATAAATTCTCATTGAGAGTTTAACTTTCAAACGGTGCAGTTAAGTTTTTTTAAAAGTGAAATATTTAAATGGAAATAATATTTTTTTATGAATAAATTTTTGAAAACTGATTATAAGTGTTAAACTGAATTTGTGTCACGCGTAAGTTTTAATAAAAAAAAAAAAAAAAATAAGTGTACGAGTAGCTTACAATCAGAATTTACCAGTACTGTCCAGCCTAGTCATAAACTCAGACTTAAATCAGAGTTTCTGTATTAGAGATGGGCGAAGGAACGAGCGGGTTCCGCTGGGTGCCGATTACTTTTAGTTATGAAAACTCAAATATTTGTTAGACTAGTTTTGTTTTATTAATGAAAAAGCCTAAAACTAAACAGTGCAATGATATAAATTATAAATACTTACAGTTTCGTACTTCAAAATAATCGGAACCCAGCTGGAACCACGGGACTCCTGTTCCAAAGCCCTTCAATAGTCTTCAGTAGCTGTAAACCAGTGCGCGAAAAAGACATTAACCACGGCCAGTACTGCTGAGCATCTTCTTCTCCTATTGCAATCTTTTTTTCATTTTTTCTTGGGTCGGAGTATCTGCAATATAGATCATTCTGTGGCTAGAACTTGATCATGTTATGGCAAATCACGAGCGAATTATCCTTGCTTATGCAATTGGAACCATTAAAAAGCAAAATCTCTGGAATCAGTTTAACCTGAATGTTAACTGGAATAAGAAATAACATTGAGAGTGGCTAGAACGTAGGTCAATGTTTATCAGGCTTGGCTTCTTAGTCAGCTGATTTGTCGATGTGTCGAACTTCAGCACTCCAAGTTTATAAGGTTATTGCCATCTTCAAAAGCAGTTAATTAGCATAGATACGGCAAGCTTTCTAGAACTTTCCCAGAGTTTGTCGCTTGAATGACAATTGAAGGTGGCAATCAGTTTGTTTACAAACAAATCGATTTAAAATTAACAACATCAGCATTGGGAATAGAAGAACTTGAATTGCTTTGAGTTGTTTATTTATCGAAAACAAATTTTTTTTTTTTATAAACAATTCAGTGCAGTCTTTTCATAGAAATCAAAAATTGAAATGCTCAACTCATAAGTTTTTTTTTTTTTTTTTTGTGTTTTTTTTTTTGCCAATTCCCACCGAAATTTGAGATATACAAAACCGATAATCATGTAAAAAGTCACAAACAAATGCAATAAAATTGTACAAAGAAGTCGACATGCATATTAAAATTCCACAAAATCGAAAACTGTCAACGAAAATTTTTCGTAGTGCAAACTCGGTGAAAGAAAAATAATACGAAAAAAATGGAAAGAAAAAGATTTTCATCTTGAAGAGTAGTCGCTTTGAGTAGTCGAATGGTGTGAAAGGTGTTTGAGAGATAAACTTGCGACGAAGACGCTACGAAGACGACGACGACGACTTATTATTTCTTTCATGTCAAATTATTGACCCAAGTCACTGTTACTGAAATGTTTATGTGAATTCATGACTGAGATGCGCTATTGATAAATCTTCGACTGGTTGTGTGATGTTACACTGAACACTGAGGACTGAGGACTGAGGGAAGAACAAGTCGAAGACGAAGAAGACGAAGTAGTTTTGCTTCAATATTGCACATATGCTAAAATTCTACAGACAGACGGACGGACATATATGAATATGCATTCGAATATGATTATGGAACAAACGAACGCCACCGCCTGCTGTTTTCTCGAGCTTCGTTTACAAATCTTTGCCTGCTTTGTTCTTCTTCTTTAATTTTTAAATATATTTTTTTTTTTTTTTTTTTCAATATACAAGAAGTAGCATCAAGAAGTAGAGTTGCCTGAAGTCTAACAGTAGCTCAGCTGTGGCATGTCACAGAAGTTATGTGAACTTTATGCTGGCAGATTCCAACAGTTTTTAATAAAAAAAAAATAAATGTATCTGAAGTATACTTGAGCTGAAAAATTGGATGAATAGGAAGAAAGAGAGAGAAAAGAGAGAGAGAGAGAGAGAAAGAGAGAGAAAAAAAATTACAAATAAATAAAATAAGCTTAAACTATTTTCAAGAGAGTGAAAGATATTCAGGCCAAGGTACAATAAAATAAGGTATTGCCACTGCTCGTTTCTCTGCCAGCGTTTGGTTCCTTAATTATTTTCAGTATAAATGCGAACGTCGTAGCTTTAGGTCGTGTGTGTTCGGCTACCAACAGCAAAACACAATTTTCGTTGTTTCCATCGTGTTTAACAATGTTTAGCTTCGTGAAATTCGAATCGACTTGAAAGTTTCTTTTTATACCCGACACATATTGTAGATGGTATTTTTTATTTTTTCAGAAAGTTTGTATCGCATTAAAGTAGACATCGTAGACCCTATTAAGTATACATATTCATGATTAGCACAATGAGACGAGCCAAACTAGCCATGTCCGTCTGTCTGTCTGTAATTATGCGTTTATTCACTTAGTTTTGAAGATATTGACCTTGAAATTCAAAGCTTAAGCTTTTCGCAGACCTAAGCAGTTAAAGTTCCTAAAACCAATCCACTCTCAATTTTTAGGGAAAGCCCCCATAAAATTTTCCATGACCCATGCTTGAGATGGGACCATTATAGCATATAGCGCCAATAAAAATCTTCCGTAAATTTTTTTAGTTTTTATATGAAAAATGCGTTGTTTATGTAGCTATTTTTTTTAAAATCTGGTAAAAACCTTTCTAATGTTTAGACAAGGATGCATGGTTCAGATGGGACCACTATAGCATATGGCCCCATTTAAATCTATCGCCAATTTTGGGTTTTTGTATCAAAAATGAATTATTTATGAAGCGATTTGCTTCAAATGTGTTAAAAAAATAATTCTTATAGCAACCCATGCTCAGAAACTGACCCATGGTTGAAATGGTCTACTAAAGCATACAGCGTATGATCTAAATACTTCTTGAGCAACCCATATTCTCAGTAGAATACAGCACCCATACAAACCGAACTAACATAATCATTTAAGAAAGGTTTATCTTATCATCGTGTGACGGGTATTGCAGGTTCGTTTTGATATTTCCTTGTTTTTTTTAAGGAATTATTCCTTGGATCTCATTTGCAGTGTTATATTTAAATTAAATTTTTGCTGCTCTCACACATTCATTCATTCAAGTACAGCTCATAGCTACACAGTGATGAAAGCATTAATATTGATGGTTCTACAATATCTTTTACAGTCTTCGAGATTGCTGCGTTGTTATGATTGACAGCCAAGTAAAGCGAGAGCAACACAGATGATTTGTACAACAAAACAAATGAGCATTGCTAAAACGTCTTAGCTAGAAAGAAGCACTTATAGGTATACTTTCTAGGGTCTGCCATTTTCTTTGCAGCCTGTGATATACATTTGCAGAATTTACTCTTTTACGTTGCTAAAAGTTATACTGTATGTGTTGCCTCTCTCACACATTGATTCATTCAAGTACAGCTTAACCAATATGAAAAATCAATAATAAATTAAATTAAAAACTTTCTAATAATTTAAGTGGGAGTACAACAGAAATACATACGAACACACACACACAAACACACACAGTACAGTACACATTCAGTCAGAAATTAAGAAAGTCACTCCAATTAAAAATAGTTTTATGTCAACGCTTTGACATAGCACAACGCTTGACAATTTTATGCGCCACAAACAAGTAAAGCAATAAATTAATTACAAAATTGCCAACGTCGCCAAGCCAAACTCTTTTTTTTTTTCTGCTAAATGCAAAACGATGGAGCAGTTCTTTTTTGGCTTCTGGTCTGCAAATAAAGAAAAGCAAAAAAAAAATAAAAAAGAGATCAGAAATCAGAGGCAAAGATCTTGTCTTGTTTCTACGTTCTAAGTGCGTCTAAGTGCGAAACTCGACAGCTACCAAGTCCAAGTCCATAGAAGTACGAGTACATACGTAAATACACAAAAATTCTAACAATAAAAAAAAAAAAAAAAAAAGAAAAACTCAAATCAAATTTATAATACCAGTGGGCGTCTTCTTCATCGTCTTCAACATCATCCTCAGGCATGGAGGCATGCAGGCAGGCAGGCAGTCAGTCAGTTAGGCAGACATGCTACAACCAGTAGTCAACTAGGAATAAAGTGGCATAAAATCTCGCTCCCATTTGACGCTTTCGTTTACTATTTGAATTTGCTATATATATACTACATACATGTATGTGTTTGTGTGTGTGTGTTTGTGTGTGTGGGCGTCCAATGGGCAAGTAGAAATTGAAATTCCAACACTTTTGCTATGCATTTAGCATCCTCATAGTCATCATCCTCATCGAGACCCTCTATAAGTGTCGCTGTAAAAAGTATTTAACACTTTATTTTGTTTGGAGATCTACTCGAGAATATTGTATACTTGTGACACTGTGATCTGCTTGACTTTCTATTTTTCTTTTGTATATTTATTTCTTTTTAATCGTTTTGTTTAAAAATGAAGTATTTGGTTACTTCTTATAGAAACAGTTTCCATAGAGATTTGCTTGCGAAAAGATCAGTGTTTTAGCAAAGGTTTCAGTTTTCAGGACTTAACTGAGACATGCATAGATCAGTTCAGTTTTTATAAAATAAATCGATAAACATAAAAAATATCGATTATTTGAAACAAACTTTTTATGAGAAAAGTTAAGTATAATGATTCGATACTAGCGACATTTTTAGAGTATCAAAAAATATCGATATATTTTAAAAAAATATCGAGACTTAAAAATAAACTGTTTTTTTAAAGAGTTAAGTATTTTTCCTACATTTTTAAATTAAAAATCAATGTTAATGATTTTGGAGTATCGAAAAATATCGATATATTTAAAAAAAAATGTATCGATACTTTTATATTGCCGATACTCCATTGCTATACTTAATATTTGAAATATACTCTTTCGCTATTCAATACATTTTTAAAGTATCAAAAAATATCGATATATATTAAAAAAAAAGATATCGATACTTTAATATAAACTATTTATTAGAAGAGTTAGTTATTTTATCTTTTTTACATTTATGAAAATTTTTGTTGCATGTTTTGATATAAATTACATTGAGTTATCGAAAAATCTTGATAAATTTCCAAAAAAAAAAATATCGATACTTGGTAATAAACTGTTTATAAGAAGTGTTAAGTAATTTCAATGTTTTTGATAGCAATAATTTTTGAGAAACAATAATTATCGATAAATTTGAAAAAAAAATATATCGATACTTTAAAATTAACTGTTTATTAAAAAGAGTTAAGTATTTTTCCTACTTACGTTTATAAATTAATATGTTCAATTTCAGAATATCGAAAATTTTGAAACATTTTTGAAAGTATCGATTCCTTAAAATTACCGATAAGTTCATAGTTATGATAAATATTTAAAGAGTTTAATATTATGTTTCAATATTCACAACATTTGTAGAGTATCGATGGCGATAAATTTAAAGAAAATATCGATACTTTAAAACAAATTGTTTTTGAGAAAAGTTTAGTATTTTTCTTTGTTTTTTTTTTTTTTTTAAAAATTACTAGTTTTAAAATTTGATATGAACATTTTTGAAGTAACGAAAATTCTTGATAAATTTACATTGAAAAAAAAATATCGATACTTCAAAAATTATCGATACTAAATTGTTATACCAAATATTTGCCAAACATTTGCAGCATTCTTCTATTTAAACATTTATTTTTTAGAAAGTATCTCAGCCTTTTTAAGAACCATTTTAAAAATGTTTAAAGTCGTGAAGCGTTTGTATAATATTTAATTAAAAAAAAAAATATATAAATTAAATTACAATATTGTATAATGAACGAAGTAAAGTGTCAGAATTGATATTTATGTAACTGAATTCTATGCGCGACACAGTCGTCTGACTGTCCGTCCGTCCGTCTGTCTGTCTGTCGTGTCTGACAGCCACCACCTACGTATCTGTAAATACTTTAATAAAACATCCTCCACACACAGTCAAAAATGAATTCCTTTTAACCCACAATCTCCTTAGGCAGCTCAATTTTAGTTGTCGTTAAGGCGTACATAATGAACTTTTCTTAATAATACGATTTTTTTTTTTTTTTTTTGTTCAATTTAAACACTCTACACGCATATTCAGAACGCATTACATTGCATCGTATTGCAGCAGCAGCAAAAGATACATTTGACTAAAAAAAAAAAAAAAAATGGAAAAAAACTCACTCAGTAAGGTTTTGCTGTTCTTTGCTGCTTCGATGAAGACGACGAATCTTTCAGTCAGTTCATTCATTCATTTCGTAAGTTTTTTTTTTTTTTTTTTTTTTTTTTTGCGCTTGGCTGTCATGGTCGATATTGCGTTGACACCAAATTTGCATTAAAAGTAATTTTCTCCTGTGCGATCGTAATGCATCTTTAGTGTCTATTGGGTATGACATTAGTCATGTCGTTGCGTCTACATTCGTGCAACATTGCTACAACACAGCAACAGCAACAACAGCAACAACAGCAACAACATCAGCAGCAGCAGCAGCACTAGCAGCAGGCAACACCATAGAATCTACTTTATTTCAAGCAGAGTAACACATCATTCGACAATTGCGTTGATCAGGCATTTGGATTGGATCTTTTCTCTCTCTCTCTCTCTCTCTCTCTGTCAATCTCTCACTGTCTCTCTGTTATAACGACGTTGTATTTTTTTTTCTTGTTAGTCTCAAAATCTATCTTTTAGCTTCTTAGTGAATGTCTTTAGTATTTCTCATCATCATCTCTCATCTTCACGATCAGCAACGAAATGGCAAATCCCAATGATTATAGCTGGCGACAGTCTGCTTAACGCGTGCTTACATTTTATTTCGCTGTATTAAAACAATTAGTTAGACTCTTTTTTTTCATTATTTTTAAAGCTGGAACTCGATTTTAAAATCCGTATGACCGCAACCATAAACGTTTCACAACGTCTTAATTTGCTTGCACTCTTTCTGGAAAACTGTCAACAATGTTCGTGCCTCATAGACACCAAAACGAAATAATCTTCTAAAAGATTTTCAGCGCATTCCTAAAACTCTAAACGGAAACTGCATCGAAAAAAAAATTAGATAGAATATGACAGCGTAGAGCAAGGAAATATCTTTCAAACAATATACATGTCTGCTGTTTAGAAGTCTACATTCTCTAGATCTCTTCTAAAAACTGAAAAAGTCCAAAAAAAAAAAAAAAAAAACAAAACGCTTTTTTTTAGGATATCTCATAAACGGTGCTTATTTTTGATGGCCACTTTTTGAAGTCAATGCCACAAAATTCATTAAAAAACAAGCAAGAACGTTAACTTTGGAAGCACCGAAGCTCAAATACCCACCACACGAAACTTTATTCATTTTCTTGAAAAAATAAAAAATAGAAGGTGAGTTTATATGGGACTATATGTTATAGTGGCCCGATCCTTGTCATATCGATAGAATATTCATAGGATAACAGTAGAAGTGATTTTACACAGATTGGAGTGAATATATCCATAAATAAGAACTATTTTCATACAAAATCTGAAAAATGGGTGCTTGGTTTGTATGGGAGCCATATCAAAAAATGGGCGTGGCACCTTTCTTTTGAAATTGGATGTCATTAGAAGTGCTTTTACCTATATTTGTAGTAAATACATTTACAAATAATAACAATTTTCATACAAAAAATCGAAAAGAATGGTAAGTTTGCATGGGGGCTATATCTAAAAATGGGCGTGGTACCTTTCTTCTGATATTGGATGGATGGATATTGGATTAAAAGTGTTTTTCCCGATTCGTAGTCAAAACATTCATAAATAATAACAATTTTCACACAAAAAAATCGAAAAAAATGGTAAGTTTGTATGGGGGCTATATCTAAAAGTGGGCGTGGCACCTTGGTTCTGCCATACAAACTGCCTAGGAACACAAAAAGCTTAAGTTTAAAGTTTCAGGTCAATATCTTTAAAACTTTCCGAGAAAAAACTCATTGCAACAGACAGACAGACGGACGGACAGACAGACGGACATGGCTAGATCGATTCGTCTCGTCGAGCTGATCAATAATATATATACTTTATGGGGTCTCCGATACCTCCTTTAATGCGTTACAAACTTTCCGACAAACTGATAATACCCTTCACACTATGTGCGGCGGGTATAAAAATTGATCCATGAATCCTCAGAACCATTTCGATTTTGTTTATGAACTTTACAACCGAAGTACCTGGTACAATAAGTACCAGGAATTTATTGAAAAGAATCAATTTGTTTATCAATTTAAAATAGGCTCCACTTAAGCAGATATAACGATGCCAACGGCTAACCCAATCTTATACGATCGACTCAAACGCTTTATCCGAAGAGACAAACATATTTTTGGAAACATGAAGAAGTCACAGGGGTCCAAATCTGGCGAATACGCTGCTTGCACCATGGTATTTATTGAGTTGTTGGCTTTGTACTCCTGTAAAATCAATGAACTGGTGTGGTGTCGTCGTGCCAAATCCACAATTCCGGTCGTTTTCTGTGGATGATCTCACGTAATATTCTTTAACTGTTTGACCATCCGGTCATATGAGTTATGTTTACCTCACTACCAATCTTTCTAGCACTCAAATATAGTCGTTCGTAATGGTCGCTGGTAGTGCGGAACAAGGCATATCTTTCAACACTTTTTTGCCTTCCATGAACGTCTTGAACCATTCGTAAGCTTGTGTTTTTGTCATACACGTTTCACTAGAGGCTTCCAACGCAACATTCTCAACGTATTGGCAAATTTTTGTTTGCACCACAAAATTTTATTCATGGTAAAATTTGCCGGACGCACAAAAGATCGACTCACTTTTAGCGGATTTCATTTCCCGGCACGATTTAGATTAAAAGTTCCGAGTACTTATTTTACAGAATATATGAAAAAAAGGGTGATCCTATATACTGATACCATATTCGTTTAATATCGATGTTATTCCGATATCATTTCGATTTCATATCGATATTTTTATTTCAATTTCGCCACATTTTTTTAGCTGATTTACATTTACATTGAAAAAAGTTTTTTTTTTCTTGTCGTTGTGATAAAGACAGACCACACCGATCAAGCAGATGGCGCAAGAATATTCTTTTAATTAAAGAATCTTTATTTTTTTACGATTTTTTTTTTCTTTTGGCGCCAGCTTCCTGAATTAAGCCCACACACACACATATATGAAAAATTAATTTAAAAAAAGATAGTTTCACATAATTTTTAATATTATCAAAAAAATATTCTTTTGTAGTTCTTAATAATCATTTTTACAGAACAAAAGCAGAACTAAACTAATAAAGTCATAAAAAGAAATTAAAAATAAAATAAAAATAATCGATAAAATTTTCATTGTCTCATTTCTCGGCCATCAAAAACCATTAAAAACTCTCAAACTATGTAACATGCTGTGACTTTTTTTTATTTTTCTTCTATTTTATGACTTCAGTTCAGTCTAAAAGATTTCGCATCTACAAACTTGGCTACCGATTCTTTTTTTTCCGATAATTATCGCAAAAAGGACAAAACCGAAACGGAAGCAATGTTAAGAAAAAAATCAATTGTAGCAACAAAAAAAGGGATAATTGAATCCTTTTGTTAATTTTATGATGTCATAAAACTATAAAAATTCTATAAGCATAGATTTTTAATTGCCATTTTGCCGACGATGCTTATCAACGCATATGAGCAGAGGAGAAGAGTTGAGGCGAGGAGAGAAAGTCAGTCGATATTTTTGGTTAGTAACTTCTCTTTTCGCTCAAAATAGATTTTGTCGAGTAGTTGTGTAGTAATGTCGTCATTGTCTATAAATTTCTTTATAAATTGTAGAAAATCGTTTTATCAGATCGAAATGCGATACACAGAATCATTTTGTGCTGCTGCTGCTGCCTTGCCTTGCCTTGGAAGCAGCTAGCGCTCCCCAGACGTGCGAGACTCATTTTAACTCTGGCTTTGAATTTTCCTTCACGTTTTGCGCTTTTATTTAGAAAATCGTTACAAAGATTTGATTGCTTTTTTTTGTTTTTTTTTTTTGCCTCTGCCTTTTTTATTGAGAAGCAGCATAGTTTTTGTATTGTTTTGGTAATCGGACACGTTTTGTGTGGTTTTGGAAAAAAAAAAAAAACAACGGAAATGTTGCTACTTTGGTAGTCGCTGTTGTTAAGTTTTTTTTTTTTAAAAAACGAAAAAAACCGAAGAAAACATTTTCAAATTGCTTTGCATTTGATTTAGTTTTGCTCTTAAATTATTTTAAGTTGTTTATTTAAATTAGACGGAAGTAAATATTACTTTTATTTCGTTATATAATTTAATAATATTAGATAACTTTCAGTAGTGCTCTGGAGTATCGAAATTTTGAATTTTGTTATAGTGTCTTTTGTGTAGTCTATGAGATAATCGGGAATGGAACAGTAGATAAGACAGAGGAACGATCAATGTGGACACTGGGGCTCTGAAAGTCAGCTGTTTATTTACAGTAATTTTGGATTGTTGGATCGCACTATGATCCAGAGCTAGTTTTTTTTTTTGGCATAAAGTCGAAAAATTGAGTTGGAAGACTTTAAACTTTGCACATTTTGTTGTTATTACGTAATAAATAGCTTTTGAAAAAATGTTGCGTCATTGGAACCACGCCCACTCTTGTAAAACTAATTCTGAGTAGTATTTGTAGTAGTATTGTATGACTCTGAGTTCAACTTAATTGCTTATATTTATTTTTAAATTATTGAAACTTATTTAATATTATTTTTATTAGAACCATTTTGTCTTCTTCTTACAATTCTCATCTCAATCTCATAATCAGAATCAGAAACAGACTGCAAGTCCCATTTGTTGTTAGATGAATCTCTATTTTCGGTGGAAGGCATCTCAAGAAGACTCAGTACATCTTTGGAAAGAGGTTTTCTTCATTCTCTTTCCTTTAAATAGACACTCGATAGTAGTAAATCCGAGAAATCTATCGCTCTGTGAAAAAGGTCAGTCATAGTATTAATTCGACTATTTTTCCTTGCATGTCTGTCATTTTTGTAGATTTTATTTCGTGCCTCAGAATCATTTTCGCCTAAGCATTCAAGTGGAACCATCGTCGAATTGTTTATTTGAAAAACATGGACTAATATAATAATGACAAGAAAAAACGTTAACTTCGGTGGAACCGAAGCTGAAATACCCGTTACACAACACTTTTAATAGTTTATATATTCACCAGGTGCTTAGATTAAATTTCACGATGAATTTGGTCAAATTTGTATGGAGGCTTTATGTTATATTTGCCCGATCCTTATCATATCGAAAGTGTTCACTTAGGTGGACATTGGAATTGATTTTACCAAGTTTAATTGAATTCATTCAGAAATAGTAAATGTTTTCATATAAAAAACTCGAAAATGGGTGGTATGTTTGTATGGAGGCTATACATAAAAATGGGCGTGGTTCCTTAGGTTTGACATTGGATGACATAAAAAGTGTTGTTACCCTCTTTGCATTAAATATATTCATAAATAATACGTATTTTCATACAAAAAATCGAAAAAAGTGGTAAGTTTGTATGGGGGCTATATCTGAAAATGGGCGTGGCACCTTGGTTCTTGTATACAAAGTAACTAGAAGCACAAAAAGCTTAAGTTTAAAATTTCAGGTCAATATCTTTAAAACTTTTCGAGTAACAGTCATCGCAACAGACAGACGGACAGACAGACGGACAGACAGACGGACATGGCTAAATCGATTCGTCTCATCGAGCTGATCAATAATATATATACTTTATGGGGTCTCCGATGTCTCCTTCAATGCGTTGCAAACTTTCGGACAAACTGAATATACCCGTTTACACTTTGTGTAACGGGTATAATAATGCCGCTGCCATTCTGCTTTGGCTTGCTTATTCGAAGGCCCATATCATTCCAATTTTTACTTAATCTTCACATTTGATCTGCCATTTCTTTATCTCTATTCTGTATGATATGTTCAGGACGAGCTCAAGAAACCGGATCAAGCATGTAGTGCACTAACACCAAATTTCAAAGCATCAGGCTTGGCTTTAAAGGTTTCTGAACTAACAAAAAGCTGTAATTTCCAACATTTGGTTGCATATCGGCGAATTCCTTTTAATAAAGGATTCAAAATAATAAATTTTTTATCTATTTCTCTTTTTTTTTTGTGGTAAAATTATTCAATTTAGGAATACCACAACACTTTTTTTTTGCAATCTTCATGAGAAGCGAATTGCTGCTTAAGTAGATCATAAGTCATCGGTTAAAATATTAATTAGCCGAAAGGAGTTATGTCTGGAGTATATAGTTTCCTGGAGGTATAGCAGTATCCATTTAATAGTTTCGAGATAAGTTTTGACTGGTATTGCGAAACGTGAACGAGCATTATCGTGTTTTGAAAAATCCCTTTTTTTGTCGTAACCGTGTTTCTTTTAGTGCTCGGCTCCAACGCTTTACCATGATCGTTTCATGCGTCTCTTACAGCTCATTACTTGATCCCACCAAACACAGAGCATGAGTTTGGACTCCTGTCAGATGTCTTAGTTCACTATTTGCGCAATTTTGATAAGCATTTAACTGGTGGCGCCATCTTAAGTCAAACGGCAAAAGCTACTTCATAGGCATTTATAGGGCATATTCTGCTCCACTTAAATTAATGCAGTCGATAACAGCTCAGCGGTGTTTGTTTTCGATAAACGTTAGCTTAGATATTCCATTGTTTAAGTAACAAACTTCTTAATTAAATTAATATACTAAACACTTAATGTGTGAAGTGTATTAAAAAAAAAGAAAAAACAAGAAAATAAAAGAAACAAAAGTTCTGTTTATAAATAAATAAATATTAATGTTTGTTGTTTCTGTGCACTCAAATGACTTACCATAGCTTCTGTGTAAAATCCTTTTGTGCTATCTTAAAATGTATCTATAGCACACACAGACAGACGGACAGGCTTAAAGATAAAACTACTTCCAACTTATATGCAACTTATACACACGTTCTTTCTCGCTTACACTACTCAATACAAGGAACTTACCGACCGACCGACCGACCGACCGACCAGTCATATATATTTTTATTGCTTTTAAGATATGCATCTCGGTTCAGTTTAGTTCAGCTCAGTTCGAACAAAAAAAAAAAAAACAAAAAAAAACAGCTAAAATCAGCAGAAAAACAAAAACAAAAAAAAACAATTTCAGAACCGAATTCGAATCAAAAATCAAAACCGAAACCGAAACGAAGAAAAAAAAAAAAAAAACTGCAGTAAAGCTGTTGATAATGTTTTTGATGTTGATGAGAATGACTTCTTCGTACAGATTTCCAATAAAAAAGATACATTTTTTTTTTTTTTTTTAAAGATTTACACGCTTGATATAAGCCATGAGTGAGTGAAATTTATATATTTACAAGTGAAAAGCAGAAAAATTTAATATTAAGAACGCCCAGACTGTTCTTTCGTTCTTTCTTTCTTTACTTGAATTGAAATCTTATGCCTTCTGAAATGTATCTGAAGATTTATTTCTTTATTTGGCGCATTTTCAGCTGAAGTTTGAAGTTGAATTGTCAGCTGACTGGCTTGCTTTTTTCTTATTTTATTACCAGGAAATTTCTTCGGATGATTTTTATTTTTTTTTTTATTTTTATTTATGTGTTTTTTATTGAATCATGTTTTTATTTTTTAATTCATAATAAACGCGAGTATCTTATTTTTATTTATTTCGGTTGCATTTAATATGAAATGCGTTTAACTTGTTAGATAGTTTTTTTTTTTTTTTTTTGTTTATAGAGAAAATGCAATTCTTAGAAGTTTTTGCTTGAAATAATATTTTAGCTAAATGTTTTAAGGTTTTTTTTACAAGAATTTTTGGTACGAGTACATGTATGGTGATTAATTAGCTTTTTAAATGTTTTTTTTTTTTTTAAATTGGGCGAATAAAGGTAACATAAGGAAGAAGAAGAAGCTGAGGAATTAGTATAGAAAATTGTTACGATTTAGCAATTAGTGTTGGCAAAAAGAGTGATTTTGAGTCGCAGTGTGATTAGCGACTTCGCGCAGTGAATGCAAACAGTGATAAAATCACAGTTCATGAAAAACAATCAACGATTTCTAAATAGATTCACTATTCGCGAAAAGTGATACACACAAAAGCCGCCATTTTTAAATCACTGTGAAAAAATCACAGAAAGTGTTTTCTTTTTGCCTAATACTACTCGCAATGTTCACCAACGCTTCATCTGTCTTTATAACGTTGAAGATCTATTTCAATAAATTCTTTTAATCTATTCGAAAAGCTTTATTAAATTACTTTAAAAATTGAATTCGTTGAAAAAGGGTTACACAATCAGCAACGTTAAAATTTTAAATTAAATTTTTGTCACAAATTTAACAACATTTTCATTCATCAGTTTGTTCCATATGTTCTTCATCTTCTTCGCTTTCTTAGGCTCCTTGAGCAGAGAGCATACATATGCATCTTTCGATTTATATGCGCATCGTAATAGACAAAATCGCCACGAAACTGCGCCTAAATGAATGCTTAGCAAATCGAATTTGCACAGTGAAGCAAATTTGAAGCATTCTATAGTAAATTTTATGTAAAAAAGAATGTAAGCAGTTTTAAAAATATATATCGATATTTTTGTCACTTTAAATAAAACGTTACAATATCGATACCTAGCAAAAATCGATACTTTGTAGAAAAGTAGAAAAGTTATACCATGTTCTAAGTTTCAGTTAAAAACTTAACTCTTATAACAAACACATCGATATGTTATTACTTAAAAATCGATTTTGGCAGTTATCGATATTGGCAATATATCGATATTTTGATAGCAATTTTCGAGGTCGTATTCAAAGAATCTTAGTGTTAACATATCAAATTTTGCATGAACATTGTAATATTTGATATATCAATAAAATATCGATAACATGAAATTGTTTATTAGAAAATATCGATATAATAAAAAATATTGCAATTAGAGAAATATCGATGCTAGAAAAATATTGATATATATTAGAAAAATAACGATATTTGAAAACAATAGATAGCGGAAAGGTATCGATTTCAGAAAAATATCGATATTAGAAATTATCGATGATGGTTTTTAATAAAAAAATTTCAATTAAAAAAATATCGATACTAGAAAGTTATTGATATATATTAGAAAAATATCGATACTAGAAACATATTTATATGAAATCGATATTTGTACGATATTTAATATCGATACATCGATAATTGCCAATAAAAAATATCTTTATATGATTTCGATATATATTCCAACCATAGTCTTGTCTAGGCGTATCATAACGATAATCAAATTTTTCATTTCAAAAAACGATCATTGTAAATTTTGAATATAAGTTCCACTGTTTCAAGCCAATTAAACCGCGAATGCCAACAACAAAAACAACAACAACAACAACGTCAACACCAACAATAAAAAAACATCTTCATAGAATACATTTAAACCTTCGCAACGCCCTAATACAACGAAACATCATCAACAACATCATCATCATCATCATCACGACAATGACGCCCTTTGGCGCCGCTGCCGCTATATATCACTCACTCACTCACTCTCTCTCTCTCTCTCGCTCTCTGTCTTTCTAAGTGAGCTTAACAATGATTGTCTTATTGTGTTGTGTTATGTTCTGCTGTGTTCATCACCATGAGTTACCTTAAAATCGCGTATCGCACTATCGCACCTGATATGTTTGTTTGTGTGTTTATATGTATGTGTGTGTGTATCTATGTATGTTTGTAAGTACAATAAGTATCTGTATCTATATCTTTTGTATGTGTTTGTCTGTTGAATGTATTTGCCGCGAATTCAGTCAGTCAGTCAGTCAGTCGATGTGATACGATGCGATACGATACGATACAGCAACCTGTACGATTGCTTCCTAACACTAAACCAATGCAAAATATCACCACCCACCTTTTTGGAGCACCTTCAACTGTTTGCATACATAGATACATACATACATATGCACAAAATAAGTAAGCTGATATATATACATATATGTATGTAGGGTATCTTAAGTGCTCACTTGTCTATATATATTATATATTTGGGAATATTAGTAAGTTTGAGCATAAAGCGTGTCTTTAATTGATAAAATCTGAAAATTTAAAGTTCGAAACTTGCAATCTTCAAAATGCTCAATCCCCAAAAATGCTCTATCCCGAAAATTTTCAATCCTCAAAGTTCTCAGTCCCCCAAACTTTCAATCCCCAAAATGCTCAATACCCAAAACTCACAGTCCCGAAAATGCTCAATCCACAAAATGCTCAACCCACAAAATGCTCAAACCCCAAAATGCTAAATCTCCAAAATTCTCAGTCCCGAAAATGCTCAATCCACAAAATATTCAAACCCCAAAATGATTAATCCCCAAAATGCTGAATCCCCCAAAATTCTCAGTCCCGAAAATGCTCAATTCACAAAATGCTCAACCCACAAAATACTCAAACCCCAAAATGCTAAATCCCCAAAATTCTCAGTCCCGAAAATGCTCAATCCACAAAATATTCAAACCCCAAAATGATCAACATCCAAAATGCTCAATACCCAAAATGCTCAATCCACAAAATCAATCCGAAATGCTGAGTCCCCGAAATGCTCAATTCTTAAAATGCTCAATCCTCAAAATTCTCAATCCCCAAAGTTCTCAGTCCCCAAAATTCTCAATCCCCAAAATGCTCAATACCCAAAATGGTCAACCCACAAAATGCTCAAACCCCAAAATGATCAATCTCCAAAATGCTCAATACCCAAAATGCTCAATCCACAAATTGATTAACCCACAAAATACTCAAACCCCAAAATGATCAATCTCCAAAAAATTCTCAAACCCCAAAATGCTTAATCCAAAAATAATCACACAAAATACTCAATCCTTGAAATGTTAGTTAAAATATCAACAACAGAAAACTTTCTAAAACACCCACAAATCACATACCATATATAGCATATATGGCATATACGAGATGTATAATACGTCTGTCTATTTGTCTATCTATTTGGTTCGTCTGTCTTTTTGTCTATTTGTCTCCGTCCGTGTTAGACTATTTGAAATTGCGACGCTTGAAGCAACCAACCATTCGTATAATTGTCGATGCGTTAAGGTAATTGTACACCTTCATCAGACCACTCGTTGTTTCGTTGCTTGACTGCTTCTTGGCTCTGTTTAGTTTATTCGTTTAAAATACAATATATATATATATATGGTATATGGTATATATATATATATATATATATATATAAATAGTATACGATACTATATAGAGAAATAGATTTGACTGAAGCAGTAGCAGTAGCAGCAGCGTCTCGTGTTAAGCCAGAAGATGATTTTGCACCTTCAATGCTATTCAATTTAATTCATTCACTACAACGAGTATAACAAATAAGAGACCAACAAAATAGATATATAGAGATACTTGGCTTAAGATATAACTAGCAGTATTTCCTTCCTTCCTGACTAACTGAACTGACTGCTTAGATTTCGATGCGATGCCATCATTCATTCATTCATCTATTCATCCATTCAAGTACTACAATAAACCGGTAGGCATGCAGGCAAGCAGGCAGGCAGCCAAACAATCTATATACTCGAAAGTGTCGGAAATATTGGATTGTAAATATTAGTTAGATATGCGTAACGCACACACACACACACACACACAAGCATACACACACACACACACACACACACACACACCTATAAAATGCTTTAACTTAAATGCCCGTTTATGTTTTGTATTTAGTTTTGTGGTTATGGTGCTTTTGAATTGGTTCGTTTTTTAGTCTCGATTTGCTAGATTTGATTTCAGGAAATCGTTCAGTGATATATTGCAATATACCTCTACACTCTTCCACTCTCTCTCTTTTTGTATATTATTCACACAATTGTTTGGAATTTGTTGTTGTTGTTGTTGTTATTAAATTTATCTTATTTATCTACATAAATTTTGTATCTAACTAAAATAATCTTTAGCTCTCGCTCTTCTATGCTCTACTTTAAAATATTCAATTGAAATATTGTTGCAATTAAAATGCAAAATTCTCAGAAAAGTTGACACTGATTTGCATTGTTTTTTTTGTCTTTGATTAAAATTTGTGTAGAAATGGAAATAAATTATTACATTTTTGTTTATAAAGTGAATTGCTTTATTGAATTGAGTTTCTTGTAGTATAAAAAGTATTGCAAGCCACTAACAAAATTGGGAACGGTTGGTTTTAAGAACAATTTTTTTCTCGATTTGAAAACACATTCGACTTGTTTCAAGAACATTCGTTCTCATACACACGACGAAAGTAAAACTACTAGAGTGTGAGAAGTGTTCTCGATTGAGCACTCTCCTCTCTTCTCTCGGCTTATGATGCGATATGTACATATGTAAATTCATTTATACTCAAATATAAAACGGTTTTACTTGCCTTTTTGACCGCAAGCCATCCGATACCACTTCGCGCCTAAAGAAGTTTTACTTCAAATATAGAAACGTCAGCAGTAATGGCTCGGGTCAGTTAACCGATTCGATTTTTTTTTCTGATTAGCCTACTCGGGTAAGTCACTGACAAGTCGTCCTAATTCCAATTGACTCTTTTTTAAAACGATCTAAACAGTTCGCCTAACTCGTACTGGCTACTCAATGACTATACTGGGTCTTCTCTGCATCATCTGATCCATGCAAAATGATCATTAATTGACCCACATAGGTCGGTCAGTAACTGTCTCTCATGAGCCATAAGTCAGTGAATGATTCATACAGTCAGGTCATTGGCTGTCAGCTTTTATAGGACATTGTCATGTAAAAACGGGATAGGAAACAATATGGCTGGCTATCTCGTGGGACAGTGTGCTGACAACGCTGTGCTAGTCAACTGATTAGTTATGGGTTGTGTGAGTCTGAAACTGCCGGCAATAAGCCGAAAGCCATTTAAAATTCCATTATGAGAAATCTAATGAAAAGCTTCAGTCTCATCCTGACATTTACTTTCTCATAGCAGCCAGGAGATTTGGTCTTGTATGTACTTTGCGAGTCTACAAATTTTTATCCATACAATGTTTCTGCTTGAGATCAGTTATTCAGTTACTTAGGAACTGCAGGACACAAGCTCAATTTAATTTTTTAATTGGCAAAATTAATGCAAAATGTAATGATGCCGAACCATGCGCTTGCGCAATGCTGAAACGCTAGTTTCATTCTACATCTGAATGTAGTGTTGCCATATAATACGATAACTGATGATGTATTTGTTATTCTAAGAAATTCAATTTTCAACATAAAAAAAAAACATTATTTTTTTTTAAATTTATTTGCTTCGAATAAGTGATTAAATGAGAACAACAAGCTAAACAAATAGCGGCAAAGTTTTACAGAAAAAGTGATCATCATCATCATTATTATTCTCATTATCGTCAAACATAAATGTCATTATGATCAACAACGTCATAATCGCAAATGCTGTTATAGTAGCTGATCTTTGTCTGTCGATCAGTCAGTCACTGACTCAGTCACTCAGTCAGTCAATCGTTCAGTCGAGTGGTTGCTTGATCTGTTTCGCTTTTATTTCTTCTTGTTGGATTGGCATTGGCATTGTGCCATCGCGTTGTACGACCTCCAGTCACTTCATTTGCAGACAAAAAAAATTTTAACTTCAACTTGAACTCCAAAACCTCTTGCATGACGCTCAAATAGACACGCAGTCTGTCTGTCCGTCTGTCCGTCTGTCAGTTATTCATTTTGTCATTTATTCAGTCTGTCAGTCAGTTATACATATTGAAATAATTATTATCTGCTTTTCGCGATCTCAGCATAAAGTGAGGAATTAAGGCTGAAACGATGAACAAAAACGACGAAAAAGAAAAAAAAAACAACTTCAATTTGAAGGCCATAAAAAATCAACGCATATTGCACACTCTCAAAGGCAACAACATAATAAAAAAGAAATTAATTTTTTTTTCTTTCGTTTTAATTAAAATGAATATTTAATACGCTACACGTTAGTTATGTTGTCTGTGAATAGCATTCAAACAAATAAGTATCCAAAAGTACTTAATTTAAGCCAATATCAGTTCAAAAGTATCGTTTTCGTTTCGATACCAATGCAAAAATATACGATTATATACCGATACTTATGAAAAAGTATCGATTTTATACCGATAATTATGCAAAAGTATCGATTTTATACCGATACTAGTACAAAAGTATCGATTTATACCGATACTTGTACAAAAGTATCGATTTTAAACCGATACTTGTGCAAAAGTATCGATTTTATATCGATACTTGTACAAAAGTATCGATTTTATACCGATACTTGTACAAAATAATCGATTTTATACCGATACTTGTACAAAAGTATCGATTATAAAACGGTATAAACCGATACTTGTACAAAAGTATCGATTTTATACCGATACTTTTACAAAAGTATCGATTTAATACCAATACTAATACAAAAGCATCGATTTAATATCGATACCAGTTTAAAAGTATCATTTATATCGATATTTCCATTTCATCGAACAATTTCAGCTTTTTTTTCTTTTAAATGTCACAAAGCTTCTGTTAAATTAGATATACCTCCTCTTTTATATTTTATATTACATATTTATGTATCGTTTTGAAGAAAAAAAAAAAGAAAAACGAAAAACGAAAAAGCCGCACACAAAAAACTCAAGACAGACTGACAATATGCTTTGCTGTTCTCGATTGCAATTCCAATCCCGATCTGATCGACACATGGCATGCGATCTTTGTGCAGACATAATGCCATGTATAAATCGTTGCAGTTTTTAATTTTTTCTTTTTAATTTTTTTTTTTTTCTTATGCTGTACACCCCAACTACATACTAATCCTTTTATATGTAGAAGCAACATCATTTGTGGTTCATGACTCGCCCGTTCTTATTGCATTTTCATATGCAATTAATAATTTATGGCGTCTGCTGCAGTTCCGTTTCGTTTGCAAAGCGAGTGAGCGAGCGAGCGAGCTATCGAGAAAGAGAGAGAGAGAGAGAGAGAGAGAGTTAGACGCGAGATACTTTGTGGTCTTTGATACAAGTGTAATCATTATTTCTCCATACATGATGCATGAATAATTTTTAAGTGATTTTCAAGAGCTAAACATAAATTAAAAAATATTATTATTCCGGAAAATGTCACCACACATGAAAATTTGTTGGAATTTTCTTGTGAAAATTGATGCAATCGCATTTAAATTTTTTAATTATTAAAAAACTTCCATAGTTGCACAAGAAGCCCCAGTATTGTTTCTCCGTTAGCAGCTCCAATACTGATTTGCCTTCGATTTGTACGGCGAAGTGTTATCAGCGATTGCAAACAGTGATAAAGATTCGGTCTTCAAGCGAATATGAACGTTTCGCGAAAGAGTTTTAAAAGCACCAATCACTGAAAAATTAACAGTTGTGCTGTTCAAGAAGAGTAATACAAAAAAACGCCGATAACTGAACATGTTTACAGAAAAACAAGAAAATCACAAATCACTACTTTCTCTTGCAGTGCGATTTTAAAATCACTGTGAAAAAATCACCGAAAGTGATTTTTTTTGCCAACACTTTTTTATTGTTACGAAAAGCAACCAAACAAAGATTTTCTATCTCATTCACACTTGGAAAACGCAGTAAAAATTAAAAGTAAGCTAACTCTTTCGCACTTGGTTCGCATGGTACCAATGTTTTGCTTGACAACAACTTCAAAATTTCACCATGGTTAGGATTTTCAGATTTACAGACAACAACAAACAACAAAGAAACACATCAAAGTAGCCTATTTTCTTTTACTTCAAGGAATTTTTTTGTTTGTTTTTTTTTTTATTAAATACAATAAAAATTGTAACTGTGAAACTTATTATCAAGCGACAAAATTATGTCCTTGACGTATTGCATGCGCACTGACTAAACATTTGAACAGTTCAGATACAGCACAATGAAAGCACGTGGCTGTAAAATTTGTAGTCCTCCGGAGCTACTTGATAAGGAGGACATCGAACAGACTTGCGGTGCACGCATTGCAACGTTTCGACAGCCACCAAAATGTGCTGCACGGCGTCCCATAAATATGTTGCCGCATTTAACGCGTTCGCAACGTGAAAAGCTGGAGCAGAACTGGTACAAAGCGAATCGTACAATAATTACGCAAATGAGTCGCACATTGAAACGTAAAGCGGCCGACATAAGTCATTTTCTATACGAATTGAAGACTTTAAAGAATTTCGCCAGCACAATGCGTCAATATGATGAAAAGGAGCAAGGTTCAACGATACCATTTAGCGATATGTGCCTGTGTGATATGTATTTGGGTATATACGATGCCGATGGTAATCTACGAAATGGCATGAATCCATTTTGTTTGTTGAAATTAATGCGCATTCTGGAGCAAGCGTTAGCCAATGCACCGGAAGCGAATGAAATGCTGCACACCAATGGTGCTGTTTCATGTGCCGATGGAATGGAAGCACAGAAGCAACAGGAAGAATCCAAGAAGAAGACGAATAAGCGTATTGAAGCAAAACATTTGGGTTTATTTGAGATTATCGCGCTTAAATCGAAATCAAAATCGAAAAATAAGAAGCAGCAGCAGCACAACAGTTGCTTGGGTAGCATTCTAATGCGCAGCGATGCAACAAGTGGAACAGCAAAAAATTTTTATCGTTTGGATGGCAAATTGGCTAAAAATAAATTCATAAATTATATTTTAAAACCGAGCAATGAACGTGTTAAAAGCATCACGCCAATACGTTTAAGCGTTTCTTGTAGTGTACGTGGCCAGGCGGCAGAAGCTGCAGATGCTGCAGCTGCCGAGTTGAAGCCGTTAAAGCCACGTTACCGAATATTTATCCAGAACTTGGATTTTACGGCTTCGACGACAGCAACGATGACAGCAACGGGCCCAATGTGCCTGGCCTAAATGAAGATGACGCAGTTGCAGAAGAAGAAGAAGCAAAAGCAATGCAATATAATTTTGAACGCATTAATAAAGCCTGTGCTGCTTGCTCAACACTTTGCTGTGAAAATGATAAAACCAATTTGTCATGGTTTAGCTTTTATGTTGCACGATGTTAACAAAAATACAAAATTAACGCAAAATTTAAATGAATTATTTAATGCAACAGGACAAATGGAAGCGAATGCAACTGCAACGGCATCTTCCATTACAAAATCTTCGAAAACAACAAATCAACGTTTACTTATCGATGACATTTCATATTTATATTCAAATATTGTCGCCGGTTTGGCTGTTATCGGAAGGGAACAGGTAAGCTTGAATGGACATCAAACGAATCGTATGGATCAACAGAAAGATGCAAATTCGGGACCAGCTTTTGTGTAAAGACCGAAGAAAACTTTTTGTATGCAGACAGCTCGAAGATCATTGAACTTGCCACAGACTCGATTTCAAAATGAAACCAAAAAAAAAAAAAAAAAAAATTTACTAAAACCCCAAACAAAGAACTCTAAAAATTAAAAATCGGATCAATCTCTAAAAAAAAAAGAATAAATAATATAAAAGATATAACAAAATCTTTGATATAAGAAATGCCAATAAATGACATCAAAGCAAGTATATCCCAACTATTCATACATATTTCAAATGGCTGTCTTAAGTGTAAGTGCATCCCACTGTGTAAGCGCGACAAGTGATAATCCTTTGACAAAAGGATTTCGCATCTTTTTACGTTGACAATTTCCTTCGTTTCTTTGTCGTCTTTGCCTTTTTTTGTTCGATTTGTTTGTGTACTTCTAAAGGTTTTCAACTCAAAAAAATTTCTTAAGACAGCAAGTGTGAGTGAGAGCGAAAGCGAGCTGAGTTTGAGTGTGAAGTATGCTTTTTATAACAGAAATTTTCCCCAAAGACCAGGCACTGTGTACAATCGATAGAGTCTCTTTGGGGTATTGGTGACAATAGCAGCAGCAGCAGCAGTAGCAATTGCAGACAGTTAACTCTTAGTCCTATCCTCATCCTATGCTAACAGTTTTCTGTCTGTCTGTACTTATTTTTTTTTTTTTTTAAATTCGCCTGTAATGCGACGTGTTTGCATTAATTCGAGCATATGAAAATGGTTTATTTTGCTCGATTAAGTCGCTTTTTGAAAAATAGAACGAAAAAAAAATGGAAAAATGGAAATAAATGAAAGAAAGCAGCCAGCAGACAACAGGAAGTAATAAAGCAGAATATAGATATAAGATTTATTTGTGTTATTTCATCACTGAATAATATTAAAAATCACTTTTGTTGTCTGACACGCGTTTTAGTGGCTTTATTGTGGCAAAAAAAAAATTGCATTGATGGATTATGAACTTCTGATATACTAGCTAGTACCCGCGGCTTTGCTCGTTTTTTTTTTTTGCTTCTACTTGCCAACAAAAATTTTTGAACGGTAAGTTTCTAGGTTTACTTATTGTAAAGTTATATCTTTTTCGGTTTAAAAGCCCCCATTGAGCCCCTAATCCAAATGTTTCAAATTGATACTAAGTGATCACCTGTATTGTATTTTTTTTTCGGTTTCAAGGCTCCCATTAGGTCACATTGGTCAAAAAATCTATTATGGCTCAACAAATGGGCATCAGGTCCATATTTTGAAAATAGCTTGAATACGCTAAAATTCTTTTCTAAACGTCATTCAAATGCGCCAAGTTTATTCATTCTTAATATATGGATTTTTTGGTTTCAAGACCCTAATTAGGGTCAAAGTCAAAAATTTTATAAATCACGACTTAGTGCACACCTAAATTCAAAAAAAAAAATAATAAAAATATAGAAACTGATCAAAAAATAGATTTTGGGTTCCACGTTCAAATTTTTAAAATCGACTGAATACGTCGAAAATAATTTTTGAACTACCTTTCAAAATTTCTGCTTTCGCTCGTAGTCGTGCCATTAAGTTATTGGTTCAGATGAAGGAGATTTATATATGTAGTTAAGCAGGCATTGTCATTTATGATTTAGTTTATTTTAAGAATATTTTACAAAAACGTGAAAATACTTCAAGCAGAAAATATGGAAATAACAAAATATGGGTTGGGGTTCATAGTCAAACCAAATTTAGTAAATAAAGCGTATTTAGATTCCCCAATACACTATAGCGTCTATCAAGCGTAGATCATTGCAATACAAGCAGCTGTAGTCTACACTGTAGAAAAATCCCGCCCGATCCCGCGGGTCCGCTCGGGATCGGGATCGGGGCGGATCGGGAAACTTTTTAAAAAGTTCGGGAGGATAGCTCGACTATCCCGAAAACTCCCGAAAATTTTAAAAGTTTCCCAATCCCGCTCAATCGAAATCCCGCTCGGGACCCGAAATTTTTCGGGATTGGGCGGGATCCCGCGATTCCCGCCCGACGCCCATCTCTAGTCTACAGTGTCCACACGTGGCGTATGTACTAGAGGTGGCAAACTATCGATAGTCGACGCTATCGATAGTTTTTAAGATATCAATAGTCTATTATAGTCCTATCCACCAAGTAAATTATATATATACAGTGAATATCACTGACAATGACATTCACTCAATGGTGGATAGGACTATCAAGACTCGATAGTCTGCCACCTCTAGTGTGGACACTGTTTTCATCTATTCGGACAGTCAAGCAGCCCAAAAGGCACTGGACACCTGTCAGGATCAATTCTTAAACTACCACTGAGTGGCGCAGATCCTTAAATAGGATGGTACAACACTGCAGTAACCACCTAATCTGGGTCCCTGGGCACAATGACATAGCGGGCAACTGTAAAGCAGACGAACTTGCTAAACAGGGCAAAACGAACGACAACCATCCCGAATGGAAGACAGTCGGTGTGCCACGTGCTACATGCAAACAGCCCAAAACCCATTAAGTGCACTTACCAACATTGGGCCTGTCTCGACACTTGTAGTGTCTTCAGGAAAATCTGTCCCTTAAAAAAGGGATCTAAAAAAGGGATTCGACCTCGGTCTATTCTGCCATAATAACCAAAACTAATCCTGTTTAAAACACCTTTTTTTGCTTAACTTTAATCAAGAATATATCAAATCTGCTTCACGTTGTTGCATAAATGCAGCTCATACTCGTTTAAATCGGCTAACCAACTTACTCACCACATAAAATATCTTTTTTTGTATCTTTTTTATTCTTTTTTTTTTTCTCAAATGATAATAATGATAATGATGAGCTACAACAAACAAGTTGACGGCATATTTCAAATAACATTGACAGCAACTAAAAGCGATAATTATTGCACAATGAGCAGTTAAAGACAAAAAGATCTAAAGGACGAGATTTAAGTAGAAGAAGAAGTAGAAAAAGACGAAAACGAAGACGTTAAAGAAGAGGATAAATGCGACAAAGATCAGCTAAGTTTTTGATGTGATCATCTCTGTGGTTTTGCTTTGCTTTTCCTTGTCTCTGATTGAAACTACAAAACTTTAAGTGTTGCTGATCGTGTCGCATTAACAGCATCAAAAGCAGTAGTAGCAGCAGCAGCAGCAGCTGTTTGTACAACTTTTTCCAGACGTTCTTCCTTCCATTCTGCTGCAAGGAGTGCACCCAACACAACGCAATGCAATGCAATGCAATGCAACAAACAAAGCGTTTTCCAATGTAATTTCAATAATTTTATCTGCCGCTCGTCGTTTGTCGTTCAGTTTCAGTTCAGTTCAGTTTCAATTCAGTTTCGCATTTACTGCAACGACTGTGATTCGATTGGTGGCGGTGACAGATCAAAAGCGGCATTCAATTCTATGTCCCATCGTCCGTCCGTCCGTCTGTCCGTCCGTACGTTTTGGGGCGGCAAACATCACTGGGACATAAACATACACACCACACACATGAGTGTGTGTATGAGTAAATTTCTGCTCCAGATGTTTACTACGACTCGTACTACCGATCGTATAGATCGTTCTTCTGCCAATGCCATAGCCATCTTCGATGCCATTTAACTCTCGCTCGCGTCGATTGCTCGTCGTGATTTTCTGTTAACGCGTTTAATGCCAATTACTCGCCTGAATATTTGACATGCCATTTGAATGCAACTCTTTGTCGTTTTCAGTTTCGGTTTCGGTTTCTTCTTATTGATTTGTTTAAAAAGCGACAAAGCAACTTTTCAGGCGACAGGTAGCTCAGCTCAGTTCAGCTCAGCTCAACTCAGTGACCAATCTCCCAATCATTGAACCATTCAAAGTAGCATTTCATGAAATTTGTGCAAGCAATGAAGCGCTTTTTTTTTAGTTTTTTTTTTTTTTTTTTGGTGAAATTTTTGTCCCACGGGAAACACGTTGCAAAGCGTGTGAATTTGAACATTGTAAGATACAAAACCTAAAATAAAAACGCAAATATTTTTGGAACAACAATCATCATTCTTCATTGATATCAAAGTTTATTGGCCTCCAAAATGAAATAAATACACGTCTTACCTACCCACATACTCGTATATATACGAAACATGACTCTATTAGGTGCAGCGCATTTGCTTTATGCCTTTTTTTTTGGTATAGGTCAGTTACAATTTGGGGTTAGAGAGTGACCTACTTATGTACTATATATAAAAATATTTATGGGATTTATTCTTTTTTGTGCATTGAATTTTATGCTGAAGACTTAGAAGCCTGAAGACTTGCATTGAGTTTTCGCAAAGTAAAGAGTTTACCAATAAAAACGATAGGATTTAAAATTGAAAAACAAAACACAAGAATTTTGGCCAAAAATAGCGCTTAATAATTTTACTACTGTGGGCAAAAAAGTAAGGAGGATTTTTCAATTTAAATTTCGCGGGCTTAACATTTCAGGCTAGTTCTTTTTTTTATTTTTTTTTTTTCTTTGAGTTGGCAGGGACTGTTAATAACATCTGGTCCAAATTTCATTTCAATGTCATTATCAGTTATATATTTTATTTATTTTACGCTTGCAAGATGTTGATTTAAGTGAAGTGTCGACAAGCCATCAAATTTTATTTTCTGAATGAAATTAATGGAATAAAAATGTTGAAGAATGCTTATGGGGACCGAGCTCTATCAAAATCAACAACAACGTGTTGAAGACGAAGAGTTCCTGATCAACCATCGACCTCAACGGACGATGCTCATAACCCGAAAAATGAATTAGTGCTTGCACACCGTGGTTAATTATAACGCTGATGAGAAATTGGACGTATTTTCGAAAGGATCAATTAATACCATTTTGAGAGAATTGTTTTGGCCTCAAACGTGTCACGACTCGATTGGTACCAAACATGGTGATTTTTCTAGAAAACTTGCGTCGATTCTTCGTGACTTTTTCTCGTTCCGCAACCACCGTATTCGCTTGATTTGGCACCGTGTGACTTCTGGCTTTTCTCAAAACTCAAGAGACCATTCCGGGGAACGCGTTTCGAGTCGATTGAGTAGATAAAAGCTGAATCGAAGAAGGCGCTGATGGCTATACCGTTGTTTTATTTTACAAACAAATTCACTTTACTTTTTGCCCACAGTAGTATTCGATGAGAAATTTTATGTCATTTATAAGGCTCGATTGTTAGCCTCAAGCTTATTTATTGTTCGTGGTTTGTTGGCGTAAACTTTCGACTAAACATAGCCCCAAAGAAAATAGTTCAATGTTGCTAAGTCCCCACGATCTTGGTGGCCATTGGTGTTAGGGTCACTTGCGATATTATCGAACCACCGCACTGTGATTTTTTTTTCCTCGTTTTTCACGATCTGTTTTGAAAGATGAAAAAGTAAGCACTTACTTTGCTTACTTTGTTGCATCGCATAACTTTGGAAAAGTAATCATCATTCAAATATTTATTTTATCGTTGTCTCTTTTTCACACACACACACACACACACACACACACATACATACATTTTGTTGCTCGTTTTGTAATTGTGGCGTTCGGTTCGTCTTTTTTTTTTGCGTTTATTCTTGTACATATTTACCAATTGGTTCTCACGCAGACGCCGACGACGTCATTGCCATTTGTTGACAACGTCATCATTACCAGGCACATTGAATTGTAATGTTTTTTTTTTTGTTTTTTTTTTGAATACCCTACGCACCACATGTGTAAAAGCTTGTACTATTTTTTGTCCTTGCAAGCGACTCAGTTGGCTCCAATACTGATGTTATCCCCATTAGTGTACTTGAATGTTTTATCGATTTTTATACTAAGACTACCCGCGGTATTGCCAATTCTGGCGTCTGTTCACCCAGCATATGCTAGCTAAACATTAAACTCCAAAGAGCATTTCTAGATTATCGGAAATCCTTCGAACACGTCATTATCTTTTGAATTTCAGGGAGCCACCCTCTGGTTCACAGGTCCAACCATTGTATGCTCTTTTAACCTTTTAATCATGCCTTAGTGCTCACCTGAAATAAGAAAAAAAAACAAAATTGATGAAGAAATCTATTTGGTGTTCTCTAATGGATCACAGTTCCAAAGTTTGGAAATCGATTGAATACGTTTAAAATCTTGATATAAGCTTAATATTAAGACGCTAGATCTTACATTCCTGAGATATGGCTAAATCGGTTTCTAGGCGCAAATTGGGTCCCTGGTCAAAATTTTTCAAAAACACTTCTTAGTGCACATTTTTATCAGATCAAACAAATCTACAGTACCAATTTCTGCTTTCTATCCTTAGCCGCTTTGGCTATAGTCGTGTCTTCTGTCAGTCAGTCAGGTGAAAAAGATTTCACTGAACTGACTGATTATTTAATTTATTTCCGTCTTTGTCATAGCTCAGCACCCTACACCCTTTTGGCAATTTTCAATGCTGCGTTAACCAAGCGTTAAGTTAACAACCGATTATGACGGCGACGACGGCGTCGATCATTGTCATTGTCAGTTATAATCAAAGAAGTTACACCATACCACAACACACAACACCCCGCCCCTACACACACACACTCCATTTTCTTAGTCAATTTTTTTTTTTTTTTTTTGTGATTGTCATTATCAACGTCGCGCGTCGCAAGAAGTTTTAGCTTGTTTTTTGTCGTTCAATTCTCCTTATTCGAAGTCGTCTTTGCCGTCTTTGTTGTTGTCGTTTATCAATTATGACAAATCTTTGCGCATGCGTAGCTTTCATTTTTTTCTTTCTTTGTTTTTGTTTCTACGTTTATTTATCTATGTATATATGTCTCTCTCTCTCTCTGTCTCTCGTCTCTCTGTCGCTCTTTTGTTTTATTGTTTTTGTTGCTAATAATCACTTATTGCTCGCATTTTTTTTTCTTCCGTTTTTTTTTGTCTTTAGTTTAAACTTATTTTTCTTTTTTGTGTAAAAATGTTCATTTTAATTTGTAATTATTTCTTCAACTTTATTTTTTTGTCTTGTTTTAACTTATTCTATCTGTCTCTTTCTCACTTTATCGTAATCATTAAAGTTTGCAATTAAAAGTGGTCATCATTTTTCTTATTGTTGCTTCTTATTGTCGTTTGCTGTCATTACGCCGACGACACGCCTCTTTTTCGAATTGATTGATTGTTGTTGTTGTTGTTGTTGTTGTTATTCTTGTTCTTTTTTTCGAGTTGGCAGTCTACATAGCAGCATATAAGCTTTTATTATTTTCACACAAAAGTTCTTAGGCGTATAATAAAAAAGTTAGTAACTAGTAAATTTCGTACTACTCAAATGGAATGGCAGAATAAAATATAATTAATCGATTAACCGATTAATAAAATAACCGATTATTTCTAATTTTACGATTAATCGCGTCATTTAAACTTTAAAATGAATTCTTTTGATAATTATCGGTCAGGTTCAATTATCGATTTGCAATTAATTTTGTTTCTCATTTAAAAACGTTAACTTCGATGGAACCGAAGCTGAAATACCCGATACACAACACTTTTAATAGTTAATATATTCACCAGTTGCTTAGATTAAATTTCACGATGAATTTGATCAAATTTTTATGGAGGCTTTATGTTATATTAGCCCGATCCTTACTAAGCTGGACATTGGAATTTCATTTATATGTATCTGTATCGCACTCTTTTGGCACATGTAAATATGAACATGTGCAGAACAAGAAAAAGTTTTTATACAATTGATTGAATGGTAATGCTGCATGAGCGCAATTAAAAACATTCACCGTTACCATTGCAAGAAAATTTTATTTCCTTGGAACTTTTTAAATATTTCTATACCAACACTTTTGATTGTTCTGTCAAAATAAATGAATAAAAAAAAATATAAGAAAATAAAAACTTCTTAGTTGATCAGCGTCTAAAAAAAAAAAAACCGTTAAAAATAACAAACTTTAAAAAGCTTAATATTCTTTGTTTACCTGGTAATACTATTAAAGGAAAATAAAGGTAATATCTCTTGACTTTTGCAAATATTAACAAAATATGGACTTCTCAGAGCTGCTTCAAAAAGCTAAAAAATTAGCTAAACATGCAAATGAAGCTACCAATAAAACAGAACCTCTCAAACCCAAACTCGTTACAGTTTTGAGAGGGCATAGAAGACTTAAATGCGCGTCTAGCAAAACAGATGATCAATTCGAAGACGGATTATTTGGAAAATGCAACCAAGTTGAACTTTCAAAATTTAAATTTTTGTAAAAAACAAAAACAACGAAGAACCAAGGGCAAAGATGACGAAAAAAATCTTGATACGTTTCTGAAAAAAAAAGAGAAAAAAAAAGAGAACACTATATTACATGCACTGGAAATGGAGACACGTGAATCATTTGAAAAACATAAATTTCAAACAATGCAAAATGCATGGAATTGTGAAAAAGCTAAAATTGTTTTTGAAACTTTGTTATGCGCGAACAACTGCGAATGCGGATAATATTGGAACGATTGTGGATGTGGAACAAGAACGCATTGAAGCTTATTTTGCCCAAAAAATTGAGGCGTATAATGAGCAGCTACTCGAAGGCAACAAACCGACGCAACAACTTTTGCAAATCTTCGAAAAATGGTGATTGAGGGACTTTGGAACGTGCACAAAACGTCCAGTGCCGTTTGGTGAAATGTGGAAGCTATTAAGCTTTGTATTGCGGCAGGTAACGCCGCCATGTGTGGAACATAATCAAAATGCAATACAAAGACGCGAAGCATTTCGCCGCGAAAATGCTCCCCAAGCGCGTAACTATCTGGAACGACGTTTTAGGGGGAATCTATTCAATAAATTACGCGAAAATTTACGCGAAAGTCGGCAACACTTCACTGGAGCGCCAATAATACTCTACAATCAGCTTAGGGCCTATGTAGGCATACAATTGAAAGAAAAGCAACTATTTTGCGTAGATTTCGTAGATACTTTACACAGCTTACCACTATGGCAATTGATTTTCTATGCGCTACGTTGTGGCAGTAATTCCAATGTTTTGGAATATTTACGTGAAGCTGGTGTGGAACACAAAGATTTCTGTGCCTATTTCGAGCAGAAAATGAATGCGGAAAATTGTAAAGTTTTCGTTAAAACAAACAAAAAAATTGGAACAATACTATCACGCATCCGTTAAGTATGCTGCAGATACATTTAAGATTGTCTGTTATTGCATAATTCTAGGCTGTGATACGCTGACCGAGAAGCAATGTGACGAAATATGTGGCACCTATGAAGATTTTCTTTGGCTACAATTAGCGCAAAATAAACTGAATCCAATGAATCTGAGGCATGCAGTAAACGCGCAATATAACGCTTCCGAATTTATGAAGCAACCAATTGTCTACTTTGAGATACAAGTGCTAACCGGACAATATGAATTGGCTATAGACTTCTTATTGCGTTTTGAAAATTTAAAAATACACGGCCTGCATATGGCCATAGCGCTCCATGAATTATGCATGCTTTGCTTGCCCAATAATCTAGCCAATGCGCCAATGCTGTGCAATGTAAAAGATACAAAATGTTTAAATTTCGCCAATCTTATTATGCAATACTGTAAAGGCTTACATTCGACGCCAAAGCATATTTCACGTGCGCTTCATTATTATTATTTTCTACGTAAACTGAAAAATAATTACGGCGTAAATTTATTTGTTGTCTGCATCTGCAATTTAGCAATCGATACAGCAGCTTATGAGCAAATATTTGGCGTTTTAGATATGAAAACTGGTTGCACCATGGCTGATGGGCTCTATGCACCCTTCAATGCGGCACACTGCAAGCAAAGCTTCATAGCCAATTTGATTGCAAATAAACTTGTTAAAAATGCACAACTAGAGCAGGCGGTATTTCTTTATACAATCGCCGGAAAACATGATTTAGCTGTACAGCAACTTTGCAGCTTACTTGTCAATTATTTACTTAAAAATCGGAGAAAAAAACTATAAACATACCGCAGCGACTTTATAATTTGGCTAATACATTTATGGAACGCATTGAAGCATACAATTTAAAATTGTTGGATCCTTTGAAGTTGAAATTTTATTTCATTTATAATTTTATGAAATTTTATAATCGTTTACAAACTCAGCCGGAGCCGGGGCCACTGCAGCGAGAATTTGCGCTGCAAACTTTATTTCAGCTTGAACCAAAGTTAATGCCGCGCAATATGCGCGATGTGGATGTTGCCTTTCGAATTTTAAGCATTTGGATAAGAATATAAAAACGATTTTCCCAACGATAATTTTATCAGCCATGCGGATTATTAAGGATGCGTTTATCGCTTTGAAGCGTGCTGATCAGACGCATAAACAATTAACGCTTTGGCAGCAGCAGGCAAAAGCTATGTCCTCATTGGTGACTTCGCTACCACGGCACATTTCGAGACATGTCAATGCGGAGATAATGCGTCTGGAATTGCAGTTGCAGTAATTTTGATTATTTTTGCTTTTTTTTTCCTATAAAATTTTCATGTGTTCCTTTTAATTTGAAAATTTATTCTGAAATAAAATTTGTTTGTTAATTTAAAAAAAAACAAAGACGTTGAAGTCGAGTATGCTCGACTACAAGATACTCTGTACCCAATGTTTATGTACCTTAAGTTAGGTTTTATTTTGCTACCATACGTCAATGAATAAGAAAAAGTGGTTTTCAAAAAAAAAACTAAAAATTCGGGTATATCTTTGATTGGGTTTATACCTAAAATTTAAATCAAATTTTCAAGAATAAAAAACAATGACGTTTTTTTGTAAAAACCCAAAATTTTGGGGTAAATTTGTATGGGAGCTATACCTAAAATTTTGCTGGTTCTAACCATATTGGGATATTTTATTGGAACTATCGTAGACACAATTTGTACTATATTTAAACTTCCTAGAATATAAAACAATGAAGTTTTTATGCAAAAACCCAAAATTTTGGGATAGATTTAAACAGGGGTTACCCCTTAAAATGGGATTTTAGAAAAACAGTTTAAACCTGCACACTTGACGGCTTCGGAGTGTCTAAGTTTCAATTTTGAAAGCTCTACCTCTAATAGTCTCCGAGATAATCGTATTCATACGGCAGACAGCATGACGGACGGACAGACGGACAGACAGACATAGCTAGTTCGACTCCCCTTTCAATGCTGATCAAGAATATATATATACTTTATATGGTCTGTCTAGTCTCCTTCTGTGTGTTACATACATTCGCACAAACTTAATATACCCTTTTACCCTTTGGCTACAGGGTATAAAAATACCCATGACACATAGTACGCGTCTGAAAGTTTGTAACGCTTTAAAAGAAGACATTTTAGCCGAGTTCATTCATTCGCTCAGTTTGAAAAATATTGAGCCAAACTTAAGCCTTACTCGTTTCTAGGCAGTTTGTACGTTAAAATTAGAATACCACGCCCACTTTTAGGTGTAGCTCTCATACGAACTTACCGCCCAGTTTCGATATTTTGTATGAAAATTGTTAGGTTAGTTAGGCTGAGCATTGTAGCTAATAGGCCAGCTGTAATAAAAAATCTAGTTCTACCAAGGACTGAGCAGTGGCAGAGAAATTTTCAACATCCTCTTCCTCTTTGAGGTTTTCACAGCCGCTGCATATGCTGTATGTAGGGACACCAATTCTTCTCACGTGTCTATCAATAAGACAATGCCCAGTTAGCGCTGCTGTAAGTATTGATATATCTGAACTGTTTAGTTTGAGAACGTTATTAAGTGACTCCAGTAACTATTGGTGTTAAGAAAAATTTTATCCTTAATAAGTAGTCTGGAGGCTAGTGGTATTCCAACCAGTAATATTCAGGAAGAATATGGGTCGTTGTACCTGATCTTGTCAGTTCATCTGCAATGCAACTACCCTCGATATGACTGTGCCCAGGTACCCATACGAAGTGAATTTTATAATGTTGGGTCATCTCATTTAAATATTTGCGATATTCAGTGATAGATTATAGATCACCTTAGGGCCCGCTTGACTATCTGAAAACCGAAAAAATGTTATCTGTGTATGGATTATAGAAATTAAGATGCACCATAGCTTTGGACTTCCGCTTGATGAACACTGCAATGGTCAAAAGTCCTACTGCCATTAGATCTAATAGGTACGGAACGAGTCTCAATCTCTGCAAAAAGTTTGCGAGAAAGCAATTTGTGAGGATCCTCAACTGTAGGACACTCCAAGATTCAAGACCCTACTTGAAGTTCCAAGTATCGACTTCAACACGAGTTCAGATGCGTAAATGCCTCCCTACACTTGGTTATTGATTTTAGATCCGTCAATGAAATCACTTCAGTCTAGAGGGAATGAGGACATCGTAACTCGTGTTGAATTCGATACGCTTCTTCACTTTTATTGCAATCAAGAAATAATGTTAAACTTGAGCTACAATTTTAACAACTTTTGTCATGTGACATATTCTGCGTTGACCTGCGAGCTTCTTTCTAAAAATATATTTATATGAAATCAAACGGCCAGAAGGTGTTTCAAACTATTCACTGCGTTGTTTAAGGAAGTTCAAGCTGCTGATTTAGCATATTTACAGCTCAAGTACAAATTTATCCATAAAGCGCCTCTTTCGTGCGTTCTATGTCGATCTTTTCGCTAAAAAAAAAAAAAAAAAAAAAATTAATAAAATAAGCAATCGTGGGCAACAGTGATCGGGTGTATCGGGTGTATCGGATGTACACCCAAGGCAAGACATGACGACAAGTGGCACTTTAGCGCATTAAGAAAATCTGTACAAGTGTCACTTTAGGCACGGCCAACAACACAGTTACAGGTAGGCAGGCTGGCTGCTGGCTGCTGGAAGTGGAAGTGAAGGCATTACGTTAAATTTCTGGTCAGGATTATATTCGCTTGTTTGGTCTTGGTTTATTCCTTATTTTTTATTTTTTGTTCTTCTTATTTAAAGACAATTCAACTGACGCTGACGCTGACTGACTGCCAACGCACTCTTTGCGTTGTTTTTGTTGTTGTTTTTGTTGTTGTTGTTATGATGCAAGCGTTTGACTTTATACGCTTGACTTGATTTAACTTCGCTTGGCTTGGTTTGGCTTAGCTTGTTTGTAATAATAAAATTTGTATTTTTTTTTTTTTTTTTTGATAAAAATTCAAAAAAATTGTCCAGTCATCGTCATCGGCATTATTTAATGAGGCAAGCTAACAGCTAACAGACAGCCAACAGGTTGCTTACTGCTTTTATTTGTATTTATTTTCTTATCGCCATCGTCGCATATATTGCGCTGAGTCAGCGCGCAAACAGAAGCCAAAAGGCAGTCAGTCAGATAGTCTGTCTGTCTGTCAGTCCCTTTCAGTTTATGCATTTTTCAATACTTCAATTTATATGGATAAATTTTCTGCTATATGTTACCTAGAAGCCAACGCCGTGGGCATACTAAGCTTATTTTGAATAACTTCCTTGTGCACAGTGTGCTGCAGCGTATGAAAAAGTTTTGAAAAATATCAAAATACCAGTGATGTCACAGAAAACTCTAGTAAGACTCCTAACCAACCCATCGGTGGTTTCATACAAAATATTTGATGAGCTCAAATAGCACACCACGTGCGGAGTCATCGTTGCACTCATGGCTCTCTCTCACAGAAACTGGCACTGGTGCGATTGTTTTTGGAACCAACACCAAAATCTCTTTGCCATGGGTGATCAGCCTACGGTCTTTTAATCAGAGATCCACGCCATTGAAGTCTGCGCCCTATTTCTTCTGAACAAATTTCCAAGGGGTGTCACTAGTCAGGCAGCTGTCAGAGCATTAAACTAGTCGACATTCTCTTCTAAGTTAGCGCTGCAGTGTTTTGACACTTATCAAACCTCTTTCCGTGGAACGCAAAATCAACCAATGTAGTGTTTCTGGTCATAGGGGCAACGTAGGAAATGAAGTTGCTGACAGGCTAGCCAGGATGGCATCGTCAACTCCCATGATCAGCTTCACTCTCCATCAAGAAACTCTTTCCCTCAATATTGATTGCAATATTTTGGTCTTCGGCAGGCTAAACAACTTTTACTGCCAATTTTCCCAAAAACCATCATCCATCTCAGTCGCTCTGACCTAAATAAATTTGGCCCATCCTCCGAAGCAGAGATTGTCTGGAAGATGATAAAACCAGAACTTGGACAGAACCAGATTCGTACAGTTTGATCAACGTTTAAGCAAATCAGACATTCCTCACATGACGACGTTTTCAGGCTTACCTAATCCGCAGAAAATATCTTTAGCCTTATAACCTAACCACACTGGGTCAGGGTACAAATTATCTATCTAAGGTCGGAGTACCCATTTTCCTTATAGAAAGCCTGCCATATCCCAATTCCTTCCTAAATGCAGTGTGGAGACATTTGAAGGCTCTAAGCGCCTACAACTTTGCTTTGACCATTTGCTTGTCTTACGATTACGGTCCATACACTACGTCAAGCTTTTATTGTTATGGTTACAGTTGTAGTTATATAACCTAAATTTTTAAACCTCTCACACACATTAGAGCAGATTCTACACGTTAGAATGGGTGTGGCATTCTGAATTAAGTATACAAATTACTGAGAATTGAGTAATGCTCAAGTCTCGAGTTTCAGTTTCGAATGAAACGTCTCGCCACAGACGGATCGAGCGGATCAAGAATATATATATATATAGCTTTGTGTGGTCTCCTTTAATGCATTAAATTTTAATTTGAAAATTTCTCAATACTTTATTATATTTGATAACGTGTTTCGCCTCTTTCTCTTTCTAATTTGCTAACAAATTTTGTTGAGTAAGCATATTATGGTGAATTTATATAATTTCAACTTAAAAGTGTTATTTTTTTCTGCTTCTAAAATATAATGTTTGCTTGCTATCTCTTTTCGAAATTTCTTGTACGCTTCTCTCCCCTCGTGGTGAAATTAAATACATACAATTCACCATAAAACATGTTATCAAATTTATGTAAGCAAATAATTCCGAAGTGTTTCAACTGGTATAATTGCATCATGCGCACACTGTGCCTCAAATGTATGAGCCTACTTAGGTATAATACGTATAAATATGTGTCTACATACTGGGTGGGGAGTATATACATTTTTAAAGGGGGTTCATACATTCTAGTAGCTTAAATTGAGCAGCTACTGTTCTTTTTTTTTTTTTTCTTAATCGGCTTCAGAACAGTTGCACTTGTCTTAGGCAAAAGAATTCAACTTGTTGCTTAATGCAAACGCAATGTAACCAGACAGAAACACGGACAGACGGACAGACTCAGCTGAATGTCAATTTGACAGACAAACTGTCGTCTGTTTGAAGCGTATGTAGCTACTGTCTCGATTTTGATTTTGGATTTTGATTTTGGTCAGCAAGTGTAAAAGAGAGAATAAGACAAACGGACGGACGGACGGACATAATGAATGAGTGAAGCTAAGAAGCTGCCGTTGCTGCAGTTACATACTCAACTTAAGTGTATCTTTGAGATGTTTTTGTTTTCAAGTGGTTTGATTCAAGCGTTTATTCTGCTTCTCAACAATATTCAATAATAAAAATTTTGCGATTTTTATCTGCGATGAAGTTGAGATGAGATGAGTTGAGTTGAGCAGCAAAGCAACTTGAACATCGATTTAAAAGTTGTCCTTAAGCTCAACCAACTCATTTCGTATACAATAAATATTTTTTTTTTTCTGTTTTTTATAATTGATTAAAAAGAAAATTTTTTATGGCGTTTATGCATTTTTAAATACTCTTGATGATGACGACGATGACAGACTACAACATTGAAGACGACGACGACGACAACGTCTCAAGATATGGCCTGACTTATTCTTGCGACTTGGCAGCGGCGGCGGCCGGTGATGGCGTTCATGGAAATTGTCGAAATGTTTTTATTTGTTATCGATTTGTAATCGCTTCCATACAATGCAAGACAAAAGACATTCAATCTGACTGACTGACTGACACGGAAAAAAAAAAAAAACTTATTGGAATTCAACACCAACGTAAATCTTTGATAAATCTTGCTGTGTAATTGTTTTGAAAGGATTTTTATATTTGATTTGAATTGGTAGCAGCAACTTGTCTTTTTCTCAGTGAGGCAGCCAGTTGCTCCAAACACCAACGAAGACGACAAAAAAAAAAAAAAAAAAAAAAAGAAGAAGTAAACTGCTTCTCTGGTAGCTTCTTCTTGGCTTAGCTTGACTGAACTTAATTTGTTTTCTACGCCTTTGCATAAGCTACTCACATCTCGCATCTCTCAGTCTTCTGGAGTCTTTTGAGCCATCCACCGCCAATTGTCAAATTCTGATTGATCGATTGTTTGCGCACGTTTTCATGAGTTGAAATAATTTTCTGCTGTTCTGCTGTATTGCTTCGTTGTTCCTTCTTATTTTTTTTTTATTTTTTTTTTTTCATATTCAAGTCAAGTTTCGAGCGAATTTATTGAGCATTTTATTAATTTTAACTGATCGATGAGTTTTGTTAATTGGTTTAGCTTTTAAGCATTTTCACTTTGCTACATTTTAATACAATTTTTTTATTCCATTTAATTTTTTTCTGTTTGGAAGTATTCAATTTTCATTTATCTAGAACTGTGCTTCCCATTTGTTGGCAACTCTGTGTCGCTCACAGGTCACAGTACAACAACGGTCACACGTCGTTTCAAAGCTTGACTGTGTTGTGTTGTGGCAGTGGAAAGGGTCGACTATGTTTCCTTTAACTTTCAGACCAACTGAAACTTTTAGAGCAGTGATATGGAGTTTGCAAAAAAAATCGCTTTCGGTGATTTTTTCACAGTGATTAAAAATCACTATGTCTCACTGTGGTTGAAAGTAGTGATTTTGTGTTTTCTCCAGTTCAGTTATCGGCGATTTTGTGTATCGCTCTTCGTGAACAGTGAAATCGTACGTTTATCAGTGTTTGTTGCTTTTATCACTCTTCGCAAATCATTTATATTCGCTTGTACACCGAACCACTTAATACCTTTAAACGTGCAATTCACTGAAAGCGCTGTAAAAGCGTAATTGCAACAAAAATATGAATAGAAAACGAAGTAAATTTTGTGATGCTCTTCAGTTATGTTCGATTTTGTGTTTCACTCTTTGGGAACAGTGTGCCTGTTCAGTCATCGCTGATTGTTTTCTTTTCGCGAACTGTGATTTTATCACTGTTTGCCGTCACTGCGATTTTTAAATCGCATTCGGTAATCACATTGCGTCTCCAAAATCGCCAACAACACAGTGATGTTCCGTAAAACGAATACGCTGACAATTTAACAAGGGAGAGTTCAGCAGGTGTATCCCAGTCAGTCGCAGTATACCATAGATTTCAATGAGTGCTATGGCCATTCGCTTATTGTGAATCATTTCACCACCATAGTAGGCGCTTACAGTTGGCAAAATTAGTTGGAAACGCGTTTGATTCATATGGCCTATAATTGAGTCCAGAAAACTACTAATTGAAAGAAAACTAGAGAAGTAATCTCATACACAGCAGGTATTGCAATAGAGATGGCAAACTCTCGATAGTCGACGCTATCGATAGTTTAAAATATATCAATAGTTTACGATAGTCCTATCCACCAAGTAAATTATATATATACAGTGATTATCATTGTCAGTAACATTCACTGCATATATATAGAATTTACTTGATGGATTGGACTATCATAGACTATGAATAGGCTTAAAACTATCGATAGCGTCGACTATCGATAGTTTGCCACCTCAATATTGCAAAGTGGCACCAGAAATCATCGTACATTTTTTTTGATGTAGCTCGAGCAGCCTAAGGCATTTTTGCACATTAACAATTCGTATTAGAGATGAGCTTCGGAATGGGAATCCCGCGGAAACCTCTGGGACACGCTCGGTCTCGACTACTTTTATGTACGAAGCTGCAAATATTTATAATTTATACCACAGAACTGTTTAGTTTAAAGCTTTTTGTTCAATAATTCAAAAATAGTTTTAACAAATATTTTGGTTTTCATAACTTAAATCGGGAACCAGTGAGACCCACGGGGTTCCTGTCCCGACGACCATCTCTAATTCGTATCGCTGAATGATCTATCTTTGCGTTTTAAACTGCGCTTCTTACTAAGTCATGTGCAGCAAATTTCGTAGTCGAGAAGTGTGACATCGAAATTGATCGAATTGTGCTGGAAACGGTTCTCTTCCCCTTAGCTAACTTTATCTATGCAGATAAAATCGATAATTAGATTAATTTCAAAGGAAAATATTTTTTCAGTTAGAATTATAGAGTCTCTGTCTCTCCTATTTCATGATTAAACTTTTAAAATTTATGAAAATAATTTTTTTTTTTCAAGTTCACATTTTCTTGAAGTTCAAGGTTCTCACTAGCCAAAAAAATGAAAAAAAAAAAATATATTCCGATAACTTTTTCACATTAATTGAATTGCGACAATTTTAAAATTTTAATGATTATTTTTGTTGTTAATACGAAAACTTGCAATTGAAGCAAAGTTGTAAACGCTTTGTGCTCTTTTTTTTTCAGTATTTCTGATATTTTTTCCCATCATTTACTTTGCTTTGCCGTTGTTGTTGTTCTTGTTGTTCTCGTATATAATTTTTCGCTCCCATTAGTATTTTATTTAAAATTCCGTAAACGTTTTTGTTCAAACATAAAATAAATAAAAAATCAGTACAATTTGAACACAATTCGAAATTGTACGCATTTAATTTTTGCCTTTGAGCTTTTGCGACAAAATTGTAGTGATTGTCACAGACGGACGGACAGATGGACAGACAGACAGATGGTAAGTCAATCAGTTTGAGTTGTATGTCAATCATTTATTTAATTATTTATTTAACTTTGGTGATTTTCGAAATGAGCTATAAATTTCTCATAATCCGAATAGGAATAAATTTTGTATTTTTTTTATTTATTTGAAGCTTTGAGTTTTGCTTTATTTGCATATGAAGTGTATTTAAATGTTGTCTATTTTAACATTAAAATAATTATTCGTTTTTTTTTATTTTTTTTTTTTTTTTTTTTTGTGTTCTTGAAATCACGTTCACATACACTTGTGAACATATTCGATTTGTCGATAACACGTGATTGAATTATTGAATTATTTATTTTTTTCAAATTGATTTTGTATAAATAAAGTTTAATCTTTTTCTGTTATTTTATTTTTTTGGGTATTTACGTGCTCCAATTAAAAAACGTTAAGTTAAATTTTTTTTTGCATTTTGCGGTTTTTAAAATCATAAATCGATAAACAGTTCAATTAGCATTTTTGATGTACAAAACATTTAAAATTAAAACCTCCAACTCAAAGCGAGATAATTCAATAATACAAAAAAAATCAAAATTATTTTTCGGGAACAGATTTGAAAAAAAAAAAAGAAAGTATCAAAGTCAGTGTTTAGTTTTTGCTCTTTTTTTCTTTTTTTTTTTTCTCTTTGAATTTTAGTGGAGTGAGCTGTGCTGGGGCAGCAGGGCTAGACGATATAAAGGGTCTTTTTTTTTTTTTGTTCGTTCGTTCGTTCATTCGTTTTTGACACTGACTCATAAATCAAACCATAAAAAATTAAGTTCAATAATAAATTTGTATTCTGCTGTCGTAATGCGCTCAATTATGCAAAATGAGCTGTCAAACATTTAAATTGACAGTTCAAAGTTATTTTCATGCTGTGCTGCGTTTCGTTTCGTTTCGATTTGATACGATTCGATACGATTCTGTTCAATTTGAATCGATTCAGTTCAGTTCGGTTCGTTTCGTTTTTTGTGGATACATTATTTTCTTGGATAACATTTTTGGTGGTTTTCGGTTTCTTATTTTTTTATATTTTGATTGTCGATTATGCTATGATGTGCATAGAAAAAAAAAACAAGGAAACATTTTAAGTTTGTTAGTACCAAAGTTGTTTAATAATTGAAAAACTTGAGCTCAATAACATTTGATATGAGATACAACAATAAGACAGACGGACAGACAGATGGACATGATGAAATTCTCTGGCTTAGCGCTTCATGGGAGCTACCTCTTAAAATGGAGAAACAAAAGATTTTGAACATAGAAATTTCAAATTTGCTGAAGCTATCTTTTCAAACCTCAGAGATCATACTAAAATAACATAAATGAGACAGTACAGTCTAATAGAAGATAATAGCTTTGGAGAATAACTTTGAAGGCGTCTTTCACGTATGTAGGTACTCAAATTTAAGAAACTGTTAAAAAGGATTTCAACAAAATTAGATTCAAAGAGCTTACCCGGGTAAGCATGAACGAACTGCCCCAGGCGATATTTAATATCCCAAAATGAAGTTCGATAGATTTAAAAAAAAATTATTTAATTTTTTTACTCAAAATACAAGTAAATGTTTACATAGTGCAGACGGCCATCTATTGCCGAAATGACTGCCATCTGTTGGCCAATAAAGTAAAAGTGATCATGTGTATGTGGGAAATTTTTTGTTCGAGGTTCTGGACTTATGGCTCAAAAACATTTTGTCTCCAATTTCACTTACGTGACAATAACTCAGTAAACTTCGATTCGAAATTTATTTTTTAAACTGTTTTGGAAAAGAAAAAAACTTAGAGCTTTCGACCAATATACACAATATTATAACATTTCAGATCGTAATCTTGCATTTAATCAATACAAACTTTATATATTTTTTTTAAATTTTCAAACAACTTTTTTTTAATATAAAACAAGAACAAAATAACAAAATATAACATTTATAAATTCATTAAAAGTTAATTCAATACGATAATTAAAGAATTTTGATTGGAAGCGTGTGGGTGCGATTATCTCCTTCACCTTCCTTACGGCACAACACAGCACACAGATGTTGTAAATATTGATTTGATTTTGACATGTTTTACCAAAATCGAGATGCTAGCATCAAAAAATCCTTCTGCCGGCGTAATTTCGTTATCCTCCAGTTCCAATTGTTCGGTTGGCTCCACATTAAACATTTCCGCTTCACGATCACGCAACGCCAGATAATTAATTAACGCAGTTTTTAGCCATCCATTAGCATTCGATATTTCACATTCCGGCCACTTTGACCAACGTATAAACGAATCCGTATAATGCTCCGACATTTGTTTGCCGTGTGCACGTAATTCGGGATCATTGCTACGCAGTAACTCTTCCATGCGGTAACGTTTTTCACAATCTTCGCGAGCGGCACGACGTAAATCGTTTGCATTCATTGCACGTACCGCATACGTGCAATTCTCGTGACCCTTAATATAGCCCATTTTTAGACCATTATTGATTGCGATAAGCATCGAGCCAACCACCTGATCGTGATCGACACTCATCATCGATGCCACATTTTCTATCCATTCGCGTAATGTTACAGGCCTTCTGAATGAAGACAATGTTTGCAAAATAATGGATCCTTTTCCCAATGGCATTTTTCCGAGTCTTTGCGATTTGCACAAAAAAAAAAAAAAAGAAACTAAATATATTAAAAATTTTCAAAAAACAAAAAAATTAATACAAAAATTGACTTGAAACGGTTGTGTGTAAAATGAAAATGTAAGGAATATCATCAAAATTTTAAACAATATTTTCAAATGTTACTTTAGATTTTGAAACTGTTTAGTAATACTAAATCAGGAAAACTCATTCATAAACGCTTTTAAATTATCCAAAGGACAATCTGGCGGTACTGTAACAAGAAGACTTAAAAAGATATAAACTTTTATTAAAATATTTAAGCAGAAACCTAGGGCTAAGCTTACAAACGGAACTCTGAGAGATGAAATAAGGGAGCGTGAATTTATGGACCTTAAATATTTACGAACAATTCGGGAGAATTTAATGAGAAAATTAAATCAACGGAAATATAAGTGTTTCTCTTAGGAAGAAATTTGTGCCATAATAGAATATTGGCGCAGTTCAACATTTATAGAATCTATGATGAATATTATCTTGGGTTCTCAGGACTTCGAAGTGAAATATGCTAAGAATGATGATGTTTGAAGTTTCTGCCGTCTGTCCCCCTGTCTGTCTGTCTGTCTGTTGCAAGGCGTTTTTCTCGGAAAGTGTTAGAGATATTTTACTGAAATTTTAGACTTAAGCTTTTTTTGCTCCTAGGCAGTTTGTATGTCAGAACCAAGATACCATGCCTATTTTTAGATATAGCCCCCATACAAACTTAACATTTTTTGTCGATTTTTGTTATGAAAATAATTTTTATTTATGAATGTATTTGGTACAAATTGGACAATGGATTCCAATATCAAAAGAAAGCTGCCCCGCCCATTTTTTTGATATGGCGCCCATACAAACCTAACGCCCATTTTACAGATTTTGTATGAGAATAGTTCTTATTTATGGATATATTCACTCCAATCTGTGTAAAATCACTTCTACTGTTATCCTATGAATATGCTAACGATATGACAAGGATCGGATCACTATAACATATAGACCCCATACAAACTTACCTTCCACTTTTTTTCTTCTTTCAAGAAAATGATAAAAGATTCGTGTGGCGGGTATTTGAGCTTCGGTGCTATCGAAGTTAACGTTTTTTCTTGTTTTTTTTTTTTATGGTAAGGCATAAAAAAAATTTTTTTACCTTGAAAATACACACAGCTAGGATCTGAAATGTTGCAATATTTTATATATTTATCGAAAGCTCTAAATTTTTATACCCGTTACACAAAGTGTAAACGGGTATATTCAGTTTGTCCGAAAGTTTGCAACGCATTGAAGGAGACATCGGAGACCCCATAAAGTATATATATTATTGATCAGCTCGATGAGACGAATCGATTTAGCTATGTCCGTCTGTCTGTCCGTCTGTCTGTCTGTCCGTCTGTCCGTCTGTCTGTCTGTTGCGATGGCTGTTACTCGAAAAGTTTTAAAGATATTGACCTGAAATTCGAAACTTAAGCTTTTTGTGCTCCTAGTTACTTTGTATACCAGAACCAAGGTGCCACGCCCATTTTTAGATATAGCCCCCATACAAACTTACCACTTTTTCGACTTTTGTATGAAAAAGTTATTATTTACAAATGCTTTTACTACAATATAGGGTAAAAGCACTTCTAATGGCACCCAATATCAAAAGAATGTTGCCACGCCCATTTTCAGATATAGCCCCCATACAAACTTAACGCTTTTTTCGATTTTTTGTATGAAAATACGTATTATTTATGAATATATTTAATCCAAATAGGGTAAGAACACTTTTTATGTCATCCAATGTCGAATCTAAGGCGCCACGCCCATTTTTATGTATAGCCTCCATACAAACTTACCGCCCATTTTCGAGTTTGTATATGAAAACATTTATTATTTCTGAATGAATTCAATTAAATTTGGTAAAATCAATTCCAATGTCCACCTAAGTGAAGACTTTCGATATGGTAAGGATCGGGCAAATATAACATAAAGCCTCCATACAAATTTGACCAAATTCATCATGAAATTTAATCTAAGCACCTGGTGAACCTATAAACTATTAAAAGTGTTGTGTAACGGGTATTTCAGCTTCGGTTCCACCGAAGTTAACGTTTTTTCTTGTTTCTTTTCAAAACAGTTAAAAAATAAATTTCGATTCGAAGTTTACTGAGTTATTTGCCACATAAGTTAAAAAGGAAGAAAACAATTTTTTTCAGATTTTGGGAGTGATTCACAAATTCCATATTTACTCGACCAGACCTACAAACCGCTACAAGAAGACATTCCAGCAATTTAAATTTTTTTTGTTTTTTTTTAGGACTTAAATTGAAACTGGGGCATATTTGAACTCGGGCATATAATCTAGTAATTTTTGCAGCTGTAGAAGCTTGAAATGTATACGAATCAAGAACCCAATAAACCTGTGACCGCTTGAAGTTCAGTGCGCCACTGCGCCTAAGTTTTAACCGAAAATGCCAAACTGAACTTTGAGCTCTGCTGCTGAGGGTCGCACGTGGAAATTAAATTGTATTGCAAAATCGGTAAATCAAGGAAAAGTAAAAAAATAAAAATATTTTGTCTCAAGTTAATTTAAATGTGACTTCTTGTAGCGTGGTTCAGTTTAGGTAATTATTATTATTTTTATTTTATTATTTTTTTTTTTGTTGTATTTGCTACAATTCTTCGAAATTCATAATTACCGAAAAGCTGGAGAAGTGAAAAAAAAATAAAACACAGACTACGGCAAAACATAAAAACGCGTTTTTCTGAATGAATGAATAAAGTTCAACATAATTTTTGTTTAATTAATTAGCGTTTTTTTTTTTTTTTTTCCTTAAAAAAAATAAAAATTATTATTAACATTTAAAGTTGTAAAGACTAACAAAAAAAATCATTTGTTGTACTTAAAAGATTTGGGTTTGGTTTAATTCATGGGAAGTGTATGAAATTTGATTTCATGAATGAAAAAATGAACTCTTGTCTTTTGATTTGCGTTTTTTTTTTTTTATTATGAAAACGGGTTCTCATTTTTGTTTTTAAGTTGAAAAATTTATAACATGAAAAATTTCAACATTTCCGGTACTCTGCATTTCAATGTATGTACTCTGCGGCAAGTTTTTTTTTTTTTTTTTTATACATACAACACATTTTATTGACTGACCAATTAAAGCAAAATTAACTTGAAGAAATATCTACAGCGAAAGAAAAAAAAACAACAACAACAACAAAGACAGAAGAAAAAAAAATCGGAAGAGTAGCAGAAAAAGGGCGTTATTGCAAGTGTCAATCAATCAGTATCAGACTCGATCTGAGCCAGTTGGCAGCGACAGCAGCAGCCGGCCCAGTCCGACCGACCGCCACAGGAGCAGGAACAAGATCGAATCGACTCTGAAGCTGGTAGCGGTCTCATCGGCAGCAGCAACAACGGCAGCAGTGGCCAGTAGTAATAGTTGTGGCACACACGCTAGTTGGCCCCCCTGCCCCAAACCCCCAGAACGAATATACAAATCGCAAATCAAGTTCAAATGCGAAAAAAGCTATTACAGCGAAGATAAGCTAAAGTCTATGCGCCATATTTGTACGCTACTTTTTTTTTTTTTTCTATTTTTTAAATTTGCTCGCGTTTCTAAATTTTGGAAATGAACAAGTTTACAGCATATAAAATAGTAAAAAAGTTTCTATGTCCTTTATGAACTTTGAAACCATACAACCGGCGAATCCTAAAAAGGGTTTCATTTGAAAGGCAACATTGCAAGTAAAATAATAGACCACTTAAACCATGAATTATGCACATTCGATTCGTTTATGAAGTCGATTTTCGACTTTTTCATATATTTTTTTTTTTTTATTTTTTTTTTTTTTATTTTTTTACACAAGCCACAACCTATTGTAAACTCGCTGCATTCAGTTTAAAAAATGGTGTTTTTTAGTCCTTTTTTGTATGTTCCCAAAATATTGTGGTGAAGTTTCAATCATAAAAGTACAAAAAAGCCACCGGAAAGAATAGACGTACCGGCGACAGCACTATACAAGTCGTTGACGACATTTTCATACAAATCTCGCAGTTGTCTTGAAAGACATGTCACTGCCTTGCAAGACTTCATACACGACATGTCTGGCAAGACTACATGCAAGACTTTATTAGCCTTGCAAGGCTTTAAACATGACTCAGTGTCGTGGCAAAGTATTTAATGGTTTAATACTTGCATTCTGCATACTAATGCAGCCTTTTAATCATATCAAAATATTTGCAAAACTATAAAAATGAATTTGTTCTTAAGCTTTCTGCACATTTTTGCACAACATTGAGTATTTCAGTTAAAAAAAAACTCTAATAAAAATGCAACGGAAAGTAACTCATTGTTGAGTTGACTTTTAAATCATGCATACCCAAACATATCACATCACACTAGGTGGTGTGTAGTGTATTTTACGTTACGGAAAAAAAAATGGCAGCTGACTGACAGACAGATCGAAAATTGTTACTTAAAGAACGCAAAGATACTCTTGGCAGACGTTAAAAAAACAAAAAAAAAAACAAAAGGAAAAAACCTCAAATGTATTAAAAGAGATACACATATAAATATGAAAGAGATAGCTGGCAAAAACAAAATCGATCGAATTGGCTTCATTAAACATGAGCGCATGCCCTATAATCGTTCTATAGCCAACTCATTCTTGCACACTGTTTGCAGTCAAGTTCACCAGTCATGCAGTCACTCATCACTTCGGTCCAGTTGATATCGTTGATGTTGATGCTGAAGTTGTTCAGGTTTAGTTCAATCGAGTTGAGTTCTACTGTGAAACAGTGAAAATTTTATTTCTTCGTTTCACTTTAGTTTTTTTTTTTTTTATTATTTCAATTCAGTTCAGTCAGGCATGCGCAAAAGTTAATAACTTCTTACCACACCACCACCGTCCGCCATTGGATCACCACTTTTGAGAGTTTCATTCGAGATTTAAGAATCGAATCGCGCGACGCGCGCGTTAAGAGTTGAGTTAATTTCTATGTTGGCCATAATTCGACTTCTGTAAAGTTCGAATGCCAAACTCTGCTGCGCTGCGATGCGCTGCTGATTTGCGATTTACAAATCCAAAGCGATCCATTCCATTCTGATGCAAACTACTGATGTTCCTTATAGTTGAAGGTACGCAATTTGTCTGTCTGTCTGCCTGGCTGCCTTTGATTTCAATGGCAACAACACAGCTGCACAACACAAATTGGAAGCCAATAATCAAATGTCAGTCGACTTCAGTCAGTCGTGTCAGTCGTGAACTCATATAGTCATTCAGTCAATCTGCATTTTAAGAATCGCATCTCTTAGAGAATAAATAAATAAAACTAAAATTAAGATCATTTTATTCTGTTACTGATTTTGTATGTTGGATTTCATTAGGCACATATTAAGAATAATAAATAATGGAGAAATCTTATATTCGAATTCTTTCGGAACCGTGAAAGAAACGTGGATCCAACACTTCTCTTGAGAAACCCGTATGCTTGAGTATAATAAAAATGTAAAAAATTAGCCTACTTTTTTTGACGACTATTTTTCTAGATTTTGAGCTACGGCTTTGGTTTTTGTCTTCGGTTGAAAGAACTCGCCCAGCAATAAAGACTCCGTAGGCGATTTTACTGGTAGAATTTCTCACCTCGAATGAGGTGGAATTTGGAACTGGTTACTAGTGTGGTACCCAAAATTAATAATTTTTACATTTTTTTTATCATCTATGCAGAGATTTTTAATTAGTCGCATTTGAGAGGTTGTTAACAAACATTTTTGGGGTCTTAAGGTGTAATTTGAAAGTCGAACCTGAGATTCATTTGGATACCCAAAAACCGAATGTATTATCTTTGTTAATACACGGTAACGAAAGGGACGAGAGACTTGATATTAAACGCATTTAAATGATAAATAAAAATAATTTTAATGTGTTTAACGGGTTTTCAAATTTGAACCTGGCACACAGTAGGGGACCCAAAACAGAAATTTTATTAATTTTTTAATGTTTATACCTGCGAGACAGTGTGAACAGCTATATTCAGTCTCTGAAAGTTAGTAAAACATTAAAGGAAACGTCGTAGACCACATAGGGGCTTAATTGGGGGAATTTCAAGCAGGCGAAGAGATATCATTAGAATGAGAAGACCCAGACACTTCACAATAACCGCATTTAAAGGCTGATTGGAAAAATATTTTCGATGTTTTCAAGGTGAATTTCAATACTTAGACCAGGGGCCTATTGGGTGACCTAAATGTATATATTTTTTATTTACATTATTTTTATACCCGACACACATGGTGTGAAAGGCATATTCAGCTTGTCTGAAAGTTTGTAACGCATTAAAGGAGATGTCGAAGACTCAATAAAATTATATTTTTGATCAGCTCAAGACGAGTCGTTCTATCCATGTCCGTCTGAATGTCCGTCTGTCTGTTCGTCTGTCTGTATGTCCGTCTGTCTGTCAGTCTGTCCGTCTGTCCATCCGTCTGTCCGCCCGTCTATTTGTTTCTTCGCAGTTTATTCGGTAAGTTTAAAAAATATTAGTGTGAAATTCAGAATTGAAGCTTTTCTCTCCAACGACTAAATTAAGTATTTAAATGAAAATGCCACGCCCATTTTTAGGTATAGCCCCCATACATACTAATCGTTTTTATACCCTGTACCCAAAGGGTAAAGGGTATATTAAGTTTGTGCGAATGTATGTACACAGACAGAAGGAGGCAAGATAGACCCTATAAAGTATATATATTCTTGATCAGCATTGGAAGGGGAGTCGAACTAGCTTTGTCTGTGTGTCCGTCCGTCCGTCTGTCCGTCTGTCCGTCTGTCATGCTGTCTGCCGTATGAAAACGATTATTTCGAGACTATAAGAGGTAGAGCTTCAAAATTGAAACTTAAACTCTCCTAGGCCGTCAAGTGTGCACTTACAAACGGTTTTTCTCTAGACCCATTTTAAGGGGTACCCCCATACAAATGTACCCCAAAATTTTGGGTTTTTGCATAAAAACGTCATTGTTTTTTATTCTAGGAAGTTCAAATTAAGTAAAAATTATGTCTATGATAGTCCCAATGAAATATCCCAATATGGTTGGGACCAACAAAATTTTAGGTATAGCCCCCATACAAATTTACCCCAAAATATTGGGTTTTTACATAAAAACGTCATTGCTTTTTATTCTAGAAAATTTGAATTTAGTATAAATTTTGTCTATGATAGTCCCAATGAAATAGACCAATATGGGTAGGCCCAACAAAATTTTAGGTATAAACCCAATCAAAGATATACCCGATTTTTTAAGTTTTTCTATGAAAATCCAATTCAATGATGAATGGTAGTCAAATAGAACCTAACTTAAGGTACATATAGATTGGGTACAGGGTATCTTGTAGTCGAGCATACTCGACTTCAGCGTTCTTTCTTGTTTTTTATTTTGTTGTATTAAAACAGCTATTATTCATGAATGTAGTCACACCAAATTCGGTAAAAATACTAAGAATGTCTTCCAACTAAAACTAAGGTACCATGCCCATTTTTAGGTAAAGGCCCAAAATGAGCTTACCGCCTTTTTTGTAATTTTTGTGTGAAAATATTAATTATTTATGAATATATTCACTTCTAATTAGTTAAAAACACACCAATATCATCCATCCTCTACTGATATTATAAGAATCAGCCCACTATAACATGTAGCCCCCCAAACAAAGTCACCACCCATTTTCTAATTTTCCATCAATCAATCATCAAACTATTCAAAAATATTCAAAATCCTTTTACGCTTGAAAGTATCTCAATTATGAATTGTATTTTCCAAAATTCGCAAATCCCCTATTTTTTTTTTTTTTTTTTGACGCAGTCTTGCCCTATACCAGCATTCAAATTTATAGATTCTACTACTTCAAAGTTGGATTTTGAATTAGGTGTACATAAATTTCCAAGTATTATGCTGTTCAACATGTATAAGGCTTTTGTTTAATTAATGTTCTGCTTATTTTCCAATGCATTTTTATCGATATTTTTTTTTTTGTAATAATTTTATCGGTATTTATCAAAAGGTTTTGTCATTGAGTGACAGCACTATTGCGATTTATTGGCAACGTTTCGTGCATGATTAAACGCAAAAAAAAAAAAAAAAAACAAAAAAAAAACAATTTTTATATTAAAAACGTGCATAAATTCTGCTGGACTTTCTACTTAAACAATAAAATAAAAAAAAAAAAAAATGAAGGGGAAAATAATATTGTAGATTGTATTCATATTACGTGCATAGTACATACTTAATATGTATTTCTCATCTATTTTTAATTGCTTCTCTTTTTGCTACAACAAAATTGAATAAAGCAGAAAATTATTATTATTATTTTTATTATTACTAAGCAAAGTTAAAGCAAAATATTATTTTTTTTTTTAATTTTATTCCCACAGTAAATTTTGTCTTTCAAACATGACGACTTCCCTTTTGTGGCAACAAAAATAATTTCCCCGAAAAGCAAATAAATTCATATGAAAAATCAAAAAAAAAAAAAAAACAACCTGAATTAAAGTAGTAAGTATGTGTAAAGTCGATTGTATTGTATTTGTTTTTATTTTTTTATTATATGAACCAAAACACTACTAACTAACAACTTTAGTTCCTTTGCTTGTTCAATGATTACCTACGCTTCGTGTGAAGTGTTAAGGTGAAGTTACTCAGGCGGAGAAAGGGATACTATCTGTCTGTCTGTCTAATTTTATGTTTATTGTATTGTATCTACGTACAAGTGTTAGAGTTGAAGCTAAAGAAAAGAAAGATACAACTAAAAAAAAAAGTGTCATTAAATTTATAGTCATTAAAAAATAATATTTTTATGCATTACTAACTGTTAAGTAGTTGTTTGGTTGACCAACAGGTTGTGGTCAAATGTTTAAACTGCTGACTGTGTCCGTCTGTCTGCCTGTCTGTCAGTCATTCCGTCGATATCTTTTAACTTGTCTTGCACTTAATACGGCGTTCTAATATTTTTATTTGCTTGAGTTTTAGTTAGAAATGATGTACATATATAATTTTTTTTTTATAACAATTAGGAAACTATTAAAATGTATAAAAATGGTAGTACAACTTTTAATGTTGTATAAACGTTTTTTCATTCGTTTTTTTTTCCTAATTTAAAATATTTTTTAAATAAATTGACTTTTATACATTGAAATTTGTATTGTAATTCAATATTTTAAGTAAAACTAAAATTTTTGTGACTCGTTACATAGCGACTACTTTTTGTAAATATATGTTATTTAGCACTTTCAAGCACATATTATGCTTTGTATACAAAAAAATAAAAAATTTTGCATTAAAAAACTATTAAAAATAGTTTAATAAATAAGTAACGAATTATATACTAAGTGCTTTATTGATGATTTTTCCCATTATTTTAGGACAATGTTTTTTTCTGTGTCTCATGGATGTTGTATGTATTAAAGTTAAGCTAGAGCCTTGCTCTCCACAAATGCAGCTAGCTTGACTCGTTACATAGCGATTACTTTTGGTAAATATGTTTTATTTAACAATTTTGAATACAGATTATGGTGTGCATATATGGCAATATGTATTTACATTGAAAAACTTATAAATATGCATACAGATTTATAAGTACTTTCAAATATAAATTTTATTTGACTCGTTACATAGCGATTACTTTTGGTAAATATGTTTTATTTAGCAATTTTGAATACAGATTATGCTGTGCATATATGACAATATGTATTTTTTTGCAATAAAACCTATTAAAATGTGTATAATTAAAAAGTAACGAATTATTCACTTATTATTTTTAGCTAAAAAATATATGCCTAGCATCAGGGCAACGCTGCACATGTTGATTAAGCACTGTAAAAAGCAACTGAACTGAATGGTAAATAATTTTATAAAAATTTTACGTAAGTAGCTTTCTTTCTTAAATTAATCAATAATTTGCTTGTCTTTTTTTATAATTTTTTTTTTTTTTGCTTCAAAATTTAGCAGCAGCACTCTGTCTTAGTTGTAAATATAATTAATTTTTTCACATAGAGACAACATAAACTAGTTGACGTCTTAGCATAGATAGAAAATTGTCTAAAGCATTTGATTGACATTTTACATTAAATGCTAAATGTGTACTGTCTTCTTGTCTATTAGAAGAAGAAGAAGCAGAAGATGTGATAGAAAAAATCCTCTTTTTAACTCTGTATAACACTTTTTGTAGCTATAAAGTACTAAAAGATAGACAGATGGATAGATGGACAGACGGTAAATTCCAGCCATGCGTTGAAATTGATCAATTTCACATAATTTCAAGCTGACTATTCATTCATTCACTCATTCGCTCATTCGCTCATTCGTTCGCATCGGATTGCATCTTGAGCCTTGTGAGAGAGTAGCTTAATGCAAATCTGACATTAGCGTTTCTTGCAGTTAGAAGTTGTTTTTTACTTTATTTGTATACAGCTATCTGTAAAATTAGAAAACTTTTGCACATAGATACATTTTGTATCTAGCAGATACATTTGTATCTACAAGATTCTATTGAGCATCAAATGAGTTAAAGAGTGTGTTAGAGTAAGAAAGCATTATAAGCAATTCTATGATTGACAACTTTTGATTGTCTGACGCCAACTTTTTCGTATGTATTTCATTGTGACTGACAATTTGTAGATTTTATCCTCCTTCGGTTTGGTTTGGTTTGGTTTGATGATATTCTTGACCATAAGTTACTCTTTTGGAGTGCAGTCAGTTACGCCTAAGCTACAAACGCACTGACAGATTGACGTCTGTCTGTCTGTCTGTCTGTCCGTCTGACTGTGTCTCATGATACGTTTCTTTAGCAATTTTTGCATCAAACTTCTTCCTCTTTAATTTTCTTTATTCAGTTTAAACGCATAACTCGCTTTGGTTATCTTTGGCTTTTAATTACTGCGTGTGTGTGTGTGTGAATTGAAAGCATTTATACATTTGCTTCAAAGCGTAGAATACTCATTGATCTTTTTTGAATACAATTCTGCAGAGATTTGTGTCAGAAGCATATTCGGTTCATCTGTCTGTCTGTCTGTCTGTCCGTCTGTCTGTCCCATTTGATTTGCTAATTAACGGTTTGTCGTTTCAGTTTGACATATAAACATGCTTTCTTGACGTTTCACATTTTAGTTTACGTTTCAGCAGCAGCAGAAAAAGTCGATCATGAGAAAACAGAACATAAAATGAAGTTCAGTTTTGCTACTCATTTCGTTCTACAGCAACAGCAGCAGAAGTGCATTTAGTGGAACCCGTCGTCGTCGTCGTCGTCGCTGTTATTGATTAATGCCCAACAATATACAAAAAAAAAAAAAAAAATGTTGATCGCTTTCGAGTCTGCGTACTCGTGTCAGTTATAGTACAGACTGGAATATATACATTTAGGCATTCTGTTCCTTGGTGTCAGATTCATTTCAATCTGTACTGATTTGCTTCACACATATTTCTGTCTGTTTCGGTTTCAGTTTCGATTTAGTTTTTCTTGTTTTTTTTTTTCATTTGTTCGATTTGATATTTCTGCTTCGCATGCTGTCAAAGTTTATAATATGCGTGCAAAACATTTTGACAGCTTTGAGCTAAAATTAAAAAAAAAATAATAAAAAAAACATATAAAATTAATTCGAATTCGAATTCGATCAATACAATGTGAACTAATCAAAAAAATTTATTTCTATGTTTAATTTGCAAAAAAGAGTAGCCGAATAGCTTCACAAATTATATAAAAAGTTAAGTCCATTTTGAATTTCGTTCCTGAAAGTCCTTATCTATTCTAGATTACCTCGGATTCGAAAAGTCATCAAAAATTCGGATTTTATCATTTTCAGTTCAGTCAGCTTGTTCCACATTTTATCAGGAACTGAAGTCGAAATAGAGTTTCTCCAAAGCAATTATTTTCGATTTTGCATTGAAGATCTTCAAGCTTCAAACTTTCAGAGATTTTTGAAGTTATATTGGCATAAACTTTGAATGATCTGAAGGCCTAATTAACTGGCGCACCCTGTAGACTAATCGATTGTGAACTTAAATTAAGAAAAGATAATATAATCTGATCAAAAGCTATCTGGAAAATGAATCTTCTCTTACAAACATCTTTTTCTTCTCATAGAAGGTACTCCTTCTTTCGATTGCAGAAGCTTGATCTGTGTCATATGATGTTTCTAAAGCGTTAGAAAATACTGTGAAAAATTGGTTTTCTGTAACACTACAATTAGACAGTCAGTATAGTGGCTTAGTAGTAAGCACAGGTTCAAGTCCTACATAATCTGGATACCTCGTGTTTGATATAGTACTACGCTGCACTGTCATTTCGACTGCTCTTTCGTCTCTTTTTATACCCGTTACACATAGTGAAAACGGGTATATTCAGTTTGTCCGAAAGCTTGTAAAGGAGACCAAAAATAATTTATTATTGATCAGCCCGATGAGACTAGTCGATCTAGCCTCGTCCGTTTGTCTGTCCGTCTGACTGTAGCTGTGCGAGTTACTCGCTTTGTTTTAAAGATATTGATCTGATATGCAGTTAAAGTGATAGAATAAAGGTGCCACGCCCATTTTCACGTATAGCTCCCATACATACCGCCCATTTTCGAATTTTTGTATGAAAATGGGTACTATTTATGAATACTTTCACTCCAAATTGGGTAAAAAAAAACATTGTTTTAGTGATCTATAATTATATTTGCATTACTGCCTTTCCAATGAGACCAATATGAGACTCATCGATTGCATGGTTTAAAAATGCATAGCGGACATAGAAAGATTTCTAATTTTTATAAACTTAAATAGATTTAAATTAATATTTTTTTTCAATGAAATAAGAATGTCAACGACTAGTCTGCTTGTTTTACTTCATTTCCTTTGTCACTATTTGCATTTATTATTTACTTAAAGTGTACCCTCAAAACGTAGAAGCTGCTCTTGATAAACCACAAATAATTCAAATATCACAAGGCTATGTAAGATTTTTTTTTTTTTAAAGAATATAAAGCGGCAAGATCAGAAAATTTGTACAATTTTATATATCAAAATAAACAATTTGGTTTTTTTTTTTCAGAATATTTCAAAAGGAAATAAGTTTTGACAAACATTTAAGTCGGTTTAAACAGTTGCCAAAGTCTTAAGTAAATAAAATAGTCTGAAATGTAGTGTACACAGCACCGAAAAACTTCTTCTTATCATTTTCATGAGAGAGTTGTAGTACTGTAATTGCATATAGAATTATTCTATACCCTACAGCGACATGCAATACCTTACATATTTTTTTTTTTTTCATTCGCGTCAATATTAATGATGATGTTTGGTGTTGATGTTAAGTGCAGTTTAATTAATGAATTATGTGTATGTCTGTCTGTGTGTATGTCTGTCTGTGTGTGTGTTGTCAGGACACATTGAGAAGCTCGTAAATAAATTACTGCACACAATTTTAAGCAAATTTTTCTTAAAGTTTTACAGCCTACCTACTTGTTTCTTCAAAAGATTTAAGTAATTCATCACAAAGTAGCGTAGGGAGTATTCTCAACGTTATCTCTCCTTTTCGCTTTTCGCTCTTTGCTCTTTCTGAATTGAACGCAGTTAGAAGTAGCCAAGAGCCAAGACAAATTCAACTTCCTGCATTTGCATGCGAGTTTCGACAAAAAAAAAAAAAAAAAAAAAACAAAAAAAAAAGACTGTATGCTTTCGTTGCACAGTGAAACAAAAATATTTTTTTTAAATAAAAAAAAATTTAAGCAAAGTTCGTGGTTAGTCCTGTAGTTGTGAAAGCACGAAGACTTCAAAGATAAAAATAACAAAAAATTTCATTCAAAGAAGCACGAATTTTTTAAATTGGTGACCCCTTAAAACACACTACTCCAATTAATCTCTAAATAACGCATTTTAGGCGACATTGTAGACCCCATAAAGTATGCTCAAATATTACTGAACAGCTCGATGACGTGTCGAATCGATATAGACATGTCTGTCTGTCCGTTTGTCTATATTTATGCGTTTCATTGGCTAAGTTTTGAGAATATTGTGCTGATATTAAGCTTTTCTGAGCCGCTAAGCAGTTAAAGTGTTAAAATCAAAGTGCCACGCCCCTTTTTAGACAAAACTACTGCACATTTTCGAATTTTAGTTGGAGAAAAGCTTTTATTTATGAATATTTTTAGTCTAAATTAAGTAAAACTTTTTCAAGATTCGTCCTATGTTTATACAATCGATGTGTTACAGATCGGGTTACTACAGTCTTCATTAGGGTGCTCCAAAAAAAATTTTTTTTTGCTGCCACCATTAAATATTTTCTACGTCAAAAATAAGATGGCCCGTTTTTTTTCTTAAAATTTTTTTGTTAACAATTTATTTCTATGCATTTTTGGACTACCCTAGTCCCCATATAAACTCCCCCAATTTTTTATTTTTTATATATTCAAGAAAATTATTGGTTTACCGTATTTTAGTTTAAAATTTAACACATTGACCACATCGTAACCCTAATATGGTGTCTAATGTTGGGTTTTATCGGATCGTGGATTGCTACCCAGCTTCTATATCAAATAAGCGATTCATAGCTGTTTTTCCTTGTAGTCTTTTTATACTCTGTACCCAAAGGGTAAAAGGGTAAATTAAGTTTGTGCGAATGTATGTAACAGACAGAAGAAGGCAAGATAGACCCTGAAACATATATATATTCTTGATCAGCATTGAAAGGGAAGTCGAACTAGCTATGTCTGTCAGTCCATCCGTCTGTCCGTCCTGCTGTATGCCGTATGAAAGAGATTGTCTCGGAGACTATAAGATATAAGGCCACCATATTTGAAACTTAGACTCTCCTGAGACGTCAAGTGTTGTAAACAGTTTTTCTCTAGACCCATTTTATGGGTTATCCCCCATACAAATGTACTCCAACATTTTGGGTTTTTGCATAAAAACGTCATTGTTTCTTATTCTAGGAAGTCTTAATTTGGTATAAATTATGTCAATGATAGTCCGCTTACATTTATCGATTTGAAAAAAAAAAAAAACATGTCAAGATTCAGTGCCCATAAAAGTGCTTCAAATATTCTCTTTAGAAGATCAAAGTTTTTATCGGTTACGGAACTCATCTACCTTAAGTTGTCTGGTTTCATATATATTTCTTATGTTGCAACTTTTATTATTTCATCTGTAGGCTTTGAGGTAAATGTGCTCAGTCCATGTAGAGAAACTTGTTCCGTATTACTTCTGCTGCTTTGCTCTGCGCTGTGGTGAAACGTACAAAATTTCCGGTGTAAAATAAAGGACATCTCTCCGCAGTACCATTTTTTATGGATCGATCTTCAGTACCGTTGGGATTCTTGGAATTATTTTAAACACATATAAATTGTATCTTATTTTCTAGCAAGCTCCAGGCAAATGTATACGTTTTCCATTAAATTTTTTCATCTGCTTCCAAGACAATTAAGCCCACAATACTTTCTATGCTTTCAATACGTTGACTTGGCCAAAAAAATATACAACACCAAACCAAATGCGAAATGACTTTAAGTTAGTCCGAAGAACAGAAGAAGAAGAAGTAGAATAATGTGTTGTGGTGTTATGTTGAGATGTTTAGTTCAGGTTTACATCTTCTTCAGTATATGCAATCATTAACAATAATAATACTACGTGGTTCTATTCTTTTCCATTCCATTCGGTTTGGTTCTGTTCTGGTCTCTTTTTTTCTCAACTTTGGAAAAAATTTCTCTCATAGAACGAATCTTTAATGGTTAAACAAGAGCCAAGAGGCGTCTCTTCAGATTTACATATAATTTTCTGTAGTTTTTCAGTTTAAAATATTTTTTTTCTTTTTTGGTTTTTTTAGAGATTTTCTTTTTCTATTTTTTTTTTTTTTTCTAGTGTTACAAAATGCATTTTGTTTCGAATGCTGCTGTTGCTGTTGTTGTTGTTGTTGTTGCTGCTAACAAGCTTAAGAAAAATTACTTTGCACATTAAAATTACGCCGAGGCCAAAAAGCAGATGCAGACTGAGATACATTCAAATAAGTTGCCATAAGACGATGCCGTACTGAAAGGGGACAAGTTTTGGTTTTGCTAGCATTTTTTTTTTTTTGGTTTTTTTTTTTGTGGCATGTAGTTTGCTACGCTTAAGAGTTTGTCTTGCTTTGGGCATCGAATGCACTTTGTCTCGAGTGCAAGTGCAACTAGTATTTCTTTTTCTTTTTGTTTTTCTTTTTATTTTATTTGCAAGTATATCGTAATATCTTACGGGGTGTGAAATAACTGAACTCAGCGACGAAGTATTCATCTAACAACAATTTGTATTTAGTTGGCAATTTATCTTTTTTTCCGTTGGTATCTTTTCCTTTTCCATTTTTTTTTTTTTTTTTTGTAATTTACACAAAATATAAAATAAAATAAAAAAAAAATCAGAAAATGTTTGCATAGAGTATGTACATTTTTTTGCTACGTTTGTAACAAAGTAAATTTTCGAAAATTCGAATAACATTTTCGAAAATTGATATTTCACAGAAGTCATATACTGCAGTTTGTATGTTTGGTCGTGTAAAATAAATATATATGTTTGGAATTCTCAGGAAACTCTTAAAAAACTCATTTTATAAGTCAGCCTGTTACGAAACGTAAAAGTTAAAAAAATTGGAAAAAATGAAATAGTTGCATTTAAAATCTCATAACAACAAATATATTGTTTGAAAGATCTAAGTTTTTTCTTTCCAAAATTGCTTAGAAAATAAAATTCGGCTCGTAGTTCTCTGAGTTATAGGCGCATTATGAAAAAAAGCGGAAAAAAAATCTGTTTTTAGTCCATAAATTTAGATTTTATGGTTCTATCGGAAAATACAAGTATACTGTTTTTTTTTCTCGACCAGTACTATAACCCACTAAGGGGTTTTTTCCGTTTCTTTTTTTTGGCAATTCTCAAGGATATTTTCCCCAACCCCAAAAGAACCTGTCAAGTTTTGTCTGATTTGAATCACTCATTCACATCATATAGCCAGTTTTTGGTACATTCGACGATTTGCCAAATTTGTTTCGGTTTGGATCATTCTATAACATATTTGCCATATAGCCGATTTGGTCGACAAGTACCAACATTATTGTTTTTCAAGCTATTCAACTGAAATTTGGTATGTATGCATAATATTAAATTTTAAAACTATTAATGATATTTTTTGATAAAGTCCACAATATTTTAAAAAGATGTCATATATCCAAACTGACCGATTTTTACCATTATTTTATTTTTTTTTTTTTTGTATGACGCTACCAAGCACAAAATTTGTTATAACTATTTTTTATTAAATATTTTTTATATTGTAGATGGAAAAATAGACAGACGGACAAATGCAATTTTTTCGAAATGGAACAAAAAGGAGCAAAAAGGGTTAGCCACTCATTAAAGTACACACTTTGGTTAATCAATTCTCATTTATAACTTTTTTGCACGGAGGTGCCCTATAAAAGTACACAATTACACAAACATATCACAATTGAACGAGAAACAAAAAACATCGACAAAAACTTTGTTAGACTTTACCTTTACATAACTGGACAATCGTTTTCCATATTAACACTTACTACTACTTGTGTCAGAAGAATCACAATCACTTTATAGGCATCAGGCATCTGAGACTGAGGACTCCACAAATGGTGATTTTAAAATGAGCACCAAAATCGAACAGAGCCATTGAATGAGTCATTTAAAAATCAATTGGTCGACGGCATGGAGACAGCCACTCTTCAATTAATGCCAATTGGAAACAGTAACAGATTATTAAGGGTCGGAGCCATATTGCCTCTATCTAGATCGATACATTATCAGGGCTTGAAAGGCATTAAAACTTCAGTACGCTTCCACTATTTCGAAGAAGTCTCTGTGATATTCTTCTTATAGCAAAATACAAAATCTGCCTTTAAACTTGCTTTCCGCAGCTAATGTGGCAATTGTATGCTAAGCAGCTTCAGCTTCAGCTCCAACTTAAACTTCATCAATTGAGCAAAAAGAAGAAGAAGAAGATATTTTGCTTCGAGTGTGAATAAATGAATGAATGAATGAAAGAGTGAATAGTTTGTTTTGGTGCAAGTGAGTTAAGTATAAATGTCTTGGGACGTTCCCGAGCGTACTTTCTTTTCCTTACGCTGATAGATGCATCTATGAATGAATTAGGAACAATGCAAAAGTTCACAGTTTCGTCAAATTTTTCTTTTTTTTTGGTTGCAGTTAAATTTGTTGAAAAGGGTGCGCAAGCGCAGCTTACAACTCAATTTATTGCATTTTGTTTTTTTCTGTTGTTAAGTTAATTATTAACTCTGACTTCTAACTGTGTAAGTTGGCTTTTTTTTCTTGGAAATTTTTTCGTAAAATTTCTGCGAAAATTTAAATAATTTTTTTGGCATGGTTTGATGTAAATTTGCAACTGCAAATTACTTAAATATTAAAATGAAATGAAATTATTTTTAAAATTACATATTTGTATCTTTTATTAGCTTTTTTATAGCTTTTTTCAGCATTTTTTATAGCTTTTTTAAGCATTTTCCAAGCTTTTTAAACTAAAAGTATTTAATCAAGACCCAAAAAAAAAAAAACATTTTAAATATTAATACAAGCAACAAAATTCATCAGAAAAATTGTAAAATATCTTCTGGGTTCTTTTTTTCTTTACATGCAAAATAAAATTGAGATGAATTTTTTTCCTAGACAATCGCGGCGGCCATAAGTAAAGTTACTCAATATAAAAAAAAATAAAAAAAAAATAAATTTGAATAGGAAAAGTTTGTTGTTAGAATGTTTGAAATATGAATAGATACAAAAACGCGGTATAGTATTGTGTATATGGATGGATGCAGGAATTGATGCATGAATGAATGAATGGATGGATGGATGGATGACTGACTGACTTAGAATGTATGTAATGCTTTGCCTTGCGCTTTTACTCCCATTGCGACGTGTTTGTAGTCGAAGTCAAATTGAGAACAGAAAGTATCTCATGGGTGTGATTTTAATTTCATACACAAATGAACGCAAATCATAGACGAAACACAACAGCAACAAAATGAATGAAAACATTTGGCGAATAACAAAACAAAAAAAAAAAAAAAAAATAAATACTTAATAAGAAAATATTCAATTGGGCAACTACAACAACAAAAAGAACTTAAAAAAATATCTAAAAGAATTGTGTATAGCTCCCACGAAGATTAATAACGACATAAGTCAGTCAGTCAGTCACTCAGACAGAAGCAGATCATTCAAATAAATAAATAAAAAGCAAGAAACTTTAACTTGGAAAAAAAAATATATTAAATTTATGCATAAAAAATTAAATGTAAAACAAAATTATTCATAAAAAATACCAAATCAAAAAAAATCAAATCGAAATTTAAATAAAACTTTACAAAGCATTGCCATAAGCAAATGTGGATTGTGTTGTGGAACATATTTGTACAGTCAGTTGGCATTGGATTGTATGTAGTGAAAACAGAGAAAGAAAAGAAATACAATTTTCAGCAACTAAATTATGAGCAAACAAAGTAAATTAAAAAAAAAAAGAAGAGGAAAACTGTTATACACAATCCACATAACTCAAATTCTGTTCAACTATGGCAATGATGCCTTATATAAATTTTTGAATTATCCTTGCAACGCTATGTATATGGTTACAGCTGTGTGTTGATGTACTTCTTTGGATTTTATAATAAGTTGATCTTTTTTTAGTGTTGGCAAATGATCAACGCTTTTTCATAAATGATAAAAAAAAATATTAAAAATGATTAATTTATTAATTTATTAATCAATAAACTCTTAATTTGTTTTTATTTAGTACTTTATAGAGAAATTAATCCATATAACTATTTGTTATTGCTTGTAATATGGCTTTTTTTCTTTAAAAAGTTACAAATGAAAACTTCAAAATGGTTTTAACTGAAAAGTGTTAAAAGAAAACAACGTCATTCCAGAAGTTTAACTCTTGCGAAGAAATTTCTCATTTGCTACAAAAATTTTAAAATAAGTAAAAGACTTATCTCTTTGCAAAAGTTTACTTCTAAACCTCATCAAATATTTGACTCATTTTGAGAATTGAGCAACGAAAAATAGAGATGTACCAAATAGTTTAGGTCACAGAACACCAGAAACCAAGCGATACATGGTGCAATTGTAAAAAATGCAGTAAGGGCTGTCGGGATCAGGTGAAAAAATTTAAAAAAATTAGGTCTCTTACTGCAGTTATGCTTTCCAAAATGAAAGGCACAGAAAGAAATACCTAAAAAAAATTGGCAGGCCCCGTTTTTAAAGGGACTTTCTTCCCTTTTTTCGTGTTTTCCTTAAACCCATATATATAGATTTGTCGAACACCAATTATTCTGCTATTTATTTTAGAACACCTAAAAGTATGCAAACATACATTTAAAGAGAATTCATATTTTTTAAATGATTTTTCTAAAAATCGGAATATTAGGGCAAAGCTCCAATACAAATCTAACATCCATTTCGAAGATTTTGTATGAAAATGCACATTCATTCCTGTTCTTTGATCCTAAATAGTTTTTATGTCGGAACTATGAGACAACGTCCATTTTCAGGTATAGCACCCATGCAAACCTATCGCCCATTCTAGAGTTTATGTATGAAAATAGTTATGAATATATTCACTCCGAATTAGGTAAAAGCACTTCCTTTGTAATCCTAAACTTGCACTACCGATATGATAAAAAACGGGCTTATGGAATATACAGTCCCCATACTAACTCATCTTGGACCCATAGCCATTCCCTTTACAAAACACTATCTACTTCACTGATGATCATATAAGCCAATGAAACTTACGTGTAGCGTTTGTTTGATAGCCTTGGTGATTTTATCACAGTGATTTAAAAAAACGCAATGTCGCACTGTGACTGTAAGTAGTTTTTTCTATTTTTTTTGTTCTTCAGCGTACATGTTCAGTTATCGCCGATTTTTGTGTATCACTATTCGCGTACAGTGACTAACTTTTTCGCTTTTATTATTATTTTTGCGCAATTTCAATATTTACAATAAAAGCAGTGTTTAATGTTTCAATGAATTAAAAAAAGTCAATTTGTTGTGTTGGCGAAGCGTAATAGTTCAGTTAGCGGCGATTTTGTGTATCACATCAATCTACATGAACAGTGAAGCTGTTCAGTAATTGCTTATTGTTTTTCGCGAGCTTTGATTTTATCACCGTTTGCAGTCACTGCGATTTTCAAGTTGCAGTCACTAATCAAACATGCCACACATAGTGCGAAGGGTATTATCAGTTTGTCGGAAAGTTTGTAATGCATTAAAGGAGGCATTGGAGACCCCATAAAGTATATATATTCTTGATCAGCACGGCGAGACGAGTCGATCTAGCCATAACCGTCCGTCTGCCGTCTGTATGTCGATCCATTCGCTTAGTTTTAAAGATATTGACCTGAAACTCGGAACTTAAGCTTTTCTCAGTCCTAAGCAGTTCAAGTTTTAGAATCACATTGCCACGCCCATTTTAAGGTATAGCCCCCATACAAACTTACCGTTTTTTTATGATTTTTTGTATGAAACTTGCTATTATATATGAATGTAGTCACTCCAAGTTGGGTAAAAATACTTCTTATGTCATCCAATGTTAAATCCAAGCTGCCACGCCCATTTTTAGCTATAGCTATATGATTTATGAGACTATTTACTCAAATTTTTGTAAAAGCATTTCTAATGATATCCAATATCAAAACAAAGGCGCTACGCCCATTTATTAGTATAGGCTCTATACTGATTTTCCGCCCACTTTCTATTTTTTTGTGAAAATAGTAATTATCAGTTGGATCAGCTCACTACAACATAAAGCCCTAATGCAAAGTCAGCATCCATTTTTTAATTTTTTTCAAGAAAATGTTTATTATTCTTTCCTTAAGTTAAAAATTTAAACCCATAAATGTGTCTAAGTCCCTTCTCCAAATTTTACCAAAGCCACCTATGATCAAAAATAAAGTAAACCTAGATGTGGCGGGTATTTGTACTTCGGTTCCACCAAAGTAAACGTTTATCCTTATTTAATTTTTTTGTTTGTTTCTTTTTAAATTAAATCTAAAACATTATTTCAAAAATATTCCATCTATTGAACTCTTTCTCTCTCTAGAGTACAACAAGAATATAAAGTAAGTATATATTTTTTTTTTTTTTTTTTTTTTTTTTTTTTTTTATTTTTTTTTTAAGGTTTCAAAGAATTTTTCAAAGAATTTATTTTAAAATTTTTTTTTTAATTTTTTTATAATTTACCTAATAGATTCCAAAAATTATCAAATTTTTTTATTTTCTTTATATTTTTTTTTTTAAATTTGTTTTTTTTTTTTTTTTTTTTTATTCCTTTTTTTTTTTTTTTGTTTTTTTTTTTTTTTGGGTTGGGTTTTTTTTTTAAAGGAAATTTTTTCGCATTTTTTGGGAAATTTGCCCCTAAGGGGTTAACAAGACCCCTTCAGCCCTCCAAAAACCCCCTTTTTAGTTTTTTTTTTTGTTTTTTTGTTTTGTTGGTCCGTTTTTTTTAAAATATTTTTTTTGATTTTTTTTTTGGGGTTATTTTGGTTTTTTTTTTTTTTATTTTTATAACTTTTTTGTAAATTTTAATTAACTAAATTTTGTTGATTTATGGTTTTTTAAATTGGGGTTTTTAAGGTTCCAACACGTTTTCCCATCCCCCCCCACTTCTATTTTTATTTTAAGGTTTTTTTGAGGGAATTGTTCGTAAAAAACCACCCAAAGATTATTTCCCCACAAACTTTTTTTTTTTTTTTTTTTTTTTTTTTTTTGTGTTTTTACCTCTACCCAAATTAAAAAATATAAACAACTATTTAATTTTATCAAATTTTTGTAAAAAATTTTTTTTTTTTATTGGGGAGATTTTCGAAATGGAAAAAAAATTTTTTTTTTTCAAAATTTACCTAACAAACCCCCCCCCCAAAAATTTTTTAAAAATTTTTTTTTAAATATATTTATTTTGTAAAATTATTTTATTTTTAATTTAAAAAAAATAAGATTTTTTTTTTTTTTTTTATTTTTTTTTTTTTTTAAAAGTTCTCAGCCCCTAAAAAATCACCCTATATATGTATATCTGTAGTTGTAACTATGTATATTACATAACCGTCTATATGTAAATAGATATCTATGTATGTATGTATGTATGTATTTGTAGTATAGAATGCTAATAAGTTTGCCAAAAAGCTCATTCAATTCGATGTTGTTGATGTAGCGCATTAAAAATTCTGTTTAATGATGCAATTCGAATTTGATGAGTTGGAAAACTGAAAATCTGACGATAAAATGCAATCAATGCCGCGCCACTTTGTTGTATTTTAGCTAACTGTCCGTCTGTCTGTCTGTCTGTCTGTCCGTCCCTCTTTCAACTCAATTTGTGTTCGATGTGCGTTCGGTTAGATTTTAGCGTTGGCATTTGGTGTTGTTTGTCCTTTTGCCAAAAGGTAAATTGCAACCAATAATAATGAATAATTGAAAATCCAATCAAACACCAAATGAAACTGACGATATAGCGGCCAACGATGTTATACAGCTAACTGGCTGACTGGCTGGCGTCGAAAGGACAAACTCATCGAAGGACATTAGATGAAAATGGATTTTATTCACATTCCACAACGCTGTTCGTTGAAAATGCAATCAACAATGAGTGTGAACAAGGCGCAAAAACACAACAAAAAAAAAATCATAAAAGACAACAACACAGATGACACCCCAGGGACACTCAAAATGGCATTGGATTCAGTTCGACTACGTTCAGTTCAGTTTGTATTGCATTAATTGCCCAGTTTAATTGACTTTGACTTGTATGTATATGCAAAATTTCTGTATCTCAGACTACTTCTCAAAAAAAAAAAAAAGAAAATTGTATATTTTCAAAGAAAATCTAAAGTGCAAACAGTGCAGAACAGCGTTCACACCAAACCAAAAAAACGAATTAGATAGACTTGTGCAAATATTTGTTGTTTGTAAGGATTACATTTTGGCAAACAAACAAACAAAAAAAGAAACGATGATGTTGTTGCGATATCTTTTTCGGAAAATGTTTCGAGATTTACATTAGCTGCAAAATCTCAAACCAATTTTCCCTCAAAAGCAATTGTCCAACAAATTGCTTTGTTTTGCCTTTTAACAGAAAAAAAAAAAAAAAAACAAAAACAAAGGAACCAATTCAAATTTAAGGCTAAAGGAAGGCTGAAGTAGTTAAGTCTTCGTTTCAATCAGGGGCACTGAGTTAGTTTGGCGTTCTATTTGATTTGATTGTTGACTTTATTGGTCAGGCGGGTGTTTAATTTTATTTTATTTTTTTTTATACACTCAATCTCCCTTCTACGATTTGATTGTTATTCGGTTTTTACGATATTTAATCTATGATTACAATCATACCAAAAAAAAAAAAGTAATTCGAAAAAAATCAATTAAATTCTACACTTGACTTAATTTATTGTTTTTGTTTTTTTTTTTTTTTAGGCAAGACGCAGACAGTAGCAGCAAACATTTAATTATTTATTTATTTATTTATTTTTTCGGTATTAAAAATCAAAAAAAGTCACTTTGCTAACTCCAGCACTGCTCCGGACAATAATTTCAGTTTCAGTTTCAGTTCAAAGTTAATAAAAATCTACAAATTGCCGCCAAAAACATTTTATCTTTATGGTTTTATCGAATGTTGTCGGCATTTTCGAGCTTTGACGCTTTGACATTTTGAGAAATTACGAACACACGCGAAATCAATTTTTGTTTTGTTTTTATTCATTTTGAGTTTATATAAAATTCGTAGAATTCTTTTTTTTATTTGTAAAGATGATATTTGCCTTTAAGTGTTGAGTCATTTATTTATAAAAAATATTTACGAGCGAATATCAGGCGTGTGCTACTACATTGTACGGCTGCTCTTTCGGCTCTTCTCCGTTTCGAAGCTGCTGTTTTTTTGTGCAATTGCATCTCTTTTTCTTGGCATTTTTGTACTTTTTTTTATTGTGCTTGCGTGAAAACATACAAAAAAGCACTAAAAAACACCTTTATTATATTTTTTTCTTTATAGCAGCGAGACTACAATATATTGGGGCTAGTATAAAAATATAAAAAAAAAAAAAAAGGAACCAAGGAAAACGTTAACTTCAGTTTAACCGAAGCTTATATACCCGCCACATGTATTTTTTAATTGTTAATGTGTTATCATCAGTGGCTTAACTTCGAGATGGGATGGGACGGGGGTCAATGGTCTGATACAGCTCACGTTGTGTGGGGTATATGCCAAAAATGGGCGTGGCACTTTGAATTTGATATTGGATGATATTAAAAACTGTTTTTATCCAACTTGGAGTCAATACATCACTAAAAACTAACCATTTCATACAAAAATTCGAAAATGGGCGGTAATTTTGTATGGGGACTTTAGCTAAAAATAGGCGTGGCACCTTGTTTTTGATATTAAATGATATGAGATGTATTTTTATGCAATTTGGAGTGAATAAATTCCTAAAAATAACCATTTTCATACAAAAATTCGAAAATGGGCGGTAAGTTTGTATTGGGACTTTAGCTAAAAATGGGCGTGGTACATTTGATTTGACATTGACATGTCATTAGACGTTTTTTGATTCAAATTTGGAGTGAATATATGCATAAATAATAACTATTTTCATATAAAAAATCGAAATAAAACGGTTAGTTTGTATCGGGGGCTAAACCTAAAAATGGGTATTTAACTTTCATATTTAAACTTGACCAGGTCGTTGCCGAGAAAAACTTAAGTTTCAGATTTCAGCTAAATATCTTCAGTAGTCTCCGAGAAAGTTTCGTTGAAATAAAGAGACAGACGGACATGGCTAAATCGACATAGATACACTTTTTCTATGTCCGTTATGGATTAATTCGAAACGTATTTTAGCAATGTTATAAATAATGTCCAAGAGAGATTTTACTTTTCCATTTAATTATTAAGCATTTTCTAACATACAAACTATTAAGGAACAAAAAAAAACAGAAATAATTTGTATTTTTATAAAAACATTTGAAAATGGGCTGTAGATTTGTTGGGAGCTACACCTTTAAATAAAACATAAAAAAAAAAAATTGAGATCTTTAAGTCTGGTAATTGCTATTATTTTTATAGTCAGTGAGTTCGAACGACAGACGTTTGGACGGACAGACAACATGCTTGTATTGACTCAGCTTTCGATGCTAGCGATGCGTTGATACTCGATATATATCGATGCTTTTTTACAATTGATCAATTGAATAATATTACTGAGTTATTTGATTTATTTGATACGAAAAAAATATAAAGCTGTAAGAAATTTAAAAACAGCTGCCGACGCACGCAACAATCCGTTATGAATTGTTTTGTTATTTTCATTCAAAGTATCGATATCTTCTTATAGCATGAGTATCTTACACAATCGATAACTCATTGCAACGATACCTTTAAGCATCGATACATTGCAATTTTCTCTTTCAAAGTACTCATATTTAAAGTATCGATAACTTAAAGCTTCTATAACTTATGGCATCGATACCTTTTATTATTCATTATTGAATCTAAAACTTTACAACTTTCTCTTAAAGATTATTTGTCTTTATCAATCAATTAGAGATGTGAACTTCTCAAAATTGTACTATGTGCATATCGATACTTTTTGTTAGTCTACAAAAAATCGATATATCTTGAATACTTCGAATCTAAACAAATATATAAGAAGAAAAAAATGTTCACTTTCCGTGTTTCGAAGCACATTTTTCTAGACAATCAAATGAAGTTTTATTTTTGAATATTCAACATCAAAATGGCAGCATTTCTCTATTAAACTAAAAAATATTTAAATGTATTTTTTATAGGCAGCATTTCGAAATGTTCCACATCGGATGGCATTTTTACTATAAAAATACTTCAAAGTTACAATCTAAACAATTAAGGCTCTTTCGATTTGATTTAACGCTTTCGCAATATATCATTCGAGAGTAAAAAAAAAAAAGAAAAGAACGCTATTAACACGCTCAACTCTTTGAGTATAAAATTTTTGTTTTGGAACTAGTGAAAAAGTCATAAATAAATGATGCCAGGATCCGCTACTAACGACCAAACAAACAACCGACCCAACCAACCGACCGACCGACCCAACGACTAACTGACTAACTGACTGACTGAATGACTAAACGACCCAATGTCTCCGTTCGTTCGTTTGCTCTATTGCGGCACATTAACGCCGTAACGCAATTAAACAAAAATAATGGCTTCAATAATCAACGACACAAAACCCGAAGAGCGAATATGTTGCAAGATATTTTAAATGTATCTACTAGATACAAACCAACGAAGCAAACATATGTATTCGTATATTATGGAAAATAGAAAGCTCAGATTAACCCCCTCCCAAAAAAAAAAAAAAAAATTTTCAAAAAAAAGAACACCATCAAGTCACAAAACCCAACACACACACACACACACAAACGCACACATGTGCATAAAATTTCAAGTTTTAATTATTTTTTGGCACATTTTCGACTTGACTCAACTCCAAGTTCGATTGGCGAAAGGGTTCGGTTCTTAACAACTACAACGCCGCATCCTTGAAGATTTATGTAAACCGGTCTCGGACAATGTGTGCGCCTCAAAGTTGTATGCATCCCTTAACTGCTGCTGCTGCTGCTGTTTCTGGTATCAAAAATCAATTAATGACAATAATTTTAAAATTAAAACAATTCAGAGCACTCTACTCACTCCACTTCACTTAATTTTCAACAATGAAGTTTAAGCTTCAGCATGTGTGAAATTTAATGACTTTGAAGATATTTATGAATATCAAAAGCACTAAAGCAACCAAAGGAAGTCATTTTGAAATATATCAACTGCGACATTTGTTACATTTTTTTTTTTTTTTCTTCTATTTAAATTGTTTTTTTTTTTCTCGAGGTTTTTGCCAACGAAATATCGAAATGAGTTGTTGAAATTTCTTATTTAAAAAATTTAAATTTATACAAGCATAAAGGAAAAGTTTTTGTATCGATATTGCAACTCAAGCAAACATAAATTTAGTATCGATATTGTAACACATCGAAGCAGCAATTAAGTATCGATACTGCTACTCATACAAACTTTATAGCGATTGTGTTTCTTATGCAAGTACACATTAAATATCGATACTGTTTATCGATACTGTTTCATATAATATAATCAGTCACTTTGTTTCGATGCTGTTTCTCATGCAAGCACAATTTTTATATCGATACTGCAACTCCTTCAAACTCTACATCAATACTGTTTTTTTTTACAGTAGTACACACATTAAATATCGATACTGTTTATCGATACTTCGTATCATATAATCAGACACTTTGTATTGATACTATTTTTGAAGTATCGATACTGCTACTCTTACAAACTTTGTTTTTCAATATGTATCGATACTGTTTCTGCCTTCTAAAAACAATCTCTTTAAAATTCTGACAAAAAAAATATAGAGTTAACTAGGATTACAGCATATATATAGCTATGTCCGTCTGTTCGTTTGTATTAATTTTGTTGTCTCTTCCATTTAAGACAGTTTCGTTTAACTTCGATGCAGCTTAAGTTTATCGCTGTATTTAAAAGACCCACTTTAAATAGTCGCCGCATCTGGCAACGTTCTTTCCTATTATTAATGATTCTGGTATCGGTTAGGCGCTTATTGAAATTATGTTATCAATACTTTTAAATTAAATCGATACTTTGTTTTGTATTATTGTTGATATATGTTATCGATATATTTAAAACAAAACGATACTAAATATTATTATTAACGATTTTATATGAAATCGATACTTAATATTATTGTTATATGCTATCGATACTTTATATATATAAAAAATTGATGCTTAGTATTATGATATTATGTGTTGTCTATACTATTTAATGAAATCGATAGCTAATATTATTAAAACATGTTATCGATACTTTTGAAAACTAAACGATACTTTATATTCTTTATGATATTATATGTTATCGATACTTGAACACAAATCGATGCTTAATATTATTCATGATATTTTTTGTATATAATCGATATTATTTAATTGAATCGATACTTATTACTAAAACATGTTATCGATACTTTTGAAAACTAAACAATACTTTATATTCTTTATGATATTATATGTTATCGATACTTGAACACAAATCGATGCTTAATATTATTCATGATATTTTTTTGTATATAATCGATATTATTTAATTGAATCGATACTTATTACTAAAACACGTAATCGATACTTTTGAAAACTAAACGATACTTTATATTCTTTATGATATTATATGTTATCGATACTTGAACACAAATCGATGCTTAATATTATTCATGATATTTTTTTGTATATAATCGATATTATTTAATTGAATCGATACTTATTACTAAAACATGTTATCGATACTTTTAAAAACTAAACGATACTTAATATTGTTTATAAAAATATATATATATTTGAACGTAAGTCGATGCTTAATATTATTCATGATATTTTTTTGTATATAATCGATATTATTTAATTGAATCGATACTTATTACTAAAACATGTTATCGATACTTTTGAAAACTAAACGATACTTTATATTATATGTTATCGATACTTTTAATACAAATCGATAATTTAAGTAGAATACTGAAATTACATTTTAAATCAGAACACAACATTTTAAAAATCAAAACGAATTCCAAAAATTGTTTGCATATTAAATGATGCGTTTTTGTGTGTTTCGAAAGGGAAACAATATAAGCGATAGGTGAACATTGATGAACATTGTTGATGTTAATGTTAATGTAATCACAAACACAAGATTGCTAATTGATTTATGTTTATATTTGTGCAATATGTTGTTGTTCTGTGACGATGTATGTATGTAACTCCTCACCTCGATATATGTTAGTAGTAAACCAAATAATGATAATAAAATAACACAGTGAAAAGTGGTTGGAGTTGTTTTTTTTTTTTTTTTTTGTATATATTTTGGTAGCGAGAAAATTGCAGGCTGACTGACTGATTCGCTGACTCAATGAATGCCTGGATGGATGGATGGCTGTGAAATGACGCGCAATACGCGAAGAAAAACGCTTGCGGCATATATGCGGAACAACAACAACAGCAACAACAACAAAGGTAACTAAAATATAAACGACAGGATACGCAAGGATGCTAAGGATGTACGTTGTACGCAATACGCTGATGAAATTTTGTTTTGCGGCATATTTGTGTGTAATTATTCGAAATAATTTTGCAATATTGACTGACAGACTAGCAGACAGACAGACAGACAGACTGCATGCAGCATACAAATACAACGACGCATAGCACCCTTCAAAATGTTTGCAAATGCCCCCTGCCGCATATCCTTTTTCAACAAATAAATTTATTTCACTTGCACTCAGCCAGTCAGTCAGTGAGTCAGTTTGCTGCTGCATTGCCAAAACAAAAATATATTTCCACCGCTGACGATGATGCTGATGATCTATCGATGATTGTTTCCAAATATTTGCTTTTAATTTTCCATTTTTACATTTTTGTGCATTGAGGCTAAAATTTGAAAATTAAATAATTATTTTTTTGCAATTTAATGTTTTCTTTTTTTTTTTTTTTTTTTTTTTTAATGAATGAAAATTTTATGAAATTTTTTTTTTTAATTAACAAACTTTCAGTGCATGTTTTTTTTTTCTAGAGCAAATTTAAACATATTCTTTGAATTAGACTACGACACTCTCCATAAGCTTGCTACTTGGTGTAAGGTTACCAAATATTTGTTAGGTTCTCCGAGCCATTCCGAGGCATGCTTGCCAGAATTTGCTTGTTAGTACCAATGAGATCTTTTGTAGTTGCATCACGATCAGAAAAATCACAGAGAGGCTATTCTGAAATTCCGTATATCCCTAATCCGGAAACGACAATATCAAAGTTGAAATTTTACATCACATCACATTCTCTTCTCTCTTTTTTCTCAGCTGTAGAGATTATACAAGTTACGATGTCGCTTTTGGAGTGGAAACCAAGCGGTTCGTCTTTACTGCTAAATTTTACGAATTTCGCGATGTCTGGAGATGGCTGAAGTAAGTATGTAGTCCAATATTTCTTTAGACTGTTCTGTTATGTTAAAATTTTGTTTGTTTTCGCTGCATTTCCGGTTTTCCACTACTTAATATCAAATAAAAAAATTAAGTGATGGATGCCAGGATATGTATTGAAGCTCAAACTCGACTGCAGCATTCTTACAGAAAAATTTATTTATGTATGGAATGGAATTTGTGGAATAATTATTTCATAAGAAATCTTTTCATAGTGAAAATCGGAAAAGGTTTTACAACGATTTTGTTTTTTTTTTTTTTTTTTTTTTTACAATATGTGGACTAGGCCTGCTGGGGAAACCACATAAAAAAAAAAAAACGCGCCGCAACTCTACCTCATTGGGTGGTGTGGAAATGAGTTATTATGTATATATTTTATATGCTGGAAGAATTCAAAACAATACCAATTTCCAGTTCTAAGTTACCTGAATATGTTCCTGTTACCTGTACAAAGTTTCTTTTCATATTTCAAATATTTCTATCAATTTTCTAAAAAAAAAAAAAAACGGGAAAAATGTAAGAAACAAAAAACAAATTAAGCTTGGTAACAACTAAAAAAAATAAATGAAAAGGATTAAAAACTGCAAAAAAAAAAAAAAATAAATAATAAAATAAATAACGTCGCTAACGAATCAAATAAATTTGTTGGTCAATTAAAAAACTGCAAAACGCGCAAAATTTTTTCACATATGGCGTATTCCAGGATACAGATACAAACACAGATTTACACACATTCACACACAGATACAAATACATTCCATGCCAACACAACGTAACTTTGCTGATGATGATTTTTTCTGCTAATGGCTGGCAACGAAAAACTATGTACGGGAATAAAAAAAAAAAAAAAAAAAAGATATACATATATATATTTGGTATATCATCTATACATATCTATATAGCACGTATGTATGTATATAGTATGTATCTATAATAAAAAAAAAATGAAGAAAGTTTTAGAAAAAAATCGCGTTTTGCTATTTAAATTTGTGCGCTTTCGTAGCTTGAACAATTTTTTTCTTTTATCATTTTTTTTATGCTTTTCTTTCTTGATTTTCATTTTTTTTGAATTTAAATATGGGCGAATCCGAAAAATATTACACCAATGAAAATATTTTAAATCGTTACTATTTATTTGAAAAAATATTGAAATACTAGAATGTGGAACTCAAGGAAAGATAATGTGGGCAATATCCCCAAGGCCGGAAAAAAGGATCTCACTATACCCAAATCTTTCAGACCAATCGGCACAAGATTACTCTAAAAAATGGAAAAGTTAGTAGATAGGCATATTAGAGAGACGAGAAAACCTCTATACAAGGACCAACATGCATACAGAGCAGATAGATTAACCGCCACTGGCTGGGGTAATTAAAAACTCGATTGAACACAAAGAAATCACTATTTGTGCCTTCTTTGATATTAAAGAGGCGTTTGACAACACGAACCACGACACAATATGTAATGTCCTAGTAGAGAGAGGGATTGAACATCTGTTGGTGCACTGGATACACTCGTTACTGGGTACAAGAACGCCGAAAACCAGAATGTGGAAGAATAGGATACAAAGTTTCACAGACGTGTTCCAAAGAGCAATGGATACTTCCGATCCAATAATATGCTCAGTAAATTTGGATAGACGAATTCAACGACAGAAGAGTATGTGTCTTTCTGTTGAGATTTTGAATTTATTAGAAAGTCCTTTAAATTCGGACGACACATCGGAGGATCAAAACAGTTTCTTTGAAATTGATAATCTTTTTGAATTTCCATACAATATTGAACTGGAAAACGAAGAGCCTAAATTTTTATAAAAGGTTTGTATAGTAATGCCTCAAACTTTTCATCTCAAAGCGTTTGGAATCAGACGCAAAAAGTTTTTTTTCACTAATGATGCCCTCAGACCATAAGTCTCCGCATGCTTCAGCTCCAGATTTCGCGTCTTGAGAATAGTTGAGCAGCCAATAACATTTTAAATGCATAGCAGCAATTGTATTAAAAAGTACCCCATACGAATGCAGTATTAGCCCATATGTATGTTATATATATATTTTTAAATTGTGCTGGCAATGCTACTATTCGAAATGTAAGCGAAATATTCTACATAAAACTATAAAGCACTGAATTCTATGGAACTGCATGATTGGTGTTTAGTTTTGATAGTAGAAATTGAAAGAATCGAAAAAAAAAATCAAAAACTTTTTAATACATTTTATGCAATATTTTTTTTTTTTTTTATGTAATTTATTTATTTTTATTTTTATATTTATCATTTTATTTAGTTTTTTTTAACATTTTTATTAATTATAAAAAACAAAATCATCACATGTTTCAAATGTCCGAAAAAGAATTGAAACCTTTAAATGAAATTCTCTCTTGCTTAGATTCAAATTTTTTTTTAAAATTAAATGAAATAATAATATAATTCACAATCAGTTTAAACAACATTTATAAAAATTACACAAATACGGTTTATATTTTTTTAATTTTTTAAATAATATTTGAACTAATTGTGAATCATATTCATTATTTTAGGAATTTTAAAAGAGATTTGAAACTAAGCAAAACAAATTTTTGTAAAACCCTCTGATAAAAAAAAAAAAAAAAACAAATGAAGAAGAAGTGGGACATATAAAGTAACCAAAAAAGAGCAATGCTATATCGAAAGCCGAGTCCCTATAACAATATTTGAACTGTTCTTGGAAAAGATAAAACCATCAAACTTAGCCACTTAATGATCCTTTTTTATAAATTTATTTATTGGTTAAGAACTCAAACCAACAGGCGGATAACGGTAAACGGAAAAACCGCCAAGAGAAATAAGTAGATAGGGAACTAGGATATCTTGCAGTTGCAGTTCTCTTTTGTTTTTTCATCTTTCCGAGTTCAGTTCGGACGATCGAGAACGGATAGACGGAATTTATTATATTGATGCGGCTTACGAAACTTATTAAAATGTATTAAAAATGTTTTCTCGAGTCTTTCGCCTCTTCTGCTTCTTATTGAATAACGAGTAAAGGATATCTATTATATAAATTTACTCATTTATATACACTTAATTTTATCTTTTATTTTTATTTTTTTTTTTTTTTTTTTATTTTTTTTTTTTATTTATTTAAATTAAATTTTAATTTGTATTCCATTTTTTCGCCGTATTGCTCATCTCATAAGAAAAATATCATCTTAGCTCAGCTCATTTAGTCCATTTAGGAATTATAAGCGTAATGTCAAGCGAAGCAATGGTACCATGCGAACCGAGTACGAAAGAGATAGTTTAATTACTTAATTTTTATGCCGTTTCGTTCGTGCGAATGAGTTAGAAAATTTATGTGTTTCTTTCCTTGTTTTTGTTTCTTTTGGTTGGTACGTACACGTTGACAGAGCAAGCGCTCTTAAAATAACCTTTTATAATTGAACCATGATTTAGTCAAGCGTTCTAAAAATTTTTTTGTTTATCTTTTCCAAACCATAGACTTTCTCAATATTCCCAAATCTCTGAAATCTGAGGAATGTGTGCGATGTATGGAATCTATTCAAGAGTTCTGAATAATATAAGCCGAGATTCGCAATGACTTTGTTGAACTAAAAATCTTCCATTGGTCTTCTTTGATCACGTTTTCTTCACGGTTACGATATTAAGCCAAAAACTCATTGAAATAAAATTATTACACAGCGAGAATGATCATCGAAGAAAGAAGCTCTCTTTGGTTTATATGTATACAAAATCACATCAGGCTCGATCACAAAATATGATACATCATTCACCATCCCATCCAAATCGAACAATACAAAAACAGCTAGATTGGGTTTCACAAGCTGATCCATTTCATATCCATAAAACCTTGATCTAGAACCGAGTTTGATTGCGCTTCATGTCATGGGACAACATTATATCAGGCAAGTCAGAACTAACATTTGTACGTTCCTGTTTCACTGATTCATTTCATGCCTAATCAATCATAACGAAACAATTTTAGCCGGAATTTCAGGCAACTTATATATGAGGTGATTGCCTGAAGAGCCAAGCTGAGGCTACCGGCCGGGTGCGCGCAGGTTGCGGATAGCGTAATGACCTCATCGAGGCTAACTGCGAATAAGCGATATACTATAAATCGTCAATAAGCAGTCCCGGACAGCAAGCGGGCTCTACATAGTGTGGAGCTGACGAGGTGCTTCTGAGACCGCCTCTTAAATTATAGTCTCAATACTTTTCGTTTTTTCGATCATTATTTCATACAATCTTCACCGTTCCAAGAGCGAATGCAAATGCCGAGATAAGCCGCCAGAACAATTGGCCAATAATTGTGTAATTCCAACACTAATTCTAGTTGCGCTTTAGTGTTCCAGTTCAGCTGGAAGAAATCCCTAGAAAACCCTAATGTATTGGAGTATATTTTTCAACACACACACACACACAACTTAATTAAAAAATCTGTACAAAATGACGAACCAATTAAATTCAAGTCAGATTTGTTCAAGTGAAGTCCAGACGCGCACAGTTTCTGTTTCTACGTGAATGGCTTTTTACGGTGAGTGAATTTGCTTTAATTTTAAAACTGCTTTTTTTGCACTGAATTTTTTATAAATATTTTTTTTTTTTATTATTAAAAAGGCTTGTGTAATCTAAAAATTGACTGAAATAGAATTTGTGTATGTTGCTGTAACTACCAAAAAAAAAAAAAAAAAGGAAAAAATATTATTTTTTATATAAAAGTTCTATTTTTTTTTGTTTTTCTTTAAACCAAAACTAACTGACTGAATGCGGCTGCTATTGAGAAGTTGGAGTGTAGTTGTGGAGTTTATTTTCTATTCTATTCTGTCATGTTCTGTTCTGCGCTTGCTCAAGAGCAAATCGGTTTTGAATTTTAACTTTTTACATATATTTATAAGAATACATGTGAGTGTGTGTGTGTGTGTGTGTCTGTGTGTGTGTGTAGGTGCCTCGATAGCATTCGATGAAAAGTCAATAACCAATCGAAGCAATGCGCAGCTATCGATTTTTGGGGGATGTTACCAATTTATTATTATTATTATTGAATTACTTTATGAATAAACCTCGCATAAAAGCCACAAAAAAATCACAACAAATACATTTTTAGGCATTCACAATAGATTTAGGATTCCAATATTTTGGAGAACCAAAAATTGGGGTAAAAAAAATGATAAAAAAAAAAAAAAATTAAACTAAAAAGAAATTTTTGAAAATAAAAAGAAAACAACAAAAAAATTAATACATACAAAAGTAAACGTTGTCGAAACAGAATCAAAAATCAAGATTTAAGATTACAGATACACTCGACTTCAATGCGACTGACTGGATGAATTGTGTTGTGAACAACAACAACAACAGCAAACAGCTCAAATCAGAACGCACAAAAGCAACACTTAAAGGAAATACAAAAGTATAAAAGCTTCAATGACAAAGGACATACGCCAACCACAAAATGAAAAGAAATACAAAAAAAAAAAAAAATTGAATTCATTCATTCAGGAAGGCAGGCAAACATTCATTGAGCTGCGATGAATCAATGCAAGTGGCAGAATGAAAACAGAATAACAACAACGAAAACAACAACAAACATGCTCACTTGACCTCCAATTTTATGTTCTTTTTTGAAAGGCAAATGCTTTATATGGTGTACGTATATATAGCTAATAAGAGAAACAGAGAGAGATGGAGTGAGAGACAAAAAGATAGATAGAGTGAAAGATGAGCTAGAGAGAAAGAGCGATAGGAAGAGAGAAGAGAGAGAGAAAAGATATGGAGAGAAAGAGAGAGGTAGAGAGAAAGATTGAGATAGAGAGAAAGAGAGAAAGAAAGAGAGATAAAGAGAGAAACAGAGAGCAAGAATCAGAGAAAGAGAAACAGAAACAGAAGAGAGAAAGAGAGACAAAAAATTGAGAGAAAGATTGAGATAGAAAGAGGGAGAGAGAAAGAAAGATATATGAGAGGAAAAAAAGCGAGAAAATGAAAGAGAGAGGAAGGAAGAAGAGAGGGACAGAGAGGGAAAGAGAGTGAAAGAAAAAAGAGAGAGAGGGAAAAAGAGGAGAGAAAAAGAGTGAAAGAAAAAGAGAGTGAGAGAAAAAATGAAGAGAGAAGAGAGAGAAAAAGAGAGAGAGAAAGAGAGAAGAGAGAGATGGGAAAAACAGAGAGAAAGAAAGAAATTAATTTAAATGCATAAAGAGAGAAATAAAGAGAGAGAGAGAGAGAGAGAGGTGAGAGGGAACATTAAATTAAATTGGATAGAGAAACCGAGTGAGAAGGTTAGAAGGATACAGTTTGTTGGAGAACGAATTAAGAGAGCTCGAAAGTGAAATACAAAGACTGTTGAAAATGGGATAGAGAAAGAGTAAGAGAAAAGAGTGAGAAAGAGAAAGACAGTTAGATAAAGAAATGTAAAGAACAACAGATAGAGAAAGATTGAGTGCGCAAGAGAGCAGAGTGAGAAGGATAGATTATGAGAGATAGAAAGGGAGTAAGTGTGATAATAAAAAAAAAATTAAAAAGAGTTAAAAAAAAAAAGAGTGAGAGTGTGACAAAGAGAGAATGATAGGGAGAGATATGAAATTGTGAGCGTATGAAAGCGAGAGAATGAGAATGAGAAAGTGGAGAGATGGCAATAATTAAGTTCCTCATTCATTTTCAATTTTAATTCAATTTGTATTTATGTATTTTGATATCTATTTTATCTATTTCAATCATTCCAATGGCAACCGTTTGACAGTCTGGACCTCTGATGGAATAGCGTAACAATCTTCACAATTCAAAAGCAATTGAAGAAATCAAATTTTCGCATGTCAACCTAAGTTCCTATGTGATGCGGAAATGAGATTGCTGAGCATGAACCGCATTATACGGAACGTGAGCAATAAGTGCGCCGGTTGCTACTGCAGAAATCCGTCAAACTGTATCTGTGCAAGGTGAGACGTCTGATTATGAAGAGCACAGTTTGGTGGGAAATAGCTGAGCCCAGTGAAGATTCCCATGCAGCCAATTCCGAAGACATAACCAAATATTAAGCAACTACAACTAATTTCCAAACTTCTACAACATTTTTAATTTATATTTTATGATTTGTTTTTTGAATTAAAAAATTGTTTTAAACAAATTCAAGACTTTATTTTATTTGTTCTATTTTTTTTTTAAGGAGCAATACTAAAGCGTTGAATGACGACCAGATTCTCGGATAGGCATTTTATTTGTTTGAAGAGGGTGAGTGCTGAATGTGCGCGCGATATGACGAAACAACGAAAAATGAAGAAAACAACCTTTGACCTTTATACTCGAGCGAAAAGTTTGAATATTTCAATAAAAGATTTTTTTTTTGTTTTTTGATATTTGATAATGTCATTTGCCGCATAATTGTTTTTGAATTGGTTTGGTTTTTGTTTTTTGAATTTGGTTTTTTTTCTTTATTTTTTTTTTGTTCTTGAAGAATGCTAAAGATTAAAAAATTGACTCTATTAAAGTTTCAAGCGTTTTGCCCGGAGCCAATTGAAAACTTGGTGAAAGACTTTCAGGAGTCTCTTATGCTATGGAGGAACCATTTCTCTACTCTACTTGGGAGCGAGGACGGAAACAATGCCGCCAGCGGAGAAGATTAATTTCTGGGTCTATCGACCGATGAAGGACCTCCAGACCCTAACGAGATCTTAGAAGCTATGCAACAGCTTAAAAATAACAAAGCGGCAGGCGTAGACGAACAACCCACAAAATTATTTAGGATTAAAGTCTTACAAAGCGCTGACTTTGTATACCGACAAAGATCGTTCGTCTTTGTATGATGACGCTAAGAAACAGCCAAGCTTTGTCGGTAAAAATTTCTCCAATCCATTTGATACCAAGAGAGGCTTTAAACAGTGCATTGGTAGGATCAGATCTTTGAAGACATCCGTAAGATTGTTATCTGAAATTGGTATCGAGTAGCATTGGAACATTCCATTTATTTTTCGATAAATACTCACTCAAACCACTCCAAATGCTTCTCATTTTTTGTATCATTATTATTTATCTTAGATTGGGACCACAATCGATAAGAAACTTCAACTCAAGTTTTCTCTTACGAGAAGTTTTGCTGCTGTTTTTTATTTCCGTTTATATTCCAACGATTTTTTTTTGAATTCTTCATTATAGAACAATCTACCTTATGGCCACTCCAACTCTGCTTAATTAGTTCGTTTGTTTAAAATGATTTTTGATGAGGCTGATGCTATGGAATCAGGAGAAGTTGCAGAAAAATTAAAAAAAAATAAATAAATAAATAAATAAAAATAAACGCAGCTATTTCCACATAACATTTATTTACATGATTGTTTTTTTTTCGTTGCGGAAATTTTTTTCCATGTACATATTTTGCACACCCAATCCATTATGGGTCGCGTAGCCATTCAATTTTTTTTTTCCGCTTCTTCTTTTAATTCCGACACACACTGCAATTGCAGAGCAGCATCGAGGCAGCATCGAGGAACATGAATTAAATGTAGAAGTTTGAGTAAAGATTCCATTCCATTTCATTCCATTCCATTACGATGTATGAATGGGTGTGCGGATGGTAATGACGATACTACAGCTCTGGCAATGATGATGGCGTCAATTCAATTCAAAGCCGCGGCGTGTCGTGACGTGGCGCGCGTTAGTGTTGATGACGGCAGGTGGCAGGATAATGTCTTCTGCTGCAGCAATGTTTGCGTATGTTAATCGAAATCATGAATGTGTTGTGTTCGTCTTTTTTATATAAAAATTTTCTCTTTTTTTTATTCCATTTTTTCCACTTTTTTTGTTTTCTTGTTTCGTAATCTATAGAAGCGCAAAACTGTATGCATGTGCGAACATGCCGCGCTGTGGTTTTGTTTAACATTTAATGTGGAGGTTAATACCTGACATTGTTCATAGCCGCTACAATACAAAGAGTTGGGTTCGGTTGGGTTGGGTTGGGAGACTGAGTGACTAAGTGAGGCCGTGATTCGATGCGCCTTGGTCAAGTGCATGTGTTGAATGGATGAATTTGATTTGGGGTATGAGTTTGTTTGGTTGGTTGGTTGGTTGGTTGCTCTTCTCTACTCTGTATGTGAATTGGATTTGGAGACTACAAACGCTGCTGCTGCTGCTGCATCATCGTGTGAATTTGCTCATACTTTTTCAATTTTTTGTATTGCTGGATTGGGCTGAACTGGGCTGTAAAAGGGTTATTTTGTATGGCTTATCGACAGCATCCATAGTAGCTGCAGCATGACTAGAGAATTATTATTATGGAATGGAATGGTTTGATGGTTTACATATGTATACGGATGACAGGCACTTATGCAGGTATTTTGTGTAACGTTTCGCTTGGGTGTTTGCTCTCTCCGTCTGTCTGTCCCTGTATGTCGCGCGCGTATAGTATTCATTTCAGTGCTTTAGGCGCAAATTGCAAGTGATTTTCCGGTTAATTGATTTTAAAGCGATTTCGCTTAAATGTTGTTATCTGACTTACAATGAATAGATATGGTAGATACATACACACATACATACACATACATAGATAGATATGTTAGTATTTTTATTGTTCTTTGCATGTGTGTGTGTGTGTTTGTATTCATTTGTCGTTGGCATGCTGCGTGGTATGTTGAATTGTATTTTAGTTAACTTTTATTATGTCTGCCGCATAATATTGAGAATTGCATTGGATATTGGTCTACTGATTTTAATGAATGAAATGAATATAGAACAAGGAATAATATTTAACTTTAATGGTGTTGCGGAAACCGAAGCTCAAATGCGCGTCAAACAGTGGCTTAGGTAATATTTGGAGCAGAGCTGGGCCTTTGGTTCGATACTAACAAAGTTTGACATATTAATGGGGCCATTAACTAAAGCTAAAGACATATATAACAATAACTTTTTTCTAAAAAATAAAAAATGGCAGATGAGTATTTATGGGGGCTATATGCTGTAGTTGCCCGATTCATAAAATTTTAGTGTATTTTTTAGTTTATTTTTTTAGTGTATGCAGAGGTTGTCATTAACTAGCTAATAACTTTTATTTCCAATTATTTTCTGCTGTTCAAATTTGTATTGAAAAAACATAAACAATTTTAGTGTCTCCGGAAAAGCCATACCTATTCAAAGATATGGCTTTTCCGGTTTCAAAAATTGTTCAAATCACTTCTTAGTGCTTACCTAATAGGTCGAAATTACAGGAGACCCCTCACACACATAAAATTTTTTTCAATCATCTCCCTAGTGTCTAGTTCTCTCCATTACCGAGTCATAACAAAAGTTTTAAAAAAATGGTACATCCGATATTGGGTGCCGAGGCTCGAATTTCGAAAAACCCCAAAACACCCCAAAAATATCTTTTAATGACCTTTCAAATTGGCCAAGTATATGCATTCCAAAGATAAATTACTGTAAAAAAAAGAAAGAAAGGTAAAAATAATGCATTTTTGCTCCTCCACTGGGCCCCAGCTCCAAAAATTTTCACTACCTTTCAAATGCGCCTAATATCAAGTCTCAAGTCTAACATCTCAGAGACCCCTATTAGGCCCCTGGTCAAAATTTTTCCAAATTTCATTTTATTGCTCACTTTCATCACAAAACGAATCTACATTGAAAATTTGAACTTCCTATCTGCAGCCGTTTGGGCTTTAGTCGTGTCTTCCGTAATAACTATTTTCATACAAAACTTCTAGAAGAAAACAAGCAAGTTTTTATGGGGGCTATAAAAATGCGTAGTACTTTGGTTTTGATATACAATGTAGTCGTTGTGCAACTCCCACCAAAAGGGTTTGTTTGTCGAAGAGTCGTAATTTTTGAAATACACCTAGAGGATCTGATCTCTGGCTGATCAAGACTGCGCTACTCGTTTCCGCCACTTAAGCTATAAAAGATGAGCAAATGATGCAATGAAGGACAGACAGACAGACGGGTGGTATACGTCTGCCTTCAATTTAGTCACAATTTCACTTGTAAACCTATTAGCTAGCGCCTTTGTTTATGGTTCATGCTTCTGCTTCGATAAAGTAGAACCGAAAGAGAACTTATTCTATTCGAAGCAGCAATTACTAGCCTTACTTCCGAGCTAGTGTTATTCCGAGCCTACAAATGTAGACGAAGTTTTCGATAATATCGAAAGAGTTTAGGAAGGTTATTTCCTCATTTCAGCGAGAAACCTATTCAATGGAGTAGAAGACACATGTAAGCTAAATACTAAGTTCTTGCAGCTATGCAAATTATGCCATAGCAGAGTGATACCGACTGAAATGGTGCGATTGTTACATTAGCGACTCTCATAGGAACTAGAGGTGGCAAATTTTCGATAGTCGACGCTATCGATAGTTTAAATCTATTGATAGTCTACGATAGTCGGAACTCCATATTAATCGAGTAGCACGCTTATAGAACACAATTTATGTATATTGGCCCCTGGGAACACAGCAAATTGATCTTTATTCTCTCAAATATCAAAATGTAACAAAGTAGAGAGCGATACTTTTTATATCGTTTCAAATTTCAGTACAGTTTATACAAAAATTAAATTAAAGCAAAATGTTTTGTAGGCTAAACTTAATTATTTCATGTTAATCGCATAAAAGTGGCATGTGGCGTCTCGTCTCGTCTCGCGTCTCGCTCATTCATTGTGAATGACCACAAAAATTGTTTCATATCGATGTGAAACAATGTAATTACACAACTTTCACTTGTCGCGCCCCTCCTTGGCAATTTATCTAACAAAAATTTTTGGCAAACAAACAACAACAACAAAACTATTAAACCATCGCTCACTCCAACTTAGAATATATGCACAACAATATAAAATCCAATCCCAATTCCAATCCCAATCTATAGAAACACGCAATGCTGCTGTTGCTGCTGTTGCTGCTGATGTACCTTATAGCTTATACATGTGTAAGAAGATGCCAGCAAGGAATTCTGAATACTGAATTCAGGCAACCAAATTGCACTCATGTGTTCATTAAAACAATAAAAAGCAGACTTGCGTACCGAAAAATGAGTAGTCAATGTCCTGTAGCTGCTGCTGCTGCCACTGTTGCTGCAAAATGACGTAGCTGAGCCGATGCCTAATTATGATTTTCATTAGAAAATTGTATCTGAACGTCAACAGATACATTTACAGCAACAACAACAACAACAACAACAGCAACAATAACAAATAAACAGATACACGAAATGTTGTAGCGTCAGTCAATCTTGACTATTTTTATGCTTCGTTTCGAGGGTTGAGTATGTGTAATTATGTGTGTGTGTGTGTGTATGTGTGTGTGTGTGTTAGTGTGTTTGCAATTAGAAATGTTTTTTTGTGCATACTACATTTTTTCGGTTATTTAGTTTTCAACCCAAATTTTGATAAATTTTGGACCATATTTCTCTAAGGCAAACAAATTTGTTGTTTTTAAAAAATTTGCTACTGATCCAATACCTACAGAATCCGATAGTGTTTAACGTTTACAACTCTCTATGTAGACCTAATCCCATGGAACCCTTCGGCACCATTTAGAGTTGGTACCAATTTCAAGGCTGGCCAGAAAAGGCTTATGTACTTCCCAGTTTGGTAGAATGAGAGAACTATCTAAGCCTCGGTTGCCTGTCTGATACCTACAATCAGTCAGGGCCACGTACAAACTATGGCTCTATCCACGATTACGGATATAAAAAACAGACACCACGATATTCCCACAACGACCGTTACCATTTGAGCCAAGGCTTTCTGGCTGTACGTAGTAACAGACACGTTTCTCTTCTCAAACCTCGCTCTATACCGTACCGTACCAAATTAGCCTGTTTCACGGCCTCCCCCTGGAGAGGGTCCAATCCCTGCAGTACGTGTTTGTCTGTCCTGTGAATGGGAGAGAGTCAAAGTTCAAAGCTGTTCAACGAAATCGATTGTGATTGTTGCTGGTTGTTGAAATAGAGAAGTAAGAAACTATCTTTGAGGAGTCCACCTGTAGACCATCTCTGCATGAAATTCCTTCCCAAAAGATATGGAAGACTTCGACTCCAATTTCTGTTGAGGCCCAAACAATTCAAGAAAAGTTGTCGTTTAGGTGTATTCCATTTCTATAGTATACAAGAAGAGCTTCTAATTTCTGAATACATTTTTTTTTTACATTTTAAAAAGATTTTCAATTGTGCAGGGTTTAAAAAAGGTCATCTATACCCCATTTTATAATTGTTGTGAATCATTAACTCGCATGTTGCATTTATTGTATATCTACCTTTGCTTTTCATATATGTATCTTGTATCTATAACACATTCATTCTCACATTCAACATTAAACATAAACACCATCAACACCCTCAGTCTCAGTCTCAGGTTCAGGTTCAGCTTCACCCTCAGCAACTCATCATAGACGCACGCCTCATCCATAAAACAAACTGAATGAAACTGAACAACATTATTAGTATCTTGCGTGCAAAAACATTTATGAATACTGAAAAAAAAAAAAAAAAATAGAAGAAAAGCTTTGAGTTTATTGCTTGACCAACGTTTTGGACCAACATTGTCCTTGGGCATCATTCTTTTATTTTATTTCATTTTTTTTTTTTTTGGTTCGCTCGTGAATCTTTATCTTTGAATGACCGGGGTCGACTCGTCGACATATCCTGTCTTTTAATTTTGGTTGTTTTCTTCGGTTTCAGTTTCAGTTTCGGTTTCGGTTTTATGTGTCGACCCAAAACGATACGAAAACGTTTCGTCATAAACTTCAATAATCGTAAATATAGATTTCTCGTCGTCGTTGTTGTTGTCGGTTTTAGTGCGCTTCAGTGAAAGTTCTTGTTGTATGTTACAATATATATATGAAATGTCCTTTGTCCTTTTCTGTGTTGTTGTTGTTGTTGTTCTTGTTTTGAGAATATTATGTAACATTTGGCATTTGGCGTAAAAGTAAAGAAAAGCAGCCTTCCGCCTACTCCGCCTGTTTTTTTTTTTTTTTTTTTTGTATGGAGAAAGTGAATAAGAACGTTGAAATTAATAGTTTCATTGCGGTTTCACTTGAAGTTTACGTACATCAGGCAGCATAGATTGGTTTAGAGTTTTAGTTTGGTTTAGGTTGGGGTTATGCTTCAATGTGAGGCTGGGCGGTAGTTCAATTATTGGCGCAATGTCTAATGCACATTTATGAGCTTTGGTGGACATTTTTATCGTTTCGTCAATGTCATAAATTCTGATCAAGACGCTAAAATTGTACTTAATGAGAACGCAGATAGATAGACCGACAGACAGACGGACAGATAGACATACGCAATAAGCCAAAGTAATGCAAGTAAGAGAATGATTAAAGCGTTGCACATACATAGATAGAGTAGCTTCTTATTATTTGTTTATTTTTTTCTTCTATTTTTCATTTAAAAAGAAAGCAAAAAGCTCGGTACATGCTTTATTATTTGTTCCTCATGTAAAAGGAATTCATTGCCTAGACTCGCATTGGAACATTCTGCAATTTGTTGGTTAAATATGTAGTATCACATACTCGTACTCGAACTCATACTCGTACTCGTATTCGTATTCGTATTCGTACTCATACTAGTACTCGTGCTCATACTCGTACTCTTTTTCGTACTCATAGTCATACTCGTACTCTTACTCATACTCATACTCGCACTCATACTCGTACTCATACTCATACTCATACTCGTACTCATACTCATACTCATACTCATACTCATACTCATACTCATACTCATACTCATACTCATACTCATACTCATACTCATACTCATACTCATACTCATACTCATACTCATACTCATACTCATACTCATACTCATACTCATACTCATACTCATACTCATACTCATACTCATACTCATACTCATACTCATACTCATACTCATACTCATACTCATACTCATACTCATACTCATACTCATACTCATACTCATACTCATACTCATACTCATACTCATACTCATACTCATACTCATACTCATACTCATACTCATACTCATACTCATACTCATACTCATACTCATACTCATACTCATACTCATACTCATACTCATACTCATACTCATACTCATACTCATACTCATACTCATACTCATACTCATACTCATACTCATACTCATACTCATACTCATACTCATACTCATACTCATACTCATACTCATACTCATACTCATACTCATACTCATACTCATACTCATACTCATACTCATACTCATACTCATACTCATACTCATACTCATACTCATACTCATACTCATACTCATACTCATACTCATACTCATACTCATACTCATACTCGTACTCATACTCGTACTCCTTCTCCATTCTAGTTTCAAGCTGGATACCTCAAGCCGTATACTAGTCCTGAAGAACGTTTGACTCATGCGTCCGACAGACGGATCAACCAAGCTTTTAATGCTGATTAAGAATACATCCGAGGCATCCAATGCCTCATCTTCCCCAAGTGCAGAAATCAAACTTAAATAAGCTTGAAGCAAAAAAGTATCTTAAAGGTATCTTAAAACGTTCTTTTGCCATTTTCGTTGACTTGAAATGCCTTCGACAGTTCCAGTTTCTAAGAGGCAAAAAAATGTACTCGGTAAATTATAAAATAGTGAAAAATAACTAAACTTACAAATCGCTTTGCGCTTATTCATTTCCAATAATTTTTGTCGCCTTCTACGCTGCGCGTTTTTTCGCTTTGCACTTCAAAATTAAAATTGAAAATTTTTAAAGCATATCGTAAGGCGCAATTTTGTTTTACTTATTTATTTTATTTATTTTTATTACTTTAAATGAAATTAACTATTTTCAAACAGTTTGAATACTTTTTAAGCTTTGAATTCTTCCATATTTATTTCGCTGCTCTTCTACTTTCAATTTTTCACTATTAAAAAAAAAAAAACTAGAATAAAATATTTTGTGGTTAAGCAAGATAAATGTTAAATCGACTCACTCCCTCCACTGCACAAATTCATAGTCGAACAATATCAGACAGACAGACACATTGGAAGACGTTAATGATATTTTTTTTTTTTTTTTGCTCTACTCATTCTCATATAAAGAGAAAATCGCTTTTTGAGCAGTGCCAGAAATAAATGCCTTTCTTTTTTTTTTTTTGTTACAATAAAATGGGATGCGTTGCGTTGCTTTGATGTATTTATGTCATATATGTACGCTGAGCAGCAGTGGGAGTTTGCTACATCTTTCATTGCAGTTGAATTTCTTACCCCACGAAAAAAACAAAAAAATATCTCATATGTGTACGCGTATCTGTTTAGCCGTGTATCCGTGTTTCCGTGTGTGTGTGTGTGTGTGTGTGTGCGCGTACACAAATCCGTCTTTGAATAATGATGCTGTTGATAGCTACGGATTATATCGAAGTTACAGTTAAAGTTACATACTCTAAATATATTGCATATGTAACTGCATGAATGTATCTAATACGCTCTTTACGTGTTAGTTTCGTGTGTAAGTGTGAGTGTGTCTTTTTTTTTTATTCCATTTATTTATTACCGACAATATTCAATGACCCTTAATGGTTTTTCCTAATAAAAATATTGGATTAGCTTTGTTGGCATTGGCGATTTTTCATATTCACAGAAAAGAAAACCGAACCAAACGAATCCAATTCACTAAACAACGCAAAGCTAAGCTAAGTAAGCAGCTGTTTTTGTTTTCATTGTTTTGTTTGGTTTTGTTTGTGTCATCTGCTTATGAATTCACAGCGTTCAAGTTATTATTATAATTTATAAAAGAAAATGAAGTAAAGCGTTGTATTGAAGGTATGCCAGCTATTATTACGGTTTCTTTATCAGCTTTATTTATTTATTTTCTTCTCTTTCGGTATTTTCGTTACAATTTATTGTAATAAAGTTATTCTACTTGAGAAATGAGCGAGAAATGCTAACGGAAAAGATATAAAATCAAGAAATTTGTATGTGAGCAGAAATCGATGTTGCCAAGTTCGGCGTCTGTTCGCCTAGTGTATGAAAAATTAGCATAGTCGCCAAAAGAGTCTTATGTCATGTCTCTAGATTAACGGAATCTCTTCAAATACATAAACATTTTTTTGAACATTATTCAAATGCGCCCAGGTTTAAGTCCTACGTCATTCATTCAAAGATATGATTTTTCCGGTTTCGAGAGCTCCACTAGACCCCGGGTCCAGAATTTTCCAAATCACGTCTTAGTGCTCACCTTAAATCTTAACAAAAGAACAAAAAAAAAAATAGGTGAAAAAAACATATTTTGGGTCCACCAGTGGGTCCCAGGTCCAAATTTTGGAAATATCAACTACCTTTTAAAATAAGCTTACTATTAGGTCACTCAAACTTATCCAACCAGAGAAATGGCTTAGGTATCTAGACCCTGGTCAAAATTTTTCAAAAATTCCTACTTAGTTCTCACTTTTATCATAAAACGAGTCTACAGCTTTCTATTTTAAGCAGAAAGGGCTGTACTCGTGTCTTCCGTCCGTCAGTAATTCAGATTAAAGAAATCTATAAATATATAGATTCTTGATTAGCATTGAAAGAATCTAATCGATCTAACCTGTTTGTCGTGTCAGCCATATTAAATTTTTTTTTTCTCAGAGACTATAATGAAGCTTAGACATTTCTAAACTGAATACATTCATAAATTCATTCAAAAATGGAAGTCTTCTTCCTGGTTCTTGCATTCCATTTGGTAGCTAGTGATGCATACTTCCATGGATTCAAAAAAAGATACGGCGTTCGGGCTCTAAAATATCCTCGCAGCCTTAGCTGGTAGTGAAACCGTTCAAAGAAAAATCTTAGGGCTAAAATGAACGAAATGGGAGTTGTGCAACGATTAATTTTATAATGCTGATGAGTTCGGCATATTTTGGAAACTGCTGCTCGAATGAATATTTCTCTACTTGCTTCTCATGTTATTGGGACGTACGCACATATGTGTGTGTGTGTGTGTGTGTGTGACGTTGATATGCAGCACATACATATCTATTGCCTAATAGAAAGTGAAACATGCGACATGTCACAGATAATTTATTATTGTCAACTATTCGCCCTCACCGCCCTCATAAAAGATACTTACTGTAAGATACTTTGATAGCTAGATATGACATTGATGACTTTGTCAATGTTAAAAATGATGTTGATGTGACAAAAATTGTTTTTTTTTTTTTTTTTTTCCATTTAAAAAAATAACTCAAATAATTTTTCGTTTTTTTTTAAAGAGAGCGTCTCCCTAAAAAAGTATAATTTTGAATAGCTCGAAGAGATGAATGGTTTTATTGTCTGAATATCTGACTGTCTACCTGTCTGTCTGTCGTTCAGTTTGAAAGAAATTTAGCTGAAATTTGAAACTTTGCAGCTTTTCTAATACGGGATAAAATGAAAACACACAAAAAAATAACTAAAAAATACTTTTTTATTGCAGCGAGACCACATTAAGTTGGGGCTAGTATAAAAACATACAAAAAAAAGGCAAATAAACTTTGTTTAGGACAAAGCCGAAAATCGACTACATTAATGAATCGAATGTGTAAAATACATTGTTTTTATGCTCTAAAATTATACTTGCATTGTTACCTTTCAAAAGAAACCGGATTGGGAGTCATCGGTTATATGGTTTCAAAGTCTATAGCGGACATAGAAACATTTTGACTTTTTTTATATATATAGACTACAACTAGCTTCTTATATGAACCACATCTTGAGTTGTATCGCGTCATCGAACCTCCATTCACTTACACTGATGTAAATTATTGGTAAATTATTCAAACTTTATCTAGTTTTTTTTTCAGTATCTTGGATACATATTAGTTTTTTTTCTTGCGTATATTGGAGTGAAGTGAGCCAGTCTCAGCTCTTAAAGTCTCTTCATTTTTTTTCCACCCATAAACATATTTATCAAATCAGCCACTGACTTATTTAGTTTCAGTTGCGCTGGTGTTGACTGGTGTTATTGTGTCTTATTACAATCGGTATATCCTCTGTTCCAATCCAAGCCATCAAAGTGGCCCGTGTGTATCGTGTGTGTGTGTGTGTGTGCGCTGTGTCATGCCGCTTGGTGGTCAGTTAGGTAATTGCGCACATTATTTGCTGTCAATGCATGTTGACTTTCATTAGTTTATGTCAAGTTTTTTTTTTTTTTTTTTCGTAATAATAATAATATGTGTGTCACCCCAAACTATTCGTCAAAGGTACATCAGCACATCATCTTGAATGCCCAAGTCAAATTGTATTACTCTAATTTTGGGAATATTTCATAGAAGTTTTCTTTTTTGTTTTTGGTAATTTTTCAACATTTGCTTGATTTATGAATGTAATCAATACGCACAACATTCTGACTTTCAGTTTTACTTCAAATTTTATTTGTTTGCCATTATTTGACAGCTCGTGTCAATGACCAAATACTCTAATGGGAAGTTAGGTGGAAGTTAGGCAGCAGTTCGTTCTATGCGTTTATTATACTAAACTGAACTTCTGAGTAGTTTACGGCATAATGAGCAGCATAATGTATGCTCAATGAAACAATTTGTCAGCTTATGTGATATCTGTCCGTCCGTCTGTCCGTCTGTCTGTTTGTCTGTTTGTCTGTGTTATGCTTATGTTGGAATAATGTCCAAAAGGCATAACACTCTATTTTTAGGTAGGAGTGTGACCATATGGTTTGTTTGGTCTCGCTATTGGTCTTTGGGACAGACAGACAGTCAGTCAGACTGTGTTGGGCGTATGATTGTATCTGTCAGTACGCATAAATGAAACTGGCATACCCGACATGCCATAGTATATGGTATATGTATGACCAAAAAATAAATACAGTGGCGTTTTGTAACGAAGCAAAGTAGGCGCCAAAATAAGACTTTTTTTTATACCGAATCTCTTTACTAAAGTTGCAGCTTTCAAATGAAATTTTGAAAAAAAAATTAAAAAATAAAAGCAAAAGTTTGTTTTGAAAATACGCAAATATAGCATCTAAAATGTTAAAGCATCTTACTATTTTATATTTTAATCGAAAGATTTAATTTTTTTCTTTCCAAACTTGGCTTAAAAATAAAAATCGGCTCGTAGTCGACTGAGTTATAAGCCCTACAAGTGAGAAAAAAAGAAGGAAAACCTTTTTTTTATTCTAAGATGAGAGGTGTGCCCCAAATTCGAAGTATGCAGTTTTATATTACTCGAGCTGATGTTCAAACTCCAACATATAACACACCCAGCTATGTCAACTTTCGTTTTGGGTGTTTGACAAATTTTCATGGAACAGTGTTTCCACAGGGATTTTTCGACTTTGGTGGTGAAAAAAAATAAATTTTTTTTCATTTTTGAATCTTCTGATTGCAACAAATTGAAGAGTGACCTTGAACCTTGAAGTAGGTTTTGTGTTTATGTATAGGCTTTTAGGTTCTAGAATTCAACATACTAAAATAAACGACCCTTCTAAAATCGCCGCTTTGGACAAGTGCAGTTTTCTTAATATCTGACAGCGAAGTAGAGAAGCCTATGGAGCCTATCAGGTCTTCATATTTTTTTTGTAACAACTTTGAAACCGATTCCAAGTAGGTTCTGCTATGCATCGGGGTCACCCAAACAAGGGTTCTTGAACGCTCCTATCAACTGCCGCTTCCAGCTGAAACAAATGAAGTATGGAGCTGGATAATTATTAGGGGGAGCATTCGACATATTTGCTTGCTTCTTCTAAAGTTTCTTGCTCGAACATAGAGCAAAGAGCTTCAAGCGATTTCTAACTGATTGTATGCCCGAGATAATGTAAACTTGAAACAGCTGGGAAGTCTTAAAGTTGCGGTTGTAGCGTTTCTTATCATAAGCAGCAGATTTAAGAACAGCTGGGGCCTTCAGAATCCATGCTCCTATCGCGGAATTCAACACTGGTTCGCTTTGTGTCTGTCCCCCTGGATTACTTTGGTTTTTTCAAGCCGTTTTCACCATGGTTGTGGAGACCAAGACCAATCTCATTCTAAGGGCTTGTCTCTATCGACGCTGGTAATCAATTTTTCTTTTGAAAATGTTACTAAATTACTTGCTTTGCTTTTTTCTATTTCAAGCTTCAAATTGTATAAATTTAAAAATATTGTACAATATTTTTTTTTTTTTTAAGTAAGTAAATAGAAATTTTGCTTCATTAGAATTTTTTGTCTGCGACACGCAACACAACAACACATCTGCATATAGTTTGACATTTGATGAATGACATGCAGCACAGGACACATGCAGGACATAACAAACGCATACATATATACTTGCCTTCTAATTAGACTTGGGACACATTTTTTATTGTGTGTGAATAAAGTGAAAAGTCGCTTTTTTTTTACTTTATTTTTATTTTTATTCTTTGTTTGTTTGTGTAGCTCAATACGCTTCACTAGGTGTGGCTGATAATTTCACTTTCTATTTTTTTTTTTTTTTTTTGAATTAATTAATTAATTAGTTTGATGACAAAATAAACGCAAAAAAAAAAAAAAAAAGAAGAAGAGAAAAGTTTACATATTTAAATAAAATCGATATCACATTAACATTAAAAAAAATAAACCCAGGAAAATCCATTCTGAGAATACATAAAAAAAAAAAAAAATCAACATTTTACGGAAATTTATTTTTTACGGAACATCATCGTTTATCATTTGCGGCTCATAACTTTCAGCGTAACAACATTTTCAATATTCAAAGAAAATTATAGAATGGAAAGAATATTTTCATATTTTTTTTTATGAGTGCACCCTGCTCGAAAGCCGCAACAGACAGAAACTTGTAAAATATTATGTGAAAATTCAAAGCTGTCAATGAGTTATGTACGAGTAGTCTATGTATGGATGCATAACGACATAGAGGCTATGAAAGGACAGACAGACAGACAGACAGTTCAATCGAAAATTCTGCACGCAATTTAAATTTTTAATAATTTTCTGTTAGCTGTTTTAGATTGGATTATACGAGATTTCGATTAACCGACTGAAGCTAAACGTTTCGTTCGATTATCTGCTTAATCGTAAAAAGTTTTTACTCTTGTCACATAATTAAAATTGTAGCTGCCGAGAATTGAACCTGGAACTGAAGCTGCAAAGCGAAACAATTTTATTATTCTGCTATAAAATGCTTACATGCTTCTGCTCGAACGCATTCGCACCGAGTATCCGATTAACTTAAACGAGTATCCGAATCGATAATAATCGTAATCAAAATACTCGCTATGATTCGTACAGTCAACGTTAAACATGTCAAATCAATTTGATTATATCAAAAATTTGGATTAAAAGTATTCGGAGACTAAATATGTCATACTTGAGTTCCCGCCCATTCCGATGGAAAATTTTTTTCTGTTCCATTCACGGCCATTCCGCTTTTTGTACAGGCCACACTATTTAAGCCCCAACTTGAGTTGGGCCCAACCAACCCTTTTGAGAAATACTATATATAATCTACGTCAATGATGATCATATATGAATTAATTAAAGGTGGTGGGTATTTGAGCTTCAGTACTACCGAGGTTTTTTTTTTATGCCCACCACACATAGTGTGAAGGCTATTATCAGTTTGTAGGAAAGTTTGTAACGCAACATAAAAGGAGGCATCGGAGACCCCATAAAGTATAAATATTCTTGATCAGCTCGACGAGACGAATCGATTTAGCCATGTCCGTCTGTCCGTCTCTTGCAATGCGTTTTCTAGGAAATTTTTAAAGATATTGAACTGAAATTTGAAACTTAAACTTTTTGTACTCCTAGGAAGTTTGTATGTCAGAAACAAGGTGCCACGCCCATTTATAGATATAGCCCCAAGCAAACTAACCACTTTTTTCCGATTTTTTTTTATGAAAATAGTTTTTATTTATGAATGTATTTACTACAAATTGCCTAAAAGCACATCTATTGGCATCCAAAATCAAAGGAAAGGTTTCACGCACATTTTTGATATGGCCCCCATACAAGCCTAACGCCCATTTTTCAGATTTTGTATGAGAATAGTTCTTATTTATGAAAATATTCACTTCAATCTGGGCACAATCAATTCTACTGTTATCCTATGAATATGGTACCGATGTGACAAGGATCGGGCCACTTATAGCATATAGACCACATACATACTTAGCTCCCATTTGTTTATTTTTTCAAGAAAGTGATTAAGGTTTCGTGTGGCTGGTATTTGAGCTTTGGTACTACTGAAGTTAACGTTTTTTCTTCTTTTTTTTTTTTTTTTTTGTCCCGAGCATGAGTCCCAACTTGTTTGAAGTTCTTAAAATAAAAATTTTCACAAAGCTCGGCAGTTTTTAGCAATTGTACCGAAAAATCCACTTGGGTGCTGGTGTCCCGCTTCCAACGCTAATTCGAAGCAGACAAACTTGATATGCGTGGTACTACAAACGAAAGTCTTTCCTTAGAGAATCTTTTCAAAACTCTCAAGTACGTCGAAAATATGTTCTGATAGATTTCTGCAGGATGATTTTTTTTTTCTTAACTCGCTCAAGGTTATATACCAAACTCTCTGAAATAAAGTTTGAGTTAAAAAAAAAAAAAAATAATAATAAAACTTTATATTCTAATTTTGTAAAAAATTTCATGGCACTCCTAAATATTTACGCCCAATTGCACGCAATTAAATTCATAGACAAACAAAAAGACAACGAGAAAAAAAAAAAACACGCAAAACGCAATTAAAACACATTTTCACAACAACAACAGCAGCAAAAGTGGTCAATAAAGTTTAGTGTGCGTTTCATATGCGGCAAGGATATGAAGAGTATCCTTACATACCATATATACTGTATACATTTAGATATAGAAATTGTAATATAGACAAACGTGCAACAATTGCGCGAATATAGCAGCACGTAGTGTGACGCTACTAAAATATATTTTGGTCTCGTTTTAGTTGATGTGAAAAGTTTTTCGATAATACTCAAAATCAAGTGCGAAAATGTGCGCAATCTAAAAGTGTTGCTACACGTTTCAAAATTTTATTGCTGCATAATTTTAGGCAATTGACTTGTACAAATATTAAATAGCAAACATACACACACACACACACACATACAAATGTACACTTATGTTTCTGTTTGTGTTTCATATTTGCTGCAAAAACAAAAAAAAAAAATAAAGAGGAAGTTTTTACAGTTTAGCACGGAAGCTAAGACAGGAAATAGGCAAGTATCTAACTACAATACATGTGTGTGTGTGTGTGTGTGTGTGTATGTGTGTGTGCGTATCTGATTAGAGTCTTACTTGCAAAACATTAACACTTGTTGCCATTTTACCATGTGTTGCCTACTTTATGCTTTATATTTTTTACTGCCTTTCATATCCGTATGCGCCTATAGGTATGCAATAAATTGCGTTAAAATAAGATATAAACATTAGAACGTCAGTGCGTTCGATTCGATTTTCTTTGAAAAGTGATAAGAATACAGGCAGCTGATTGGCATTTCAAATCAGATCATTGTTTAGCGTCTGAATATGCGACGAAGCTAACAAATAACAAGAATGTATATCAGTGGTTTAAATATATTTATAAATATAAAAACAAAACAACTTTGTTCGAAAAAATCCATAAGTTTGTATGGGGACTATAGCTAAAAATAATAACATGGTTTGTTATGGATGTCATTAAAAGTGTTTTCCCAAATTTGAGTGAATATTCTCATAAATAAAATCGAAAACGGGCGTTAATTTGTATGGGGCTATAGCTAAAAATGGGCGTGGCAGCTTGGATTTGACATTAGATGACATCAGAAGTATTTTTACCCAACTTGGAGTGACTACATTCATAATTAATAGCTATTTTCATATTAAATTCGAAAATGGTCGGAAAGTTTGTATGGGGCTATAGCTAAAAATGGGCGTGCAGCCTGGAATTAACATTAATGACATATTTTTACCCAACTTGGACTTACTACAATCATAAATAATAGCTATTTTCATAGAAAAAATCCGAAAAGAACGGTAAGTTTGTATGGGGGCTATACCTTAAAATGGGCGTGGCAATGTGATTCTAAAACTGAACTGCTTAAAGAAAAGCTTAAGTTCCAAATTTCAGGTCAATATCTTTAAAACTAAAAAAAAACATACAGACAGACGGACAGACAGACGGACAAACAGACAGACAGACGGACATGGCTAGATCGACTCGTCTCGTCAGCTGATCAAAATATATATGCCTAAAATGTCTCAGTTGAACTCCTGTCAAGCTCGCAGCAATACTAAAAAAAATCATGAAACCTCCGTAATCCGCTCCCTGTGGTCAGAAGAAAGATAAACGATTTAAAACTAAGCAGAAGATTCCGAAATTGTAAAATAAATAAATTGAAGTTCCAAGGCTTTGGCAAACCCTTGATCCTTTGATAGACTCAAGAAACTCCGAACTTACTGTGTACTTCTCTATTCGATGTGCGCATTGTAGATTGTACGGAGTACTCTTTTTAGTAATTTATGGATCAGTACACAATTGCTCTGGCTGGCAGTACCCTAGATTGTGATCTTATATGTTCAAAAGGGCTTTTAATATGACCTTATATATAAGAAGCTTGAAGCGTAGCCTCAGAATAGATCTCTTTTCTAGAAGCCATAGGTGTTTTTTTCCAATCTTACATTCAATTGCTTTGTCATATTGATCAGGTAAGGTCTTACGGTCAACCTTCTATCGAGCTCCAGACCCAGGAACTTGGCAGTGTCACTGGCTGGGATAGGTTTCTACCTACATATGTCAGCTGTGTTTAGGGTGTAAGGTTGGGACCCAGAACACATTCCTTCGTTTGTCTTAAAAATAAAAATCTGTAGCAATTTCAAGAGGTCTAACAAACGTTAAACCTTCAGTCGATGACAATTCTCAACAGTATCTAAAGGCATAGTGCCATTGAATAATTCACCATATGGGGAGTATAGTTTTATGGTGAGTATAAACGTCAAACTACATAAACCAATCAGTCGACAACAATTTAAAACATGTTCTGTGCTAGAAACTACAATTTAACAATTCACCATATGGTGAGTAGCATTTTTTTGCATGGTGAATTAAAACTTTTAACTCACTAGAGCGCCACGAGCTTAAACTCCAAACACTTCCATGAAGATATAAGAGTATCTGCTACGCCAATATATTTCATTTGGAATATGGAACATCTCTAATAACTTTTTTGTCGCATTTATATAAAACAAATGAACAATTTTTGATTTTTTATGTTAATAAAATTTATTCAATATAAATTTCTTTTATTTTTTTTTTTTTTTCTACTCAAAGAAATAAAAATGATAAAATGTTTGAACAAAAAAGAATCCATTGTATTTTATCAGCTAATCCAAGTAAAAAAAAAAAATGAAAAGAAAAAGAAATCAACATAAATTCATATGAAATATGCCTAATTTCGTGGGCATGCATTGTGGTGCTTAAGCATTCGTTCCGATAAATACTACACAACTTTGCCCCGCCCATTACCTTGCGTAATATCTTCGTTTATTTTTTTTTTTTTTGAAAAATGAGGGTGTTCTGTGTGTGTGTGTGAGTGTATTTTTTAAGTACGTCTGTCATAATTCATAGAAGATATCGTACATCGTACAATTTGGCTTGTCAATGTCTCTAATCATGAGTAAAAAAAAATATTAGCCAAACGCTTTAACAGTTAAATTGGCTCATTTCCCTTTTGGAAAATACAACTCACACCAGCAAAGCACATAACTACCCCGCAATATCTTTTTTTTTTTTTTTCTTTACTTTTTAGCATAAAAAATATTCATTTCTTTGCTGATAATTTTTTGTATTTTTATATATTTTTTTTTTTTTTTTCGTTAATTTATGAAAAAATGCCAAAGGCAAAATCTTCAACTTTGAAGAAAAAAAAAATATAAAAAAAAAAAAATAAAACTCATTTGAAGGTGCTGTGCTGAGGTGGTTGTGTTGTTGTTGTTGTAGTTGTTATTAGTTATGGTGGTGGTGGTTTTCCATTTGAAAAAAAAAAAAAATAAAAAATTTAGGAAAAACTTCTAACATTTTGAACAGATAAATACAATTTCCATTAGCCGCATTCTATTTTGCTATTGATTTTAAGGATTTTTCACAGTTTTTTTTTTTTTTTTATTTTTTAGCTAAAAACCAGAAAAAAAAAAATAAGCGAGTAAGTGCCCTTATGGCAATTACTAAAAAAGCCTCTAACTTGCTCATCCCTCCACTTCAGCAATATTTGCTCAAACTTTTTTTTTTCTATTTTGCTTACGTTAATTTTTTAATTGTAAATATTGCCGTGGGTCAAATTTCTTTAATGTGTTCGGTTTGGAATATATATAATATATTTTTTTTTTTTCGCACCACCAACGTTTTTTTTTTTTTTTTAATATTTTGTTTTACATAATTTGTACGAAACAACGCGCACAAATATTTAACATTTGGCAAAAATTGGACCAATTTTTTAAAAAAAAAAATTGAAAATTTTTTTTATTTTTTTATTTATAAAAAAAAAAAAAAAAAAAATAAAATAATACCAAAAATGTTTGTTTTTTTTTGTCTGCTTTTTTAAAAAAAAGGGGAAAAAATTTTTTTTTCTAAAAGCAACCAAAAAGAATTTGGTTCAACCTTTCCGAAGAACAACACAAAACACCCCATATATGGATGCTAATATTTTTTCCGCGCAACGAGTCCAGAAACTTATTAAATTTTGAATGATTACACTAGTTGCACTGGACAACTGCTAAAACTGTTAAAGTGTTGAGCAAATGTGTTTATTAGTTGAATTAAAGAAATGTTTATGAATTTCGGCGAAAAAGAAGAGGAAAGGTTTAAGAGAACTAAAAATGTAGTCGTCACGTCACACTAAAAACCCCCGAAAAAAAAAAAAAAAAAACAAAACGGTGCCCTACTACATACATATATTTGGGGTAGCATTAATTTTCTTCGAAGAAAACTGCCGCGGAGACTAATGGGGAGGGGCATCATTAGTAAAAGAACTTGTAGCTCTGTGGTGATTTTTGGAAGATGTAGAGTTTGAGCCAATGCTCGAGAAAAACCCATATCAAAACGCAACAAGAATTTGTAGATTTTTGGAGCTTTTTAAGCAACCATTTTGAGCGTTTGTATAATGGGAAATGATCCCAAAGCGAGATATTTTTATACAAAAAACTCAAAAGAAAAAAATAGGTCAAATTTGTATGAGCTAACCCTAAAAGCATATAATCAAATTCCATTGAAACTTTTGTAGGCATAGAAGTAAATATGGAAAAGTCCCAAAACAAGTAAAACATGAAGCGACATTTTGATGATCGAATTTATACCAAATTTAGAGATCCTAGAAATAGAATCAAAGAAGTTTTTATGCAAAAATTAAAAAATGTTTGGGTTATATTTGTATGGGGACTACCGCTTAAAATGGGACTAGAAAAAAAAAACCTTTATCAAGTGAACACTTAACGACACAGGAGTGTGTAAGTTTTAAATATGGAGGCTTTAACTCTCATAGTCTCGGAGATAATCTCTGTCATAAGGCAGACAGCAGGACGCACGGATATTGTATTTTGATTACGAAGTAATTCAATTCTCATGCGTTTAAGCTGAGCACTCAAGGTATAGAAAAGCGAAAATTTAACCCACCGGCCTTAAGCCCAGCCAAGCAACACCAACATTTTATAAATCCCAAAAGGGTCATGGCTTAGTTCCTTGGAAATGATTGCCAGAAAGATGGGAAAAAGGTAGTATCTAGGACAATTGATAAAAAATAAAAAAATTTTATTCATCAAACAATTGCTAAATTTGCCTTTAAAAAAAAATTTTATAATCAAGCGTTTCATCGTTAGAGCAAAATAGTGCAAGATTTCTTAATAAAAATGGTTTTTGTTGTTGCTGTTGATTGTGCAACATTTACCCAAAGTTGCAAGTTTACAACACTTTCTGTATAATTTCGATAATTTCTTAAGTTTGTGTAAATATGTAAATATTTTATTAAACAAATCTTCTACTACGTACATGCTTTTTACTCTGAATGTTTCGCCAACTGATTAATGTTAATTTATAGCCATGGAATGACTATTAATGCATGAAAATAGTAAAACTTTGGCAATCTTAACTTTTAGGCTTAATCGAAATACGTCGGTACTATGTACAATGGAAGTCAATTGTGGTTAGTTTTGTGTTATTATTATGCTCTATGTTTTTGTTGTTGTTGTTGTTTTGTTGTTGTTATGCTATCTAATATTCTAATCAATCGTCATTCATCATCCAAATCAACTTCCTGTATAGTAAGTTTCTATGTTTCAGTTTTGGAATACAAGTAAAAGCGAGACGAGACGAAAATTTGATTCGATTTAGAGTTTGGGGTTTGCTGCACGTTATGCTGATGTAAACTATTGATAAGCCTTTTCAAAATTATAGTTGGCATGTCGTAGTCGTAGTCGACAAGGCGTCGTCGTCGGCTTTATAGGCAAATAGGAGGGCAAAAATATATTTGAAACTAAAAACAGCGACTTTAATGGCAATTTTATCGATAATGTTCGTGTTGAATTTTCGATTTGAATGTTTTACTTTATACATATATAGTTTTCGAATGTATGTGTGTGTATGTGTATGTGTGTGTGTGTGTGTGTATGCATATCGCAAATCGCAGTCAATGGTGCAACAATTGTATTGTATAAATAAGTTGCATGTAATGCTGTAGTATGACCCATGGCCCGTGAAAAATTATGAGCGATCAACACGCAAATGAAAACGATTTTCAACTGAAATGTGAAACCCAAAATGAATGGAAAATAGAAAATATATTTTTCTTTTCTGTTGTGATGTAAATTGTGTAAAAATGCCAACCACAAATCGAAAACACAAATCAGTATTTTTTCTGTTTTTTGTTTTAGAAGAATTATTGTCGACGCGACGACGTACGACCCCTGAGTTTATTTCGATTAAAAGAGCCTTGAGTGCTGTTGTTGTTGTTGTTGTTGTTGTCGTTTCGATTGTTGCATGCAATGCTTTATAAATTTTTTAATAACTCAAAACCAGTGATTACTGATTTAGCAAAACAATGTGTTTTGTTGGTTTTTCGCTGCATGAATGCAACAAGGAAAACAAAAAAAAATCATAGTCTACTTTAAGGCTTTACTTTACGCCCATATAAAATCGAATTATAGCATAGCACTATATAGACAATATATCGACAATTACATCATAACATGATGTTGACGACGACGTCGTGTATCAATTAGGCAACGCCCATCACATCATTCGTTTTATCTGATTTATGCATATTGCAGACGAAAACAAATGAATACGCAAAACAGTTCATTGAAAAAATGTTATTGCGCCCAAAAGTATACAAAACTAATTGCCATATAAATAATGGCACGATTGAATTGATAAGCTAGTTTAGCTTAGATAGCCATTTAGTAGTAGCATGTAGTATGCAAAACATTCGATTTAACGCAAATTAGTATTATTAATCGATTTTGTGAAAAAAAAATCGTTTTAATCGATGTTTAAAATTGCAACGATATTTTAAAAAATCGATCGAACGAATATAGAGATTATTTGTTTTTTTTTTTTGGAAATTTTTTCCGCTGTCAAAAAAATCGATTAATCGGAATTTTTTTGTTTTTTTTGTTTTTTTTGAAGGAGAATCGATTTGTAATCAAATGACTTTTGTATTTTTTTTTTCCTTTTTTTTTATGTTATTAGTTTGAGGGGAGGAGGGGGGAAAAAGTTCGATTTAACGCAAATTAGTATTAATAATCGATTTTCGCAAAAAATCGTTATAATTGATACTTTTAATATATTAATTTTTTTTCAAAGATAAATCGATCCATTGAATTCACAGCAAAATGTGCAATGATTTTAATTTTGATACTTTTTTTCGATTCGATTAATCGATAAAAATTGTGATTTTTCTTAGAATCGATTGTATTCAAACTTTGTGAAATAATCGCCTGCATGTTTAACTTTGCTTACTTTAGAACAGAATGATGATCCTCTGCGTTCTTTCAATGCTCAACTTTTTTCGTGTTATCGAAAAAATTTAGATAAGATTTTCGATAAATGGGGGGTCTCCTACAATACAATAAGCAGAACAATGGGCTAGTACATGCTCTATCGTTTTCTTTAATCCTCTTCGGAGAAATTTTCACAGCTTCTGCAGAGCATCGCATATGTATTTGTGGCGACACTCAGTCGAGTGGTGTTCCGACACTCAGAAGTTCAGCCATCAAAATCTCAATTTCACTAAAACTTCAAATTTAAAATTTGATTTTATCAGCAGCAAATCGAAGATGCGACATAAACGAAAGAAAAAAATGTATGAATAATATTTTCAAAAGAAAAAGCATATTTCAATATTTCCGTCATAGACAAATTTAAAAACTAAACTGCCTGCCTGCCTACTCCTTTTAATTCTGCTTGTCAAGTGATTTCGACACGCTTTCGCATTCGCATTCGGGTTTCAATTCGTTTTTATGGCCTTTTATAGTCGTTTATAGTTTTTTATGTTAAAATGCATAAATTTGCGTTTTTTTATGACAATTGAAATTGACAGAGACACAGACAGACAGACGGACGGACGGACGTATAGACAATAATATAGACAGACTCTAAGTTGTAATGTTATAAAATAGCGTAAAGCGTCAGCGTGGAACATATCTTTTCCTTTTTTTATACGCCCCACACCCCCACACGATTTGGATTTGTAAATATAAAATAAAAAAAAAAAAATAAGAAAATGGATTGAGTTCTGCACAAAAAATATTTTAGCAACTCGTATTTTTATCTTTTGAATAATATAGACGAATATGTGTAAAATAATTTTATTTATTTTGATGTCATTGAGCTGGCATTGGCATCATTCGTCGTTGTATGTCTCTCAAAATTCGAATATTAGCGAATTGAACGCGTGCGCCTAAAAATATGCAATAACAATTGTCATGCATGCAAATGACTTCATTGTTTCAACAAGGGTTGTAGTAGTCATACGCACACGTACAGATACACTACACTAAAAATATAAAATAAAATAATATAATGGTACAAACGTTGTGTTTAGGCATACATACACAATACCAAAAAAAAAAAAAAAAGATTATATTTAAATTTATGGAAAATTTGTCATGGCTATAGAAAATATGCTCTGCGTAGCACTTTGTCTGATTGAATATTTCCATTTTTTTTTTGGTTTGAATTTACTTGCATATTTCTAAAAAATTTTTTGCGTAGATAATTTGTAATGCATAAAACGTTGCGGCTGCAAATAAAGTTTAGTATCTTGCTTTGCTATAGTTTTTATATGAGAGATGTTCTATCTTTATTGAAATTTTAAATAATTTACATTTTAATCAAAAACCAAAAAAAAATATCAATAAAATTTGACAAAGTACAATAAAACTAATGCTGTGAAAATATCGATACTTGTGAGTATAATTATCGATAATGTGTATATAATTATCGATATTATTGATACTATCGTTGCTTGTCGCAGATGAATATCGATATTTTGATATCTTTTTTAATGCCAAAAATAACTCAACTATTCAAAAATTTTTGTCGTTACTGAAACAGCTTTTCTTGTTATTTAATCATATTCACATCCGATATCTTAAAGCAGCGATACCTTATAGTATCGTATAGCTTCGATATCTAAAAGTATCGATATCTAAAAGTATCAATATCTTATAGCATCGATACCTTTAAACATGGATACCTTATAGTATCGAGACCCCATTTTATCGATTACTTATAGCATCGGTATTTTATAGTATCGATAACTCATAGCATCGATATCCTATAGTATCGATAACTTTTAGCATCGAAACGTTTTAGCAACTATATCTTTTAGTATCGATATCTTATAGCGTCGATACCTTTTAGCATCAATACCTAATTGTAGCGATAGCTTATAACACCGATACTTAATAGTATCGATGAACTATAGCATCGATAATTTATCGCATCGACATCTTATAGCATCGATATCTTACAGCATTGATATCCTATAGCATCGGTGCATTATAGTAGTGATAGCGTTTAGCATCGATTCCCTAACAGTATCGATAACTTTTAGCAACGAAAGCTCAAAGTATCGTTGACCTATAATATCGATTAGCATTGATATCTTATATGTCTAATACCATCGATAACTTTTCGCATCGACATCATAAAGCATCGATATCTTACAGCATCGATATCCTATAGCATCGATACCTTTTAACATCGATACTTAATAGTACCTTTAGCTTTTACTCCGTTCCTTACATTTCCGTTTCTTTTTACCAGGAAAAGTTAAGGAAGTGGACCCCTATATTATCGATTTAGCATTGATATCTTATATCATCGATATCTAATAGCATCGAAAACTTATAGCACCGATACCTTACAACTCCATCTTTAAAATTACTCATCTTCAGAGTGTCAAAGCATTCTGTTGGCGACAATATGCAACTAAAAAAATTATATGCTTTTAAAAGTTGAGCAAATATCGATAGCTTTAGGTATCAACGCATCTCTAAGTAAATTCAATTTTACTTAGAAATGTTTACGTTATTTTTAATTTCGCAAACATTTCTCAATGAAAAGAAAAAAATTAAATAAAATAAAGAAAAAAATTAAAATTCTTTTGCAATGTCGCATTTCAATTGAGCAGCAATTGGACGGACGGACGGAACTGTTAAGTTCGGTCAATTTTGCTTTAAAATCAGTCGTCGTCAAAGTCATCTTCTATCTAACTGCCTGTCCGTCTGTCTCTCTGTCCGCCCACAGTTTGTCACACTTAATTAAAGAAAATTTTAAGCACTTTAGATGTCAATTTATTCTTGGCCAATATGATGACAGTTGTGTCAGCTGAAGTTGTTGCCTTACACTACAAAATATAAAAAAAAAAAAATTAATAAAAAAAAAAAAGAAACAAAAAAATTCGAACCAAAAAATGAACGCCAAACGAAACGAAACGGTTTAATTAAGTTGAAAACCCTTTTTCGGTCAAAAAAAAAAAAAATAAAGTTAAAAAAAACGACAACTTGAAAGTAGCTCAAGTGACGCAACTCAAGCACTGCGCATATCCTGCCCAAGTGCTGCAAGTCCTTAGAGACTACGCAATGCTGCTGCTGCAGGCTAAAAGGCAACATGATTTAAGGTGTTCCTTCTTCGAATATTTTTGTGATTTTATTTTATTTTATTTTTCAAAGCTTAATTTTTTTTTTCTTTCTTTCTTTTCTAATAAAAAAATCAGCGTAATTAAAAATCAAATTTCTGCCCGTTTTTTTTTTTTGTACTTTTAACGATGGACCCGCAGCAATTGCAACAATCTTCTTTCTTTCGTTCTTTCGTTCTTTCTTTCTTTCTTGTCAACGTTAAAATATCTTCATTAATTCTCGTCGAAACAAAAAAAAAAAAAAGTGGTAGAGTGGTGAAAATGGAAAAAAGGATATAGCCTGCCGTTGCAGAAACTCTTACTTTTTTTTCGTGGTCTTATTGCACAATTTTTAACTCATTAATTGGTAGGGGAGACATGACAGCATTGGATTCAAAGTGTTTGCCAAACGGAAGTATCAATTCAATCCTTTTTTTTTTTTTTTTTTGTTCTTTGTTAGCCGCCTGCATAAAAAAAAAGAAAAAAAAAAAATATCCTGCAGCAAACGGCAGTGATTTATTTGTTTAATCCTTTTCATTTCTTTCGTTAATTTCTTTTTCTTCTTTTTTTTTTATAAAAATGCACGACGACATGCTTTACTGATTAAAGAAAGCCTACACCATCTCTACTCCTCCACTTCGTCGTTGCTCCACACTCAATACAAATCAACGAAGCGTCTAACTTAAATCGAAGTAAATGAAAAAAAAAAAAAAAAAAAAGGACTCGATTGCTTCCAGCTGTCAACGCTCCAAGTTTCTTCAATTGGTTAGCGCAAACATCATTATCAAAAACAGTCAAAAATATGCAAGTAAAGGATTCGAGTATTCTCATATGCCCCCCTAAATAACAAAAAAAAAAAACAGCATTTTATTTATTGTAATTTTTTGCAATTAGGCAACACTTTTATGCTTTATTTTCACGCCTCGTTTATTGGTTCTATTCTTTTTTTTTGTTGGTTTTTTTTTGATTATTTGGTACTTGATACTTGATTGGGACTTAGCCTATGTAAACAAAGAGCACGTTCACCAGAGAACTTTGTTTACTAACATCATGCTGACTCCTTCTGTTTCTATGCATCAGCATGGATGAACGAAAAGCAAGACGGATGAACAGACAGACAGACAGACAGACAGACGGATAGTAGAATGAACAAAAGAACGCCGATTCCATTACAACAATTAATTGGAAACAATCGTCACAGAAAACTGATAATTATGAAAAATAATACTTTTTTCTATAGTAGCACTTACTTGGATTCACAGTATTATTAAGTTGTATTCACAGTAGTACTCAGTTGTATTGACAAAGAATTGTATTCACAGTGGTAATTAATTGTATTCACAGTAGTACTACTCAGTTGTGCTCACAGTAGTATTCAGTTTTTTTAAGCATTGAATTCACAGTATTATTCAGTTTTATTCCTAGTAGTACTAAGTTGTAATCATATTATTATTCATATTAACAGAAGTACTCAATTGTATTCATAGTAGTACTCAGTTGTATTCACAGTAGTATTTACAGTAGTACTAAGTTGTATTCATAGTAGTACTCAGTTTTATTGACAGAAGTACTCACTTGCATTTACAGTGGTAATTAGTTGTATTCACAGTAGTACTACTCAGTTGTGCTCACAGTAGTATTCAGTCCTTTTAAACATTGTATTCACATTAGTACCAATTGTATTCACAGTAGTACTGAGTTGTATTCATAGTAGTACTCGGTTGTATGCACAGTAGTACTCAGTTGTATTTCCTGGTAACTTTGATACACCCATAGCATAAATTTTAATCTCAACAATTTCCCAACGCGTGGGAGTTCTCATAAACCGAAAATCTGCTTAGTCGATAGCAGCTCTCTGCTTGCGTTACCAGCTCGGAGCTGATAAGCTGCATACAGGTTCAAAGCATTAAAAAACTTTACGATAACAAAGTTTCCTTCTTTTTTTAAGCAATTCAAAATTATTATTTTCATAGAATAAACATAAAAGTATTTAGAACGCTGCTCGAACATATTTAAGCGCAATTAAACGATTATTCAAATCTTTGCTCATTTTTTTACTTTTTTTTTTTTTGAAAATAAGATTGATGCACGATTTTTGGATCATTTACATAAAGCTAAAAAAAAATAAAATAGAAAGAAAAACTGCCCTTCGTGTTACATTTTTCTGGTTCTTTTCTATATTTCGAATTTATTTTGTTTTTTTTTCTTTTAATGGCAATTGAGCTGCCACGTGTCATTCTATCGAGTAGAAAAATACAAATGTTACGCGATAAAAATCAGAAAAAAAAAATATATTCAAATTTAAAGAAATATTTTATATAAAATAAAAAGTTTCTGCTCAAAAATATATATTTTTTTTTATTGGAGAGTTTCAGTTTGAACCATGAACTTCTTACTGAAGATTACGCAAAAATAGTATCGATAAAAGTGGTGATTTTTATATGCCGAATGCGAAGTTACGAATTTGAAGGCTTTATTTGAGAAATATTTCTGTCAATTGCAATAAAAAAATACTGGCTGACTAAACAATGACATGCAACTTAGAAGATTTGTGAAGTAACATATAAAAATTATCATTACTTAGCGACTTGAACTCGAAAATCGCAGTGATTGCAAGTAGTGATAAAATCACAGTATGCGAAAAATAAACAGCGATTACTGAACAGGTTCACTGTGATACACAAAATCGCCGATAACTGAACATGTTCACTAAGGAACAAGAAAATTGCAAATCACTACATTTAGTCACAGTGCGACATTGCGATTTTAAAAATCACAGTGAAAAATCACCGAAAGTGTAAATGTAAAACAAAAAAATTTTTAAGAACAGAAAATCAGAATTGATGATTATTGCTTTTTGACAGTGATTCCTTGCACGCAAGAAGAAGAAGCAGCAGTAGCAGTAGAAGACATAGTTAAGTGGCTTGGCCAGACTGTACGTAGCAAACGACCAGTTGAGAATATCGAAGCTGAAAGTGAAACAATAAAAATATTCTTAGAAGGACAAATAAAAGCGCGCGCTGCACTAGGCCTGCCTTGCCTGGCTGCCTGCCTGCCTGAGTCAAACATAAAACTGCCAACAATTGCAACTGTTAAATGTCGCACACACACACATTCGCACCACACACGCACGCAAGCAAGCAGTCGAATATTCTGGCAAGGACAACATTGTACATGTTAGTATCAATAAAATACCATAGAAAAATATTTATGGTCATGTTTATAGTAAGTGCAAAATAATAGCGAAACGGGAGTAGGGGTGCAAAAAAAAAAAAAAAAAAAAAAAAAGGACGACAAAAAGTATAATATTGCAGCAAGAAGGATGAAGTCAAGTTAAGGCGTGGAACGTCTGCGTCAGATGCTGCTGGCACATTTCACATGTGTTTCCATATGTATGTGTGTGTGTGTGTGTGTGTGTGTAAAATCCCCAACAATTACCAGAAAATGATATGTATGCTCTATAAATGAAGCAAAGTAGACAGGCAGACAGACAGACGGACGGACACTGAGTATAAAGTATGAAAACTTCTTCGCCAATAATGCACTCGACACTTTTATTTCTTTTTCATTAGCACACATACAGACAGACAGACAGACAGACATACAATACACTTATAGTTTTCTATATAGAAACGCATGTATGTATGTATGTATTTATGTATTTGTATGCGTGAGCAACGCAACTCATTTTATGATTGTTTATTGTTGTTGTTGTTGCTTCAGTTATGGAATTGTACGATAACAATTTTTTACTAATAGAAATCTATAAATTTAAGAATTTTTCTATATAGAGGAACGTTGAAGAAAAAAAAAAACATTTCTGCTGCATACTTAAAGGCTTTAGATCATTTTTGACATAAATTGCTTCATATGTAACCCAAGATTTGTATGGTCGCTAGATGCTATATTGGTCCCAAAACAATCATGAGTCATTTTCTGAACATGTGTAACTATTAGAAGTGTTTTTACCTTATCTATATATATATATATATATATATAGTAAAACTATTTCTATGTCCGATATAAACGTTGAAACCGTCCAACCGATGAGTCCCAAACTGGTTTCATTTAAAAGACAACAGTGCAAGGAAATTAAAATTCCACTAATACACATTCGGTTCATTCAAGAAGACGATTTTCTCATTTATCCATACAATCATGTTTTACTTTTTTTTTGTATGTTTTTATACTAGCCCCAATATTTTAAGGGATTCGCTGCAATCAAAAAACAAAAAACGAAATCAAACCAAAAACAATGTATCGCTTCCTAAATAAACCATTTTCCATTTTAAAAAAACTGTATGGAAGCTATGTTTATAAATGGGCGTGGCACCTTGATTTAACACTTTGACTGCTTAGGGCTGGTATAAGCTTAACAACTGAGCGAATGAAATCTCTCACTACATACAAACGAACGGACGGACAGATAGACGGACATGGCTCGATCGATTTGTGTCATCGAGCTGATCCAGGATATATTTACTTCATAGGGTCTTCGGTGTCTTCTTTAATGCGCTCAGGGGGCTTTATATCGCTTTAAGTCTCCAAAATAATCCATTTCATTCGGCACACAGCAGAAGGTGATCAATTGATTTTTCAATGTTGAAGGAGAGTACATACTCGTATATGAATGCTTAAAAGGAGTTTCCATTACGTTTTCTTCTTTGCAATATCTTAAAAAAAAAATCGATTATTTTTTTGCATGAAATTAAAGTTGCATATTTTTATAATACACCGATTTGAGCCAAATATTTTGTTGTTGTATTTGGTACGATAACTTTTTGCCACTTTAAAGCTAATTCCATTTTGATTTCTCGGTTTAAGTTGGCAAAAAAAAATTAGACTATCCATCGTGGCTCCATAATCAATCATCAACCATTTTTCGATTTACTTTTCAAATCGCAATTTTATGTGAGCAGAAAATTTTGTCTAAGCAACAACAATTTGCGATTTGGTTAGACCGATAAACATTTAGTTTGTAGCCAATAGCAGTATTTTTTCAGGTACAATGCAAAGAAACGTCTTGGAAATGAAACATAACTTTTGCGATTGCCGGAACACGAAAAATTTGAAATCGTACGAATTTATTAAAATCGCAAATCTCAAAATTTTTGCGATTACGGGAGCATGGCTGTATATGTTTTAGAAACATTTCTTGTTCTGAGGTAAATTCTTTGAAGCCTGGTCTGGAAATAGTATGAAATTTCTTCTTTCGGACAGCTCTCATTTGAAGCAATTTCATGAATTTTTCATAAAACCATATTCATTGGGTATTCGACCATTTGGGATTTTACTGTATCAAAATATTTTCATACACATAAAATCCAATTGATTGGAATCACCAGACAGACAGACAGCAACGGTATTCAGATTTTACAAATGCCGCTAAATGCCAAAAATGAAATGCGCTGAAATGCTAAAACAGAAGCTCAAGAACATTGAAAATGTGGTGTGAGATAAAGTTGTCAGGGAGAAATATCTTAAAAAAAAAAAGAAAAAGCAAAAACAAAAAAAGTAAAATACTCAAACTACTTCTCAAGCTTATATCTTATACGTCTTCGTCTTCGTTTTATTCCGTTCGTTCGTTCATTGCAAATAATCAGACAATTGATCACTCAAGTGTACCATGCGAGGCGGCAGTTGATGCAATGAAACGCATCGAATTGGATGGGATCAGTAGTTTGTTACTTGTTGATTTTAATCCGCATTCGATACGGTAACAACTCAACGCAACTCAGCTCAACTCAGCTCAAGCAGCAGCACCATTCAACAGCTTTACTGATCATCGTCGTCGTCGTCGATGTCGATGTCGTTGTCGTTTTAGTTGTTGTCATCTGGAACGCTTATAGTATTGCTGACATACGCATAACTTCCGATATAATCCTTAGTTCGCTTGCTTAGAGTTATGAGTTTTGCTGATCGTGTTTTTTTTTCTTTTTTTTCTCTTTTTTGAGTGAACGATGCGATAAAAGATCAATTTAGCTGCTCCCGGTTTCAACGTTTTCTTTTTCTTTTTTTTTTTGCCTCAACGAATCTGGCTGATTTAAATCCGATCATTTTCAGCAATCACCTATCTTCCTTTTTTTCTCTACCATCGTCTCGCCTTCTGTCTTGCTGCAATTTGATTTGATTCAAAGTGAAACATGAACATGGTATTTGCAATTATCGAACATCAAAGGCTAACAGAGCGCAAACTTAAAAATTGAATCGAATCGAAATACATACAAGCGAGATGAGGATGAGTCGAAGACGAAGATGAAGACGAAGACCAAACGCAAAAAAATTCAAGTAGATCGAACTGACTATGGGAATTCCGGTAGCCACAGTGGCATGAAATGTTAAAATATTGGAATAATATGGAAAGTTTTGAATAAAGAATTAAAAAAGTCAGTGTCTTTGACTTCTAAACGACTTGAACTTGGCTCAAAAGAAGTGCCATCCACAAAAAATTCAGCTATGAGATACCTTACAGTGGTTCCACGTTAGCCAAACTCTGTAAACTTGTCTTTTATAACCTCTTTTATAATCCTTTATAATCTCTTCATATTTCCCAAAGCCCTAATTTTTTGTCATAATATTTATTATAAAACTAGCTGAACCCAGTGTGTTTCGCTACCTCCAGCCCCTATTTTGAAATACATATTAAAAAAAAGTATTTTTAATATTTACAAAAATATATGCAATATTTGTAGCGTTATATTTAATATTCCAAGAATTTAGAAACTCGTAATAAATGTATTTTTGAAACATATTTCATTTATATTAAATTTTTAAGTTAAATCAGTGAACGCTATTCCTTGCAGAATGCCAAGTAGACTCTGGGAAAATTTCCGAAAGATCGGTACAGAAATCTGAGCTCCTATAGCCGTCTTACGAATCTTTTTATAGTTTATTTATGATCTTCAGCTGCTTAAGCGTATTTAGAGAAAAGTGGGAGTCAAAGTTCTGATACAACTCAAGTTCTTGAAACAAAAATGTGGTCAAATTATAGGCTAAAAAAAACATATAATACAATAATGTTCTTGAAAATAATAGAAAATGAAAGGTTTGTTTGGGGCTATAAACTACAAGGGGCCAAATTTTACCCAATAAAAATTTAAATATAAAACTTCATAAATAGGCGGTAACTGAAAATTGGCTTGGCACCTTGTTTTTGACATTGAATGACATTAGAATAGTTTTTAATGCATTTGAAGTCTATAATACATTCAAAAAATAAAAAAAATTTTTCAGAAAAGAACTCGAAAATTTGTACTGGAGCTATACTTCTGAATATAACAAAAATCTGTCTAGGCCAATGAAAAGCTAAAGTTTTGAATTTCATCGCCATAGTTAAAACTAAGCGCATGAATCACCTCTCAGCAGACAGACAGAAAGACAGACGGACATGGTTACATCGATTCGCCTCGTCGAGCTGAAAATTATATATTTTTGGGTTCGAAGATTTCTCCTTTAATGCGTAAGAAACTTCACGACAAACTTTCTGCAATTTTGTCCCACTGTGATCTGTTACTGGTTTTTCGTCACACTTAAGCGTTACCACACTTCGCAATACCAATAGCATCATCATTACCATCATCGTCATCGTCATCGGCATCGGCATCAGCACGATGATCATCGTTGTCTACATCGTTTGTTGTTGTCTGGCGCGATAAGCTTACAAAACGATCGCTTGATTAGTGATCGTGAATTAAAGTGTTCGTAAGTTGTTGTCATTTCTGCCAAAGATTGCCAATCTGGATTCTGCTGGAATATTGTATTCAGCTCATTTGTACTATGTTGCATGTTAAAATTATTGTTTGGTAGCTACTCACATTTTTTTTTTTTTTTTTTGAGTGTCTTGCGTGCTTTGCATAATGAAAGACGTAGAAAAAATTTTTTTTTTTGAATTCTTTTTTTAAAATTTGATAAGAAAAAGTATTATTTTGATAAGAAGCAGTAACACTTTGATATTTTTTCATATTATTTCAACAATATTTCAAAGACATATAAATTTGGCATAAGAAAACTGTTTTAAGCCAAAAAAAAAAAGGGATAACAAAAAACGAAAAAAATAAATAAATAAATAAAAAAAACAATACTTAGTTCGTTTGGCAAATAAAATCAAATATAAAGCACTACAAATTACATACCAAAGTGCACTTCAATCCAAAGTACTTAAGCAAACATACAGTGAGACATAAGCACACATACATGGAACACCATGTCACACCATCACACACATTCATCCAATCCAAGCCCTCACGTCTGATAAAATACATTTCACCTGTGTGTGTGTGCAGCAATAATGAATTGGGCGCCGAAAACCTGGAACTGGTTTTAAAAGGTGGAAAAATTACTTCAGTTTTCTTCTGCCTCTTTGCCTTCATCATCGACAAGGACAAGGACAACGACTAAAATCGTTGACGATGGAAACCTTCAGGCATTTGCGATAATTGCACTTTGGCGTTGTTCTTTTCTTTTTCCTCCTATAAACACACACACAATGCGAGTATATGGCACAGCGGATCCAAAACTCCAAACTCAAACTAAACTTGCCGCGACAATGACGACGTCGACGACGACGACGACGGAAGTAAGTAAAATTGTAGAAAACTTTGTCTGCCGCATCTGAAATTTATGTGCGCCGCATTAAATGCCTGACGATGCGAAGAAAAAGAAGAAGAAAATACACATACACACACACACACACAAATGTAAAGAAAAACATTAACTTCATTTTTCGGTGAAAACAAACTTTTTATATACTTCATCAAAAAAAAAAGAACCCAACGATTTCTTTATATTTTTTAGTAGGTCTTACCGATCATTTGTATAGTTTAATACTGGATCTCTATCTCTAAGGCAGAAGTAATAAATTGCATTTTGAATCACTTTCGGTGATTTTATCACTGTGATTTAAAAATCGAAAGTAGTGATTTGTGAATTTCTTGTTGCTCAAGAACATATTCAGTTATCACTCTTCGCGAACAGTGAACATGCTCAGCCATCGTTGATAGTTTTTCGCGAACAGCGATTTGATCACTGTTTACAGTCACTGTGATTTCTAAGTCGCCTTCGCTAATCACTCTTTTTGCCAACACTAATTGTTGCATATGTTACAAACTAATCAGTGAAACATATAATGCCCATTCAATTTTTAATTTGAAGTAATTTTTCGTAATGCAACAAAGTAAATGGTTCAAGAAAAATAGCAGCCAATGAAATTATGGAGTATGAGGAATACTTATTACTTATGTATTTGTAAAAATATAAACAGGAAAGAGTTGGTTTTATAGTATTACCATAAGATGATGTCTTGCGCATATATGTAAGTCTATTATGTCTGTCTGTCTGCTGTCTGACTGTCTACTCGAACTACTTACTACTTAATTAATTCAAATCTTGCTAATTGCATTTTATTTGTTTTGTGAAAACAGATTTTCCAACAACAACAACATCACAGCACTAAAAATAGCATAAACGAATGAAAATAATTTTAAGTTTCACATATCGTATGCCTTCTCAGCATAAAAGATAATACATGTAGACATTTTGTCATTGTCTTTTATTTTACCTTCTTTTGTTATTTCCACCTAAAATCAACAAATTTATTTGAAGTTTTTTAATTGAATTGAAACGACAAAATCATTTGGAAGACAAATGTAGCAGCGTGCAGGAGAAGATCTTATAGCTTCAATCTAGGAACTGCTTCCAGATGGAAAATTCCACTCGAAGTAAATCACTCTCGGCAAAACTGGATGGCGGAGCTACTGGATAGTGACGCTGGTCTTTCACGCTACACCGATGATTCTAAAATGGTGTGGGCTCTGAGAACACTCAGAGGACTTGGCAGTTAAAGAGTTATAAGTGTGTTTCAGTGAGAAATCCATGCCATTCTGGTACGCTACAGGTTGAGATCCACGTCACAATTTCCCCAGACAGCCAAGCTACACCAATCTAAATCTGTGCTTGTTAGGAAATGTTAAAATGAACTCAATCGGGATGTTCGTGCTATTCTAGGGTCCCAGGGCATAGTGATATTCCCGGGAACGAGCAAGCTGACATGGTAGCTAAAAGCGGTTCAACAGGTGAATCCCAGCCAGTCGCGGAACAGATGCTCAGTAGTTGGTACTTAAACTCTTTAGGCAAAAATAAATGGCAAAATTTGAATAACTGCAGAAAACCTAAGCTTATTTGACCTACGATAGAGTCCAAACGTACCAGAACACTTCTGAAAAAAGCCAGTAAGGGCCTTGCGTGACTAACAATTGCCATCAATGGGCCTTAGCCCATTGGGGAACATGCAGCCAGCTTAGGTATTCCTTATAACAGTATCAGTAGCAGTTGTAAGGCAGAGGAGAATCTCCAGAAATGTTGCAGCACTTAGATCGAGTAGAATAAGGCACTTCGAACGTTGGTAGTTAGAATCGCTGAGCGATCTGTCCCTACTATGTCTCCCCAAACTACGGTCCTTTCCTAACTGAACTGGTTGGCTCTGATCAGAGTCTAGCAAGTAAAAAGTGTTCCTACCAAATTTTTTTCGTGATAGCAAAACAGCTTTCTTATGCAATTGTGCGGGGAATATGGGTTTTCCCCTCAGCCATCTCTATCTATCTATATTCTCACAGATAGGATCTCAACTGTCATATATATATATTATTCGAAAGGTCTTAGTTTTTCTTTTCAAGAATATGTATTGTGTACTTTCCAGGGCTCCTCTCCTTTTGTTTCTATGTCCGCTATGAACGTTGAAACCATTCAACCGATGAGTCCCTAAAATGTCCATCGCTGATTCCGGCGACTGGCAAATACATCTTTAGACAATTCCCCAATGTGACCAGTGACGTTGCTATTAGTCTTATTATTCTATACTTTTTTTCTATAATATAATTCCTTATGGAGAATATGTAAGTTAAGTGCAATCTATTTAGTATTAAAGTTTTCTATTCTGTTATTTTTTTTTTTTATTCGCCACAATCTATCACGTAGCAAATCACTTAGTTCACTGCTATTAAGTCATATAGATAAACAGTTGATTACAATACCATTGAGGGTCGTTGTCCAAAAAAAAAAAAAAAAGAGTAGAAAAAATTTTCGTATGAATGATTCCTTCCGACCGAACCGTGCTGTGTGCGTGCATTCATGCCAAATGGGACAGTTTCTGCTGTTTTTTTTTTTTTTTCTCAAAATATTTGAAGCAAACACGCAAATTTGTTTGAAATCAATTCGCTGGAATTCCTTTTTGTCTGTCGCGACAATGCTGCTGCGTGTTATTAGTGTACGCCTTCCCCAAACCATGCTCCCAAAACAAAAGTATCATTCATTCAGTCTTCTTCACCCCTAAAAGATCACACAATATGAACATCAGAAGCAGCAATAAAAAAAAAAAAAAAAAAAAATAAAGAAAAATCGTATAAATTGAAATGAAAAGCACAGCGTGCAGCGCATCACAAATGAGTTCGAATATTTTAGTTGAATTGGGTTCAGTTTTGGTTTTTTTTTTTTTTTTTTTTTAAAGAAGAATTTCGGTCGATTTGACTCTTAATGATAGTACGTTCTCTGAGTACATACAGAAAACATACTAGTGGAGTTGGGGGAGTTTATTTTGGACACTTTATAAGGAAAGAAAAAAAATCATACATTCATTCATTTATTCTTTCACAGCACGCTTTTCTCTCTAAAAAAAAAAAAACGAAAAATGAAAAAGAAAAATTATTTTCCTTTCTTGCGGTCGAAGTTCAGCTTTGTGGCCAAAGCGATTTGCTTCTATTTCGATTGTTTGTCTGTTTTTTTGGTGGTGTCTACTTTTGGGCGCTTTAACAATGCGCACATTGGTCAATGATGTTGGTTTCAATAACAACAACAACAACAACAACAATGGCAACCATATTGGCACGTGTCCTAATTTTGATTTTTCTCGTTTTTTTTACTTTCATTTTTTTTAGATTTTTCTATGGAATTGCTCATTTGTTGCATACTCTCAGGCGGTGACCGCAATTTGCCTGAGCCGTCGTTCATGGTCGATTGTCTTTTTATCTGTTAAGAATTTGTTTTGCTATTTTTTTTTCTCCATTCTATTCTTGTATTTTTTTTTTTTTTTTATGAGCTGATGTCATTTGTAAATGGAATGCTATCAATTTTCGAGATGATTGAATCAAGCGACTTTGGTTTTTTTTTTTTACCGATTTTGACCAACTTAAGCGTCGAAACAAGCAGCTTTTGTGTTTTAATATAAAAAAAAAACACAGCAACATATCACAATACTCTGCGCTATTCTTAAGCTAAAAAATAATCAGTTGAAGTGCGTTTTGGTTTGAGAAATCTTTTGTTGCCTGAGATAAGCAGCTTCCTTTTGCTTAGACAATTAATTTCTTTGAGTTTTTAATTTGTTATTAAATTAAAAAAAAAAAAAAAAAAGAATAAAAAAATAGAAATGAAACACCACAAAACGCTTTGAAGTTTGTTTGGCGCAGAACAACAACAAAAAAAATCCACAAAAGCTAATTTTTGCTAAATTTGTAAATTTTTAAATAAAACTTTCTTAAAAAAAAAAAAAGATGGATCTTTCTACTCATACACATAGTCGCATTCAATAAAGCGACTTTAAATTTTTTTTTTTTTGCATGTCTATTCCTTTCCAGTTAGAAATGCGTCGATATTTTTACTCACACTCAACTATGAAAAGCATCGAAAACTATCGATACTTATCGGCCGAAAGTTCTTAAACGTTTAACGCAAGACAGCAATGATATGTATCGGAGTACGTATTTTAGGGTTTGGCTAATTTTATAAAGTGCCTCTACCAAATAACTCATCTTCCAATTTTATGTGAAAAGGTGATATGTAAAGTATACACTTATTCGGTCAATACTGGTCAAATAAAGAAGAAAGAGGACCCAAAGAAATGTGACAACTGAAGGGGCATACGTGTGTTGCCTGCTAATCCGAAGATTGCAGAGAAAATGATTCTGAACAGAAAAAAAAGAAACACTCAACAATCTGGAGACGATCAAACCAGTCTCCGGCCTTTCTCAAAGTGCATTGCTTTGAGATCAATCATCATTAGTCGATTTCAAGAAGGCTTTCGATAGTGCTCTCCGGAACTGTATATGGGCTGTCTTACGCCGAAGGAATGTGCCCGAAGAGTCATCGCTATAATTAAAGCAACGTACAAGAAGAAAGTCTTCTTGAACCTATCAATTCTCACCTTTCACCATTTGGGATTAATTTCCAATGGCTACCGCCCTAAGGGGCATTTTCTACCGCTGAGCTAAAAAGCAACCGATCACGCGTAGAATTGTAAGCGATGGGCGACAAATCGAGATGGTAGCATCCAATCGAATCGAAGTCCGCAAAAGCCAAATCTATTTTCGGTATGATAACTCGTATCTGGCAAAACAACGATTTGAGTACAACTCTATCGTGCTTTCAGTGCTACTACGGATGTTGAACTTGGAGGGTAAGCAACAAACTTCTGGTGTTTGTTAACCGCTAATTGAGAAGCATTTTCCGAATGAATTAGATAGTCAGAATTCCCAATGAGGAGGCGTACCGCAGGGCCAACATCGAGCGCTGAGCAGAAAGATTATAGATCAGAAGCGTGTGCAACACCACACGAGAAGCAATGGAATCCTCCTAGTGGTAGAGAAAAAGAAGAAGACGAAGTTAAAAAACAGGGTTGCATACCGGGCCTTAACTGAACCCGTAGTATTTTTGTACATTTGCTGCGAAACTGTGAACCAAACTAGCTCTTCTAAAAGAAAATGATTTTGAAACGAACCATATAGGCGGAAAAAAGGGTGTAGTCCCTCAAATAGGGCTATGTGATTGTTGAAAATAGTCGATTGTTTACGATTGTAAAAAAAAATTGATTGTTGTCGATTAATCATGATTATCACAAAGTATTTGGATATAAGTTTTCATATTTTTTGATATTTAATGATCTTGCCTTTCACTCTGAAAATGGCTGATAAGGTTTGGTAGCATATATCATTCCAACAGTCAACAGGATGCCCATAACCGGTTACATTAGGGTGCCCACAACCGGATAAGACAGACATTTGTAACAGAAATACCAAAAAAATTTAATGATTCAAAAATTTTGCTAAAAAGCGGAATTGCATCAGAAAATACAATGAAAACACTGCATTGATAATTTTTGATAATGATAATTAATGATAATGATAATTAAAGAACCGCAGTATTAATAGATAATTATAATTTCAACATTATCTGAAAAATCAAATGCTTTATACTGAATAACTTAAAAGCTAGTTCTAAATCTATAAAATATTTATTTAAAAACCATTTTTTTTTTTCAAAAACTTTTCAAAACTCCTTCCAGTCTGTCAACACAAGACATTTCCAGTAACTTCAAGTGTCAATTAGAAAAAAATTTAAAAACAACACAAAATGCCAAATACACAAATGACCAAACAATAAATGACCCCAGGGGATCGGAATCAGAAATGAATCTAAATCGAACAAAATTGTAGTATGTAGTAGTAGCATTTGAAGATGTAACAAAAAGAGTACTATAAAAAAGGCAGAAAAAGGAAAATCTATTCATCCATCTATCCAAGTCAAGCAAACCAAACCGAACCAAACCAAACCGAAACAACAAATAAACAATAAAATGAACAAGGACACAAGTGGCAAAAAGTTGCCACTGAAAGGTCAGTAAACATTAAGACTAACAATTTAACTGGTTTGAGTTTGCTATCAAAAATCTAGTCAAGTCTGTATAAAACTATTTAATATTAAGAAATTATTTGTAGACAAAATATTTAAAGAAAAAAAAACAAAAAACAAAAATTAATATGTAAAACCCCAAAAGTATAATGATGACCCAAAAAAAAAAAAAAAAAAAAAAACAAAACAAAAGAGAACTACTCTGTGCATCTATGCATCCCTTTCATATATCAAAGGGTTCTTTTTTTGCTTTTATTCGATTTTATAAAGTTAAAAGGCAATGATGTAGTATGTCTCAGTTACAGTCTCAAGTCAACGAACGTTTGACATCCGGCAGCATAAATGTCAAATGGCAAACAGGCAAAAGTCCAGGCTTGTTCTTATTGTTGTTGTTGTTGTTCTTCTTGGGTCAATATAATATTGAAACATATACAGACTGACGGACAGACAGACATATTAATGCAAATATAAATAAAATTTCGTTTGTTTCAAATTTATAACATAGCTTGCCTTAAGAAGTAACAGAGACACTAAAATAATACGTTTATAATATTTACATACATACTTACTAACTCAAATTCTCAAATGTTACTAGTACTGAAATGGTAATAATATTATTAAATAACAGTTATTCCCAAAATAAAAAAAAGTAACAGTTATACAAAATAAAATAACAGTTATCAACATTATATATATATAATAAAAAAGAACAGTTACCAGATTAAAGTAACAAGTTTTCAATTAGTTAATATAACAGTAACTAAAGCGAAATAACTGTTGCCAATAACAGTAACAGTTACTGCAAATCATAATTTTTGCAATGACGCCACTTTAACCTGGCATAACTTAAGATCTTTTTTTTTTGTGAAAAAAAAAACTAATGGTTTAATTGGAAAATATTTATAAAAAAAAGTTTGTTTTAGCCTTACAACCAGGGCTGCCTTCTTAAAAACAGTTTTCGTATCTTCAGTACTAGTTATCAATCTAAAATAACAGTTAACAATCGTTCTGTTCGCTTACTCAAATTTTGTACTGATCATAACACATACACATAGAAGAAGGATTTTTCTCTAACCCCATTTTAAGAGGTACCCCCCCTACAAATCTACCCCAAAATTTTGAGTTTTTTGCATAAAAACGTCATTGTGTCTTATTCTAGGAAGTCTACATTTCATTATATAAATTATGCATATGATAGTCCCAAGGAAATATCCCAATATGGGTGGGACCAGAAAAATTTTAGATGAAGCCCTCATATAAATTTACCCCATTTATTTGAGTTTTTCTTTTTTGCTCTTCTTTAAAAACTCACCGACAAACTGAAAAAAAAAAAAAACAAAAATGGTAGTAGTAGGCTTTGCACTTTATTTTTATAAAATAAAATTTCGTTTGGTTCTTTCTTTTTTTTTGTTCAATTTTAGTAAAAATTTTAAAATGTTCCGGTTCTAAATTTTTTGCTCATTTCTTTTTTTTTCTCATTTCTTCAAATCAACTTCAACAATAGCCAAACAACAATTTTGATAATCCAACTCAACTCGATTGTTTCTCACTTTCTCTCTCTCTCTCTGTCGCTGAACATTCCATTCTTCTCTTGATCGAATTGAAAACGCGTGCGTGCGTGAGTGCATGCCGTGCCGTAATGCCAACATTTCGTTCGTGTAAGCTGTGTCGACCCGTAACAGTTGACGACCTCAACGAGAATAACGCCACATTGCAATATACAAAACGTCCCGGTTATATTGTCAAATCGCCCGGATGTGTCTGGAAGTGTCGTGCAACTGTGCCCCGAAATCTGTCGAGACGCCAAGAGTTGCAAAAGCGACAGGCTTGGTGCTGTCAAAATCGTTGCATGCTGAATGAAATAGCGCGTGTGTTGCACTGTTCGGCGCTGGATGTTTGTTCGTTTCTATACGATTTAACGTTGAAAAACTATCAGCGTGCACGTAATCCTACGGGCTATATGTGGAATTCCTGTGCAATACCAATGGCCGAAATAGACTCGAGCGAGATATACATTGGCATCTTCGATGAGCGCGGTAATTTACGTAATCCGATGCAACACGAAATTTACGTTCAATTGTTGCACTTGGTACAGCGTGCTTTGTACAGCCCGCCGCCGCCGCCGACGACGAATGATAAGGATGCTTTTAAGCATTGTAAGAATGCAGCGGCAAGATCCTTTGCCAGAGCGGTAGCTGCACGTGCACATCATGTTGACATGTACGAGGTATTGCAATTGAAACCGCCAAAGGGTAATCGTGGTTGTTATGGTGCGTGCAATCCTTTTGCATCGGTGCAGCAACGTAAACCGTTTAATACGTATGCAACAGCGCACGACTACGATGCGGCAGCATGTGCCGTAGATAATGAGTTGTTCGTAAGACTGGGATACGACGGCACCACTACCACCACTAAGTGCAATGAAGACGAAATGCCACCGATGATTACGGGTTGTAGTCCTGGTAGTCTGGCCGTCAGTAGTAGTAGAGCAGTACAAGGCGCAGTTATTGAGCCGGAATCAAGAGGAAAATCAATTGGTGACACCGTACGTGCTGGTAGTCCGATAGAAAGAAGATTTGAGAGAAAAGTAGCAAAAGTGGCCGCAAAAGAAGGAGGTGGTGGTTTTATTGACGCAGAAAAGCCACCCGGCGATGCTAAGCGAAAAGTTGGTGCTAAAACGAAAACGAAAGAAGAAACCGCCGTTGCCACCGCCGCCGCTGCTGACGAAGCGAAATCGATTGGTAGTGACCACAAGCGACGTGGTAGCGTTGAAAGAAGAGCTGAAGCTATGGCAAAACAAAAATCAAAAGGTCTTGTCGAAACGAAAACTGGCGCTGGCGAGGCAAAGCGACGTGTTAGTGCTGAGAAAAAGCTGCTACAGAGAAAGCGACAAAAGAAGCTGCTGGTGCCGTCGTACAGGAAGCTGGAAGCGCAACGCAAGCGGAAACAACGAAGGCAGTCGATAAAGTTGAAAAAACACAAGGCGGCGGCGGTCCAACAACAGCAACCCCAACCACAACCACAACCCAAGCAGCAAAGAGACCCAGTAAAGTAAAGGGCAAAGGTAAGCGTGCCAAAGGAATAAAGCCTGATGAGGATGCAGTCGAGACGACGAATGCAACTGAAAAGCCAGCTGCTTCAAAAAAGGAAAACCAAAGAGAAAAAGTCAAAATGTGGCAGGCACAGATGGTAAAACGACGCCAACATCTGGTGTAGCTACTCCTACAACTACAGCTCCTGCTGCTGCTGCTGGTACTACACCTGCGGCTGCTGCTACTCCGGCTGCCGCTGCTGCCGTTGCTGAAGGAAAGAAAATTGCAACACCAAAGCCGCTGCTGCTGCTGCTGCTGCAAAGCGCCTCGTGACGTCGTTGCGCCGAAAACTAAACGCAAAAGTAAAAGACGAAGTTCACCAGCTGCCGCAGCTGCTGCTGCTGGAGCTAAAGGCGCTGCAGCAGCAGAGAAACAGGCGACAGCTAAAAGCAAAAAAGAACTTCAAGCCGAAGCGGCTGCAGCTAAAAAAGCACCACAACGTGTAAACGTGCCAAACGTAAACGTAAAGGAACGTAACGATTTAATGCATGGCGGCCGTCATAATTCGGATGTGAGAAGCGCTGCTGGTCTGCCACTGCCGCCTGCAGCGGATGAGTACGAAAAAGAACGAGAGCCTCAGGCAATGAGCGTAGATCATCGGCATTCGATGAGATCGGTGATTTGTATACACAAGTTTGCGGCACAGGCGATTGCGAAAAGAAAACGAAAATCACATTCGATAATCCGCGCATTAAACGCATGCATTTCCATTATCCGAAACCGCCACCGATTGTACGCAAGAAATACATTGGCACCGGTAAGACCTATTATGGTGCACAGATACCGGTGCTGGTCCATGAGCCATTCGACGAAACAAAACCATGGACTTGGATCCGGCGGCATCCGGAACAAATGCGCGTAACGACACGCGGTAGCATAGGTCACGGACCGATTAGTCGTTATCGACGTGCATCGGTTGAGCAAAAATATCAAGCAGCATCACAAATGCGACCGATATCCAGTATTGTCGATATTAAACTGACGCCCACAATGCGTCGTTATTCAATGTTCGGCTATAATAAACCGAAAGACGATGACGCATCGCAAGCACACAATGACACCGAAGGCAGACCGAAAACGACAAGTATAATCTCAACGTCGTGGAAGAAATCCTATATACGAACCTCAATACAACATCCCCACAAATAAATAATTGCTTGTTAGGAAAAAAAAAATTTTTTATTTTTTTTGGAAAAAATGTTGAAATTTTTTTGCTTAAATTTTTTTTTTTTTTTTTTGGATATGTTGAACAAGTGTTTTGCATTTGAATAAAGTTGGTTATAAACTATTCTATTTTGTATATTGTATTTCCTACATCATTCCCAAACTGGTTGCATTTGAAAGACAACTATGCAAGTAAATTTAAAAAACAAAGTAAAGTTTACATTCGGATCGTTCAAGAAGTCAATTTTCGAAATTTCCCATAACTCCCGTAATTACAGCTGTCTCCCTAAAACGAAGTTTGCAACACTGAAAGTAACAATGGCTTCAAAAACAACAACAAACATATAAATTGCATTAAGTTATGAATATAATTTTGTAAAATTTACAAGTCATGTTTTGTAATTGATGAGTTAGCTTTCGAAACGGTTGGCTATAAATAAATAATATAAAATTTAGCAGTCAAGCGGGTTTGATGAAGTTGTCGTGAAACAGCGCTGTTCCCGCTGCCTTTTCTATTTTTATACCCGCTACATATAGTGTGAAGGATATTATCAGTTTGTCGGAAAGTTTGTAACGCATTAAAGGAGGCATTGGAGACCCCGATGAGACAATTCGATCTAGCCATCATCTGTCTGTCTGTCTGCTTATTTCAACGCGATTGCATGCAGGCAGCTACAAGCTAATTTTAGTTAATAGCAACAAAATATTTGCACTAAAAATCAAATATTTATTTACTTGCATTTATATGCCACATTCCACAATGTCCTTTCTTTCAAAACTAATAATTGTCGAGGACGACAAAAGCAGTCAATATTAAGAGCGCGCACAGCTGTCGAAAGCTCAATATTGTTTGTATTTATTTCAATTTTGGTTCTCGTTCAGTTTTCAAAGAATTGTGGTCGCATTGTGTCAAATTGAAGCACACACGCACGCATTTCGATACACACGCATACGTAACGTAACGTAACATAACAATGCCCATCCTGTCCTGTCCTGTTCAATGTTGAGTTTATTTCACAATTAAAAACATTTGCGACCAACATAGGCAAAGCATACTGTCGGGAGCAAAGTTAAAATACAAAAAACCGAAAAAATAAAAAGGAGGCAGTCAGTAGTCGACACAACGTTTAATTACAAACAACACACAAAAACGCATAAATGAAGATGGCCGCCCATTTCGGAGATATCTCAAAGTAGATAGTAGACCCGTAGTATATGAAGATGCAGACGGAAGAAGAAGTTGAAAATATTTTGCTTCCAATATGTAATGACAACAAGCAACCCCAAATGAGATGGAGTAGAAGAATGCATATTTGCTACGCAGAGCAACAATTCAACTGAACTAAACGATACATAGACAGACGGACGGACGGACGGACGGACATACCGAATGAATGACATTTAGCCGTTTGACATTTGCAATATTTGACATTTAAGCAAAGGAATAAATTTTCGTTTAATGAAAGTCAAACCACAAAAATAGACAAAACCAACAAAACAAAAACCGATTACAACATTTATTCCAAAACAAAAAAGAGTGAAGTTGAAGTTGCTAGTTGACTACATACACTAGCCATTTTGGTCAACGTGTTTTGTCTGTCTGTCTGTCCGTCTGTCTGGCAAACAAATAATTGTCATAAGGCGCACAAAACTGCAACATCTGCTGTTAAACATAGAAAAAGGGGAAAAAAACGTATAAATATTAACTAGATTAGATATTGAATATTGATTAGTTTTAATGCAAATTGATATTCTTGTATGGAATTCATAAGTTTTTGTGGTCTCTTCTGAAAATGATATTTAAAATTTGACGTGTTTAAAATACAAAAACACCCATCTTTGTGAATTTGATTGCATACGGTTTACTTTCATTTTCATTTTCTTCACTAAATACGTTTGACGTTGGTACGAAACATATTGAGAGAGAAAGAGCGCTTAACATCACCTTGTACCATTGCACCATGGTGACATATATACTTTCTTGATTAGCTCGATCTGTTGCGCTGCGTTTTACTCAGAATGTTTGTAAAGATATTGAAATGAAATTTTTAACTTAAGCGTTTGTTGGTGCTAGGCAGTTTTCTGTCAGAATTTTCTATCAAAATTAACAACTTCACCGCCCATTTTTTGAGTTTTTGTATGAAAATACTTATTATTTCTGAAGAAATTTAATTTAAATTCAGTCAAATCAATAAAATCAATGTCCACCTCAGTGAAAACTATTGATATGATAAGAGGCGAGCTAATATAACATTCAGTCGCTTCCAAACAAACTTACCCAAATCTATTAAAAAATTTTATCTAAGCCCCGTGTGACGTGTATTTGTGTTCTGCTTTCACCGTAGTTAACGGTATTCTATGTCTTTTTTTTGTTTTTTTGTAATTAATGGCGAAAAGGTTCAGTGCAGCTCATAAACGTGCCTAACCAACTCGTTCCAAAAGGACGAAAAAGCAAAAACAAAATACAAGCGTCTCTAAAAATAAAGAAAATATATATTTCAGAAGCACTCAGTTGTACTCACAGTAGTATTCAGTCGTATTCACAGTAGTACTTAGTTGTATTCACAGTAGTATTCAGTCGTATTCACAGTAGTACTTATTTGTATTCACAGTAGTACTCTATTGTAATATTTTTCTGAATTTAATAATTTTCTAAGTTTTCAAATGTTCTCTGTATTTTTTTTTTATCTATAATTTCATTCAGATTGTCTAGTCTAGCTCAAAAATGGTAATCTTTCTTACCATATATTATGTATTGTATACATGTCCGTCTGTCTACATAGACATTCAACAATATCGAAAAGCATTAACGTTTACATATTTTTTTTAATGATTGCCTCTATTTTCATGCATTTTCGCATTTCTATTTTGCAAACTAAACTGAACAAGATTCTTTACTCTGAATTGTTTTTTCTAGTCCGTCGTCCGTCCGTCATTCTTTCATTCTTTGCATTCAAAGATGAGTATGAGATGATGATGATGATGAGGTGAGAAGAGAGTAAGAGTGCTGCTACTGCTGCTTACATGTTATATTCATAATTAAGCTTGACTATTTGTAATTTTTAATAAGACACGTTACAACAACAACAACAACAACAACAGCAGCAGCAATAAGAACTTTGCGCTACTTTTCAAAAAATAACAGCCATGAAAAAAAAAAAAAAAAAAAAAAAAAATATAAATAATAATAAAAATACAAAAAAAAAAAAAATGTTAAGAGAAATAAACGTCGGCATAAGAAATAACAATAATTCAAACAAGGGATCCATCCATTCGTCAGTACGTGTACGAGAGAGAGAGCGAGAGAGAGGAGTATGTGTAACAATGACGAGTAGGTATGGTACTACAATTTATATATATTTATGTAAGAAAAACAATATAAAATAAGCATGAATAATTAGAATATGTTAAGTGTTTTGTAACACACCGACAGCAACGCAGCAACGTGCGCGCACCTTATAAACTGCTGCGCCGCTACTGAAAAGTCTGAAACAGAAAAAAAAAAAACCGAGAACTTAAGCTGCCACCCAACTCTTTTTTTTCCTTCTTTTTTTTTTTACCCGTACCCGTTACACATTGTGTAAGCGGGTATATGCAGCTTTTAGAACAGTTTGTAACGCACTAAAGAAGACGTCGTAGACTACATAAAGTAAATATATTCTTGAGCAGCTCGATGCTCAGAGAAGTCGATCTAGACCGTACGTCTGTCTGTTGCGATGTGTCTCAAGTTTAAAGAAGCAAAGACGAAAAAAAAAACCAATATAATGGAGTCTCTTAAAATCGTGCAAATATGTATATTACAGTAGTACTCAGTTGTATTCACAGTAGTATTCAGTCGTATTCGCAGCAGTACTTAGTTGTATTCACAGTAGTATTCAGTCGTATTCACAGTAGTACTTAGTTGTATTCACAGTAGTATTTAGTCGTATTCACAGTAGTACTCAGTTGTATTCACAGTAGTATTCAGTCGTATGCACAGTAGTAATCTGTTGTAAAATTTCAGATAAAGTATATAGTTATATAATCTTGATCAGCTTGATGATCAGACAAGTCGATCTAGCCATGTCCATCATTCATTCGCTCTGTTTTAAAGATATTTAACGGAAACTAGAACCTTAATCATTTCTCAGTCCTAAACAGTGTGTTTGTCCAAATTAGAATGCAACTTCAACTCTAAGATTCGTGTGAAGCTTGTTTAAGCTTCGGTTCTACCAAAGTTAAAATTTTTCGTTTTTTTTTTATTTTTTTCAACTGATGTCCCGATGCTATATTCCGTAGCCAACGTTTTGCAATAGAAAATTTATAATTTACACTGAGAAAAACAAGTTGAAAAATGTCTGTGGTGTGCATTTGTTTTTGTTCTTGCTTGCATGTGCATGGCACAACAGAAAAAAAAAACAGCTACAATTGTGAAAATATAAGAATTAATTGGAAACATCAAAACCAGTGGTGGGCACATACACATACAATATACAAGTATGTATATAAAAAAACAAAGTTTAATTTGAGTTTAAAATATTTCACATATCATTGCGCAAGCAGCATGTTTTAGGCACAACAAGCGTGCTAAATATTAACAAATTGCCTATCACTGAGTTACAAAAACAAAAAAAAAATGAAATTAAAGAATTTGTGTTAAAATTTTTAAAAGTGTAAACAGCTTCAGAACGCTTCAGAAGCTCATTGAGCGATTTAAGCGAATACATGCCACGCCCGTTAACGCCCACACAATAGACACACACATATGTAAATATGTATGTATGTATGAACGAACGGACTACCTATGTAGGCTCAAGAAATGCAAAAATTTTATGAATGTGAATAAGGTGCGAGTGAGTTGGTAGTGGTGGTTGTATTGGAACGAATGAATTGTATGTATGTATGTATGTATATGTGAGTAGTACCTCAACGACTCAAGTGTGCCCACCTGACTTTTTGTCATTCAAATGAAAACTGTACGTACGTCAACATCATCATCATCATTGCCAGCAACAACAAATCATCGTAGTGATCAGATGTGTGTGTGTGTGTGTGTGTGTATGTATTTGTTCTGATTGCTTTGTTCTGCGCTTGTTTTGCTGCAGCAAATTCGCATTCGCATTCGTATTCGTTTTCTATTTCTTTTATTGTCGTTGTAAAAAAAAAAAAAAAAAATTTCGTTGCATACACTTAGGCGCGACTTTTGGTCGAATAAGCAAGACACCGAATGACTAACTGACTGACTGAATGAATGAATGACTGACAAATGCTGCTACTGCTGCTGCAGCTGTATATGCATTGGTGTTGAGTAGCACATACACCTACAAACACACACACACACATACAGATACACATACAGTTCACATTCATAGAAATAGAAAAATTTACAATGCAATTGAGTATGCAAATATTGCCTACTTCAAGACAACAACAACAACAACAACGACAATTAGAAAACGTACAAATACTTTTTGCATAAAGCATTCACACACACACACACACATATGTTCATATACACATATTACACTTAACTATAAAGAAATATACATATGCATTTTATTTTTTATGATGACGCTTGATGTTCTATGCTATTTGTTCTCGTTCTTATAATTGTTCTTGTTGTTATTGCAATCTAAAAAATACAAAAAAAAAAAAAAAAAAAAAAATTATAAATGTTAGAAATTAGAATAACAAAAATATCTTAAGTTGAGATGTACAAAAAGAATGATAGAGTGAGTTTTGATATAAAGAAGAGAAGAGAAGAAGAAGAATCATATCAAAAGCAACTGCTGAATTGTGTATGCTGAGTTGTGTGACTGGTTTTCGAATGGAGCAAGTTAGCTTTATTTAATTCGTACTTTTTTTCTAATGATTCTTAGTAAAAGTATGTATCTTATAGACTTGAGTATCAGTATCGATTAGCTGCTGGTATCGTTTAAACAAAAGTATCGATAAACTAAAGGTATCGGTAATTTAAATATGTAGCGGTGAAACAAAAGTATCTATGAGGTAACAGCTTCCTGAAAAGTAACGATAAGGTGACAAATAAATAAAAGTATCGATAAGCTAACGGTATCGTATTAAGATATCAGAAGGGACTAGAACATGTTCCACTTATTTGCTACTAGTGTTGGAGCGTGTCTTAACCGCTACAAGTTTATATCGATTAATCGATTTAAATAATTCAAGTTAGTTTCGATAGTCAAGAGTAAAAAAATTAACTGCTCATAACAGTTTACTTTTAATGTCTTATTAATTTTTTCTTTCTAGTTTCAAAATATTGCTATGAAAATCATTTTAATTGAACAATTATTCATATGGAAAGTTATCGATAGTTGTTCATCACTAATTTTTTTGCAAAATAGTTCTGTTATCGTTTTCAACTTCAACGTCTTGGGTGGCATGACTTCGTTTATTAGTATTTTATTATTAGTTTTCACGCTAGAACTCTATAAACCATGAAGGATAGATAAAAGTGATACAATTCTTTTTTTTTTTTTTTTATTTTTAAAGACTAAAATTTTTTATGATAACACTTTTCATTCCATCTGTCATAGTTTTTTAACCTAGAACTATGAGAAGCAGTGAGGTTCCATTTTCTCACACACATATGGTGATTTTTTTTTTTTTAAATTTCTGTACAGTTTATCATGCATGAGTGCTGGCAGCCGGCAGGTGGCGCAGCAGTAGAGGCAGCTGGCGGCCTGCAGTTGGCGCACCAGTTGGGGCACGAGTAAACGCCAAAAAAACTGATATATTTACAAATGCAGATATGTTATCAACATAAAAAGTAGATAAAAACCGAGTCCGAACCTCAACACATGTTGTATCAAAATTTGGGCTCAAACGGTACAGAACTTTTCAAGTCTATAAGCCTCGTATAAACGAACAGAGCATTATTATGTACATAGACTTTATAACATTTATACTATTGATAGCTGCTTTGAAAGCTAATGCTACGCATTAATAACGTATTACAACAATCATGGAAAAAAGCTAAAGCCTAAAGCAACAAACAAGCAAATAAATAAACAAACAACTTAGCAGCAACAGCCATTCAGCTCCCTCTCCCTCTCAACCCAACAAAATCAAAATCGAAAACTTCTACCCGCCACCTTTCTGTGTCAAAAAATAGCAAACTCAGCTCAGCTAGTAGCTATGTACCTGAAAGATTTGAATGGAAAGCGAACGAACGAACGAAGTATTTGATTGTTACGCTTGTTTTAGCATTAAAACTGTCAACAGCGAATTTTCAATGTTATAAAAATTTCCGTGGTATGAGAGCAAAGCTATGGATGGATGAATGAATGAATGAATGAAACATTTGAAGTATTTGATTCTATATTAATAAAATATCAGTAAACGAAGCTAAACAAAGTACAAAAGAAGAAGCAGAAGCAGAAGAAGTAAAAGTGTATAGATGCACCCAAAGCGATTTGATATCTTTGAATTTTTTCTTCCTTTTTTTTTTTTTTTCATTGCTGTTGTCAAAGTGACATTGAGACATCAGCGTAAAATTTCGCGAGGACCCGACCCTGTTGCTGCTGCTGGGAGTACATATTTATTTGTATATATATGAGATGAGGTGAGGTGAGGGTCTAAAGTACTTGAATCACATTGCTTGTCAAATTACCTTCAGGCAACAAACTTATACGTCAATATTTGAAATTGAAAAATTGTCGCGGATATGAGGTATGGATTAGGTTGGTAGTTGTAATGCTTTAAGGTGTGCTTGTATGTGTGCGTGTATGTGCTATACTTCATACATGCATAACCATTAAGAGTCACCCTTAGTATGAAGAAGTGTAACAACTCGCTACACCACCACACCCCCATTGAACTCATCGATGCACTTTGGTATGCAAAAAGGTATAAATTCTAAATTTTCAATACAAAGAAAAAAAAAAAAAGAAAAAAAATATGCGCTGTCGTCTTGTCTCAAAACTCATCTCCAAACGATTTATTAAAAATGTCTTTGGCAAAATATCGAAGAAGTCGTTTGTGGAAAAAACAAGAAAGCTTATTAAAAATTTATTACAGAGTTTAAAATTTTTGTACCATGTTAGATTGGCCTCGGGCATTCCAAATGTGCCGTGCCGTGCCGTACCGTACCTTGCTGTGGCGCCGTGTCCTGCTGGGATTTCTTTTTTAAGTCTGATGTTGGCGCGGTTGCCTGTTTCGTCTCGTCTCGTCTCATCGCATCGCATCGCATCTTGTCCGTCTGTCTGTCTGTCTTGTGCTTTGTTGTACTTCATTCCATCAGCAAAGTATCATCGTCACCACCACTACCGAATTTGAATTCGTTGCATACGCATATACGTGGCGGCTTTATCATTTTTGTCGTCGTCCTTGTCGTCCTTGTTCTCGTCCTCGTTGTCAAGTTATTGAAAGGTATTTGTGATTTGTTTGAGTTTGAAATTTAATTTATAACTGCGTAATGTATTTTAATATAGCTAAAAATATTGTAATCTTGTTGGTAGTTTGTTGTTGACTATATTGAAATATTCGTACGTGGCTGGCATGGAATGGGAGTTATGGGCTTCTTTTTTTTTTTTTTCTTTTTTTTTTTTCTTTAAGCCTGAAAGCGTTTTCATATATACACAAATATCTCTATTTAAATCATTTTATCAGAGGGTTTTGTCATTTATTATTATTATTGCATTTGGAAATGTGATTGTGTGTGTGTTTGTGTGTGAGTGTTATGTTCGTTTGTTCGTGCTTGTTTATTTTTGTTATTAAAAAGTACTTAGTTCTTTGTGTTTAAGTTCCGAATACTACTAAATCAAGCTTGGTTCTATTAAGCATCCAAAACTGCACAGATTAATTTGTATCTAATTGTATATTCGGAATTATGTAGATTCAAATTTTCGGATTTTAATTCAAATTACTAAAAAAAAAAAAAAAAATTTTTAAATTGCTGCGATAAGTAAAAGTTGTTAAGTAAAACTAAACCCAATATTTATATTTTAAATTAACTCCTATTTTTTTCTTTTTTTTCTTTTTAGGCAAAAAAACAACAAAACAAACAAAAAAAATTTTTTTTTGCTAATTTGGAAAAAAAAACTTAGATCTTTCAATAAATATATATCTTTATATATAAAAAGCTCTGTCCGTTTATACGAGGCTTATAGACTTGAAAAGTTTTGAACCGTTTAAGCTCAAATTTTGACCACACATGTGTTGAGGTTCGGACTCGGTTTTTATCTACTTTTTATGTTGATAACATATCTGCGTTTGCAAATATATCAGTTTTTTTTGGCGTTTCCCCGTGCCCCTACTGGTGCGCCAACTTCAGGCCGCCAGCTGCCCCTACTGCTGCGCCACCTGCCGGCTGCCAGCACTCATGCATGATAAACTGTACAGAAATTTAAAACAAAAAACACCATATGTGTATCTCGAGCTCCATGTTTAAGAGTTAACTCCAATGCAAACCAAACGCAAAACTCTGAATTTTTTTGCATTAAAACTTCTTTGTTTCCTGATCCAGGCACTCGAAATTTAATTTGCATAAGATCTAAAAACTTTTAGGTATAGATAGTTTGCTTATGAATACCAAGTCCTTCTCTTATTACATTCATTCATCGCTAGTCTCATTGTGTTTCATATTTTCAGTTATTGAGATCGATAGACGATTTTTTTGGCCCATAACCACACTGATACCAAACCAACCATAACCTTTTTTTTTTATTAAATAATTTGCTGTACAGAATTTTCAGCTATATATTCCTATTAAGTTGTGAGAGAAAAGCGGTGATGTTGCCAAATTCGGCGTCTGTCCGCCCAAATTATGACAAATTAACATACTCGCCTTGCTAAACATTGAACTCAAAACAGCCTTTAACAGCCTTTTTTAACCATTTTTCAAGTGCGCCCAGTTTCAAGGCAATATGTCCATTCATTCAAAGATATGGTTTTTCCGGTTTCAAGGCCCCCATTAGGTCACAGGTTTAAAATTTATTTAATCGCGTCTTAGTTCTAACTAAACTATAAAACCAAAAAAAAAGAATCTATTTTGGGACTACCAATGGGTCCAAGGTCCAAATTTGTGGAAGTCACTTGAATATATCTAATTTTTTTTCAAATGAGCTTTATATTTAATCTCTAGCCTTTACCATCCCAGAGATATGATTATTCCGGTTTAAGGCCACCATTAGGCCTGTGTTGTTGTGTGGAAGGAAAAATATTCCGCAGACTATCTTTAAAACTAGGCATGCAATCGCTAGATTTATTTCGCAAGCTGATCAACTTTTCAATATATTTGAAGATTTCGTTGGTTCCGCAGGCGTGTAGCATTCATATTCGAATAATTTAAAAAAATTATTTGCTAACAAGCAACTAATTAGTAGCACACATATTGCAAACTATTTTTAGTTTTAGTTTTAAGTGAGATACTTAATTGTAGCTTCCAAAAAGCGCTCTCAAGACTCACTGCGTATGAAGTTTGTAGTGCGACTAAAATGATAAATAGTCAAACTGTCAAATTTGACATTTAGCTGTCAAAATAGTTGCAGAAAGAACAGACAGACAGAAGACGCTATATTATAACCGTGACAAAGGAATTAATGAACGAGCGAACGAACGATGTACACGTTCCGTTCTAGTAAAATATATGAAATTAGGTTTTGGTGCAACTTGAGCCAATCACAAGAATAAAAACGAGGACAACGAAGAAAAAAAAAAACAAAAACAAAATGAATGAATGAATGAAAGAAAGGACATGTTACATTTTTATTTTATTATTGCATTTATAAAACGTTTAAATTAAAATATTTAAGCTGCATATATGATGATATCGTATATCAAAACTATATGATATGATATGAGATATGGAGGGTTGCTGGCGTTGTTTTTATTGTTGTTGTTGTTGTTGCTCAAGTGTCAAGCTGTCAAAGTAGCTATTTTTCACATCGTCGTAGTCGTCGTTGCAGTACCCCGTCCGTCCGTCCGTCCCTAAGTGAATATTGAAAAGTGCTTTTGCTTCTTAACTTAATCGCATTTGAAGGGCCACCAAAGCAAAGCAAAGCAAACCAAATTGAAACCAAATGTAACCGCGTTGTTCCTTTCGCCAACAATCTATATATATTGTATATGACGCCACATGTGTCCAGGACAATACATACATACATACATATAGTGCTTATACAATATATAATATATAGCAAGGACATGTGAGCTATTTAAGCCTTAAAGGATTTCAAACTTGGCGTAAAATAATAAAAATGATGATGATGACGATGATATTGATGTTGTTTTTGTTTTTCGTTTTCCATTTTATACATTTTTCTGCTAATGCTGATGAAGATGCCAAACACAACAACAAAAACAACAACAACAACAAAAAGACAACCCTTGATTATTCAACTGGGCAGTTGATAGGTGGTTACGGTTACTCACTCGGTTACACTTCAATCTAAAATAAAATACTTTAAATTCTATACACACACACACACAGACAGACACACACACACTACTGACAGTTGATCATTTGTCAACGCCAGAAATTGAGCAACGTGTGTGTTTGATATATTTGTCTCGATTTTGGATACTATAATTCATGTATAAGTAGTTTTTCTTTTCTCTTTTTTTTTTTTTTTGTGATGCATCATTATTAAAATAAATACAGAAAATACATATATCTTTTAATGATTGATGCAATCAAATAACATCTGCAAAAAAAAAAATAAGCTTTATTTTATAATAAAAAAAATTGTTTGTGGAAGCGGATCATAATTTAGCAAACAAAGTTAACAATGCAACGTAGTGGCAAGCTGTATTTGAAACTATACAGAATATATAGTGTTGGCAAAAAAAATCACATTCAGTGATTTCTTCACAGTGATTTTTTTCAAAGTGATTTTTTCAAAGTGTTTTTTTCACAGTGGTTTTTTTCACAGTGATTTTATCACAGTGATTTTTTTCACAGTGATTTTTCACAGTGATCTTTTTTCACAGTGATTTTTTCACAGTGATTTTTTCACAGTGATTTTTTCACAGTGATATTTTCGATTTTTTCACAGTGTTTTTTTCACAGTGATTTTTTCGCAGTGATTTTTCACAGTGACTTACAAATCGCCATGTCGCACTGCGACTGAAAGTAGTGATTTGTGTTTTTCTTGTTACTCAGTGAACATGTTCAGTTAGCGGCGATTTTGTGAAACGCTTCCGCAAACTGTGAACTTGTTTGGTAATCGCTGTGAAATTTTCACTGTTTGCATTGAATTAGTTTAAAATTAAACAAACCATTCTCCAAAAAGGCCAATTTTCAGTTTTTCTGCGTCGGAGAAGAGCCCTTTTCCCAAAACCAATCTTTAAATCGTTCGTATGCAAATATTCTAACCCCTTGTCTCTTTTACTTTGGTTTTCGTTTGGGGAGACTTGAATATTACTTTGCTAAATTATTTTTGTGTTCCCCCCCTTCCCTCCTCTTTCTCTTTAGGAAAGCGTGTCGTGTCGCCGTTCTTTTCTCAAAACAAATCTTTAAATCTAACAAAACGCATTCCTTTGTCCAAAAACACTGAATGAGGTTCTCTGACTAAAAAAAAATGAGAATGTATTTAGATTCTTAAGTTTTTTTTTTGCCGCAGTGTGTGTGTGTGTGTGTGTGTGTTAGTGCAACCAATCAAGAAAATGAACGAAAGCCTGAGGATCACAAAATGACAATTCAAATGAGTTGATTTCCTCTCTTAAGCTACAAAGTTAGCTTGCAAATAAGCAAAGCAAAAAAAAAAAAAAAATTTATATGATACCAAAAGGATGTCAACTAGAATCTCATTCTATTTGATATTTTGTATTGTACCAGAACGAATGGACGACAGACGGACATGCAGGTAGGCAGGCAAACAGGTAGGCAGGCAGGCAACAAGGCGAAAATACGATTGTCAACATTCCAATTACGCAAACATTTTGCGCACACCAATAATATAGGATGACAGGACATCAGAGGATAGGGCAAAATAGCGCAGGACATAATGTTAAAGAAAGAAAGACGACGTCGTTGTGAGACGCAAGTGACGGCTCGAACTTAACTGAACTGAGCTAAGCTAAGCTGAGTTGAATCAAAATCCAAGTGGAACCAAACAAGCTAAACGAGACAACAGAACAGAACAAGCAAAAGCAAAAGCAACACAGGTAAAGGCGGTAACAATGCAGCTTATAAGAAGATAATGACAAGTGTACCAACATTGTATGTATTACAAAAATATTCTACATGGAAGAAGATGGAGACGATGCTGGCGATGGAGGAGACAGTGAAGTTGGATATGGATAACTGCGAATGCAAATAAACGAAAATTATAAATAACAGCAAATAAAAAAAATAGAAAATGGAAAATAGTAAAATAGGAAAATAGGAAAAACAAAATGGTAAATTCGAAAATTTTGACTAGAAGCATGGGTGTTGTTGCTTGGCATGGCATGGCTTGTTGAAGAGTTCACGCTGCCAACAAGCATAAAAACACCGAATGTCCTTACAACAATACAATAACACAGTCGACCAATGTGAAAATAAATACAAAAATAAAAAAAAAAAAAAAAATAGAAGAAGACAGTTCACAATTTTTTACCAAATACGCAATACACTGCAACATGATGAAGCGATTGAATAAAAAAAACAAGAGTGTACACCATGCATGTGCTCTTCTTTGTGAATCGAAGTTAAGTGAATCTGGTATGAAATTGGGAGAGAAAAAAAGAGAGACAGAGAAAGACAGAGAGAGAGAGAGAAAGATAGAGATAGAGAGTCAAAGAAATAGAGAGAGAGAAAGAGGGAGAGGAAGAGAGAGGAGGAGGGAAAACGAGATCGAAAGAGAGAGAAAGAGAAAGAAAAACGAGAAAAGAGGGACAAAGAGAGACAAAGAGAGAGAAAGAGAGAAAGAGAAAGAAAGGGAGAAGAGAGAGAGAAAAGGAGAAAAAGAGATAGAGAAATAGAGAAAGAGATAAAGAGATAAAGAGAATGAGAGATTGAGAGAGAAAGATATAGAGAGAGATTGATATAGAGAGAAGGGGAGAGAAAGAGATTTGGAGAGAAGGAAAGAAAGAGATAAAGATAGAGACAGTCAGAGAAGTAGAAAGTGAAAGAGAAAGAGACAGAGACAGACACAGAGAAGTAGAGAGAAAGAGAAAGAAAGTGAGAAAAAGAAAGAAATTAAGAGAGAAAGAAAGACCGACAGAGATAGAAATGGACAGTCAGAGAAGTAGAGAGAGGAAAAGAGAACGAAAAGAAAAGAGAAAGAGAGAACGGGAGACGAGTTTTCTTCGAATCTTCTAAAAAAACGATTCATGTAGAATTTTGATTGCTTTAAAAGTCAACAGAATTTTTTAAACTCTCGAGCTGCTCTAAAATCTTTTTCCAATTAAAAAACTATTTTTTTTTTCATTCGCTCCAAAACTTCAGAAACGATCTTAATACTATACCCAAAGGCTTATATCATTTATATTAGTCTCCATACAAATATAGAAAAATCCATGGCAATCCAAGAATATTTCGCTTTTCGAAGATCGTAATGGTTTGCCAGGCTTGCAGTAACTTCTGCAAAATTTTATACACACAAATTCAGAGGAAATCATAAAATCAATGCACACTGCTTTCAAACTTTCGCCAAAATGATCACTTTTATAAGAGTTGATCAATCATTTCGTACAACATTGTTGCCCATTAGCCTAGCTGTAGGGTATACAAAATTGCAATGTCAGTTTATACTTGTGAAAGAAATGAAAGAAACTGCAAAGATATAAAATTGTACAAATGAATGAACGAAACTGATGAGTTGCAATGAATAGAAATTGCCAAAGTCTACAGCAACAGCAACAGTAACAGCAACACACAACGAAGCTAACTGAACGTCAACTCAAACCCAAACCCAAATCCAAACATAAACGTAAACTCAATCCAATCCGACTCAATGCAACAAACTAACGAACCAAACCAAACCAAACCAAACCAAACCAAACCAAAGTGTAAGGACATTGAGAATGATGTAAAGCTAAAGCAAAGAATGAATGAAAGAAAGAAAGCATGAGAATGACAACAAGGACAACGAATTTATATGGAAAATTAAAAGAAAGAAAGAAATGAGGCACACACAAAACTGTAGAAAAACGAAAAAAATATATATGTATGAATTTGTAGGGTACGAGTGACAGTGTTACCAGCATCAATGAGTATGCTATTGCCCACCTGACGACTAACTGACTGACTGACTGACTGACTGACGGAATGGCTGGCTGGCTGACTGCCTACCTTACTTGCAACTGTCAGGCCTGACAGTTCTATCAGAAAACCTAATACCCTGTGACATGAAGTAGGATGCGAATGCGACGACTACGAATATAACAACAACAACAACAACAACAACTACAACGATGAGCACAAGGACAATGACAATGTTGACACTGCTGCTGCTGCTGATTATGATGATGATGACTATAAGGCTCTGAAGTACGACAGCTATAGGGCACACAAAATGTTCTACAAGGCTTCAAGTGCAAAATATATAAAGAGTACGAAAGAGACGAAAGAATGTATGTGTCGCGTTTCGCATATGAACTGTGTTTGGGTTAGGCAGTTGGCCAACTGAATGAACCCAGGTGGCTAACTGGCAAATTCAGCGTCTCCATATTTTATGCTACGCTTTTTTTTTTTTTTTCTTTTTTTCTTTTTTTTTTTTGTTGTTGTTGGTATTTTTCTTATTGCTACCTGTTCGAGTTGTTATTATTATTTTGCTATTGCAAATTCTTTCATTTCGTTTTGCTATTTGCTATACCTTTCGCATAATGTGTCTTTTTTTTTTTTTTTAGATACAGATACAAATTTTCGTCATTTTTTTTTTTTTTTTGTTCAGCTCCTCCGTATTTGAGACGTGTCAGTCTTTTGTCGCCGTTTTTGGTTTACAAATTAAAATAGCTTTGAGCCATGAAATATATATGTAAAAAAAATATATATAAATACTATATATCTTATTAAAGAAAAATCTCCTGTCACGATGTTCGTTTTTTATAGACTCCGAAACTACTCAAACGATTGTTTGTAGATATGTACTTTTTTGGTACAACTTAATGGGCTTGGCCAGAATGTGCAATGAAATCTATACAGGAATTCATGATATATTTGCGAAACAACTCAACCAATTTCAATAACAAAAAAAAAAAATATTAAAAAATAATTTTTGCGATACCTGAACAAGTTCGGCTGTTTCGGCTAATACTTCGGCTAGTTTCGGCGTTTTCTTCGATTATCGTAATGTGGTTTACTCTGAGTTCCTCCCGGATGATCCGTTCTGAGGCATTTACGCGAGAGCATTCGCAGAAAGCGACCGGAATTGTAGGTGGACAATTCGCAGATTTTGCACGACGACAACGCGCCATCTCATACAAAGCATTCACCAGATTTGGCTCCCTGCAACTTTTTCCTCTTCCCAAAACTAAAATTTCACCTTCGGGGAAAACTTTTTAAATCGATCTAACAAAATTTGCCGAAATAGCTGAAGCCCATATCTTCGGCGACATATGAGTGGTCCATAGAAGATTGGGTAATCCGCTATGGACTACACCAACGAAAATCAGACAATTTTTGATGGCTTCCACACAGCTCTACGTAAAAATTTACATTTTTACAAAAAAATATATTTTGTAAAATCCATTTTTAATATTAATCCAAAAAAAATTTTATATCGGAACATCCCAATCCGCCAATCAATATTGAAGAGCTTTTCCGATTCCGCTCACACCGGCAATTGACCTGTCTATTCCGTGGTCTCCAGTGATCCGTACCTATCTCGAACTCGACGCCTTTTTTTCTTTTAGTTTTAAAGAGTCTCTTCACATATCTTTTCACATTTATGCCTCTGAGAGACTCTATATATATATATATATATATTAAATAATAAAAAATTTTCTATGTCCGCTCTGCACTTTAAAACTATCCAACCGGTAAGTCCCGAGCTGGTTTCATTTGAAAGGCAAAAATGCAAGTAAAGTTTTAGATATCTAAAACAAAGGACTATTCACACTCGGTTCACTAATTTTGTATGTTTTCAAAAGAGCCCCAAAATATTTTGGCTGCGCTGCAATTAAAAAAAAAAAAAAAAAAGAACTGCAATTGCAAAACTTCAAATAATCTCCATTTTATGTATTCAAAATAAAATTAATTAGCTTAAAAAGTATTTTCAATAAATTGTCAGAAACAACACTCCAAACATAAGTAAATTTCATAACAAAGAATAAGATACCAACCAAAAATAAAGAATTTTTTTTTTTTCAAAAGGTGGAGAGATTTCTTTTTACAAAATTTCAATACAATTCAAATGACTGAATTGACTGACTTGACAGACTGACTCTAAACGTCAAAGTTGAAAAGCAGTCAAATGAGCTACAATTCCGCAGAAGAAGAAGAAGAGAAAAAAAACAACAAAAACAAGAAAAGAAAAGAACACAAATAAATTGATGTAATTTTCGTTGCGTCTGAAATGGAATTAGTGGCAAAAGACGACAAAGATGGAAATTATTTCTGGGGATGATGATGACGATGATATGACTACGACTACAACTGCGACTCCACTTGAAATAAAAACGCAGATAAACATATTCGCGAATTTGTTATTATCAGAAAAATATTGTGAAAATAAAAGCGCAAACACAGACAGACAGACGGACAGACAGACAGAGAGATGGAGGGTAGGGCAAAAATCGAAGTGAAGCAAAAAAGTCAGTCAGTTGGGTTTTTTTTTTTTTTTCATTTCTTCTTCAATGTTGCCAAACGACGTTCTTGTAGTCAGGCAACTTACGCGACTCACGCACCACTCCACCCCTGCTCACTGCTAACTGCTGCTGATGATGATGTAGATTTTCTTAAATTTCGCGTAACGTATGCAAAATATTCGCGAAACCGCTGCGTTAAACCGCTGCGTTACTTCAACTTACTCCAATGCCAAACAACAACAACACCCAAAAGCAAACGGCATGGCGTGCCGCTGCCATTGCCGTTGCCATTGCCACTTTTTCGTCCTGCTGTCATTACATACCACAGGATTGTTGCCACACTGCTTTTGCCTTCGTCATCCTCGTCGCCGCCGTTTGTAATTGTATGTGCGTTTTTTTTTTTTTTTTTTTGCACTCATTTTGCAAATTTTTGAACTGTCAACCTGTTTGCTACTCGATTTTTATTCACCACATATTCCCATGTGTGTATGTGTGTGTGTGTGTGTTTTGGGTTTGGGTTGGGAGGCATTTATCCTGAGGCTTTCGTTCGTTTTGGGGCGTGTGCGATATGTTTGTTTGCATAACCTTGTGCGATTTTTTTTTTTTTTCCAATTCAGTTTGCAACATTTGACATGCGTTCAATCCATACACCAACTCATTCCATTCCATTCCACTCCATTCTTTTATAATCCTCCTATACCATTACAAACGTTTTTCAAAATTGCTTCAAAGGCGTTCAATTTTTATTTTAATGCGAAAATTAGTTAAAAAGCAGACAATCAAAGATCAAAATATGCACATTTTCAGATCGAAACACTTTGATATGTTGCAAAACTTTTGCACATATGCAGGCATGTGGAAGGAGATTTAGGATACATGTGTGTGTTTTTGTTTTTTTTTTTGTTTGTGGTTCTTAGAGTCTTTTTATTTTGTTTGTAATTTGCGTATGCTTCGGCATCTTGATTGATTTATGACGGATTAGAATGCGATAAAGTAATGAGATACTTTTTGGCATTTGTATCTTCTTAGTAAAAGATACAAATATCATATGTGATATTTTAAATAGCAGCAGAGTTAATTTTGATAAGAGAGAGAGAGAGAGAGAGGAGAGAGGAGAGAGAGAGAGAGCGAGTTCTATGATATTATATAGAAGAGTAGACACTACCAGAACTTAACAGATCTAATCTGAATGTGTTTTTCTTTCTACAGCAACATATAACACCAGCAGAAGTCTATCAAATTCCTTCCACTCTGCCTGAACCATGCCTCCTTTCAGTTGGTTAAAAGGCAGCCGCTTACAGCATGGAAGTTAGGGCTGCTTAATTCTTCAAGACATGTTCCGGTGTATCATCAGCCTCAGAGGCATAACCTTAATTTCCATTCAACATAGTCTGCAGTGATCCGTTAGTAAGCCTATTGCCATTCTCAACAAGTTTCTTTCAAGCCGAATGCACTGCTCTGAGATTTTATTATAATTAGTAAGCCTGATTTCCGTTCAATCTTGACAGTATCTGACTCAAACCTTATGCTTTCTTTTCTCCAAATAAGGTCATTAAGCCCACAGAAATGCTCTGGACCAATCATCGAAGTGGTTTGTCCATTTCCTTTCCCTGCAGTGGAGTGGAGTGGGATCAAAAAAATTGCGCCTCAAAAGCTCTTAGTGCACGTGACATGACAGGAAATGACATCAAAAAGCACACTTCGCCTGAGGGAGTCAGATCGCACTGGTCGCCAACAAACTATGGCGACAGCGCTCTCCTGGTATGGCTTCCCAGTGGAGCTAGTAGGCTCGACAACAGACTTTCTGTACGTAATTCTAGATTTTAGTAAATCTTTTAGGACGGACATCCCTGTCTTCAATGCTGCACTGGAATCTGGTCTGTCAATCTACACCGATGGCTCACAGATAGACTGCTATGTGAGTTCTGGTGTATACTGAGAGGACCTGTGTTTCGAAAAATCTATTAGACTCTCTGCTCTCTGCAGTTGTGAGCTACTTGTAGAACTGAACGTTTGCCACAGATTGGAATTCATCTTCTCGAATAGCCAGTCCAGGAACTGTTTAAAGCTGCTAAATGCAGTCGGTCAACATAACTCAATCAATTACTATTGGATTCCGGGACATTGCGATGTCCTATTGGCCAGACCATACCAACCGCTCCAGGTAGATACTCCAATAGGTGAAGTTATCACTGCCATTAATAATCACTACGCCATCTTGGCCAATAACAAGAGGTCAAAGCAGAAAGCTGTAGGAATGCTAGATCAATTTTGCCTAGGTTAGGTCATTGCTAGAACCGGGCATAAGGCCTTATATACGAGATTCGGTGATATGAAAACGGACTGTCACATAGTAACTACTTTCTATGAGAAGTTATCGTTAAATTCGATATCCATTAAACCTGAAATTAAATATATCGATATCGAATATTAAGTATCGATGTTTTAACTGTCCGATAACGATTTTTCTGTAGTTCTCATATTAATATCGATACTTACAATACAATAACGATACATACAACAAAAAAAGTGTTTATGTAATGCAAAATATCCCACGCTGTGTTTCAAATAAAAGTGGATTTTCGTAAATAAGTAAATAAATAATATTGTAGATATTAGATACATAAATAAACTGAAAGTAGCTTTACACAATCTATGTAAATTTCATTTTGTACAATGTCAATCCGTACTATTTGCGATAAGCTGCAGCTGATTTGTAACCCTTTTCTTTCGATATAACTCGATTTCGGTTTGCATAAAATTATAAAAAAAAAAATTATGGGTGTAAGAAAAAAAAGAATGCCATTTATAGACACAACACGCGACCGCATCAGGCTTTAGCAGTGTTCGACACGATGAATCCGGTAAATTTAAATCATTCGAATTATTCGCAGCAACACGGCATTGCGGGTCATCGCGTGAAATAATAACGCAGCTTCACGTGTTAACTTCCGACGCCGCCGCCACTGCCGCTTCCACTGCCGCTGATGCCATTTCAACTTTAACTTCAACAACAACAACAACAACGTTATCCTTTATGTTCCTTTTTTATAGTATAACAGGAAACGCGCCTGCTGTGCTGTGTTGTGCTGCGCTGTATTTTGCTTAACCCGTTCCCAGCTGTCTTGAGTTCATTGAGAAAAAAAAAAAAAATAAAAACAATGCAAGCCACCCTTGAACTTCTTGAGAGCTACTTGCACAACAGCAACAACAACAACCACACACCCACCGGATTGGGTTTTCTTTAGACTTGAATCGATTCGACTTGACAGCGAACATTTTCATGGCTTTAGCGTTTTTTATTTTGTTTTTTTTTTATGCAAATGAAACAGACGCGAATTGATTAAAATTCGATTGTTTCTTTTATTTCGCTTCGCTACGTGTATATAAATTAATGCGTGGGTCATTTGAAAAGTTTGTAGAGGTGTATATATTTTTTAATCTGTTTTAAATAGAACAAGAAAGAACGCTGCAGTCGACAATGCTCAACAGCAAGATACCCTGTTTAGTTTAGTCCTATCTTAGCACCATTCCTCATTGTATTGGATTTTTGCATGTAGGCTATACCTAAAATTTTTTTGGTCCAACCCATATAAGAATATTTTATTGGGACATAATTTATGGGTGCTACCCCTAAAAATGGGACTATAAAAAAACTGTTTGTAAGTGCACATTTGACGGCTTAGAAAGTCTAAGTTTCAAATATGGTAGTTATATCTCTTATAGTCTCCGAGATAATCGCTCTCATGCGGCAATTAGCAGAATATACAGACAGACGGACAGACTTTCGATGATCCGATGCTGATCGAGTAGATATATTGTATATATGTATATACTATATAGAGTCTATCTAGCCTACTTCTGTCTTCATTCGTAGAAACTTAATATAACCTTATTTTTTAAAAAAATGTGTATGCTGCTGGTTGCGACATTTGCATACTGTCTCAACCTGCAAACATTTTAATTATTTTGAACGAATTTGTCTTGTGTGTGTGTGAAAATTATTCAGTAAATTTCAAAATTAAATTTAATTTACTAAAAATAAAATAAAAAAAAAAATAAAAATCACTTTGAGCTAATTTTCATAAGTAGTGACTCAACCTGCAAACATTTCTTACTATTCCGTTCTACATAAATCTGTGCTGCTGTGCTCTGTTTTGTATCATAATTTTTTTTTTCGAATCAAAATTCAAATTGTTTAACATAAATTATTGTTTAATAGAGTTTCCATTAAATGTTCCGTCCGTCTGTCTGCATTATTTTTTTATTCGCTGTTTTTAATATTTCATCTGCTTTCGGCTAACTTTATTTAAGCAAACTTATTAAACTACTCTCGTATTTTATATATTTTCGTTTAGATTTCTTGCTAAGCATGCTGCTGCAGCTTCGTCATTGCATCCTTGACTATTGGCTGGTCTTGTGGCAACAACAACGACGACGACGTTGTTGGTGGTGACTTCCTTGCTGTTGTTGTTGTTGTTGTTTTTGTTGGCGGTGTCAGTGAAAGAAGTACGTATTTTTGTTAATGCCTGCCTTGGCATTTATTACGCGTTTGTGAATCCTTTTTTTTAACTTCTTCTACTTTTAATTATAGCTTTCATTGTTGCGCTTCGACTATTGACTCGCCCTTGTTCTCATTGATGTTGTTGTTGTTGTTGTTGTCTCTCGAACTAATCAGCGATATATCAGCCTACTTCACCCCTACTCCATTAATGCTGTAAGAAGACACTGGCTCATTGTCAACGTCAACCCCGATCGGCACTTTGGTGTATGTGTGTGTGTGTGCGCTGGCGTTTCGATTTTTAATTTTTTAATTCGTTATCCTTTTTTTTTTTTTTTTTTTTTATATTTTTTTTTTTATTTGATTTCATCGTGTTGTGTTATGTATGCAGTCTTTATGGCATGTGTGTGTGTGTGTCTGTCTGTGTATGTTGTGTTTAAGGGTTAAACATTAAATATGCTAAATCAGATAATTTTAGACAATTGCCAACGTCGTCGTCGTCGTCAACATTAAAACAAAGAATATTCAACGACACAAATAAAAATTCAAACAAAAAATCAAAGAGCCACCAAAAAAAAAAAATTTTTACTTTCAAGACAAACTTTTGTACAGGGTTGCTATGAAATCGTCAAGAGTTAACAACAACAACAACAACTATTTAACTTGAGCATTTGATATTGTGACCCTGTCAGCAGATAGGCAGACAGACAGAGAGTCTATATATCTAAAACTTCGATTATAAAAAATAAAGAAAGAAATTTTACGTTTGAGTATTATCCGATTAAAAACTTCATCGCGTGCACATTCGTTTCTTTACTTTACCACTGTCTGTCTGTCCGTCTGTCTGTCTGCTTAACTTTCTTTTTTTTTTTTTTTTAAATTAAAATTTTAAATGATTATTTTACACTCAAACTTTTACACGAAACGAAACGAAACACCCACCGAACTGCAGACATTCCACATAGAACGCCCTGCGCATTAACTAGCTATTAGATTGCGTTTGAGAAGTAACCGAAAAAAAAAAATAAATAAATAAATAATAAAAAAAAAGGATTGCTGTATTATTTTATATAGATACTTTTTTTATATACGATATCAGCAAAATGCAAAAGTCAACGTGAGCATCGTTTATTATACATTTTTTTTTTTTTAGGAAAATTCTCTAGAAAAGTGCGGAAAAGTGGTAAAATTTCTATTTACAAAAAAAGGAAAAAAATTAGAAGCAGCACAGAATAAATAAAAATGTTTTCGAGACAAACCGGAAGTGGGCGACGCGGTCCTTTTTTTTTTAACGGTTTTGCTTCGTTTTTTTCTTCTTATTGCCTATTTTTTTTTTTTCTTTATTTAATACTGCGGACTGCGGTGTATCCTTTCCTGTATGAACGCCCTGTTTACCGGTACAATATCGCATCAGGCATTGGCAGTGGCAATGGGAGGCGCGATTTACAAATTAAAGCAAGTAACTACGCGGAAAAAATGCGCGTTGCGTTGCAAATCAGTAGCAATTCTAATGGATAAAAAAAAAAAAAAAAATTGGAATAAAAATTAAATAAATAAATAAAAAAAAAGTGGACAAAAAAACAAAAGAAGCACATTGACTTTGACTTTGAAAATATTGATGCTAAGCAAATTTTTGTATTCTATTTTATTTATATTTTTTTATTTTATAAGTAGTGCATTTTAATATATTTTTATTTTTTATTTAATTGAAAGTTTTTTCTGTTTATTAAAATAATTTTGAAACGTTTCGAACCATGGTTCGGAGCGGATCAAGCGATTTAACGAAAATCTATATTAAAAACGCCACCTTACGTACATCGTCTAATTCGTACAGCAACAATGCAAAATGTCAGTCAGTATTTGTTGAAGTAGACGATATAGCGGCACTAATTTCAGGTCTCTGCTCCTCCGTGATATGCAATATCATGAAAGTGGCTCTGGTAAGATTTTGTAGCTGTGCCAATAGCTATGGTTTCGGAGTCAAACCGAAGAAAATAGAGCTGGTTCAAAATCCCAAAGTTTCAACTTCCTAAGTAAGGCGTTTAAGAATTATATGCCAGAGCCAAATTTGTAGGTCTAAACACAAACTTAACTGGAAGGATAACATCCAGGAACGAGCGAAGAAGGCAAACTATTCGTTCGAAGATTGGGTCTTTCACCGAAAATGCTCGAATATAGCTCTCAGCTCAGCTCTCAATAACAACTACAATGTTCAAAATTTATCTAGGGTGCAGAAATCAGCTTGCATCTGAGTCACGGGAAAAGACCTTAAAAGCGTTGCTAAACTTGCTCAAGCAGATGGTTTCGATAAGCGCTATTCGACTAAAAGCACAAGGCTCACAGCACTGTTTTATTTAATATTCCGACCGATTTTATGGGCCCCAACGACTTCCTGGTCTCGGTAGAATAGGCAGTAGAAGAGCTCTCTCGTCTGCCAGGTCTCTCCAGTTTGTTTCAATCGGATATCCGGGAGAGAGCCGTCTTTATTTTCTCAGACAACCAAGCTGCATGGAAAGCGCTGTATACTCACATAACACCAAATCTAAGCTAGTATAGAAATATTATAAAAAGCAACTCAATCTTGTTGATCGCCACAACATATAAAAACTTTTTTTTTTGTCCCAAAAAATATTTCCGGAAACGAGCGAGCTGATTAGGTCATCGGGCGAATTCAAGTCAGTTGTGGCACAGATCTCAATGAGTGCTAAAATAGCTGCAGAAAAACTGAACTTGGCCTACGATTGAACCAGAGCTCTACTGTTAAACTCCCGTTAAGACTAACAGTCGCCATAGCGGGGCTTTTGGGCCATCGTGTATAAATACGCGACACGATTAGGTATAACAATGCCTGCCGAAGTTATAAGGAAGTGTAAACTTCAGAAATATTAGAACACTTTCTCTGTGTTTTCTGTACTTTGGCAGTTGGCAGTTGGTAACGCTGATCGATCTATTCCTCTTATGAACCTTCAAACTACGTCTCTGTGCTGTTTGGCTATGATCCTATAGCGAGTCTATCACGTACAAACCTTCTACTGAGATTTTTAAGTGGTAGCAAAACGGCTTTCTTTTGCTAATTGTGTGGGTAATACGGGTTTTTCCCCATCAGCGACCATTATCTTTTCAACATACCTCTTGTGTGATGAAGTTTACGCCGGAAAGTATGCAACATAATTTTTTTTTTTAAATTCATTGCAATTTTTGCAATATTCCAGTCTGTCTGTCAATGTTCAATTCGTCTTTTTTTTACTACTACTTCCAAGTTAAATTAAAAAACGACCTTAATGTGAAAAAAATCATCAAACATTTTATGTAAAACTTCAATGTTTCTATACACAAAAAATACTTAAATATAAAAATGTTGCAGTATTGTAGTACGTAGTACGTGTCACACAAATCTATATTTACGATTATGGAACTTTATGATGCTTCGACATTTTAGTATCATTCTGTGTCCGGTTGTAAACTGTGATGACTTTTGATGATGATGATGACGACGACGACGACAAAGAAATAATAATACCAATAATGCACATGTTTGCTCCAAGTCTAATGACAAATGTTTTTAAATGCTCACACACGCAATGAGCATTGGCCATTGGCAATGAAAAAGTCGTCATCGTCGTCGTCGTCGAAGAAGAAGCGCAAAAGTAGCCCAACGGCTATATTTATTCCATGCGTTTTTGGTTTGGTCCGTGAAAATGTTAAATGTCAGTCATTTCAGTCAGTTTAGTTTAGTTTTTAGTAAAAGTGAAAAAGTCATAAAAAGTGAAAGGCAACTTGGGTCCTTAACTACACTGCTAATGTGTGTGTATGTGTGTGTGTGTGTGAGGCGTGTTGTATAGTTTCATGTTTAGATTATTTAGCCTAAATTTTTGCTACGCGTGAGTTTTTATTAAGCAAAAAAAAAAAAAAAACGCCCTCATTGACGTGTGTGCAACCCCTTACATCATGCGAGTACATTCCATCTTGTAATTACTTAGTTTATTATTACACATACGCAAAATAAAAAAAAAAATAAATAAAAAATAAAATGAAGAAAAAAAAACATTTTTATAGTTAGTTAAGCGTAAAAGGTTTCTACGCAACAAAACTTACCAAAGCTCGAGAAGTGTGTGGCATGGTAAAATGTTTCATGTGCATAAATAATTAGCACTGCAGTAAAAATTTAAAAAAACGAAAAGAAAAATCTACTTCAAAACCAAACCAAACCAAACCATTCAATGACGACGAAATGAAACTGAAATGGAAATGAAAATGGAAATGGAAATAGCACTTTTGCACACTATTTTTGCTGTATTTAGTTTCTATTTATCTTTATGTCTGTATTTGCAGCAGTTTTTCAATTAAAAATTCCACTCGCCATTCTAGAAGAAAGAAGTTGTGGCAGAGAAGTACAGAGTAGCCACAAGATTTAACTATGACTGCCTGTGCTGAACTGAGTATCTGCTAGACTAGTACATATATCTAACACCATCTTTGCCTGACCATATCGGTTTGTACATGGCGGCAAACACTACTAAACTACTACACTCACTCTCTCTCTCTCTCTCTCTCTTTCTCTCTTTATCGTTTGCATTGAAATAAGTTTGAAGTTTTTGAAAATTCCATGCAATTTAAATGTGACCCCTGAACGCCGGCAAAGTTAAGCTTTGAAAAAAAATAGGCAAAAATAAATAAATAAATAAATTACTCGACAAATACAATTAAAAGCCTTAAAGAAATTTGAAGAAAAACAACAACAACAACAAACATTAGATATGCAATTTCTAAAAAAAAAAAAAACAAATTTTAATTATTTATTTTCAAAACGAATTGAAATGAGTTGTCAAAGTGTTTAATAATATTTAAATAGCCGATTATACGCAAAGGTTTAAAGTGGCATGCATTGGAAATAATTAAGAAGAAAAGAATTAGCGAAAAACCTAAGAGATACAACTGCAAAGTGAGCCATCTAAAATTTTGATATTTCAAGTAAATAAAACTATGTCATTTTTTAGGCCGTTTTAAAAAGAGAACAAGATTTATTGAGTACTAGCAGGTAACAGCGGCTTTGCTCGCGTTTTTCTTTTTTTTTTTTTTTTCTCTTTTGTGGCTAAATATAAATTGCTCAAAAAATGTGGGTTCAAATTTGGAAATCCCCTAAACACGACTTACCATCATTCAAATGCGCCCAGTTTCAAGTCTCTACGTCAATTCAATCCAAATGTATGACTTTTTTTCTCCCGGGTCAAAATTTTCTAAAATCCCGTCTAAGTGCTCATCTGTAATAAAAAAAAAAAAATTGGTCAAAAAATCTATATTGGGTCCACATATGGGTCCCAGGTCCAAATTCCGGCAATCCCTTGAAAACTTTGAACGCCAAAAATGTTTTTTTTACCATCTTTGAAATGAGCCCTGTTTCAAGTCTCTACGTCTATTCACTCCAAAGATATGGCTATTCTAGTTTCAAGGCCCCCATTAGGCCCCGAGTATCTGTCTGCCTGTCATGCTGTCTGCCGTATGAGAGAGATTAATTTGGAGACTATAAGAGATTTGAAACTTAGACTCTCCTGAACCGTTCACAAGTGTTCACTTGCAAACGGTTTTTTTCTAGACACATTTTAAGGGGTACCCCCCATACAAATGTACCCCAAAATTTTGGGTTTTTTGCATAAAAACGGCATTGTTTTTCATTCTAGGAAGTTCAAATTTAAAGTAAATTATGTCTAGTGTAAATCCAATGAAATGTCCCAATATGTGTAGGACCAACAAAATTGTACGTATAGCCTCCTTACAAAGAAATACCCGATTTTTTAAGTTTTTTGTATGAAAATTCAATTCAATGAGGAATGGTAGTAAAATAGAACCGATCTTAAGATTCATAAATATTGGGTACAGGGTTTCTTGCAGTCGACTTAAGCGTTCTTTCTCTTTTTTTTTTTTTTTGTGAAAACATGGCAAATTGACGGAAAGTTTTACTTTTCTTGTTTAATTCAAAGAAGCAGTCAAAATTTACATACCTCGAAACTGTCAAAGGGAAAGTGCTACCCCCAACCAATGAATTCTTCATACTTTGCTCCTTTGGTCTCGTATTTGGTGTATAATTCATCGACTTCTTAAAAAAAAAATTTTTAATTCATAAATTGGATCGGAAATCTAAAATTAGTTATAATTTTCGGGAATGTCGGCTAATTTTTTAAGTCTCTTAAAGTCCATTTCTATGTAAAATTAAAGCTATTTTTTTTCGAATTTGATTATGAGTACCAATATCGATGCCTTCAGGTATCAACACATCCCTGGTGACGAGAAACCATAATTCTTCTTGTCTGTTTCGATTTTCATTTATTGTAAACATTTTAAATTAAAAAAATAAATCAAATATTTCGTTTATTCATTTGTGTCCTTCTCCGGGTTTATGAATTGTTTATTTTAACGTGTAAGCATTTAAAATTTGATTTGATTACAAAATACGAAAATTTTGTCAGATAATTTTGGGAGAAACACTTAAGAAAGTTTTTTGTTACTTCTAATGCCAAAATGCTCAAAATACTTGTAAAATAATTAATATAACAAATAGAACGAAGGATAACGTTCCACTTCCACACGTTGAACATTATTTACAGTCTTCAGATTTTCAGTGGTGCAGCCTATTTTAAATGGTTCCAAATGAACATATTTCTTATGCGATTTTGATTTATTTTCTTACCAAAGTTATGGGTTACATTATTGATTCTGTTGGTGTTCCTGTTATTTCCGGCGGAAACTGCGAATAGAAAAATGCAATATATATAAAAATGTTATCATTAAGATGTTAGTAGTGCACTCCATACACGTCTTAGTTTTGTAACGAAACTCTTTGGCTCCTTTGTTTTTTTGCTTCGGGCGGTTAGGGTCAACTTTTGAACTTAGAACGACTTGTTCATCTCTTAGCTGCTGCTGCTTTTGGTGCACACGTTTTTTAAAACCAAAAAGGACGTTATTCATTATGACAACTTGCATGTTTTTTAATTGGCCGTGGCCTTAGCACCAGTACAGTCTGAGGCACATCAGAGCCTTTCATTGCTAAGCGTCCGCTGCGAATTAGCCGACCCAACAGCTTTACAGCAAAGCTCTCCGCTTCGATTCATCATGGCGAATAATGTCTTTTGTAACATCAATTTTATTGTGTAGCTTCCATTTCGATTGCTCTGATCGAGCTCGGTCTTCTTCATCATTGGCTACTTCAAGCGAAAGTTGCTTCAATTCAGTGCCTGATCCAGCGTCTTCTTCATCATCAGTTTTGTCACAAAGCTCTTGCTTCGATTTAGCAGCATCTGGAGATCCTTTGAACTGCAATAATGTTGGCCGGCTTTCTTTTTAGTTGTTGGCGATAAATAATTGGAAACTACGCTTTCTCTTTTACAGATGAAATGGCGGCGTCCTATATAATAGAACGAGGCTGCACTTATTACCGCGCACGCCAAAAATCGAAGCTTAAAATTTTCCATCGGTTTGTAAGAAAACACGAATCGAACACAAAAAACATATAAATTTTTTTTTTTTTTTTTTTTTTTTTGTGATGAGCTGTCAAGCTCAAAAGTGATTTACATTCATTTTTGAACTTCTTGTAAAAAAAATGTTTGAAGTTAGTCAGAGTTATAAGTTTAGTTTTCTGACAGCTAAATGAAAGCCTTTTCTTCTCAAAAGATCTTTTGGATTTTAAGCTACAGCCATATAACTCGAGCCAATCAACAAGTGGATTACTTCACCCCCAGCTTACAGTACAAATGCTTAGAGGTGTACGCATATTGTTAAAATTCTTCAATAAGATCATAAAAACAAAAACGTTCTATTGACCACATCAGACCACTTCCGTATAATTTCTTGGAGCGGGTATTATATGAATTCTTGGATCCAAACCTATTGAAACGTATAACATACAAAATGAATAAAAACACGCAAAAGATAAAACTAATTTCGCAATATTGTCTGAAGACGCAAATATTTTTTTTATGATGTTGATTTCAAACTTAAAAGTGAAATTATACAAGGTGATGTTAATCGCTCTTTCTCTCTCAATATGCTTGGTACCAATGACAGTCATTTTTAAGTACAAAAAAAAAAAAAAAAAAGTAAGCCGAAGCAAAAAAAAAAAAAAACAAACAAATTTACCTCCATCTCCGCTGCACTTGCATGACTTAATAAAAAAAACAGCTCATTCATTCACTCACATTCGCTTGCTTTACAAGGTACCTATATTTCACTTGACATCACCTTATGTAATTGCACCATGAGCGTAACTAAATATCGATAATATTGGAAAAAAATAGACTCAGTTGTGTCCAGCCTTTTGGACTTCTTTGACGCGGAAGTATGCCGTGAAGAGCAGCAGATAATTAAGGCATTCAAAAATGTCAAAATCATGGCTCAAACTCATTTTATAAACAAATGCGATATAATAAATTTCAATGTAAAATAACAACAAAAGAAAGAACTACCACGCGTATGCATGCACATATTTACATGTTAAAAGCAAGGACAATTTGCAGATAGAGTATCTTTTGATGCTGCCAAACAGCATCAGCAGCGCCACTTAAGATATTTTCTTTGGAAATACATCTCTCTATTTTCGTTTATATTTTTTTTTTTTTTTTTTTTTGCTCCCCGAACATTATTTTTCTTCGTAATTTTTTTCTTTACTTTCACGGAACAACAATAATTTTTGATTAAAGATGAATTTTTAATTTAATGTATCTCACAGATAGTCAAACGAGACGTAAAAAAAAAAAAAAAAAAATGGAAAAAATCCAAAAAAGAAAAAAAAAAAAAGTACGCGAACGAAAAAATGTTTTTTAATCTCAACGGCAAACGGAAGCGGAAATCAAACGACCAGAACAAGTATCAAACAAAATTTTAATGTCTTCTTCGCTTCGCGGAGGGCGCTACAACGATGACGAAAAAAATAATGTGGGTGGACGGGGTCAATAGCATATTCAGAGAGAGAGTTGGCTTGGGTTGCTTGGGCGGCAGGGGGCAATGAGTCGAAAGCAAGCGCGAAAAAGATGTTCACAAAACTTATAAAAAAAAAAAAAAAAAAAAAAAAAAATACGAAAGAAAAAATGTTGAAAAAAGCGCAAAAGTCGACGACGACGACGTTTGCCGCTAAAGATGCGCATACTGACCGCCAAAAAAAAAAAAAAAAATTATCAAATTGGAAGTGGAGTGTAAAGCGTTTGCTGTTCTTGTTGTTGTCCATTTATAGCATACGAGAGGGTGGCATAGGGCGTGCAAACGATTGAATGTGCGCTTAGGCCAGACGGACGGACAGTCTGACAGTTACAAGCGTTAACAAACAGGCACAACAAATCTCTCGCGTATCCTTCGCACCCACACAAAACACCAAAACACAAACACAGATCAAAATTTCGAACATTCAACGCCGCCGTCGCCGCAAAAGAAGAAAAGTTCTTTGATTTTTCCGAACTTTTTAACTTTTTATTTTTTTTTGCTAGCGTCTTTGACTTTTTTATAAATTTTTTTTTTTTTTTTTTGGCTCATTACAAATTTCTTGATTTTTTTTTCTTGCGTTTTTAATACGCTACAAAGCGGCTATGCTGATTTTTGTGTAAAAAGTTTGCATCAAAGTAAAAGAAGAAGACTAATAAGATTTAATAGTGTCGACTTTATAAGCAGCGTCTTATAGAGTCGACCAGAATTCTTAATAATTTTTTTTGTTGTCCATTTTTGCTTTTGAAAAAGCGATAAAATTTAAAAGCTTCTCCCCACAGCAACAAAGCGAGTAAGTAAGCGAGTAAGTGTGTGAGTGTGAGTGAGTGAGTTCACCATGCAAAATGGTGTTTAATGATTTATGAATAATCGCCATTTTGCATTTGAGTGATGAACAAAGAATAAGAAGAAGACGAAGACGAAGAAGATTGTAACTACTTTCCAAGAAGAAGGTGGTGCTGTGATGTGTTTTTTTTTTTTTTAGTTGCAAAAAAATGCAACCAAACCAATCCAAACCACTCACCATACTCCACTTCATTCCACCCCACCCCACTCTACTCAGCTTGCAAACATATCTGTCTACTTAAAAAATTGTCGACACAAAGTGCTGCGCTTCGTAAAAATTTTCTTTGATAATTTTTCCAACAAATTTGTTTCGTTTTGTACATTTTTTTTTTTTTTTTTTTATACTCATTTTATGCCTTGTTTCTAGTTGTTATTTTCGTGGTAAATTTTCTGATAAACAAGCGTGAAGCTAGAGGTTTTATTTTGGCTTGGGTTGGATTGGGTAGAGTTTGTTTCGAAAAGAAGCAGGCGTGTCGTGTGTCATTTGACAGCTTTTTTGACAGTTTAAATGCTTAAGCGACCAAAAAAAAAAAAATATACAAAATAAATTTTCTCAATGTACTTCAAATACGTTTCATTTTGTATAAAATGGAATACAAATAAATTTTAATGACAAAAAAAAAAATAAAACTAGCTTTATGAGAAATCTTAAAATTCACTGGGAATAAAGTCTGTAAAGTCTCAAAATATATAATTAAAAACTTTCATGGTTATATTCAAGTCACTGTTAGTTTCTAAAGTCACTGTTACTTTATGAAGTCACGTTACTTTCAAAAATAACGTTACTTTCAAAGTCACTGTTACTTTATAAAGTCACTGTTACATTCTATAGTCACTGTTACTTTATATAGTCACTGTTACTTTATTAAGTCACTGTTACTTTATTAAGTCACTGTTACTTTATAAAGTCACTGGTACTTTCTAAAGTCACTGTTTCTTTAAAATACTTTCAAAGTCACTGTTACTTCAAAAGAATCGTTCTTTCGACTTCAAAGTAATCGTTATAAGTCCGTACTTCTATGTCAATGTTATTCTCTAAAGTCACTATTACTTATATAGTCACTCTTTCTTTATTAAGTCACTGTTACTTTATATAGTCACTGTTACTTCTCAAAGTAACTGTTACTTTCTAAAGTCACTGTTTTTTTCTAAAGTCACTGTTACTTTTATAAGTCACTCTAACTTTATAAAGTCACTGTTACTTTATATAGTCACTGTTACTTTCAAAAGTAACTGTTACTTTTAAAGACACTGCCACTTTCTAAAGTCACCTTTACTTTCTAAAGTCACTTTAACTTTTTAAAGTCACTGTTACTTTATTAAGTCACTCTTACTTTCATTAAAGTAACTGTAACTTTCTAAAGTAACTGTTACTTTCTAAAGTCACTGTTACTTTATTAAGTTAATTTTATAGTCACTATGGCCCACTTGAGAAAGAATGCCTCAATTGTATTCTTCAACAGCATCGAAAGCAGAATCGATTTTGATACGTCCGTCTGTCCGTTTCAATCAAACTTTGCCATTTTTTTTGAAATAAGACGGCAGCATTACAACTCCGTTTTTAACTTAATTTGAGCTTAGAAGAACTAAAGTTTTAGTTTCTTTAATTTGAAAAACATGTTTGTATAATATTTTCAAAGACTTACTTGGTATACGGAATTCTCAAAACATAAACAACATTTTAGTTTTATATGCCGCCTAAGAAAAGTTTTGAATGTATTCCTTCTGTTTTTTTTTTTTTTTTTTTTTTTGTTTAAACTAAATGGCTTTCTATATGCTAAAATCTACTGAAATGTGTGTATCAAATCGTTGATTTAAAAGAAAAGCGTATGAAAAATGTGAAAAAGAGAAGAAAAAAAAAACATTGAGGAAAAAAAATGCTTCTATAAAATAAAGTCAAAGCAAGAAGTGCTGAGTGTGACTAACGTGTACGCGATTTTTCAGAATTTTTATATTTTATTTTATTTTTTTCACACCTTGACGACGACAACTGAACTGAACAGAACAGACGACGTCATCAAATGCTCAGTTATTATGATGGCGCCCACATCCGTATCCGTAACTATTCACACACTCACACACACACACACATACACATACAACCATTTCCGCTTCCGTTGCAAGTAGTAAAAATCGCGCACCACAAACGCCACAAAGTATGCAATGTGTTAAGCAGCAAAAAGTAAGATGAAATAAAAATATAAAAAAAACTAAAATAATATACGCGCCATCAGTCAACAAAAGAACGAACGACGAACGCATGCTCACCATAATTTGTTACAATTTCAGCGACAGATCCAGAATTCATACCGAATGCATATATAAACCCCAACCTTAAGCTGCTCGCTCCACAGCTTATATGTTATGTCGCGTCCACCAAAAGCCTTCCACTCACTTCCTTCTTTAAACTTTTTTTTTTTTTCTACAAACTAAACACAGCCATTTCCTTCAGATTCCGAATTCCGGTGACGTTTTATTCTTTTTATTCAACTCATTCCATAATTTTATTTTTTTTTTTGCTTCTGAAGAAGCAACCAAATCGTCACATACATTTACTCTAAATTGCATCAAATTTAAAAAATAAAAAAAATAAAAAAAATAGCATAAAATATATGCAAAACTTCTTTCTCTTTCTCTAAAAATAAATAAATAAAAAAAAATAAAAGGAATCATACATAGATTCATTCATCTGAATGGATCTGCGGTTGTATGTTTGCGAATATAAATGGAATTTTTGTTGTTTGGACGTGACACATTTACTTTTGAATATATTGCAAGTCAGCTCAACTCAACTTAACTCAGTTCAGTTCAGCTTTTTCGTTTTTATATGCAAAGAATACTTTTGGATATCAAGCGAAATCAAGTATTCGAATTATAAAGTAGCATCTCCAAAAAAGAAAAAATACGAAATAAATAAAACAAAAAATATATTCGCCAACTCAAAACTCATCATTCATGCGTTGAGCTTCGACAAGGCTAAGCAAGGCAGGCATTTCAAACATTTTTTAACTTTAATAGCATTTTTTCCCTCTCTTCTCCTCCGCTGCCTCTGGAAAATGATGATAATTCTAAATAAAAGAAGTCGAAAGCAAGAAAATATAAGCCAACTTTGAAACTACGAACTCAGTTTTGAATTCAGCGATTCAAATCTATATATAAACATGCTCTGTTCGTTTATACGAGGCTTATAGACTTGAAAAGTTCTGAACCGTTTAAGCCCAAATTTTGACACAACATGTGTTGCGGTTTGGACTCGGTTTTTATCTACTTTTATGTTGATAACATATTTGCTTTTGCAAATATATCAGTTCTTTTGGCGTTTCCCCGTATCACTACTGGTGCGCCACCTACAGGCCGCCAGCTGCCCCTACTTCTGCGCCACCTGCCGGCTGCCAGCACTCATGTATGATAATTTAAAACAAAACACCATATGTGCCACAATGAAGCGTGGCAAGGTAGAGCTAGTTATATTTGAAATGATCTTTCCCGCGTGTAAGTTGATTTCGATTTTAATGTGGCTGTGTTAGCGCTTAAATCTTTTTTATACCCACCACACATAGTGTGAAGGGTATTATCAGTTTGTCGGAAAGTTTGTAACGCATTAAAGGAGGCATCGGAGACCCCATAAAGTATATATATTATTGATCAGCTCGATGAGACGAATCGATCTAGCCATGTCCGTCTGTCCGTCCGTCCGTCTGTTGCAATGCGTGTTTCTCGGAAAGTTTTAAAGATATTGACCGGAAACTTTAAACTTAAGCTTTTTGTGTTCCTAAGCAGTTTGTATAGCAGAACCAAGGTGCCACGCCCACTTTCAGATATAGCCCCCATACAAACGTTCCATTTTTTTCGATTTTTTTGTATGAAAATAGTTATTATTTATGAATGTTTTGACTACAAATCGGGTAAAAACACATTTAATCCAATATCCATCCATCCAAAATCAGAAGAAAGGTGCCACGCCCATTTTTAGATATAGCCCCCATGCAAACTTACCATTTTTTTCGATTTTTTGTATGAAAATTGTTATTATTTGTAAATGTATTTACTAAAACTATGGGTAAAAGCACTTCTAATGACAAATATTCATAACAGTCTCAGTCACCGCTTAAAAGTCACTGTTACCATATAAAGTTACCTTCACCGTTAAAAAATCACTGTTACTGTCTAAAATCACAGCTACTTTTTAAGTCACTGTTACTTATTTATGTTACTCCTACTTTCTTAAGTCATTGTTACTTCCTTAAGTCACTGTTTTTTTTTAAGGCTATTGCAACTTTCTAAAATCACTGTTACTTTTTAAAATCACTGTTTCCTTTCTAAATCAATATTACTTTCAAAAGTCACTGTTACTTTATAAGCTCACAGTTACTTTCAAAAGTCACCTAAACTGTTATTGTTACATCCTTAAGTAACTGTTATTTTCTAAGGCTATTGAAACTTTCTAAAATCACTGTTATATGCTAAAATCACTGTTCCTTTTTAAAGTAACAGCTACTGTCATTATTACTTTATTAAGTAACTGCTACTTTATAAAGTCATTGTTACATTTTTTTAAGTCGTTGCTACTTTTCAAAGTTATTGTTACTTTATTAGAACACTTTTAAGTCACTGTTACCGCTTACAACAACAACAACAACAACTGTCAAACAACATTTTTCTGCTATTATCTGCGTGAAAACTTTATTACAGCATTAAAAAATACCAAAATGAACAGCGTCTATAGACACTTTTGTAAATTTGTGCATAACATTCAAGTGCCACTCAACTCCTCCCACAAATTACCATTACCCCGACTACTATTGTTGTACTTTAGCATGCTATCAATTTTCAAGTGGGCGTAAAAAATTAACAACTCAAGCAAATTAAAAAATCAATTAAAAAAGAAAGAGCGAACAAAAAAAAAAATATTTAAAAGAATTACAAAATGACAGCCAACAAGTCACGTGTGTCCTGTGATAATTTTTAATGTTTTTTTTGGGTAGCTTTAGACAGAAAAAAAAAACATAAAAATAATTGAATAAAAATAAATGGAAAAACTAAAAAAAAATTAAAAAAAGAAAAGAAAATTTGTATTATAAACTACCCCGCAAGTTCAAGTAGACTTTTAGATTTCAGTAATTCATGATTAAAAAAAAACCAAGAAAGTGCTCAGAAAATACAACTACAAATTTTATTGCAGCAACGGAAGGCGTTAATAATTTGATTGACGAAATCCTTTATTTTTCCTTACTAAATGTTCACTTTTTAGCTGCAAGGCACAATTTCAAAAAAAAAAAAAAAATGATTGGAGAAAAGAATCCGAAGAAGCTTTCAAATCAACTCAAAGAATCTCAATGAAAATGAAATAAATATGGAAAGAATATTTCTTTTTTTTTTCAGGATAATCGTTAAGTAAATGCATACATGGCGTATGTTAAATCTAGTGTAAGGATATGCTTAAGTGTGTATGTGTGTGTGTTTGCATAGCCGGAAGCCAATAAGCTGTTACCATATGCAAACACACACACACACACACACACACAGACAGACACTGAAATGAATATATTCTTAAAGAATTCCTTTGGCATTTTGTGGCGGAAATGTGATTTGTGTCTCTTTATATACGCAGCAGCAGCAGCAGCTAGTATATTAGTCTTTAACCCGTTTTAACCCGAGCACAAAATCTTTTTTTTTTAGAATTGTAAATAAATCGAAATACATATGTGCTCAATAATGGGTTAAGAAGAATGCTTACATGATTTGTTTGTCTTGGAATAAAAAGGATTTCGTTTACACACAATCTCAGACAGATAGATAGGCAGACAGACAGACAGACAGACAAACACACGTCATGCATTTGACTGTCAAACTGTATTTTAGTTTGCATACAAATATCCTTGCGGCAGCGTGGCGTGTCCTGTCAATATGCTTAGAGCGGTAACAAAGTGTGTCAGCAGTCAAAATGCTACCACCGACGACGACGAGGACGACGTCATGTCATCCTCCTCAACTTTCTTGTCCTTCATTATGTGCGCATTGTCCTTTTGCTAGTCGATGCGCGCCCCCTTGCGTAAAATCAGTGAGAGTAAAAAATACAAAAAGGATAACTTTTTTTGGAAATTTTTTTACGCCACTTTTTCTGATATTTATTGTAGTTTTTTTTTTTTTTTTTTTTTTTTTGTATTTTGCATAAATGTAAAATTTTTATTGTTCGTGTTTTTCTTTTATTGCCAGCGGCGCCCAGCGGCGTCAGCATCGTCGTCCTCGTATTTCGGACGGAACAATAACAACAACGCAACGCTGCACAGTGGTTCGCGACATTATTATTTTTTGACACATTTTTCAGTGTTTGTGGCTTCGGGGTCGCTAATCTAATAGATCTGAACAGAATTTTGCTCAAATCCGTTCAAATACATTCGATTCGCTTGATTAAAATAGTAAAAATGTTTCTATGTCCGCTATGTCCGCAATGGACGTTAAAACCATTTAACCGATGAGTCCCAAACCGGTTTCATTTGAAAGATAAGAGTGCAAGTATAATTATAGATCACTAAAACAATGGATTAGACACATTCGAAAGTTGATTTTCAAATTTTTCCATACAATATGCTTTTTGTATGTTTTTATTATACTAGACCCAAAATATTATAGACTCGCTGAAATCAAAAAAGGAGAAAAGGGTTAATGTAAAGCGACCCAACATAATTTGAGTACGCTGTAATAAAAAATATGGTATTTTTAGTATGTTTTATGCTAGACGCAGTTTTTTTTGGGTAAAGCTTGTTTTTTTCCCCTGATTTGGTTCTTCAAACGATTTCCAACAAACTGCGACGTTTCATTTGCTATTTTGGAAACATTCCCAGATATGTTTTTTTTTTTTTGCTCGCTAGAATTCCGATATGTCCCATTGTGCCAACGTTTGTTGTTGTCGTTCATCGACTTTGACTTTTCGACTTTTCCCACATGTCGTATTGGTTTTTTTCCCGCGTGGCTTCTTCCTTTTTTTATTAAAATTTTTTTTTTTTTTTTATATTTTTTGCGCCGTTTTCGATTCGACGCGAACGCGCGACGCACAATATCCTTTTGCAATTTTTAACGCGTTTACTGCAGCATAACAACAACAAAAACAACAACAAAAACAGCAACTATCTATTTTATACAAAAAAAAATTACATTTGTATGTGTAAAAGGGTAAATGCGTGTGTGTGTTGCCTATGTGTGTGTGTTCAGAGTATTATTTCGCATTTAAAAATAGATTTGCACTGTGGCGTGTCCAATTGATTTATGGTTTTTGTAAATAAAAATTTCACTGTTTTTTTTTTGCCGCAGGACGAAAGCTGAACTGTGTGCAGGCTGCGTGCGTGCGTATGTGTGTGTGTATTTGTGTTTTTTTTTTTTTGCGGTTATTTTGCGGTTGGTTCGTTCGCTATTTTATTTTATTTTTTTTTTTACTCCTTTTACAATTTGCATGCTTCTTGCTTGGTATTCTTATGTCTGTTGTTGTTGTTGTTGTTTTTTTTTTTATCCTTTCTTTTTTGCATCAATGTCCTTTGACTGGCTTTTCGACTGCTGTGTTTGTTATTATTGTTAATATTGTTTTTGTATCTGTTTCGGTTTCGGTTTGCTGTTGTTGCTCTTGCACGGGTTTATTGACTTTTCAACTGATCCTTTGGGTGTAATTGTAGTTATTGTTTGTATACTTTTTTTACTTTTCCTTTTTTTCTTCAACTTCTTCTTCTTCTTTTGTACAATATATAATAACTTTGTTTTATAGATACACTTTATATATTATATGTAATTTGTTAGTTTGTTTAAAGCATCAAAGCATTTGGGGTAAAGTGAGCCACTAGAGTATGACTCTAAATAAGCTTCCAAAGCAGCGCAAAAATTCGGAGATTCGTTTCGATTAGCATATATCTATCACCTTCCAATATCTTAATCACCACAAAAGGTCCTCGGAACTTTGAATCTAATTTCATATGATGTCTCTCTTCACTCCTTAGTAATACGTGATCTCCAATGTAAAAGTTAATTACTTTAGCCTTGCTTGGAACAAATCTATGCTTTTCATACACTGACACGTAATCGAGTTGCTAAGATCCTCCTCGAGAGAAGACGACCTAGACAACAAGACGCTTAGGTTGCTACCCACTAGAGCCTTGCTATTTCTGACGCAGAGGAATTTGTGGTTTAGCTCCACAAGCCTGAAAATAAATTCTTCCAGGCCTATTAGCCTACGTCCTTCCATGGCCAAAGTACTTGAGCGGTTTATACTCACACGTTTTTTGAACTCTCCGACTGTGCAGGATGCTCTTTCCAAACACTAATTTGGTTTAAGGAAGACGCACGGTATGCCAAAACAATTCAATCGGGTTGTAAATTCTTTACAGGCTTTGCCACATATGGCCTGCGTGATCCCTGCCCCAAAGGTACTTCAGAATTACTTTGACGATTTTTTTAACTGAACCATCGCCAAAATCGAAGGGGGACAAACTGTCCGGGTGTGAGCCTGCAAGGTGTCACCCTTGTCTTTTTACATCGCAGAAACACGTTCAACCGCAACACAACTATGATCAAAAATGTCATACACCCTAAAGCCTTCAAGATGGACTGGCTTCTAAGGCAAAGAACATTAACGCCTGCCAATAAAGTGAAATTTTATAAAGTAATCTTAGCGCAGATATGGAAACGCGGAGTCCAGATTTATGGTATAGCTGCAAAAAAAAAAAAGGAATCTTCTACAAAAACTAAACAAAACATTTTTTGTAGCATGCTTTTTGGCGCAGATACTAAATTCTTTTATAGATTAAAATGATAGCAGAAAGCTAATTTTTACAATTAAAAAAAAAATGGAAGTGTTTTTGAGAAAAGAAATCTTTAACAAAAACTATACAACATTTTTTGTAGCATACTTTTTGGCGCAGCTACTAAATTTTTTATGCATTACAATAAACACTTTTAAATAATAATTTTCATATACAAAACGATAATTCATTTACATATTTAGATCTTTGTACTTCAGCTCTATACTTTTCGAATTCGAATTCTCATTTTATATAGTATGGCTTCAAGGCATTTGAAAAACAAAACCAAAAGCAACTATCGATGTCTCTCATACTTTTAACAAATTTTGTGTATGTGTGTATGTGTGTGTGTGTGTATTTTGTTTTGTTTTATCTCGATTTATACAATAAAATATTTGTTTGTTTGTGGCATGTTTCTGACACAGCTCAGCTCAGCACAGCAAGCTCAGCTGAGCTGTATATATAATTTTAATTTGTTTGTGATTTATCCTTTGTTCTTCTTTTGTGCGCGACTGCTACAACAACAAAAAAAAGGACGCTGATGACGATGCGATGATGATGATGCCAACGACATTGAATGAGTGTGCTCAATCGTTTCTTGTTAAATTTTTGCATTATTCAAGACTTGTCGAATATAAATAAATGCTTTAGACACATTTTCATATGCTAAATGAAGTGTTTGTGCTTTGGATTTTGATTAAAATGATACAAAAGGGACGAAACTATTTAAAAATCGAATATTTATTATTTTTTTATGCACGCCACACATAGTGTAAAAGTTACTTGTGCGGGTATTTGAGCTTCGATTCTACCAAAGTTAACATTTTTCCTTGTTTTTATGAAAATTTGTTTAAATTTTAAAACAAATTAAACTTGTATGAGATGCAATATCTTGTTTGAGATATTATATAATTTTAAAAATCAAATTAACTAGAAAATCTCAATCTTTCGCAAACATTTCCGATAGTTAAAAATAATGTTAATTGCGTCAAAATAACGCCAGGCAGAAAATTTTTAAAATCATGAAAAACATTTAAACTGAGATGAGAAACTCATTAGGCACTTCATGCACCACTAAAATAAAAAATATAAAAAAAAAAAGTAAAAAGCAGCACAAGACGAAAAGTGTCCATAATCAATTTGCCTAAAGCAGCAAATAAAGTTTTTAAGAGGGTGGTGTGTGCCGATGCCGCCACGTAACAAGACAAAAAAAAAACACCAAAGTAGCGTAAAAATATGATATAAAATTTTTCATTTCCTTAAAAAATTCTTACAAAAAAAAAACAAAAAACTGTAAAACATGGACAATCTAAGATTCATGTTCATGAAACAAAGACATTGCGTTCTGTCATGCCGTGTTTTTTTTTCTTCTCGTATTGAATCTTTGCAGGGGGTTTTGGCGCGTATAAATGTAAATTCCCAGTGGACACTTGAAGAAAAAAATGGAAAAAAATTCTCGTAAGCTCATTCCCCGATGACATACTAGAAACGCCAAACTTTGGCAATGAAGTAGAAAATGAAGCAAAGATCTACTATCGCATTGACCCAAAGCGTATATAAACTACATAAAAAAAAAAAAAGTTAGGAAGAGCAGGCAGATTGAATGTATTCATCAATGCACATTTACATATTTTATACGTAAAAATTAATCACTAATTTTAATATCAAAAGCACGCCCAACCGCCCATTTGCCCTCTCAAAAAAAAAAAGGACGACACAACAACAGCAACGCCGCGGCATCAGGTGGAAATGCTGAGGTCGCGCATACTACGTAAACTGAGGACCATTCCATTCCGTCCGCATATAAACTTGTTAAGTGGGCAACACTAATGTAGCAATTTCCAAATTGATGTGGCAGGCGAAAGCGATTTCAAGATGCGTCGAAATGTTTGAGAGACAAACAAAAAAAAAAGAAATAAGGAAACATCTTCAATGAGGCATCTTTAGTAGCATTGAATATTGAGTACACTTGGAGAAATTCGTTTTTTTTTCGGTTTTATTTTTTTGCAAGGAAGCTTTTGCCAATCACAAAAAAATTTCGAGTGTTGGAGCTCTAGAATCAACGGTTTAAAAAAAAATGTCAAAAATATGTTGGATCCCAGGTCCAAATTTTGGAAATCCCTTGAAACTTTCTAAAATATTATTTAACTAACTTTCCAATGCTTTCAAGTCTCTACGTCTATTCATTAAGGTTTCAAGGCCTCCATTAGGCCCGCATTAGTGCTCCTCTACTAAATGAGACAAGTCCACAGTAAACATTTTAGCTATTTCTCCTTAGCCATTTGGTCTGTGGGTGAAAAAGATTTAACTTTATGGACAACATTCTTTTCTCGCAGTGCAATTTAGTAGCTCAATTCATTTTAAAAGGTAAACAAATTGCGCGATGAGGCGTTGTCATTTAAACAATATTTCCCAAAAAGAATAAAAATAACAACAAGAAAAACAAGAATAGCAACTTCCTATATTTCCGTTTCCGTTTTTTTAAAACAAAAAAAAAAAAATGGAATAATAATAAAAATTAAATGAAACAAAAAAAAAAAAAAAAACGAAAGAAAAGAAAAATACGAATATAAAAATAAATAAATGGGAAATGAGAAAACCTCGCAAAAAGGAAATTTGTATCGAAAATAAAATTTCACCTGAAGCAGCAGCAAATACGAAAATGAAGACGAAGACGAAGTACCTTCCTTCACATTAAAACTAATCAAAATTTTGCTATAATTTGATTTCAAGTTGACATTAAGTTTTCTTTTCATTTTTTTTATTTTTGGCTTTTGGCTGAATTAATTTGGGTGTTTGGTAACATTTTTTATGACTAAATGCCGTCGAGCGATCACGAAACGTGAAAATATTATACTAGCTGTGGCAATGAAGATGAGAAAGAAACTATTGAACATCTTCTCTGTCATTGCCCAGCTCTGATTCGAACATTTGGAAAAGCTTTGCTTAGCAGATTCAACGGAAATAATTTCAATCGAAAACAGAAGCCTATCTAAAGTTAACAAAATGTTGTATGTCTCTGAGCTGTCTTCTGAGTTCACAATGGGCCACTTTTGGCCTAAGTGTTGAGCACACGGCCACCTAAAGCTAGCCTAACCTAAACTCCAAACCATATTTTTGAATCTGTTGCATTCTGAGCAGGTAAAACTTCGGTGATGGAAAATATTTCATATTAACTGGCGTATTTATACTCGAACAACCGAGCTACAACTCCTCCGCCAATCAGATTTCTCAAGTTTAAACGCCTAAAAATATACAATAATAAATATTCTCCATTTGTGCTGAACTATTGTACTAAGTTTCTGTTCGAATAAAAAAATAAAAAATGTAAAATAGATGAAAAACAAACGAAGCAGACTGCATGTATGTGTATGTGTGTGTGTGTGAAAATAATAACACACATCAAAATGAGAAAACTTTCGACCACAACAGCAACAAGCGAACTACTCAACACTATTTGCATTTATGTGAAACGGTTTGTATTGGATTGGGTTGGCATGGGTTTGGTTTGGTTTGGGTTGCTAAGACACAGCACAGACAATGGAACGAAACCAGAAAGTTATGCCAAACAACTCCAACTGCTGCGCTGCTGTTTCATACTCAATTAAAGACTTGGTTTACACAAATTTATAGTTTCAATAATGTCTATGTTTTCTACATATCGGCGCAATGCAACGCAACGCAACGCAACTCGCGACTCTTATATGCAAACAGTCTGGGTAATATTTGTATACATTTTCAATTTACGTCTTTCATAATGTATGTTGCCTCTCTCTGCACTCCTAACAACAACAACTGATGTCTGAACATGCATTGAACACTCGAAATAAAACACATTTCAAAAAAAAAAAAAAACTTTCGCCAACATATCCTTTCGCGTATTTCCGCAATTACACACACAAAGAAGTTGGACTAAAAATAATAATAATAATAATAATATTTATGTATGTCCGTGTCTCAAGTCTTTGTCGAATGCATTGCATGGAATGAATATATGGAAAACAACAGAACAACAGCATCCATTCCATACCATTCCAAAATATTCTTACAACTTTGGTTCTTGTGAAAAGTTTCTGTTTTCGCGGCATTTTAATTTCTTAACGTTTTATCCTGTCTGCAGTCTGTTTACATACATACACAAAAACTCGTAGTAGATACAGAGGGACAGACAGACAGACAGACAGCTCTGTTCTGGTCCGGCGGCAAACGCATTCCAAATTTTTAGCGTAGGGAGTCGTCTGTGTTCGCGCAGGTATTAGCATCTTGTCGGTGTCTCATCTTATTTCATTGTTTACAGACCATTACACACACACACAAACACACACACACATACACAACACTGTGCCAAAGCCCACGCAACGCAACGTTAAACAACACTGTAGCATATTGCAGTGCTGCAAAACATTTACCAAGCTTAATTTAATTTTGATAGTTCACACACACACGCACACGCACACACAGAGAGTCTTGTCTTTGCCGTTGTGTAAAAGAAAATTGATTTTCAAAATATAAAAAAAAAAAATAATAAAAATTGAATATATTGTATAGACACATTAGACGTTGTTGCCATTAACAACTAAACTAAATAAAACAGCTGTTCAGTTGTAGTGTTGTAAAATGCGCATATTTTATATTTGGCATATTAAAGTGTTTTATTTTTTTTTTTAATAATTTTTAAATCAACCAAAAAAAAAAAAAAAAAACACAGCACGCTTCATTAAGTAGCATCGAAAAAAAAAAAAAAAAATTGAGCAAATCCCATTCAAATGCTTATCGAAATAAATCACAAAACCGAAATATATACTCTCAACCATGCATAAGTAGATTTGTCAAACAAAAAAAAAAAAAAAAAAAAAAAAACAAAGGGGCAAATACATACATCAGCGCCTTAAAGTATGCAAAAAATAAAATAACTCGCTCGCTCGCCTGAAGATGCTTCTCATTGCTCACTTGACAAGAATTTATGAGCAACTTACAAAATAAGGCAACGACACATTGACTATGACTATGACTAGACCAGACCAAACCAAAACAGTACAGAATAGAATAGAATAAAATGAAAGAACAAAGTTAAAGAATGTCATGGAGAGTCGCATATAGGACTAAGCACTCCATTCACTTACTTACTTACTTACTTACTTGCGAAATGTCAATGTTTGTTTACATAGATATAAGTATTTATTTTTCGAATGTTAAGGACAAAAAAAAAAAAAAAGGATACGCACGCACGCACACACAACCTCAGACAGACACACACACTTGTTCTGTTTATTTGTATTTGTAACTTCTATTCTGTCTGTCTGTCTGATTTCTTATATTTTATACACTTCAAATAAAAATATTTCGAGTGATTTTAGCAGTTCGATTTTGCAGAATTTAAATCACTCATAGAACATGTATAGAACCGTCCAACCGGCTTTAGTCTGGCTTCTAAAAAAAAACTTCCACGAACAGATTTACAGCTCGGTTAAGAAAAAATCATCACGACATGTATTGGCAAAAAGAGTGATTTTTGAGTCACAGTGTTGAAAATCGTAGTGAATGCAAACAGTGATAAAACCAATCACCATTAACTCGTTTGACTGGCATATGTACTAACGAATTTGTAGAGATTTGCTGTTCAAGCGAATATGTATGATACGCGAAGAGTGATAAAAGCACCAATCACTGATATAAATGAACAGTTTCACTGTTCGCAAAGAGTGATACACAAAATCGCCGATAACTGAACATAATTACTGAGCAATAAGAAAATCACAAATCACTTCTTTCAGTTGCAGTGTGATATTGCGATTTTGAAATCACTGTGAAAAAATCACCGTAAGTCATTTTTTTGCCAACACTAGTCTGTACAGTTTTTTTCATAATCGTTCGCGACCCTAAACAAATTAGAGTAGCTCTCATTAGACATATCTATCATTTAGTTTAAATACCATGGCGAAGGGTATTCAAAGAACGTTCAATATTTTTGTTTTTTTTAAATTTCATATTTCTATTCGCTTGATTTATAGAAAATATGTGAAAAACGCAAGAGGCAAAAAAAAAAAAAAAAAAACACTGAAGATGATGATCCAATCCAATAAAGTGCTTAGATATGAAATGCGTTTGCATATTTAGAGAAAATATGCTGTCACATTATCACACACACATACAAATACAGTTGAAAAAAAAGGATAGTCTTTTTTTTTTTTTTTTTTTTGTATAGCATAACTTTAGGCTTCCAAAGAAATAATAATGAAAATAAATGCGTTACATTTCAATACTTTCACGAGTGGCACACAAATCAGACAGAAACAAAAATTCGCATTACGCTCAAAATGCAATTTTTGATTTATGTGATTCCATGTGTTCTGGCATTACTCTATACGCTGATGCGATGCTTCGAGGCAAGAATAGACAAACAGACAGACAGACAGACAGAGAGACATCTGTGGGGTTATTAGTATTAGTAAGAATCTGTACGACAAGGGTTGGAGTTTCATGTATAAAGATTTTTCTTACTTTTTCTCCTTTTTTTTTTTTTTTGTGCTTTTGACATTTGTTCAAGACACGTGAAAATATTTCAAGTGTGCGTCTCGCTGTATTATAGAAAATTTATTCTTCTTTTTTTTTCTGTGTATCTTTTTCACTCACACTTTTGTAGATGTTTCATTATTTTCAATATAAAAGTACAACTCTTGCACACGTTATGATTTATATTCTTATGATACTCTACTCTTATTTTTTTTTTTTTTTTTGTTCAACGCAAAATCAGTCTTAGCCATGCATGGCAAATTGTTAAGAGCTTCGTGCCACACAGAGCAAGCATGTTGCCTCATATCTAAGCTGAACATGGTTCAATGATGGCGCTGCTGCTGCTGCTGCCACTGCGCTTATCAAAAAAATATACTTCATGGCATTGTCATCGTCATCGTCATCGTTCACGTCGTCGTCGTCGCATTCCATAAGCCACAAAAGTATCTGAAAAGTGTTCATGGGCAAAAAGTATCTTTCACTCACATTACACAAATTGCAAATGTCGCGACATGCATGAAATGAAATCCAAAGCTGAGTTCATTTCATTGAATTGACATTGAGTGCTTTTGATTTATGTACGATTCGCCTTTTTTCTTTTTCCATATTGTAGTGAAGTAGCATAATCTATTGACTTTTATTTATCTGGAGGGGAGTTGTGGTGAAACCGAGTTGGAGGAGACTCTTTTTATTTTGTGTCAAACCCATTTAGTAGATTTCTAATTTCTTTTCACCAATTAAATATTTTTGTACGTCTTCAGAATCCACAAGTTCCAAAAGAAATTTTTTTGTATGGAAACTTCGAAAATCTTTTTGAACCCATATGCCGCCCTGCCTGAAGATCTGAAGTGTTTCCAAAGATGTTTCTTTTCTGCGACAAAGATGGTACTCTTGTTTTCGAGAGGCTTTTTGTGGTGCGAATACTCAAGACACAAACACATCTTGCAGCTCTAAGGGCGCTGGTGTTTTAGTTGGTTAGGGTAAGGTTAGGGTAGTCTAGATAAGTCGGTCATTATATTATATAACCATAAAGCATTCCATCCATAAGAATCTCTTGGACTGACATTTTGCAAAGCTATTAATTGATGAGAGCGAGAGGTGGAGACTCAAGTTAGTTTCCACACGTCCCACAGCTGAGCAGCAAAAGGACAAAGTGAGATGATTTATAGCACTGCTACATTGTTTAAAGTCTATGGTAGCTTAGGTTTTAGGTTAGAATAGCGACGTCTTATAGGCCAGATAGGCCCATAGTGATACCAAATGATCCCCCATTTAATTCTTCCTACTCGAACCAGCTCGATTTCTTTATGAAGGCGACTACTGCACCAATCTTGACTGATGCAATCTCCGCTAGACTATCAAGAAACGGCCTACCAAGTACGGCAAACCCTATTCTCCCAAGGGCTGGGCAGTGACAGAGAAAATGTTCTACTTTCTCATCCTCTTCCTCGTTTCTACAGCTCCTACAGAAGTCATTTGATGCTACCCCTAGTCGGACGGCATGTCTCGTGAGAGCTCCAACCATCATGGATAGAGTCTTTCTATTATGGCGCATAAGTTGGTTTGGTTGTTTAGTGTTGTATTCTGGCCACGTATGTTTCAAGATATTACATTTGGGATTTGTGGTCCACCTAAACTCTGCCAGTTTGATTATTTCCTCTTTCACTCGCAGCTTTAGAGAGGCCATGGGAGTTCCTGTCAAACTTCTCCCTCTAGGAATAACGGAATTTGTGCCTTCTCTGGCCAATCAATCTGCTTCGCAATTACCAAATATATCTTGGTGACCCGGAACCCATGTGAGTCTATGGTAACCAAGCCCAATTAATGGTTAGGTAAAATGACTCAGTATACACTCCGCCTAAGCTGAGTTAAACGAAAGCGGGCAAGGTCTGCTACTTTCTTCATCTTTCAGACATAGCCTACACTCGATTGCTGGGGACAGACCTAATTTGTTAAGTGATATCTCAGGAGATTAGACCCAGTAAGATAACCAGTTAACTTTCTTAGCTCATGGCGAGATGAGATGAGTAATGTTTTTTAGCTTAATAGTTCGAGCCAATTGCTTAGCTTGCCGAAGGCCTTGACTACCAGTGTTGATGAAGCGAGTCCCTACAGCATCTGTCATCAACGAGCCAGGCAGCGGCCCAACTAAGTCCGCAGTTAGGCTCCGGCCCAAGTAGATGTGAAGTAGTGCTCAATCTGGCAAGTTCGTCGACAATATCGTTGCTGTCCACACCCCTATGGAAGATGGAAGTTGTTATAGTGTATCGTAACACTGAAGTACCAATTTAGAGAAAAAGTTCCAAGCGGCAAGTACTTTGAAAGATGCTTGACTGTCTGCGAAGATTGTGATATTTGCCTCCTCTCCTACCTCAAATTTCTTAGTTTTTGTTACGAAAATTTTGTATGACTGGTATCAAAATTTCGGTTCATTCAAAGTTTATCTTTTTCTTTATTTTTATTTGAAATTTTTTTTACAACAATTTCAATTTAATTAAATGCGTCTTTAATACTTTTTTTTGTTGTTTTTGTTGTTTGTTGTTGTTGTCATTTGTTTGTGCATAAAATTCTCAGCTTTACTAAAAAAAAAAAAAAAGGGAGAATGGGCTTACTTTGAAAGTATTTGTATAAAGATGTGCTATGATGTCGCTGTTAACTCGCACAGCTTCAAAGATTTAGCTTAACTCATTTACATTTATTTTCATATTTGTTTTAAAAACTTTACTCAGAGGTGTGTGTGTGTGTGTGTGTGGCATACAAGCATTCATAAATTGCGCTAAAAATAAAGTTGATTAAAATTTGAAAGATTTTTGACAGTTATTACAGACACACATGATGCCACCACACACACACACACATATACACACACTCCACTGCACTTCACTCTCTTTCAGCTAATGCCAAATTTATTTACTTTCTTTGCTGTTTTATATACCAAAGCGTAAGAGTGCGAGGAATATGTTTGGCGTTTAAGAAAAAAAAAAAAAAAAAATGCTATATGTATCTGGTATGTCTTAAATTCGTCAATATTGACTGACGTGTGTCTGTCTGTCGGTCTCCGAGTATCTCAGTCTGTCTGTCTGTCTGTTTATGTGTGTTAATAAACATATTTGTATTTCAAAAAGTTATTAAATCTTATGAGTAAAACTTTGATAGCTGCCGCCGCACGCATAATACTAAATATAATTTAACATAAAATTGGATTATCTTAAAATATTGTACATAGTATATGTAAATATTTAGTAATGTTAGTTTGCTCTTTATGTAATAATAATTTCACAAATGTATCTGAGAAAATAAATTATTCACATATTTCTGGAAGCTGCAAACATTCCAGTTCAACTCTGTTTCTAAATCAACAGTTTTGTGTGCTGACTATTCTAAGAGATGCAATATCTTCATAATTTTTTTTTATTTTAAGCACTTGACTAAAAATATGTATACAGAATGGTTCAAACTCGAAGGAAGAGTTGGAGAAGGTATCTGTTCCCCGGACATGGAGATTAGAGAATCTTTCAGACTTTCCGATTACTGCAGCGATTTTCAAGCAGAAATGATCGCTATACACGAAGCCATGTATTATTTAGGGCACTACTCAGATAGTAGGCTGCCTTAAAAGCACTTGACTCCTATAATAACACGTCTAAAACTATGTCTCAGTGCTGCACATTTCTCAATGAGATGGCTGAGCAGTGGGATATTTGTCTCACATGGGTTCCGGGTCATCAAAATAAATTCGGTAATTGCGAAGCAGATAGATTAGCCAGAGAAATTCAGTTCGACTGGAATTCTCATGGCCTCTCTGATGCTGCGAGTGAGAGAGGAAATAATCAAACTGGCAGAGATTAGGTGGACCACAAATCCCAAATGTAATATCTCGAAACTTACGTGGCTAGAATACAACACTAAACGAACAACCCAACTTATGCGTCATAATAGACAGAAACTATCCATGATGGTTGGAGCTCTAACGAGACATGCAATCCGACTTGAGGTAGACATCAAATGACTTCTGTAGGAGCTGTAGAAACGAGGAAGAGGAAAAGAAAGTAAAACATTTTCTCTGTCACTGCCCAGCCCTTGGGAGAAAGTAAGGTTTACCGTTCATGGTAGGCCATTTCTCGATAGTCTGGGGGAGGCATTAGTCAAGATTAGTGCAGCAGTCGCCTTCATAAGGAAATCAAGCTGGTTCGAGCTGTATCACAATGGGCCCATCTAGCCTAGGTGACGTCGCGAGAATTCGCACCGGCCATGCTAACCTAACCTAAACACTTGACCAGTGTTGCCAAAAAAATTATTCTCGGTGATTTTTTCACAGTGATTTAAAAATCGCAATGTCGCACTACGACTGAAAGTTGTATCGCTCTTTGCGAACAGAAAAATGTTGATTTGTCAGTGATTGACTTTTTAATCACTCTTTGCGATTCGTTCATATTCACTTGAACACCGAACCTGTACAAATTTGGTGGTACTTTTGCCAATCACTTGATTTTTCAAAATGAGCAATTCGCTGAAAGCGTGGTCTTTTGAAGCGATTGAATGATGCAAGCGAAATAGCCAATGACAATTTTGAAATCATGCTGTGCAGCGTTCGTAGAGGCGTTCCAAGCGCTCATAGAATTTATATTTCTCCATTTCAACTTTAACATGTATAAGACTAATGTTGAAAAATTTAGCTCTGATGCGGACCGAAGCGGGAAAAAACTTTTATCAACAGCCGTAAACCTGGAGACGAGTCCGCGTAGCTTTCTTCTGACCATGAAGCCACATCCAAATATGTGCTGCCTCTCAGCAGTAATGTCTGCTCTAAAGTTGTTGAGAATGGTAATGAGTTCTGCTGTTGCACCATCCTTATTGAGGGTTCGCACGTTCAAGGTGCATATTCGTAAATCGTGGTCCTCATATCGTATTCGGAGGTCGTTATGTTTTGTTGCTTTAACGGTAGTTGCAACTTTCAGAATCCTTCCGTCTGTCCTCCGTCGGTCCAACCGTATGAAAACGATTATCTCGGAGACTATACGAGTTAGGGCCATCATACTTTAAACTTAGACTCTCCTAAGACTAAACTTAGACTCTCCTTTTTTTCTTCTTTCTTAAAAATAAAATTAAAGTGAAAGCAACAAAAACTATTTAAGATTTACGCAAAATTGAACAATATCAGCTAAACTAATCAACACCACTGTCCATCAAACTGTCTGTCCGCCGCCCCAACAAAGAAGAAGAAACAACAACAACAACAACAAAAAATGTTATTAAGGTGCGCAACCCCAAACCAATTTCATTTTACGAGCTAACATTGTTTGATTGTTTGCTCAATTGCTTGTTAACATTTTTCTCAATTTGTGTGCAAAGTATACCTGACCAGTCTGACAGACGGACAGACAGACGGACATAAGAAAAATAAAGAAAGCAAACAACAAATAGCCCCAACCCTTCTAATACAAATTGTTACCATATATGACAAAAATGGTCATCTGTTTTAATGTTCTTTTCCGGTCATGTGTGTGTGTGTGTGTGCGTGTGTGAGTCAAGAAAGTCATAAAATTTTATAGAGCAAGAAGCCGAAGCTGTAGCCTAAAACTGTGGCATGAATGACTTTGAAGATGCACCCTGAGTAATTTTTCGACTGAACTAAAACTCAGTTTAAGTAGCTTAAAGTGCGAGCATAGAACTAATCACCAAACTAAAATTGGTTATTTTGTTTGTGTTTAATGATTTACGAGGGTGGTTTATTAAGTCATTTTCGAATATCTAATTTACCCAGAATTTCTAAGAAAACAGCACTCGTGAAAAAAAAAACTTAAGAAGGCATAAAAATGTTGTTTTTGTTGTTGTAGCTAAACATAAAAATTTACTGCAGATTGAGTTGCAATAAAAAATTGTCATAAAATTAACATTTCGCATTCAAAAGATACTTTTGCTGTGTATCTTTGTATCTTTTCTGTATTCGTTTTTTTTTTTGTTAAATATTTTTTCTCAACTTTTGCTACTAACCGCTTTCAATTCGGCCTGTCAAAATGTGTCTGCAAAAGACAAACGCTGCCGGAAAAATCATCGTCTAAACTATTTTAAATCTGTTAAAATAACCAAAAAAAAAAAAAAAAAAAACAAATAGAAAAGAAAGTCGTCTGCAAATATCAATAACCGGAAGCATTGTAAGAAGACAGCACAACACACACACACACATGCAGACATCAAACTAAACTAAATACATTTGAAAACTTTTTCATTTCAATTTCCATTATCTAAATACACACACACACACATACACATGTGAGCAACTGAATAAGTTTGTATGTCCACAACTGATTTTAGCTTATTTATTCAAGTCCGCAACAAGTTTACAACGAGTGAAACGAAAAATAACTTTTATTAAATGTTACAGTGTCTCTCTCTCTCTCTTTCTATCTCTTTGTCTGTGTGTATGTCTAGAGTGTTTATTTGATTATTTATTTTGAGGTTATGTTACGCTATTTGTTGTTTGCAATGGACAGATAAAAGATATATTTTGAAAGTTTCGAAAACTTCAATAGTGAACAGCAAAAAAAAAAAAAAAAAAGACTTCTACAAAGACGACTTCCAAAAAAAAAAAAATAAATAAACAAATCCGAAAAGCGTAAAAACAAATGAAAAAAGATTTTAATTGATTTTAAATTACTAAAAAGGATTTCTCATTGGTTTATTTAGTTTTTAAATTTAAAAAAAAAAAAAGATACTTTAGTTGTTAGATACTTTTTGACATTGCAAGTGTTTTTACCCAATTTAGAGTGAATACGTTCATAAATAATGCCTATTTTCATACAAAAATCTAAGAAAAGCGTTAAATTTCAATGGGTCGGGTCAATATCTTTAAAACTAAGCGAATGAAAGCATAAAACAGTCGATAGACAACGGACATGGCTAAATCAAACTATCTCGTTGTGCTGTTAAAGAATATATATATATACTTTATAGAGTCTACGATGTCTTCTTTAATGCGTTACAGACGGGTATATAAAAAAAAAAATTACGTTTACCTTAAAAATATATACATTTATGATCTGATATATTAAAATTATATATATTTTGTTCGAAAGATCGAAGTTTTTTTCTTCCAAAACAGTTTAAAAAATTTATTTCGACTCGAAGTGGACGGAGTTATTGCCACATAAGTGAAAACGGAAACAAAACAAGAAATATTTTTTTAACCATAAGTCCTGATTTTGGGAGTGTTCCGAAAATGTTAAGAATGCAGTTTTGTTTCATTCGACCAGAACTACAATTCCTAGTATAAGACTTGCCAGTTTTTTCAACATTTTTTTTAGCAATTAAATTTAATTCCGAGAATCGATATTATTTCGCGAAAACAATCAGTTAGGATTTGAATTTTTGCAGTTTTGGAAGCTTAAAATGTAAACAAATCAACAATCCAGATCACAATGCGAAAACCGACTCCATTATAATACCAACGCCACTACTATTTATACAGGTGGATCCATAAATAATGGTAGGGAAGGAGGAGGTATTGGCCAAAGAACTTACAAATTCCGATCATTTCTCCTGAATGGAATTCGACAGGAACTCCCTAGGACACTCTGGAACTGTGAGTGAGACAGGAAATAGCCAAGTTAGCAGAGATCCCAAACGCAATATCTCTAAAACACTAAGCGAAAAGCCCTACACATGCGTCACAACAGACATACTTCATTCATGTTGTTAGGAGCTCTCATAGACCACTCATAGACTGGTAGGCTCGACTAGGGATAGCACACTAGAAGCTGTAAAAACAAAGAAGAGAGCAGGAGCAGGAGAGAGCTGGTTCTGTTTCACTGTTCAACACTTAGGAGAATAAAGTTTCCCGTTCTTCGAAGACCGTTTTTGGATTGTCTGCAGTAAATTACCTCAGTGCAGTTGAAGCCTATATAAAAAAACGAGCTGGTTTGAGTAGGGATTATAAACAAAGGAGATCATATGGTATGACAATGGGCCTAGTCTGGCCAAGGATACGACGCAAATATTCGAGACGGCCATTATAATCTAATCTAACCTTTGCGCATCACTATGGGACGTGTGGATGCTGGCCTCCGGACTCCCCTAGCCGGAAGATTGGTTTTACCCATTGTGGCTTAAGGTTCAAATACGCTTGTAGTTAATCTGATATTTTCAGTGTGGAACAACTTAATCGTGGCACTGTTGTATTGGGACCAAACCATCAAAAATGATACTTTGCAGGAAATTTATAGATCTAAATTACTTAGCCAGGCTTCAGAATCAATCGAATGGAACACAAAGGAAAAAGAGAGTACCAGGGAAAGTATTCCTAGTACTGGTTCAGATTATACTCGAAAGTATAAACGTCATGGCTATCGTAAAATAGAGACAGGGCTTAGGAGGCGTAGAAGATGTCCAACCCAAAAAGGTGTATGCTGTAAATTTGCTGCAATTGGTACAGAATCTCAACTACTAAGCGCTGTTCCCTGAATTCGAGCTTGTACAATTGATTCGCTTGAAGGATGGAAAGAACTGTTCTTCATCAGCACAGACATCAGACCACACGCATTAATAGTCAAAAGCTTCGGAAGCTTGGTTTCGTGGCACTAAATGAAAAGCATATGGGCCAGTGTTGCCAGACGCTCTAATCCAATTGCAATTCTCAAGTCTTAAAAGAAATCATCGTTCAGGTCTATCAATACATGGCAAACAGGCCTAACAATACAACTGTCGCCATTTACAGCTTAAAAAATAAAAGCTTTGGAAAAAGTGCTAACGTGCTAAATTCATTGCATGCCGAAACGATGAATCGAATACAAAATGTTTCCAATTGCATATGCACTAAGTAAACAAAAACTATTATGAACAAAGGACGAAAGAAATACGAGAAGAAGAAGAAGTACTTAAAAAAAAAAAACCAATGTATTCAAGTATCTAACAATAAGTATCTAGATACATAGACAGCCAGCCAGTCAGCCAGTCAGTGAGTTAGTCAGTCAGTTTTGTCTATGGCACTCGTTTGCACTTGCCAAATAACAATCATTATTATTTTGCTGCTAGCCTGCAACGTCAGCATCAGCATCAGTAAACGCAAAAGCAAAAGCATCGACATCCTTTGAAGGATTCTTCATATATGCATATACAATATATACAAATATATGTAAAATAGGCAAAGAGGGAGTGGCTAAAAAGTGGGGGCAAACACTTAAAAATGCTAAATAAAACATATTCCACTTGAAAGAAATGAACGAACGAATGCAAAAAAAAAAAAAATGCCATACATGTACAGATACAAAATATAAAGATACAAAAGTAGATACAATACATATTTAGATGCATATATATGTGTGTGTATGTGTGTATACAAATATTCTGCTCATCACGGTTATTGTTGTTGTTAGTTTGTTCTTAGACTCATTGAAGAGCAAAAAAAAAAAATGGGCGGCAGGTTGTATATATAGAACGGGCGTCAAATAGCAAAATATATAAAAGATACAAATGTATCTGCAATTCATAAAATATAAAAAAAAAAAAAACAAAATAAGAAATGAAAAACTGCTAAGAGAAATAAAAAATAATTTGCAAAAGTAGCGTCATATGACAATTGCTGCTGTTGCTGTTGTTATTGTTGTTGTTGTTGTTGTGCTCTTGTAGATATATATTTGCTGTTGTTGTAGTTGTTGTTGTTGCTATTTGAATTTTGAGGACATTGTGATGAGCGACTTTAGTTTGCAAATCTCTTCTTTGCAACATAGAAAACAGAAGCAAAAACGTCAACAAGCACCTAACAAAAACACAAACACACACACACAGTAATAGAGAGGATCTCCAAACATACACACACACACACACACATATGTGAGAAGGGGTACGATATATATTGTTGGACAAGCATTTGTAACTCGTCGTTTCGTTTCGCTTCACTTTTTCTTTTTTTTTTTTTTTTTTTTTTTTTGTTGTTTTGCATTCATGTTTATACTTGGCATTTATAATTCTTTAGATTTTCTGCAATATTTTTACAATAATAATTTTTCACATGCTTTACTGTTACACACACACACACACACACACACGCCCACCTCACCTGTCAAGTGCGCTTATGGCTGTCATGACGCCCATAACATTGTCATCAGCATTGGATGCAAAAAGCATTTGCAACATTTGAACACGATATGTATGCGCCAGGTAAGCTTTTATGGTTATAATGTATTTTTAATACACTTCATTTAAATCAGTATCAGTGGTGGGCATTTCTTTTTTTTTTTTTTTTTGAATTTTTTAACACGTATGTTATGACTACATCAAATGCGTGTGCAATACATATGTAAATTATAAACTCTTTTGCAACGCGTAGAATAGCTGCTGATGAATGAATCATGCATGCCCACCACTGATGTGCTATAGCATTAGGTTATTTTTCAAACAAATATACTCAACAAGTGTAGCGTAGTAGTTTAGCTAAAGAAATATATGATACATGCATGTAGAAAGAGCAAAGCTACACTGACTGACTGACTGACTGACTGGCTGCTACTGAGAATCAAAAACATACAAATGCATACACACACATACACAAAGAACCAAAGAGTGCATTACATTGGGTGTATTAGAAATTATTTTAGATGAGTTTAGATTTCTTTTTGAATGCATAAGCTACTGGCATAATCTTGTAATGCATCCAAAATATATTGGGGCTAACATAAAAACTTACTAAAAAATACCAGCGTTTTTTTTGATTGTAGCATGCCAAAAAAATATTTTGAGGAACGCTGTAAACAGCTGTTTTTTTTTTTTTTTTTTTTTTTTGTTTTTAGTGGTCTATAATTATACTTGCATTGTTGCATTACAAATGAAACGCTTTTGAGACTCATCAGTTGTATGATTTCAGAGTGCATAGCGGACATGGAAACATTTTACTATTTTCAATATTTAGATTTCACAGCCCTTAATTTGGAATTTTCTAAAAGATAAAATTTAAAATTACTAATAAACCCAATATGACAGATACATATGTAGTATGTTTCATGTTTATGATTTGTCCTTATTATGTGTGTATGTGTGTGTGTGTGTGTGTGTGCATGAGGTGCTATAGCACTTCTATCTTGTGTTTGTCTGTTCAAAATCTGCAAAATTGGTGCAGAATACTTCAGATACGCCTGCTAACGCCGCCAAACAATTGTACGCGGGTTTGGGAGAGATACCATTGACACCTTACTCCACCACCACCACCACCACCTCCAAACCAACCTACTTCATTCGCCTTCTACTCTTTCTCTTTGCTTTGTCGTTTATGATTTGTTTTTGTAGATTTTATATGCTCAAACGTTTCAGTTTTTCACATTTTTTTTTTTTTTGGTCGTTATACATTTTCTCTTACCAACAAATTCAGCATAAACAACAACAAATTCTTCATTTTTGCATTTGGTCAAAACAAGTGCTGCATCTTTTGGCTTAAATAGATGCAACTTTGCGTAACTATTTGACTTCTTTTTATGCTCTTTCTACTTTGTTTGTTTTTTATTTTTTTAACTCACACAAGCGGCTGCTTCACGCAGATAGATGGCAGCTCGAATGCAACAAAGCGCAAAGCGTAAGCATGCGATCAGCTGTTTGGATTAGAGATGGAAAACTGTCGATAGCACTATCGAGCTACCCATACTATCGATGTTGCTTTACTTAAGCATGTGAATTTAGAGTTGATTGAAAAATAGTTTTTCGCATAATTAATAAACCTCATAATACAAACGCACCAAGAGCAAAACTCAAAAATGACCTTGTCCTTTTGTCAGTTTCTCTATATTTATGGATTTTGGTATATTCATGCGATTGAAGGCAGTCTTCAAGAGTTGATAATTTCCGTAAAATTCATAATTGAAACGTGTTATAAATTTGACCTTTCGTAGAATTATACATTTCGGATAGAGTCGACAATATGCCGCGCCAGACTTAAGTTCTTCCAAACGACAAATCTTAGCATCGAGTAGCTCGTTTAGCCATTCTAGTAGTTTGGCTTGACAGATGTTTTCCCATTTAAATATTAATTTTCTTGAAAATTTTCAATTTACTTAGCTTACTTTGATTATTTAAAAATATTTTTCAAATCAATTATTTCGCAGTCAATGAAAAATAGACCGATTACACTTGGAACTTGGTTAATTATGCAAGGTTATGCTATGCGCTCTTGCTCTCTCAAAATGTTGTGTACCAACGTCAGTCGTATTTCATTACATGAGAAGAAGAAGAAATAAAAAATGCAACACAAGTGTACTATCTCATTCACACTTGAAAAGCGGTGTGCACATTTAAAGTAAGCAATCGCTTTCGCACTCAGTTCGCATGGTACCATCGTTTCGCTTGACACCACCTTTATAATTTCAGCTGTCGTGTTGCCTAAAAAATTCGTAATTGAAATAAGACATTTCTTAGCCTAGTATAAGCTAGGTATTGTAGAAAGAAAAAGGATAATACATATCATTTTATTTAAAACAATTACTTTAGAAACGCTTCTCGTTTAGCATAATTTCATTAATGAAAGCATTACACAACACTTTGGCTTTCTTTTTTCATTTTAAGCAGCACTTTTATGTACTTTTGTGCAAAACTAAATGGTAATAAAAATAATAATAAATAAATCCTTCATAAACAAAAAAAAAAAAAAAGCATAAAAAAGGATAAAACAACATTTTTGCACGTCATCTATAAATAAAAAAAAAAAACTATAAATGAAAAAGGAAACAAAAAAAAACACAGTAAAAGGATAAGCAACAATTCTTAGCGTCCGAAATTCAATTTGGCAAAATGTAATGTAATTTATTTAACCCATCCTTATATCCTTGCTTGCTTCTTGTCTAATAAAAATTAATAATGAAAACGTGCGCAAACAATGTGCGAACTAATATGACTCGTCAGAAAAAAAAAAATAATAAAATATAAATAAAATAAAATCAAGGAAAGAAAAAATAAAAGGATATTACACACACACACACATGCATGATCACTACATGACCACACTCATGCGTGAAGGCAAATAAAATCAAACAAATTATCTATAAAACTACAACAATAATAACAAACACAAAATTTCATACGTCTAAGTCTATACGGTGATTTGCTCAATAGTCCTTGTAATGCAATCCCTTGACTGCGCCGACGACGACGACGAATCCATCAGCAGCACATCAAACAAGTAAAAAAGAAACTGTAACTTTGTAAAAGGACAACGTTAGCGTTTGGCAGGACATGACTTGAAAATCACTTAATCTACTCCAAAGACCAAAAAAAAAAAAAATAAATAAAAACGATAGAGGCAGCAACCCTTTCGTCGTCGTCCTTGGCGTCAACTAAAAAAAAAACAGCGAGGGCGCTACTGTGTATGTGTATGTTGCATACTTGAGGGCGCGTTTGTCAGCACTGCTCTCGCAAATAAACAAAACCATGACAACAGCATATTTCACATGTGCCCAACTTTTTCTTACAAAAAAATTATTGCAAATCACTAAAACCAACAAAATAAAAAAAAACAGAACAACAGCCACAAAAGCATAACACACACACAAGCAGGGACATGCTGCTGCCACCAAACGCCAGCGACATAATTGAATTCAATCAAAATTGTTTGGTCCATCAAACAGACAATTACATGCAATAAATTCGGTAGCAACAACAACAACAACAACAACGACGACGATAGCAATAACAAGAGCAGTAAAGTGAAGGATAATACTGTATATGATATTAAGGATAATGAAATTGTATTGTATTGTATATACCTATTAAATATTTGTATTTGTCGATATTACAGACAATAAGCAAATCTAAACAACCACCACTACCACCGTAACATAACTTTATTTCTTGCTCTGTATCAATATCAATAGAAAATGTTAAGGATATACATATGAAAAGGAAAATAAAATAAAAAAGGATACAACACGCTTACCACGTACAGCAGCAATTTGTCAATGGATTGACTGACTGACTGTCTGAATGGCATTGTTTTATACCCTACGTACGTGAAAAGTTGTAACATATTTTTAGAGCCAGTGATGGGACAGTAGCAGCAGCAAAAAACATAACACAGCAACAAAGCGAGTAAATCAAAAGCTGAAAACTCAACGTTGCCGTGCAATTTATGCAAGCCACACACTAAACATAGGCAAAATTTTGTAAACTCAACATGCGTGTTAGTTAAATGAAAATGTGCCCATGACTGACTGGCCTAAAGTTTGTTTGCTTTACAGGAGAGAGAGAGAGAGAGAGAGAGAAAAAAGAGAAATAATCTTCATACATTTTAAATCTATATAAACAAATATATAATTAAAAAATATTTCTATGTCCGCAATGGACATTGAAACCATCCAACCGATGAGTCCAAAAACGGTTTAGTTTAAAAGGCAACAATGCAAATATAATTATAGACCATTAAAACAATGCATTAGGCACATTCGATTCACTCAAGATGTCGGTTTTCAAATTTTTCAATACAAAAATGTTTTGTTTTTATTAAACTAAACCCAACATATTGTGGCCTCACTGCAATCAAAAATTAAAAACAAAAATAGTTCATTGCAGCGTACCCCCTAGAAAGTTTGGGCGCGCTGCAACCAAAAATATTGGTATTTTTTAGTAGTTTTTCATGTTAGCTCACCCGGGTTTGCGCTATTCATCTATAAAATTGTGCTGCAGTCAAACATATATTTGAAGAAAATTGATATCTTAACTGATTGTATTTCCGAGATAATGTAGATTCGAATTTTCGGGAAATAACTGGAAAAACTTATAGTAGGGGTTGTAGGTATGGTCGAGTGGAACAGAACTTTGGAATTTGCGGCTCACTCCCAAAATCTGAACTTTTGGTTTATAAATTATATATATTTTTTTTTCTCCTTTTTCACTTATGTGGCAATAACTTCGGAACCTTCGAGTCGAAATTTATTTTTATACCTGTTTTGGAAAGAAAAAACTTAGATCTTTCGAATAATATATATAATATTATAACAATTTAAATACTTTCTTTGTATATTTTTTAAGACAAACGTACTTGTTTTTTTTTCAACTTTATTGATTTTTAGTTATACACACTGCTTGAAGCCCAGTGTGTGAGACATTCAGCTACCCATACTCAACTTCATCTTGAAGCCATGGAGGCATATTGTTTGTATCTATGTCTTCCGAGTACAAAATAAATAATTTCTTAAAGAAGCGTATAAACCCTTTGTTACGCAAAACAAAACATTACCATTTTTTATATATATTTTTTTGGTGTTTCGCAAAATCACTTGACCAATTTGTCAAGTGATATCTCTGTTCTTTGGTTTTGGTTTTTTTTTTTTTCGCAAGAAGCACCCTTTTCCACAAACACACACGCACATCATATTACCCTGCATATCCTTTGCTTAAAATCCGCTTATCCTTGCAACAATTTACATGTACATTTGTGTGAGTGTGTGTGTGTGTATAGTTCACTTTTATGCTGATTTGATTTCCTTGTGTCGCTTTATTTTTTTTTTTTTTTATGTTTTGATTTTATTAGTTGCAAAAACAGCCAATTGAGCTAGCTTAGCTCTTCAAATGTTTATTGGTTATACTTACTATTACTACTACTGCTGCTACTTAAATTATACTCTATTCAAATATATGTAAGTTGGGGTGGGGGAGAAAGGGTGTCCTTTGATGTACTCAGTCATAATTCAGCTACAAGTTATTGCTTGGTTATTTTAATAAAAGCAACAAAATTGTTGCCACTTTGTCCTTTCTTTATACTCATTTTTTATGCAAAGAAAGACGCAAGAAGCTCTTTTTTTTTATGATAAATCACTGAAATTGGTCAATTTGTGTGAGTGTGTATATATTTGAGGTTATTTGATAATTTTGTAGCGCAATTTTATTGGTATTTTTATTAGAACAGATAAGATAAAATGAAAAGTGCTTGAATATTATTGTACAAAAAGGAAAAAAAAATCTACGGAATTGATACATTTCGAATGATGAAGTAATTGACATGAAATAACACTCGAGAAGAATGAGAGAAACTATGTCGCTCTGTTATAGCAATAGTTTCTGTTTTCTGACTGGTCTTGAAGGCTCCAAACAAAATTTGAAATATATTTCGCTTGAAAGTTTCGAATTCCATCTTGAACTTTAGATACAGGAGGACTAACTGGTTGCATCATTTCTTTCATGGAGAAACCCACATTTTTGTTCTTGAGAAACAATAGTAAAACTGGTATTGATTACCTTCAAGCTTCTTTTTTTTTTTTCCCATAGTTATTCGCTCTAATTCAATCGAAACACTTTAGCCTTTTGAACAACGAACTTCTTTCTTTCGCAAAAAGAACCATTGGAATCTTAACGTAGTATGTAGATCTCTTGATCACAGATAATACAAACCACAATGCAATAGGAGAGATTCTGGTAGAACGAGGAGTTGGATTCACTCGCTACTTAACGAGATCTTTATGGGTCACACTATAGACAGCACTAAAACAAAACTCAATAGGAATGGCATTAGGAACATAGTCATTATATCAAGCGGTAAATTTGAAGAAACTCTAAGGTAAGGTAGTAACCGGTAAAACATGGGGTTCCAACCCAAAAATCATGCTGTGGCTATATGAAATGGTCAGAAACCATCAATTCTACAGTATGGAGCGACAGAGCTAATTAACTCAATGCCTGATGGGTTCCTAGTCCTAGAGTCCTAGAGTCCGACTCTGAGAGTCAATGGGTAAACTATGAGTACTGCGATAAAGCGATCCTATTTTATAGTCAAGAACCTTAAAGGCGCTAAACTCCAATACAATCAATTCGAAACTAGTATAGAAAGCATTAGACTAGGCGAATACAACTATTATGGGTGGCAGGACACTCCTAACATACCCGGCCACGAGCAAGCAGACTCATTAGCCAGAAAAGGTGCTGCAACATTGATAATAGCGCTATCGGCAGACACACGATAGCTTTGACAATGCAAAATAAAAAAAGGAACTCCAATAAAGCACTAAGATGAAAAATAAACCTATAGAATACGTGAAACAAAGAAGAACTTGTGCTGATGGATACAACCGAAAAGAACAAAGCTGTTACATTGCTGAAATTCCAAAACTCTGTGTTCTCATCCGTGTACCACCCACCGTATGATAGCAAACCTGTACGACCTTCACCCCCTTTTTGCCGATATCAAACACAGGTCAATGTCATTGCATAACCCCAAAAAATATTAATTACCCTCAATCGGATACTGGCACACACACACACACACACTTGTAGTACTGCAAACACTCAGGAGTACGACCTGTTGAGCTAGAGAGAAGTTTTGGGGGTTGTCTATACTATATATACACCATACATATAGATAGATGAATGCACCTGCGATTAGGTCGGGAAATCTATGCCAAACACCACCTATAGAGCGAGCAGTCAAAACAAACAATACGCTATATCCGGCAAGTAAGTCCACGGGGTAACGGGGGGTATGTTTATGTTATGACCATACTTTATGAATGGGAGCGCGACTCTAACTACCACCAAGTAGCACTTTGTTTTGGTTTTCTTCTTTTTCCTTTTCGGTTTTTTTTTGGGAAAACCCCTAAAAGTGACGAAGACGTTGTGTGGATGAGGATGATGACACATGCCGGCACATGCCAATGAACTGAACTGCAAGGTGGTGTCGCTGTTATCGCCTCTTTTGTTGCTCCCGTTCTGTTCTTGGTGGTGGGTAAAGCACATGACCAAGAGTACACGGAGCAACAGAGCACATGGTGGTCGGTGCCTTGCGTTGCCTTGCCATGGCTGCTCACCTCCCCTTGGTGGTTGCTAGCTCTAGTGCCGGTGCCCTCCCTGTTTGTGGGCTACACTCATGTTGGGGATTTCCCCGGCAGTCGAACGTCCTTGCACCTACAAAGGCCGTCTGAGGCCGCCGCCGCCGTCGTCGTTGTCGCCGTAGTTGTTGTTGTGAGCGGAACCACCCCATGCGCCATGTGGCCCAGAGTCAGTGCGCCAAAGTAGGTCGTGGACATGGTCTCGTGTGTGCCGGCGGTGGTTGCTCTGACTCAGGCACTGGCACTGGCGCTTACTCTACCCGTGCTCAGTGGTGGTTCCAAATATATATACACATATAGGCAAGACCAGCAGCAGACATGTCTAAGGGTTACTCTGACGCACATTTTGTTTATAAACATTGCGCAAAAACAGCTGATTTTTTTGGCAACATCCCCATAAGTAATGTGTGGATGTTGGTGGTGTGTATAGGGTCGGTCAGGACAACGACCAAAGCTATAGGCCGACC